>OX465532.1:2684103-4026155 GCA_950022985.1 Udea ferrugalis | reverse complement strand
CATTACTGTTCAAAAACTTACTTGGTGCAAAACATCGTGCCCAGCCTTTGAGAATTCTTCGAGTTAGAATATAACGGAACATCTCTCCCTTAATCTCCACTTAAGCATCAACTAGTTGCTTATAGTTAATAGTTGCTTAAACCACTAATAAACGATCATCACTACCCGACAATCGACACAGCTGTAGAGGATGGTAGAACTGACTGATCGAATTTGGTGACAAATGCTTTTGAAAACAAAGATAGGATGTTTGCATTCCTCTGGCTGGAAAGAAAATATTTAATTTGAAGCGGTTTGGGCATGGGGATAAACAAACTAACCCCCAAATTCACAAAACTCAATCAACGCTAAGCACACGCTCTCGCTCATGCTTTCCTGTCAAATGTCAATAGAACTGAAAGGGACAGCATGAGCGTGAGCGCGTGCTTAGCGTTGACTGGCAAATTCGGGGGTGGCAGGTATGTAGGCGCTCCGGGGGGACGCGTAGTAAGCTTCGACGTGCCGTATTCCCCCCACCATCGACGATGAGAGGAAGCAGCTGAGAGAAGATTTAAGTCGGTAGGACACTTCCCGGTTACCCTTTCCAGTAGGAAAGTCCTACATATCCCGGTGGCGGGTATGCGAAAAGCATTTCCCTGAGCGTAAAAAAAAAGGTTTTAAGGCGTAATGGGAAGAGATTCAGCGTACAGCTCCGGAGAGTCGTGGGTTCGATCCCGCCTCGAATAGTATTCATATGACGAGCGTTTGCGACTTTTCTTTCTAGAAGTTATAATAATTTACTTAATATTTCAATATTTTCACATTATTTAAGTAGTTTCAGATGCCATAGTATCTCTATCTCTTTAAGCATAGTTATGTAATTTGGCACATGGTCCTAACACTAACCAATCACGGTTTTCAAAAAATTCGAATGTAAGTGAAGCACTTATGATGTTTTGAAGCTTACGTTATCGATATAATAGCAAGTTTTTACAATTATGGAAGAAATAATGCCACATAATCGGCCTATATACGTCCCACTGCTGGGCACAGGCCTCACCTCAACTATGAGGTGGAACAAGCCATACTCCAACACGCGGGCTCAGTGCGGCTTGTTGGAGGGGTGTGAGGTTAGTGAGCAACCTTATTGTCAGATGTTATCAAGCGCCCTAAGGCCTCTGACTAGGCTTAACGACTGACATCTAGCGACATCAACCGGGACCAACTGCTTAACGTGCCTTCCGAAGCACGGAGATGCCCGAAATACACATCACTAAATTTCGGTCGGATGGTCACCCATCCCTTTTCCGACCCGGCGTAATAATGCCACGCTACCTTTTAAACATCAAATGCAATATAGCTAAAAACATTTCAAAACGTAGGCCTATTTATTTTAAGAACACAATATAAATTGTCTCAATCCAAGACAAATTATAATAGCTTAGGCCTAGAGTAAATTAATAAATCAATTAAAACAACTGCCACAGCAAATCCCGTAATCTTTTACAATCGCAATTGTTTCACCGACGCCTAGAGAGGAAGCTTTAAGCTCAGTTATTTATTGCATGAAATCCGAAACATTGGTGCTTAATATTAAGCACTTTGAATCGTTGTGCCCATTTAGCTTTGTATTGGTTTAATTTAGCTTTGTATTGGTTTATATTAAATTATGGCTGTCATGTATGAGGGAGGCGTCAGTTAAACAAGAAGGATGAGCAAACACTGGTTTATTAATTCATATCTTATGCAGGGTAGATCATACAATCATCATACTACGAGTACCTCCAATATTACTCAATATTGTGACATCTCTCTTCTTTAAAAAACAACAAAAAAAAAAAAGTACTTGCCATGTTGACATACATTTGGTAGGCAATATTCATTAATTTACGTAATATTGAGGTTACCCAAACTATAATCTTAAACTTTTAGGAGTATCTTACATACCTTAATAATTATTAGAATTATTCATTATCTCGAAAGCATGCATATTATTGTTCATCACAATACTACCTATACATGTATTATAGGTTTAGGGAATGCAGTAAATTATTATTTTCATTTATTATTATTGTACACTATACAGAATTAATTTAATATTTGATGATATTGGAAATTTGACATATTATTAATTATTCATAGATAATACAATTCATGCATGATATAGGTAGAATAGAAAACAGAGAATGAATACAGTGGTATAGAATACAGTAAATTTTTGTTTACATATTTTAATTATTGGTACAGTACAAATTATTAGGTATAATTGAAAATGGGGAATTTCTACTTTACAAATAGTATTTAGTATCTACATTAATATCTACTATTTATAGAATTACAATACAAGACATGTTGTTTTAGAAATGATTTTAGTTATGTAATTAAAACATTTTAATGACAACTAAGTAACATTGCATTATATTGCACTGGAATTAGTTAAAATTATTACATTCTTTTTTTTTCTTATAGGTGACATTATAGGTACACTGTTTTAAATTTTCTTAAAAGTACTAAATTCGATTTTGCCTTGAAAAACAACATAATATTATTATATTATTCTATTATTATTCATATTTCATCTGTAAATACATAATATTCTTCATTTTATGATATGTAATTTTATTCCATTCTTAATATGATATTTGAAATTGCATGCAATAACATTAATTTGAGTACTACATAACTATAGTAGCTTGAGATACCACACCGATAGATGGCTCATGTCGGTCCCAATCACGAATAGCCCCATCTACTCGGAGGTCTCACCGTCCTGCCAGAACGAGTAATATACAAATTAGTTGGTGATGCACTCTGATTATTATTTACATTTGGACAGATGAAGTCGTAATCAAAATTATAGTCTGTAGAAGAATCCTGTCTGTGAGAGAGATCTGCTATGAGATGCCTTCTATTTCTAACTATGAGTTTACCACTAGATAAACGAACACTATAGGATCTATTTTTTAATATTTTTTCTATTGTTCCTGGAACCCAGTACTTTTTAATGGTGTCCCATACCCTAACTTTCTGATTGATTTGTAACGGGACTAAATTTTTCGAGTCTTTATCATAATACAACTTTTGTTTAGCTTGCCTATTCCGCAATTTATGTCTAATATTTTCGTGCACTTTTGGTTTTAATAAATCTATGGGGGTTGGAAGAATACTTCTTAATTTTCTGCTTTGAAGAAGTTCTGCTGGGGATGGTAAATCACTGGTTAGTGGTGTATTTAAGCATTCTAACAAGCCAAGTCGATAGTCAGTATCATCCTCAATTGATTTTTTTAATATGTTTTTAATTGATTGTACAGTGCGTTCTATCTGCCCGTTCGACTGGGAATAGTACGGAGATGACGTCACATGGTTAAAATTCCAATCAAATGCGAATTTTCTAAATTCTGATGATGAGAACTGTGGACCACAATCTGACATTACAGTATTTGGTACACCTTGACGGCTAAATATATCTTTCAGACTATTAATTATTGAAAAAGATGTGGTGCTGTGTAATTTTATTAATTCGAAAAATTTGCTAAAATAGTCTATAATAAGTAAGTAGTTTAATCCATTTAACTGAAATAAATCTACACCGACTTTAACCCATGGCCTAGTTGGGACTTCGTGATTTATGAGTTCTTCTTTTTGATTATTTTTTCTATATGTTAAACAAATGCCACAGCTTCTGACCATGTTTTCAATGTCATTGTTAATACAAGGCCAGAATATCAGCTCTCTAGCGCGTAATTTGCATTTTTCCATACCCATGTGCCCTATATGAACTTTTTTTAACATGTCTTTTCGCATTGATCTAGGTATCACTATTTTATCCGATTTCCAGATTAACCCACTAGCCACTGAAAGCTCATCCCTATAATTCCAATATGGCTTAACTATGTCAGTAACTTTATCTTTACCATCTGGCCAACCTTTTAGAATACATTTTTTTAATTCTAACATTTCTTCTTCCTGTTCTAATTGCTTTTGTATATTTATAAATTGTAAGTCAGTGAAGTACTCGCATTTACTTTTTACGGAATCTGTCAATGCACACACCTCATCCACACTGCTATCTATACTATTATGTATCACTGACTCATAAGCTCGCGATAATGTGTCAGCAATGTATAGATGTTTGCCTGGCTTATATACTAAATTAAATGTATAGCGCTGTAGCCTCAATAGCATCCTTTGTAATCGTGACGGGGCATCTACAATTGGTTTTTTAATAATACTTATCAATGGCTTGTGATCCGTTTCAATAGTTATGTCATTACGGCCGAAAATGTAAGCATAAAAACGTTCACAAGCGAAAACACACGCATACAACTCTTTTTCTATTTGTGCATACCTTTGTTCTGTTTTAGTTAACGCTTTAGAAGCGTAGCACACTGGTAGACTATTTTGCATCAAGCAGGCACCTAACCCTGTCCCACTAGCATCCACTGATATCACAATAGGTTCTTTCATGCTATAATACTGAAGTACTGGCGTTTTGGTAAGACACGACCTTAAATTGTTAAAACACTCATTCTGTTTGTCTTCCCAGTGCCATTCTACCTCTTTTTTAAGTAACTCCCTAAGCGGCAATGTCTTGTCTGACAAGTTTTTTATGAAGGAGCCTACGTAAGTGATTAACCCTAAAAATCTCTCTACTGCCTTTTTATCCTTCGGTAAAGGCATGTTTATAATTGCGGATATGTGTGAATCATCCGGACTTAAACCATCCTTTGTGATACGATGACCCAAATATTTAATTTCTTGCAATCCAAACTTACACTTATTAATGTTTAACTTTAAATTAATTTTTTGACAGCGTTTTAAAACTTTCCTCAGTATCTTATCATGCCCAGTTTTGTCTGGTGCATATATAAGTAGGTCATCAATATACATACATACGCCTTCTATGTCATCAAAATACTCATACATTTTTTTATGGAATACTTCTGAAGCTGAACATATACCGTAAGGCATTCTTAAGAATTTATATCGGCCAAAGGGTGTGTTGAAAGTGCAATATTTACTACTTTCACCCAGTTTGACATTCCAGAAACCTGATGATGCATCTAAAGTACTAAAAAACTTGGCACCTGATAACTTTGACACAATTTCGTCAACAGTTGGTAATTTAAAATGTTCTCTTTTAATCACCTGATTTAATTCCTTCGGATCTAAGCAAATCCGTAAATCACCGTTCGGTTTTTTCACCACCGTTATACTACTCACCCAGTCGGACGGACCCTCCACTTTACCTATAATACCTTGAGATTCCATCTCCAACAACTTCCTCCTAACGTCTTCTTTAATTGCAAAAGGTAATTTCCTAGGCGCATGAATGACGGGGACTGCATTGTCCTTCAATTGAATATTATGCTCACCTGGCAAACAACCTACGCCACTAAACACATCACTAAACTCGTGAATAAACCCTGGCAAATCATTCACCGATCTCTCCACCGACTGGACCCTATGAATAAGGTTCAATTCTACACAAGCATAACGCCCTAATATAGGCGGACTATTCACATCTGCTACCTTAAATTCTAATAAATACAACGCATTTTTATAGTAAACTTTTAAATAAATTTGACCCACAATTGCTATTAAATCACCTGAATAACCACTCAACTTAGTGTTGGTTTGCAACAAACTATTAACTGTTAAACCCAAATCTTTTAAATAACGAAGTGGTAACACATTTACGTCTGCACCTGTATCTAATTTAAAATTAATTTTGCACTCATTAATTTTTAAGTCTACTGTCCAATCACTTAAACATTTACTTAATGAATAGATTACCTCTTGTTGGTCCGATTCTACGAAATATACGCCACATACTTTGGCAAAGTGGTTTAATTTTGAGCATCGTAAACAGGCTTTTCCGTATGCTGGGCACATATTTTTTTCATGGTATGAACCGCATCTGTTGCACTCGGCGGCCGTGCGCGGTCTAGTGGAGGAGCTCGTCCCAGGACGCCATGCGCAAGAGCCGCCGCCCCCGCGCCCGCGCTCGCCGCGTCCCCTCGCCGCGCCCGGCAGCACCTGACCACCACCGCGCCCGCGCACTATTGTTCTTCTTAGATAACCGTTACCGCCAATGTTAGGACCCCAAGATGTTTGCCCCGTTGCTCTGGAGTTATTATTTTGCCTGACCATCCACAAGTCGTTATGTTGTTGCTTATCCATCTGGTTTTCTTGACTCATGTTTTCATTTACATTGTATACTGCGTCCACTTCCCGCTTGATATTTTCAGAATAAATTCTCGACACAATCGCCGCTCGACATATCTCCAGCGCTTTGTTAAGTGTTAGGTCGACTTCACGTAATAATCTCTCTCTTATTGCAGAACTGAGCACTCCACACACTAATCTATCTTTAATTAAATCATCATTTAAACTTCCGAATTCACACGGATGGGCTAATTTTCTCAATTCAAACACATATTGATCTATGGATTCATTTGGCTGCTGATTCCTTGTAAAGAATTTATGACGTTCCACTGTTAAATTTTTCTTAGTTTTAAAATGGTCATCCAATTTTTCATACACACCCTCTAATGTCGTTTCATCCGATTGTTCTAGAATCTCACGACATTGTTCACCAACTATGTGCAAAAATATGTTTAGTTGTATCGTAGATGATTTCTTGCTTAACTCACACGCATTGTAATATATCTTGAAACCTTTTTTCCATTTCTGCCAACTATCACTCAACCTTCCCGATGCTACATCCACAGAATTTTCATCAAATTTAAACGGCGATGGCGGTGATAATACTGTTTCCATTATTTTTTCTTTTATGCACTTCTTCAATATAACGTCTCACGATTACTGAGTCTTTAATATCACTTCGCATGTAACTTCAAAATCAACTTTGAAAATAGGTAACCGGCTGCGCCATGTCATGTATGAGGGAGGCGTCAGTTAAACAAGAAGGATGAGCAAACACTGGTTTATTAATTCATATCTTATGCAGGGTAGATCATACAATCATCATACTACGAGTACCTCCAATAGTCCGGTCAAATTAGACCAAAAAATAAGAGTGAAGTTACATTAATTCCCACCAAGCTGAAAATCGGTAAGATTGTTTGAAATATCATTAAAAACAAAATTTGAAAGTTCCCCATCTTTCCCCTGTAAGGAAAAAATTTTATTCAAGGTCAAAGGTAAAAAAAATGTGTTTTTCGCGATTTTCAGCAAAACGTAAGTTTTATCATAAAAATATTTCAGACAAAAATCGTAGATCATAAAATTATCTACAAAAAAATACTTAATACTTTTTTTCTACGAGCCACCGTTTTTGAGATATAACGATTCAAAAAGCTGTAAAAGTTGCGCTAAGTACACGGGTTCTCGCCTCGGCTTGGCAAGGGGGCCTAGTACCGGTGGTAGGGGCACCACCGGGAAGCGAAGAGAACCCAGGCGTGGCAGCGTGGGGGACTGGACACCCACCCGCTGCGGCCCGCAAGGGCGACGTGGGGCTGCGGGGCCAGTGGGGCCTGCAGGCGCCTTTGAGGCGCGTGGTTGGGGCCGCGACGCACAACCGGTTGGTGGGGGCCAGTGATCCGAGGCTGATCCCCCCTTTGCGTCGCGGTCCGGCGGGGCCGTACCGCCGGTTACGGCAGCGGAGCCGTCCTTTGGGTGTAGGGCCACTGGTATACCACCTTTACAGTGGAGAGTCCGACATAACCCGTCCGTCCCCCGGTGGACGGCTATGCGTAAGGCATTTACCCTACTTAAAAAAAAAAAAGTACACTACCTCATAGGTGGCGTGGAAACGTGTGCATATTATGACGATTACAACTTTTACAACTTTTTGAATCGTTATATATCAAAAACGGTGGCTCGTAGAAAAAAAAGTATAAATTATTTTTTTGTAGATAATTTTATGATCTACAATTTTTGTCTGAAATATTTTTATGATAAAACTTACCGTTTTGCTGAAAAGCGCGAAAAACTCATTTTTTTTACCTTTGACCTTGAATAAATTTTTTTCCTTACAGGGGAAAGATGGGGAACTTTCAAATTTTGTTTTTAATGATATTTCAAACAATCTTACCGATTTTCAGCTTGGTGGGAATTAATGTAACTTTGAATGTCTAATTTGACCGGATTACAATATTACTCAATATTGTGACAATGGCTATTTACCATCTTCCGTTTGCAGTGGGTTTAACCCTGTCGTCACAAACAGTACTGTCAGTCTCAAATTGCTCATAAACGCAAAGATACTCGTAAGTAGGATCATTCAAATCAATTCATATATGAGTCCTCCTTTTTACATTATTGGTTAAAATGGATCATTCAGGACATAAAAATCGACAAATCTGGTGAACAATGAGAGAGCTATGTTTTCTTCTTACAATAAGTATATCTTATCTTATCTTAGAGCTGACGCTGACCAGTCCTTCCGGTACCTAGCCTCCTGTAACGCCTCTCCACCTACATCTTCTAAGGTGACAAAAGATACGATTCGTTCATAAAGATGAATCCTCAATGTGTCTTGAAGGGTTTGTCCTGATTACTTAGTCAGTTTGTGATAACCTGCCTAATCTGCTGACAGCGTGTTTTGTCCACGACTAGACAGCATGCTGAGGACTTGAAGGACTAGCTAGAAGCAGAAGGCTGCTTGAAGCGAATTCCCGTGTCGGGTCCCACGTCACACGAGGTTCACCAGCGAGCTCCTTATGGAGGTCGTAAGGTAATGGTAGAAGCCACCGTTGCGAGGTGGTGGGCTACGTGCGGGGAGTGAGGTTAGGTCCACGTCCACGGTTTAGGTGGCAACTGGGCCACAATATTCTCGACCACTGGGCGAGTTGCCCCCTTTTCGAAACCGGTCGACTCGACTATTGACTCGACTCATTAGGCAATGTTCTGAATACACGAAATCTTTGGTAGGATACATGCACATAAAATGCATGTAATCTTGTAAAATTAAGTAACCTTTATTATTGAAACCATTTAGTTCTACTATAAACATTTAAAATACATATTATTATAAAAAGAGGGATATAGTTTGAGACGACACTGCCCAACATGTTGTATCTGTCTCGTTTACGCTCTAGTAAATAATCATACCTACTATGTCGTTCACACGGTCAAATTATAAGTACATACGCCACCGGACAATTTTCGACTTCGCATCTGTACTCTACTGACATTAGCTATCTACTCTTCTCTTTTTAAACGGTTTTTTTATTATTATATCATTGGCGCGGACGTAGTATTGACCCTAATAATTTGGTATGTCAAACCTACCTACAGAATTATACATGTTTTTTATTAGATAGTTTACGATTTGAATATACCACTGATACATTTGAATAATAAACCTTCAAAACAGTTTAATTTTCCAATCACCAATTCAATCCAATGAATCACAGTAACAAAACAAACAAACAAGGAGATAGGAATGCATAATTTTCGTCTCTTCTTTCACAAACAATAATTGAGAGGTTTGACAATTTAATTTTCATCACATTATTTGCTAGTACGTAGTCTCGTATTTATCGACTCGCGAATTTATTTTTTTATCAAATAAACTTTGAAAAGTCTCAAATTGTTCAGTGCATTAGCTGCCACTAAATATACCACTGACTTTTGATACAAAAAATTGTAGAGTGAAAAAATGCTAAGACAGCCCGAAATAAATTCAATCCAAAGTTTTGGTTTACAATTCCGGTTTCTATGTTTTTTACGCGAAGAAACGAATGGCAATACCGTTTCACGAAGAAATAGTTTTTTTGTGCAGTGGATTTTTCTGATCGCTGTGTTGATTCTGATACAATACTCTTATAACTCTACTTATTACTGTCAACCTAGAAGTGAAAGAGATGAAGTGATAGCATCTCCCTCTACAGAAGCAACTGCTAATGAGACATTTGTGTTTGTCCAAAGTGAGTGTTTGACCAAAACTTAATCATCGGTGAATCTTAATGGAAGGTTGGGGTGCATAAAAGGACCCTCCGCGCGGCGCACTCTGGAAACAGCTAGACTCGCCCCCGAATGCACAAACGTCAATCAACGCTAAGCACGTGCTCACGCTCTTGCTGTCCCGTAAAGTGTCAATAGAACTAAAAGGGACAGCTATACCTCCGAGGTATGCTCAACGTTGATTTGCGTTTGTGAATTCGGGGGTATGTAGAGTCTAGGCTGGTCAATTTTCTCACCATAATGGGAAGATCAAATTCCCAGATTGAAATGTTTTTTTTTAATCTTTTATGCACAAACAAATACAAACGGCGGACGTAATGCTAAAAAAGTCAACCGTTGAGCGAGACAAAAATGGAAAATAATACAGAAACAAGCATAAAAGGTATGGAGGCCCATACCTTTTATGTAAGTATAAATTAACTTACCTATTATTGACCGTTTTAAAATTCACAGCGTATCACCACCATCAACGTGTATTATCTTACAAACGTTTTATGGCAATGAACTACAGATTCATCGATTTGGGTACGTTTATCAAAATACGTTTTAACAATTATTAAAGTACCTATCCTACGTAGTTAGAAACCTAACTTACCTAACTTAGACGAAAACTGTTTGAGTTACCTGTAAATTACGTGCTTAGGTCCATTATTTGTGAGCAAACTAAATAAGTATTCTATAGCTCATTTTAACGTATTTTCCGTTTTAAGGTAAAAATGAACTTCCTGAATACTATGAAAATACACCTATATGCCAACTGAACTTAACATCCTTAGGTAAGATTCTGTATTTACAATCTTTTTATTGATAAAAACACCGTTAATAAAACCTAAGCAATCCACAACCCGGAAAACGGGGACAGGGGCCTATTACAATCTCTTATAACCTGACAGTTTTAGTCGCAAACTTAGCTTTTGAGCTGCATGTTTACCGTCACAAGTCGTCTTTTGTGTGGTAAATAGTGTCAAAAAAAACCTTAATTTTTCTTCATTGCTGTAGTAACTTATTTTGCATGTTTAAGTCAAATTTCAAATAAAGAAAATGTCTCAAATTAATAATGTATTCAAATAATGCCTCGGCGAAATGTGGGCTCCTGAATGTTCCGTTCACCATGACGGCAACAGTCAGTGCGCCTTTGACTAACCCATTAGGGATATGGTCTTGAGGGTATGTTATGTTCAAATAATGAAAAGACGTAAACCGAGCTGAACTGTAAAAAGCTCGTAATAAGGCCCCAGGACACTCGCCCGCCGCCCCTTGCTACGAGTTTAAAGTAGTATGGAATACATTTCCAGGTTAAGTAATAAGCTGAAGTGTCAAAGGGCAGAGCCCCGCATTTGGTAGGGATCCTTTAGGCTGTTAGCTCCTGTTTCAGGTCCAATAAAGGTGAACAAGAAATTGCGAAGTTTACGGTGGGATACGAAGCAGTTCGAAAGAGTCCGTCAAGGAGGGTTTTACGCCCCCCTGCTTTGCCGCGCCAGGCACAAGGTCGCAATTCTGGTCCCTTACAGGTACTTACAACATTCAATAAATAAATAAATATCCCTGGACATTATTCCACACAGCGCCATCTAGCCCCAAGTGAGCTAATATTATAGTTCGTTATTATGGGATCTAGACAACGGATAAACATACTTAAATACTTTTTCTTTTGTAAATACATACTTATTAATGATTAAACGAACTTACCTTAAGTGAAGTTCTATCATAATTATATGAGTCGCTGCATCCGAAGGGATTTTATCACAAGGTAGTACATTTCTTAATGTAGTGGGCATCAACACGTTTTAGAGCTGGTATCACTGAAACAGAAAAAAAAACAAATTCCCTCCCTACGGTAGGTGCGTCACTCTGACAGGTGACAAGTTCATCATTCTTTTAGAGACAGATTTCCCTAAAGTTACTCGGGTCAGTTACCAGAAGGTATGATGGTAACTATGGGTAGGGTGGGAGCTAAAATCCCTTCGGATGCAGCGACTCATATAATTATGATAGAACTTCACTTAAGGTAAGTTCGTTTAATCATTAATTATACTTCGTCGCTGCATCCTCGGGATTTTATCACAAGGTAGATGTTTAGAGTTCTAGGGAAATCAATATCAAGGATTTACTAAATTGAATATGATATCAAGGATTTACTAAATTGAATTATATTCAATAATATGATATATGATTGAATACAATTTTTGATGTGAGATAGGTAACGTTTATTATAATTTAACCTGTTTACTATAAAACCGCAATAAAATTAAGGACCAATGACCAAAAGTCAAAAGATCATTGCAGCTTCAGTATTATGTTCCAAGATGAATATATATTAAGATAACTTCATGTTATAAATAAAAACTTAATGGTAACTGTATGAACTCTGCTGTTACCACACACAAGAACAGGTATACATATACCACCCAATAACAAAACCTAATTTACTCGAATATTTAATCCATAGTAAATTCGGGATCAAAGAACGACGTCTATTGAAACAGGTTAGCAGCTTGAGCTGCAACTTTTCCGTTAATATTTTCGTAATAAATGTAAAGTAAGGTGGTACGTAATTATATACAAGTACACTGGGCAGTGGTTTATTACAACAATTTAAATGCCCAGCATTGTATGTGCTCGTTGGGTGGGTGACACATAATTAGTCACCTAACTTAATTCAGCTAAAGCTATTGTTTGGAAAACCTATTCCCAAATAGAACCCAACGGCAGTAGGTACTAAAGTAAGTTAGTTAGTAACTTACTCTCCTAGTTTTTGCTAATAATATTTCTTAATGTAAGTATGTTGTCTACTGCGTAGAGTAAGCAGACTTTAGAATCCGAAAGAATAATAACCTAGGCATAATAAGCTTTAGTTTTTATTATTTTTCTTAAGAGTTTCTATGACTCTCATTGATTGAAATGTCCTTCCAAGATAGAAACTACACATGACCTAACCAATGCAGCTGGCCTATGTTTTTAATCTAATAACCTAACTGAGGTATTATTACTTAGGTAATTTATGCCACTCTGGTGAAAGCTGGGGCGTTTTGTAAGGATGAGACGTCTTACTATTCTATATGACAATGTTTTCGTGAGTGGAAATCGTCTATTTTTAACTATCGTTATGCGAATAATATCCGTAACACTGTAAGTAGGTAGGTACCTACAGTTCCCTGTTGGTACAGTTAAGGTTAGAATT
Organism: Udea ferrugalis; assembly: GCA_950022985.1. NCBI lineage: Eukaryota > Metazoa > Arthropoda > Insecta > Lepidoptera > Crambidae > Udea > Udea ferrugalis. The sequence continues at coordinate 4,013,062 of OX465532.1, read as the reverse complement.
GCATCAAGATATTCTACTGACTTCTCTCCTTAAATCTTCTTACTGTGAATTTCTTATTAAATGTCAAATCTTGTTTGGCTTGGTACACTACTAAAGTGTAAACTAATAAAAGAGCTGTTGCTTATGCGAAGGTGTTATTTTTCATTCCATTATTATTGCGATTTCAGTCCTAGTCTCACGAAAAACTTAACTTATAACCTATTTCGGTCATTTTAAAATGAAAGACCACGATGTCTTCTACTCGTGAGTGCGTATGCAACAAATCCTTAATGGTAGGTCGACTACCTACATAATATCAAATACTAAAACTATTTAATTGTAATTTAGCATCTGATTGCAATTAATTTCTTAATCAACATACCTTGCCAGATGCGAACAATAAAAGCTAAAACTACTTACTATAAATTGGTAATCTGCAAATCATTACCAAACATTTTTGTCTTTAGGTAGGTATATGCTGTCAGAGTATCTGCAAATGACTAAGTACTAGTCTTACTGAAATCGAGACAAGATAAACATCTTTTTCCAATACATTTCCTGTATTCAGAAATGCGATCAATGTGAGATGGCTTTAGTTCAATTTATAACTTTTAATCCCAAGTCAAAACCAGTCATGGCTTGGATATGGTTATCAACTATACCTATTGATTGATTTTGTTATTTCAAAAAATAACCACGGAGTCGAGGTACTAAATCAAGCCTACATTACAAGTTGTGCCTATTGAACTTGGCTAAAACAGCAGATATACCTTTAAAAATCATCTACTCAATCGTTAAATGACAAATTTAACGCTTGCTGAATTATGAGTAGTCACTAATGTTTGCTAAACGGCAAAAGTGTAGCATTTTGCATATAAAATAAATCCGCGTGCGTAGCACACCACTCAACAACAAGTAAATCAAGTAGATACATGTATGCATATACATTTAAAAGACGGCAGTGTTTATGTACTTACACCATTTTTAAGTGTTGTTATTCAACATGTTATTGTTAAACGCGTGGCTGCGTTAAATACTGTGTTAATTATTAGGTGCTAATTCACCTATCGTTTATCGCTTCATAAGAATAAACTATTAATAATAAAGAATTTAAGTGTCTCTTCAATTCATGTTGTTTCAAATGCCTTTGCTTATTTATTATGTTAAAATAAACGACTATATAAAATTAAGCCGGGTTTTCCTTTCTGACGCTATAACGCACAGACCGATTTCCACGGTTTTGTATTCGTTAGAAAGGTCCCGCGCTCCGTGAGGTGTATAGTAAAGAAAATTCAGCAAAATTTCAACAGAAAAGCGGGAAAATCTTTTTTCACATACAGCTAAGGCCACGCGGACGAAGTCGCGGGCGGCTGCTAGTCATAGATAATTATTTCCTGAATAATAAAGGAAATTTTGGAAAACTTACATGGGTTCTCTGCCACCAGGTAAGGTTATCAAACCATCAGCAAGGTAATTTCCAGAAAAATACTGGTAAGGCTAGGTTAAAATACATACCTGACTTTTCGCAATCACTATGAAAATACTTTTCATTTCATTTTATGTTTTATTTTATTTTACTTCATTTTATTTCATTTTATTTCGTTTTACTTCATTTTATTTCATTTCATTTCATTTTATTTCATTTTATTTCATTTTATTTCATTTTATTTCATTTTATTTCATTTTATTTCATTTTATTTCATTTTATTTCATTTTATTTCATTTTATTTCATTTTATTTCATTTTATTTTATTTCATTTTATTTCATTTTATTTCATTTTATTTCATTTTATTTCATTTTATTTTATTTCATTTTATTTCATTTTATTTCATTTTATTTCATTTTATTTTATTTCATTTTATTTTATTTTATTTTATTTCATTTCATGGGCCTTTCACGGATTGAATATAGGCCCTTAATTCAGATATTGCGATATCGTTACCGTCATGTTGACTCACGGCCAACTCCCAGGTTTGTTCCTTATGTACAGATCAAGCTATTAAGTCTCAAATTTGAGATCATTTTTCTGTATTTATATGCCTTCGTGATGACTCGCGGCCAACCCCCAGGTTTTTACTATACCTTCGTGATGACTCTCGGCCAACCCCCAGGTTTTTACAATACCTTCGTGATGACTCTCGGCCAACCCCCAGGTTTTTTAAGAAGTAAATAAATAAAATATATTTCACTTTTCACTTATAAGTATTTTAATTAGGCACCGGTACTCACCGGGATGGTTTTTGGCGTCGGCCTCTAATTACATAGCTAATTGAATATTTCATTCTGCTAAATCCGCATTGGATTGTCATTTTCTTATATATAAAGCATATGCTGTGAACTTCGTGGGCAGCAAGCCTACGTGAGTGGTTATCCCGTGTTAACACGGGTGTTAGCCTTCATCATATTATGAATATTGTAAACGGTAACCACAAAGTGGTATCAAATGTATTTAAATATAAAATTTATAGCAACTAGAATAAGTTATGATATTAGCCATAGCTATATAGCTACAAAAGCTGTGGCGTGGCTACTCAGATGTATCTGTGTAGTAGCAAAATAAAACATTATTTTAATGTCAGGTACTACCATTACTAAGACTTATTCTTAGTCTGCAGTTTTCAATTGAAATTACAATCTAGTTCTTGAAGTTTTTAGGTACTAGTGTACATAAAAAGAAAGGTTTTTGTTATGCAAGGATAGCACAAAATAACTTACAGTTTGGTCTTCGATTTGATTTTCACCTTAAAATGCTTTCGAAACCACACTCGCGTTGTGGGCCTGGCCGTGCTCTCGTTACGGGACGTCCTCTTGGACAGGAATAAACAGGAACCTTTATTCTGCTTGGCTTATTTGTTGAAAATGCACCGACCAACTTGGTACGGGAAAAAACAGGATCTTCTTCTTCTGTTTGTCTCGTTTGTTGGAAACACTCACTCAGTGTGCGTTTTATCGTAATCTCGTTACGGTGGGTCCATTTTGGACAGGCCTCAACAGGATCATAAACAGCTAAAATTAATGCCAACATTGATTATGACCACTTCACGGTCTCATCATTGACGTGTTTTGTTAAATTTAAACATTGCATCGTCATGCTTAGCTTTGTTTACAGTCATACGAAGATTCACTTTTAATCACGAGTTCTCTTATTAAAACATTTTGAGCAAGAAAATGTGGGTAGATTTTTATTGTAGATCGTATTTAGTTATTGTTTAAAACGAAAGGTAAGTACGATCTTAACGTTGTATTTCATTTAGGATCTATCAATTTACACTACTACAACTATTGCAAACACTTCAGCACTTAAAGAAACCGTTATATAAAAAATATAACGAGAGAGGGTGTGTCGATGCCCGAACACTAGAAACGAATGATGAACTTGTCACCTGTCAGAGTGACGCACCTACCGTAGGGAGGGAATTTGTTTTTTTTTCTGTTTCAGTGATACCAGCTCTAAAACGTGTTGATGCCCACTACATTAAGAAATGTACTACCTTGTGATAAAATCCCGAGGATGCAGCGACGAAGTATAATTATACATAGGAAACACCAATACAAACAGACATGTTCATGCACACAAATGTTTGTATTGTGCGGGGATCGAACCCGCGACCTTTGGTGCAGTAGTCGACTTTTCAACAATTACACCAAGACGGTCGTCATAAAGCTTCAAGATAGCTTAAACTGTGATCATCACATCTGTAAAGCAATTCTACAAACTCCCTACGGTCCCGCGTCCCTCTTTTACAGCTTCTGCAAAGAGTTTCTTTAGATCGGTTAATGAAATGTTCTGAGTTCTGAGTGAGGTTATTTAACATCAACGTACCTACCCTCACACGCTCCACATTATGCCGCCACTCCTATAGTTTGTAGCATGTGGCGGCCACCGGCTTTACTGTGTTCGGCGAGTCCATCCTATGAAGTGTATGGAAATATGCCGGTGGTGACGTTTTGTGGCGCGTGGCGTGTGGCTCTTGTGGGACGCTAAGGGTATAGGCGAATCTTTTTATGAGGAACTTACGTGAAAATATTTAAATAATATTTTTTTCAGGAATCGCGAGGCTAATTTGGCAGTATTTCTGAACCACATCCATCCACTTTTGCAAAAACAACTCTTACAGTACAGAATTTTCGTAATTGAACAATATGGTAAGATATTTCACAATAATTAAGTACTTAAATACCTACTTACTTCAGCTGAAGTTGGATTAAAAATTGTTAAGACAAAACCTTCATTAAGTTACTGTGTGAACAAGTTAATGATACCAAGGGTAGAAAGTTCACAGGAAGGCTGCTGCCAGCCGTTTTAGGCATCTTTTAGGAACGCAGACCAGGATGTTATAAATATGGTAAAGCTAGATATCAAGATAGATAAAATAAATAGATAGATAAGATAAATAGATAGTATAAATAGATATCAAGATAGTTAGAAAACACCGTCTTTCAGGGCAAGGGAAATTCAACAAAGGCGCACTATACAACGTCGCTTACCTCGAAACGCAGAAGTTTGGAGTCTGGCACTGCTTCATCTTCCATGACGTGGACCTCATCCCTCAAGACGAGAGGATCCTTTACTCCTGTCCGAGGAAGCCCACACATATGTCGCCTGCCGTTGAGTCCATGAATTACAGGTACACGTACAATAATCGTCGGCAGTAATTCTGTGAATCGTGAACAACGAAATTCACTGTAAGATTCACCTACGTGGAGTGACACAATGACGTAATTACTTATTTTATTTCTTTCGAACGTTTCTTGGGCAAAATCAAGATGTTCAAGAGAGTCAGGTCACGGTATCTGACCAAGTAACAGTTATTCCTTTACTGTGGTCAGGTCAAAAGTACCTTTAACCGACGAGCATCATATAAGTAGGTAAGGGTCATGAGAGTAGAATAAGCGCAAGTTGTATGACAGGATTGTAGCGAGAGGAGAAAAAAGGTAGACTCTGCACTCTCTTGCGTAGGCAACAACATGTTAATTAAAAATTCGGGTGGCCTTATAAACGAACCTCTTTTGGTTGAAAAACTCATTCACATTATTACTTTTTATTATTTTCAGACTGTGGTACCCTCAGCTATTTGGGGGGGTGACTGCCATGACGCCTCAGCAGTTTTTGAAAGTCAACGGTTACTCCAACTTCTACTGGAACTGGGGTGCCGAGGATGATGACATGTTTATCAGGTAAAGTAAATACTGTAGAGGTCCATTTTCAAATGTTTATCTAGCGCTAAGCACGCGCTCAAGCTCATGCTATCCCGTGAAATTTCGATAGAACTGCAAGCGACAGCTATATTTCTGAGGGATGCTCAACCTTGATTTGGAAAAACAACCTTTCCAGGAGAAAGAGTTGCAAAAGAACTACAGGGTGGCCCAGCGACAGTGGTCCAAAAATTTTTTTTAGGTAGAGGGCATCATAACAAGTCATTTAAAAAAAACTTTAGTTCCGCGAAAATCAATACTTTAGAAGTTATGATTTTTTCAAGTTTCCTCTGAAATTTCTCAACTCCAATCACTTAATTCACTCTTGTTTGGAAACTATCGCACTGAATCAGTTCAAATTTAGTATAAATGTACAATAGTAATGTAGAAACCATATTATGTGCGAGTTTTGAGTTTATTCTTAGACAATTTGTTTCATTTTAAATTTTCGTCAGTAATTTTTCGCCATTTCAAAAACTAATACAATTTTTAAAAAAACATAGCTGAAATGTTCGTGCACGTGATGATTTGTTTATGATCTTAAAAACTGTCCATAAGTATGATAATAGTCTATGCAAAAACTTGAAGTGATGCTGCCAATGAAACACTTTCAAAATTAACATCATGTACGGTAAGTCGCTAAAACTCAGAATGGGTCATTTCTGCATTTACCCTAATTAAAAAAAAAGTAGCCATAATATTTTTTTTCGGATAGAGGGCATCACAGCAACTCATTTTAATAAAGCATTAGATAGTCTAAAACCAATAGTTTAGAAGTTATAATTTTTTAAATTTTGGGCCTAAGTGGTTGAACTTCAGAGACACAGCTCACTTTTGTTTGTAAACTATCCGACTAAGGAACTTTAAATATTGGATGACTTAATAATTAATCCCAAACTTTAATTATCTTCGCTTTATGTTATGTTGACTGGTAGATAATGCCTTGATAGCATTAAGTCCGCCTTTTGTATCACTCATTGTATTGTAATGAATAAATGAGATAAATCCTTTTTCACTTTCTTCTATTCTTACTCATTTTGAAGTTCCTCAGTCGGATAGTTTACAAACACAAGTGATCTATGTCTCTGAAGTTGAACCATTTAGGCCCAAAATTTAAAAAATTATAAATTCTAAACCATTGGTTTTAGAGTATCTAATGTTTTATTAAAATGAGTTGCTGTGATGCCTTCTATCCGAAAAAAACATTTTTTGGCTACTTTTTTAAAAAAAAATAGGGTCAGTGCAGATATGACCTATTCTGAGTTTTAGCGACTTACCGTACATGATGTTAATTTTGAAAGTGTTCCATTGGCAGCATCACTTCAAGTTTTTGCATAGACTATTATCATACTTATAGACAGTTTTTAAGATCATAAACAAATCATCAAGTGCACAAACATTGCAGCTATGATTTTTTGAAAATTGTATTAGTTTTTGAAATGGCGACAAATTACTGACGAAAATTAAAAAAAAAACAAATTGTCTAAGAATAAACTCAAAACTCGCACATAATATGGTTTCGACATTACTATTTAATTGTACAGTTGAACCAAATTTGAACTGATTAAGTGCGATAGTTTCCAAACAAGAGTGAATTAAGTGATTGGAGTTGAGAAATTTCAGAGGAAACTTGAAAAAATCATAACTTCTAAAGTATTGATTTTCGCGGAACTAAAGTTTTTTTTAAATGACTTGTTATGATGCCCTCTACCTAAAAAAAATTTTTGGACCACTGTCGCTGGGCCACCCTGTATAAACGCGTCAATGAAAGCAACACTTTGTCAAAATTTACCCCGTCCACTGGAAGAACATTTTGGGTTCTTTTATTAAATCCTTTACAGATTACAAGCCTCGAGACTGCCGGTGTTAAGATACAATGCGTCCATAGCTCGATACGCGACGCTGCCACACAAGAAAACTGAAATAAATACTAGAAGGTGAGCCCAAGAATTTTGCAGAATTTGTAGTTAATTTTACTTATTGTCCTAAATCATTGGCTGAATACTTAGTTGGTTCAAGGCGCTGTACAAAAACAGCTTTGGCGCAGTTTTTTTCGCGGCCAAGCTCCACGTACCTAACGTTTCTACCGCAAACGCCAAACTCGTGATCGCCAAGAAGGGATGAGTTTGCAGACGTGTGGAAATTGGGCCTGTTCGGCCGCAGCGCCAGCCCTCGACGAAGTGCCGTGGATGTGGGAAGCTATCAACGCAAGTAGCATCCCAAATTCGGATGCGTCTTAGCTTCCGCGGCCCAAGTGTAGCTCCGTCGGGTCTCTTGCCATCGTCCCTAAAAAAGCGTCGTGGCTCAAGTGTAGCAGGAATAGAGAGCACCGAATGATGTCGCTGAGGAAATTGTGACGAAAAATGCGGCCAAAGCTCTGAGCATAGGAAAGTCCATGATACCCCGCCTGGTCCACGGGGTACCTTATGGGTATACCATGTTATTGCATTAACTCACAAGTTGCCTTCTTTCTATCCAGGTATACAGCTTTAAATAAAGCGAAGAGGCGATTCAGACACGAAGGTCTCAAGACTCTAGAGTATAAATTGATAAATATTGTCAAAAGAAAATTATTTACTCACATTCTAGTCGATGTGAATCCTTTCAATTATGAAACCAACTACGCAATTGATTAAACAAGCTTTTACGAAAACAGTATTTTATTTATTAAGAAGGATACATGTTTTATAACACCAAGGAAATAATATTTCCTTACAACAAAAAACAATCACAAGTATATTTTACGCACTTCTTCAGCAAGATTAAGCGCTGTAAACTTTTTGACTTTGTAAAGCAGCTTGCAAATGTGAGGGTCTGATACAAATTTACACACATAAATATCACCATTATCAGTGTCTACTGCCAGACGTTTTATCAGGTTATGGACTTGATCGACATATGGAGTGGCCCTTTGTTCGGGTACTAACTCAAAATGCCAAGGTAAGCAAATTCTAAGAACATTCCATATAGCCGCTTGGCTCACAGCATAAGCCAAATTAGGATCTTCTTGGGGCTCCATTTTTTGCTCTTCTTCTACATCTTCTTTATCTGCAGCTTTATCCTCCATAGCATCCGCATCTTCCTCACATGGTCTACATATAAAAGTGGTCTTGACATCTGTCTCCGACTGAGCTATCTTACTTCGAGTTGTTACAAGACTCTTCTGGGACTTAGGTTGTCGAGCACTATGGATACTTTCAACCTTTTTGCCTTTCGGCCCACCACCTTTGCCCTTACCTTTGCCTTTTTTATCTACTTCTGGTGGTGGTTCTGTATACTCCAATTCAATAACAGAGGTGCCTTCGCATGTGTTTACTACAGCAGCGATTACTTTGTCCAAAAACTGATTGGTACATTTTAGAGCACAGGCTAAGCATTCATCTCTATACAGTTTCTGTTTGATTAACTTGCACACGACCTCTTCACAATCGTCTAGAGAATAGCACGTCTTTTTACCTACAGCCATTGCTAAAGCTGTTACAAAGCCTTCAATAGGATCAACACTTTTGCAAAACGCTAAGAGAAACGCTGAATAATTCATTTTGTTCATGGAGGTTTCAAATAACTCAAATAAAAAATGTTTTGTCAAATTCAATCTTAACCCCATGTATTGATCTTCTAAGTCAAAGTCCTGCTCAAACCAGAGCTGTTCGTTTATAAAATCATCGCGAAAAATAAGTTCCGTAGACTCGAGATCATTACAACGAAACCTTTTACGCACATCGAGTAGTTCTTCTACAGTAGGGAATCTAATATTCAGACAGTATATAAGGAAATCTCTCCAATCTATATAGACGGTATCACCAAATAGTAAAAAAACTAGCTTAGGAATTTGCTCTGGGTCTATGCGTTTCCAGCTTTCAGGTATTAAAGGACCTTCACATGATTCTTTGCCTAAAAATATGAAATCCTGCAACATGTATATAAAAGCTTGCTGTAGCGCTATACCCGTGGGAGCAACGATTTTAAACAGGCTACGTAATCTTGCTAGTTGGCTTATTTTGAATTCGGTATCCATAACCATTTCTTTAATGTCACCAGTTGTTGATGGTGGTTCAACAGGAGGAAATTGTAATAGATTTGGATTAATGACAAAAGTATCATGTTCAAGAATCAGGCTTTCTGAAATTTTTCTTCCCCCTTCTACAGCCATTTGAAGATATTTACAAAGACGATCAACAGATTTAATTTCGTTCATGTAATAAGTATTTATATCATTTTGAACTTCCATGAACGCTTTGTAAATATGATCGTTAAAAAGTTTCATGTCTCGGTAACATTTGTACTGCAAAGCTAACATCCGAAGACTCGCTCGGTACATTTCACCGTTGATACCCATTATCCATTCATCAATACATTTTAAAGCGTTTATTTTAAATATCTCTTCCAAGTTGATTGATTCCTCCGAAGTATTTTCATCCTTCCTTTTAGTCGGCGGCACTATTTTAGCTATTTCACTGTACTCCCTACTAATAAGGGATCGGTAAGAGTCATTCGTTTCTTTAATAATTTTTAAAGCCAATTTAACGTTATTCTCTATTATTAAGCTAAATGGATTATTACTGTAATCTATTTCTATATTTTTTAATTGCAGGTCTTGAAAAGCTGCTTTTAGTTGTCTAAAGACTTTGTCTTCACCGCCTTTTTTACTTCCTGAGGTCTCTTCAGATTCTCTAAATATTTTGGTCAAATCCTTAGAGGCAAGTCTATCAGTCGGTGGCATTCGCTTTATCATTGCAAAATAGAAGTCATGAAATGTTTGAAAAGTTAACATAGATCTGAAAATAAAACGACATTAATGATTTCGAATTGGAAAAAGTACTTAACTATGAAATAAATACACAACAGTAGACGTCATTTTAATTACCTGTTTAACTCCGTTTGCATGCAGGATATGTAGGTGTTGACCATAGTAGTGAGCTCTTCCATAGCCCAGTTTTCACTTATAAGTGCCTGCCTTTGACTTTCGGCATAAAGTTTCCTTTCATCACATATCTGGTACAACCTGTTTTGCAATTCTTTCACTCTACAATGCCACTCATTTTTAGTCAAATGTATAAATCGCCAGTCATTTTCAAAATCATTGTACTCTTTTTGAAATCGGCTTACCAAGTCTTGTTTATGTGAAGGCAGAGTTATTATTTGTTCCATTTTATCTTTTATAAATCTCGCATATGGCACAAGGCAGTTCATTTGTAGCCGCTTAGCGAAAAACAACTGTTGCATATCGCGTACGTAAGTTTTTTCTATTTCTTCCCAACATGTGGCTAATGCCACTCCTATTATTTCTGCAATGGGAATTTCTCCATAGTCGTAATCTTCTTCGCCAGGTAGAACTTTGATTTCCTCCGAACTTACGGAAGTCTTACTTTCAATTTGCTCGTTGTTTACTTCCTCAGCAACCATTATAAAATCATCACCATCATGGAAATCGTCCTTTGAGTTATGTGGCTTTACGACTTCCAAATCATTTGTAACGGACATTTTACTTGCTTTTGACGATCTTCGAAGTTTATCCTTCGACTTTCCATTTGTTACTTCTGGTTTTACGATTTTAGATTTAGTTCTTTTGTCGTCTGAACTCGGAAAATCAAGAGAACTCAAAACGTTTTCTCCAAATAACCTATCACTAGATTTCAGTGGCATTAAATAATCACCTATTATGTATTTACAAATCTGTGCCAGAAAATCTTTTTCTATTAGTTCATAATACATGCTGTAATTAATACCTAATACAGCGTAAAAGCGGTCAATCAGCTCGGAGTTATCTTCCGTTAAGTCCCAAACCACCAGCTCCTGTAGAATGTCCTCAGTTTCTTTTAACCTGATGTAACAGGAAAAGTAACTCTCAAAAGGTTTCTCAACTCTCTTTTTATGGGGGTCACTAACTAATTTAGAAACCCTTATTTCTTTATACTGATCGGATTCCTTTTTCCGATGCTTTGCAATACTTGCTTCGAGATAAATGTCATCTCTATCGTCTAGCTCACCTTCATCTGGTGGGGCAAGCCCAGAAAATGTTTGCTCAAGTGCTTGTGCTTCACGGAACGAATTTGGGTAATTTATTATAACAAAACCATTAACATCGCGTTGGTCTTTCAGATATTCTACTATCATTGCTGATAACAAATGGTCAGTCAAAGTATCACCAAAATTTAGAGTTTCGTAGGCGTATCTACCCAGATCAGCGGCAATAGATAACACAATCTCTTCCTCTGGTATAGTTTTAGGAGTCTGTGTTTGTTTTGTATTAGGGGGTATTACACCTAAAATTTGTGAAATGTTTGGCTCACTAGCTTTGCTAGCAGTTTCTTCTTCAATTTTCATCAATTTTATCAGATCTTTATCTTCTTCCTCTTGAGCCGCAGCCATAAATTTATCAAATGATAATTCAATGTCCGTGCACCCTATCATTTCAACTTTGAACCTTTTTAGGCAAAAGTTAACAGCAGATTCAAGGCGGACCACGTGAATCTTACGCATGTTGAGTAATGTTTGCATAGCAATAGTGATAGACCTATCAGGAAGGCCTCTTAAAATAGCTTTAACGGAATATGAAGGTAGATCTGCGGGTGGCCTAGGTGGAGGGTAAGGGTATTTTATCTCAAGTAATGTGTAAACTACATGGCCTAGTATTCTCGTTCCTAAATACTCATACTTCCTTTCTTCTGACTCGGGGTCATAATTTGGAATTAGCAAATCCAATGTCCATGGACTGGAATAGTTATGGTACTCTTTGAATTCTGAATCATTTAGAGCTTCTTGGCGATCCAATTCTAATCGTATGATTTCTTCCTCTTCTGGCGCAATTTCTTCTTCTATACCTTGTTCATTTAAAATATTTTCCATAGGGTCGAGAATATCAAATATGGGCTGGTGCTTGAAGTACAAGGTTTTCCACTCATATATGAAATGATCTGGTATATCGTCTCCGATTAAACGGGTAAAATATGCATATTTGGTAGCATAATCAACTATAGAAAGCATTGTTTCATAACATATTTCGTAGTAGTGCTGCCGTTTCCTTTTCATCTTCTCTGCGTACAATTTTTTGTGCAACATATTTTGTCTCTGTTTTTCAAAATCAATTTCTGTAACCTCCAGATTTATTTGTTCCTTAACATTGTCTAGAAATTGATTAAATTGTTGTTCTCTTTGATCTGCAAACTCTCTTTCCGCGTGTACCCTATTTTGAATTAAGTTACGTGCTTGCTGTTTTGTTTCCATTATTTTTGTACACATCTGTTTTTCGAACTGAGAGAGCTTCATAACCTTTTTAGCTAATTCTTTGTCCAGTTTTCCTTCTTCTTCAGCTACTGAAAGGTCCCACAAGGATCCACTAAGGACATTTCCTAGTTGCTTCTGAAATTCTTTTGAGTCTGACTTTTTTCGCATTCTGGTATGCAAATTGTCCATGTATTCCCTGACCCATACAGAATCTACAATAGTCCTTTTTCTTTCTGCAGCCTTTTCATCCATCTCTAGCAATTCTTCGTAGGTGTAATTTTTGAATTCACATGGATATTTCAACAAGAATCTTTCCATTTCTTTTCGATTGTTATTCGGCATAGCCTGAGGTTTTCCTGCTGAATATTGCATTTGAGTTTTAGACTCCTCAATTTTACCTAACATTTTTGAATACTTATGTCGTATGTAGTCGTAGGTATCTTTTACTTGCTCAGATTTCTTTCTCTGCCAATCAATAAAATGTTTCTCATTTAATAAAGGCTTAGAAAGGTTGTCTACGAAAGACTCTTCTTCCTCGGGTATTTTTTTTACTGTAAATCTGTTTTTCATTTTGTCGACCAAGCTCGATGCCATTTTTCTTTCACGCTTTATAAAGTTGGTTCGATCTCGTTTATCTAGATGCAAAAATAGTTGATAAAACAGACGTAGTAAGGCAGTACCTTTACCTTCTTTTACGCTTTTTAAATCAGTATCATTTATATTGACCTCCAACTCTCGTAACCACTCTGTTAAGTATTTCCAATTGTTTTTCACATCCTCAGGAGCGTTGCTGGATCTTATGAGAAAATGTTTCTCCTCGTTGATGACGTTGTAACTCAGAAGTACACTAGCGATTATGTGACCATTTTTCATCATTTCACCAAACTCATCAGCTTCCCATTTTATAGTTCTCCCTAATCTCTCTGTGAGCCACTCCTTAAGTATCTCAGCCATTATGTTGTTTCTAAATCTAATCCTTGGTCTTGGTTGTGATTATCAACGAAAAAACACACTCACTGCAAAATATGACATTTTGACGGAAACGATATTTTCATTTAAACAGCAACAGCCAACATGTCAATTATTACTTTTTACATTCTACCCAAAAACGAGTCAACCTCCTCCATTTCCTACATTTTCGTTGGATTCATTTCGCGATGAAAAAAACTTATCACATTCATCTATCCTGAAGTAGCAGGTCTGTAACGCAACTCTACACACAACACAATTGACACAATACCTACATTGGGTCCATCCTAGATTACTAGATGGGTTACAGCAATACAGCATGATGTAGCGGGAAGGAAGGCCGCTACTTTTCGGCTTGTGTAGGTACTTGCTTTCCGGACATAGTGTTATTCGGTAACTACCTTCCTGCATTAAATATTTCGGATGCTTGAACCATTACACGGTTTTCCTACTTCCTAATGGTGTCCCAGGTCCTAGCCAAAAAAAAAAAAGGTCCTAGCCCCCTTAATCAACGGAATGATAGGGTACCTGATGACTAAGGGTCGACATCCTACGAAAAGCCTGGGTCCAGTGGGTGGGTATTTTATTGCTTTAAAAAAGTTCTAGTGAAACAGTGTTTTAAATACACCACCTACCTTCATATTAATTTCAATTTTGTTTGGGATTGTTTGGATCAAAAAAATAACGTAGTTCCATTCTTCATTGTTTCGTGACAACATTTTTAAAGATAAAATAAATCATCACATACAGAGATCCAGTGTGTGTTTTGGTAGAACACGAAAAAAAACTTCTCTCAAATCAGAGCTAGGCAACACCGAGCGAAACTGTCATTCACAATATTATGACTTTTTTGTTATGTTTATTTTCGCTATTTTCGCACATTTCGTAAATTTCGCCTCCCTATAAACCAGGATGAAATGCAATGAATTTCACAAGAATGTAAGCAAATTTATTTATGTGATATGAAAGATTTACCTTTGTCCTCCGCAGTTAGTGTTACTGAATAATTACGTTGTTCGCAGAAACCTCGTCACCATAATAATTTAGATAATTTGGACAAAGCCCTGCAGGACTTGGGCATGTTGAGTGCGATCACAGAAGCGCGACGAGATTTCCTTCGTGAGACCCAGGCTACGATCGGTGTGATGCGGCTGAACACGCGGTTCGTCTCCAACGTGACGGTGGGTTATTGTATGCGACGAGCTTCGAACAAGAATAGGCTGTGCCCTTACGTGCTGCCCGTCAGACACAGGACCAAGAGTGAGAACTCCGACGTCTTGACCAGCGACATCAAAGATGGTGGATGCGAGTTCAAAAGTATGTTAGAACCTTCCACTAGTGGGTACAAGCATGAGTGCATTAACAGCCCTGCGAAGAGATGTCAATCTCTTGAGAACCTCAACTTGTCGCTAGACCCCCAACCTAGTGCAGAAATATCACCAGATATGGAAGGTGTTTCCACAAGGATCCAAAAACTGCATGTTGATGAATGACACAACTGTGGTGGCACCAGGTCAATATAGTAAAAAATATGTTAGTAGTAGTATGCAAGTGGATGTTATAAATATATTTTTCAGTGTATTTGTACCAATGATTATTAGACCCCCTTACTAATATTCAAGAAAGATTTTTATTTTAATTGTATATTTTTGTGTTGTTATTAACTAGTATTATTGTAATTACTTTGGGAACTATAATGGGCTTCCTTTAAAATTCACTTACGAGAAATGAACTGTTTACTTTAGACAAATTTCTCACTATTGCAATAGCAATTTAAAATACTTTTAGAACATGTTTTTAAGTGCATTTTAAGTACCATATTATGTTGAAGTTACCTTCAGTACAAAGTCTATTTCTACAGTCATTAAATAGTTTACTCAGCTGAAATATTAATAATGTACCTAATATTTAGTCATAGGATTTTAATAGTTTTATGTTTTCAGTCACCTTAACCTGTGGTATTTACATCAGAAATGTATTGAACATGTCGAACAAGCCATAAGTTTATACTGACTTGTAGCTTTGTATTTGTGTGTGCACCATAATTTCTGAGTGAATGAATGCTGAAAGATATTCAAGTCCGCACACACAGGCAAGGCTCATTATTTATACGTACTGTAAGTTAGTAGGGGGGAAGTGTAGTGTTGATTGTAAATGTTCCTAGATTTGGCATAATTGAGTTAACTGTGCATGTGTATCCCATCTTTATTATGAAATCTCAGTGCAGCTGTATGTACACTTATTAATTAATAAGCAAATTGCTCAAAAGTTTTATTGGGTACAAAGTAAACATAGTACCAGATAAATTATTTTGTATCCGCATTTAGACAATCATTGTTCTTTAAAGTTAATAAGTTTGTTAACTGTGAGGATTTTAATGATTTTTATGGTTACCTAAAGTAAGTACCACCTAAGTATAAACTAAGAACAAATTATTTTGTTTTATCTAAGTCACTGGCACTTCAGGCTAAATTCATGTAGAAATTGTGTGGGACAACCAACTCATCAAGTTTAAAAATACTTGTTTGTTTTGAATAGCAGTATTATTTTATTATGATATTTTACTGGTTGTTATTACAATTAAATTCTTTCTATCCATACCTAAGCATTGAAACTTTAAATTATCTGAAATATTGATTTTATTAGTACAACTTCATTAATTTCTACATGAAAATAATCTTAATTGTAATAAATCACTCATGCTACTGTAGATTATAAATTATGTAGGTATATTTGTTTGATGTAGTAGGCAATTTTCGGTAACATTTTTTACGTCCTAGGGAACAGGGGCACTGCTGTTCAGTAAAATGTCATTGCGTGTACTGCTTGAAAAATTACCTTTAATAATTCCACCGATATGATAACATTTTTGTAATCTTAGTTCTAAACTTCTCATTAAAAAGACTGTAACACGATCTCATTATTTTTCAAATTGGAATATAACTTACGCTAAAATCAATAAAACAAAAGTATTTTCATAATCACTTATTCCACGCCTCACACCTGCTTTCGTGACTTAGCAAATTATACTTATGTTTGTTAACATATTTTGTTACTTTATCTTTAATAACAAATATTTGAAATAAATATTGCTTTGAATAATTAATGTATTGTGCAGTGTATTTATTCCATACCTCCATTTATTTTCCAGGGGTGGCATTCCGGCTAATATTATCCACGCACATCTCAGTGCTTCACGCTTACTTCAAGCATCTATACCTTCTAACGCCAGTCCTTCGTGCTATGTGCCCTAACCCACTGCCACTTCAAACCTTTTTTAGGAGAGCGGGGGAGTGTGGGACTCGCCCACCCCAATGGGGAAGGGACTACCCACTAAACTCCGCGGCTTAGTACTTATACTTAGCTTACGCTGGGCTACGTCGGCGACCTTAGTTCTCCTACGGATTTCCTCTCATATTTTCGATCTTGTAGCGAAAGTCTTATACCGAGCATAGCCCTCGCATTATGTATGTAATTAATTTAAAAAAATATTTGGCTTAGTTCTTTCTCTCGAACGACCAGTCGCAAAGAAACTTAATTTTAAAGACAACTCACCACGACCGAAGTTACTTTTGGTGCATGACTAAATGTACAATGAATAATCATTTCCACATTACATTAGTGCAATGGTTGGAGCTCCAAAAGGGTCGAGGGTTTAATTTCTGCACCAGCACAACTGCTTTGTTGATGAAACAGCTGTTTGTGCTATGTCTAGGGGTTTGTAGTTTTGTTGATTCTGGTTACCTCAGAACAGCGGAAAACCTTTGGATTAAGAGATATGTAGGTATTTATGGTGTATTATTGCAGGGCCGCGCCGCCTCCGTGTGCGAAGTGTGCGGCGCACACAGGCGCCAAGACAATAGGGGCGCCGCGCCGCCACTGCCACCTAAATTATTTTTGTTACCTATATGATTGTTTTTTGTAGTGGAGTATCGACAAGTAAGTAGGTACAATAGGCGCAACCATAGGCCTTGTAAACAACAAAACATCTATAACGCTTATTGAACAAGTCTCTCAATATTTAATGTTTATTATTATTCACGTTTATTGTTTCATTTTACGTTTAGGGTTTTAGTTTACATTCCTTACGAGCTCAACGTTAAAACGGCGGCAGTTCTTTGAACCAAAGAAAAAGTACTAGGTAGTTATATCTAATAAACCGTAGAGGCGCCGAGTTTGTATGAGTATGAGTGAGTTTCGGAACGCAACCCGATGCGATGCGTGCGACGCAACGGCCAAGGAACAGACAGACAAAAATTTGTAAAAAAATATATTTTATTTAATGTACCTTTTACTGAATGCGTACATCCATAAGCATTTAGTAAAAAGCGGTTATTTTAATATTACAAACAGACACTCTAATTTGTATAAATATAAATAATTATTCATTGATAGATAAATCTGTTTATTCAGACAAGGAGATAGATAGGTACTCATGTGAACAATATTATGTATTTGTTTGTCTGTTATTAATTTAAGATGATGCCGCCGAAGTTACGTCTGTGCCTGTACCTGATACACCATCGTCACCGTCAAGACAATTATTGTCACCAATACCAACTTTTTCCAAAGATGATCCTGGAGCCTGGCCAGTAGTTTTAAACGCTACTTTGATCCAGTATTTAATAGAAAATCCGATTAAACAAATTAAACAGTATAATTTTCCGCGTGATTCTTCGGGACGAAAATTTTCTGAGTATTATTAAAGATAATATTATCTAAGTACTGTAAAACTGGAGAACATTTATTTCAGTCAAAATTAACAATTAAAAATATTCACTCAAAAATTAAATTCGTTTTTTATGATGATTCGTTTAAAAAGAGGCGCTTCATAGGTTTCTCACACAGGCGCTGCCGGGGGTCGGCTCGGCCCTGTATTATTGTCATCTTATAAATAAAAATGGATTGCTGTTCGTTAGTGTCGTTAAAACTCGAGAACCACTGGACCAATTTGGCTTATTTTGGTCTTGAAATAATCGTGTAAGTTCAGGAAAGGTTTAAAACGTGCGAAAGTTTGATAACATTTGACGGAACGACGTCAGCTAGTTTTTTGATACAATTGTAAGAGTATTAGATTTAGGTCACCCCTATAAGTTCCCAAAGTTTAATCGGCAGTTTAATAATAATACTCGTAGTAATCTGGGTTTTGCGAATGAGTTTTTCATTATTTTCTGACCTGATTTTCTAAACCAAACGCAGTAATCACCAAATCAAAATAAAATCCTTATGAACGAAGGTAAGTTATCCTTTATCGTAATTGCCAGATAAAAAGCCTGTAAATTAATTCGGCGTATTGTTTAGATGGAATGAATTTGCAACAGTACGGCGCTATAGCACGAAAATTGTCCTTGCATATATCCGCAACTGCGGCGGATAACGGGTTAAATAAATCAATGATATTAGAATGAAAAAGACGAAGATATATGTCAGTACTGTCGCGAGGTCAAAAAAATTCACCTGGCGTACGTACCTATAATTTGACCGTGTACAAGTTTGAGACAGCACTGTCTCGTTTACGCCCTAGTCAATCATGCATGATTATTTACTAGAGCGTAAACGAGACAGATACATATAGCGCAGTGTTGTCCCAAACTGTCAATAGTGTCAATGCTTTACTCAGGTGTTCGAAAGTCCTGATTTCGGGTGCCAGTTTTTTAGCACAAGTCTACGTCTTTTTATTATAATATC
This sequence comes from Udea ferrugalis, assembly GCA_950022985.1. Taxonomy (NCBI): domain Eukaryota; kingdom Metazoa; phylum Arthropoda; class Insecta; order Lepidoptera; family Crambidae; genus Udea; species Udea ferrugalis. Next base: position 3,994,002 of record OX465532.1, on the reverse strand, counting down.
ATTGGGTTAAATGAGACAAGTGTATCATGTTTTAATTTAAATTCATTTATTTGCGTTCCTGAGTATGTAACACTTAAATAAATAACAAAATCACTGTAAATATTGCATCTGACTGACTGACTGCGGCGCTCACATCGCCTTCACTTTGAGTTGCTTCATCTTGGGGGTCTTGCGCTTTTTCTCACGCTTCTGCTCCTTCAACTCCCAGCGCCGCTGCTTCTCTGGGTCTTCCTCCTGAAACATTAAAATAATTGATTACTCTTTTAATTTATTTCATACCAAAAAGTTAATTTCTGATTTTGTCTTTCTATGTCGCAAGTGACTTTTGTGTGAAATCTTTATCGAGTCGTTCCAATATTTATTCTTATTGTCATTTTGATATTTGAGTTATTTGACAATGAGTATGAAAGCTTGACAATTACCGAGCTAAGTAGAATAATATCCCACAACGCACTTATTTGTGATATGTTAAAGTGATGTTTAATGGCAAACATGCACTACAGCAATACAGAATTTGATCCTTTAAAGCTTATAAGGGTTTGTGCGTGTGTATACGCTAGACAAACTGTTTTAATCCAAATCGGACTCATTTGAACTGCTACAATTTTTCTTAAGGTGACGGGTAATGCCAATACGCGTAAACGAGGTGATTTTCAGTTCGTTTTATGGCAAAAACATTGAACCTAAGATGTTGAAACTGATACAACATTAATACTTATATGTTGACCTATAGGCTGACATACCAAAACACCAGTTTAAGTTCTTATTAGCACTCAAAATTCAATTTATATCTGCAGAGTGCCGAAAATTTCTACATCATTTAATAGATACTTTTTCGAGACATTGTGGTCTAGAATCAAACTTGGTATAGGGAAGCATAGCAGTCCAGCCTTTTCCCTTACATTCTATCTTCGTAATTAGCTAACAAATTAAGAAAATATTCCCTTTTTAAGATGAGCAATGTTGAAAAATGTTCAGTGTTTTTGCTCACAACATTACTTCTGGCGTTATAGTCCGTGAAAGCACTGACAGCGCATGCGTGTGGATGACTTGTCACGGAGACAAAGCGTGACAGCAGTGGCTCTTGTCAGTCTATATTATTGTTTTCTGTGTTTATCAGTGTTTTTAGTAAATATTTATAATAAAATGGACAGAAACCATGATTTTCGTAAACCACGAAAACGTACCACACGATTTGCAGTTTTTACTAGAGCACAACGAGCCCAACAAACGATTGAAGCTGCATTGTAAGTACCTACCTAAATATTTACATGCTAAATAATGAAAATGATTGTTATGGCAATGAATGGCGCAATAATTCATATTGTATTGTGCGTTATCCCTGCTGGGCAGCTAATTCAAAAGGCAATCTGTTTGCCTAGGTACATAACATAATATTGGTGATTTTAGACGCACGTCAAACTTTTAATGCATAGAGTCATCTCGATACAGAGATTAATTTGTTTGAGTTAAAGTAAATCGTCTGGAACCGATATGGGCCAGAATAAGACTGCGTTTTAGGCCTTGCCTGAATTTTTTTGGAAATATTATTTAGTAATTATCTATGTTGTGAAAGGTAAAAATATTTGTACATTTGAGCTTTTCACCTGGGCGTGGTAGACCAAATGCTAAAATACCTAGGAGGAATTTAGGTGAAAGACAAAGGAGTCTAAAGACCGATTTAGTCTAAAACTGAAACTGAAGACTACAATTTTTTAAAACTTGATGGTTTTGAAAAAAAAATACACCTGTATTATTATGCAAACTCGAGTGGTACACTATACGATAGCATAATAATATAAGGGCGTACTTTTTCCGAAACGAAGAGGTTTGATTGCCGGCTAAAAAGAAAATGTTTCGGTCTCGAGACTCCTTTCAACATTTTTCTAAATTCCTCATAGTTCAGGATTTGGCCTATCTACCACGCGCACTTGAAACGTTCACTTTGTATATTGTTTGTCCCGTGAACTTATTGAGTTGCGAGTTACTCTGCTTAGTAGCATTTCTTTACGCAACCGAAACCCATCCTGTGAGTAGCATATGGTCACCCTTTCTAGGGAAACCACCCTGTTATAGATAACCTTACCCTATTTTAATCCATTTATTTTACAGCTTTCACAATACGCTTGAAAAAAGCCGTGGCAGATAAAAACTTCCGTTTTGACCAAAAAAAAAACAAAGACAGTTTGGTAGAATAACAGTGAAGTTCACAACTGGTACCTATTTTCAAATATAGGGCCAGTCACACATCACGAGAGAGAAATGTCGTATAGGTCTGTGTTTAGGAAGTGACTTTCCTGTAAAACTAAAGTTATTAGAAGAGATGATGAATTTTGGTCAAATACGAGTACAAAGGAAAAGAAACCAAAATATTTTTATTTAAGTAGATTGCTTGTTGCCTGAATTGATCGACCCCAGAACACCTAGAGGAAGGCTTGTTGCAGACCCAGTTCACATCATGGAAGCCATTTAGCAAAAAAGGAAAAAACTTTGCTTTTGTGTCAACTATGCCAAAAAGATAAAGATGCTACATTAAAAATTATATTATGTTGTTGGCTTTGATTATGTTGTATGAATGAATAAATACAATCATTGTTCCTGTGAATGTTTTTTTAAACCGTAATTACGAAAAGGTTGTTTATTGACTTAACCGATGCATATTACTCATAATACACTTTTAAATACAAATCCAAGACACATCACGGTACCTACATCGCAATTCCTCCAATATAATGCTTAGTTTCAAAATACGAGTATACAGGATGATTTTTTCAAGGGGTTGTGATTCTCAGAAGCGGATTCTCCAAACCGTATTGATAAAATCTAAAAACATAGTTAAGTACCTACTTTGATTTCAAAGAATATTATTCTTTTTTCATTTTTTTATCCGCTTAGTATTAAAATGTATTTAAGGTTTCCTGCCTTTTCTTTGAAAAATGATACGCCGAATTTAATTTCCTAACCAACGTTGAACATACTATTTTAAAAGGCAACATTTCATTTGAGAACTATTAATAGGTATGACGATTATTAAAATTTCAATGGACGTTTCGGATAGTTATAATTTGTCAAACACTTAGATTGAAATTCTATGGTCAAACCATTCACTTGGCTACACAGCTATTAGACTAGACGAATAACGTATGGTCAGATTAACTGTTTTCTCATTGTACTACATTGTTATTATGCGGCTCACATTTAGATTATTTGCCCATAATTTGGGGGGGTTTTGGAGGTTTGGGGGGAAGAGCGATAGTGAGACTAACCCCGGACACCACACTCGCGCCGCGGAAATGTTTTTTTTTTTCAATTTGTTAGGTACCTAGTCACGGGAAATAATAGGTGCGTAGAGCAAAGCGACGAGCATGTTAGGTGTACATGAACCAGATGAAAAATCATAAATAGTAAAAAAAAACTTTTTTCATACATTTCGAGATTAGGAAAAAAAACATTTCCTCGGCGCGGGAGTTTTATCCGAGGGTTGCTCCACTTCACCCTTCCCCCCAAAACCCTTAAACGTTAAGGGCATTAAGGGTGTAGGAAATCAATCTAAATTCCTTCCAAATTGCAGGTCGTCCATTTGTTTCTGGTGAGATGTATTAAAAAACTGCGGATTTTGGTAGAACGCTCTTGAAAGTGACGGATTTAGGTGGGATGTGTTTAAGAGTGACGGATTCAGTTAGGACGCCCTGGAAAGTGACGATTAGAGGTGGGACGCCTAAAAGTGATGGATTTAGGTGGGGCGCTTCTAAAAGTGACAGATTTAGGTGGGACACTCTTGAAAATTATTAGGATTTAGGGGAGGAGTTTACCCACCCACTTGGAAAATTTGCCCCGTATACTATTGAAATCATTCACTTGACCTGTCGACGATTCTCACTGACATCATTTCACATCAAGATGCAGCACGCTCACTTCAATCATCACCTTGATTTGGGAAGTATTCTCCCACATTTGTACGAAAATCATTAAGAACCCTATTCGGCTTAGTTTTTATCACTCAAACGATCACAGTGACAAAGTTATTCAGTTTTACAGAAGGCCAAAATTCTAATGAAATGAAGCACGCTTCAGTGCAGTGTGCAATGTGCATTGAGAATGACACCCCTGCTTCTTTCACAGTCTAATGAATAATCGATCTTTCAACAATTTGATCCGCGTTATTAACTTAAGCCGACTGAGCGATAGTACAGGGGCTAAGCTGTTTTTTTCTTTAGAAGCAACAGGTTCGATGCCTGGCTAATTAAAAGTTCACCGAATGGATTTTCGTCAAAATCTGTCTCCTTCGAGCGTACAATGCTCAGCTGGACAGTTCACCCTGTATAAATAATTGCAATTTTCACAAATGCTCAGACGGTAAAGCTCTATCCGAATATAGCAAATTACTGTCTTTTGGACGGCACAATCACATTAGGACCTGAAAAGATGATGTAATTAGAATTCTTTACAATTGTGATACAACGGGACTAACTCGGCTGTTAAGAGCTTTTATCGAATTTCGGTATAAAATACATTTATGTACTTAGCTAAGCTGTCTCATAACATCTTAAGTCGTATTTTAGTTTCTTTAGTTTTCCTATGAAATAGTATCTCTGAACCTTGTACTACTCTGTCATACTTTCTAGCCATCATCGTAGCGACACAGCGAGCCATCTATCGCGCACAGGAGTGCAACTTTTCAAAATTCAAGGTCAAATTCCAAAAGTCATTTGGGTAACCCACCGCCTTAAGGCGGAGGGTATCCTAAATGACTTTTGGAATTTGGCCTTGAATTTTGAAAAGTTGCACTCCTGTGCGCGACAGATGGCTCGCTGTGTCGCTACGATGATGGCTAGAAAGTATGACATACAAGTTTTGTGTGTATCACAGAGTAGTACAAGGTTCAGAGATACTATTTCATAGGAAAACTAAAGAAACTAAAATACGACTTAAGATGTTATGAGACAGCTTAGCCAAGTACATAAATGTATTTTATACCGAAATTCGATAAAAGCTCTTAACAGCCGAGTTAGTTCCGTTGTATCACAATTCTAAAGAATTCGAATTACATCATCTTTTCAGGTCCTAATGTGAATATGCCGGCCAAAAGACAGTAATGCTATATTCGGATAGAGCTTTACCGTCTGAGCATTTGTGAATATTGCAATTATTTATACAGGGTAAACTGTCCAGCTGAGCATTGTACGCTCGAAGGAGACAGATTTTGACGAAAATCCATTCGGCGAACTTTTACTTAGCCAGGCATCGAACCTGTTGCTTCTGAAGAAAAAAACAGCTTAGCCCCTGTATTATCGCTCAGTCGGCTTAAGTTAATAACGCGGATCAAATTTTTGATAGATCCGATTATTCATTAGACTGCGAAAGAAGCAGGGGTGTCATTCTCAATGCACACTGCACTGAAGCGTGCTTCATTTCATTAGAATTTCGGCTTTCTGTAAAACTTAATAACTTTGTCACTGTGATTGTTTGAGTGATAAAAACTAAGCCAAATAGGGTTCTTAATGATTTTCGTACAAATGTGGGAGAATACTTGTACTAATACCAATTCCAGGTGATGATTGATGTGAGCGTGCGACAATCGTCGACAGGTCAAGTAAATGATTTCAATAGTATACGGGGCAAATTTTCCAAGTGGGTCTGGTAGACAAAATACTGGTTCTCTGCCTTATCGCCGAATAATTTCAGGCCGATTTTCATTTCCCAACGAGTGTTTTGCAGAATTTGACTACGCCGAATGATCATTTTGAAAACTCAACATATAATTTTATTTGTTTTTTATTTAGCGTGTGGTTAATCCGGTTATCTATTATCTATAATGTTGAATTATGTGGGGTTTCGTTCTAATAACTATTTAATGTTATGTAGATATAACTTACTTTTTGTAAATATTATTATGGTGTACATGAACTAGCCGCCAGAAATAATGGTCCGAAAAAAACCTTTTTCAATACATTTTGGTAAGAAAAAAAACATGTTCTCGGCGCGGGAGTGGTATCGGGGTTTGTCTCACTACTAACCTTTCCTACCCCTGAACTTTTAATCGCCCCAAAATCGTGGGAAAATTATCTAAACTCCTCCCCTAAATCCGTCATTTCCAAGAGTGTCCCACCTAAATCTGACACTTTTAGAAGCGTCCCACTGAATCCATCAATTTTAGAGCGTCCCACCTCTAACCGTCACTTTCCAGGGCGTCCCACCTGAATCCGTCACTCTTGAACACATCCCACCTAAATCCGTCACTTTCAAGAGCGTTCGACCAAAATCAATTTTTTAATACATCCCACCCAAAACAAATGGACGACCTGCAATTTGGAAGGAATTTAGATTGTTTTCCTAAACCCCTAAAACCCCTACGTTTAAAGGTTTTGGGGGGAAGGGTGGAAGTGGAGCAACCCTCGGATAAAACTCCAGGGCCGAGGCCTTTTTTTTCCTAACCTCGAAATGTATGAAAAAAATATTTTTTTTGACTATTTATTATTATTCATCTGGTTCATGTACATCTAACATGCTCGTCGCTTCGCCCTACGCACCTATTATTTCCCGTGACTACCTAACAAATTAAAAAAACATTTCCGCGGCGCGAGTGTGGTGTCCGGGGTTAATCCCACTATCGCTCTTCCCCCCAAACCTCCAAAACCCCCCCCCAATTATGGACAAATAATCTAAATGTGAGCCGCATAATAACAATGTAGTACAATGAGAAAACAGTTAATCTGACCAAACGTTATTCGTCTAATCTAATAGCTGTGTAGCCAAGTGAATGGTTTGACCATAGAATTTCAATCTAAGGGTTTGACAAATTATAACTATCCGAAACGTCCATTGACATTTTAACAATCGGCATACCTATTAATAGTTCTCAAATGAAATGTTGCCTTTTAAAAATTTGTTAATCGTTAGTTGACAATAGTATGTGAAACGTTGGTTAGGAAATGAAATTCGGCGTATCATTTTTCAAAGAAAAGGCTGGAAACCTGAAATATATTTTAATCCCAAGCGGATTTAAATCCTAAAAAAGGAATAAGATTCTTCGAAATCATAGTAGGTTACTATGTTTTTAGATTTTATCAAAACGGTTTGGAGAATCCTTTACCGAATCGCTTCTGAGAATCACAACCCCTTGAAAAACTCATCCTGTGTACTCGTATTTTGAAACTAAGCATTATTTTGGAGGAATTGCGATGTAGGTACCGTGATGTGTACCTATGTCTTGGATTTGTATCTAAAAGTGTATTATGAGTAATGTGCATCGGTTAAGTCAATAAACAACCTTTTCGGAAATACGGATTAAAAAAACATTCGCAAGAACAATGATTGTATTTATTTATTCATACAACATAGTCAAAGCCAACAACATATAATTTTTAATGTACCATCTTTATCTTTTTGGCATAGTTGACGCAACGCAAAGTTTTTTCCTTCTTTGCTAAATGGCTTCCATGACGTAAACTGGGTCTGCAACAAGCCTTCCTCTAGGTGTTGCCTTGTCTTTGTTTTTTCTGGTCAAAACGGAAGTTTTTATCTGCCACGGCTTTTTCCAAGCCAACTGAGAAAGCTGTAAAAAAAAAAGATTAAAAAAGAGGAAGGTTTTCTATGAAAGGGTGATTTTCCTAAAAAGGGTGACCATATGCTGCTCACAGGATAGGTTTCGGTTGCCTAAAGTAATGCTACAAAGCAGAGTAACTCGCAACTCAGTAAGATCACGGGACAAACAATATACAGAGTGAACGTTTCAAGTGGGCGTGGCAGATAGGCCAAATCCTGAACTATGAGGTATTGAGAAAAATGTTGAAAGGAGTCTCGAGACCGATTTCAACAAACTTTAAACTGTAAATTTACTCAGATTTTTGAAAACACTTTCTTTTTAGCCGGAAATCATACCTCTTCGTTTCGAAGAAAATACACCCTTATATTATTATGCTATCGCATAGTGTCGCTTACAAAGATCAAATCCTGCGAAGTAACATTATCTGGCAAACTGAAGGAAAGGTCGTTTGTAATCTTGTAAAATATTGTAGTCTTCAGTTTCAGTTTTAGTCCAAATCGGTCTTTAGACTCCGTTGACCATTTTTATAAATTCCTCCTAGGTATTTTAGCATCTGACCTGAAATGAACATCACGCCCACATGAAAAACTCCAAATCCAATGTACAAATATTTTCATCTTTCACAACAAAGATAAATAATAAATCATATTTCCAAAAAAAGTCAGGCAAGGCCTAGAAGGCAGTCTCATTCTGGCCCAAATCGGTAAGGACCAGACGATTTACTTTAACTCAAACAAATTAATCTCTGTGTTGGAGGTGACTCTGTGCATTAAAAGTTTGACGCGAGTCTAAAATCACCAATATTATATTATGTACCTAGGCAAACAGATTGCCTTTTGAATTAGCTGCCCAGCAGGGACAACGCACAATACAATATGAATTATTGCGCCATTCATTGCCATAACAATCATTTTCATTAAATCAGGTAGATATTTAGGTAGGTACTTACATTGCAGCTCCAATCGTTTGTTGGGCTCGTTGTGCTGTAGTGATAACTGCAAGTCGTGCGGGATGTTTTCGTGATTCTACGAAAATCATGGTTTCTGTCCATTTTATTATAAATATTTATTAAACTGATATATACACATCACACACATCATAACATAGACTGACAAGAGCCGCTGCTGTTACGCTGTCTAAGTGACAAGTCATTCACACGCATGCGCTGTCAGTGCAGTCACGTGATATAACGCCACAAATAATGGTGTGAGCAAAATCTCTCATTATTGCTCTATAGCCGTAAATTAGAAAATACCAATATATCCTTAATTTGTTAGCTAATTAAGAATATAAAGAGTAACAGATCTGGCTGGACTGCTATGCTTCCCTATACCAAGTGCGATTCTAGACCACATTGTCTCGAAAGAGTATTAAATGATGTAGAAATTTGCGGCATATCCGCAGAATGAATTGAATTTTGAGTGCTAATAAGAACTAAAACTAGTGTTTTCGAACTAACACTTATAGGTCAACATATAAGTAATAATGTTGTATCAGTTTCAACATCTTAGGTTCAATGTTTTTGCCATAAAACGCAATGAAAGTCACCTCTTTAACGCGTATTGGCATAACCCGCCGCCTTAAGATGAGTGCAATCGGGTAAAACGACTTTCTTGTTTTAGGTTTTTCCAAATTACACAGGAACGCTGTCGTTTTTTTTAGTTTTTGAATAACTGGTTTTAATTTTTTAATTTCATTATATTTTGATGGCATTTTGTGTGTATGTGGCAATGATATTTAAAAGAGGTATACGTTATGTCAGTACAGACGCGAAGTCAAAAATTGTCCCCTTGCGTACGTACCTATGATTTGACCGTGTGTACAAGATAGTATGATTATTCACTATAGCTTACACGAGACAGATACATGTTGCGCAGTGTCGTTTCAAACTGTCAATGCTTTGCTCAGGTGGTCAAAAGTCCTGAGGCCCAAGTCTGCTAATTTTCGAACGCTTCAATTATGATTAATTGGGTCTGAATTTGTCATAGAAAACGTGTCAAATTTGCCGATTGAGACTCAATTGAAGCGTTCTAAAATTAGCAGACTTGAGGCCCTGGTTTCAGGTGTCACTTTTTCAGCACAAGTAACCTATCTCCATATTTTTATTATAATATCATTGGTCGTGCGGGTGTGTTATGTAATGCTGTTTGTGTGTGTGGTGGTACTTTAGCTACGTATTTTTATTATAATATCATTTGTCGTGATGTGGTATGTTAAGTTATGTTATTTGATTTTTTAGCATTAGGGATAATGCATTATCATCTTACTAAAGATAGGAAAACCAGAAAAAGGCAATCGGTCCTGGCATCAGGCGGGACTCGAACCCGCGTCTTTCGCAAACCCCGAGGATCTTTATGTTAGGTTATGTTTGTGTGTATGTGTGGTACTTACGGCGAGTATGCGCTCCTTCTCCATCTTGCGCTTCTCCTCGCGCCGCTGCGCCGCCTGCTCCTGGCGCTGCGCGTGCGCACCGCGCACCCACGCCTCCGCCACCTTCTGACGACGCTTCTCGCACTTCGCCAACGCCTATGAGACCACAAATAAACTCAGTTATTTATTTATTAATTCAATAATCATGCTTGCTTACAGTACAATCAACATAGGCAGATTAAACATTCCAATAAAATGGATAGCAACATAATTACAATAAAACATACCTAAAATTACAATTAAATTAAATTCCAGAAATTTACAAAATACAGCTAAATCAAAGAAACATACCTACGGATAAAAAAATAACAAGTCAATATAATAATACGTCAATCTCTTATGCCAATAGGTACGTTACAACCGAATATCTTTTTCTGGCTTTCAGATCTTTAGGCTGGTTTTAGTGTCACGCGTACCGTCAGTACGGATCGCTCCGCACAGGCTGATATATCATCATCAACCTCTCGAAGTCCACTGCTGGACATAGGCCTCCCCCATAGAGCGCCACAACGAGCGGCTTTGGGCCGTTAGCATCCAACGGCTTCCCGCAAACTGCACCAGGTCATCGGTCCACCGAGTGGGGGGCCTCCCCACGCTGCGTCTTCCAGTTCGTGGTCGCCACTCCAGAACCCTTCTTCCCCAACGGTCGTCGGTTCTGCGAGCGATGTGGCCTGCCCATTGCCACTTCAGCCTGGCTACCCGAGAAGCTATGTCGGTGACCTTAGTTCTTTCGCGGATAATTTCATTGCGAACTCTGTCACGCAAAGAAACTCCAAGCATAGCTCTCTCCATAGCGCGCTGAGCAACTCTGAGCTTGTTTAAAAGGCCAACAGTTAAAGACCACGTCTCAGTGCCGTAAGTCATCACTGGCAACACGCACTGCTCAAAGACTTTAGTCTTTAGGCTCTGAGGGATACGGGCCGTGAAGATGTCGCGAAATTTCCCGAACGCTGCCCAGCCGAGTTGGATTCGTCGAGCCACCTCTTTGTCGAAGTTGGACCTACCAAGACGGACATTTTGCCCTAGGTAGATATATTCGTCCACAGCTTCGACGGTGTCGTTCCCAACTACTACTGGTACAGGGTCAACATGGACATTCGACATTACTTTTGTCTTGTCCATGTTCATTCTAAGACCCACCTGTTGGGAGACTTCACAGAGGTGGCCAAGCATGGTACCAAGGTCCTCGAGCGATTCCGCCATTATAACAATGTCGTCGGCAAAACGAAGGTGGGTGATGTATTCGCCATTGATATTGATGCCTAGTCCGTTCCATTCCAATAGCTTGAAAACATCTTCCAGAGCGTTGGTGAAGAGTTTTGGGGAAATGACGTCTCCCTGTCTCACACCACGCTGCAATGGAATAGATTTCGTACTCTGGTCCTGTAAACGGACCGACATAGTGGCTTTGCTATACAGACACCTCAGAGCTTCGATGTACCTATAGTCGATCTGGCATCGCTGCAAGGACTCTAGCACCGCCCATGTCTCGATTGTATCAAAGGCCTTCTCATAATCCACGAACGCTAGACAGAGAGGCCGATTATACTCTTCTGTCTTTTGTATAATCTGGCGGAGCGTGTGGATATGATCGATGGTGCTGAAGCCTTTTCGGAATCCGGCTTGTTCGGGTGGCTGAAAGTCATCAAACCTGCGTGCGAGACGATTCGTGATGACCCTAGAAAACAGCTTGTACACGTGGCTCAAGAGCGAAATGGGTCTATAGTTCTTCAATAAGGCTTTATCCCCCTTCTTGAAGAAGAGCACCACCACGCTCCTGTGCCACGCTTCAGGCGTAGTACCATGGAATATGACGGAATTGAACAGCCTCTGGAGGACTACAAGTACCGGTTTTCCACCCGCTCTCAGAAGTTCTGTTGTTATCCCGTCGTCACCAGGTGCCTTGTTGTTTTTTAGCTGTTTCAGGGCCACACTAATCTCATACAGACTGATGTCCGGGATGTCCTCGGTGAAGTGTCGGGTGAGTTTGGCTCTGGTGTCCTGAGCTACTCGACTGTTGGGCTTACATGATGAGGTGTACAACTTTCCGTAGAAACTTTCTATCTCCTCTAAAACCTCGGGCTTGGAGGAAACTATGCTGCCACTACCGGTCTTCAGTTTGGTCAGCTGACTTTGGCCTAGCGACGAATCTCTTGCAAACACTTTAGAGCCTTGGTTTCGCTCGATCGCTTTCCTAACACGCGATGTGTTATAGGACCGCAGATCATGCCGCATCGACTTGGAGATTCGTCTGTTCAGCTTACCATACGCTGCCATATCAACCGAAGACTGGAGCTTCATTTCTCTCCTATCTGCCATGAGTTTCAGGGTCTCTTCAGAAAGTTTCTGTGTCTTCCTTTGGCGGTTGGTCTTGAAAAACTCGGACCCTACCGCATGGACAGTTGACACCAGCCCATCGTTCAAATCGTCCACTGCGTCGCATTCGGCCAGATACTGAAAGCGATTTTGGAGTTCGAGTTGGAAGCTTTCCGGGTTCTCGATTTGGATAGGGCTTGGACGGAGCGTGGATTTCATCAGACGTGACCTTTCAAGCTTGACATTGATATTCAGTGTGCCTCTCACAAAACGGTGATCACTACCGGTTTTTAACCTGCTGATCACAGAGACATCACTGAATATTTGCCGTCTGGTCGTCATGATGAAATCTATCTCATTATATGTGGCACCGTCGGGGCTGCACCACGTCCATTTCCTTGTCGGCCGCTTTCTGTAGAAGGAGTTCATCATATAGAGCCCCTCCTTTGCCATAAAATCAGCCAACCTGGAACCCCTTCGGTTCCGTTGGCCGTATCCAAATGGTCCCACTCCTAACTCACCGCAATTCTTCGTACCTAGCTTAGCGTTGAAGTCCCCCATCACAACTGTGTATGGCTTTGGAGATATCCTCATACATAACCTCGACCTCGTCGTCTGGGTGTGTCGAGGTCGGCGCGTATACCTGTATGACCTTCAGCGAATACCTTTCGGTGATTCTGAGTATAAGGTACGCCACCCTGCTCGACACACTTTCGACTTGTACAACGCTGTTGACGAGGGGCTTTCGGACAAGAAACCCAACTCCACCCTGGGATAGCTGGTCTCCCTCCCGGTAGAAGAGCAAGTTTCCGGAATCGAGGATTAGCGTGTCCTGGCCCTGTCGTCTGACTTCACATAACCCTACGATATCCCACTTGACTTTGCTCAGCTCTTCTTCCAGCTCAATGATCTTCGTATCGGCCCGGAGCGTACGTGCGTTATACGTCGCCAGGTCCAGTCGTCGGTGTTGGTAGCTGGATCTCTGCCGGAGATTCTTCGCACCCCTTGTTCCACCGTTACCCGGTATGCTACCTATACCGGGAATAGTGGAGCTGCCGGGGACTAGGGGCCATTGTTTTGTATTGCCTTTCATATTTGGGGGGTTTTTGCCGTAATCCCCACGCTTGGCAGGCGTCTTGGGGATCGCAGGACGTAGTTGTCGCACCGATAACGCTGCTGCCCGTTAACGGCCTGAAGCACTTAGCTACGCCAATATGGGCGATGGTTATTCCGCCATCTATCGGTCCCAGGGCCCCGTTCGTTGTCCAGCAGGATGACCGCGTGCAGGTAGGGGTTGGTTTGGAGCTGGTGGTGATATTTCCTCCTTTCATCCCATTTTTCAACATAATTACAATAAAACATAAAACTCAGTTATTTATTTATTAATTCAATAATCATGCTTGCTTACAGTACAATCAACATAGGCAGATTAAACATTCCAATAAAATGGATAGCAACATAATTACAATAAAACATACCTAAAATTACAATTAAATTAAATTCCAGAAATTTACAAAATACAGCTAAATCAAAGAAACATACCTACGGATAAAAAAATAACAAGTCAATATAATAATACGTCAATCTCTTATGCCAATAGGTACGTTACAACCGAATATCTTTTTCTGGCTTTCAGATCTTTAGGCTGGTTTTAGTGTCACGCGTACCGTCAGTACGGATCGCTCCGCACAGGCTGATATATAGGAGCTCCATAAAACGCTCACTGAAGCCAGAGGCGCGCAAGCGGCGGTCCGCGCGGATAGCTCCGCGGCACGGACGCGCTATGCGGATGGCTGCGGAACTATCCGCGCGGACGGTCGTCCGTACAGACCCCTCCGTATTATACTCTTAAACGCTCCAATTAGGAGCGATCCGTACTGACGGTACGCGTGACACTAAAACCAGCCTTAGTAAAGATATTGCTTGGAAAATGCTAAAAATAATAATAACAACGCAAAGTATGTTACTAAATCAGCAGCTGCAAAAACAAATCAAAGGTTTCTATGGCACTATTTACTACACAACACATGTAACATGTCATTTTATAAGTTACAAACTATCTAGATAAATGAGAGCGTACTAGGGTTCTGGAGAAGACAGCACAACGAAATGATGGGCTGGTCAAAAAAGTTCCGACCTTTGCAGGCAGACGCAGTGAATTAATTCTAGTTGCCCACAGACATGGCCGCGGTGGCAACCCGCGGCCATGTTTTTTTACGAATTCACTCAGTTTTCACCGATGGGGTCAATGACTTTGAGGGCTGACTGACTATAGGAAGACCAGTAATTTGGGTGAATACGACGACCATAACCATACAATCCTAACCAAATCTCACCTCCTTGCTAAGCCTCAGCCGCTTGATCTTCTCCAGCAGATGGAAGACGAGCATCAGCAGAGGGCGCACCTCCTCGCCCCCTCCCCCCGGCGCCAACGCCAGGCACGCACGAAGCACCCCCTTAACCTCCGACTGCTTGCCGCCTGTAGACTTAACTATACAATCCTAGACAGAAAACTCACCTCCTTGCTAAGCCTCAGCCGCTTGATCTTCTCCAGCAGATGGAAGACGAGCATCAGCAGCGGGCGCACCTCCTCGCCCCCTCCCCCCGGAGCCAACGCCAGGCACGCCAGTAGCACCCCCTTAACCTCCGGCTGCTTGCCGCCTGTAGACTTAACTATACAATCCTAGACAGAAAACTCACCTCCTTGCTAAGCCTCAGCCGCTTGATCTTCTCCAGCAGATGGAAGACGAGCATCAGCAGCGGGCGCACCTCCTCGCCCCCTCCCCCCGGCGCCAGTGCCAGGCACGCCAGGAGTACGCGCTCCACCTCCGGCTGCTTGCCGCCTGTAGACTTAACTATACAATCCTAGACAAATCTCACCTCCTTGCTAAGCCTCAGCCGCTTGATCTTCTCCAGCAGATGGAAGACGAGCATCAGCAGCGGGCGCACCTCCTCGCCCCCTCCCCCCGGCGCCAGTGCCAGGCACGCCAGGAGTACGCGCTCCACCTCCGGCTGCTTGCCGCCTGTAGACTTAACTATACAATCCTAGACATAACTCACCTCCTTGCTAAGCCTCAGCCGCTTGATCTTCTCCAGCAGATGGAAGACGAGCATCAGCAGCGGGCGCACCTCCTCGCCCCCTCCCCCGGCGCCAGTGCCAGGCACGCCAGGAGCACCCCCTTAACCTCCGGCTGCTTGCCGCCTGTAGACTTAACTATACAATCCTAAACAAAACTCACCTCCTTGCTAAGCCTCAGCCGCTTGATCTTCTCCAGCAGATGGAAGACGAGCATCAGCAGCGGGCGCACCTCCTCGCCCCCTCCCCCCGGCGCCAGCGCCAGGCACGCCAGGAGTACGCGCTCGACTTCAGGCTGCTTGCCGCCTGTAGACTCCCTGCACAAACATTTCCGTTTTAACATAAGATAAATAATCTTAATTGCACAAAATTCATCAAGATTGCGTTCCAAAATGAGGAATGTAGAGTGATTTTTACCCTTGGTGAAAAGGAAGAGACAGAGTAAACGGTCAGTTACTCTCGGTTTCACTCGAGTGGTTTTAGGAACGCGTCAGAGTGATTATCACATTGTTCAGGTAAGTAGCTGTCATAATGGCTTGAAAACAGGTCCAATGAACCAGTTTTTATGTGGTCACTTTTGGTAGACCCTCAAGTGTCGGAGCGTCATCGCCTAATCGCGAATCTCACTAAAATGACGGTAGATCGTTGCGCGTCATTATTTGGCGCCAACAGGCATTTGTATTGGCGAAAATGGCGCTAATGCCAAAATGCCAAAGGCCAAAATGGTTAATTTTTTAGCGCGAAAGACATAATTATACTTGGCCTAAATTTGCCACTTGGAACTGCACCAAATTCCTGATGAGCTGAATCAGCTCATATTTCGCTCACCGACACTCATGGGGGTAGGCGAATGCCGTATCTACCTTCTTTTGTTCATGTATATCTGTCGGAGACGTGTATGTAGCGCAAGTGCGGCGCGAGGCTGTCTATGATACACTCACTCAGCTTGAGCGGCGCCCTCGTATCTATCAGAGACGTGTATGTAGCGCAAGTGCGGCGCGAGGCTGTCTATGTTACACTCACTCAGCTTGAGCGGCGCCCTCGTATCTATCAGAGACGTGTATGTAGCGCAAGTGCGGCGCGAGGCTGTCTATGATACACTCACTCAGCTTGAGCGGCGCCCTCGTATCTATCAGAGACGTGTATGTAGCGCAAGTGCGGCGCGAGGCTGTCTATGTTACACTCACTCAGCTTGAGCGGCGCCCTCGTATCTATCAGAGACGTGTATGTAGCGCAAGTGCGGCGCGAGGCTGTCTACGAGACACTCACTCAGCTTGAGCGGCGCCCTCGTATCGGTCGGATACGTGTATGTAGCGCACTCCAACTGCCACTGGTAGCTTTAGCTACCAGTTTTTGAGGCACTTGAGAGGTGACTCATTTTCCGTTCAAAATCGATTTTGCTGTTACTATTTCAATTACATATTTTTCTACAATGACATTTGTATCGACCTGGCCACAACGGACCGTCCCTACGAGACGACAGTGTAAAAAAAAGGTGGAAAAAAAAAATACAAAATTTAATAAGCTTTCCGTCTGTGTGTTTATCTTTTAGCGACCCTATTCTGAAAATTAGCAAATAATTCTCTGAAAATTCGCATAAAATCGTAACAAAAACAAAAAAACATGGTGACGGAAACGATGTGACAGCTGAAAAGACACTAGGTATTTGGTGTACTTACTCAGCCTGAGCGGCGCCCTCGTATCTATCAGAGACGTGTATGTAGCGCAAGTGCGGCGCGAGGCTGTCTATGTTACACTCACTCAGCTTGAGCGGCGCCCTCGTATCTATCAGAGACGTGTATGTAGCGCAAGTGCGGCACGAGGCTGTCTATGATACACTCACTCAGCTTGAGCGGCGCCCTCGTATCTATCAGAGACGTGTATGTAGCGCAAGTGCGGCACGAGGCTGTCTATGATACACTCACTCAGGCTGAGCGGCGCCCTCGTATCTATCAGAGACGTGTATGTAGCGCAAGTGCGGCGCGAGGCGGGCCAGCGCGGCGCACACGCGGCCGTCGAGCAGCGCGCCCGTCGCCTCCGCGCACTCCGACAGGACTGACAGGGAGGACGGCAGGCCGTGCTTGTCTATGTTACACTCAAATGTCACTGGTAACTTGAGCTACCAACGCCGATGTCGTCTCAATGGCCACTGGTAGCTTTAGCTACCAGTTTTACCACTTGAGAGGTGACTAATTTTCCATTCAAAATCGATTTTGCTGTCACTGTTTCAATTAAATATTTTTCTTTAATTTTTCTATGACATTTGTATCGACCTGGCTACACCGGACCGTCCCTACGAGACGTCAAAGTAAGTCAAAAAAATAAAAACAAAAGATAATGTTGAGAAAAAAAAAATACAAAATTTAATAAGTTTTTCGTTTGTGTGTTTATCTTTTTGTGACCCTATTCTGAAAATTAGCAAATAATTCTCTAAAAATTCGCATAAATTCGTAACAAAAAAGAAACATGATGACGGAAACGATGTTGTAGGTATCTAGTGGTCTATCGGTGACGTTAGAGTGGTTGGTATACTTACTCGGCCTGAGCGGCGCCCTCGTATCTATCAGAGACGTGTATGTAGCGCAAGTGCGGCGCGAGGCGGGCCAGCGCGGCGCACACGCGGCCGTCGAGCAGCGCGCCCGTCGCCTCCGCGCACTCCGACAGGACTGACAGAGACGCAGGCAGGCCGTGCTTGTCTATGTTACACTCAAATGTCACTGGTAACTTGAGTTACCAACGCCGATGTCGTCTCAACTGCCACTGGTAGCTTTAGCTACCAGTTTTTGAGGCACTTGAGAGGTGACTAATTTTCCATTCAAAATCGATTTTGCTGTGACTATTTCAATTAAATATTTTTTTCTAAAATTTTTCTATGACATTTGTATCGACCTGGCCGCAACGAGTCGTCCCTACGAGACTTCAAAGTAAGAAAGAAAAAGTCAAAAGAAAAAGTTGAGAAAAAAAAAGGTCTTAGTCTGTGTGTTTATCTTTTAGCGACCCTATTAGGAAAATTAGCAAATAATTCTCTGAAAATTCGCATAAAATCGTAACAAAAACAAAAAAACATGATGTCGGAAACGATGTGGCAGCTGAAAAGACACTAGGTATTTGTGTACTTACTCGGCCTGAGCGGCGCCCTCGTATCTATCAGAGACGTGTATGTAGCGCAAGTGCGGCGCGAGGCGGGCCAGCGCGGCGCACACGCGGCCGTCGAGCAGCGCGCCCGTCGCCTCCGCGCACTCCGACAGGACTGACAGAGACGCAGGCAGGCCGTGCTTGTCTATGTTACACTCAAATGTCACTGGTAACTTGAGTTACCAACGCCGATGTCGTCTCAATGGCCACTGGTAGCTTTAGCTACCAGTTTTACCACTTTAGAGGTGACTAATTTTCCGTTCAAAATCGATTTTGCTGTCACTATTTCCATTAAATATTATTCTACAATTTGACTATGACATTTGTATCGACCTGGCTACACCGGACCGTCCCTACGAGACGTCAAAGTAAGTCAAAAAAATAAAAACAAAAGATAATGTTGAGAAAAAAAAATTACAAAATTTAATAAGTTTTTCGTCTGTGTGTTTATCTTTTTGCGACCCTATTCGGAAAAATTAGCAAATAATCTCTGAAAATTCGCATAAATTCGTAACAAAAAAGAAACATGATGACGGAAACGATGTGACAGCTGAAAAGACACTAGGTATTTGGTGTACTTACTCGGCTTGAGCGGCGCCCTCGTATCTATCAGAGACGTGTATGTAGCGCAAGTGCGGCGCGAGGCGGGCCAGCGCGGCGCACACGCGGCCGTCGAGCAGCGCGCCCGTCGCCTCCGCGCACTCCGACAGGACTGACAGAGACGCAGGCAGGCCGTGCTTGTCGCCCGCGCGACGCTCCGGGCAGAACACCGACTGGAACAATAAGTAACGCTACTGTTAAATGAATCAATTACGGCTTAAACGCACAAGCAACTCCGGGGCGTTAAAATAGGGAATATACACTGTTATTTTTTATATGTTTATAAGATAGCATCGTTTTATAACTGATCAATAATATTCATCACCAAAAATGCGAAATGTAGTATATTTATAAATTGTTAAAAACTTCATACTTGTTCAAGCGGTTCAAACGCCGCCATTATCGCGCGCTCTCGGCGCGCTCGGTTGTCATGGACTCTGACGTCACACAAGTCTTTGACAACACAAATGTAACCTACAAACTATTGAATTTTTCTTCTTGTCGCGCTTTTGACAGTGACATACGCGTGAACTTGGACGTCACACTCTCACGTGACTGTTTCAACTGCTTTGAATTTCCCACATTTTTGTGCACTTTTCAATAATTATTTTTACATTGACAAAGAAATGAAATTAAGGAATATTGATAAAGACGTAACGAGAATTCAAAATAGTACTCAAAAAAAAATGACCCTCATCTGTTCCAAGTGCATATTCACTATTAGGACTAAAACGCACACGCAACTCCGGGGCGTTAGAATTAGGCCATGGCTCCACCCGCCTTTCGTAAGAGGCGACTAAAGGGAGGCCGCTGGCGAAGTCACTGAGACTGGCGGGGCTGTGTGCCTTCATTACAAATGACCCCGAGGATGGCAGTATGAGGCGGCCCCAGTCGCTGTTGTCTTTACGCAGTTCCACCGGATCAGTAACATATCTAGGCTTCACTATTACCAATAAAATTTGGACGAAACCTGACTTTAACTAGTGTTATTAACTTAGCCAGTTCCACCCGAATCAGTAACATATCTAGGCTTCACTACTCCCAACAAAACTTGCACTAAATTAGACCTTAGCTAGTGGTATTAAAGCCCAAAGCTTGCCAGAATCTGCATCTCCTTGGCAAGCCACGTGACGATACTGCACTAAATTAGACCTTAGCTAGTGGTTTTAAAGCTCAAACTCACCAGATCCTGCATCTCCTTGGCGAGGCGCGTGGCGACCTTCTTCTGCGCGACGCACATCACAAACGGGTCGCTGTCGTCTTTGAACAGTTCCACTCGAATCAGTAACATATCTAGACTTGACTATTCCTAGCAGAACGTGCACTGAATTACACCTTAACTAGTGGTATTAAAGCCCAAAGCTTGCCAGATTCTGCATCTCCTTGGCAAGCGACGTGGCGATACTATACTAAATTAGACCTCAGCTAGTGGTATTAAAGCTCAATCTCACCAGATCCTGCATCTCCTTGGCGAGGCGCGTGGCGACCTTCTTCTGCGCGACGCACATCACAAACGGGTCGCTGTCGTTTCTGCCTAGATCCACCGGATCAGTAACATACCTACTTCACTATTCCTAGCAGAACGTGCACTAAATTACACCTTAACTAGTGGTATTAAAGCCCAAAGCTTGCCAGATTCTGCATCTCCTTGGCAAGCGACGTGGCGATACTGTCCTAAACTAGACCTTAGCTAGTGGTATTAAAGCTCAAACTCACCAGATCCTGCATCTCCTTAGCGAGGCGCGTGGCGACCTTCTTCTGCGCGACGCACATCACAAACGGGTCGCTGTCGTCTTTGCCCAGTTTCACCGGATCAGTAACATATCTAGGCTTCACTATTCCTTGCAGAACGTGCACTAAATTAGACCTTAGCTAGTGGTATTAAAGCTCAAACTCACCAGATCCTGCATCTCCTTAGCGAGGCGCGTGGCGACCTTCTTCTGCGCGACGCACATCACAAACGGGTCGCTGACGTCTTTGCCCAGTTCTACCCGATCAGTAACATACCTAGACTTCACAATTCCTAGCAAAACGTGTACTAAATTACACCTTAACTAGTGGTATTAAAGCCCAAAGCCTGCCAGATTCTGCATCTCCTTGGCAAACGACGTGGCGATAATGCACTAAATTACACCTTAACTAGTGGTATTAAAGCCCAAAGCCTGCCAGATTCTGCATCTCCTTGGCAAGCGACGTGGCGATACTGCACTAAATTAGACCTTATCTAGTGGTATTAAAGCTCAATCTCACCAGATCCTGCATCTCCTTAGCGAGGCGCGTGGCGACCTTCTTCTGGGCGACGCACATCACAAACGGGTCGCTGTCGTCTTTGCCCAGTTCCACCGGATCAGTAACATATCTAGGCTTCGCTACTCCCCACAAAACTTGCACTAAATTAGACCTTAGCTAGTGGTATTAAAGCTTAAACTCACCAGATCCTGCATCTCCTTGGCGAGGCGAGTGGCGACCTTCTTCTGCGCAACGCACATCACAAACAGGTCGCTGTCGTCTTTGCCCAGTTCAACCGGATCAGTAACATACTTAGACTTCACTATTCCTAGCAGAACGTGCACTAAATTACACCTTAACTAGTGGTATTAAAGCCCAAAGCTTGCCAGATTCTGCATCTCCTTGGCAAGCGACGTGGCGATACTATACTAAATTAGACCTCAGCTAGTGGTATTAAAGCTCAAACTCACCAGATCCTGCATCTCCTTAGCGAGGCGCGTAGCGACCTTCTTCTGCGCGACGCACATCACAAACGGGTCGCTGTCGTCTTTGCCCAGTTCCACCCGAATCAGTAATTGGTCTGGAGTTGGCTTTACAACGCCCAGAAGAACATGCACTAAATCTTGACGCTGTGGAACATAAGATAAAGATTGATAAAATATCGGAAATGTTATGGCCTTCGACTCGAAAGGACCTAGAACCTAGTTTGAGTTGCGGTTCCAGAGGATATAAACTTTCGGGTGATACAGGACGATTCAAACTTAAAGGCAGCTTGGAAGTTAACTGCGAGCGGCGAATGCGCAAGATTGACCACTCGTCGCGTAAAATGGGTTCACTGACTGTATTTTTTTGTTATTATCGAAGGACCTCGCATTTATGGAAACAAACCTTAAATAATCACTCCGATGGTAACAATACAAGCTGTGATTTAACAATTTGAAATTGACTATGATTATGGAAGTCACAGTCACTATTTTTGTAAGTAGCGAGTAAGAACTTTGTTCGACAGCCATATTAATTATTGCGTTTATGAAAATGGTATCTTAACAAAATTGCTTCAAAATAAATGCCTACCCAACTTTGTCGGCCTATTGAGCCCTTATTTTGAAACAAATTTTGATTATGGTATCACAACAATTTATGATCCTAATTATTATTTTCGATGAACATAAAATAACATGCAAAATAAATCATAAATAATATATAATCAGTTGATGGCCGTCTTAAAGCCCAAATACTAGATTCCGAGCCGAAAATACATCACTGAAACTGTATTTGTGGATATATGATAAATTTAAAAAAAGTTGTTTTGCACCGAATGTTCGGCATATGAACCGAGATTCGGAAGAATGACGAAGTTCGATTTAAGCTGCCGAAGTTCGGTTAAACCGAATTTCGGCCCATCCCTAATTAATATCTCACCTTGATCAGCTTGAGTGTGAGCAGCATCCCCTCGCAGCAGACGCGTCCGCTGCACCACATCGTGAAGCAGTGCTCGGCCTCGCGCCGCCAGCCGCGCTCGTCTCCGTCGCCAGACACCACGTCCGAACCCGTCTCACCTGACACAACATTACAACATTAAAGATCTGAAAACCAGTAAAAGACATTTGGTCATCTTGGCATCAGGCAGGAATCGAACCCGCATCTTTCACAAGCCGGGCGACTGCACTAACCACTGTACTACCGAGACTATTACTAGACCGGCCGAATATTTCACCCGGTTTGCGAAAGATGCGGGTTCGATTACTGCCTGATGCCAAGATGACCAAATGGCTTTTTCTGGTTTTCAGATCTTTAGTAAAGATACTGCATGGAAAATGCTAAAAACAATAATAACCATTACAACATTACTTATTTATTTATTTATTTATTTATTTAGCCCTTTGGACTAGGTGAGAGTTCAAACATCATTTAGCAAGTTGTGACTTAATTTGTTAGAGGATGTCTCTCAACTCAGTGTGCCTGTTGGCAAAGGCCTCCTCCAGTTGCTTCCACTGTGTGCGGTCTTGGGCGACTCTTCTCCATTTGGCTCCCGCTGTAACTCTTATCTCATCCTCCCAGCGCATTTTTTGTCGTCCTCGACTTCTTTTGCCTTCTCTGGGATACCAATTAGTTACAATTTGGCTCCACTTTTCTTGTTTGGATCTCAACATGTGACCGGTCCATCTCCATTTTTGGAGGTCAATTCTGTCTAGGATGTTAGTCAGTTTCGTTGTTGCTCTCAGCTGGAAATTGCTAATCCTATCTTGCCTTTTAACACCCAACATGCTCCGTTCCATTGCTCTCTGGCATTTTTCTAGTTTGTCTCTATGATATTTCGTTAGGGACCACGTTTCGCAGCCGTAAGACAACATTACAACATTACTTATTCCGCTATTATTATTCCCATCACTCATGAAATCCAAAGAAAATAAAATAAATGACATTTGGCAAGAGCGAGAGAAAGAACGGAAATGGGGTAACCTGATGTGCTGTTGACTGTACATAAGGGTTATTTGTTGTTTTTCCGCTTATACACCCTTATTTACTACAAACACTTACAAAGGGAAGATGAAAAGGGGGTGGAGGAAACAGACAGCAAAGTATATTTGCACTAGCACAAACACAACCACAATACCAACTCACAATATCAGACTGACAAAAACAAATTTAATAAAAAGATTTCTAACCTTAAAATAGATGAATCCAAAATAACAGATATAAAAAGGGTCTTCAACAAGGCCATTGGCAAAACATGGGTGGTCAGACTGCCTGTTGGAAGCCATTTTGCCTGCATCAATATCTTAATCTTGATGTCTATAGTATTGGTTGGCTAGCGAGATAAAGCTTAACCCAATTTGAGTGATCAAAGGTGGTTTAGAATCGAGGTAGGAGCCTGACCTGGTCTGGAAAATACAAAGGCCAGACAAAGTCAAAATATTCAACCTTTTAAAAAGAAGTCTGCATGTAAAATTTTGTTTTAGGTTAAATTGAAATAATGTAACAACAACAGTAATGGAACTATGTTGGAATCGCACGCACCCTTACTTGCGAGAGTTTTACAAGGAAATAGTAAAAAGTTTTAAAGGCCCGAATGATATTTAAAAGATATGTCATGTCAGTACTGATTCGAAGTCGAAAATTGACCCCTGGCGAACGTACCTATAATTTGACCTTGTGTACAAGATAGTATGATTATTTACTAGAGCGTAAAGCAGTCAGATACATGAACGCAGTGTCGTCTCAAACTGTCAATGCTTTGCTCATGTGTTCGAAGTTCTGATTTCGTGTGCCACTTCTTTGGCACAAGTCACCTATCGACGTCTTTTTTACTATAATATCATTGCTTGTAAGAGTGAAATAAACTCAACTGACCGACTAGAGTGAAGTTATCGTCCAACAGCGGCTTGTGCAGCTTTAGGAAGTTGGCAGCGATGGAGGTGTTCTTGGAGCGGCCGAGCGCGTAGCCCAGCGCGTACGCGACCAACAACACGCACAGGATGCCTTCCAGCCAGTACGCGTCCCAGCGGGGACGCACTGTGATAGGAACCTGGACAAAAACACTTTTAACACCAGGGGCCTGTTTAACAAAAGAGCCAAACGAGATAGAACAACTAGAACTAGGCCACTAATCAGATATCATCAGTTACATCAATCCCAGCACAATTATACTTTGTGAAAGCTGTTAGGTTTGCAAGAGAGGTTTCCTTACGAGATGAGGGACACAATAGATCAGAAATGGTCTATCACTGGGACAACATCCCAAGAAATGTTGAATTATGAATTTATCCCACTAGAGTTCATCAGAAGTAGGTCACAGATGTCAAAATACAGTTGTCCAAACTGATGGAGTGGAGTTCCACTCATCTCCACCCTGGCCAGCTCTGGGTTCCAATAAAAAGTTCAGAGTATACCGAAATAAGTATACAATTTAATAAGTGTTAAGTACCTTAGAAATAGTGATCTTTGGTTGTTCAGAAGTGAGTGGTGGCCCATCTTGAAACCCTTCAAACTCTTCAGGGTCTTGGAAATGTTCAAATTCATTATCTTCATCCTGAAACAGTAAATAAAAAGCTAATCATAATTATAAGCGTACAATAAAAATGTAAACATATCCCATTTTATGAATCAAGGGAGGAAGGAATCTACCAATTGATATCAGAATAACTCGACTGAGTTGTGAAGCTGAGCTGTGAAGACTTCACAGCAACCTGAGATACAACCTGACGTCCAAGATCTATAGGATTTCTCTCTTTTTTACAGCTGACAGTATTTCAATTGAATAGAAACTGACATCATAAAATAGAATATAACTTCTATCATGAACATCATCTTAACAGTGCTATTAGCATCTTAAATTGGATTTAGATATTTGTGTTAAAATAACACAAATCATCACAAATGCCCATTTTAAAACTACCAAGCAAGTGTCATAGTAAAAGAACATTGTATAGAAACCATTATTGCTTGTTTTTACGACCAACTTACCTCGCTTAATAGTTAATTTATGCTACATATTATGCAAATGGTTTCGACACTTACCTCTACTATGATCTCATCTTCGACTTCCCCATTTGTGTCAAAGTGATTGTCTCTAGGCTTTTGTAAGGGGACTTCTTTGCCGTTTTCAGTGAAATCTGTAATGTCAACTGAATTGAACAGACACAAATAATGGAAAACAATGCTTTAAACAGAATTCAGCTTCAATATAAAATTGTGTACAGAAGACACAAAGCAGTGTGATGGTGGAGATGTAGTTGAGTGTGAGAGAAAAGAAATAGGTACTATTATTATCATACTAGCAGCCGCCCGCGACTTCCTCCGCGTGGACATAGTTGAAAAATAAAGAGATATCCTACTACTATTCTAAATGCGTAAGTTTGCATGGGTAGATGTGCCGTGTTGCTCTTTCGCGTACTGAAAGGATTTAATGAAACTTTACAATAATGTAACTTATACATCTGAATCCCACATAGGCTTTAATTTATAAAATGTTTGTAATGTTTTTCAAGGCCTCCCCTCCCACCTTCCACTCCTTGGGAGGGGAGGCCTTTGCCCTGCAGTGGGACAGCATAGGCTGAAAATAAAAAAATAAATAATAAATAATGTTTTTCAACTTAAGTCTACGCGAAAGACGTCGCGAGTGGCCGCTAGTATCTTCATAAATTGTAGCCTATGTCCTATTCAGATGCAAAAGCTATATTATTGTAAATTTTCATTAAAATCCATCCAGTAGTTTTTATGTGAAAGAGCAACACGGCACATCCTCGGAAAAAACTATAGCATTTATAATATTAGTAGAAACTAGGTCTATTGTCTTTGGACTGAGTAGGCTGGAGATTGTGAGGAAGGACCTTAGGCCTACAGTGGGACTAGACTGAACCCATAGGCTAATTTGGAGTAGGTTTAATAAAAACATCGATATGATCAGATCAGACATGCCTGTTCATGAAATTTACTATTGTATAGTAAATACTTTAGCAAAGAAAAAAGTTCTAGCAATTGATGCAGGAAATATGTGCAATGTGTAAGTATTTTGGTGCAACAGGAAAATAAAAATGGGTAAATACTGATTCAACAAGTGGAGTGCCCAGTAAAAAACAAGTTCCAAGTGTTGTAATCAAACCATTATTTTCATTATCATTACTTTAGCTGCCCAATCAAATATTTTTCTGACCAATCATTTGGAACAGCTAACTAAAACTACCACTGCACCGCTTACCATATTTTTCTGCTTAGCCCCATGGTTAACTGGTAGAGAATGCCTTATCGGCATTAAGTCCGCCATTTGTACCAATTCATCATGTGCAATAAAGAATAAATAAATAAAACTGTGTAAAATGCCACTTATTGACCTTGCTTTGGAGTTTTAAAATTACAACCTACAAAAACAAAATACTCAACTCAGGGTCAAGACAGGCAGGAAGTGAAGAGTTGAGGGGTGGCCTAGCAGTAAGATCAAATTGCTAATATAAAACTACGGAAAATAAAATCCAAATAATTTGACAGCACATTATTTTTTAATAAATTTATGTATTCATACCATTTCCAGGCTCATCATCATCAGCATCGAACTGTTCAAACTCTGCAAAGTCATCGTCTTCCAGAGTATTATCCTCATATGCTTGTACTACAAAGGCACTGCATAAAAGCAGCGCTATGGATAACGGCAGCACTTGCATACTGAAAACAGGGAAATTATCCAATTTTGACTCAGAACAGCCTAGATCAGGGGTTACCAGATTTAGGACCATGGTCCAGATCCGAACTGCAACCTATTCAGTGCAGACCTTCTGTTAACAATACAATATTTTATATTTAACTTCAACAGCAGACTTAACAATGAACATCTTTCACCCTTTCAGACTATAACTTATGTTATTCTGAAAAATAGATCCCTAATAAAGGGTATTGGTGACCCCTGACATAAATGCCACACACAGTACATGGGTGCTGCCGTATATTCCTCTTATAGTTTGAATCAAAGCTTCATACCAATGTGTTGGGTTAAACTTGTGGAATGGCCTACTGCATCTGTACATAGGGCAAAGCAAGCGGGTCTTTGCAAATAAATAGGCGTAATTAGCACTAAAGCTAAATAAATAACGATGTTATCTATCTTATCACAGACATATTTCCAAGGTACAACATAGGCACTGACATGGATTTAAAAACTTGTAAGGCTTCTTCAAATAAATGGATGTTTATTCATAACAATCTAACAAGTGACAATTCAGTTTTATGCATAGATTACTGAAATTAGGGTCAAAGACAATTCAGGTGGAATAACAATAACCAATAAGATTTTTTGAGTTGGTGCCATGAATTAAAAATAGCACATGAACATGTGGTTCCAGAAAGATTTGATGTCAACTACGTGTTATATTTTAAATGATAGTAAATAGATGTTCTAAAATTAAGATTTGAGGGTTCAAAGGCAAAAAATATTGTACAAGTGACCTCGCCTTTTAAATATACCCGACAGATGCAACTACTTAAAAATCGTAAAATATAATTACCTGCACAAACTTAAGTACGCTTACACTAAATAAATCACTTCATTAACTTAATAATTTAATTAATTCGAGTTTTAACAAACCACTGATTTCTGCAGCACATACAAGAATCAGCTAGTTTGTTTCACTTAACCGAAACTCGGTCGCGTTTTGCAATGTCATTGGCTAAAACCAGGCTCCAAGAAATTTAAGTTGAATTTAGACCAATCAATAGGGACGTAAAATGACAGCTGTTGTCAGTAAATTCAGAAGGTGCAAATGGAAACAACAGATTGTACTGCAGGGGCACGTCACAAGACATTTATACTTTTTATTTGGTGTGTAATTGGCTTTGGCCAGTAAGAAATTCAGCCATGAGTGTTGCTAGTTTTTATTGCATTTATTTTAATTTTGTTTTTCGTACGGTGCGGTGCCCAAAAATGTCTATGTCTAGCTAAAAATGTATGAAAATACTGACGTTTTAGATTCAAACGTGACGAAATACTGTGAAATCCCACTGTGACTACCTACAATATTCAAAATTGATGTCGAATAAAAACAAGGAAAATCAGTCAGTCCAACACACAATAGGTACGGGTAAGTTGCACCATAGTAGAAGTTAACGTTAAAGTTAAAGTTTTTGTCAAATGTGACAATTTGACGTCATTTTTGAAGGCTAACCGGTACTTTAACTGAAATTTGGATGTTTGTTATTGTTAAAGTCAGGTATGCTATTCCGGTGGTCGCCGACACTCACTTCGCTTGTGCGAGTTAACTTTAAAATTCCATTCCTTCGCGACAGTCGTCGTTTGAGAGAAAAGAACTAAGCCAAAAATCATTTTTTAATTATTTACATACAAAATGAGAGAAAATACTAATTCAAAGTAAAGCGTATTGATGATTGAGGTGAGCGTGAAGCGCCGAGATGTGAAGTGATGTTCGATGTGCACCGCCGGAATAGCACGGCAGATGGTGCAACCCACCCTTAATGTTTCAAAATAATGAAAAAAATCGTACGTGAGCCTGGCGAAGTGACAGTACAGCTATGCAATTTGTAATTTGAACCGGATTTTGCACACGCAGTGCAGCTCTACAATATCAAAAGAAATTTGTAAATTAATATAAAGAAATGTCACTGGACATTATTCCACACAGCGCCATCTAACCACAAATTAAGCAATCAAATTGATTGTGCTTTAGGATACTAGACAACGGATAAATATACTTACGTCAATCCTTTATTTGGTGAATATAACACGTTATTTAATTTACATAAGGAACACCCAGACCAGTACAAACCTACATGTTCATGCACATGCATGACGAGGATCGAACCCGCGACCTTTGGTGTAGTAGCCAACTACTTAACCAATACACCAAACCGGTCGTCATTTAAGGATGAATCATGCTTGCAATCCTCCAACCAGTATCATAAAGAATTTATCTTGAATTATTTAAGACTATGAGCGACCCGGGGTCTACTCCGCACTGGCCGGTTTTGACACTGTAGGTATTTAGGTAATCCGGGGGGACGCGTAGTAGGCTTCGTGCCAGTCATCGCATTCCCCCCAGCGTGGACGATGAGAGGGAGTCGCTGAGGTTTTTAGTCGGTAGGCCACTGGGTCAACCTTCCCAGTAGGAGAGTCCGACATAACCCGACCGCCTAAGGTGGCGGGTATGCGTAAGGCATTTCCCTCAGCGTAAACAAAAAAAAGAAGGTATTTAGGTACGTGAAGCGGATTCGTATGGCATTCATGATCAATCCGCGGTAACTTGCTCGATGTGTTTGATCGTAGATACCCGCACTATCTAGGGACTCGTTTGGCAGATTTGATACTTAAGTGGAGTGGGAGGGGCACTAACCAGGCAAGCACTAACAAATGCCATAACCATAGAAAAAGAGGCATAAGGGAAACTCAAAGAAGTGAATACCTATACTTCTTTGAGTTTCCCTTACACAATAACTCAAAACTATTGCGAACTTTTCCAAATTGTACTGATTGATTTTAAAATTAACGTTGACTCACATTGTTAATTGGACAAACCAGGATACATAGAATTAAATGATCCGGTATTAAAGCAATAATCTATTAACCTTACTACGATCTACTACGTTCATTAAATCCGGTCTTATAAACTTATTGATAAGTTGACTTCATCACAATTGACTAAATAATTAACTCTTAATTTTGCTAAGAAAAATATACGATTAGCTAAGATTACTTATTTACCTACCTAATATTCATTTAACCAAACCATAATTGTGTAGGTACTTATGTAATCGAAATCTTTACGTCTTCTTTTTTCTACCAGCGCACAGCAAAGGGTTTTGTTTTATGAAACAACCGCTTAGGAAGGATGTTCCACTTTGAGGGGGTTGACACAACAACATAGATACGAGTACGCTCACGACTTTAATCACAAACGGTTTATTCAGAGGTACGACGACTGTTAACGCAATGATACACGGCACATTCAGAAGCCCACACTTCGCCGAGTGAACTAGAGCCCAACAAGTGGTTAAGGGCGAACTAGGTACCTATTACCGCCGTGAAGAGCCCTACATTAACCACGTGATGTTTTTTTCGTCGTTTTTAGACCCGCGTTGGCGATCCTTGGTGATGTTTTAGATGACTCCCCATTTATAGAATCTTAATTATTTACTCAAATACAAGTATAATTATCATCAAGTTCCTTGGAACCTTAAAGACTATGATACAAAAACAAATTTCAGAGCGAGACTGAAAGGATGCAGATTGTTTTTACCTGACATCAAAATTTATAAAATGCGAAAACAAATGTATACGAAATTTATTACTACACCCCCCTCCCCCTTGAGATATGTCGTGATGTTTTTATGGACCCCTCCTCCCCCTTTCCAGGTTCACGTGATTAATGGACAGCCCTTTTACCCGGAGAGTTTGCCGCAAATTGTACAATGAACACTAAGTAGGTGTTCCGGTCAATCGTGAATTCGGGACCATCGGATTCTGAGCCAGAGTGTTTAACCACTGGGCCACGATTTAAAATCTTTCAACAACAACATTGTTAATCCGCGCTCGGACGGGCATGATCCCGCCCGTTCTGCTAATCACCACCGGTTTATACCTTGTAAAGGGCCAAGCAGGTCCTAGGTATGTGCAGAGGCGCACACATCAAGCTTTACATAGGGGCACCTAATGCGGCTGACATTAGACCCATTTTGCAATGGTTTTGTGAAGGCACCTACCTAGGACCTGCTTGTCCCTTTACAACGTTTATGTAAACGTTCCCACGAGAACCTCGAACCTAATGTTCGCCACCTGCAAAGGAACGGGTTTGTAGGAGTTTTATGGTTCGGCTTCGGGAACGCTGTCCTAAGCTTCCAATGAAGTCGTCATTAGAATATTAGGTTCTTGTTTACACCTAATCGTGTTTGCCTGTTTTGTCTTTTTAAACAAAAAGAAGGTAGTGCTAAGAAGGTAGTGTGTTGTTAGTAACCGAGACTGCCAAAGTCTTTCGCAAACGCTGTTTTATTTCTAATTAAGACTCAAAGGGTCATGGGTTCAATTCCAAGCCGAGGACACCGACATTTGTACTGGATTTAGGAGTTTGTATGTATTCCTATTCCTTATGTATAGGCAAAACATTTCTTTAGAAGCAGAGGAATTATAGATATGTGTATCTAATCTAGTTAACTAAGTCAATTGTAGCGTTCCTCCATTGCATGACTTCATAGTGACAACGGAGACTCTTGCGCAGCCCCGAGACAATACGTAGGCTTAGAAAGAACTCATACTTTTTATTTGAACCTAAATTATCCGAATACACACTTACAAAATCCCATACAAAACAAACACCAATTCTTACTTTAAGTTCACATCTCAACCTTATCATGTATGCTACATATTTTTGTCTTAATGAGCCAATAAAGATCTGTAAACCGAAAGGCATAATGCATTCATACATTTCGTTTAAAACAAAAATACGTGATATTTTGTTTAAATCTTTTATAGTTCTAATTTGGCAGTAGTAACACAAGCAATTTTTGATTACTGTTTTAACAACTTTCAACTTCAGTAGTAAGTAGGGTAAGTCAATTACCAATGTTACTACTAGTAGTAAGATTGGTAGCAACACGGGCAAAAAAGGAACTTATCAATGGAACTTCACATGAACGTATGTCCTTGGAGGAAACCCCGACCCGTAGTGTAGCGGGCAGAATACTTACCAACTAGGCCCACAAGGCCATCTATTCGTAAACAAGTAGATGTAAGCAGTCAATCAGCTAGCCGTTGACATTTGCAACTCGAAACAAAATTAAAACAGTAGGCTCATTCCGGAAGCAAAAAACTTGTATTGTAAACGTGACAGCATAGCACCCATCCACGCCTACGTTCACTTGATAAAATGAGTAGGTACATAGATACATATACCATTGGACATCACATCTTTCCATACAAATTCAGAAAAAGTTGAAGGTACTATAAGGTACTTGACATATTTATACTTGAATGTAATGAAATACTTCCCTTGTAAATACGAGTAACTGTCGTGTTATTTATTTAGCAACAATATAAACGAAAGGATAATAACAATGTATCTTTAAACTAAACTTAACTAAAAAATAAATAAAGGATAATATTTACAAAGTGTCCTTACACCAAAAATTCTACCTGTATGTATAGTTACAGATAGAATATCTGGTGTAAGTCACTGTCCTGCGGGAAAGTACCAAGAAGGCTGGCCACATTGCCACGCTGGATAGCAAGGCTAATCCTTTGGGCAAGATAAAGGCCAGCCTTCTTGTCTAGGGTGGCTTCCGTCAAACGCTTGCACAAGTCCCTGAAGACCTTGCGCGCGCTTGGCCCCCACGGTCCCAGCGTTTCAACGCCAAACGGCTCAAATATGTAACTTATGTACGGTCAACGGCACATCACTCTGCCCATTTCCGGTCAATCCCCCTTGCTTTTTTACAACGTATATGAAACACACAGCCCAATAAAACCATTCCGTAAATAAAACAGACACAACCATCCACACTGCTTATCTCAGGGGTAGCATTCCCGGCTATCATCACTTCACATTTCGTTGCTTCACGCTTACTTCAATCATCAATACGCTTCACTTTGACTTAGTAAATACTTAATTAAAAGATCTATTTGGCTTACTTAGTTCTCATCTCTCAAACGATCACAGTCGCAAATCAATTGTGTTAAAAGTGGTTTAACCCAAACTACCGTTGGATTGAGTACCCTTTTTTCCTTTTTCATGTTGTTATGTGCTATGCTATGGAAATGTTACGTTACGTACGACCAGTGCCCTAGGGTCGGACTGGTTTAATATGTGTGCATACACAAGGCTAGTGATATAACATAAATATCTAACTTACTGACAGTCAGATGTTATTAAGAAGCCATTAATCTAATACGATTTTAACCCCCGAATTCACAAACGTCAATCAACTCTAAGCACGCGCTCACGCTCATGCTTTCCCTTTCAGTTCCATTGACATTTTACGGGACAGCATGAGATTGCGCGTGCTTAGCGTTGATTGACGTTTGGGAGTTCGGGGGTAAGTCTTCTAGGTCTAACAGTCTTGGCTAATGCACAAACAAATAAAAACAAATAAGCACAAACGATTTTATAAATGTACATACCTATTCATTAATCCAGAGTACTTACTTAAGTAGGTACTGTAGATTAATGATCTGTTATCATAAACTTATCACAATCACCAGGTCTAATAGGAATGTTTATTTGAACCATAGTTAGGCCTTTGACTTTTGTGAAACGTGTAAACATTGATTCTTAACTGTACACGCTTGCACTCCTTCTTTAGTATGAAACCATTTGAGCTATTGATATATCGGTACCAAAGACGTTATCGATAGGCCTCTCGTTACACTATAGATACAAAGTCTGCCGATCGCGTATCGATCGTCTGGGCCTCAACCACCCTAAAAGAGGGTAAGAATACCAAGAAAACCCTGGGGTGGAGTGGGGTGGGGTCTTCTCTGAAGACTCCCTCGAAGGACCACTACTAGTAGAACACTGGCTATGCCGGCTTACCCAGCCCTCCTCGTAGGGAGCAGTGCCTACCTATCGACCTGCTGGTGTCTATGGCAGTGTGAGAAAACCCCAATCTACCATTATTCTAAGGGCCAGTTGATATGGGGCCACACAGCAACCGCCGTGTGCCTGCGCTGGGTGTCGGATCCATTCCTAGACGAATAGGAAGGAAAGACAAATGGATATAGGGTTTTGTGCCTAGGTGTAAATATCTTGAAGAATATCATTTACCTACATCTCAACACTGGGCGGCAGGCCTTCCCCGAAATACGTCTTATAGTAATTCGCAAGTATTTAATTATGGTACAATGAATAGGTAACTCTCCCGGATCTCATGCCTCTAATCAGCCTTACCCAACACTTAAAATCGGATGTTTCAAAAGGAAAACAACATTTTAACAAACAATAAACATAAACAAAGAAAATAAGTTCCAATATTTCACGGAACTTAGTGAATCAGGGTATTCTTACGTGCTTATAAGCCAGACTAAGGCCACGATCATTGCCAGTCGAACCCTGCGCGCGCGCGTACTCGTTGCTTAGCATTTAGTTTTTTTCGTTTAATTTTACATTTTTAAATCCCGCCGCGATGGCGTCAGCCGTGATCAAGTTTAGTGCCATATTTATGTTAATCTGCGTGTGCGCCGCTGATGTCTGTTAGTATTAACACTTTTTATTTTTAAAGTAGTGAGAACCTGCCTTAATTTAAGATTTACCATATAAAGTATGTAATTTAACATTTGCGTGTATTTAAAGCGTCTACTTAGATAATATGAAACAATACAGTCTTGGCTATGATATTCGGATACCACTTATTGTACTCGTTTATGCTCCGTAATTTCAATATTTTTTGCTTTTGAAGTATAAAAAACGGTGTGCATCGTTTATATTTTTTCATGGATTTTGAAGATTCCGGTGCCTACTTAATTGAATAATTACTTACTCATTGTACAACTTATTTCGTCCTTCCAACTTTGTGCCACTTAAAGACTACACCTACTTAACTGAGTAGTAGATAAGTAGCTCCGTTTCTGAAGTGCGGAAATTAAATTAAAAATATGATCTAGCATATGGTTTCCAAATTACTCAGTGTTTTTTCATACTCTACTGCTCAGCCGATAATGGCTTTGACAGCTTCACCATACTTAAAGGGTGACCGCCAAGGGGTCTCTACCTTAATTTAAAGTAACGTGCCTAAGAGCGCCCTAGATGCGATATCGAGAGGGTAAGCTTACATACTTAACTTAGGTACTTAATGTTTGGGTAGAGGAGCGACCCGGCATCTAGGTAGTTTACCAGTAACCATTATAAGGATGAAAAAAAACAGGGTATACTCAGTGCTTAAGGACAAAATAAAGGAGGGCAGTGTAAAAGTAGGTCATTTGGCCAACATTTTCCAAAACTGCATAAAAATGTCTAATTCACACTAGTTTTTGCAATCCAATTCGCAAATTCAACAACATATTAGATAGGCCGCCTGATTTAACAGCAACACAGTGAAATAAATTCATATTTAATGATAAATAATAACCATTTGAACATAATGTTCTGTATAGGTCAAAAGTACTCTCTACATGACCGCAAGCGAGCAAAAAATACCAACATAGTTGCGTTCAACTTCCGCAATAATGTATAGATAATGATCATTAATAAATGGCCATAAATATCAAGTAACAACTCACCAGACAAGAAAATGATGATTCATAAAGATGTCCACCGACAGTAATGGAGTCATTTGTTACTAATTAATCTGTAATTGCCATAGCTATGTTATTGATAAGGTATTTTTAGGATACCGTAGATAGATTTAGAAGAAAAAACGGAACTCTTACCACCACCACCACTGACCACTTTGCTGTCCGCCAGTCAAGACACTCTTTCTCTAATTTCTAAAACGCCTAAGAAGGTTTAACCTTTAAAGGTATCGGGCTAAAATTTGAAAGCTTTGGAGCATTGAAAAGGAATCAACTCTTCAAAGAGATACTAAGAGGCCGTTGGCGCCATGTCGCACGTTTGAAAGAAGAAATCCATAAACCGTTATTTTTTAGTCCCATTTGCACATTTGCACCGCTGGCTGCACCGGGAAAAAGGATATTATTTTCAAGACTTGATATTACTGTCAAAGAACTATTTACATTCTACAAGATTATACGGAATATTTGATCCGCAAGTCAACTCGCGCTTGACTGATTTTTTCAATAATTGCTCATCACGGTAACCGTAGCGATTAATACATAATCTCTTTAAAATGCTACTGTTCATATTAACTTAACGACATTAACAAATAATGAATACCAATGAAATTCGTAAACTGAGCTTATGATTGTAATAAAACCAGCCTGCTATGCTATTCCGGTGGTCGCCGACACTCACTTCGCTTGTGCGAGTTAACTTTAAAATTCCATTCCTTCGCGACGGTCGTCGTTTGAGAGAAAAGAACTAAGCCAAAAATCATTTTTTAATTATTTACATACAAAATGAGAGAAAATACTAATTCAAAGTAAAGCGTATTGATGATTGAGGTGAGCGTGAAGCGCCGAGATGTGAAGTGATGTTCGATGTGCACCCCCGGAATAGCACGGCTGGCAGTTATAATTAAATTGTTATGTTCAAGGTTAGCAAAAAAAAATACCTTGTGGTAAATGTACTTCTGAGATGCGAGATATTTTGTTTGAGTGATTTAACAAGTAAAATACTCGTATGTATAACATAAATTAGAAACATTTTTGCAACACAACACATCTGACTTACAAATCACTAATGAGATTAAGATGCTCCCCTAATAAACTAAGTTAATATTTATTACATTTTTATTATTAATGATGATGACACACATTTTGATGATTAGCGAACGGCATTCGATATAAAAATACCTGTTTAACTGGCCAACCATGAAATTTAATTTAACAAATATAGTATCTATTTAATTTTTTTAAAACGAAGAATTTGGCATAACTGTCTCAGGATGTTCTTCATTCATGAATGATCAATTCAATTATATATGAATTGTAGAATAGATAGTAAGCATCCTTTCCACCCACCTTAGGATATTACTGAACAAGCCACCTATTTTCATAGCATGTGCTTAAAGCATCACTTTGAGGATTTCGAGGGGACGAACACGGTTGAAAAGAAGTATTTACCTTATAAGTACCGCGATTGTTTTACGCATAAGCAGCCAGGCAGATAACAATATCATCAGATTTTCAGAAGTCTGATCATATTATAGATAAATAATAGAAGTAGGTACTTACCTATCTAGTGGTGTGACTTTTATGCCGAGCTAAACTTTGCAACCATGCAATAGCATTAAATAGCAATTGAATAGCATGATTATCATATGAGTCCCTGAAACAACCTGCTCAATTTGAGGTCAGTCGATCCTGGTGTAAAGACCTCCCAGTGTATTTTCTTCAATTTCTTCCATTGTTACGGTTATCGAATTCAATAAATGAGTACTTATACTCCTACGATTTTTTCTCATTTGTCGTTCACGCGTAAACTCCACTGCACTGCCAACCGCTCATTTCATCGCTTGCCCACAGACAAGGCTGTAGGTATGTACCTTTTCGATGTCATCCTACCTAAAACCTTAAATATGTTTTTTCCCGTGCAGATGACATCGTCTTTTACGCGGTCAAGTGCTGACATTGGTAAATTCGGAGATTTTACGCAATAATATTTCGTTCGCAGTATCAGTCTAAATATTGCTAAACGCTCCTCCGCGGAGCGTCGATGTCAAGAAAAGAATTTAAGGTCAATCAACACGAGTATTTTGAATAGGTACTAGTTTAAAATGTGAGATAACACGCATAGTTATAAATAGTTATTAGGTGAGTTGAAAAAAAACTAAGCAGGAGTTAATTTGGTTTTTAAATCTTAATAGACTGTATGCCAATGAATTAGACATCAACGATACACAAATTAAACATTTTCCTAAGTCTTAATATTGCAGTGGCTAAATTAAAAAAACATAAGTCTAAGGCTTCGATCGCTGACAATGGTGATCGGTCCGCCTATTGTGGGCCATGTCTAAGGCTTAAGATCAGCGTGATTAACTGCATATTTAGCAGTCCTTCACATATTCAAAAGTTATAAAAGGTACTGAAATGCAATAGTTAAATAGTTGAAATAAGTTATTACATTTCTCATAAGTTTTCATGTTTTATTTCATTTTCAAAAATCATGCATTAAAGTTGAACCTAGTATTTACTTGGCCATGTTCAGCAAGGGCGTACCCAGGATTTCAGCTAGGGGGGGGCAGCTCATACCTGTTTCGTTTTTCGTAGAGAGAGAAATACGTTTTTAATTCCCACTTGTAAGGAAAATTTACTTCTAGGGGGGGGGGGCAGCTGCCCCCCCCCCCCTTCCCTACCTGGGTACGCCATGAATGTTCAGATCTACATTAAATAAGGTAGTAACAAAAGAAAACAACAATAATATTCTCCAAATATGGAATCCGGCTTACCAACCAGTCTGCAGGACTGGTACATACGAGTAAATATCCTGAGACTAACTTGTCAGACGACATGCTTCTCGGGTAGTCACATAAACATGATAAAACAGTAAAATATTTAATGGGGAAAATGTGTTTTATACATGTTAGTTTTATACATGTTGAAGATATTGTTTTTAGTGTGACTAGTCTAGACTTAATAAACTTACAAAGTCGGTTACTGAATAGCGTAAATTTTAAAGGAATACCTCTGGTTTCACTAATGTGAAGAATAACTCCCAATAAAAAACCTTTCTTACGGTAAAAGTTCATGCTGGGGCAGCAACCTACTAGTGGTAGTTCAATGCTTTGCGTATTTTGTTATTGCGATAATGCAACCATAATTCACATCTTTATGTGTACATAAATTTGAACTTGATTGTGCTAGCGAAATTACAATAATCGTTAGATAAATACCGTATCAACTTACTTGTAGCTCCGCATATGTTCTAGATAAACCTAACCTACGTAAAGATAACGGAGCCGGATCTTGAACCTTTATTTATTGCCTAGTTATCTAGTTATTGATAGAGATTATCATCTAGAAAATAAACATGTTGATTCTTAAATAAGGACAATAACGGTGCTAAATATGAAACTAGAAACAGGTTACAGTTTTCTACATTTGAATTTAAAAAGTTTGAGTCAAAAAGGCGATGCCATTATAGTATTTTTCAGTACTAGATCAATTAACAGCAGTTTTCTACAGCTCAGGACTTTTTTGTTCCTAATTATCTCAGTATATTAACGAAAAAAATCTGGAACAAACAGCCTCCCATACGTTCCCTAACCCTGAAATTTAAAACCTCCATGAGCCTATGGTTCAAGTAAGTGCTGTGTTACCTTCTTTATTTCTTGATTAGAGTAGGGAAAACCACACGGATTATTCACTATACTCCTCTTACTCACAGCTTCTGCTTGCTGAAACCCTTAGGGATAGGGACTATGTCCCTAACAACCTCTAGGCATAACCTCCAAAGGCATG
This sequence comes from Udea ferrugalis, assembly GCA_950022985.1. Classification (NCBI taxonomy): domain Eukaryota; kingdom Metazoa; phylum Arthropoda; class Insecta; order Lepidoptera; family Crambidae; genus Udea; species Udea ferrugalis. The sequence goes on along the minus strand of OX465532.1, from coordinate 3,954,165 downwards.
CAAACTGTGATAAGCCTCATACTGTTCATATCAGCTAAGCTATTCTTCTAGTCTTCCATTGACGTATTTATCAATTCATGAACATCCTTGTCGCGAATTAGAATTCCCCAACAAAATCCGTGCCATTTATTTTAACATCCATCACAATTACCATAATAATGCTTGAACAGTGCAGTGTAAATCATTAGCTAGTATAGTTAATGGCACGAAATGCTTAACGGAAGCTCTAACCATTACGCGGAACAGTTTGATTACATCTTACGGCAAAACCACAATGATTTTTGATAGTATCGCTTGAGCAAATCATTTCCTTACACGTTGAAGGTGTTTACAATACTCAACATTGGTCTAGTATTTTTTGTGCCTGCTTATAATTTGAATTGACTAATTAGATTTATTTAGTATTTTCACGCATCCGGAATAAGGCATCCTTTTTTGTGTAGTGGATACTTAATGATAACTCAATTCCGGTAGCTAAGCGGTAGCCGACTTTTCAGGAAATTTAATAACGTTTTAACGTTCATTAATTTCGCAATAGCTAATTACTTACACGAAGTTTGATAATTTGAATGAAGACCCATAATACGTAACTAATACTAAGACTTTATCATGAACATAAATGAGCGGATAATCTGAAGACCGACTTAGTGGTTTTCAGAACCAAAATTCGAGAACTACTCAACTATTCAACGAAAATAAAACTATTGCGAAATTGTGAATTTACTTTGTGTTTCAACGAAAACGTTAAGTGTCACTAATTAACTAATAATAAGTACTCTGCTTATAGGCTGAAAGCCTTTATACAAAACAAACGCCAACAGGCTGTATTAACATATAGGTAGTGAAACAAACGTGTAGAATGTAAAAATAGCAATGGTGTCCAGAAGCAACCTGTTATTTTCTTGTGTTTCGGTATATAAAATCGCTATCATGATCATCGATATTTATGTCAAAAACAATGCAAGTAGGTAGTTAATGCCAGGGTCTGGCCGCAAAATACACAGATAATGTGTCATAAAGTGTGCCTTTACTTGGACAAGGTTTGGTGAGTAATCGGAGCCTTGACCTCCGGAGATTTACAGCGCAAGATGTCCGATGCGTTTGTTATGTTTCGATTAAATGTTAAAAAGCTTCATTGAATACTGATGCGTTTTACCTGTTGGGGAATATCAAATGTAAAGGGGCAGCAATTAGGATGGTAGAGACGTGGTCATAGTGAGTTATATGGAAGACCTCTGGTAATGTCTTTTTGGACACGAACAGATATAAGTTATACTACCTTAATCGTTGATAACTCTACAATTTGAAAAATAAATGAGTGCGGCACAAATATCTCACATAATGATTACATAGATCTTTTAAGTTCAGATATTTTTAGTTAGAAATGTTTAGCATAGAAAAGACAGGCAGACAGACAAGTAAACTCACAACAAGCTTTTGTTTAACTAACAAGAAGTATAGTATTTTTGTTATTGATAGCACAATGTATCTAAAAGATAGGTACTTTCAACTGATATTTTCTTCAATTGATTTTTGGTTGAATTTTTACGTTAATGTGATAGGGGTCTGACAAGTCCATCAAGGGATTCAACTTTCCAGGCAGATTGTTAAAAGACAGCTGGTGGTAACTTGTGCTTTTGTTTTTAGGTTTCGTTGCGCTACCAATCTATTGCATTTCCAGTGTGTTGGTGGAAGGTATAGCACAGAGTCGCTTTGTGAATTGTGAATCCGGGGGCCTGACTACATTCGCATAATTATTTATACTTACAAAGCAAGAGTCGATCACTTAACATAAAAATGTTGTTCCACTTTATTATTCGTGACGTTGAAATAAAACATGCTAGCTATCAATCTAAAAGGTCAAATTAAAGAAATTGTTTGAACATAACTTGATATTATCAGCGATAAAATTTGCAGGCACTTTATTTTAATTGTAAATTACAATAAAAATGTCATGTTTTCAGATTTTCATTGCTTTAACGGGTCATAAATTAACAAACTATAACTAGCATCCTTAAATTAAGCAATTCTCGTCAAATTGTATTTCCATCACATCTAGCGATCACATACTCGCTATTTCTAGACATTTCTAGTTACTTACAATTTTTTCTGCATTTTTTACGCGGCGGTTGGATTCAATTTCTGTTGTAGATATACCTAACCTAACAACTCTTGATTCCAGCTGAGATCGTAGGCAAGGACCTGAGCGCCCAGCCTGTGACCGAGGTGTGCCTGGGCTGCATCTGTCAGGCCGTGTCCGGGTGCCAGCAAGGCGCACAGTGCGAGGGAGACCACTGCGGCCTCTTTCACATCACGTGGCCGTACTGGGCTGATTCTGGGAAACCTACTCTCAACGGCCTGCCCACAGACCACCCTGATGGTAAGTATTTTTGTTACATTCAAACAAAGTGCTAGTTTACAGACCTTTTTCTTAAGAGGTCCCGAATCGGGCTAGGAACGCGATCAAATTTTGACTATTTACTAACTCACTTAAACGGCCTATACATGTAGGTACGTCCCACCGCTGGGCACAGGTTACTCTTTTCGAAAATCAAGGAGATTGCCACAGCTCAGCTTAATAACAAGTCGAGACTACATACCTACCTACCGTAAAAGTAAGTTTAGCTAAAAGGTTCGGTGGTTGATTCTATAGAGAAGAATCCTGCAAGAAATTCGAACTCTTTAAAACATAGGTGCTTTGTTTAAACATAGTAGCACATAGTACTAAAAAAGTAACCTTGCATATTCTATAGTTGTTTACCTTTTTGTTTTCACCAAATAAATGAACAAAGTCGATCTTGACATTGAAGTAAGGAGCATGAAGTACATTAATATCGATAAAACTCGTTTTATCATCGCTCCAACCTTTGACTTTTGATGTATCTTCTTTATATTAATACTTCCGACTATTGCAAGATAATGAGATACTTAGTTAATGATGATTTTTAATTAAAAACAAAAGGTTTGAGTGAGATTCGAAGTCATGCTTGAAAAGTAAATAAAAATTAATTATAAAAGGGACTCATAAAAATATATATTATACATAGGTGTAAAGATGAAACGAGGACAAATTGTTTTTGAAATGTATTATTGACTCGCCTGCAGAACTCCCTTATAATTATTTAAATTTTACACATGGTCCAGAAATCACTTTACTTACTTGCTTCCGTCATACATTAAATGATTTAGACCTAAATTAGTAACAGCTATTGTGTACCGGGACTACCGTGTGTACGGTGACAGGCAAATTCTTAATTAAAAAAGCCAATATCTGCACAGAAAATGTACGAATAATGTTAGGTTACCCCATTTCCGTTTTTTTTCTCGCTCTTGCCAAATGTCACTTCTTTGCAATAGAGCAAGGAGGACAGGCCGAAAATGGGTGGCGTGATGTGCCGTCCACCGTACTTACTTTTTTTTTTTTTTGCGAGGTTAGGCTAGGCTGCTTCTCTAATACTATATGATTAATAGCAGGTAAATATACTTTTATGTATATAAGAATAGAAGCTTGAGGTTTGTGTGATGTGCTTATTTAAAGTATATTTTTTGTATTTTTCCAGCGTTCTCGTCGTGCGCGAACGACCCCTACTGCGCGGCGCGCACCGTGCAGGGCTACATGGCGAGATACGGACAGGTTACTATTTATTTAATCTATTTACTCAATACTATTGTACTTAATACAATGCAGAATTAATCTTTAAATTACTGACAGGACTGATAGAAGGAAAACAGGATGAATTTTTTAACTGGGCATGGTGGGCTAAATCTCAAACTATGGAGAACTAAAGAGTTGAAAAAGTGATTTAAACAAAAATTATACCTTTTAGTTAGCTCGCTCATGCGTATTGAATTCAGGTGCCAGGGACCGCACTCAGATAAAAAACACAAAAATTATCTTCCCTGAACTTTAGTTTTGATTACCAAACCCGAATGCGTATCGAAAATATGTAGAGTTGTATTTTAGTCAAAAAAGTTCAAATGTCAAATCATCGACCACACACCCACTGTAGCTGTGAGATCGATGTTTAAAATATAGCTCCTCATATCTACCAGGCTCTGGTGACTGGGCCTAAATAAATGACGCTTTCGGTGGTTTCAGATAGGTATAAGATGTATAATAATTCTACCTACCTCCATTTTGCTTTGTTATCGTTATTGTCACGGTAGAGTAGTTGCGGATCATAAGCTGTTTTAATAGAGCATTGTTTCTTTGCTTACGTGGGCGTCTAACTTGAAACTCCAAAGTTCTTGTTGAATATAACCTTCGTATTTAAAATCGTCAAGTTATGGAGTTGGACCTATTACCTAGTCGCTCTAACAATTAATGTTTTGGATAGACCCACCAAATTTACTTTCTTGTACTTCTCTCTTGTCTTTCACTCTTGTCTTTCACTCTTGTTTTTCACTCTTGTCTTTCACTCTTGTCTTTCACTCTTGTCTTTCACTCTTGTCTTTCACTCTTGTCTTTCACTCTTGTCTTCCACTCTTGTCTTTCACTCTTGTCTTTCACTCTTGTCAAATGACAATTCTCTGCAATAGAGCACGGAGGTATGATCGTCCTGGCATCGACTTAATTGTTGGATGACAAATATTTTTTATTTAACTGCCATTTAACAGAACGACTTCGGGGCAGTAAGTCCTGCATAAAAATATCTTATTGCAAGTACGAGACAGACTAATTGAAGAACTCCTTTTTTATAATAATTACAAAGATCCACACGAAGTCAGGACGAATTGATAGTTCATTCATAAATCACTATCGTGCATAAATCTATTCACAGCATACGGATGTGAAGATTTGGTGCGTATGATCAGATCGTAGAATGGTGTCACCGAACATTTACATATTGACTTAGCTCTGACATCATCAAATAACTATTCACAGTTAGCACTGCGCCGAATGATAAACAATATCAGATTATTATTTGGTTGCACGTACGTTTAGTATAATATAAATCAGGGCAGAACCAAAACGCTGTTTTTGTTTGTTTTTTTGGCCTGTAATAGGGGCGTCGATAGATGAGCTGTGTAAAACTGGCTCCTATGGTGGTCGTGGTTCTTTGCCTCCACCATGTGAAGTAGCGTACCGTTTCGTACGTTTCATCAGCTGAGTTAAACTTTTCGTTTCCAACTTCTTCTACACCCAAAGGTTCGGTGATTCGTTCCTGGGTCGTGCTGTTCAGACGTGGAAAGCTCTTCCAGCGCATATGTTTCCTTATTTCTATAATCCTGGATAAAGGAGACAGACAAATAGGGTCGTGTCGTCTCAACTGTCAACACTGCCAATGCTTTGGTCAGATGAGTCAATAGTTCTGATTTCGGGTGCCACTTTTTAGTTATTTATCCTATCCACTTCTTTTTTATTATAATATCATTGGTAGTAACTGTATTACTGTTCTTGTCCACCCTACATCTGGACTTCACTGCTGCTTCCCATTAGGTGGAGTTAGCTCTTTTTGAAGAGCACAATAATATCTGAGTGTGTATCCCTGTCTCATGAGTCACATGTGATTCATATCAATGGCTTTTCAATTGTGATGTTTAATGAACAGACGTGTTGATAAACACTTGAATAATTGACCCTCAATTCGTTCCAGGACTGCAACGGTGACGGCCTGGTGAACTGCTACGACTACATGGCGATCCACAAGCTGGGTGGCTACGGCTGCAAGGCGGACCTGCCTTTCGCGTACGTGAACGTCTTCAACCAGTGCGTTGCGGCCGTTGCAGCACACCAGGGCTGACTGCTCAAACTTTATTTGTAATTAATTTATACTTAAATAACATTTAATAAAAAATGCAAAATAATTGGCGTTTATTTCTCGTACTCCGACTTTGTGTTCAGATTTTAGCAAATCCTAAAAAAACGCAAGTGTAGATCATCATCATCATATCAGCTGAACGACGCCCACAGCGGGGCATAGGCTTCCCGCAAAGATCTCGACAACGATCGGTCCTGCGCTGTCCGCATCCAGCGGCTTCCCGCGACCTCGACCAATCGTCGGTCCACCTTGTGGAGGGCCTGCCCACGGAACGTCGTCCGGTACGCGGTCGTCATTCGAGAACCTTTCCGCCCCAACGGCCATCGGTTCTCCGCGCTTTGTGTCCCGCCCACTGCCACTTCAGCGATGCAATCCTTCGAGCGATATCGGTTGTCTTAGTTCTCCTGGTTCAAGACGAAAGTCTTTGACCAGTGTGTGTTGCCAGTAATGACATATGGGAGTCAGACGTGGTCGTTTACTATGGGTCTCATAAGAAGGCTCAAAGTCACCCAGCGAGCAATGGAGAAGCGTAGATAGTGACACATAATATTTTGCCTTTGTATTCTTGCCGTAGATGCCTACTCCAATGTTTTTTTTTTTGTTTTTGTAAGTTAGCTATAACAAACCAAACATTACATGAAATATTTCAGAGCACTGTAAATTGTTTGTTTGTTTGTGATGGACCGCAGGGACGTTTTTATGCCATGCATGCTGTTCAGTTTACTATCATATGCATTTTTAGAAGTGGTATTTTATTTTATATTAAGAAGACGAATGTTATAATAATACTATCATTTCAACGGGTTCGTGAGTTAAATAAATTAGTTTCATTTGATTTATCACTGCTAGCAACGTCGTCCGCGAACTTAATACGAGTAGGTATTATCACTTTATTTTTACTTTAACTCACAGTTGCTTCATCAATAGTCGCACTTTTCACGCCCTTTGCCCCTTTTTCAGGAATTATTAAATTAATATACTTACTTACTTCTTATAAAAATACCTTTTCATTACTCATACTCTGAAAGTAGGTCATTACTGACCTGAGAAGCGGGCTGAAAGTAATACTTTTCATCCCTAGGGAGAATCACTTTCAACTGTTTCAACAATTTCTTCAAAATAACTAAGCTTGGAGCAAAATATTTACCATTTTTCCAATGAAAAAAATAAAAAATAATGGCTGAATAGTGGGCCCGCCACAGAAAAAAAAAACAAACAAAATAGGCGGGATAGCGCCAATTCGATCTTCATTTATTTTTAAATCTTTTTCTTTGGCTAATTCATGTTTTATTTTTACTTTCCTTGTATTCGTAATGAAAAGCACAGTGTTTACCTCGGGTGAAAGACTTATTTAGTCCCTCGAACTATTGGCGCCCTCACTTCGTTCCGGGCGCCAAACCCCGTCTCGGGACTAAATAAGTTACTTTCACCCCTAGGATAACAATGTACTATTGCAAACTTAACAGACAACATGGTACTGTCGCTGGTTTTTTTAGAACTTTTAAAAGGAAACATTTTCGTCAGGCGATTTCTTCGTGACGTATCCGTTACTGCAGCACACGTAACAAAAGCTCGCAAAAGGAATACTTATTAGTCTCCGAATTTGCAACATTTTTCATGAATACTATATACAGTTTACAGGAGGTGCACGAGCAACACACGCCGGGTCGGAAATGGGATGGGTGACCACCCCAACCGAAATTTAGTAATGTGTATTTCGGACATCTCCGTGCTTCGGAAGGCATGTTAAGCAATTGGTAACGGTTGACATCGCTAGATGTCAGTCGTTACGCCTAGTCAGAGGCCTTATGGTGGCTTGATGACATCTGACATTAAGGTTGCTCACTAACCTTACACCCCTCCAACAATCCGCATCCGCATCCGCGTGTTGGAGTATGGCTCGTTCTACCTCATAGATGAGGTGAGGCCTGTGCCCAGCAGTGGGACGTATATAGGCCGTTTATGTTATGTATGTACTATACAGTTTTATAGTATTTTAGGTAAGTCCGAGTAGTACCTATAGAAGTATAGATGTTATTCCACAGTCCACACCATGAAAATATTTACAAACAATTCATAACCGAGCAGTATTATGGTATGTGACAAAACCGCAGTAAAAAAACCGCTGTGCATAGCACAAACCGCCTATTATGGTCTCTGACAAAATCGATTGTACGGCTTCCATCTGGCGTTAGCAGCCGGAACCAACAGCTTAAACAGAAGAAGTTTGAACTCAGGAAAAAGCTTGATTTGTGGGCACAGTAGTGTATAATCTGAAACCACAAGATGGCATTATTTAGGAATCCACTTTATTTTATTTTGGCTAATCGTAACACTAGGAATTTATTAAAACTTAGGCATTCATCAGTGGCGTAACTTCAGGCAAGGGCCCCCAGCCGGAAGGGACCCCGGTCAGATGAGAATGCAATCACAACATCCTATTTCTTATTATTTACATACCTAGTAAAAAATAGTTTTGTTACCGACGCAAGTTTATTGCAGTTACTTAGGAATAGGTACCCAAAAATAATGGTAAAATCAGAATGAAATTACGTGAGCTTTTTGTGTCTTGGCAGTACGCAGTACCTATAGGTATCCACCGCTAACTCCTTTCCTGTAGAGCCGACGGCTGGTGACCATGACAAATGACGAATGCCACTTCAATTGAATTGTGTCCACACACTGCTTTGCAACCTCGTGTATTTCGCTTTAACACTGACTCACACTCACTTTGCATACAATGATTTCTTAAATCGATTCCTTAAATTGTGATTCAGAAAAAAATCGATGAGAGGCAATTTTTTGCCAATCAACATCGTACGCGCCCAGGAATGTCATCTCGTCGTGCTGTTAAGTTTAACGTCCTGTTGGACTGCAAAGTAACTACTCCATAATTGTATCTAAATCACTAGCTGTGACCAGTATTTTGCTAACAGACAAGGTCATTGATATTCAAAGCCTATAGATAGGTAATCAAGATAATATCAGGTTGAGATTAGCTGCTTATTATATGAACCGTTCCGTATAACGTTATTCAGGGAGAATCTGTACTCGAGTGTAGCTAAGTGATGCTTGACTTTGCATGATGAACTGTCATTTTCGAATCTTAACTTAAGACTGATCACTGTTAAGTCTTCGATCACAATATTCATATCTATGATCAAAGTGTAGTGATTTTGCAAAGAAGACCTTGTCAACATCAGAACCAGATACTGTTCAGCGTGGTCAAATATATCTCAAGTGTTTGAGGAGAGCAACTTTATTTATTACTTCTGAAATTCTTTCATTTGTTTGAGATGGACCAGCTCAGTAGATAACTGTGTTACTGTTAACTCTGATGACAAGTTACAGTGAAATCTCATCTCTGGACCTCATGGCTGTTTCTAGTCGACTTGTAGAGCGCTATAAAAGAAAAATTAAAGACTCTATCTTTATATCTTATATCTAGCTGGCCACTTTGCGAGCTATCTTGCAGCATAGCAGCTGCAAATGTACAAATTGTCAAAAAAATCCAAAAACAAGTCCTTAGAAACATCAGTTCATGTTAGAAATAAGAGCTACTTTGGTGAATGTATTTACTAAAGTAGTATGTTAACTAACGAAATAATCAGCCATGTCATGTTTCGTTTAAACACCCGCAAAAACAAAACCCATTCCAGAATCCCGTCAACCCGCATGCATATCTGTCAAGTAAAATTAATGGATCCCTTTGAATAGCCCATAGACGATAGAATCGTGCCCTAAATTCATAGAAACGCCACACGTGTAGCTAAACCTGGGATAGTCGAATTTAAACCTCTACAGTTTTGATTTCTTAGTGCATAATAAAGATAACTTAGTTCCACTAGAACTCTACCTATTCTATGAAAAAGACTTTTGATTAAGTCCCCGTTGAAATATGGAAAATAACATTATGATCCGATAATGCAGATGTTATCCTACTTTCCTCCTAATATTATAAATGAGAAAGTTTGTATGTGTGGATGTGCCGTGTGTATCTCTTCCACGTAAAAACTACTGAACGGGTTTAAATGAAACTTTACAATAATATAGTCTACAGATCTGAATAGGTCATAGGCTACAATTTATTTAAAAAAAATCTTTTTTTTCATCTTTAGTCCAAGCAGACGAAGTCGCGGGCGGCAGCTAGTTATTTATTCAACAAAGCTAGTAAACTTAACTAGAGTGAAAACGAATGCAAGATTTTGGTGCACTATAGGGTCAGGTGAGAAAAAGCAGTGGCGACAGCGACACGACAAGCGTAACATAAGTAGCAGTTGGATCCTTAATATCAAAGTGTTAGAAATTTTTAGATCCTCAATATCAAAGTATTAGAATTAGAAATTGACCCCTAAGCAGTCTGTAAAAAAGATGATAAGTACGTAAAATAAATAAATAAAGAGCTAAGTTATGTATTGATTATGAGCTTTGATTTATGGGGCAGGTAATCACGTCAAAAAAATACCCAAGAAGTAGAGGTAGTAAATGCCTTTTTGAGTAACTTAAGTACAGTATTACGAATAAGTAGGGAAAGTTTTGGCCACCCTAATGTTTCCAAACTTTGTTTGTGTTTTTACGAGTAGACTAATTTGCTTGTTTTGCTCTGTTAATAGAAGTTTCCTGTTTATTGCTTTGGGTTATTAACTAAACGAACAGATGCAGGGACAGCTGATGGGGGCCCTATATATAGGCCGAGCCCTTTCCGGGTAGAAACAGTTGCCTGGTTTTATTTGGGTGAGTCACTGCTGCTTATTATTTTCCATTTTTGAGTTCGTGTAGTGTTAAGCTCGAAGAGTTTAAGTTGTCTGTTTCACTTAACCATACAATTCTACTAAACACACTTCTGTTATGACGATCATCTAATTACTAATCTGTAATTGAACAGAGTTTTAATTTAACAATACAAACAACACAACAGTAAATTAAAGTTGTTCAACCTCATAACGTCAAAATAACTTCCATTTTGCGGTTTGTTATATTTGCCAGTGCTTCAGTAACTTTTTAAAATACGGTGCTGAGGCTAGTTTACAACTAGACCTAATCATAGCGGAGATCTATGTTTTAAATAACCAATATGATATCCGTTCAAACTTTAAAATACCCAGGTATTGCTGTGTAAATGGAGTTTAAGGTCCGAAAATTTTGAAATAGTCTTAAACACCAGCGCTACTTACAACTAGTACAATGAAGATTTTCCAAAATACGACATATTATACTACTTAGTTTAAAACTGCAGCCGCATCATATTGATATACAGTGGTTTACCCTCTAACCCCTACAGATACGAAACAATGATAACAAACATTAACTAATTATACCTAAAGAATACTGTGATGTCAAAGTACAATTGGTACCGTCGTAACTCGTTTTCTAAATACAAAAACCAAATGTCGGGGTTAGGGAAAGGAACCATATTATTCTAACACATGGCAGCTACACAAAACAGCTCTACCTACTCCGATCTATAGTCCTAATTCAGTGGCAAAGCCTATTTACACTAAAAATAACTGACGAGACCTACACTTTCTTTGTTCACTTAAAAATAATAACACCTTCCTTTCGGAAAAAAAACAGCATATCAAATTTAATTTATCCTTGAATACACTTTACGGAAGTCAAAATGTGTAGGTATGATAACGAAAGATTGCCAAGCTTTTCTTTCCTTTCAGCACGTTTGACTTGACAGCAACATGAGAGCCGTGCAGATCTTCGTGGCCGTGTGCCTGCTGGTGTCGTGCTCCCAGGCAGAAGATGAGAGCCCCTACTACAAGCCCATCAGGGCGTGTGGCGCCCGCCTCGCCCAGACATTACATGAAGTCTGTCTTCCCTTTGCAAGTATGTTTTAGTGGAACCTACATTTGGCCATAAATTTTATTTATGCCCAAATGGAAATAAAATCTTTTAAGTCCTACTAATATCATAGACGCGAAAGTTTGTATGGATGTACCACTGGATGGATTTTAATGAAACTTTAAAATAGTATAGCTTAAGCATGTGTATGGGCATAGGCTACAATTTATAAAGATTAATAACTTTTTTTCAAACAAAGTCTCGTAAATTGACAATATATCTGAAAGTGACAATATACTTGTGAGAACTGCTCTACTCTTTTGCGTTTGAGAAATCGGCTGTTAGACCAAATTTGACTCTAGAAAGGTAATTTGTGATTGATGATGGCCTTTGCTCAGTTCGACAGTTCCGTAAAAACGCTACCACCAATAATAGGCAGAAGTAGTTCATCAGACATCTGCGGCTGCCCACTATGCCCGCTCTACTTGATCCAAGCTCGCCACGTACCATGTTGGGTTTGAAGTATGGGCTTCTGAATGTTCCGCTCAGTGTTGTGCCTAGCTTAACGGAACGTGACAGGTTAAAGAATCAAAATGTATCAGGATGCAACAGAGGACGTTAAGCTGCGGTTCCACCAGAGATGCGTCAAAATAACTGTCAAATCTGTAAAATTCAACACTGTATATTTTCTTTCAGAAAAAGCTGATGAACCAAAGAAACCCCTGACCCTCGTCCAAGAGTGCTGCGAGAAGACATGCAACGTCGACATTCTGCGCAAGTACTGCAGCTACGTGCGCACTGACCCATAAAAATATATGTTTTACTCACATTTTTAGTTTATTATTTGACCCCATTACCCGCTATGTACCTACCGAGGCATTAAAAATATATAATCACAGGACTGTATTATTTATTTTCAATAGTGAGACCTTCTTCAGATTGCCTTAAAACATTTCTTCCTAGAATCTTGTATGTACGGTGGCCGGCACATCACGCTACCCATTTCCGGTCAGTCCTCCTTGCTCTATCGCAGGGTTTCTCAAAGAGGGGTACGCCATTCGAGGGCAAGGGGTACGCGACAAAATTTACGTAATGGCGGCTTGATAATTGATCATGCTCAAGATGGCTGGATTCGTAACCCGTTTGCGGTAACGAACGAGAGCATAATATCTAGTTTGACTATCAAGCAACAGGAGTCATTAATAGAAATGTCCGCGGATGAAACTCTTCAAGCTGATTTCAAAACGATGTCTTTGACAGATTTTTGGGCAGCTAGACAGGCAGAGTATTCCGAACTCTCACGCAAAGCGGTGAATTTCCTTTTACCCTTTGCTACAACATACTTATGTGAGAGTGGATTTTCACACCTGGTCATGATAAAAACTAAGTACAGAAATCGACTTGATGCAGAGTCAGAATTGAGGTTAAAATTGACCAAATTACACTTAAAATTGAATCCCATAGACAAGAAACAACACACACATCCATCACATTAATATTAAAAAGACATTTCTTTTGGCACTATGTTTGTTACCTTTTATTTAATAAAAACCTTATTTTCTTCAATAGTCAATTTTATTATTTTCTTTGAGGGGGTGGGGGGAGCAATTAATTAATTAGGGGTACGCTGTCACCTAGAAATTTTAACAGGGGTACGTGGTGCCAAAAGTTTGAGAAACCCTGCTCTATCGGAAAGAAATGTCATTTGGCAAGAGCGAGAGAAAAAACGGAAATGGTGCTGTTGACTGTACGAAATGGCGTAAAACTTCAGACCGTATTTTTTTTAAAACTGCATCGACAATTCTTGACTAAGAAAAAACTATATTTTAAACTTAAGTTTGCAGTTTTTTATACATGTAGAACTAGTGTCACAAGAGTGCGTATATTTTTTTTCATGGTCATTTGTTCAGATTTTTGGAAATCCTAACTCTCATATTTCATTGTACAAAATACCGAAAGCCAAAATAAAATAACAACATATTCCATTTTATTAGCTATTCAGGCTTTCAAAGCTATAAAAAACTTCTAATATTTCACTAATGTACACGCTCAGTGCCTTAGCGTCCAATTAGGTCGACTTTGCTGACCCCATTGAGTGAAAACTACACTTTAGCGAATTGATAAAGATTTCTTGGGAAATACCAGTAAACAATAGGTATATACCGTTCTTATAAAAGACATACGTGCACTTGTTATCATTTCATTATAAGATAGTACTGAAGCCGGGTGAGGAACATAACATTGCAGAGAAACAGTAAGTAAGAAAATCGCTCCGATCTAAGTTAAAACTATATGGGTTAAAACCCACTCAAAGATTTATTGATTCAGGACGACTCGCCCCCTCAAAAACACTTCTACGATACACCTTAAGTCCAAATTCTATGCTCATCTTCTGGCTGGTTAAATTGACGTTCGTCCACCGTTCGTTTCACGCGTCACTTCGTTCCGCGTACGTGAAAAGTATGGAACCACCTTTACCGTGATGGAACGGTCTTCCATCGGCGATATTTCCGGAGAGATACAACATTGGGGCCTTCAAGAAAAAAGCGTAAGTAGTTAAGGCAACCAACGCATCGGCGGCCGACAGAACCGGTGTAGCCACACCGGCAGTGTTGCAGTGGTCCATGGGCTGAGGTGATCACTTCCCGTCAGGAGAGTGTCCGTTCACACTCTCAAGCTCGTTTGCTCCCACTAACATGAAAAAAAAACTGTAGTGATAGGGTTGCTTTTCTTAGAAACTCTGCTTAAGTAGATTGGGCCAGCCACTATGTGGCTGGTAAAAGGTGAAATTATATATATTTCTTATTTTTTTCAACAGATGAAGATCGCTCTGGTTTTCGTTGTGATCGTGCTGATCTACAGCACATCAGTGAGAGCTGCCACCCAGAGACACCTTTGTGGCCGGGACTTGGTCAGAACCTTGGAGTACTTGTGCAGTGAAAGTGATGTTGACTACAACGACGATGACGGTAAGCACATTATGCATCATGATCGCAATACACACTTATTAATATAAAGAGTGCTTTTTTTCGATTAATGGTACCTATAGACAGTGTCGGCATCAAAATTATGTGTGCCAGAGTAGGCCAGAGTGGTCAAAAAAGTTTTGACGGTGTGGAAAGCAAATGTAATACCTACCTACTACAACGACATAATCTTATGTCGTTTGGAGCGTCACTCAAATCTGCAACAAGTGAATACTTTTTTAATTCTGTAGTAATGAGGCTGCTGTCCCTAAATATTTCAGATTTATTTTACCATTCTGCAGCGCACATCATTTGGAGGGGGGACTGTACCTCCTTTGTTACTGGTTCCCAATGCAATGAAGTAGAAAACAAGTCCAAAAGCATTTAATACGACCCTTAAAATAAGTTGTGAAGTTTGTCTATGAGTTTTGACACTTATCTACTTTATTATTTTTAGTGATCAGAAGGCGCAAGAGAGACACCAGCATAGTTGAGGAGTGCTGTATGAACTTCTGCTCGGCGGAAACACTTCTGTCATACTGCTAGTGCCGAAATAACTAAGCAGCAGGGGTAGCAGATGCTTCGGGCCTGTGGAGCCAAACCTACCCGTCCCTCTAGAGCATTATAGTTATTTAGGCTGTTTTTCGTGCAATCATTGTTCAATTCATAACATCACTATTTTTGTGTGACACCTGAAAAGGTAAATCAACTGTTTACCCTGACAAACTGCATAGAGCGGAAAGCAGAGAAAAAGATATGTTTCGGTGTTAGAGACTAAAGAGTTTTATGTACGAGAAATAAGCATCTTCATTAGGTATATCAAAAATAAAGTTCAATTCATTCAATTAGTTTTGAAATGTTTCATTTTATTCTCATAACAAAAAGAGTAAATTCTGACTTTGTTTACTTTAGTTAGTTCTTCTTGAAAATCGTTTTAACAATCCGATAATTTAAAGTTTAAGTTTAAATATGTTCTGTAGTACTCGCTAACTAAGGCACTAAAATGAAAAAATGTGGCCTGGCATTGTAAAAACTGAGTTTATCAGTGAAATTCACGTAAAATTAACAGGACAGGTTACCAGGTTAGGTTTAATAGGGCTTTTTAGGGGTTCTTTGATGTCTTTTTAAGAAACAGATTTGCAAACCACGAAGTAACTATCTACCGACATGACCGTGCTACATGTAAAGGAATAGGTAATGTACAAGGATCCCGGATATCGCGCAAAGTTCAAGCACATCCATGAATTAATCATATAATATTCCACGTACTTCCCGCCAAAGATCCGCCAGTGGTGAATAAAAGTACAAAACAATAACATAATGTATTCAAAACAAACAATCGTCGATCAGAACGAGACGCGATAATAATTATCGGCGTAGGTTATCTATCTCCCGAATGTTTTTATAACTACGTTTTTTCTCCAGTCACTTCGGAGAACGAATAATTTGATCATTGCGGTTCTTAGTTAGTGAGTGATGAGCATTCTGTGGTATGGACCGTTCCGAAAGTTATTTTTAGACCTTCTGCATATAAAATAACAAATTTCGATAACAATGTTAGTGTAGTGTTAAGTTAAATATAAATAAGCTCAATTAGTGCTAATGACTTACGTTAAGTGTTTTATAATCATGTGGGTGCCATGTTTTCTGTTGTTGTTTGTCTCTACTATTTACGGTAAGCTAACTTTTTGAATATTAGTATGTAGAACTAGACACTTAAATGGCCAAGAAATCAATTACTTAGAAAAGCCTGCGAATAGAAACACGTAAGCCGCATTTATTTTGTGAAGCTAGTTAATCATCAGTTTTGATAATGATGTCATTTGATTTTGAACTTTAGATCACAGAGCTAGAAGTAAATTAGTTTATTTATTTGTTGACTTAGATAATTATTCAACGCTAACATAATAAAATAACATGACGCCTCATTTATTAAGTACAGATATTTACCTCGTATGTATTGCAAGTTATGTTATATTACACTTATTTGTGTTCTCACTTTTACGAAACATACTTAGGGTAAGTTGCACCATAGTAGAAGTTAAAGTTAAAGTTTTTGTCAAATTTGACATTTTGACGTCATTTTTGCTTACCTGACCGGTACTTTAACTGAAATTTTGATGTTTGTTATTGTTAAAGTCAGATGGTGCAACCCAACCTTAGATACCAACTTTTCACATTGGATATTCAATTGTTTGACAAGATTTTAAATACCTATTCAAAGTCAAAATACAAAGCATGGATTAGCTCTTTCGTTTGACTATCGTTTATATCTGACATATTGATGAAGTGAAGATAATTTAATAACTTTTATTTTAATCCTACACAAATCCTACTTTCAGGAATAAATATCTCAAACCTAAACGGGGCGTGTTTCCGGTGCCTGTGCCACGTGGCTGGCTGCGACATGTCCCACGGCTGCACCAACGGCTACTGCGGCCCGTTCTACATCTCGAGGGTCTACTGGGTGGACGCAGGCCGGCCTACGCTGCCTGAAGATAACCCAGAGAGGAAAGAAGGTAAAACGAACGACTCTCAACTCAGAAACATTAATAACTGTAGTTATTAATGAAACTTAAATATACAACTTTACAGTGTCCAGTGGTGTACCAAATGGACACTGGTTTTCCCCGTTACATTTCGAGAATTAAATAGGTACAGCCAACGGCTCAACAGACTACCCCTTTCCGTTTCTCTCGCTCTTTCCCAATGTCAATTCTTTGCAATAGAGCAATGAGAAATGACCATAGGTGGCCTGTTGTGCCGTTGACCGTACATTGTGTCGTAAAAGCTAGCGAACTTAAGCTGTCAGGGGACCACTGTTATCTGTATACACTTGCTGTTTTTATGGTCTATTATATTTAAGTTTCTTTTCTTTCACAGCGTTCGAAGACTGTGCCAGAGACTACTATTGTTCCATCAAAATTGTCGAGAGCTATATGGCGAAGTTTGGAAAGGTAATTTGTTTAATAATAATCAGTCTATCTACTAGCGCTTAAAGTTGTGGGTTTGATTCTTGAAAAAACGCCAACTTTAATCGTCTATAGGCTTCCCCTTGAATTGATATTCTCCCTCATTTGTTCAGAAATAATTTTAAAAACGTTATTTGGCTTAGTTTTTTTCACTCTAACGATCACATTACCGTCACTAAAAACGCCAAAATACAATATCACTTCATAATCGTTCGAAGCTTAGACAATTTTAATGCTCTAAGGTTCGAAGTGTGTGTGTGTGGAACATGTGGTGGGTGCTTGGATGTTTTTATCTATTTATGTTTGTTTAAAGTAATATTTAGGTAGGTTTATCTTTAACACTTAGGTATATGCAGTCTCAAAACTGCATCTTTATCTCAGAATAGTTGCTTAGTGTAAGTTATAAGTAGAGATTCCTTTGTTTGAATTGTCTTAATTGAGATACAACAGTTTTTAAACAGTTGCATCGGGTTTGGTAATGCAGCAGTTGTATAATGGTCCTTAGTGCATTGATATAAGGTGAAACGAATGACGGTGGATGACTATTATTAGTGGTGTATTTACTATTTTTTGTGAGACCCTTTTTTCCAACAACAGCTGAGACATGTGATGGAATTGCTAACCAAAGTGCAAGAGCAGATGGAACACAGATAAAATCATTTTAAAATGTTGTTGCCTAAAATGGTTTTGTGATTTTTCTGCCAAATGCTGTGCTATGCAAATAATTTAATTTTGCTTTTTTTGCTCACTTAGGTAAGCGTACATAATTAACGTCATAATCTCAATCCTCAAATGTTGAAGCTCACGGCTCCGCGTCGGCCATAGCCATTAAACACTTGCTACCCAAACTTTAAAATCGTATAAGTATCTTACTTTTATAGTTTTTAAAAGACAGAAGTAAGGGTTTCTACTTTTAATACCTATCTCTTGCTCTGCGCATTGAGACCTTAAGCTAGTGGGTTCAACCCTTATAAATGATGATTTACCTTGATCAAGTTATTCATTATTCTAGGCTATGCTTAGTTACGAATGTAGCATTTTGCATACCTACTAAAATAACGAACACCATTAGATTCATGCACATAGTAGATTCACAATTCAAAGATTTTTTGTACAATGTTTATTCCAGGACTGCAACAACGACGGCGTCACGAACTGCTTCGACTACATGATGATCAACTACCACGGAGGGCGCTCCTGCAGCGGCCCTCTCTTCCTCACCGCGCACGGCATGAAGTGGCTGGCCAAGTACCAGCAGTGCCGCTTCTAACTGCACTAACAACCTTTATACATGCCAGTCGCACAGGTCATTCTTCAACTATGAGGTTGTTGGAGAGATGGATCTGAGGCTCTTTACTGTCAGATGGTGTCAAGCACCCTAAAGCCAGGATCATATAACTCTGTCGGGGTGCGTCGTGGCGCGACACAACGCTATCGCATATCGGTTCCGTACAAATGTTACGACTAGATTCATATTAGTGTGTTTGTGGTGTGGCGCCAATCCACCAATCCGATAGCGTCGGGTTGTGATGACACACCCCAACACAGAGATGTGGTTTCGGCCTTGGCCCAATGTTCCTTGGAACATTCGGCCTTGGCCCAATGTTCCTTGGAACATTCCCAGCAGTGGCCAGGGAACCTTCGAGTACGAGTATGTTAGGACTTTCGTGAAAATCTTCCTACCTCTTGAATCGTATACCTCTTCCAGGCCTTTATAACCGAATAATGCGCTAATTTTAACAACGTACGGTGGACTTCACATCACGCTTTCCGGTCAGTCCTCCTTGCTCTATCGCGAACAAATGTCATTTGGCAAGAGCTAGAGAAAAAACGGAAATGGGGTCACATCATGTGCTGTTGACTGTACCTACTATTTATTTTTATTTTAACTCGTTCGTAAGAGTTTTAAGGTTTTATAATAATAAGGAAAGAAGTAAAATACTTAAGATTTTAATTTGTGTTCCATAGGTATTGTATACGTTAGTTTTTGACAATAGGCATGATGACTGTATTTTTTTTTTGTTTATTATCGAAAGACCTTACATTTATGTAAACAATCCTCAAAGAATCACTTCATCTGGATCAATACCACCAGAGATATCACAATTTGAAATGCACAATTTTTGGACTTGCCCAAAAACGCTCCATACAAAAGCGACAGTGACGTCACTATCGCTGTCACTTTTGTATGGAGCGTTTTTGGGCAAGTCCAAAAATGTGCATTTCAAATTGTGATATCTCTGGTGGTATTGATCCAGATGAAGTGATTCTTTGAGGATTGTTTACATAAATGTAAGGTCTTTCGATAATAAACAAAAAAAAAATACAGTCATCATGCCTATTCTTATTTTATTTATGTAACTCGTACAATTGACGATTAAATTAACAGTTGCTCTAACTAGAAAGACAATAAGTATTAGAATTGTATCCTCTGATTCAGGTGAATATTTAGTATATTGGGTTTGCTAAAAAAGTCGCTGCTATGTTTTACTCAAATTTATTTAATTTCATTTACGACACTGTACATATAAAATAACATACCTAATAACTTTTTTACATAAATAATAAACCTCAATTCCCTTTTCTAATCGTGTTTTATAGGGTTGATTTGTATGATAGTGCGTGCTACGACGCAACCCATAGCTATGGGTGCCCCGCTAGGCATGGCAATAAAAAAAATAGATAAACATTTATAAAATGCGCCATTTCAAGTTGCGCTGTTTCGTCGCAGCACCAACCGTGGCGTCACTTAATATACACTTCCTTACTGCGTTGCGTTGCGTTGGTCAATTCGTTAAAACAGTCTTGTGACGACGTGCCGCATAATGTGGCATGTCAATAAAAATATACGAAGGCGACGCAACGGTTAACATTGCGACGAAACAGGGCAACGCCATGCGCTTATTAACTGAACTTCATAATTCAGGATATACTTATCAGGAGCACATACAGCTAAAATAACACGCACATTGGCTTCCTCAATAAAGCTGATCACAAGTCGACAATGATATTACAATAAAAAAGACGTAGATGGGTTTATGTCAGTACTGGCGCGAAGTCAAAAATTGTCCACGGGGTACAACGTAATTAATCAGACTGTGTTATAAAGTGTGAACAAGTCAGTACGAATATTTACTAGAGCGTAAACGAGACAGGTTCATGTTGCGAAATGTCGTCTCAGACTGTCAACACAGTCAATGCTTTGCCCAGGTGTACGAATCGTTCTGATTTCGAATGCCACTTTTTCAGCACGAGTGACCTATCTACCTATTTTTACTAAAAAAACATTCATCGGTGGTGTTAGAATTGAATTCCAGTACGTTTTATAATAAAGTATCACTTATTTTATAACAGTAAATAATATAGCGTCTTTTTCCTTAAAATTATGTTATCCTTATCACTAACTAATTACAAACTTTTGTTAATGTAAAATAATCTAGCCTTAAAACTATCGGTCAATGATAATATATTCGAATTAGCTTTTATAACACAGTACATTCAGGTATAGAGCCCGTTTGTATAAACACTCATGTCAACACTCCTAAAACATTTTAATTTTGTACTTTGCTATTGTTGTCCTCAAAATTGTTTAATAAAAAAAATGTGCTTTAAGGACCCTGATGGTCAAATTTAATTATTCATAATTCCTCCTTTTTTGAAGTGAGATAAAAACAGGATGAGAAAAACTAAATTTAAGTAATATTTGTTGCGATTTATGAAACCTACAGAGAGTACTGTGAGAGCAAAAAGTTATAGAAAGCAGATTTCGTTCCCTCAGAGTACAGCTGATCGATCGTTTTTGATAAGTCAAGATCTCAAGGCAAGTGAGCAAGCTTCACATATACAAGCAAGCTTTCACAAGCTTTCCATTGCTCCCATAGAGCACACGTCTTCATTACGAGCTACGTGATTCTCTTAGCTTCCACATTCGCTTTATCACTGAATGGCCGAATAGCCGGAATGACAGAAAACATAAATTTGAACTCTGGACCAACTGGTCCAGAGATGTAATTGATGTTATGTAAAGTTTAATACCATACCATACCTAAACGTAAGGTAGGAGGTTTTAGCACTTTGCCGTCGAAATGATTCCCAACCGAATACGTATTAAATGATTAAGTTTTCCGCAGTCGTGGAGGTTTTTCTTCCAATCGTCGGAACAACTAACGTAACTTAAGCGAAGGTGACGAGTGGCGCAGGCGCAGGGTCCTCCCATTGCTCCTCAGCTTCCTCATCTGATTCGTCAGGAAACCTCACCTGGAACAGAATTTGTCATCTATTTGGTTTGGCCTATTTGGTGTAGTAGTGAAGAAGTTGGCTTTTATCCCAGAGGTCGCGCATGCGATGCCCGCACCGCACAGATCCTGTGCATGAACACGTAGGTTTGTTTAGGTGTCTCCAATGTGTGTTAAGCATGTACAAAAATAATAAGTATGTTTACCCATTGTCTAGTTCCCATAGTACAAACTCTGCTTAGTGTAGGGCGTTGTTTGGATAAATGTCCGATGATATTAGCTATACACGAGCAAGCAGCAAAAATAAAAAATAATGACTTTATTTGGAGCATTGGCCCCAAGTCATGAAGGGAAGGGCGTTGGTGATGAACCTCGCGGTCAGATGTTATCTAGCTGATACCCGAGTAACGTATATTGCTTTACATTGGCGATCGTTGCCAATCCACTGGCACAAGTGAGTCTCGGGCTCTTTGGTTCAAAACATTAAATAAATAAATGAATATCCTTGGACATTATTCCACACAGCGCCATCTAGTATCTAGTGGGCTAATTATAGTCCGTTATTATGGATACTAGACAACGGATAAACATACTTAAATACTTTTTATTCTGTAAATACATACTTAATATACATAGGAAACATCCAGATTAATACAAACAGACATGTTCATGCACACAAATGTTTGTACTGTGCGGGGATCGAACCCACGACCCTTGGTGTAGTAGCCGACTTCTCAACAATTACACCAAGACGGTCGTCAAACATTACCAGGGGAATCAAAACAACAATTCATAGCTTCGATATGATCGAGGATTTAGTTAAGAATCTACGTACCCATGGTGCTAGGCGCATTCCACCCGACTGCAAGGAACTTCCTTGGTTTGCCTGCCACGCCTGAAAAAAAACATTAATTCTGATAGAACAATCTGATAGAAATCTGTACTTTTACTGCTTAGCCTTATGGTTGACTGGAGAGAATGCCTCATTAGCATTCAACGGTCCGCCTTCTGTACCATTCATTTTTGTGCAATAAAGAGTAAAAAAAGAAACAATCAGGCCCTATTAAGAATAACCTGTCATTTCATTTAAGCCTGTCTATTGGTTGTGAGATAGCTGGCGCGAGCCCTCACCTGGAAGGCGTCGTTGAAGGAGTGCGCAAGCGCCAACGCCAGCGCCCGCGCCTGCTTCCTGCGCGCGCACACGAACACGTGCACGATGTGCGACTCGCTGGAGCCGGCTGCCGGCTTGCCCTCCACCACTGCGAACACCCTCGCATTAGCTGCGTCTGCTGAACAGTACGATATTCTGGAACAATCAAACTTGAACTCAACTCAGAGGCATTTGTTTCATATGCATTTTAGAAGTTTTTAGAATACAGTGAAAATATAAGATAAGAATGTGGTTCTTTTTACGCGTTCGTAAAAACGCTTTGTTTTAAACATTCAACCTAAGTTCAACAAATATACTTACCTATCCAATGGTGGAGTCCGGTAATAAACAAATAACGGACTTTATACGTCTCACAGCTGGGCATAGCCCCCCCCCCCCCCCTCGGCTAGATTCGAGGTGGCGCGGGCCATACTGCAGCACGCGGGTTGTTGGAGCGGTGTAAGGTTAGTGGTCAACCTTGCTGCTGACAGATTTTATCCAGCCACCCTCATGGTCCCACAAGGCTTAAAAACTAACATCTATTCTATTATCTGCTGTGAATAATAGTTACAAGGCTCGTTTTATTACTGATGTTGACGGTCTTACAGATGACAAAGAAATTGTAATTGCTATTGTATCCTTTAAGAATGTTAAGTTGTTGATTTGTGTTGTTTACTTGCCTCCCAGTTACAATGAGAATCAATACACAGGCGTGTTATCGTATATTGAAAATGCCATCTGTCGCTTTTCTTCTCTCGATGTTCTGATAGTGGGTGATTTTAATATGTATTCTTGCTCAAAAAAAACCAGAACGCACTTTGAGCATTTCACAGAGTTCTGTAGGCTACATCAGGTTAATACAATTTGTAACGAATACGGAGGCATCTTGGACTTGACGTTGACGTCTCTTGAGCAAAAGGCGATTGTTGTCACGGAAGTGGAGCCTTTGGTGCCAGCCGACAAATACCACCCGGCTCTCGGAGTGACATTGTCCTTCACATGGGACGAAGCTTTTGTCACCCCGAGTAGTGACAGTAGCAGTAGCGAACCGAACTGTACCGCTCCAGAGTGGAACTTTCGTAAGGCCGATCTTCTCCAGCTCTACTCAGATTTTTTAAATGAAGATTGGACTTCAGTTGTCGAGTCGCAGGACGTTAATAGTTCCGTTTTAGCATTTTTGGATTCGATAAACGCAGCTCTCCGGAAAAGTGTACCTTGCCGACGGCGTATCTCGCGGGATGGACCGTACTCCTACCCTGAATGGTTTAGCCCGGAATTAAAGAAACGTATACGTCAAAAACACTTTCACTTGAAAAAATTTAAAACTTTTGGACTAGACTTTAATTTCGAATTGTACAAATACTATAGAAATATTGTTAAAAAAATCATAAAAAGGGATCACAATAAATATTTAAAAACAATAGAAGATAGCATAGCGCGTGACCCCAAATCCTTTTGGTCGTATGTAAGGAAAAAGCGTACATGTAATAAAAAATCTTCGGAATACGTTTACAACGGTCAACAATTCATTGGGAAGGAAGCAGCGGATAAGTTTGCTGACTTCTTTTGTTCTGTTTTTCACGCAGAAAGCCCGAGCCTGAATCCTGAGGCTGCCGAGAGGGATTCCAGTTGTTATTCTGGCGGCAACTCTAATAGAATTTCCCTTGAATTTATATCGTCGGCTGAGTTGCGGCGTATTGTCAGCAAACTCAAGGCATCATCGGCAGCAGGTCCGGATGGCATACCGCCTTTTTTGGTGAAGGATTGAATCGCGGTTTTCGAACTCCCGCTGCTGCATATTTTTAACTTGTCCCTTCAAAGCGGCGTATTTCCAGAGTCGTGGAAATTGTCCAGGGTGACACCAATACCTAAAGACGGCACCTCGCAGGATATAACGTCGTTCCGGCCTATAGCTGTGATGTCAGTATTTAGCAGAATATTCGAAGGAGTGATTAATAAACACGTTACCGCTCAAATTAATCCCTACCTTGATCAGGCACAGCATGGTTTTCGTAAAGCTAGGTCTACCACAACCAATTTAATAGCTTTTGTTGATGAAGTGGCCATCGAAATGGACAAGGGACGACAGGTTGACGTAGCGTACTTCGACCTGAAAAAGGCGTTTGATTTGGTTGACAATGACATCTTGTTGCGCAAGCTTTCGTTGATCGGTTTCGCACCGAAATTGTTGTCCTTTTTCGCGAGTTATCTCAAGGATCGCAAGCAATGTGTTAATTTGCTCGGTTTCCAGTCCTATGACTACTTTACCCGCTCCGGTGTCAGTCAGGGCAGTACTTTGGGACCCACCCTCTTTTCTGTCATGATAAACGATCTTCCGGCGGTCATACGTAGAGCCAAGTGCCTGCTATTTGCAGATGACCTGAAACTTTTTTATCCGGTGACAGGAGAGGAGGACTGCAACGCTCTGCAGGGTGACATTGACGCTGTTGACGAGTGGGCCAGAGCTAATAACATGTCTTTTAATTGCTCGAAATGCAAAGTGGTTTCTTTCACGCGCTCACGTTCTCCCTTGCATGCTATATATAACATTGCTGGGGAGGCCCTAATCAGAGTAGATGAAATCCGGGACTTAGGCGTGATTCTCGACGCTAAGCTTGACTTTGGCAACCACATTGTCACAATATGCAAGCAAGCCAACAAGACCTTAGGCTTTATAATGCGCACTGCCGCGCAGTTTCGCGATCCGGGCGTTGCGGTCTTGCTCTATAACGCGTTTGTGCGAAGTAAGTAGGAGTACTGTGCGTCGGTCTGGGACCCGAGTACCGCTCAATACGAACTGCTAATTGAAAAGGTACAGAAGAAGTTTGCGCGATTCTTGTACAAAAGGCATTATGGGTATTATCCTTTCCTCTTCCCATCATTGTTTGTGGCAGGTATGGTTGGCCTTGATACCTTAAAGATGAG
Source organism: Udea ferrugalis (assembly GCA_950022985.1). Taxonomy (NCBI): domain Eukaryota; kingdom Metazoa; phylum Arthropoda; class Insecta; order Lepidoptera; family Crambidae; genus Udea; species Udea ferrugalis. Next base: position 3,928,365 of record OX465532.1, on the reverse strand, counting down.
GCGTAAGCTCTTGCTGGCCATTCATTACTATTTGCTACTTGGCCACAAAATAGATTATCCTGCGGCGGCAGAACGAATTGGGCTTTACGTCCCACATAATTACATGCGTGGTGTTGGCCGCCGATGGCATCAGCTCTTTTCCGCGCAGGGTGGTCTGCGTACTAAGCATGCTAGCAACTGCCCCACAGCCCGCGCTATACATTTGCTCAATGACGATTCTTTGCAGCTCATTGTAGCGAAAGTGCGGCACTATTTATCGCATAGTTCCTAATATTTAGATATAAGAATTAGATATATATTTTATTTTTAAGAATATAAACGTGTTGGCCTAATAGCTGTAAGTTTGTATTTCTGTATAATAAATAAATAAATAAATAAATAAATAAATAAATCTAGCGAAGTCAGCCGGGAACAACAAGGTACTTAACGTGTCTCCAGAATAATAATTCACTAAATTCTGTTTGAGGTGGTCATCCTATTTCCGACCCAGCATGTGTTGCTTTACAGTGGCATTTGTTGGCGACTTGTACATCCACTGTCATAGATTTAAAAGTAAGTAAATATTTACGGACATAACTTATTGATAAACGTTGACTTCAATATGAACCGAAGCTATAAATAATGATATCGTAGCTTTATCGCAGGCTAAAAAAAGCTCCAGTGTTTTGCGGTACCAGCTTGTGCCAGCAGTAAAAACCATTCATCCCGAACGAGTGTCCCTCACGACGGCTATCAGCAGCCTACATGACATATGACATAATGAATGATTTTATTGACATTATTTTCAAAGAAACGTTCAATTATCTTCAACGTAAGTCTCATAATTAAAAATTATGCCTGTGTTACAGCTCATCAACATTTCATTTTCTTAGATTAAAGTGTCACTGATATTCTTTTCATAACTTTTAATTGTAATAAATGTACTGATAAGTTGTTGCTCATTACATCGCGTTGCGACCTTTCTTCCCTATTTATTTGTATACTTTTGCAATCATTGTTATCTTACGAAGATGCTCAGTTCTACCTAACGTAATATTCCCTAAGATTATCTGTATCCCAGAGCGATTAGGAGTGCTTTATCGTTTGATGAATTGACAGCTCGTCAGCCTAGGAAAATTCCCGTCTAAATTGCAACTCTAGTTTAAAACAGCTGAAAATCTCTTCGGAGAATCAACTAAGCGGTTAACTAACTACATATTTGCGCTAAGGAATTAAAAACAAACTAATCGAGAATGAATATGAATAGGGGGCTACCTTATCTTAGCAGTCCCGTAGCACTTGACGCCAATGCCGCAGTAAGGTCAAGCTACCATTTCCTTAAAAGTTGTACAGTCGACGTCTCGTTGGGCTACCCATCAATCCTTATCAGTCTTGCTATTTTGCCAAAAGATTTTTCTTTGCTGGAGCCAACCAGAAATGGGTATCATGTATGTATCATGCTGTCGACCGTACATTCTGTGCACTCTTCACTCCTACGCGATGGCCCGTTAGCTTATTTTTACAAGACAATATTTAATTTACCTGTAAATTGAAATGCTCAGCACATTTTCCTGGGAGTCCGCATCGCTGACCACAATGCCTTTGGAACTGATGTCAAGGTTAACCCTTTGAAATTTCTTGTTGAAGGCTGGAAAGAAAACACTTTCTTTCAGGCACAAACAATTACAGACATTGTAAGTATATTGTGAAAACAAAACTATTTTCGAGGGAATATTTGTCTGAGTTCGATCGTAACTGCCTTCAATAGCACCTCTACATGCAGTCTACCAATCTACCAGTTATTTATATTTTGTATCAAGTTAGTACAATGATTTATTAGACCAGTTGCGATTCTCACAAACATCACTTTTGAACTTGATCTCCCTCTGGTGAACACGAGAGAGTGGAAGCATGCTTTGTGCACAAAGCCAGGTTTTTTAACAGTGAAGCAAGGCTTCTTTCTATCTGAAGGGAAGTAGCCGTGGGGTCCAGCCTAGCGATTCTCACTACCATTTCACATCTCGATCTGCGTCAGGAGAGCACGTTCACTTCAATTGTCTATTCGCTTTACCTTGAATGAATACCCTCCCTTATTCGTATGGTAATAATTTCAAAATCTCATATGACCTACTTAGTTCTTTTCACTTAAACTATCTCAGTAGCGAAGTAATTGTGTTTTACAGAAAGCCAAAATCAAAGTAAAGGGAAGCGTGAAGTAAAAGTCAGTCATTGAAAATTACACTCCAGATATGGGGTTGACAAATACAGCATAACTATTTCTTCTGAGCTGGTCTTATCAAGTGTATGATGTGGTATTTGGTGTACCTTTGGCGGAGTGTAGAGCCGAGCGTACAGCCAGCGCGGTGGCAGGCGCAGAAGATGCGCGCTCGACGGGCGCCACGCCTGCGTACCGCACGTCCATGGCACCCTGGGTCGACTCCCGCGCCTCCCGCCACCAGCCCTCGCCCTCGCATTCTGCTAGCGCCCATTCTTCGCAAAGTTCTGGAAAATAGTTACCTTACATTTAAACAACTGTATTTTGTCTGAAACGTGTGGCCCTCACCACGAGTCTATGAGACTCGTGGTGAGAGAGAGGAAGCACAAGGTCACCCAACGTGATATGTAGAGGGCTACGCTCGGCATTTAACTACGAGGTCGAATCAGATATGAGGAGATTCGTAGAAGAACTGGAGTCACCGACGTGGCCCAGCGGATAAGCAGGTTAAAGTGGTATTAAGAACTGATGGCCGTTGGGGTCGAAAGGTAGAATAGGTAGGTAAGGTGGACGGTGACCTTATAAAGGTGGATTTCGGTGGATCCAGGGTGCCTGCGATCGGCCGCTATAATAGTAATCTATGGGGGAGGCCTATGTTCCGCAATGGACTTCATGCTGCTGTTAAAGATTATGATGTCAAAAAGTTGAACACGTAATATTATGCAAAGGTTCCCCAGAGGGTGGGGAACATCCTCACAGATCAAAACAGCCTTGAAAAGCCACATTCTATGATATGCAATGAAAATTGTCAACATTTTTAGATCATATCCGTGATCCTCATCACATCATTTTTTGATGATTGAAGAGCGGGCTCCTCAGCCCGCTCTTCAATTTATAAAAAAGGTCACCCAATCCCCGATGTGTCAACTGGGCTCTGGAGATACCTTGTGTCCGATATCGCCTTTTCTCCGTCGCATAAAGCGGACGTTGTCGCCGCCTCGCGACGTGATTAGGGCCATTACTGATAATTTCCTCACAGGCCGCAATTCAACTCAAGCGCAGCTCAACTTATTAACTTATTACAGGTTGGGGCAGTTTCGCAAACGGCCTAGCTGTGGACATTGATCATGCAAATCGATTCAAATCTCAGACCGTATGCAGCTGAAAGAAACTCTCAACTCGTGAGAACGCAATGTCATATCTCTCAGACTTCAAATGCAGTTGAACTTATAAAGCCTAGCCTGAACCTGAACGAAGATTTAAAACCCCAGAATCATATTTCTTGAATAACATATTACCCCAGAACGCTCGAGATAAAGTCAGCTTACAAACAACAAAAAATAAAATAAAATTGATCGAGGTCCTGATCATTCAAGCCATCATCACGAGTACGACGAGTTTTAACATTTGTTGACAAAACTTACGCAATAACATGATGATGATTTCCGTAGTAGGTCGTCCCGACTCCTATATCTACAAATCTAGAATAAATACATTGGGATGACTTAGGCTCCATCTCTTTGTTATTTATATAAGATAACTTTCCTATCAAAGACATTTCCTATCACAAGTATCTCCATCTGATGCAAGCGCTATCTTATTAACAGTCTATTATTTACTGCCTACGTCAAGCGAAGGTCTCGGGTCCAGTATTCGCAGTTATCGCGCTATTTCAGTGATGTGTGGCGTATCAGCTTTATCTAGGCCAGACGGCTGCGTCGGCGCAGGCCATAGGTCAGTATTAGGCGCAATTTGTGCCACATCCAAAGAACTGATTGCGATCGTGATAGCGCAACGCATCCGCGCGCAAGTGCAGGGCTGTGTTATGTACTGTGCACATTGATATAAATAAAAAGAGGAAGATACGTTACATTCATACTTCGCGAATTTGGAAACTAACACATGACACTGACAACGTAGCGAGAAGAATTAAGACCATAAACACATCATGATGTTATAGACTTACCCCAGAATCTACAACGCAAATCAAAGTTGAGCATTCCTCAAAGTATAGGTGACCCTTTTAGTTCTATTGTCATTTTGCGTGACAGCATGAGCTTGACGGCTTGCTTAGCATTGATTGACGTTTGTGAATTCGAGGGATAAGTAATCATTTTCGTCACTGTTTATCTATACTAATCCTTAATATGAAGCTGAAGAGTTTGATTGTTTGTTTGAACGCACTAATCTCAGGAACTACGGGTTTCTATTGAAGGAATCTTTTTGTGTTGAATAGTCCAATCATTGAGAAAGGTTATAATAGGCTACATAATACGCTAAGTCCGTGGAGTATTTAATAAGTGTCTCTTTGAAAATTATTGAAAGACAAGAGAAAACTTAAATCTTAAATCTGTCTTCGTATTTTGAGATGCACATTTATTAGAGATGCACTAACCCTGTTATATTATAATGTACACACGTGTGGACGTAAAGATAATGTGGCACAGGAATATGCCCCCATTTTAGCACTATCTATCTTTGAGTTATTAAATTAGTAAACATGACCGCTTGCGCCAGTCAAGGCCTAGTAGCAATATTGGGAACTGGCACAGTAAATAGATATCCAAAAATATAACCAAGATACCTATCATTATAAGTCATTTTTATTTTGTGTATGATTGGTTGAAGGTTTGAAGAAGGACATTCCTTCAGCGGGTCAACATGCGCCATTTAACTCTGCTGCTCTCTCTCGTCATCCATAGTGGGGGAACACGGTAATTTGCACCAAGCCTTCTACGCGTTCCCACGGACGGAGAATGCCTACACGGTGGGCCGGAAGCAGGCAGTGGTGGAGGCCTGTGCGTGCAATGTCGACGCGGCGTGAGACGGGGGGTCTTACGCCCCAGCTGCCGGCCCCTCCACGGAGACGACGGGCATCTGTTAGCTGTTTCCGCCTTAGGCCTGCGGAGCGCATCAGCGGCGGTTGACCAGAACTTTTATACGCCAACATTGACAACACAACGGTCGGGGTGAGGTCAGGACCTCAGGACAGGTCGTGGGACCTGTCCTGAGGTCCTATTGATTAGTGTACCACGCTGCAGGGCCCACTTTCCGCACACCGCGAAGGGGTGGTGTGCCGTATCTTCTACAGCGCCTCACTCGTGGCACTTAGTGGCTCCCTCTCAGCTGATCTGGTGCAAGGACGAGCCAAAGCATCCATGCCTAGTCATCACTCATCACATCATAGGAGAGGAAGCCATGCGGCCGCTCCCGCCACCGGTTACGGACCGGGGCGAGCGCCTACAAAGTTCAGCGGCCGAACTACGCGCCTCTTAGGTCCACCGTTCACAGCCGGACCAGACTTTCCTGTGCCTGTTTGTGTACGGCTTCCGCCTTTTCAGGGCAGAAGGGCTCGTCCACACCCCTCTTGGTGGTCCAACGGTAGACAGCCACAAGTATATCTGCATCCAAGCTCCCAAGGAGGATTTCCCGCTGGGGGGCAAAGAAACAAACATTTGCGAGTATCTGAGTACTGCATCGTAGGGGCTCCTGGTTTACTTGCGCCATATGCACTACTTATTATTTTTCCTCGGACCCTGAGTTAATTTATCACCGGATTAATCTCAAACGACTCCCTGTCGTTAAGTCTTGACTTAGATTAATAACAATAATAAAATGAAAAGCATGCATTACTTAAGCACTGGGAAATTAACAAGCCTTTTAACGTAAGAAAACGAGCATGTAAATAGTTTTCTATCTTTCAGCATGAGACCTTATAATGCAGTTATTACTTATGGTATTTTTCAAAATTCCCACATGTATATGCATTTCGTTTGGCCATTTTCTACTCGCCCTTCCTTAATTATATGGTTACTTAACTGAATATTTTTAAAACATACCTATCATAAAAAGATTTCGATAAAACTGCGCCGTGTTAAATAATGTTCACAAACAGACTTCTTTTACGAGCTAGAGTTGCTATTTAGCCACTTTTCAAGCCACACACAAAGAGCATTTAAGAGTCTTGTGTTGATAATATTATTGGTCTCTAATCTGGTCTCAAAAAGGCCTCCCCTTCCCCCGGATAAACTGTAATTACTGATCCGTATCTAGACTAATTTTATAAGAATCCCGTCGCGCCAGCTACACCGTGCTCTCTATTTGAGCACTGCCTTTCATTCAATTAATAATTCATAACATTCATAGGAAATGATCTATAGACCAATAGCCGCAAAAAAACTTGATTGAGTAGGACTTAACAGAGAATGTTTTCTAGAAACGCGGCAAGATGGATTCTACTTACTGCCTACCTTTTATTATGTGGAACTGATGTAGGTAGGTAATAAATAACCAGCCGGTGTTCAGTCGGCAGCGGAATTACCTGACCCGTCAGAGTGACCCTATGCATGGAAAACCTGTCGGTAATATACCCAACCTTGTTGATTTAAATGGTAAATTTTCTATTTAACTCAAGAATACAATCAAAACATTCTTAAAAAATCAAAAAAACATTGCAATATCAAAACTATAGGTATTCGTTTCAGAAACTCAATTGATTACATAACCTGAAAAATACTGATAGTTTTCTAAATGGCATTCAGTCAAGGCTTGAAGTGGCTACTTTGCCTGACCCTCCTCTCACTATTGTTTACTTTACTCTACAAATCAAATCTCCTGCTGCAACTTTGAAAGTAGAACAATAGACGTAAGTAGTGTGGTTTATAACACACCTTACTCCACACGGAGTAGTCAGAGGCACACGGTTTGTTGCCGTCATGGTGAACGGAACATTCAAAAGCCCACATTTTGCCTAGGTAAGTTGAACCCAACGTGGTAGAGGGCGAGTTGCTTGGGTTTTTATCGGTGTTTTCCATCACCGGCGAGTTAGCCGCAAATTGTACACTGAACACAAAGTAGGTGTTCCGACCAGTCTTGAACTCGGGACCAACGGGTTCGGAGCGAGAGTGTTTAACCACTGAGCCACGACGCTCTTACTGGTGATGTGGTTCATTGATGTGTTTTAATTCGAATTTGAGTTCAACGTGCTTTTTCAATTCGTGTACATTTCAAGTTTGTTTTGATCTCACGGCTCTATGGGGAGGTTTTTACGTCATTTAGTGAGTGAGTTGATGCAATTCCACAACATATGGGCAACGACACAGCCTAGTGCGCGATGAATGGTCAGGGGCCCCATTCCCGCGTATTTGACATAGCATCATCTCCTATGCAAGATGTGATTTTCAAAACCTGTCAGATCTTCTAACAGATCTAAACCGAACTAGAAACTGAGATATTGACTACCGATTTTCTGATATTGATTTGACGACCGGTTTGGTGTAATTGTTGAGAAGTCATCTTCTACACCAAAGGTCGCGGGTTCGATCCCCGCTCAGTACAAAAATTTGTGTGCATGAACATGTCTGCTTGTATTGGTCCGGGAGTTTCTTATGTATATTCATTATGTATTTACAAAAGAAAAATATTTTTATCGAAAATCTATCACAGTCAGACTAGGGCTTGCAAATATTCGAAAATGTTTAATATTCGATTATTCGAATTTTTGGAGACATTATTCGAATAATTCGAATAATATTCGAATAGTGGAAAACAATTGAAATACTTGAAACAATGTTTTAACACATGCCTATTATGAAGATACTTCAATGTACAGGCAAGGTCTGATAGCCGTGTGATAGCGATCTAGAAGTTTGACAACCATGAATTGGAGAGCTGCTTCCGCAGTGAGCAAATTTGCATTATCTTCGCATAGCGCTTCAACTGTCGCTTTAACAATATTCAGCGAAGACGACAATTCTTGCAATAGAGACAATTCCGAGGACTCAAACGCTGTGTCATTGTTTAAATCAATCAGTGCCTACTTGATAGGATCTTTCAGTGTCAAAAATCTTGACACCATAACAGCCAAGCTACTTCACCTAGTTTTGCAGTCTAAAATCAGTCCCATTTTTTATGGTTTTCCGGTAAATAGTAATTTAGTATCTCAAGTCTGGTCGGCGACTTTTTGAAGAATTTTACAACTTTTTGCAATTTGTCAGTAACATTTTTTAGATTTACATCAATAAAAGTTGGTTGATTTGAAGAAAAAATTGGCTCAACTATAAATCTACCTTCTTCTCTTAGATTAAAGAAAAAGGGAAGATGCGGCAACAGCTAGCCGCGCGCGGTCCTACTAAACTGAGTACAGTGTACTTGGTTAGCTTCAGTCTGCGTTGAGACACTGCGAGTTGATGCTGTCTTACTCGTTGACATTGAAATACAATTTTTCATTTAAACACCGCAAAAAATGCCTGGCTGTGCCTTTATTCAGTGCTGAAATCATTTAAAGAGTAAAAACAAATTACAGGAAATCACTTTTCATGCGTAAAAACACCAAAATTATTTTTTTAAAAGAAAATATTCTTGTATTTTTCCATAAAATCTGACATTTTTGAGTGACAGAGACAGATTAAACGGGATGTGTGCGTTAGACACGATACGATAGATTCCTGCAAAAACAGGTTTTCTTACATAGACTTTTCTCGCTCGCACTAAATTAAGGAGCCCATCGCTCTATCTTTATCTTTTGATGTCTTGTCATTTCGTTCATATTTTGCGTGGTGTGTGTTCGTATGGATGTAGTGTGCGTGAAAGCCCATATTTTAGTTGACAATTATAAGCGCGTACCGTATCTTCCACTTTTCCTTTAATCTAAGCTTCTTCTTCACTGTCAGAATCACCATCTTCGAGTTCCGTGTTTCCTGTATGTTCCTCTTCATTTCGCTGACACTCCTCTTGATTCTTTTTGTAAATAACATCAAGCACAGCACATTGAATGCCATGCGCGAAATAAAGCTGATGGCAAGTTGAACAATTACGACCCATTGCACACATCACGCTTGCCCCATCCGTGACTATACATGCTATTTCTTACGCAGTTTAAGTATAAATAAGTGCCGTCGAATATTCGAATAACAGGTTTTCTAAATTCGAATATTCGAAACGACTTACTATTCGAATAATTCGAATATTCGAATATTCGAATGCGAGCCCTAAGTCAGACTAACTGAGTTTACTACGAGTATAGATAAATAAGTAAGTATGCATTACAAAAATGAACATTTACCTAAGATCAGTAATGGAGAGTTTGAGAATGAATTCTGATTTGATGGGTCAGCGATTAGGTTAAAATAAATTAAGCTAAAACCAAAGGTAATAATAACCCGGTAGACGTTACTACAGCTAACTGAATTCTTATACAGCGTATAGTAGTTAATTAGGCCTATCGACATCCTGCAAAATCGTGAATAACTAACAGTCTTTACGAATAAAAATGCAGTAGAAAGAAAGCTTTCCATGCAATCTCCGTTATCAACAAACGATCTAAGGCTCAAAAGCGATCACAAGCAAGATTGACGTTTCCCGCAAGCGCACCACGTTCACCATCCATCGCAGGCTCTTAGTACCTTTCCTCTCCCCACCGTCACTCAGAGCCAGCAATGTATTTAGAGAAGTCTTCACGTCAAGAAACTCACAGGACAAGTTTTTCCCGTCAGACGTTTAAGGCTAGTGTAGCGAGAGCTCCTAATTCCGAGATAATTAGAGAAACCAGCCGGAGCCCGCCTTAAGTGACGCAGGCCGAACTTGGCAGATATAATGAAGACGTAAAAAGGCGCAGCGCACGCGCAGCCAATATTGGTGGTGCGCCTGTTTATTATGCGGATGTGTTAGGAATAACCAAGCTCGGATGAAATTATTCGAACAAGCACTGACTTGAATAAGACCCATTAGTATTTTTAAAAAAACTAGACAGCCCATTTCATGGTTGACTTCTTTTAAGCATTATGACGTGCACTTATTTTACTGGTTCATTCAAATTCAGGTACCTACTGAACGAATAAGAGATAGGCACTCACTATTCTGATAGAAACGAATTCACTATTCTAATAGAAACTCAATAGCACTCTATTTGACATACATATTACATCGGTGTTGAGCGGTAGAGAATGCCCCTCGGCATTAAATCTGTCAACTATAATTTTCGTTCTCTAGAGTCTCCATTGATATCAAGTAGTTTAGTAGGTACTGTTTACCTAATAAATGAAACAGTTGGAAGCTTATTGAAGCTGGACCAATAAATTAGGCAATTGTGGCAAGTTTAGTTTTGAGGCCTATAGAGCGCGTTGATGTCTTTACCTGCTTCCTTATTGTTGTGCCAAACATTTCAGCGAATGTTTGGCACATCAATAACTAACATAAGTACCTCATTTATAACACAATATCAGTAATTTTACATGATTGCACCCGTCGTTTTTTTTCCATACGTAGATAAATACAACAAAAAACAAGTACTTATCTACTTATTTGGTAATTTTAGGGGGGTTTAGACCATGACCATATTTCGATGGAAAGAGTTGGGGGGGGACCTTTGCCCAGCAGTGGGATCTTCCAGGTTAAAACTAAAAATATATCTACTTATTTGTCGTCTACAAAACCTAATGCTCTGTACTTTTCTACTCAAGCTCCTACGGATTGAAGGTTTGTTGAGGTGCGAGTACGTCTTCGAACTAAGAGTGGAAAACCACGCAGGTTTAAAGCGGCATAAAAATCTTCAGAATCGGAAAACCATAAAGATATTCTGTTAAGATAACATACATACTCGACTAAATCCTCAACCAGGTAGCCGGAGGCACGAAATCATAGTAAATGGGACATTCAAAAGCCTACATTTCGCTTAGTTAATTTAAACCCGGCGTGGAAAAGCGCGGGCTCATTACAGTTTTCTGGGTTGCTTGAGTTTTCTATCGGTGTTTTCCATCACCGGGGAGCAAGTAATTTAATTAATATAACGTAAGAATTATAATAAATGGCTAGACTAAAGATCTAGCACAATTATTAAGTCAATAACTCTCTGTAATGTTACTAAACTTAATAAAATTATCACCGGAATTTTACTCAATAGCTAATGGTTATAGCATAATAAAAAACACGCCTAAGTACCTATAATAAGCAACTTTGTAGCGTAGTTAGCTTGTAGCTGGAAATAAATTTATCGATGACAGTTTATGAAGTAGTAAAAAAACTGATAGTTAAGTAGAAGGAAACCTGCTTCCGAAGTTTGCCCTTCCAAAGTCTGTTAGTCTGATTGGGAGCAACAAATTTTTAAAAAGCTTCTGGAAAATTAACGAGTTAAAACTAATTATCAACATTAATAACTCCTCTCTGTTTTCGCATATTTTTTGGTGTGGTTTTTATTTTTTCGATGTTGCTATTTTATGAGCAGAGACAACTTTAAATCAGGAGGCCTCGAAGCCTAAGGAGTTTCAGAGGCTCCTACTTTATAATTTACTTATTTTCACCATTGCTTCCTAAAATACCCTTTATTCTACTCATGATCTGTCGACGTTGCTTTGTTTATTTTAAAATTTAGTTGAATTACATGTGACTAAGCTTAAAAGGTGACAGGTATCTACTACAATGTGGAACAGAGGAGCAGACAGACATTTACCATCAAAATATTCCTCCACCGAATAGATGGTGGTGGTGATGGTGTTGATGGTGATGGTGGATCACATTTTGAAAATTTCATTTTAATTCCAGGCTTCTATTTCAATTTTTATTTTGGCAGGTTCACTTTTGTAATATGAGACACCGTTAGTGCTCTTGGTTGTTTGATGTAACAGATATAGGTACTCGTCCAGGAATTGAACCAGCGCCCTTTGCGTTTCAACGTAACCGCGGCGCGTAACGGTTGATTTTTATTCATTTATTATATTTCCCTAAGATGAATATTGTATTTGCTTTCAATTTAATCCATTTTCCCTCAATTGTGTACCTACTTAACTTTTATGTTGTGCATAATAAATGACTAATAGATAAAATCAAATGTTATGTATGAGAGTCATTGGCGTCCATTGGTTTTCTTTATCCACGCTAATAAGTTAGCATTTATTAGCTACAGCACATTATAAATATTTATTTGACGAGGATGCTGATAAAACCAATACCAATAACCGTTAATTGTAGCGATGGGCAAAAACAGTTACATAGTGTGACATACAGTTTTTCATATAGTATCATTGATTAGGAAGCCGTTACTAAACCGAGTAAACTAGACCTTTAAGATCAGGATAAATCTGATATTTTGTCATTTTTATTAACTAGATACCTACCTATCATTTCTGTTGTACGTTTCTAGCTAACAAACTACTTAATAACTCCAAGCACTGATGTTAGTCAACGAAAGTTAACATATAGGTAGTAGATAGTTAATCTGCATTTTGCATAGTATCTACTTTTATTTATTAATTACAGTTAAAGATAAAAATAATTATTTTTTAATCACAGGATCAGATACATAAAGGAAGCTGTGTAGAATCTAACTTTTAATAACTTTTTTAGATTGGATTGTTTTTTGCAGCAAGTGTTAGTAAAAATAACACCAATATGCGTGGTAATAACATAAAAATAGGTACTCATGTTTTTATTAAAATAATGAAAATCAACTCACTTTTGTGTTTTGAATGATTCTTCCAAATTTTCCTTAGCAGAGTCGTCATATTCGCTGATTTTTTTAACTTGAATTTATTGAAACTTTTCAATAGTTTAATTTAAATAATATTTAATATTAAATAAAGGAAAAGTTCGTCTTGCAAAGAGGCTAGTTTTCCCGCGCGTCGTCCCAGCCGCACTGGCAGCGCGCGCGCAGCTTCGATATCAACCCTTCGCGGTATGGACTACGGACGCAAGATACTGGCACTTGAAATCACTTACTATACTTACACATCTTTAGCTACCCAGACACGATAGAAGACGTGTTCTGAAGCCACAAACGCCGGAGGTTTTTGGCTGAAGGAAAGTCGAACCACTTCGGTCATAAGAACTTTACCGTAGGTTTAATAGCTATATTCAAGAGTTAATATATCTTCTATTTGTTAGTTCGGTTTTAAATAGAACCCATTATCTAAATGGTGGCAAACGCAGTGTAACCCCCGATTTCACAAACGCAAATCAACGTTGAGCATCAATCGGAAGAATCTGTTGACATTTATCGGGACAGCATGAGCGTGCGCGTGCTTAGCGTTGATTGAAGTTTGTGAATTCGGGGTTAAGCCACCCATTCAATTCCTGAAATTCAGTTAATAAAGACTACCACTGAATGATGATGATGTGAATGATTATCGAATTGTTTGTTTGCACGGTTACAAATAAATATATCATGTCGGACCTATGTTATTGATAGGAATTTATCGTTGACGTTAATTATCTAGTAAGGTTTACTATTATGAAAATTAGACACAATGAAGGTGCGATTGACGCTCAGACTCAGAGGCCAGCACAAAATTATCTGTTCCAATAACAATAGATATTCGTAATAGTTAAAACCTCCCAAGGTTCGATCCGTGCAAGCAAAGGTTCGGATCTTTGCTTCTCAACTGCTATGGTATTCCGGTTGGCGCTAAAGCTCACTTCCCTCGAGGTGAGTTATCTTTAAAATTCAATTTGACTGCGGTCGTTTGAGAGGAAAGAGCTAAGCCAAATAACATTCTTTAATTAATTACATACAAAATGAGTTAAAATATTAATTCAGACTGAAGCAATGATTGAAGTAAGCGTGAAGCACCGAGATGTGAAGTGATGTCCGCCGGAATGCCAGCGATGCTCGTAATCACTACGCTAAACGTCAAAAATTGATCTTTAACCTACAGTTATTTCTTATTATGTCAAGTTTATTTCCGCTTGATAACAATATTGCTCGCACCTTCCTATCAATATTTACTTGCTGATATAGGTCCAAAACAATTCGATACAGGAAACTGTAAGTGTACATTGAACAGTAGGTATTTCGTAAAAAAACAACGTTTATCAAAGGAAAAAATAAGTTCAATGCAACAAAACGATTTAATAAATCCGAGCGCATTGATAACAGCGCATAACGCAACATTACATTACAGAGGAAATAATGAATATACGTAAGTATACTAATAAATTACAGAAGCGGCTCATGTTAGACATCCATTCCGCATCCACAGATAATGGAGTCTAACATCAGCCGCTTGGAAAGATTCAAAAGAATCGAACATATTAAGCAGCACTTCTGGAGTCGATTCGCCTTAGAATATGTTCACCAATTGCAGCAGCGACTGAAGTGGCAGAAAGGTCGAAATGAGCTAAAAATTGGCGCTCTCGTTGTCGTCAAAGACAACTCTCTTCCACCACTCCTGTGGTCTTTGGGAAGAGTCATCAATGTTTACCCTGGCACTGATGGCATCGTCAGGGTCGCCGAACTAAAGACTAAAAGGGGAACCATCCGAAGGGCCTTTAATAATATCTGTCCCCTTCCAGAACCTTGAAGTCTTCAGCAGCCTTCAACCCGGGGAGCATGTTGAGGACCGAACGCATATGCACGGGAGGAGACGTGCGGGAGGCATCACCGCCGTCGTTCGCCCTCCCACCGCCGAGGTCGGACGCCGCTCCGCTCCGCTCGCCCACTTACTAGCAGCACCCGACACAGCTTGGACCTCGGCTCCTCCGATCGCGATTTCCCAATAATTTTACCACCGTGTTCGTAATTTGAAGTTAATTGTAAACGGAAATAAACTAGCTCCTACAGAAATACAGTCCACTTATTTTACGTCCCGTTAGGACCCTAACACTTATGATAAATAACATTAACACATAGTACTTCTTTTTAATGTAATATCCAGAGTGGTTTAGCATATTACTTTGTAACATAACTGACCTACATTATACATAATAGGTAAGTATAATCAACGGCACATCAAGCTACCCATTTCCGTTTCCATTTCCTTGCTCTCGTGTCAATAGAGCAAGGAGGACTGTTCAGAAATGGGTAGCATGATATTCCGTCCACCGTACAGTCAACAGGCAACAGTTTAGCTAGATAATTAGCCAAAATGACGGCAACTACATTTCAGTAAGCGGCGAGCCTACCGTCGTTATCCGGGTTGCTTGGGTTTAAAACGGTGTTTTCCATCACTGGAGAGTTAAGATTTGATCTCGGGACTATCAGGTTCCGGGCCAGAATGTTTAACCACTAGGCCACGACGATCTCTAATCTATCCTAAGAGTCCTAATATTTTATTCAACCCACAAGACAAACTTTGTAAGCTTACATCTAACCCGTATGGTTCTGACGCAAGTTAGTGCATTTAGTGGTAATACTTGCTGACGCAATCTTAGCCCGTTCTCTCTCAGCGGAGTAAGCTCTTAAATCAGGTTTTAAATTTGCCCCTAAGTTTTTTGCGCTGCACACATTAATTGCCAGTTCTCCACCCAAGTGCATTAAGGTATAACACGCTGCATCACCGCAAACCAAAATATTGTCCTTGTTGATTTCTTCTTCTGATAGATTTTTCTACTTACGAGCGTGTAAATACAGGGTGATTTTGCAAGTACCTATTTGGCTAATTTTTTGGAGCGACTTGGTAACTTCTATGCTATTCTGGCTAACGCCAAATCTCATCTCGATCGTGTCAGGAAAAAAACGCCTACTTTAATCGTCTATCGACTCTACCTAGAACTGGTATTCTCCCTTATTTGTATAGTATGCTATTCCGGTTAGCGCTAAAAATAAAAAACAAAGCGCTAGAATCAATTTTTCAGGAATAGGGTTTGAGTTCAACT
The DNA here is from genome assembly GCA_950022985.1 of Udea ferrugalis. NCBI lineage: Eukaryota > Metazoa > Arthropoda > Insecta > Lepidoptera > Crambidae > Udea > Udea ferrugalis. The sequence goes on along the minus strand of OX465532.1, from coordinate 3,912,587 downwards.
CGACTAACATGCTAACATGCATTTTGACAAGTGATTTTACATTTCTGGTTTAAGATTCTTAATTCTTTCAATAAAACGAACAGAAATTAAAGACAAGTTGCAGTCAAAAATTTATTTAACATATCAAAATGGCAATAACAAAATGATAATCGAAGTCAATTACCATATAGGTGTTCTTACACATATTATTTGATTCTTTGTAAAAAACATTTAAAGATGACAAAAACATTGCTTACACTAAACAATAGAACACTAATTATTTCAGAAAAAAATAATTTATCTCGTTACCTATCTATCGTTCAGATTACATAAATAGAATAATATGCTTAAAAAATACAGTCTTTGTTGACAAACAAAGATGTGGTGGTAATGTGTGTTGACAAACACACATTACCACCACAAAGGTACCTGAAAATTGTATTAAACATTCCTACCAACAATTTGGTGCACATTCAGCTGCACAAAATTTTGGAAATTCATTCTGATCGTTCGCTCTAGTACAGTCAGGTTCAAAAATATGAAAACACTTAAGTTAGAACTATGTCATATTAACTTTGATAAAGTTGTAAAATTGATGAAGTAGCATTTAGCCAGTGGGTATGACAAAGTACAAAATTGTTCATAGAACTTTGACGCTGACTGTACGTTAGCCGCAGGCCGGCTTTGCGCTGACCAGGATATCAATGTGCATCAATAATTGTTATGTATTTTTATCTCATTTTTTAAGAAACCTGGATAGCAGCATATTATTGTATTTAAATATCTTCTACGATAATTAGCGCAAGGAAGACCCTAAAAAGTAATATAATCAATGACTAAATTGTCCTTAGGCATTAATTCCACCGTAAACATAAAACATTAAGCTGCAAGAATAATATTTATTGTCAAACAATGTTAGTAAATATCTACTTACAACGAAAAAGAAAATTTATAAATCCTTAATTGAAATTATCAAGACTAGTTGAAGACGCACACGAGTTCACTTTATGTCATTGAAAATATAAAATGTATAAATGTATTATTAGTTACAGTTATTCATTTGAGGTACCTCATGGTAGTAATTGCCCGACCGTGGTCGCTCACACACAGCACAGCACACACAGCCCTAGCCATATTGTCCAGTGGTGGTCAAAAAGGCATTTACTATTTACTAAAAAGCAACTTAATAAATCCATGTTTACTGCGAATGTGGACAAATGATAGTTCAGAATGCTTATTTTAACTTATTGTAACCAAATGAAAGTCGGTTTCTTTATAACAGACTTACAGATGCTTTAATAACTTTATCCACACTAATTTAACAAAGGGTCACGTGAATACCAGGAAGCCTATGTCAATTTATAACTGTTTGGGTTGTATTTACAAACAATATTAAGGTCTTTCATCAATTTACGAATTTTTAATTTAAGTCTGGGAAAGTGAAGGATAACATACTAAAGGTTCTACAGTGAAGCTGGGGCGGCCTTCGTCTAGCAGTTGACTGATATAGGGGGATGATGATAAGTAAATATTGGTAAATATGGGTGAGGATAACATATTTCAAGAAGCTCTGCGCTTGTATAAATCTTTTATCCTTAAAATTATATGACTCAACAGTTACCACAGTAATTAATTAATACTATTTCCGTCTAATTTAGAATTATTTTGAGGTGACTTCTTCGAAATACATTTCAAGTTATTTTTATAGATATTTTTCTGTGACAACATATAGGGCCAAGTGAGAGTCTCATTCAACCACGCGGGTGGCGCCTCTGGTGGCAGGTCAAGGCAACTGTTTGCTCGTAAATGCGGAACAGCGCTTGATATGAGTGGTCGAATAAACTCGCACTAGTCGTAGTTATCAGTATAAGAGACATTTCTTTTAATAAAACAGATATTCTCATTAACAAAAAACACCAAAACTTGAAATAATTTTAAAAGCTTATTCTAAAGTATTGCTTGGTTTTTTACTAAAATCTAGTAAACGTTTTATCTATTTTAGATCTGTGCGCTTCCATAGTTTACATTTAAATCCAAAGCACATTCAAGTTCCTTAAATATTTGCATAAATTAAACAAAAATGTATTATAAATATTGCCCTGAGTAAGAATAATCATATTCATTCAAAAATTCATTTTTATATTGAGTCATCGCATCGCATTTTATCATCTACAAAAAAATAAGGTATCCTAGCATAAGATTAAAAACTTTAAAACCACATGACTAAGTGTTCATTTTGCATAATGTCTGATAAAACCATACTTGTTTATCATTTGACAAATAATCACCAGGCAAACCGCGACAGAGTGGCTGGCTAAGCCCCACAGTTACCTTCGTTAGAAAACAGTTGTTTTAACTATAATTTTGGAGATTACCACTCTGTGTATGGATGTTGTACCAAATGCTGCCCAGAACAACCACATAGTGAATTTTGTCGTTCAGACTTACACTAATCAGTAACGTGAAACGATTCAAAATCTATCCAAAGAGACTAGTGAAAAAAATCTTTAAGTAATTATAAAAACAAAAAACTAAAGGAAAGGCCTTAAATAAAATATTTCTAGGCACGCAGGGGTTATTAATTTTCCTGTGGGCCTGCGTCCAGATGTGGACTGCAATTAAATAGACTGATCACAATGATGATGAATAGCAATTTTATAATATTTAGAGATGAAAGCCAACAAAAACGAGTTTTTAATCAAATTAATACATTTTTCCAAGGAAGTTTTTTTTTGATATTTTTTTTCAACATGTATAAATGTTTCGATACCACTACCCTTGCATTCATTCCTGATCAGCACTTGGTCTGAACTAAACCCTGGGAATCTGCTTTGGGTGGGAACAATGGTATTTCGTCTAATGACCATTTTTATAATACCATTTGTAATATTAGCAAATTAAAACTTTGTATTTTGTTCAAAATGAAAATATATTTGCGAAATAAGATGTTTGGCAAATGATGAGCTATATCTATCTTATATTAGTCAAATGGTCTCTTGACTTGTTCAGTGGTTTCTTGACATACATTAGTAGAGATCGTCCAAGCTGAAATGACGCGCCCCTCCACCGCATTTGCGCACACAAGCCAATTTTAAATATGTACGCTATACACATAAACATGCAATTACGATTGGTTGTTTAGCCAATCCACTACATATTTGAAATTTGCTTGTGTGCGTAGATGAGGTGGAGAGGCGCGTCATTTCAGCTTGGACGATGCCTAAACCAAAATATACAAGTGAAAACAATCTAAGAAGTTAATTTTAACAGCTTCCAATGTCATGGTAAATTAAGTGATTTCTGTCAATTTAACTTCTGCTTAAAAGTGAAGACAGGAGACATGAATCGTGTTTTTAATTTTTTTGCCCCAATAAGCTGTAAAAATGTACTTTTTAAATTATTTCAACTATAATAATAACATATTTTCGAGTAGATGACTGTGTTTGGCTTGTTGACTATTACGAAATATAAATGTTAAGTACTACTTAAAGAGGTACTTAGTTTATTGACAGATAAAAACTAAATAGTTTTTTAACCTATTTTTTAATAAAAAAATATTTTCTTAAATAGATGCAAATATTATAAATACATAGTCTAAACTGCTCAATGAATATTAATTTGCTTATTACAAACTTATTAACTATTTGGATGGTATGTGTAAAAATCCACACATTACACAAATTTATAACAAAACTTCTCCTTTTTATAAAGATTCTCTCATGTGAGGTAAATACTAATAGACAGTTGTAACATCAAACACTAAAATATGTTATCCTTGTAAGCAGCTATAATTATGTACTAGCTTTTTTAATATATTATCTGGTATTTAACTACCTTAACCTTATTTGCTACAGGAAGTAATAAAATGGAGTGTTTACTATAAAATATATTAAATAATTTAATATGCATTTAAGAACATCTGTTGGCAGACCCATGATTAATAGTGAAATATATATATATTTTACATAATATTACACTATTTAACAAGATGTCATCAAACACTACATTTTCACCACCATCATTTTCTATTAGTACTGCCAACCAATTAAAACATAAATTCCATCCAATTGAAAGGTATAATTATTTTCATTCCGCAACCATACACATAATGTAACAATGCACTTTAATATAACATGGAACACATTTGAACCGCATCACCCTTCATCATCACCTTGGCAGCAACAGAACCTTTCATCACACTTGCGCAGTGTTCAGACATAAAGTACTGATTAGGCACATCATTGAGATATAATGATTACGTAAACTATTAGAACATTATCATCACATCTGTTACAGTAAAATGTATTATGCTACACTATAATAATGACAACAATATATTTTGTATTGATTTGTCATGTTCATAATATCAAAAGTCACACATAATTTAATTTATGATACAAACTTTAGGACTGCCTAATAGGATAGAAGCTAGGCATTATATTAAATGTTGACCAATAACAGCCACAAGATCAAATATCATATTATTCAATATTTATTTATTCTGTGAATCATTTGCTTTCATTGTCCAATGTTTTGTTGACAATGACAATCTTAATACATCTGGTTTCATTTAATTGCACTATAAAATTCTATGACATATCAATACATTGATCTCTTATTAACCTTACATATCATAGGAATTCATTTCACCTCATTTTTCACAGAGACAGTCTTATCTGCAGGCTTGGCAGGTTTCACTGTGGATCATTTCTTCTTCCGATCCTGAGTGCACTTGGGACAGTACCACTTACCTTTGGGCTTTATCTTAAGATCCACACACGCAAAATGGAACCATTCAATAGGACAATCAGGGTTATCACAACCAATCATTTCACCATAAGATACTTGATGACAGAGACAGTAAGTTGGCTCATTGGGATCGACAGGCATGTCCAGGACGTCACTAGGGTGGGCCATACCAGCAACAGAATCCAAGTCAGCATTTTCTTCTTGTTCTTTGGCTGCATTTGCTGTTGCAGTCGCTCCCTTGCGCTGAGTTTTCTTCTTAGCAACTGGCCTCCCGGATGCAGCAGCATCATCCTCGCTGGACGCACCAGCCCGCTTTTTCTTGCCTGTCGCTGCTGCAGCTTTCTCATTACCTTTGTTATGTTTCTTTCTACCTTTTTTAACAGTTGCAGTATTCGTCTCTTGGTCGGCAGCCGCCTGCTGAGCAGCCCGAGCACTCATCACCTTCTCCTGAATTTCAGATTCGAAGCGCGCAAGGTCAGAGTCTAAGCGCCGTATGTGTTTGTCCACTAGCTCATAGGTTTGTATGGCAAGTTGAACTTTATCATCACCGTATTCCTTAGCTTTGTTAAATAAACCTTGTATAGTATTTACCTTCTCTTTCTTAGTTTCATCGTCCATTTTAGGAATATTCGGCAGCAACTCATCGGCCATGAGATCGATGGTCCTCATTAATCCGTGCGCTCGGTCATCCAGATCTCTCATCAGCTTGAAGTTCCTCTGCAATTCTATTGGAAGGTGCTGCAGACTGTCCAAATAGTGCTCCAAATAAAGGGCTGAAGTCATTTTGTTTCAATATTTCGTAACGATGCGAAATGAAAGTAAGCAGCGCAAATTATATGCTAGATGCAAATGCTCACACAATAAATTGACAACAAACAGTAACTTGAAATGATAATTCTACTAACAACTTAATAAAATTAACTTCTTTCATTCAGCAACAAAATTAAACAAAAAATTTAGAAAATAAAATTTCAGGATGCATCTTGCATTTTTCGAGCCACTGATGATAAACGTTCCGTTTCACGTTTTGCTTTTTCAATCAAATGAAAGTCATGATGCACAAAACAAATTGCATTATTGTTTAATACAATATTAATTTTATTAGGAATCATTTAAAGTACAAGACAACCTAGCGTAAAGTAATCAACGTAAATCTCATGAATTTGAAGCATTGATTACTTGGCGCCAGGCACATTAGAGAAAAAGCAGGGCGTAAGTCGGAACGCTTAGAAAAAACGTTTCGTTTTTGTTCCACTTATTTTTTTAAATGTGGAACACACCTGTCTGTAGAAATTAAAAAACACCCTTTTTGACATGATAGTAACATCAAAAACCTCCCTCTTCAATCGGTTTAAATCTAAATAACATCAAAATAGCGACTTTGTTAAAAAATATGGGCTAGTTTAGAGGCCTTTCCTGCAACTCTGTCAACAATCGTCGTACATTTTTATTAAAATGTCATGTTCTAAAAAATATAGGGCTGTTTAATTCTGACAAGAATTAATTCGTAGGTAGGTTAATTCGTACCTACCTCCTTTAATTGATTAATTAATATACGGGGTGATCAATTCGAATGGGTCAATAACGGAATGGGGGAAGTCGGAAACTATGAGAGATAGCGCAATCCGTTCTTAGGAACCATGGCTTATAGCCAATGGCTTGCAGCATTTACCGCACCTTGAACAAAACTAGGGATCCCTTTAATTGGCATGATGTGTTTTGTCCTAAAATGAATTGGCATAATGAAATTCGCATAATTTATTTAGCATAATAATATTGATTTGGACGAATTGGGTTTTGGCATAATATGTACTTAAGTAAGTAACCAGTATTGACTATATTTTATAGAGTATGTAGTGAATAGTAGGTTTAGGTGGCCCTTGGGCCACCCGTAAGCCGCTTTTTTTTATTGCATTTATGCTAAACATTTTATGCTAAAAACTGTTATGCTTATTAGTACCTATTATGCGAAATCATCATTTAGGTAGTAATTACATTATGCGAATTTATTTTATGCTTATTGACAGGGAACCAACTATTGGAACTTATTTCGGTGAGTAGAGATCGTCTAAGCCGAAATGACGCTCCCCTCCACCGCATTTACGCACCCAAGAGTTCTTGCTTGTATAGGTAGATGCAGTAGAGGGGCACGTCATCTCAGCTTGGACGATCTCTCTCTACAGCAACGACTGGCAACGACGCACTCAGGAGGTCTACCACAGAACACGATAATCGAACCTTCGTGCTCTTCCTCGTGTCTAACCCTACTCGTGTGCGTTACTCCAGCAAAATGTTGACGCGTATCGAAATATAAATATATAGAAAAATTAGAACCGTACGAAAAAAACATGTGCCCCAAAAATAAAATTTGTGCCTACTAAGGTTTCTGAGTAATTGAAGAAACCAAAATTCTGCTGGGGGAACGCTTCCAAACGTTACTGCAGCAGAATACTTTTTACCTATTGGACTCAGCCAAAATTCAAAAACCTAGAAAGGTAGCTTAAATTTGTGCCAGCACTTGGGCACACAGCAAGATTTGTGCGAGTTGTAGTTTTTGAATTATTCAAAATTTTGCTGGGGTAACGTTTGGACGATTTCCATATCTCCGAAACTACTGGACATATAGTTATGATATTTTGATGGTAGGTGTGTACCAATTCGTACCGCTGGTACAATCAAAATGATTTCAAAAAAGTGCGTAATGTATGATTTAGAAAAGTTTTTCTGAAAATTGAAAATAGCCCCTAGCTCCTAAATTTCTAATGATAGATACAAGGTGATTGCAATAGCGGATGCTTATTGGATATATGTATCGTCTGGCGAAGTCATTTAAATCTACATCTTATTTTGAACAAATTAAACCACTTTTACTACTGAAATCTGTTACAAATGTTCGAGCCTCAAATACGGGGGTTTTTACTAAACTCACAAGTTACATGTTTTGTCACTAATTTAAACCCATATTCAAATAAACTCACACAAAATTTCAGCTCTCTACACCTCCTAATTAACTGTTAATGAATAAAAATAGCACAGCAAGAACTTTTCAGTAGTTACCCGACCAAATACAAAAGGCCATAAAAAAGCGGACATAGGGAACAACATCTGACCTTCTTAATTTATTCAACAACTTTTATTTTAATCGGACAGTTGTGTAGAAAACTTCCGGTTATGGTATTTCATTTATCATGACGTTCATTTCAAATCTAACGCGGAAAGAGGTACGATGTTGAGTAGTTTTTATGTCAAAATGGTACCAACTTTACTCTTATTATAAGGTACTTATTCATTTGCAAATGATATAGTCTAAACTGTTAGACTTAGAAAATCCTTTGTTTTATTGCAACATTTATATTGAGATAATGTAATAAAATCATTCCAAAGCCCTGCATTTATTAGCCTACAGCTCAGAATTATTCAACGAGGGCCCTCTTCATTATAGTCACAATCCGACAATTTGACATAATGTCGTAAAGTGACAATTCGACAATTTTTCTGTTCCATTAAACCGCCAGGCGACATAATTGTCGAGAGTTTAAAAGCAAAACCAATCTTAGTTGCACTAAAGATTTATTAATTGTCATTGTGGCAAAATTAAATTACTTCCTACCCCTAATTAGCTTCAATAAACAAAATTATTTGCAAACAGTTCAAAAGTGGACATATTTGTCACGACAATCTTTATCTATTCTATACTTATAATAAATCTATAGGGAGGCCTAATCTGTACATGAAATATAGGTATTTGAAAATGTTTTTTTTTAAAAAAGTGTCTGTCTGTCTGTTTTCCTGTCTGTCTACTGTATGTTCGTTAAAGAAACAAAAACTACTAGACGGATTTTAACGAAATTTGGCACAATTATTCTTCATACTCTTGGACAGGTTATAGTATACTTTTCATTACGCTACGATCAATAGGAGCAGAGCAGTGAAGGGTAATATTGGGAAAACGGGAAAAGTTACTCCATTTTTTACACGTAGAAATTACTAGGTGGATTTAAATGAAACTACAGTAATATAGTTTATGCATCTGAATGAGACATAATAATTACAATTTATAAAGATAAAATTAACTAAATACATAAAATTTTAAGTCTCATGCAACACTAATAAAACTGTAAGACTTGTCTTCGCAAGTGTACCTTACTTCAACGTGTATAATGTAACTTATTAAAATCGTTGTCTTGAAGTATGAACCGATCGCTTTTTTATGACCTTTTGTATTTGGTCGGGTAACTACTGAAAAGTTCTTGCTGTGCTATTTTTATTCATTAACAGTTAATTAGGAGGTGTAGAGAGCTGAAATTTTGTGTGAGTTTATTTGAATATGGGTTAAAATTAGTGACAAAACATGTAACTTGTGAGTTTAGTAAAAACCCCCGTATTTGAGGCTCGAACATTTGTAACAGATTTCAGTAGTAAAAGTGGTTTAATTTGTTCAAAATCAGATGTAGATTTAAATGACTTCGCCAGACGATACATATATCCAATAAGCATCCGCTATTGCAATCACCTTGTATCTATCATTAGAAATTTAGGAGCTAGGGGCTATTTTCAATTTTCAGAAAAACTTTTCTAAATCATACATTACGCACTTTTTTGGAATCATTTTGATTGTACCAGCGGTACGAATTGGTACACACCTACCATCAAAATATCATAACTATACGTCCAGTAGTTTCGGAGATATGGAAATCGTCCAAACGTTACCCCAGCAAAATTTTGAATAATTCAAAAACTACAACTCGCACAAATCTTGCTGTGTGCCCAAGTGCTGGCACAAATTTAAGCTACCTTTCTAGGTTTTTGAATTTTGGCTGAGTCCAATAGGTAAAAAGTATTCTGCTGCAGTAACGTTTGGAAGCGTTACCCCAGCAGAATTTTGGTTTCTTCAATTACTCAGAAATCTTAGTAGGCACAAATTTTATTTTTGGGGCACATGTTTTTTTCGTACGGTTCTAATTTTTCTATATATTTTTATTTCGATACGCCTCAACATTTTGCTGGAGTAACGCACACCCCTACTCCCTTACGCATCGTTTCGACCATCGTTTGAACGAAGGAACGACCGAAACTTTTTTTGACAAGGGATGTCGTATGTTACTCTTGCGTACACGATAAATCGAGTTTGACGTTTACACACATGTCAAATTTCCGAACTTTCTAACGATACCAGCCAAGCTATCGTGTCCATCATCGTTTCCGAATTTTTATCTCTTTACCTGTGATTTCTTCAACTATTGACTAATTTTTTGTACACCGGACTCCGTATCTTCTTTCCCGGTCGAACCTCGCTGCCTTTTGGACTAAGTGTATTGCTTAATAATTTAAAATAGGTGAAACAAAACAAGATGTTTACAATAATACTTGCACGCATGGAAATTAATTCACTATTTAGGTACTTACACAACTCTTTACACCTTTATTAAAGATAACTGCACAATACTAAATTTGATTTATGATAAGCACAATTTTTTTTAAAAAAAAGTTCATCAGTTGAAACTGTCATAAAGAATTTATTTTGTCACTTTGACATTGACGACTTCTTTTTTTAGTAGGCAACGAGTCCGAAAAAAAGTTTGTTTTCGTTTAACCAATTGGGGTGAAAAGGAGTGAAAACAATTGGTTCAAGGAAAACAAACTTTTTATTCAGTCATTCATTCACGATTATTGTCTATGACACAGTAAAGGAATATAACAGTATTGTGACTTCGACGAAGCGGACGGAACGCAAGTTATACCTACGCGTCCCGGTTACGAGGGTGATACGATGGCTGTCAGTCGCGAATGCGCCGCGCGCCGTGCAGTGTCGGACGGACAGTTTTATGTGTTTTGTACCATTTTCTGAACATAATATTGTAAATGTACTATGGCAGGGCAAGTTTTTTTTTATTGTGCTGTTTTTGGTTGTTTGAATTCATCAAGAACGCACCCAGAGATGTCATTCTTTACATTACCTACAAACTCCGAAAGGTAAGTTTAAAATGTTTTGTTACGTACCTACATAATAGCACGTAATTTATTACAATATTTCTAAAGACAGGTATTTCGCTCTATCCTCCAAGTAATACTCCTAGATTATTGATTAAATGAGTTGACAGGGTAAAGGATAGTGACAGACAAGTGAAATAGGTGGTTCAGCGGTAGATAGTATAGGTAGGAATGACCTTAGGTCGGAGTTTCATTGTGCGCACGATACGCATCAATTGGTAGTGAGATTATGTACCTACATACCTACTCTTCGAGTAAAGGATTTGCTCACGCAATAGTTTTCTTAAATAGCTAGTCCGCCGCAAAAATTGGTTGATTGTAGGTAGGTATTAAGATACAATAGTCAATATTTAATGTGTCAAATTTATAACTTTGTTTTTTTACATACAAAATTATGAACCAACTTAGCGTGCTTTATGGAATATATCCTGTTTCCAATCACATACGTATTTAATTTCTTTATATAGAAATACAATACTTACCATCACGAAAAACAGTTGCAAAACAAGAAAGAAACAAGTATCTGGATGTTTTAAAATACTACAGGCGGCAGCCCTATCGCGTGGTGACGGACCGCGCGGCAGTAGGCACTTAACTCAAGGACGGGGCCGAGTCATATTACTGCTATATTCCTTTACCGTGTCTATGATAACGACGGTCGTGGAGAGATACGACCACGATACGACAATGTTACGGAGTAGCTACTAGGCGAACGTATCGGGGCACTGTCGATGGATCCGCATATATCGTTATCGATTTCCGTGGTAGACTTCCAGATTAAATTTAACACCAGTAGATGGCGGTATCCTCCTTTAGCCCGCGCAAGCATTATTTGCCCGTGGTATCATAAAGCCACACGGCTCCTCTTAAATTTCATCTTCAATGGGGCCTACAAGGCAAAGCTAATCTCAGATGGCGCCACCCTAGCACCCACCCTTGTTGAATGGTAAACAATAATTTCGATTAACATATTGCGTTAATTCTCGTTTATTCCTCACTTTCAAACATGTATTTCACTTGGAAAATATGCGCGTTAAAAGAAGAATTGAGAAGAAGAGGTGCCTCTTTACGTGGAAGGAAAACTGACTAAATTGAAAGGTAATTTGTGTTCCATAAATTCCTTCTTATTTTGTCAACTTGAAGGTCTTGTAACTTGTTTTAAAGTTTATTGAATGTTTACCTGTGATAGTCTAGCTAGTATGTAACCATTGTATCATTTTAGTGACAATTGAAAACACGAAACTCAAATATTTCCTTACTTTTAATGTTTGAGGTTATAATTCAAGTCTGAACGTTTTCAAATATACTTTTCGTATTACAGATTAGAGTCATATGACCAAAACTTCAATTTTGGGCAACCTGAAGTTGTGGACGGCGAGCCTTCAATGGAACTTCCACCCAATGAGTCTTACAGAGACATCAACAGCAACACCAAGCTTTCTCCACTGGATAAAGTTCAAATACGGCATTACTTATCTATGCAAGTCTTATTTCGATTATAAGGAGCTATTTAAGCAAGCAAAACTACTTCCATCTGGGCTGGGAAGTCAGAATCAATTTACTGGCATGAGAAAATACTAGATTTTGGTTGATGTAAGTAGGTATATCAACCTGTTCAGGCGTTCAGTGCCGCAACCTTCAACAGTGTCAGCCTACACCTTTGGAACAAGGTAGACAGTGGAGAATGTGTGGAGACCTGTTTAAACTTGAAACATGAACCACATACAAGTCATTAATTAACAGATTTTTTTTTTCATTTTCTTACAGCTCTGACAAGAAAATGGACAAAGTATTGCAGCAGTCCAGACTTAAATCCGATCGAGCATTAATGGGACCAGTTAAAACGAAGAGTACGAGCCAGAAATCAAGCCCCTTCACGGTAGAAGAATTGAAGACAGTATTGTTGGAAGAGTGGGATAACATAACTCAAGAGGACGTCGAAAAGTTGATCAGATCAATGAAGAATCGACTTCAAGCAGTGATAAGGGCTAGGGGGGTATACCAAGTATTGATTAAATAAATTGTTATGTGTTTTCTTAATCATTTTTCTTTTATTTGTAAAATACCCAACCACAACAACCTCTCCCAAATTCCTGTTTTTCCTGTATTTATGCAATTGCTCTGTAGAGAATAATCTCAAAATATTACAAGTCTGTGTCCCTTTTGTACAAATTTCTCCAGACCCAGAAGCTAGATCCGAGCTTGAGGACTGAATTTCAGTTACATCAACACTGTGGGAAACATTTGCATCATCTAATTCTTCAAGTGGCTGAAAATGATTGAAGTCCGGAGTAGTTAAATTCTCATCTTGAAACAAGCTTTTTTCAAAAAATTACGTGTCCTCAGGCGTTCTTCTCTTAATGTGGGGCCCTGCTTTACGTTCCATGGAAACACTGAAGGGATGACAGACTTCTTCAAAATTTTGTGCTGGTTTATGGTGCCTGAAAAAGTGAGAAAAACCTTAGCATCTAAGTAACCTTTAAATCAAAGAGAATTAAGTGAATTTTTGGTGGACCCAAAAGGCCAGACTTGCCACAAATTTAGTAAGGCAGACTATTAACCATTCAATTGTTTATTTTTATGGGCTGCCTGTTTCCTGAGGTTTATTAAATTTCACTTCAAGGTGGCGAGCCTCTCTGTTACGCACCAAATAGACGATAGTTTTGTGCCTTCTAGACAAACAGAAAATAATCTATTTGAATCCTTATGTATGTAGGTACTTTACCTGAGTATTTACTGATTATTTCATAATCACTGGCCTCGAAGTGGTTATGACACACCCTCGCCCCGGTTTTAGGCTCGAACTTACTCGCCTTATTGCTTTTAGCCACATCTTATTAGGTTGCTCATCTCGAGGAAAGTGGTGGCCTCCAGTTTCTCTGCACTTTGGTACACAACACCTGGGCATTTATTTGATAATCGCCTCTAATTAATTATTTTCAACAAATTTCATACAAATCCGTGTTTGTTATGGGTCGGTGCTCTGCTAGCGCCAGTTTGACAGTTGCCCGCCCCATTGATCTGAAGTCAACCTACTTTCAGAATGTGTTTTTGGAGAGCTAGAAGGCGGCCTCTATTTATCGAGTAACCGCCTCTGGCTTGCATGTCAGTAGGATTATAATAATTGTGGCTTAAACATCGTTCAAGCGAGCTTACAGTTAGAACATCTAGATTCTAGAAAATTTAATATAAGAGAAATCTGTTAATAATAATATAGTACGAGCTGCTTTTAGATTTTCGAGTAAAACCTAAGATTTACCAACACTTATTGGTAAAAACCGAACAATTATTTGAAGTTTTACCACCATTTACTTAGTAAATCTCAATGTTGAAAAAAAAAGTCGTGTAACGTGAAGATCGGTAGAGATTTTTGACTAATTACATACATACATAATTAATTACTCTCAAAACAATACCTATAAAAATATCTAGTAAAAACTTAAAAATAGGTTTTGGCTAAAATGAATGATCAAGAATTACTCATTGTTTTATTCCCAAAACTAACATTTACCAGCTGTCAGTGGCATGGTGGCAAACCCTAAATCATACTGAATTCTTATGGTGAAAGCCCGAAAAGATTGACTTGTATAAGTCTCGACTTAGAATCGGCATAAACCTACTGTAGTGTCCTGATACCGTGTACGGGTATAAGTTGGTACATCCACTGCTTCACCTTGCTAGGCACGCACGTCTGCTCGTGCTGGCGGCCGGAACAAGAAGACCCGAGTCCCGACCCGAGGCGCGGCGCACGCCACTGACAGATCTGTCACTGTCACTTCCTGTCAGGTCCTGTGTGACCAGCGTATTGTTTATATTGTTTAGATACAAACACTACATCTCTCCCTTGTAAATAAATTGAATTTTAAATATCTTCAGCCAATAGTCAGCTTGTATATTTTTTCCACAATCATCCCTGTGTATATTAATGAAAGTAATAAATTTAGTATTTGTTTCGCACCTTATCCTGCAACAACTAAACTACGTTTCTTGGTAAGTGAGCCATCAGCCATTACACGTTTGAATAGTAGCCCTCTTTTCCTCTTTTTCCTATTGTTTTGGTTACGTCTAGACGGCCAGTTGTTTTGCTTCCTTTATTTATTAATAACACAAAGATATTATCCAAATGATTATGAAAAAATGTTCATTGTTTCTGCTAGAATTAGTTTTATTTTTATAAATCTAGCATTATTTTTTTGAGTAATTATGAAGGCCTTCATTTCACAAGGAACAATGTATAACAATTAATACAGCAATAGTGTGTAATTGCTGCATTAGTAAATAATGCAGAAGTAAATAATTTAACATAAGCTTTTATTTATATGGAAGCACAAGTACTAAGTACCATTTATTATAGCATCAGACAGAACTCGACAGAAGTAATAAAAGGTCCTTTTGGGTACACTTTGTGGTATATTTACAATAAACATTATAACTTTCACGATGTATGCCGAACCTATTAAAATCTACGGCACATGTCAACTGTCACACTTATTTGCTCTCATTCAAGCAAATAACCTCAGAACTTATGAAGCCTTGACTAAATCAAACTACTCTGTCTCACGTGAAACCACATTGTCGATCACAAAAACCCAAAAGAATCAGGGGTTGTGTATCCAATCGCGCCCCTACCGACATTATAACTCCAAAATGTCCAAATCCAAAATGTCACATAGACTCTTCACACGTTGCTACGGAAGAGCGAATTCAATTTTGCCAGGCTACACAAAATTGACAGCCGGCAAAAGTCAATCAAAAATGCAAATCATTCATTTGTTTAGAATCTCTGCATGCGCCTCTTTTCCTAATGATATAACAAATAGAGTATCGGTCATTTTATTGCTGGATTACAAATGATATTGTATTTCCAGACATGGTTAACTATCGTTTGACTTTACTTTTCATCCGATAACACTATTCAATGTCTCATTTATTTTTACTATACCTACTTGACAATCTTAACTGAAATATTGATATTTTCTGAGGCAGTCTGTTCATTAATAAAATTATTCATCCCCAGCGCGTCTTACATCGGTAGTAAGCAATTCGGAATCAAATTCACCAACACACTATTTTTTGTTACAAATTTCTACTTAATTATGATTCCTTTAATTTATTTTATTGAAACCAAGTATTTACTTTATATTTGAAGTCGTCTAATGTGTTCCAAATGTTTCTTTCGGATATTTTTATAGAAAACAAATTACGTTCAACACCAATCAAGTAAAAGTAAAAGATATGATTTCAGATCCTAATGTGACATGACTGGTTTTTATATTATATTGTATTAAGCCTTTGCTACCAGACAATCTCCATCTCCTAGATTTTGCAGCAATGTTAAAACAGTTTGAATTAACGAATTATTCATTTATTGCAAGGTACTATGTTTTCTGGATTGTGACACTTGCAGCTCAGAGCGAGATTGTCAACTTCAGGCACTGAGTACCCGCCCTGTTGTGTTTTCTTAAAGTGAATAGCAATATGCTTTTCTTTCTGTTCTCGTATCAATTTAATGATCAGACGTTACCTGCTTCATCAAGTCACTCGTATATACTTGTCTTGTATGTAATTTGAAAACCAGATGTTGATTAACTAGAAACTTAGAATAGAATAGATATATATCTTTATTAATATATGATTCAATTTAATGACCAGACATGAGATTGTCCGCTTTTGACAAAAAGAAATGCCAATTTAATGACCAGATCTTGTCTGCTTAAAATAACTTGATACTCAATTTAATGTCCAGAATTTTCTGCTTCTTATAACATAAAACTCAATTTAATGCCCAGACATTTGTCTGCTTCCAACCATAACTGAATTTAATGTGCAGACATGTGTCTGTTTTCAGCCATAACTCAATTCAATGTCCAGACCTTTGTCTGCTTTCCACCATAACTCAATTTAATGTCCAGACATTTGTCTGCTTTCAACCATAACTCAATTTAATGTCCAGACATTTGTCTGCTTTCAACTATAACTCAATTTGATGTCCAGACATGTGTCTGCTTTCAACCATAACTCAATTCAATGTCCAGACATTTGTCCGCTTTCAACTGTAACTCAATTTAATGTCCAGACTGTGTCTGCTTTTAATTATATATGACTCAATTTAATGACCAGACTTTGTCTGCTATTACCGACATACATCTCATTTTATTGCTCAGACTGTGTCTGCTTTTAATTATACAGGGCTCAATTCAATGATCAGACTTTATCTGCTATTAACCACATAAAACCCAATTTAATGTCCAGACCATGTCTGCTTTTAATTATATAGGACTCAATTCAATGATCAGACTGTATCTGCTATTAACCACATAAAACCCAATTTAATGTCCAGACCATGTCTGCTTTTAATTATATAGGACCCAATTCAATGATCAGACTGTATCTGCTATTAACCACATAAAACCCAATTTAATGTCCAGACCATGTCTGCTTTTAATTATATAGGACTCAATTTAATGACCAGAGTTTGTCTGCTATTAACCACATAGAACTCAATTGAATGTCCAGACTATGTCTGCTGTTCATTTTATATGAGAACTCAATTCAATGACCAGACTTTGTCTGCTATTAACAAAATAAAACTCATTTTAATGTTCAGACTATGACTGCTTTCAATTATATAGTACTTATTCAATTCTATAATTTAATTTAATTCAATTATATAGTATTGTATGTAGTACTCAATTTAATGACCAGACTTTGTCTGCTATTAACAACATAAAACCCAATTCAAGGTTCAGGTTCATACCTGCAAGTCAAAATAATAATTTATTCAATTTATTGAATCTGATGGAGCATAACAATATTTTTTTTCAATTGAATGATCAAATTTTTATCTACCTGCAAGTCAAAATAATAATTAATTCTATTCGATCAATCAGATTGTGCATAACAATCTGCTTTTCAATTTAATGATCAAGTTTATACTTACTAGTACCTGCAAGTCAAAATGATAATTACTTCAATTCAATGAATCAGATTGTGCATACCAATCTGCTTTTCAATTTAATGAGTCATATTTATCTGCATAAGAATAATGACCAGATTTTTTATCTACTAAATATACTAAGTAGTATTTCATATTTTTATTTTCTTTTGAGTATCTTTTTCAGAGAACATCATCTTGCTCACTGAAAACCTTTTCACAGGTTACTATTTTTAGAAAATTTAAATATCAATTGTAATCTGGTTATTATCACATTAAAGCGTTTCACTGTCGGTCTTATCGATTGAAGTTAGCATCTTCACTATTTTTCCAATGGAACACACTCCCCATAAATAATGGTTATTGTTAAGACGCAAAATACGATCTTACCTGAACCCTTTCATTATGTATTAGTTTGCTGTAGTTTAATGAGAGTGTATTTTTTTTTAATAATAATAATAAAGGCTCCTGGTCGATTTCGACCAAAGCTGCTAATCTCAATGAGATTAACCACGTACACAGGAGATAATAACCGGTGTAGAGACGGTTCATCAATATCAACCAGTCCAGATATGCGTCATCCACATTAGTAAGTAGATATTCGTTAGTAGTTCAACACCTCCATCACTATACTACCAACAAGCCTCTTATTGAGAAGAGTTTTGTTTCTTTTCATAACATTGACCAGACCAGGAATCGAACCCTGGACTTCAAAGGTGCCCCTGGCACCCCTATGCTAACCAGGTCTTATAGACAGTAAATTACATCTTGGCAAAACTGTTACACTGTAAGTTATGTGGGCACATGGTGAAATAGTTTTACTCAGAAGCCTGCGATGCAACAATCCATCCTTTGCATAGCGGGACAGATGGGTTAAGACTCATGGGTCTGGGAAGTGTGATTCCCTCTTCTTGTTTATTGTTGTGAGTTTCAAAACAACATTGACATAATTTTGAAGTTTTCTAGATGTTAACTAATAAGATATTATGGATCTTGAAGGGACATCTAAACATTGCACATAGTAATAGTAGTTATGGGCTGATATTCACCCTAGTGCTCCTTCGCACCTCTCGTTTCTTTGGCACCTTTGTGCTATCGCTATTCTCACCTGAAATGCTTTATTTAATTAAGTATGTTCATCGTACAAGAATATAGAAACATTTTATAGCATTTCAGTAAGCAATCCATTCTAAAGATTTTATTTCAAGCTTAACCACAACACACACAACAAACATTACTTGGCTTGGATTGCCGCACCCTTACAATACAATAATAGGCATGATGACTGTATTTTTTTTTTGTTTATTATCGAAAGACCTTACATTTATGTAAACAATCCTCAAAGAATCACTTCATCTGGATCAATACCACCAGAGATATCACAATTTGAAATGCACATTTTTTGGACTTGCCCAAAAACGCTCCATACAAAAGCGACAGTGACGTCACTATCGCTGTCACTTTTGTATGGAGCGTTTTTGGGCAAGTCCAAAAATGTGCATTTCAAATTGTGATATCTCTGGTGGTATTGATCCAGATGAAGTGATTCTTTGAGGATTGTTTACATAAATGTAAGGTCTTTCGATAATAAACAAAAAAAAAATACAGTCATCATGCCTATTGGTGCCTAAGAATACACACTTTTTATTACTCTTTAGAAATCTGAAACTATGTAAATCAGTTGATGCTCACTTTCAATGAAGCTTAATATATCTTATGTATCTGTTGGATGTAGATCGGGTTAAATACCAATTTCTCTATTTAAATACAAATAAAGCTAACTATTTATCTTTCAAAATGACAAATCGTTACATTTGATCAAGGTGTTAAGTTGGATTCGAACCTGCATTTTTCCAGGCCGAGCAGCTGCCTTCACAATTATGCCATCGAAACCATGAGTGGCCGGCCGAATTTCTAGGGTATATTCAGCTGTTCGCCAGCATTATTTCATAAAAATGTAATTTAGGCAAAAACGTCGCTACTGCAATACTAGACGTAAACATGGCCAAATATAGCTCTTGCTAAAGAGGAACAAGCCTATTATATTTATTATATTCTTGTCATAATTATAGCAAACTGAAAAGATTGTAAATAACGTTGCTTGTTATGGCTTGAATTATTACTTCTTAGCAATGGAGTCAATTCTCACTACCACTTACACAAAATGTATTTTAATTATTTGACTGTTCGTGGATTGCATGCATGACTTTAATGTCCAACGTATAAAATATTCTTCCAAAATTGTGCAATAGAAAATGGTGTTTGCAAGTAGTCTTACCTTAGGCTATTCACGACACTTTGTACACAACACACAGGTACCCACATTTTAGATTTAGAATTTAACAATTCGTATTGATTGTTAAATCGTTTGTAACTACTTCTTAGATTCAAGGTCAATACAACAATGAACACAACTACTATAGGTACATAGTGGTAACAGCAAGAACAGCAGATCTTTATCATATTTATACTTAATGATCTTTTGTGCAAATGATCAGAAATGTTATTGAAGTGTGTTCCAGTAGATAAATAAACCATTCCTTACCCTTTTGTTTTATTTAATACCATTGATATTTCCTAATGACTGATTTATCTTTATAAGTAGATGATTATCAAGCAATCATTAAATGATATAATTATATAAAAGAACCAAACCCATTAAATTTTAACAACATGGTTGATGTTATATTTCAACGGGAAGCCAGTTTTGTCATTTTACGTGAATTCGTTACCTCTCTCTTTTCTTTTAATTTTAAATGACACTACTTTTAAACTATTTGAGAGACTCGTCGCCACATGTAGTGTCCTGATACCGTGTACGGGTATAAGTTGGTACATCCACTGCTTCACCTTGCTAGGCACGCACGTCTGCTCGTGCTGGCGGCCGGAACAAGAAGACCCGACCCGAGGCGCGGCGCACGCCACTGACAGATCTGTCACTGTCACTTCCTGTCAGGTCCTGTGTGACCAGCGTATTGTTTATATTGTTTAGATACAAACACTAC
Source organism: Udea ferrugalis (assembly GCA_950022985.1). Taxonomy (NCBI): domain Eukaryota; kingdom Metazoa; phylum Arthropoda; class Insecta; order Lepidoptera; family Crambidae; genus Udea; species Udea ferrugalis. The sequence goes on along the minus strand of OX465532.1, from coordinate 3,891,929 downwards.
ACCTACGTTTCACTGTTTATTTTATCCTGTACGACTGTACAGACAAGACGTTTGTGTACAGTCGCCAAGCATTTTATTGCACCTAAATGAAATCTGAATACCGTACATTTGCCATCAGATAGATTGGTTTGAAGCACCACATGCTTCTGATCCATGTCATTGCCAATAAGCTCAATACACCCTTGGTAATAATAATATTAAAAACTGAATTGCTTCATTATTGTCTGACTATCACGTGTAAACAAGTAAGAGACTTAGCATCTGTACAGATATTAATGAAGTAGTGAGTATTATATTAATGGATATTAATGGTAACTTGGGATTACTGAACTTATTGACTGTGAAACTGATCAGAAGTATTTAGTCACCCTTCTTGCTCTATTGCAAAGAAATGTCATTTGGCTAGAATGGAAAGCCTGATTAGCCGTTGACTGTACATATTATGTAGGTACCTATACCTACCTAGCTAAATAATTGCCAGGAAGATCCCAGCCAATGGATGGCTAGTTCCACCAAGCAGTAGTGAACTATAATATTATTTATAGTTCACTACTGCTTGGTGGAACTTGTAGGTGAATCTTTTTAGGTACCTACCTCTTAACACCTGTAACACTGTCAAACTTGTTCGAAAACCTGGGGGCGCCGATTAAGCGAACAGTGAGCGGCTCACTGGTTGCTTCCAGTTTGCCTCGCTATACATTTTAGTTAATAAGTCCATACAGCGCCTAATTAGTTCTGTGAGAGATTAATTGCAGCGAATGATGCTCGCCGTCGGCGGCGTAGTTTTCTCACTACGACGAGTAAGCGGCCACTTAAGAGCCAATCAGTGGACAGTCAGCCGCTCACTGTTCGCCTAATCGGTACGCGCCCTTGTCATAGGACTATGAAGAAAATTGGTATTGTTAGGTTGGTAAAGATAGGAAAACCAGAAAAAGTAATTCAGTCTTGGCTTAAGGCGGGAATCGAACCCGCGTATTGCGCAAACCGGGCGACTATACGTTGTTTGTTTGGTTATATATTGTTTAAGAAAACCACATCTGGCCGCGTCTATGGTTTAAATGCTTTCCTTACCAGTCATTATCAGTTAACAACAAGGTTAAGCATTTGGGAAGTATGGGCTCTGCAACTTACAAAAATTGTTGGAATTATGTCTAGTTTAGTCCTCGAAAGGCGAAAGAATACGGTTTATACAGCACTTCAGACTACAGCCTTGTTTTGGTTTGAGATGGGATTTTAGAACAGCGACTACAACAAGCCGCTTCAGACTCAACTTATCAGAACAATGATTTTATGTTAATAATTAAAACACCAGAAAAAGTTTAACTTAAATTGTATTAGCAAATAAACAATATATAAAATACTCTCTTAATACACATGACATCGTTAAAGTCCAATATGTGATTATTTCATTAATTTAAACATTCAATTAAAATGTGATTTTCGAATGCTTGTTTTTTTGTCTGCAGTGTGCGGTGCGTACGAATAAACACGAACAAAAGCATGTTATGTTGATGTTTGCAAAAACTTACCAGTTATCTACATGATAGTTTATGCACATGGCGTTTATAATACAATCAGGATTTTTTTCGACGTTTACATGAATGCCGTAAAACCCTACCGTCAACATCCTTACATTAGCGTAAAATCGCATTTTAACTAATGTCCCACAATATCTCCAGGACCATTGGGAATACAACAACTTGCTTTAAAAATCATAAACATTTAAGAAAAGATGCAAATAAATAATCAGCGATTGCCATACGGCAACATAAAGAGGCATTTACGTAATCTACATAATATAAAACATGCTTTATTTTCTTACTGCTATAATTTACATTTCACTAAATACTATTCATGTTCATATACGTACATTACTACTATGCTACATTATTGATCATCCCAATAATACATAATTATAAGTATTGAAAAAGTTTCATAATCATTTGAAATATTGTTTTAGTTACAATAAAATATCTTGAGTTACTTTCTTGAATTACTTCATAAGGTTGTCTCCGTTTTCTTTCACATTCTTGGCAAAGTAACCCAATTTTCAGATTTGAAGTTAAGTATTTCTGAAGAGTGGTGGAATGGAATCTTAGAACTAGAATAAAAACCACAATAAATGCACATATATAAGATTTTTATGCAACAGTTACCCAATGTTTATTATTCGCATTGAAAAAATAAGGTGAAATTTCTGGAAAAGTTAATAATAATCATTTTAGAAATATTTTTCTGCTCCATACAATACCGTATTTCTTGATTATTGTGCGATTTGATTTTTCAGTTTAATTGATTATTATTTTTGAAATCATTGTACTAAATAATGCACCAAGGAGGAAAAAGGCTTGAAATGTACATTTAAAGTGAAGTGAGAAGATAGTTGTTAAGTCTAGGAACAGACTACTCCTCCTGCCCCATTCTGTGTAAACATCTTTTGAACACCTACAACTGCACTTAACATAATCTCATTTTCACTAAAGCACGTATGAGTAATCTCAGAATAAAAATACTCCAACCTTTGCCAAGGTGTGAACTCATTCAACCTAAACTAGTTAGTATCATTTATCACCTTATAAAAAGTTTTACTGTTACATAAAGCAATAAACAATTATATACACAATTGGCGGGGTTAACTTGACTCTTGTAAGGTAAATAAAGTATACAATACATCTTCGATACATTTGTCATGAAGTTCAAAGTGTCTTAATAATCCATTTGATCCTATTTAAAGTATTTCAAAAATTAAATACATCGAACAAATAAAATTACTTTACGGATTGAATACTTACTCTAGCTAGGTACAACACTACATAATTATTAAAGACAATTTGGTACACATTCGTTGCTCTTTTACATTAAACATATCAACACACATCGCGCGGGGTTAGCGAGCAACTAAATATTTTGGAATGCATATAAATAACAATCTTAGGAAATGCAGAGTTATTTAACAGTAGAGATAGTATAGAATTAGTACTGAAAGAAAACCGTGAGATTCTCTTCTTTATATAGTTATCTAAAGTTTTATACAAATTATTTTATAATTCTACATTCAGACGAGTACAAAACTTTATTACAAAATGGAAGCTATTGATTTTTATGATGAAACTATACAATCGATCTAATTGGCACTACTTATGTAGGTCACATCCATATGAAATTACAAAATTGTATTCATAAGCCTTTATAGTTTGATCTTATTACATATATTTTTTATTAAAAATCGTCTTAAACGAAGCAAGACATTCCTGCACATAAATAAATAAACGATGGTTTCATAATTCAAATGATTTCATAAGACGTTCAAGAAACTAGTTTAATTCATGCTATCTTAATAAAATGACACTCCCTCGCTCATGGGATAGACCCATCAGAATCAATCTATAAAGAAATATAATACATACACAGCTCAACGAAGTAATTTCACAACCACTAATCAAAACAAGTTTTGTGAAGTATTTACGTTCAAAAAGCAAAGCACCATCAGTAGCCGTGCTCAATGGGCGTGGAAAACTATCTCACAGAATCAGCAGTGAATTTTGGAGAGCAAACGCAAGATAATATACCAAAACAACCCCTAACCAAGAGACTTACAGCTCATTAGATAACATTTTCTATTACTGTTATAGGGCAAAAATGAGTACACCACAAGATGGTACGCGCGACAATTTGAAGATGCCTTGCCAACCATGAAAAAAACTTTCCAGTAATAGAATATCTCTTTGTTAGTGGTCATTGCATGCACACTCTTGCGCACTCCGAAATCACCAAAAAAATAGCTGTAAAGGGTGAACATATTTTCAGACTTTACCATAAATATCATATCCAATCTGGTCATCTCACAGTAAAAAATAAGAGAAGACATTATAAGACTACATCTAACCATTTTCGCATCTAGTGTTTACATTATATCATGTATAGGTATATATTTTTGGTTTAAGATAAATATTTCCATCACTTACCATTCGCAAAAGACTAGCCCTCGTATAATTTCTCACTCCATTAATATATAATATTAACGAAACAATCGATACATATACCAACTCTTTAGACTACACTGATTATGTGTACACTATAATTTACAGATCGCGTTCCATGCACCCGGTTCACTTTGAAATTCCTACCTACAATGTTACCTAGCTCACCTCTGATCCCGCCTACCAGTTACAAGACTGATCCATAAGTTGATCAAACAATACACCGTGCACACGATATGACGACGGAAGTGAGGCGTATGTACCCGCCAGGTACTCTACGAGACAAAGTTCATTTGACCAAACTGCCGCCTTTTGCGGGAGTGAAATGATGTGAGTCATCACACAAGTCTCCACAAAACCAACAATATGGTAATGTGATAGAATAGTTGGGCAGAAGCTGTTCACGTCGTGACCTGGTACGTCAACGTTCATCATGCTCAAATCACATAACGCATCACCATACTTTTGTTTTTGCCGAGGACTGACACAGGCGCCATTCGCCTTATACAAAAGAAGCAGGTCTGAGCAACAAATAATTGAAATCTGACGCGTAAATCAGAACGCACATATTTTCACTTTTATGTGGACGATTCACTCCACAGCTCAGTTCAGTCACATGAACTTTCCGCCCCGTAGAGCGCCTAATCCTACACGAGAGTCTCATATTTATCCAGGACGTGTGCCTGTGAGTTGTCGTCTCCGTGTGAGCGCGAGCGCGCGCGCGCCGCGTCGGGCCCGGGCTTGGCGCGCGTCTTCTTGTCGTGCCCGCACGTGCACGCGACCGACGTCTGCCGCTTCAGCGTGTGCGCGCGCGTGCCCGCCCACGACGGATCCAGCGACTCGCTCCGAGTGTACATCTGCCTGGCTCGCCGACCCATCGTAGCATGAGTGAACGTCGCACCCTGAGCGACTTGACCACCTTGCACGCTTTGAGCACCATCTGACGAAGGCCGCATCGATTCGCTCCTCATGCACATATTACCCCCCGCCCGCCGGAACGAATCCAAAACACGCTCCTCGATCTCTTCTATGTCCTTCTTCTTCACCAGCCAAATCTCCTCCGACCCACGGCTGAAGTAGCTCGACCCTTTGCTCACCGAATACTTTTCTTTATTCTTCAATTTGATCGCTTTCGGGTCTTCCTCGGGCTTAGTCCGAGCGGTGTCTGGAGAAGCGACGTTTCGGAAGGCGGTTCCGTGGGAGGGGAACTGATCGGGGATCTTGGCGCCGAGGCTGGGGGATCGGATGGTGACATCTACCGGCGACGCCATCGGCTTGAACTCCGGTTTGATGATCCGCTGCGGTTCCGGCTTTTTAGTTTCCGTCGAATTGCTGTCGCTTCGCTGCCATTTCACCGATTTAGCGTTCTGGGTGAGGTTCTGCTGGCGCTCGGCGACCACGCTTCGCTCGTTTGCGGGAAGGTCGAAGTGAACGGATTCTTTGGTGCTGCGCGTCAAGCTTTGCTGGCGTTCGACGACTGTTGGCGTTCGTTCGTTTGAGTTGGGGAGATCGAAGTGAACGTCCTTTGTGGTTCGCGTGAGGCTCTGTTGACGTTCGACAGCGGGACCACTGCGTTCGGGGCCGGGATTGGCCAGATCAAAATGGACTGTATCTTTGAAGGGCGTAGCTGGAGGCGGGAGGTCTTCCTTGCTGTCGGAGCCGAGTCTCTCCGTGCGACTGCGGCCGCGGACGGAGCCCGGCCGGGACATCCTTCCCAAGGTAGCGCTCGCATCCTCCGCAGCTTTTTCGAATTTCTTTATCTTATCGCCGACTCCGTTGGATTCCTCGTTACCCGCCGCCTTCGCACCATCAGCTTTTTCGTTCACCTTCGGCTTAACTCCGTCCGCTTTCTCGTTAACTGTGGCCTTCGCCTCCTCCGCTTTGTCATTCTTCTCTTCGACCTTTACTTCTACGGTCTTCTCTTGAGTTTGTTCCGGCTGAATGTGTACAACTGGGGTGGGCTCGATCTTAGGAGTCTCCTTTTCAATCGACGGCTGCTTGGCAATTTTTGTGATTGGTTCGTTCTGTTCAGGTTTGGAGGTGGTCCTCGCCAGTTTGAATGTTGAAATCGGTGGAGACGTTTCGGTGATTTTTTTTGGGTTATTTTCTGTTTTGACGGTCTGAATGGTCTGTTTAGGTGGGGAGGTTTGTTTTTTGATTGGTGGTGTTTTCTTGGGCGGTGAGTTAGTGTCGTTGCGTTGCGGGACGGGCGGGGGTAGTTTGTCGGGCGGGTGGGGCGCGGGCGGGGCGCGGCGTCACGCGCGGGACTCAGTCCATTGTTCGTCGTCGTCGGAGTCGGACTCGTCGGAGTCGGTGTCGCTGAGCTCGACGGCGACGCGTCGTGCAAGGATGGACGCGACGTCGTGGAAGGCTGGTGCGCCGCGTAGAGTGTCGTACTTGCCGGTCGAGTCGTCGCAGCGCTTTTCTACTTTGCGCAGTTTTATGCCTGTTGACAATAAACAAACAAATGAATATATAGTGCGTCGATTTATCTCTTCTAGAAATGGGATGTTTCATCCAACAGAGTGTGAGTCTAATAAGGATTTCGCGTTTTTTTTTGTTCAAGGATGTAAAAAGGGTTTTTCATTGCGCACTAAGTTTGTGAATTCAAAATATCATTAAACCTATTCACTTCTACCTACATGGTGAAGATTTTATCATACTTTTTTTTATTTTTTTGTTAGTTAAGTTACGTGTTGCACTTAAATGCAAAGATTTTTAATCTCATGCTAGTTTATCAATGTGTTCAATTGTAACTAGCCGTAAGAAACGAACCAATAAAAATGTATTATTATTACTAGCAGCTGCCCTCGACTTCGTCCGCGTGGACTTATGTTGAAAAACAAAAAGTAATATTTCTGTATAAATTGTAGCCTATGTAGAATTCAGATGTATAAGCTACATTTCATTAAAATCCATTCAGTAGTTTTTACGTTAAAGACAACACGTCACATCCACACATACAAACTTTCGCCTTTAAAATTTTTTCAGGCCCGCCCGGCGGTCCTCGCCGGGTGGGCCTGGGCCCTAATACTCAGGATTCCATTGTAATCCTTCGCTTGGTCACTCAGTCACACTTACCACAGTATAAACAGTAGGTTATCTATGGCCGCCCGCCGAGTTATTAGCCTAGCACACAGACAAGCGGCACGGCCCGTCCGTACTGCCATCACCTTATCCCCCCGTATTTTAAGCTAGCGTGTGCCCGAAATTGTGGGCCGACAAGGCACGCGACATTCAAACCGAGAGCGGCACGTTGGTATGTAGATATTTTACTGTTCTCTTTGTATTGTGGTCACACTCACCATCTCGTATAGCCTTGAGCAAGTCGTCTCTCGGATCTGGTTGCGGTTGTGCGGCGGGGCGCGGCGGCTTCAGCGCTGAAGCGCCCTTCAGCAGCGAGGTGGGCGAGGGCGGGCGGGGGCGCTCCTCGCCGGGCGGGCCTGGGCTCTAACACTCAGGATTCCATTGTAATCCTCTGCTTGGTCACTCAGTCACACTTACCGTCTTGAATAGCCTCCAGCGGGTCGTCCCTGGGGTCTAGCCATACAAACTTCTGTCTTCATAATCTTAGTAGGATCATTCTATTGGGATCCTCGCTTGGTTTCTCAGACACTCACCGTCCACCGTCCCGTATAGCCTTCAGCAGGTCGTCTCTGGGGTTTGGCCATAAAAACTTGCTGTCATAATATTAGTAGTATTATTATATGGGAATCCTCCGCTTAGTTAAAGGTCTCTCAGACAGACTCACCATCTCGTATAGCCTTCAGCAGGTCGTCTCTCGGATCCGGCTGCGGTTGTGCGGCGGGGCGCGGCGGCTTCAGCGCTGAAGCGCCCTTCAGCAGCGAGGTGGGCGAGGGCGGGCGGGGGCGGTCCTCGCCGGGCGGGGGCGGCGCGGGCGGGCCGGGCGGGGAGGGGGGCGCGGGCGGAGCGGGAGGGGGAGGCGGCGGAGGGGAGCGCAGGCCGCCTTCTTCGGATGACATCATACCTGGGAGAAAACATCTCATATTGTACAAAGTGACATTCGCAAATGGTAGACCAAGTAACTATGAGGAATAGAGAAAAACACTTAAAGACGTCTCTTGGCTAATCGACCAAAAGTAAGATTGCTACCTTAAAAAAATATTTCATTCTAGCTGCGAATGAAATATTTTTTTAAGATCGAAATAGTTTGAAAAATAATTGAATTACTGCCCCATTTCTTAGTATCGCTACTAAGGATCAAATTGATGGAGTAACATTTTATGGCAAACTAAAAGGACGTCTCATTTTTCAAAATAGTACATTGTTATCCTAGGGGTGAAAGTAACTTATTTAGTCCCGAGACGGGGTTTGGCGCCCGGAACGAAGTGAGGGCGCCAATAGTTCGAGGGACTAAATAAGTCTTTCACCCGAGGTAAACACTGTGCTTTTCATTACAAATACAAGGAAAGTAAAAATAAAACATGAATTAGCCAAAGAAAAAGATTTAAAAATAAATGAAGATCGAATTGGCGCTATCCCGCCTATTTTGTTTGTTTTTTTTTCTGTGGCGGGCCCACTATTCAGCCATTATTTTTTATTTTTTTCATTGGAAAAATGGTAAATATTTTGCTCTAAGCTTAGTTATTTTGAAGAAATTGTTGAAACTGAATTATAATAAAGTTATTTATAAAATATACATTCTCTAATCAATACTTAACTTTAAGTTATTTCAATTTTACATCGTGGCTGTATAGAAAGTTGGAACATGGTTCAATAGATATGTGAAAAATAACTAAGTTTTTTTTTAATAATTTGGCAGATGTCAGTTGAAAGTGATTCTCCCTAGGAATGAAAAGTATTACTTTCAGCCCGCTTCTCAGTTCAGTAATGACCTACTTTCAGAGTATGAGTAATGAAAATATTTTTACGTTTCTTACATTCACAAAGCCCACCAATAAAATAGTTCAAAAAGAATAATCTTTTGGTTTAATTACTGAGTATAGTTGTTTTGTTTCTAAAAGATTAATCAGCGTGATGCTTTAGGGTGCTCGCCCACGTCCTACTTTGTGTAGGACCGATTGTCGGCCAGACTTTTCCACCGATTTTATCACCGATTTTGTCACCGACTTTTTGTCGGTCAACGCACACGTCTGATTTTTTGTCGGAGGCTACATAAAGAGAAAGGTCGATTTACAAAGGAAGGTTTGTGTTTGATTTTAGACCTTGTTGTGTATTGGGTAAGGTTGAATAATTATTATTTCACTTTTGTTGACGCTTTGTTTACGCTTTTTTAAAATAAATAAATGTTTTTTTTTAGTTTTACTTTTACTTTACTTTTTTCAACTCATCTTTTTTCCGTTTTTTCTGTTTATTGACGTTGACGGTGTTTGGCAATTTGATAGTACTTTTTTGTTTGTTTGTTGCTCGGAATTATAATTGTACATAGTAAAATTGTATGTAAATAAAATGAATGAACTTTTAAGCACGCCTGAAAAAACAAATTTATTTTCTTCATAAAACCTATTTCTAACCCCCTTATTCATAAAAACATAAACAGTGCTTCAACAACACGTTAACTTTAGTATCTCTTTGTCTCTTTCATTCTTGTTGCTGCTGCCATTTGCAAGTAAGTGACAAAACATGTCAATTGCTTAAACTACGTTTTAGCGCTGCGTTCGTTTTAATCTTCTCTATACAGGGTGTTTCTTGTAAGGTGTCAAGCCGGCGCGAGCTGATAGTAGGGTACCATACCTATCGATTTAACCCCCATGTATGTTCTACGATTTTTTGTAGTTTTCGAGATAATCATGTTTTTGTAATTTTTTAAAATTTTGTGAGCACTTTGTTGAGAACAACATAGACAAGAATCACAGCTTGATGCCAAGCTGCAAATTTTGTATTAAAAATAGTTTTTTTTGTCTTCGTCTATGGCTCGCTCTCTATCTCTCTCTCGCTCAGCATCCGTGGTCCACGCGGGTCGGTCCCGGTTAATTATTTTATTTAATTAAGGCGTTTTTGTGTGAAAATTAACTTCAAAAGTGTAACAAGTGACAATTGTATTGCTAGCAATTTTGGAACAATAAAAAGTGTCGGTGTTGTGCAAAATAATCATCTTTAATTTGAACTGCCTGCAGCCCTACACGTCCTCTGGCAATACGCTCACATCATCATATTATGTACAGTTCCGGCCATATTGGTCCTTCGCAAGAGAAATCAGCATCAAGATAAAGCATCCACCTCATTATCGAAACAACAAAATCATCAAGAATCATTTTTTCGCGCCAACGACGCCATATTGCAATATTGACCGCAATACATTCGACCGACCCGCCAAAACGACAAGACCAGCGACAGCAAGATTCGTCAAGACCGACGGTTGGCAGCACTGCCTCGAGCGATTTCATTGGTTAGAAACACACGCCGAGCGACCGCAGCGCTGCCACGAAAACTCCGCCGGACGAATCAGAACACGCGCGGGAGCCCAAAGTCGACCTGATTGGCCGATTACGACCTTCGTGACATTGACAACACTACGAACAACGCCGCCACGAGGAAAAAAGAAGAACTACGACACCACAAGCCGCCAACCAAACGAACGAGGAACGACGCCGGCCGGTCGGCGTTACGTTATTTCGCCATCTTAGCCAGGGTTCCCAACTTGGGGGTTTTCCCCCTAGATTTAGGGGGTTAATAAGTGCGATGGGATTTTTTTAGGGGTCTGAAATATTTAGGGGTATTTTCAGGGATTTTTTTACTCTTTCATATTTTTGAATTTATAATATCAATAATCATTTTTCTTGCATAGTGCCTTCTTTTTTTTAAACTTAAACGTACGGATGTTTGACATTAGCTTACGTTAGATAAGATACCGCCAAAAAAAAGACTAATCTTACGGCGACGACTGTTATTTCGATTCGATTTGAGATTGTTTGTTTGCCCTGTGTATCAACAAGAGACCTCCTAATGATGTCCAAGGAAAATTTAATTTAAAATTAGTTTAAAACAATTTTTAGGGGCGAATCAAAATAAATAAGGTCATTTTAGGGGTTTTTGTCACTGACTTAGGGATAAATATTTTTGAGAGTTGGTAACACTGATCTTAGCTTAGAGCGTCGCATCGAATCCGCCATTTTTCTCCGGCAAAAGGCAAAAAGTGAAGTTTTTCTTTAGAGACACTAAGTTCTTGTGAAGTTTAAGTTGTCGTTTAATTTATCTCGGAACGCATTTTCGTTTAATAATTTTAATTAAATGGCATAGAAATGGCCGATATAAGGGAATTGAAAGCATTGCGGGGTCACACCAAGTCGAGTCTGACTCGTCTATCTAATGTTGAGCTGGGGGAAATGTCCTTCCAGCGTCTCCTCGCTAGGCGGGATAGGCTGAAAGAGGTTTTCAATCAGTACAATGAGGTTACGGTAAAAATCTCTGCAATTGATGAAGCCGACTCTGAAGATGTGGCCGCCATGGAGGAACAATACCTACAAACCATGGCTGAGATCAACGAGGCGATCGAAGAAAAACGCGCTAAGCCCCAGGTCATGTCAAAAATTAAATTACCAAACGTTGAAATAAAGAAGTTCACAGGTAAATATACTGAATATTTCGAATTTATCAACATATTCACAGCAATGATCCATAATGACGACAGTTTAACTTCAGTGCAAAAATTATATTATTTAAAAGGATTTTTATGCGATGAACCGCTTTCTCTAGTGAACAATCTTCCTATAATCGAATCTAGCTATGCGCAGGCTCTGTCATTGCTCAAAGAGCGTTACGACAACAAAACTAGGATCGTTCAAGAGCACGTGTATGCAATAATGGACTTGCCAAACATAAATCGTTCATCTAACATTCGGAATCTGATTTCAGAGATTAAGCAGCACTTGGCAGCTCTAAAAAACCTCAACGAGCCTGTGGATTCGTGGAACAGCGTGGTAGTATGCATCATGATGCGCAAACTGGATTTGGTAACCAGTCGCGCTTTCCTGTTAGACAGGAACAATAAAGTACTGCCTACGATCAAGGAGCTGTTGGAGTACTTGGAAAGGCGCACTCTGGCCCTGGAGTCCACCGACAACAGCGCCTACAAGCCACACTGGCAGGCCCAGCGGCTTGTCAGCCACTCAGTGACAGCTCAGCAAAGACAGATATGCATTTACTGTAAGTCAAGCTCTCATAAAATATTTCAGTGTCCAGAATTCAAACTTGCATCGCAGAACAAGCGTGTGGAGTTCGCCTTAGCTAACAAAGTGTGCAAAATTTGTTTGACACAGCATAATCGCAAATGTAAATATCACTTTAAGTGTGCTGAATGTAAACGGGGGCACAATACCCTCTTGCATGGAATCGAACCACAAGAAGTTAGTCCTTCAGTGGCCTTAATTTCTAGCTCCAGTGAATCTGTTTCACAAGTGCTTTTGCCCACTGCACAAGTTAAACTCACTGCTAAGTCAGGGAAACAAATATTGGCTAGAGCACTGCTTGATAGCGGGTCACAAGTTTCTTTTGTGACAAATAAAATTGTGGGACGGCTTGGATTGCCTCCTATGCCGACTAACACCCATATTATGGGAATAACCAATATTGGCCAAGCTGTTGACAAATGTATAAACCTCGAAGTACAATCAGTAGTTTATCCATTCAAAATTAATGTTGACTGCCATATTGTAAAAACAATAACCACGCAATTGCCTCAAACTATGATTGATTTGTCATCAATTACATTCCCTGCCAATTATAAGCTTGCCGATGCAACATTCAACGTGCCCGGTGATGTGGACCTTTTGCTTGGAGCTGATGTCTTTTTTCAGGTTCTGTTGCCGCAGCCTGATGAGGTGACTTTGCCCTCAACAAGCAGCCAACAATTTGCAACGCCAACAATGTCAGCACCACAGCCTTCAATCATCCACACCGCATTTGGGGTCGTCGTCGCAGGCCGCAGCAACACCAAAACAAACAATCAGGTTGTATCTTTGTTTTGTAATGAATGTAATTCGAGTATTAATGACAATTTGAGTGCATTTTGGAGTGCTGAAAAGGTGCCTGAAATCTTCCCAGAGCAACTACCGGAACACGATTATTGTGAAAGGTTTTTTAAAGATTCTACTGTGCTAGAAAATAATAAATTCACAGTCAAAATGCCTATTAAAGTTCCGTTAGAACAAGTCAACTCTGAACTTGGGGAATCATTTCCATTAGCACTAAAAAGGTTCTATAACCTTGAGAAGCGACTGCAAAAAAATCCGGTACTTCTCACAGAATATACTAAATTTATACATCAATACATTTCTTTAAAACATGGTACAATTATTGATATAAGTAGCTACGATTTGTCTAAGGACCCAGTTTACTTTCTCCCCCACCATGCTGTTTTAAAAGAGTCTAGCAAAACCACCAAATTAAGAACCGTTTTTGATGGCTCCATGCCAACAACAAACAAAGTTTCATTAAATGATCTTCTTTTAAATGGTCCTGTGGTTCAAAAAGACCTTTTTGAGGTTCTAACTTCATTCAGATTGGAAAAATATTACTTCATTTGTGATATTCGTATGATGTTCAGATGTATTGAATTAGATGCACAGCAACGATCTTTACAAAACATACTTTGGCGCGACTCTCCTGATCAAGACATAATGTGTATTCAGCTAAACACAGTCACATATGGCCTTAAGCCATCATCATATCTTGCTACTCGTTGCCTTAAAGAGCTTGCAAACAGATACCAGGATCAGTTCCCTTTAGCATCTCAAATTCTAACAAACAATGCTTATGTTGATGACGTCTTGTCAAACAGCGCCTCTCAACAAACTTTAATTCAAATGCAAGATGAGTTAGTCAGGTTGCTTGAACTGGGAGGATTTCAGCTGCACAAGTGGGCATCAAATTGTGATATTATTCTTGCAAATGTGCCTAAAGAGGCTCAACACTTTGGTGAGCTGGATCTGCAAAAACATGACTTGTCAGTCAAAACACTGGGCGTTTCATTTCATGTTGAGGACGATGTGTTCAAGACCACAACTCCGGAGCCCTACACTAGTCACAGTGACTCAAAACGTGAAATATTAAGTCACATATCAAAGTTTTATGATCCCATGGGTTTGATAGGTCCCATACTAGTACAAGCAAAACTTATTATGCAAAGTCTCTGGGCTACTAACACAGATTGGGATTCGATTCCTGATTCTGACATACGAACCATGTGGTCTAATTTTGTAAGGGATTTACATGAAATGAAACAAGTGAGTGTGCCCCGATGTGTGAAGCCTCACGACACAAGTGCAGTGCAACTTATAGGGTTTGCAGACGCCTCCTCAAAGGCTTATGGGTGCTGTCTATATTTGCGAACTATTGATACCCGGGGCAAAGTGTATGTTGAACTGTTATGCTCAAAATCTCGAATCAATCCCCTTCGTAAACAGTTGACAATACCCAGGTTAGAGCTCAATGCTGCAGTTCTGATGTCAGACTTAACTGTCAAAGTAATGCATATACTGACATCTAAAATTCAGGTTGATAGTACTCACCTCTTCTCTGATTCGCAAATTGTCTTAGCTTGGTTACAAACCGATGCTACCAAACTGCAAACTTATGTAGCAAATCGAGTCAGAGCAATTTCAGAGCGTGCGCATAAAAATTGTCATTGGCATTATGTGAAAACAGAAGATAATCCTTCAGATTGTTTGAGCCGAGGCATTCAGCCTCACGAACTTGAATCTAACAATTTATGGTGGCATGGGCCCTCATTCTTGCTTGAAAAGAATTACAATTTTCAATCCAACTGTGAACTTCCTATAATAGAATTGCCGGAAATAAAGTCTCCCAAAGAAAATGTTGTATGTGCAACAACAACATCAATTTCAGACCTCTTTGATGACCTCAGAAAATTCTCAAATATTAATCAAATGATTCGAGTATTAGCTTATGTACTGAGATTTTGTAGTAACATAAAGCCTCAAGCTGTAAAGCAGAAAAACTTTTTGTCTTCTTGTGAACTCAAAAAAGCCTTGCAGTTAATAGTTAAACATGAGCAGGCTAACTTTTTCAAACAAGAAATCAAATATTTGTCTGATCAGACTCCGATCAAAGGTAGCTTGAAACCTCTTTCACCCTTCCTCGACAGTGAAGGAACCATAAGAGTAGGTGGCCGTTTAAACAACGCACCTGTACCATATGCAAAACAACACCCTATTATTTTGCCGAAAGATTCCGACATCACTGCATTAATCATTAGGAATGAACATTTAAAATTGCTTCATGCTGGTCAGAAACTAGTACTTAGTTCACTAAGACAACGGTTTTGGATTGTAGATGGTTTACGTACTGTTAAAAAGATATTACATAAATGTGTAACCTGTTTCAGATTAAAAGCCGCGGCGACCACTCAGCTGATGGGTTCCTTGCCTACTGAACGAGTCACAGCCTGTCGTCCGTTCCAAAAGGTCGGGACAGACTTCGCTGGGCCGGTAGCAGTCAAAAATAGCCGCATTAGGAAGCCGGTAATAGGAAAGGGTTACATAGTTTTATTTGTCTGTTTCGTAACAAAAGCCATCCACTTAGAGCTTGTTTCTGATCTAACAACAGAAGCCTTCCTAGCTGGTTTTAAACGATTCATCTCAAGACGCAACTTGCCCAGCGACGTCTTCTGCGATAATGGCTCAACATATAAAGGGGCAAGGAATAAATTAGATGAGTTGTACCGCTTGCACGCATCTCAGAGCCACCAAACTGTTGTACAAAGATTTTCTACAGATAAAGGTATCGATTTTCACTTCATACCTAGCTATAGTCCAGTTTTTGGTGGGCTCTGGGAAAGCGGCGTCAAAAGTGTCAAATATCACTTGAAACGAATTGTAGGAAAGTCTTTGTTAACTTATGAGCAACTTAACACTGTACTAGTAGAAATAGAAGGAGTACTAAACTCGAGACCGCTCACTGCTGTAACCTCAGATCCAGACGATTTTTCATACTTGTCTCCTGGTCATTTTTTGACAGGCGCGCCTCTCAATTGTTATCCAGAGCGTGACCTTACTAATTCCAAAGTAAGTCTTATTCAATTTTGGTCTGTGATCACTAATATGAAACAGAATTTTTGGAAGAATTGGAATAATAATTATCTCACTATGTTGCAAAACAGGCCCAAGTGGCGTGATAGCACACCCAATGTAGCTATTGATACTTTAGTAATATTGCGTAATGACAATGCGCCTCCTTTGCAATGGCCTATGGCTCGCATCACGAACCTTTTTCCGGGAAAGGACGGCAAAGTACGTGCCGTCGAAGTAAAAACTTCTAACGGTCACAAACATAACAGGTCCATCACAAAGATATGCGTATTGCCAATAGATTATAAGTAGATTTTTAAGTTTTAAAGCCAATAGATTTTAAGTAGTATGTTTGTATGTAAGTCTAAAGCTGTTCATACTCTATTGTTTTTTCTTAACAAAAAATGTATGTCAGCATGTTTTAAAGAAGCCTAGTTTATTTACTTAACTTAGTAATAATTAGCGAAAATATCAACTAGGTACACCGAGGTAGTTATAGGTAGTAATACAAAAAACTGTAATCTGTTTAAGCTATTTGAATTGAGATCAATTAACAATTTTGCATTTACCTGTATTGTAAGCAATGAGGATAGGTAATAACACTTAAAAATAATAATACAGAATTGTAATGTTTAAGATATTCTTTAATTGTAAAAGCTACCTAGCGATATGTTGTCAAGCAATGTTAGTCATTGGTATTTTATGTAATTGTCATTGATGAACATTTTTTTTAAAAACAATATTACATTGTTATCTTTTGTTTCTGAGCCCGCAGCTTATGTTGAGAACAACATAGACAAGAATCACAGCTTGATGCCAAGCTGCAAATTTTGTATTAAAAATAGTTTTTTTTGTCTTCGTCTATGGCTCGCTCTCTATCTCTCTCTCGCTCAGCATCCGTGGTCCACGCGGGTCGGTCCCGGTTAATTATTATATTTAATTAAGGCGTTTTGTGTGAAAATTAACTTCAAAAGTGTAACAAGTGACAATTGTATTGCTAGCAATTTTGGAACAATAAAAAGTGTCGGTGTTGTGCAAAATAATCATCTTTAATTTGAACTGCCTGCAGCCCTACACAGCCTCTGGCAATACGCTCACATCATCATATTATGTACAGTCCCGTCCACACTTGACTTTAAATAATTATAACTTTTTTTTTGTTTGACTTTTTTTGGATATTTTCTTTTTATTATAATGTCTATTAATTGCAGTTTCATGATTAAAATAATCGCTGTCCTTATTTTACTACAAGGTACAAAAATGTTGATTGATAGTGAAGAAAAAGTGAATCATGCAGAACATAACGAAAATTCAATCGTAAATTAAAAAAAACAAAAGGTATTCCATAGCTTCTTATTGATTTTAAAAACTGCGTAGCACCATAAGCTTTCATAATAATACAAGAAAACATGTCCTTTGTGGGGCATTATTCGCTGTAATTGATGCTCAAGTCCTGAGTATCGGAAATAGTGTCGGAAAAAGTGTAATTTTCATACTTAATAATTTTCTAGTATTTTGGCATAATTTTGTAATTTCTGTGATTTATTGTCTTTTAACGTTTAAACAAAGCTTATTAACAAATGAGCTTTGTTTAAACGAATAATTAAACAAAGCTAAATTTAAGCGAATAATGCCCCACAAAGGACATGTTTTCTTGTATTATTATGAAAGCTTATGGTGCTGCGCAGTTTTTTAAATCAATAAGAAGCTATGGAATACCTTTTGTTTTTTTTAATTTACGATTGAATTTTCGTTATGTTCTGCATGATTCACTTTTTCTTCACTATCAATCAACATTTTTGTACCTTGTAGTAAAGTAAGGACAGCGATTATTTTAATCATGAAACTGCAATTAATAGACATTATAATAAAAAGAAAATATCCAAAAAAAGTCAAACAAAAAAAAAGTTATAATTATTTAAAGTCAAGTGCTCACAAAATTTTAAAAAATTACAAAAACATGATTATCTCGAAAACTACAAAAAATCGTAGAACATACATGGGGGTTAAATCGATAGGTATGGTACCCTACTATCAGCTCGCGCCGGCTTGACACCTTACAAGAAACACCCTGTATATAAAAATGGATTGCTGTTCGTTAGTCTCGCTAAAACTCGGGAACGGCTGGACCGATTTGGCGAACTTTGGTCTTGAAATAATTGTGAAGGTCCAGGGAAGGTTTAAAAGGTGAGCAAACATGAGAAAATGCTAGGATTATAGTGAAAAAACAACAATTTAGTTTTTAGACACTGAATGTTTGACAACAGAACGTCTGTCGGGACAGCTAGTACGAAATAAAACCTAATTTCAGACAGTCCTAAGCCTGTCAAGTACGAAGGAAATTTCATTCATTGTTGTAGCAAAGAAATAAGCCACATGCATGTTTTTCCTTTTAAGACGCTTAAATTTTTATTTACGTATTTAAACGTTTTTCTAAACTATTATTTTAATCAATTAAACGCTAAGTGGCAAAAAAAGGTTTTAAGTGAAAACGAAAACTCTTAAAAAAGTACAACGCGTAAACGCCGTTTTTTCCTTGAGTCAGTGGTGAGTCGGTGGCAAGTCGGTAGGTAAATCGGTCGGGATGCACCGATTTTATTTTTGACCGACTTTTGTCTGACGTGTGCGTTGCTCCAATGGTATCAGTACGTTATATTTTTCTCCTATAAAAAATCGGTCACCGATTGTAGGACGTGGGCGAGCACCCTTAGTTTTTACCTAATTCATCCTCGAGACTATAAGCGATTTCCTAAATTCCTCATAGTTTATGAGTGAACTACCACACCCACATGAACAATTCACAGCGAATAAACTTCACTAAATAAAAGTTAATCGAAACTTCAAATGAAATGAAAATAAGTACCTACGATATAAAATGCAACCAGCCTATACATAATGAAAGAAAGAAAGAAAATACTTTTTCATACCACTTGCTCAAAAAAGTGACATTCTAGGCCACAAAAAGAGAACATAACGATAGTCATTTTTAATCTGTTAAAAACAGGGAAAGAAAATTGTACTGAATTTCATTCATCCTCTAGGGCGAGAATGTGATTTAAATTTGGAATACTTACCTAGGGTATAGAGCGTTATTTTGAATCAGAAGGGTTAATTCTTTATTTATGACCTGCAAGTATTATTTATGTGATAAAATAGAAAAAGTTTGTTAATGAATATTTTTTCGCAAATGGTACGAAAAGTAGAGTATTTTCCTCGGTGATAAAGCTGTCTTAGTCTTACATACATACATACATACATACCATCACGCCTCTTTCCCAACGGGGTAGGCAGAGACCACTTCTTTCCACTTGCTACGATCCTGACACACACTTTGCGCCTCCTCTACTTTCTGTCTTAGTCTTGGGTGAACTTAAATCCCTCGCTACACTCAGGACTCATATTAAATCCCTCGCTTCGCTCGTGATTTAAGTTTTTAACACCCTCGCTGCGCTCGGGAGTTAACCTTGAGTCCTTCATTACGCTCGCGATTTCAATCATCACCCGCGACAGAAGACACTGCTTTATCCCCTTGGTTAATAATCTACTATTATTGGCATCGCACCGCATATACAAATACACATAATGAAAACGTAAATTTTAGGGCAGGTGTATCGAAAAGCGTATATTACCAATGACAGCGTGCATGTGGTCGAGATGTGCGTCAAGTGCGCTGCGATGCGGCGGCGACGCGCCGTTCATTAGCGGCGGGGGCGACGCGCCGGGCGGCGGCGGAGGCGGCGGCAGGGCTGACCTGAGGGGAGATGAAGAAAAGTTATTTAAACGTAGCGGATACGAGCGAACTGTGATCTATTTTGACAAATTAGAAAAAGGAATTGTTGTCGGATGTGGAGAATTAACATCAAAAACTTATGAAATATAGATACCGTTTGTACGTCGTCCTTTCCATTGGGTTAGGTCCACACCTACGATCCACATCGTTGGAGGGGTTTACAAATAGCGTTACATGCAACTCCCCACGCAATAATTGAATACAATATTTGTGCAGTCTGCGTCTATAAGTCGCGTTCGTTGTTGCTGATTTTGAGAAAACAATGGATAACTGTATTTATGGACCACAGCAAGATATCTATGTGATAAAAAGACATAAAAAATCATTACTTCTTCTTTCTTCTAATCGTATTTTTCGCAGAACTAATGTTTCTTTCAAATGACTTGTTATGATGCCCTTTAAAAAATGTTTGAACCACGGTCGCTGGGGGGTTGCTCAGCGACAGTGGCCCAAACATGTATAATAATTAGAATTCATAAAATTGCTTCTTATTATTTGTCAGTTACGACGTTCTGATTTCTGCAAAAGGCTGGTCGGGTCCTTACCTGGAGGGCGTGGACCCCGGCTGGGCAGGTCCTTATCCGATGGGCGGGGGCCCCGGCTGGGCGGGTCCCTACCTGTTGGGCGAGGGCCCCGGCTGGGCGGGTCCTTACCTGGTGGGCGTGAGGTGTGTGGGCGTATCGTCGAGCCGAGGCGGCGTGTGCTGATGCGGCGCGTGGGCCCCGGGCGGGGGCGCGTGCGGCGCGTGGTGGGGCGCCCCTGGTGGGGGCGCGTGGGTCAGCGCGGGGGGCGCGGGCGGGGGCATGCTGGGGCGCGGCCGACGGGGGGTCCCGGCCTGGCTGCCGCCGTAGATCGGCTCCGTTGAACCGTACGGGCTTTCTTCTTGCACTGGAATTGGAACAAATGGTCAGAACACTTGCCAAAGGTACACAACTTGGATACGACAAGTCGAATATTATAAAATTGGTAAAACATACTCGTGAAAATTTCAAGAATCTGTTTTCCGCGATTTTAAAAACACGGCATTTCAGAGGATACTGATGATATGGTTTCAACTTCTAAGTCTGGCTGGAACACCTACTATGTGTTGCAACCGGGAGAACGACGGCTCGCCCGATACGTCTCAACAATCGCTAGGTGTGAACAGGTTGTAAAGCTGTGTTTCCACCAGAGATGCGTTGCGAGGAGTGAGCGAAGCTAGGGAAATGGGATTACCCCGTTTGGGATATGGTCGTGCTTATGTTTTGTTTAATGCACATAAAAAGTACAGGTCGGACTTTGTGCTAAAAGCGAGAATGCTTTTAGCACCAGTCAACGCGAGACATAAATACTGTGGGTGCAAAATTTAAATTTAGAGTAAAACTAAAAATATTCACAAAGATTTTCAGAAAGAACAGAAGATGGCAAACATACAATAATATAATGACATGTCACGTTTTGCACAATAACTAAAAAAAAGTAGTATAATAAGAATAAATATTGCTTAAAATGCAAGTAAAGAAACACTAACCATGTCCATTCCCGGTGAGCCTGGGTTGCCTGTTCTGCTGCTTGTCGATCTCGATGGAGTTGGGGCGCGCCGCCTGCGCCGACGTCGGCCGCGACACCGGCGTCTTGTAGTTGCCGTCCGGGACGCTTGTGTCTGGAAACACACAAGTTAAATTGCAACAACCGATGAAGACAACGGGCTTTTTGATGCTTCTGTAGCGACATCTATCTCGCCACATAGGAACTACGAGTACAATCCTGTAACGCGCTATCGAAGTTTTCGGAGCGATTGCGCATAGATAGAAAAACCCCGACAATAACCGTCGGGCAGTAGCCCACCAGACATAACTCCCGTCTGGTCGGAGGATCCTCCTTTTTCTATGGTGGATAAGGAACTTCACACCCCGTTCCTCATATCCCCAACATTTGAACGTCCTTCGACATTCCTTTTATTGTGCTCTCTTTCAAAGTAGTTAGAGTCTTCAATTTCTTATTTCTATACCCCCTTATTCATAAAAACTTAAACAGCTCTTATAGAACACGATAACTTTTGTATCGCTTTGTCACTGTCATTCTTGTTGCTGCCGCCATTTGCGAGTAAGTGACAGAGCACGTCAATAGCTTAAACAATGCGTTAGCGTTGCGTTCGTTTTTATGAATAATAAACTTAAATTTAATTTAAATAATATAATAATAATAAACTTAATAGACTTTATTAATTAAAATGAGAACGATAACCTCGGCAATGCCCGCCCTTGTCCAGAAGTTTCTTCTAATAATAATGTGATAAATATTCGGCTGATGAGGACATATAGCTTTTGTTATGTTCTGAATGTCCTTGGACATTAATATTTATGTCCTGCCTATTAGAAGAGATCACCCATAGTCTGGGGCTCACGCCTCAGACTCTGGGTGTGGTCACACGTGCTTTTTGCTCCATTTCTCAACCCCCACCGCACTAGATTTTGGCCAATCACACAATTGAGTTGATTAAGTGACTTCTAGGTTGGCAACGGTAGGTTGATTGTGTATGAAAGGAGTGTAACAGCACACTCTGTAAAGCAGAGATAAAGAGAGACACAATGGTACTTTCAAATTGCCCCTTTGGTAAGTAATAAGTTAAATAACTAACAATTTATTTATTTTGTTAGTACTTTGAAACCGTTAAGTGACCTGTATAAAACAAGGTAATTTCAAAAACGGAAAAACGATTGTTTTCCTTAAAAATATGCTCATAAGGCCTGTGAACTGTACATGTAGAGGTCATAATCAGATATAGCTATAACTCACAGATATAAATAGGATCAGGCTTGTTGTGCTCCTCGATCTCGAGATGTTTGAGCTGGCTGGGCGCCATGATGTGTTCCCCCCTTGTGACCGCGGCCGCCTTCTGTCCCTCGCGCGTCGAGTGCCAAACCCCTACCTCACCAGGTTTTGTATGTAGAGGTCAACCTCAGAATGGAGTCGAATAACTGACTGCCAGGTTGATTGGGATGCATGTAAGGAGCCTCCCCGAGCGCAATGAAGAAGAATGGCAAGCCTAGACTGCTTAGTCTAGTCACCACAATGCATGGTACTATAAAATTACTGCTTTGGTAACTAATAAGGTAAACAACTAACGTAACCTGTAAAAATATGCTCATAATCAGATATAGCTATAACTCACAGATATAAATAGGATCAGGCTTGTTGTGCTGCTCGATCTCGAGATGCTTGAGCTGGCTGGGCGCCATGATGTGTTCGCCCCTTGTAACCGCGGCGGCTTTCTGTCGTTCGCGCGTCGAGTGCGGCGCGCGCACGCGACGAGTCCCGCGCCGGTCCTCGCCGCTGCCGCTGCGGGGCGCGCGCATCTGGGGGGGAAAGGGGGGATAAAATAAATAATATAAGATAAGGTAAGACACACTTTATTGCACACAAACGCAACAGAGAAATTAACAAAAAAGAAAACATTCAAGAGCCAATGTACAATTTAGGCGGTCTTATTGCTAAAAGCACTCTCTTCCAGACAACCCACAGGTAAAGGAAAGAACATAGAAAGGGTAGGCAAGTGCACAAATATGACAGGAATGAAATAAATAAATATCCCTGGACATTATTCCACATAGCGCCATCTAGCCCCAAGTGAGCTAATTATAGTCCGTTTTTATGGGACACTAGACAACGGATAAACATACTTAAATACTTTTTCTTTTTTTGTAAATACATACTTATTATACGTAGGAAACACCCAGACCAATACAAACAGACATGACAAAAGCACACAGAAGATGCAGGATGTAGAAGCGACAGGACTCGGGCTATACCCCGTTCCCTTTAAGAATGCAGTAATTTCATACTTGTCCTTCGACCTAGCACGTCACCTAACCAATCAAATTGTTTCTAATTAGAAAGTCAAGTTCACAGTGATCAGTAGAACGCATACTTTCGAACGCAATGGTTGTGGATCTGAGTTTTTTTGTGTGCAACAGAATTAGATTTAAAAATCACTGCATTCTTAACGCGGACGCACTACACTGTAATACTTCATTCAGTAAGGGTAGCTACACACATAAACGGGCCGGAAGTAGTGGGCACAGCCGGCCAGTAAATATTGCCTAGTGATTGCTTCGGGTTTGCCGAACCGACACAGTGCCGATTAATTCTAGCCCGCTTATGTGTATACCTACCCATACACCCGCGGCTCGAGCCTCGTATCGTGGCTCGGCTCCAGGTTCGCACGAGCAGATCCTGATGCTCCCCCGCTCCCGACACGAGACGAGGCAGGAGCTATAAATGCTCAGTTACTCTCGCGCGTGAGACATGAGACGCGAATGTAAACGTGAGCTTATGGCGCGTCTCGTATTTCGTTGGGATCGTATTGATTGATTGATTGCTGATCCAGAAGACTTGCCCAAAAGACCAAGCAGCTATCATAGCAAAGGAAAAGAGCTAACCTTCTTCCCCCTGTCGTGCTGAATGCGCTCGGTGTCCTGCAGCATCTCTCTCCGCCACAGCTCGAAGAAGTAATCCGGATCGGTGTAGAACTTCCTCGCGTCTCTGCCATCGTCCCTGAACTCGTTGAGTCTCTCCAGCGGCGGCGGACGGTCGCAGCGCGAGTACGTCGTCAGCATCGCCGACGGCATCGAGTTGCGAGAGAAGAGCTGCTGCTGGAACGATCGCGAGGAACGGAACGCCTTGCGCATTTGGATGTCTTGGAGGGAAACTGGAAGAGAAATGATCATATTTCAGCATATTGTTGAGATAAACCTACTTAAGTGATTTTTCTTACCCAAAATGACTACCGCTATTTAGCCGCTGATGGCTTTGGACAATAGGGCGGTGGGGTTGAGGCTCTCAACCCCGACTAAGGGGGACAATGGCTAAGAGGTGCAATTCTTAAACCAGAAAGACAGGTCACAGCAGCTTCCTTCACACGTAATCAGCAGCCCATCTGGATGCTTATACCATACGGAAAATCACAGCAAAATAACACCGTTCAGGGAATATTGTAATGTAAACCAGCCAGTAAGGTAGCTAAAGTACCTTGCTTTTGTACCACACAGCAGATCACTTGAATGTTGTTGCTGACTGAACCATGTTTGCCAAAATCTCGCAGTCTGCTTCGTGCTAGTGGTACTGAGGTGTTGCACCTTTCCATAGATCAGCTGCTAATACCCAAATAAGTAAAGTTTTCCATAAAATATTGCAAATGTCTCACCTTCCTCGACTCCCGAGTCCAGCTGCGTGACCTTGATGGCCAGCCTGTCTATCCTGGCTTGGAGGACATTAGTTCTATCCGCCAGGCCTGTCGCTTCTCGCGTCAGCTCTCCGAACATGTCCTCTGCATGCTTGGATAAGGAAGACAGTTGCCTGAAACGAAAAATATTCATATAGACTTTATCTTATTATTCGTCATCAGGGACACTGGTTTCGATTATTGTTTTCTTATTGTTAGAGCAATTATCAATTATTTTCTGCTTCGATTTCCAGAGCAAGTATTCAGGACTCAAGTATTTGTTTGTAAACGACGCAAAATCAGACAAAGACTAATCAGTCTAACTAGTTTCGTTTAAACATCAATGAAGCTTTACCTAATAATAAACAATTTTCACAATAGATACAGAAGTTAAGATTTGGTGTCAGGATAAACCCAAAGAAAAACACAAGTTATTTCCAAGAGCAAACATAAAGATCAGGTATGTAACGAGGTCACTCCAACTGTTTGATCTGGAAATCGCAAGAGAAGCGATAAAATTGGGTACATTAATCCCCTACAGCGGGTTGGCTGAGCGCATCGCACGCTAGACTATTGTTTTTGCTCACTCGCTTTAAGTATCCGCTCCACATGTGCACAGCAGCTCGTCTTTAATACAATTTCATAAAGCGAAAAGTATCGTAGTAACGGACCATAGATTCAATTAGAATCGGTTGAGAGAATAAAAACTAAGTGTGCCAATACAGCGAAGAAAGGGAAAGCGTCAAGTAATGAATTCTTTCATTACACGTTCAGAGCTCCTCGTTGCACTAATAGAAAATTAATAAAACTCAAAGTCATAATAAGTCTGGCCATTGAGTTACACCGATGTCACAGCAGGGGTTATACTCGCCCCCCTCATGAGTTCTCGCCTTGGCGTGGCGAGGGGGCTTAGTACCGGTGGTAGCGTCCAACCGCCGGGAAGCGAAGAGGACTCACTCAGGCGTGGCAGTGTGGTGGACTAGCCACCCACCCGCTGCAGCCCGCAAGGGCAACACGTGGGATTGCGGGGCCAGTGGGGCCTGCAAGCGCCCTGAGGCGCGTTGTGGAGGCCGCGGCGCACAATCGGTTGGTGGGGGCCAGTGATCCGAGGCTGATCCCCCCTGTGCGTCGCGGCCCGGCGGGGCCGTACCGCTGGTTGCGGCAGCGGAGCCGCCCTTTGGGTGGCTCGTGGTTGCGGGCCCAGTAGGGCCTGCGTACAGTGGGTGCCAGCGGGCCGGAGTGCGGGAGTGCTCTGGCTTGCATTGCACGGCGTCCACCGAGACGGCGAAAGTGTCTGCGTACTCCGGGCGCTTTCGTGGCCACCCCCCTTCGTTGGGGGGTCGGTTGGAGGGGGCTCCATTAGGGGCTAGCACTGGCGGCGGAGCAGTGCGGTATTACTTACGGTAGGATCCAGCTTCGCCGCCAAAGTGCCACGGTCGAGTGCCGTGGGGTTTTAGTCGGGAGGAGTCCGACATAACCTCGTCGTCCCCCCGGGCAGCGAGGTATCCATGAGGATTTCCCCACGAAAAAAAAAAAAAAAAAAGGGGTTATACTCGCAGATGTGTCTCTAAAATCTACAGCCAAAACATTTGCGGGATTTTCGAAGAAGAAACTTAGAAAAATATTAGTTTTGACCAGCCCAAAAAGACGGTCTAAAATGCGACAGTAGATGTCTTTATCAGTTCTGCGTGTCTGTCATGTTTCTTTCTCTAGTGACCAACCCATTATCACAAAATTACCATTATTCAGACGTGACACGGTCTTCCACCGTATGTGTTTCCTTCTTCCTATATCTTCGGTTTTTCAAAGGGATTTAAGAAAGCTCACCTGACAGTGTTGGCGAGGGTGCCGTTGGTGACCGCCTCGAGCTCGGAGGGCACCGCGAGCCGCTCGGGGA
Source organism: Udea ferrugalis (assembly GCA_950022985.1). Lineage (NCBI taxonomy): Eukaryota > Metazoa > Arthropoda > Insecta > Lepidoptera > Crambidae > Udea > Udea ferrugalis. The sequence continues at coordinate 3,865,051 of OX465532.1, read as the reverse complement.
CGGTCCCCCGCGACACGTGGACGGGATCCACGCAGCGCTTCGGCAGCGGCATGGCTGCGCGGACGCACTCACCGCGGCTATCTCTCAAACATGAAGCTCACCTGACAGTGTTGGCGAGGGTGCCGTTGGTGACCGCCTCGAGCTCGGAGGGCACCGCGAGCCGCTCGGGGACGGTCCCCCGCGACACGTGGACGGGATCCACGCAGCGCTTCGGCAGCGGCATGGCTGCGCGGACGCACTCACCGCGGCTATCTCTCAAACATGAAGCTCACCTGACAGTGTTGGCGAGGGTGCCGTTGGTGACCGCCTCGAGCTCGGAGGGCACCGCGAGCCGCTCGGGGACGGTCCCCCGCGACACGTGGACGGGATCCACGCAGCGCTTCGGCAGCGGCATGGCTGCGCGGACGCACTCACCGCGGCTATCTCTCAAACATGAAGCTCACCTGACAGTGTTGGCGAGGGTGCCGTTGGTGACCGCCTCGAGCTCGGAGGGCACCGCGAGCCGCTCGGGGACGGTCCCCCGCGACACGTGGACGGGATCCACGCAGCGCTTCGGCAGCGGCATGGCTGCGCGGACGCACTCACCGCGGCTATCTCTCAAACATGAAGCTCACCTGACAGTGTTGGCGAGGGTGCCGTTGGTGACCGCCTCGAGCTCGGAGGGCACCGCGAGCCGCTCGGGGACGGTCCCCCGCGACACGTGGACGGGATCCACGCAGCGCTTCGGCAGCGGCATGGCTGCGCGGACGCACTCACCGCGGCTATCTCTCAAACATGAAGCTCACCTGACAGTGTTGGCGAGGGTGCCGTTGGTGACCGCCTCGAGCTCGGAGGGCACCGCGAGCCGCTCGGGGACGGTCCCCCGCGACACGTGGACGGGATCCACGCAGCGCTTCGGCAGCGGCATGGCTGCGCGGACGCACTCACCGCGGCTATCTCTCAAACATGAAGCTCACCTGACAGTGTTGGCGAGGGTGCCGTTGGTGACCGCCTCGAGCTCGGAGGGCACCGCGAGCCGCTCGGGGACGGTCCCCCGCGACACGTGGACGGGATCCACGCAGCGCTTCGGCAGCGGCATGGCTGCGCGGACGCACTCACCGCGGCTATCTCTCAAACATGAAGCTCACCTGACAGTGTTGGCGAGGGTGCCGTTGGTGACCGCCTCGAGCTCGGAGGGCACCGCGAGCCGCTCGGGGACGGTCCCCCGCGACACGTGGACGGGATCCACGCAGCGCTTCGGCAGCGGCATGGCTGCGCGGACGCACTCACCGCGGCTATCTCTCAAACATGAAGCTCACCTGACAGTGTTGGCGAGGGTGCCGTTGGTGACCGCCTCGAGCTCGGAGGGCACCGCGAGCCGCTCGGGGACGGTCCCCCGCGACACGTGGACGGGATCCACGCAGCGCTTCGGCAGCGGCATGGCTGCGCGGACGCACTCACCGCGGCTATCTCTCAAACATGAAGCTCACCTGACAGTGTTGGCGAGGGTGCCGTTGGTGACCGCCTCGAGCTCGGAGGGCACCGCGAGCCGCTCGGGGACGGTCCCCCGCGACACGTGGACGGGATCCACGCAGCGCTTCGGCAGCGGCATGGCTGCGCGGACGCACTCACCGCGGCTATCTCTCAAACATGAAGCTCACCTGACAGTGTTGGCGAGGGTGCCGTTGGTGACCGCCTCGAGCTCGGAGGGCACCGCGAGCCGCTCGGGGACGGTCCCCCGCGACACGTGGACGGGATCCACGCAGCGCTTCGGCAGCGGCATGGCTGCGCGGACGCACTCACCGCGGCTATCTCTCAAACATGAAGCTCACCTGACAGTGTTGGCGAGGGTGCCGTTGGTGACCGCCTCGAGCTCGGAGGGCACCGCGAGCCGCTCGGGGACGGTCCCCCGCGACACGTGGACGGGATCCACGCAGCGCTTCGGCAGCGGCATGGCTGCGCGGACGCACTCACCGCGGCTATCTCTCAAACATCACTGGAACAATAGAAACATTTACTTAGTTATTGTTGAAACTGCTTAACATTTAATAGTGGTGAAGTGAAGAAGAAATAAATATTTAGGATTTACTCCAAGAATTTATAGACTTGTTTTTATATTTCCTCGAGTAGGCTAGGTAGCTTTATTCTTTCTAAATCTTTAATCATATGGCGCCTGATCAGTCTAAACAAAACCATGGATAAATAAACAAGTTCTGTTATGTTTGAGCTCAAATGATCCTGTTGTGAGATGTCCCAGTCTTATAAACTGTACACTTCAACTAACTAACTCTTTCTTTAGTCTCTTATAATACTAGCATTTTTTGCGAAAAGTTTTCATACAGCTTAAGTAATGATTACTCGATATGAATAAAAGGGTGAGTAAACATAAAGTGTATCCTATCCTAAAATATAATGTGACCACTTAAATTTTTTGAGCAATGCCCTTCCTTTTACTAAAATTACTGAACCTTCTAAGCCTCACTTCCAACAGTAAGCCTACACCATGTTTTGTTTTTCATTAAATTCTCATCTTCATAATTGACCCTGATCGGTAAAAGATAGTAAATATAAGTAAATATGTGCTTGTTACAGTGCAGCATGCCCTTAAGAGAATGACCTTTATTACCAATGCAATGAAATTCCAATGTATAATGTGATACCAGCAGTCAAGTACACGCTTGACCTGAGACGGTCTGTTCTGAGGAAGCCGGCGATAAATACATCAATTACACAACAATACTTCTCCGAAAATGTAATGTGTTGCTATCAGAGTAATATCTTATCATCAGCGCTTTGTTTATTATTCTTGTGTACCCAGCACGCGTAATAGAATCGTGAAATAGGTGGGGTCAGATATGCCGGATAATGTCTTATCATAATCTTGTTTGTATCACGTACTTTACAACTAGATTTAAAACTTTCAATGAAACTGGATCGCTAATTGCTTACTATTTAACAGCTTACTTCAATAATTGCTATCAAACAGCTATCTTCATCGTCATCATTCGCAGCAATAAGACGTTCACTGAAAATCGGCCTCAGCCATAAACTTTAAAGAGGCCTCTCGAAAGGGGCCTGCATCTACTGAATTCTAGCCGCCTTGCCAAAATTTGTCTGGCATTTTTTGTCAATGACAACATTTTGACTTTCACAGCTCTACCGGACAGCTTCTGTTCTGTACCTTTTTTTAAGTAACCTGCCCGAGCCTCGGCTTAGGGCGTTACTGGGAGTTGACAATCGGACGGAAGTAGTCCAGCCCAACGGTCATCAACATCAGAATCGGAATTAGTGAATACATGTTCATAGTTCGTAGCCTCACCGCGGTCGATCGCTGCAACACTGCGCTGGCGCAGTTTTTCCGCGTTTTCCCCGCTTTTTTTCGCTTTCCGTCTCTTGTTCCTAGTAGGTAATTAGCAGCAATTTAGCTCGGTCGTGCGCCGACGGCCGCCATGCGTGAACACGCCGGGGGAAGTAAGAATTGGGTTTAGGTTCCGTTATCATTAGTCCGCGGTTGATAACGATTTTCGTTAAAACAGTGCGCAAATATGTAATACCTAGTTTTAATGTTTCTTTACACGTAATTGCGATTATTAAGCAATAACAGTAAAGCTTAGTTTCAAAGGAATTTGAGTGAGAAATTTTCAGTTCCGGCTCAGCGGGATTAACATTTCATGAAGGTCTATTTAATTAAACACAATGAATAGAATTTTGAATTTTCTTGCGGCCTATTGTTTGTAAATAATGTATTATTATGATACAGATAACAGAATGGTTAGTAAAGTTGAAATCGTTTCTAAAAGAGGAAAACCAATAGGAGGAAGAATATTTGACAATGTACAAATCAGGCCAGCTCATTACACAAATATTAAACTCAGCAGGTACGAGTATGATGATTGGGAATATTATGTTCTTCAATAACATGTTATTCATTGAATCAGGTCACATAGTTAATTTTGATCAAAAACTGTTTCAATTTGATGTTTTTTATATAAAAACCTAAATGGAACAGACCGTTGACCAAATTCCACTATTAATTGTTAACCTCATAAAACTATGATCAGTCAATTAATTCCGTCTAGGCGTGCGAGCCGACCAATATGGCACACAAGGCGGTAGGGTTGTCACTGGTTGTGCCACTGGGACGTTTTAATAGGCTGTGGGACTAACGATCCGAACTAAACGGGCAATTAAGGGTCGCGGAAAGCGTTCCAATGGTCGCATGGAGATGGTATTGTTAGGGTGCAGCGGTAGATGCTATCACTTCTTCCGTTGGCACTCGAGGAGCCAGGATTTTTGCTCAGTAGATTCCGGGTTACTTGTAGTTTTAATCGGACTGGGTCTTTCACAACAGTATAAGAAAATGCACAGCGTTACTGCAACGTTGTTTTTAGCGTTAATGTGATGGTTCAATAGAAATTTGGCGTAAGTGCTTTTTACTACTAGAACTTCCACCATGAGGGTACTCCCCTCACGCGAACTCAGCGGTAGCCGAAGAACGATGCAATATAGGCTTTAAAATATTTAATTCCATGTTTCTCAGGACAGGTAAAAATGCGTATGCACCATTCCATTGGAATATAAAATGATTTTATTGTAAGCTCTCTTTGATGTAGCCTTCTAATACCTTGTCTCCGCATGTTTTAAAACGACTCGACGGACTTCTTAAGAATCACCACCACTGGGAGCTTTTACACACATACGTTTACGAATATATCGCAAACAGGGTAAATAGGAACGGCAGGGAGGAACGCTGACTATTTCTTGCTGTCATGCTAAACGGCACATTTTAAAGCTCTCACATTGCCAGGGCAGAATGACAATACAGGAACCCAAGGTAAAGGGTGAGCATACCGCAGTCTCCGCAGTATATTCCATTACCTTCTCGAGGAAACCTCTGCTTGCTTCTCCTTTCTTTAGGAGATTGATAATTACAATGTTGCAACCCTGCTGCCTTAGCATTAAGCGAACGGCACAGGTTATAGTGTCAGTGCCGCGCCATTCTACTGGCGTGCCAAATCAAAACACCGCAATTGGGTGAGCGGCTCGTTGGGCAATAACTTACGATGCAACTAACTGTACGCGGCGGGTGTAGCTAATCGAACTTCATTCTAGACCTTAGGTTGATGCACTTTTGATTGATATTTACTGTTGTGTAGAAAAACCTTGGCACTTAGCCGGTTAGTTGGTAAACGTTTCTACCTTTTGTTCTTTTCATTCTCATATTTGAAGACCTGCTTAACGCAGTGGCACGAACGCCGAAGACTCAAAGGATAGCAGGATCGGTTCCCAGACCAGCACAAAGTTTGTTGATGAAACAGACATTTGTACTGTGTGGTCGGTGGTTCCTGATTTTCATAACACAAGAGAGAAAACAAAAAAGGGAAAATCTTTCTTTGGAAATGTATGTGATTTTGGCTTGCAAAGTGGTAAAATACAAATTATTTTAAAATTATAGGATGTCAAGAAAATATATTTATTCTCAGAGCGATTATCATCTAGAGATACACTATCTTTCTAAAACACATTGCTAATAGGCACGTCTCGGTCTTTAACATTTGCTATATAAGGATATCATACATAAGGAATATAACACAGGCAAGACAAAGAGTAGAATACACGAGGGAATCACATTGAAGTGAATGTTCACACTGAGGCTATGCCCTTTGTATCCGTAATAGGCTGATATATTGTTTTTTTAATGTACGCTTTTTCTCAACAACGACACTATGTAAATAAGAGATTGACTATTAAAGTATTCATCATTAATATAATAATAAGCTGGTGTAGAAGTATACTACATTAATATCCGAGTATTTAACAGTCACTTAAACTTTGACATTTATTAGCAAAGCAATCACGTTTGTTCCACAGATACAAAAGCACTAGTTTCATCGGATTCCTAACTGAATATTGGTAATTCGGTAGAAATTTAGTTTTCTAACAACAATGAAATGCTGAGACAATGCGACTTATAATTCTCGAAGCAAGGTCTCTAACAGTAATACTAACGTTTTAAAACCTGAAATACCAAAATGTCCTAAGTAGGTACTGTAAGTTCTGTAGCTACAAGTAGCTATGATCAAGATTGTGCCGGCAATAAATTTTTCAACATAACTACCATCTTTTCATTTTCAAAGAATTCCTATTATATTTTATCACGCAATGCAATCGTGAAGGATAATGCATTCTTTTGACTGCATAATTTTCGACTGATGATAAATATCCTATTGAGAATAAGACTTCCTCCGTCCACAATGCCTGACGTGTGTCATTTGCATGCCAAAAGCGTTCATATAATGGAACTAAACAATTGACATCACCAGCGCATACGCAACATTACGTCACGCGAGAAGAGTAGATTATCGCTTGAACTTTGTGACCTTTATCTAAAATTCCTTAACTAATTTAACCACAACTAAATTCTACGAAGAGTACTGTATTTGAACATTGAAGATGTCACCTGTTTAAAATTTTCGAAGGCCAATTTAGAATGGCAATTGAACATTATTTAGTAACTGATATAAGCAACAAAACATTGTAAATAACGATGTTCTGATAATGATTATTATAACAAAATGGGCAAATTGTGTTATACGAGCGCTAGTTCTAGAAGTTGATAAATGAAAAGTTGAATAAATGATTTGATTGATCCATTTATCACTTATGTGATCTTCAAGTATCATTTACTGTGCTCATCAGAATGTGAATATCGAGAAAGTTACTAAGAACATAACATTTCAGTTTATAAACAGACATTCGTTGATTGACACACTGTTGATTGCTGACCAAAAAACATCTTCACACAACAAACAAATTCTTTGTTTTTAAAGCAACAACAGCCATGGTAATGCAAACAAGAAACTGTGGCTTATCTCGAATAAGTAATTTCACCGTTCCCTTTGTGTATCCGATAATATCCTGTAACATCTTCCATTATTTCCTCAACAATCAAACAATCGCTGGTTCAGACTAGAGCTATTTCTAGAGCATGACGTCGAAACCGGTGCATCCTGCCCCCGATAAGATTATCCTGACAATATGCTAAACGCTGTTGCGATTATATCCTTCGCGAGGGAATCTCATTACAAATTAAAATCTAATTATCCACAACTCGTTCTGGTCTTTAATAAGCATAATCCTCAGTCACACTGAATGTATGAGCATCATATTGGCAATACTAGTTACATTGACGGAGTTTCTCACAACTTTTTACTCTAACGCACATAACTTTGTAATGCGTTTAGCAGTTTGCAGAGGCTATGTTCGTCATTTCGCTTCAAAAGGTAGCCGTATGAACCAGATTAAGCCATAACAGGTTCCATTACTATGTGATAGACAACATCAATGTCTTTTAGACTTGTGATAAGCTCATATTCTATTTAGGTTTTCAACTCTTGGGTTAAGCTTCAAGATGGAAAGTGAATTGAAAATTATGTTTAAAAAAAAACAAATAATTTCAGTGAACATAGTTTCAATGAATGAATTATTATTTAATTATCGAAAACGGTGATTTTAGTAATATTTCATAAAGTTTGAATTACACTGCCGTCATTGAAATCGGCTAAAAAAACAGACATTACTCAGGTGTTAGTGTTTAAAAAAATGTAGTTGTTTATTCTAGACAATAACTTGAATGATTGACATTTCCAATTACTTAGAATTCTACTAACGTTAATTGATTCCTATTTAATGTTAGTGTTTTAGTAATATCACTTTTACAATTATCATAATAACAGGTAATGTCAATGTACCGAAGTACTTGTTTAATTAATAAACACGACAACAGCTAGCACGCTATTAACAATATTTTTTGGACTAAAATGCCATTTTTGTCTGAATTTACGATCCTTCCGGAAGATAATTTTTCAAAATATTATAGAGTATAGTAAATCAAAATCCTTCGTGTAATTGAGAAAACTAAACAGGCAGAAACCCTTGTATAGTTTTTGAAGGTGTTGGCTAGAGCAGATCACTGTGGAACACCGGGCCTTACAACCTATTGGAACAGTTTATAGCCATGGTCATCAAGATTATACTAATAGACAATGACAAGTCTCTCACCAGAAGCTAAGACCAGCACAACGAGGTCTGAAATATCCAAGATAACAGTTTGAGCCTATAAAGGAAACGCAGTGCTGCAGCAGACTAGATACAATATCTAATAGATCTAAGGCAAAGCTGGACCATTAACTAACGCAAAGCCTTCCTCAAAGTCTGTGTTAAAGAGATCAATTAGTATTCCCCGGAGTAGGTTAGGCCCGAAAGCAGACAGAGTGGCGTCAATGAAACACGTCGGCATGCGTGGGTAGCAACAAATTGACACATCCGTCGAGCTAATGCAATCGAACTGCCGTGCACGCGGAACTCGGCGCCCGCGCACATCGAGCCGTTCCCAAACCTTAGCAATACTCTCAATGTTATTTGGGTTTTTGTTTTATCAACATTTAAACATTGTGATTATGGTCATCATGATGATATCATCTATTCGTTAGTTCAAGAAGTGTCAATGACAATAGACAATGATTATACAACAACAAAAAGAACAAGTGAGCCTTTCTCTGGAGAGAAATGTCATATACCTAGGCGACAGGTCAGTGAATTAAAAAAGTTGATGAGTTAAGGGTAAAATCAAACCTTAAGATAAGATATACTAGGCACAAATAAAAAAAATACACAATGATGCTAAAAGATATTTGGAATGTACAATATTCACCAATCATGTGACAGTTAGTATTCATCAGATGGTGAAAACAACGTACCTACTTACGAGTAGAAACGCAAACAAGTAACGTTGTTCACAAAAAGAGGCACGTAATCCATGTAACGTTATTGAAAGCCGTTGTAGCGGCCGAAAGAAATTAACAGTTTAACGGGTTGAACAACAGCAGGACACGCGAGACATAATCTGCTAATCTAGTGACTTGGCATGCAACTCTAGACTTTGCAAACAGATTTAAAGATACCGTTCTAACTAGTTCAAATCTGATCTCTGATCTTTTTCAACATTTTATTCATCTGTTTCTCCACACATTTGTTCCTTACCTCATATCCGTATGCCATCTCCTGAACTTACAGAAAAATCGATCACTGTTAAAATTAACTTAAATCAATTTGAAATTGCTTGATTTGCTTTCTTTTGAAAATTATTATAATACTTCTGTTGTCCAATTAACTTTCAAATCAATATTTTAATAACGCTACTACCGCGTACTTGTCGCTAAAATACATTTATTATATCATTAAAGAATGAATTGAATTATGAAACAATAAATTGTCTACGTTAATAACTTGAATAAAATAACACGTTTAATTAATAAAGTCACGTCATAATTTGAATTAATCTATGGTCAGGTCACGCATTACGAACAAGGCATTGTTTAGGTAAAGTGGGAATTAAACGATTCATACACAGGCGTGTATCTCAATCCAGCGGCGAAGCGCGCGCCACTTCCGTTCACGCGTCATGTAGGATGTCGCGAGGAGCGACTCACGCGCATGATCCTGCCCGGTTACTGTCATTTACTCTGTTGATGACAGGAGTAAATACCTCTTCACGCTACTTGTACGGCAAGAGCAATGTGAAACCAGGGGCGATGATTATCCCAGGATTCCCAGACGACAAGCAACTTATTCTACGGCCAGTACCACACTACTATACTACAACTATCTTCGCAAAAATCGCAAAGTAGGTAGGTACGCCGTTATCAGGAAGCTCAGCTTCTCATTCAGGAACCTCCAGCCTCGTACAGTCACTACATAGTATAAAACAAAGTCGCTTTCTTTGTCCCTATATCCCTATGTGTGCTTAAATCTTTAGAACTACGCAACGGATTTTGATGCATTTTTTTTTAATAGCTAGAGTGATTGAAGAGGAAGGTTTATGTGTATAATAACATCCCATTGCACGAGTGCGAAGCCAGGGCGGGTCGTTAAAAATATAACGCGCTTTTCTTATAAAAGTTATGTAGAGCACACATCATTTGTACTTTCACATGATTATAAATTCGGTTTGTCCCCGAGCACCCACCCCGATCCCCGAGGCACCCGTTCCGGAAAACCTAGAATTATTTTCAATTGAGTTTATCAAGATGAAAATGATTCGGGGTTCTCCGGAACGGGGGCCTCGGGGATCGGGGTGCTCAGGGACTAACCCGTTCTACGGGTGTTAAAATGTTCATATTCATTATTTCTACTGAATGCAAGGTACTATCTATCTTCATAATTCGCAGTAACGACGATAACATTGATAAATGCAGACGACACGTGATGAAATCATTTATCTTTAGCCGAATATTTTTTCAGTCATCATCGCCGCCTCGGGTTAAGGATATGCCGCGTTTTTTTCTGGAAGGTGGAGCAAAGGCAAGAGCAAAGGTTCTTGCATTTCGAAAAAATCATATAAATATCGTTGGAATATAACTTTTAATGTATTCGATTTTTTGCCACGCCCATTTCAAACGCTCTCATCTTACTCAGCTTCAGTTGAGATAAGAAATGTGCAAAGATAAAAACCAGATTAATTTAAAGAACAGCCGGATCTTATTGCATCTATGTACAAGTTTCCTTCTAAATAGAGCGTGGCCATCTAAGACGTAGCCGAAGAAAAGGGAAAATCTTTCGTTGAGAAACCAAAGTAACGGTACCCAGGAAAAGCGATATTCGTGAGATGTGATGTTGGTAGCGAATGCGACAGCAGAGCTTGCTATGGAGTCATCGCCAACTTTGGACCCGTCGATGTGATCATCAACAACCTCTTGAATGATACAACTTCACAGTTGGAGAAAGGCGGGCGTCGTGAACAACGTAAGATATATCTCGATTATCATGAAAATTAAATCTAGATTGATCATAAGCAGTAATCGTCTCCCCGGGAAGGAGACGATGTCCTATGAAGACCGACGAAGCTACTGTACAATCATCATTGTATCTTGAACGGGAGCTATATCGAAGGTACGTGTAATTCATTGCGGGGCTAAAACTGGCGTGTTGTCTTGAGAAAAAGGTGGTGATGATACTAATATCATCGCCACCTTTTTCTTACCGTACAAAGGAGGGGTTTCAGAAAGCGACTGACGAGGTCGAGAAGGTTCTGGCACCTGGAGGTCTACTCTCGTTATGATATCGACGTATCGTAAATCATCATTAGGGTTCTTAGGTAAACCTAATGCTTGTAAATTCAACATATAACACCATTTCCAAAAGATAATGGAAGCTGAAGTAATTTTGCAGACTTACTAAAACTCCGTTACTACGCAACAAACGTAACTTAGCATACTACGACCCCCCACGTCGTCCTAACGTCGGGGTATTTCATACAAGCCATCCAAAAGTGAGTTTTAGGGCATTTCTAATTAGACAATTTGTTTCGGACTGCTGCTGCGCGGGAGTCGGTGGGAGGGCGCGGACGGTTGCTTGGCTTTCCACCATATTTTTTTAGCAATAGCAACCGACCGTACGTACGTGTGCGGGATGGGTGTTGCACTGCGCTGTCAACCAATGATATTATAATAAAAAAGTCGGAAAGCACGGAAAATCAGAACTATTGGTACACCTGAGCAAAGCATTGACAGTGTTGACAGTTTGAGGCGACATCACTGCACAATATGAATTTGTCTCGTTTACGGTTCTAGTAAATAATCATACTATCTTTTTCACAAGCTACAACAGAACATCATCATTACAAAAAAATATCATTGCCCTCAACTGTATTTTTTATGAAAAAGTACCCACAATTTGTATTGTTTAACTTGTTGTCATTTCTGTATTATTTTAACAACTTCTAAATGCAGATAAGATGTAATTTAAAAAAACCCTATAAATATCATCTAATTAGAAACCCTGTCTGGAAACAGGGCCCTTATGCTCAGTGAATGTTTGGGGAAGACCTTTGCCCTAACGTAGTATCTTCAAAAAAACTTGAAACAAGGTTTGAAGGGGAATGCATTCTGGTTTGTGAGTCCAATTCAACCGACATGCTCAGTTCACTAGATAAGTGACTACAACTGCCAGACATCACTTTTACAGAAAAGCAAGTATTTATCAAAATCAGTAAAATATAGTTCAGTGCCCTGCAGAATACAACCCCTAAAAAAAAGTATTCAAAAATCGATATTATTCTCATACCAATAAGACATTTAATGTGATTGCAATTCAATAGAACACTGACTGAACCAGTGAAAAAATCTTGATGAATATTGAGTAAACAAAAGTAAAGCAAAAACAAAAAAGACAGAGATAGAACCTGGCATAGGATACTTTGAACTGAACTACTAATCCAACTTGTATGAGATATCCTGTGACAGACCAGATTCCTAATCTATTTCCAATACATAGCTGCAATTCATTCTTAGGAAAGCTCAATCTCTGCCAGCTACTGTAAATGGACAATAATCTCCTCTACTCAGTAATATACCAAAAACATAAAACCAGGTACTGTAAATCCTAGTTGACAACCAATTTGGAGTATTGGTTACAAATTTCAATCCTACAACAGAGGTAGGATGTTTGATCCCGCACAGTACAAACATAATATGTGAGCATGAACATGTCTGTTTGTATTGGTCTGGGTGTTCTATACAAATAGTACAGTACCCGGCAAACATCTTGAGCATTTGTAGTCGTAGTGGCGGAAAGTTCGCGCATTGTACACTTACGTGCAAAAAATAGATACTCTTTTTTAACTGTGAAATGCTCATATTTATTCGGGTATATATTTTGACAACCTGCGTGGCCCGTTGGCAAGGTCTACTAGCCCAAAGGTCCTGGGTTCGAATTCCGGTACGGACAAAATGTTTGTGTGACGAATCGTGTCTAATTTTCTGACTTGTCGTTTTAACACCACATTAGGTTGTCGCGGCATATTATTCAGTTTAAAACAACCCTCAGAATCGCAACAATAGTAACAATAAGAATAACAACAAAGTCAACAAAAAATTATAACAAATAAAACGTCAACAACAACAACGAAGGTACTTTTCACTGCACGCAAGTGTATTTGGGAAGACAGCGTGACGTAGACACTGACCTACCAATAACGCGTTCGATACGATGCCCCCCGCCGTCGCGCCCCCTCTTCACCACCCATGACACCTAAGGGCGGTTGTGGGCGTGACTGCGGAGAGGCATGCCATTGCTGGACCCCCATGGGAACGGTCGTGGCAACCTGTCCTTGAGTCAGGCACACATCTATTCTTAGCATCTGTCCGATGCTAAGTCTGGCGAATGGCCTTGGGGGAGAGCGCAGGTCGTGATGATCCCCAAGGCAAGGCCTGTGTACTATCCTTCTCGAGGTTGCTGCCCGTTCTTGGTCTGATTCCCTAAGAAACAGACGTAACAGAAAACTCAGGCCGGACCACTTCCAACCCCACCCCTCCCATCCCAGTAGCTAGGTACCACAGACCTGGTGCCTTTGTGCCCGGGTCGAGGGCCCAAAGCTTAATCCTTCCCACCTTCCTATCCCTGTCCAAGAGGAGAAAACCTCTCTAAAAAACCCCAAGCCAAGGCGTGACCGACCGTGCCGATGGCTGCGTGGCTGAGGGGGTGCTCAGTCTCGAACGGTGGACCTCTGATACCGGGCGACCTCAGAGTGTATAAGCCTTACCCCCGCATGCTGGGCTCTGTGGGGGTGGACCACCTTTTCCCACGCTACTCGTGGGAACTGGATGAATAGGTTAGGTTCTCACGGAGAGATAAGGGAACATAGTGGTCCCCTATCATTAACCACAGAACAAGCCGTGTTGGCCTCTGTGGTATCATGCAGTGAGATCGATGACGACGATAGGTCTCATCCACTCGACGCTGTCATGATCACCGCCGAAGCCGTCCTGGGAACACTGGTCCCGGGACTGACTTCGGACCTACAATCATAACTATGATAAAAATTATTCAAGCAAACCTTCACCACGCGAGAGGAGCGTCGGCTGTAATGTGCCAGACTTTCCTTAGCGAGGACTTGGGCATTGCCTTGATTCAAGAACCGTGGCTTAATGGTGACACGGTGCGTGGACTGACTGCCGCAGGGAATGTTCTTTATTACACCAGGGGCACACGTCCAAGAGCATGTATGGTTCTTAAGAAAAACATTAAGTTCATGCCAATCCCAGAGATCAGCTGCGATGACCTCATAGCCGCATATATCTCTCTACCTGGCCTTGCCGGCAGGAAAACTGTTGTCTGCTCGGCATATCTCCCCGGCGAGGCTCCTGATCCGTCAATTCAGCTTCAAGCACTTGTGGACTACTGCAGGGAGCAAGAAGCGGAGCTAGTTGTGGGTTGTGATTGCAACGCGCACCACACTAGCTGGGGAAGTACGGATACAAATCATAGGGGCGAAATACTTTATGATTTTTTACTCAGTAACAACCTGTATGTCCTCAACGAGGGTTGCGAGCCGACCTTCGTTACGAGGAGTAGGCAGGAAGTACTAGACATAACCTTCTGTACTGGGCAGATCCAGAGACGCATAAGTCGATGGAAAGTCTCAGGGGAAGTCTCACTATCTGATCATAGACATATCAGGTATGACCTAGGAGGCAGTGATGAGGCTCCACCCACTGCTCCCTATAGGAACCCTAAGGCGACCAACTGGGGCAGATACACTGAATGCCTAGGCGAAAACTTAGGGGCTGTCAATGAGAGCATACGCTCAATTGAACAGCTAAACTCTGCTACAGTGGCAATAACAAAGGGCATGATTGAGGCCTACGAAGCTAATTGTCCGCTCAAACAGGGCCACCGGGGACACAAAAATATCCCAGGGTGGAACAAGTCCCTCTCCCGGCTCAGAGCCAGAGCTCGCGACCTGTTCAACAGGGCAAAGCGAACAGGGGTATGGGAAGAATATTCCAAGGCTCTCACTGAATACAATAGGGAGCTACGGAAAGCAAAAAGACAGTCTTGGAGGAAGTTCTGTGAGGAAATCGAGGGCGCCTCGCAGGCGGCCAGGATACACAAAATACTATCCAAGACACCCACGTCGCATCTAGAACTTCTTAAGAAGGCGGATGGGGCGTTTACCAGCTCAGCGGAAGAAACTCTGAAGCTACTGGCTCAAGTTCACTTTCCGGGCTCCTACCAGATCACTGACAGAAACCCTCCTCACATTATTCCTGGAGCACCCCGGCCAAGGTCGGAGGACTGGAGGAGGGCCTCACAGATCTTTAGACCCAACCAGGTCAGATGGGCCATCAACAGTTTCAAACCCTACAAGTCTGGGGGTGTTGATGGAATCTTTCCCGCACTTATGCAGAAGGGCATCGAGGTCCTTCTGCCATTCGTGGTAAAAATATTTAGAACCAGCTTTGCACTCGGTGTTCTACCTAAAAATTGGACCAAGGTTAAGGTAATTTTTATACCGAAGGCAGGGGACAAAGACAGGTCCCAGCCTAAATCCTACCGGCCAATTAGCCTAACGTCTTTTCTCCTAAAGACGATGGAAAAGGTGCTGAACCTGCACATCAGAGAAAGTTACCTCACGGTCAACCCTCTGCATGGGAGGCAACACGCCTACAGATGCGGTAGATCCACGGAATCCGCTCTGATTGAACTCACGGACAGGATTGAAAGGGCCCTGGAAGACAAAGAGATCGCCCTATGCGCCTTTCTCGACGTTGAGGGGGCCTTTGACAATACCTCGTCCACATTATCATCAAATGTATGAAAAACAAAGGCGTGGACGAAACCACCCTTAGGTGGGTAGAGTCCTTCAAGGACGGTAGAAACATCCCTCCTTGATGCACGCGTAGAGGTCAAGGTGACCAGGGGCTGCCCTCAGGGTGGCGTCCTGTCACCACTAGAATGGTCCATTGTTGTGGATGACCTTCTACATCGATTAAACAACGCGCACTTTACCACGCAAGGGTATGCGGACGACCTGGTGATCATGGTGGTAGGCAAATGTCAAAATACCATATCGGGTCGAATGCAGAGGGCGCTGCGTTTGGTAGAAGAATGGTGCCAGGAAGTGGGCCTGTCAGTAAACGCTGACAAAACCACACTGGTACCATTCACCCGCAAACGGAACCTGGAGGGAATTCGCAAACCTACCTTGTTCCGTAAACCCATAGGGATCTCCAAGGAAGTCAAATATCTGGGAGTAATCATGGACCAGAGACTGACATGGAACCCTCACATAAGCAACATTACCCGGAAGGCACGTATGGCCCTGGGGATCTGTTGCCGTCTAGTTGGCACCAATTGGGGGCTCAACCCCAAGGCTGCTTTCTGGATATACACTGCCATAGTGCGACCCATGATCGCCTATGCTTGCGTGGTTTGGAATAAGAAAACCACTCAAGTTACAAGCAGTGTTTTACTCGGCAGGGTGCAACGGCTGGCCTGCTTGATAACCACTGGGGCCATGAAGTCCACTCCCACGGCAGCTCTGGAGGCCATGCTGTCGCTGTGCCCTCTCCACATCCATCTGGGGACGGAGGCTAAGGCGGCCATGCTGAGAGTGCTGAACAATGGGGGTGGCAGGTTCCAGTCGAAATGCATGGTCAACCTGAAGGCTGAGCTGCACAGGATGCCTGTTACGCTTATGCCTAAGGACAACATGCCCATTCAGTACCACTTCACAAAATGGTACAGTGTAGAAATCCCGGGGAGGAACGAGTGGGAGGAAGGATCTCCCGCGAAATTCCTACCGGGAGACATCGTGTGGTACACCGATGGATCCAAAATGAATGGTAGAGCCGGCTATGGAGTCTACGGCGAGAGGCCAAGGGCGCGCATATGTAGCAGCCTAGGCGTCCACGCCACGGTATTCCAAGCGGAAATGGCCGCCATTCTTCACTGCGCACAGGCAAACCTGGAGCGCCGGTTCTGGCACAGGAGTATCTACATACTCTCTGATAGCCAGGCCGCTCTTAAGGCTCTAGCCTCAGTTGAAATCAACTCGAAACTTACCCTGGATTGTGCCCAAGCGTTGAACAACCTCGGCGCCAACAACAGGGTCACGCTGCGCTGGGTCCCGGGTCATTGCAATATCCCTGGGAATGAAGCTGCAGATGAGCTGGCCAGGGCTGGGGCGGAATCCACCAATCAGGCCCCAGAGCCAATGGTGGGTATACCCAACTGCGCCCTGCGTCAGCCACTAAAAGCTCGGGCGGAGACCCTTGGCATGCTGGCCTGGACCAATACAAACGGACTGGTGCACGCCAAGGCTCTGATAAAGGGCTACTCACATAAGTTCACCGCGGAGGCCCTAGGGATGAGTAGGGGTCAAATCAGAACCCTCACCAGAACCCTAACAGGACACTGCCGGTTGAACAAACATGGTCACAGGATTGGGATCTCAGAGGTCCCAACCTGTAGATTCTGCCAAGACATGGACGAAACGCCGGTCCACGTCCTCTGCGACTGCGATGCGTTATCGCAGCGTAGGTACCGCGTGCTGGGGAGTCACTTGCTTGCTCCCCAGGACGCCAAGAACATCACTCCCGGGAAAATAGTGCAGTTTATGAAGGCTGCTGGCCTGGAGAGTGATCTTTAAAGGGATGATGGCCACAATAGATCAGTAATGGTCGCAGTGGCCTATCGCTCAGGCGACATCCCCACCCACAACGAATAACGAATGACACCTAAAATTCGGTTCTGCGCAGTCAAGGTCATTTGCTCAAGATGTTTGCCGGTAACTATAAGTTATGTATTTACAAAATAATATTTTTCCATTGTCTAGTTACCATAACATAAGTTTTGCTTAGTTTGGGGTTAGAGCTTGCTGTATGGAATAACATCCAAAGATATTACTTATTTATTAAAAAAAAAGTTAAATAGAAAAGAGAGGAAATAAAAGGTCTATGTGACTAGATAGATGACCTCCAGACTAACTAGATAGGTGACCTCTAGAGTAACTAGATAGGTGACCTCTCTAGTACTTTCAGCATCAATAATATTGCTTTTTCTATTGTTATTTCAACACAATCCCATCTGGTGGTAAGTGGCCTGATTATGGTCAATTTTCACCCAGTTAATGTCTTTCTCTCAGCTAAAATGCAAAATTCATTAGTTTCAGGGCTGCAATTTTAAAACACGTAGTGTTGTGGCTCAATGGAGTGATGAAAAAAAATAAAAAATAAATAATGTTTCTAATTCCAGTGTACATTGTACCACACATTTTCTGAAGTAGGTGTATGCAACTTAGGGATAATAATGTCTTTTAATAAAAATAAATAGATGAGATTTCTTACATATTCTTGTCTCACTTTAAAAGCATAGTAAGTACAGTAGAATCCGTTTATTATGACTCCGCCTATATTGACCAACCGGTTATTATGACGTAATTACACTACGAAATTTGGTTTTCATATAAAATTCTTTATAAAAAAGTCGGATATAATGACTTCCCTTACAGTGACATGTCGCTTATTATGACCCATTTTTAATAAATTATGTCCGGTTATAATGACCGACATGATTCTTTACACCTCCGGTAATGTTCGTTGATTCCCGACGACAATATTGAAAATGATCATTTGACCATAGCTATGTCCTCTATACACAATAGTATTAGAGACTGTTTTTACAATAAAATGAAAAAACAAAAGCAGACAAAAATTACAGATTACTTACAGTAAAAAATACACTTGTATGTGTTATAATGTGCTGAGTACGTGCAATTTTGATTTTGATTTAATATGTATGTATATGTCACCGGAAAATAACAAGAACCGTAAATTTATAAATTTCCTAGGAAATTTATAAACTTTCGTAGGATTCTAAACGAGAGATAAATTGTATTATTTTACGCCCACATTTCCGGAAATTTATAAATTTTCGGCACGCATCCGTAAAATAATAAGTGGGCGGTAACCAAACGCCATGTGCGCTCTGATTGGTCGAATTAGTCACGTGTCATTCCTCTCCTCCGCCATTTAATTTTGGTAGAAGGCCGGCTAATGTTTTATATTTTGTAAGAACAATTCATCTTCGTGTTCATTGTATAATTTGCGGCTAACTCTCCGGCGATGAGAAACACCGATAAAAAATCTAAGCAACCCAGATAACGGCGGTATGCTCGCTTCTTACCACGATGGGTTCAAATTCCCTCGGTGAAATGTGGGCTTCTGAATGTTCCGTTCGTTCACCGTGATGGGAACTCAGTGCGACTCTGACTACCCCATTTGGCATATGATCAAGATGGTATGGCATGTTTTGTATGTTATATTTTATAAGTGTATTTCATTTTTTTATAAACTTTTTGATATCGTAAAACACGATTTCTGCCGTCTTATTTTGATTAAGTAGGGGTTATCAGCCTATTAATTGTAAAAAGTAACCCGTTAAACCTACCCAGTTTTAAAGTAAAAGTCCAGACAGGTAGGTATTCGAAACTGATAAATGTACAGTTTGGCAAGTGTGATTGTCAACATCGACCAATCAGAGAGCAGTGTGTTATTTTCCGTAATTCATAAAAGCGTAAAATTAAAAGCTCTTCTCTGATTAGTCGAACCGTTTAGAATCTTACGGATAGATATCCGTAAGTTTATAAATTTGCGATGTGTCGTCGCAAATTTATAAATTTCCGGAAATGTGGGCGTAAAATAATACAATTTATCTCTCGTTTAGAATCCTACGAAAGTTTATAAATTTCCTAGGAAATTTATAAATTTACGGTTTTTGTTATTTTCCGGTGACATATACATATTTAATTACTATGTTTCTGTATTAAAATACTTAAGTACATACATATTTACATGAAAAAGATTTTTCATTTCACAAAACGCTTTGTATGACGTCCGCTTATTATGACGTGTTTGTCAATTCCTTTCGATGTCATTATAAACGGACTCTACTGTATTTCACAATAAATGGCCAGTCCTTTCAACATATTATTTTACAGGTGATACAAGCTGACTTCCCAATGCATGTAGGTAGTAGGACTCATGTATGAGAAATCAACTTTTGTCCTGAATGTTTACTTTTCTAATCACCTGTGAAATAGTATCATGCCAACGCGTAATCCACCGCTAATGAGCTGGAACTAAAATATTATCACCATCCATGTCCTAGAAACCACTGTGTTTAGTTGTTCTAGTAACAACCCAGGACGTTACTGGTTCATTTAAAGGTTACAAATTGTATAAGTTTTAACAGTATTAATTAACACACTGGTGGTGGAAACGCTTACGAGTTTCGGTATAGACAAATAATTCTGATCAAGTGGACATTAGGCGCGGTGACTGTATGACGAATGATAACAAATCCTTCGCAACGCCCATACTAATAGTTCATTTACGACGCGGATTATAAGTCCACTAACACTTATTACAAAGTTAAACAACACACATCAGTAAAAATATCCTCCAAATAGACTCAAATGCAGTTTTAGTGGTACGATTAACTTGAAATATTGGATGGTAACACTCACCCACTCCGCCCAAGAAGTCAACAGTTTACGTGACGTAATAAACACAATGTCCAATATCTCACGCGAATCACAAAATCAAACAAACATAACCAGATTATTTACAGCACTGAATAATACCGTATGTGCCGGATAATTTGACAAATTCATACACAGACCACCGCTATACCGTGCCACAAAACGAAAATGGCAGCGTAAAACTGAAATGTGTAGTGTACTTCGACCAAATTAAAAGATCTCCACTGATCTTAGCTTGAATTTATTCACAACCTAATACACAAACGTACTAAGGTGCTTTTTGGCGACGCCGTTGCTATAAAACCGGCAAAAGACGACCTTCGGAATTTGGTGGAGTTATAAATAGTTCCAAAAGAATCCGCTTGAGTGGTAGCATGCATTTCGTTTCGTTACCTCAGTGATGTGAAGAAGAGCTTTAATTTATTTATGGTGCGTGTTCTCTCTCGTAGCCAAGGACAATCGTCAAACTTTTTCCGTCAAAGTACCGGTACCTGCAAAAAAAATACATTTTCTGACAAAAGAAAAGGTAATTCAAAAAAACGATGTTTTAATTCACTTTTGACACTTTGTAATTCTAAAGAATTATTGATGCCATAATTAAAGATAAACGCATTTAAAAGTTTTTTATTGGGTATAAAATAGAATAGTTATAAATTATCCAGCAGTTTACGAACCATGGTCACTGCATGGAAAACGCAGCTTTAAAAGTAAAATAAATCGATTTTTTAGAATTATCAGAAAGTAAGTGAGAGGAGCAATCAATTTGTTGATTGACTGCACATAATTGAAGTCCGAGTAGGTATAGACTCTTACTCCCGAATGCACAAAGTAAAGCATTCTTCTTCTTCTTTTTGTTTGGTGCCAATATCTGTGTTTACCACAATTCTGCCAATGTCACGTAGTTAGCCAATACACGGTACGGAGTTGTTATCATCCCGGGTACTTACGAACGATAATGTTCCACTTATGTGAATTAATCTAAAACAAAGAAAACAGCACAGATGGACAACACAGTTATGACAACACTATAAAAACTAGACAAATCACACAGTAGTAACGAATACGATACACAACAGTTTACATGTTCAACATAGAATAAAGAGAGAAGGTGGGGGGGGGGGGGATCTGCGAACGGATAGCCAGAAGTGAAATAATATCATATTTATAAATTTACATAAAAACTACACAATTTTAGATTAATTAACGCCACATTACAATTTTATTTTGTTAATCCGTATGAATTTTGCGAGGACATCTATTACAGGGGAATTAACTAAACCCAGGATGGAGTTTAGGTTACATGGACGGGGAATGTTTTCAGGTAAGTGGTCGTATAATGACACACCCACCTTAGGACAGTTGAAAAATATATGGTCTGCTGAACCTTCGTCCAGCCCGCATTCGCACAGTGACGAGTCCATAACCCTGATTTTCGCTAAGTGCACCGGGGTGCAAGCATGGCCTAAACGTAGCCGGCTAATGACAGAAACTACGGCTTTTGATAAGTTGGGCTGTTTAAAAAACCAAGGGCGAGGGGGGATTTCTTTTTGAATTTCGAAGTAGGATCTACCAGCTAATTTCCTTGTGTTCCGCCAATCTGTGTGCCACGAAGTAAATAGATGCGAGCGAGCAAGACTATGCAGGTCGTGAGAAAAAAGTTTATAATTATCTAAAATTCCTACGGTGATGGCATTTTTCGCGCAAGAGTCTACTGTTTCATTTCCAGGGATTCCACAGTGGCTAGGGATCCAGGCAAGAGCAATAACTAAACCTTTTTCTTTGCAGTTTAACAGCGCTTCTCTGATCTGAAGTGTGTACGGAAATTTGGATTTGGATCTGAATGGATTGGACATAATGGACTGGAGGGAACTTAATGAGTCTGAAAAAATAAGGGATTTATTAAGATTATGGGATGACGCATAACGAACTGCTTCTAAAATAGCGAGGGATTCTCCAGTAAAGGTGGAAGTTAAAGGAGGGCATTTGAATAGCAAGGCCGTTTTGGATTCGGGTATCCAGACAGCTGAGCCAACACAGCCGTCTTCTTGGAGCTTGGAGGCGTCCGTGAAGAGGAGGTGCCAATCTTGCCAGTGTTCGGCGACTTTGCTAGCAAATGTATGAGGAGCAGACGGGGAGTTTTTATCAACGCCAATGTTCAGGATGATATTAGGATTTAGGATTAGTGACTCGAATTTATTTAAGAAGAGGGGATTTTGGGAGTGAGTAGCAACTGGGGCTGGAAGACGGGAAAACTTTACAAATGAATGAAGAATGCATGGACGGGGATGGGAGGGATCGGACATATTAAGTAAGCATCTGAGCTTTTCATAAAGAGGGTGAGAGGGTTTTTGAAACACTTTTACGCAGAATCTATCACTCAGATATTGTCTACGCAAGAAAAGGGGCGGATCTACACATTCTATTTGAAGCGCATTTATGGGGGATGACTTCATTGCTCCTAATATAATGCGAAGGCATTTGGACTGGATTTTTTTAATTTTGTCTAGTGCAGATTTATTACATGGATCTAGTAGGAAGGAACCGTAGTCTAGGTGGCTGCGGACTATCGCATTGTAAAGGAGCTTCTGCGAGTACGGGTGGGCGCCCCACCAGACGCCAGAGAGAGCTCGTAGAACGTTTATGCTCTTTTCTGCCTTTTCCGCGATGTAAGTGAAGTGGGCAACACCCGACAACCTACTGTCTAATATCAAGCCTAGAAATTTAACCTGGTTCGCTGTTGGAATCATGTTTCCATTGATATGAACATTGGGGTTCGGGATACTGCGTTTTTTAGTAAACACCACTGTTGAGCATTTTTGCACAGAGAGGGAAAGACCATGAGTGGTGAGCCAGTCATCTAAGTAGCCCAGAGCCGAGTTCAAACGAGAGGATGCCTCTGGAATGGAGTCAGTCTGTACATAGAGAGCTATGTCGTCCGCGTATTGAAGAATTTCCACCAAGGGGTGGACTGTTCTTTCCAGGTCGTAGGTGTAAAGATTATATAATAGCGGACTTAGGACTGATCCTTGAGGCAGGCCCTTCCACACTGTGTGTGGAGATGTCATGGCAGATTGGGATTTAACTATGATATTTCTTGACGTCAGAGCATTACAGATAAATTGAACCATCTTCTGCGAGATACTCAGCTGGAGCAATTTTTGCCTGAGTACTGGAAGTAGAACGTTATCATATGCCGAAGAAATATCTAAGAAGACTCCTACAAGGTATTCTTTTTTCCTAAAGGCTGAGCGGATATCTGTCGTTAGAATACTTAAACTGTCAAGGGTGCTGTAGCCTTTTCTGAATCCGAATTGAGATTTAGCGAGAATGTTATTTGATTCTACAAACCATTCAAGCCGGTTCCTAATTAGGTGTTCCATGACCTTGAGTAGTACAGACGATAAGGCTATAGGTCTATATGAGTTAGGGTCCATGGTATCTTTGCCTGGTTTGAGAATCGGTATGACTAACTGTTGCTTCCATGAGTCCGGTAGCGAACCATTATCAAAGAATAGGTTGACCAATTTAAGAAAATACAATTTTGTTTTAAGTGGGGATTTACATAAAAAGGAATAGGGGATGCCATCTATGCCGGGCGAGGAGTCTTTCAGTCCATCCAAGGAGCATGCCAGTTCTTCAAAAGGGAAGGGATTATCGAATTTGTTTAAAGAGGGGGTACTGGGATTAGAGTTAGATGGGAAGGAGTCTATGAAAGGAACGTAAGGAGGAGCTAGTTTGTCTAAGAAGGAGTTTAACCAGCTAGCAGGATCATTAGAAGTAATGTTGGTAGAACTTAGACTCTGACGGAAGCGTCTGATATGTTTCCAAACAACAGATGATGGGGTGCGTGGAGACATGCTTTCGCAAAATCGAATCCATCCAAGTTTTTTCTTCTGTGATAGAATTTTTTTAGTTTGCGCTGCAGTCTGTTGGTAGGATAGAAAGTTGTTCACAGTCATTGAGGACCTATATTTTTTTTCCGCGTCCTTGCGTTTCCGAATAGCGGAGGTGCATTCAGAATCCCACCATGGAGGAGATATTCTACGGCGGTTAGGATTCTTACAGGGAATGTGGGCATCTGCTGCTGTTCGTAGGGCGTTTACTAACTCATTATAGCACAAGAGGGAGTTTTCCGGAGAACTAAAGGGAAGGGAGTCTGTTTTTTTGTCTACCTCTGAAGAGAATGCTGTCCAATCTGCTTTATTTATTTTATATTTGAGGAGGGGAGGGTGGGAAGATGTTGGGGACTGGTCGGGAAGAGTTACTACAATTGGATAGTGATCACTACCAAAGGTGCTTTTTAGGACAGTCCATGAGAGTAGAGAGCTTATATTTGGGGAGGAGATAGTTAAATCCAAAGCAGAGGCTGGGTTTTGCGAGGGGGGACATCTTTTAGTTGGGCAGCCGTTATTTAGGATACAAAGATTCAAGTCATCAAGAAGGTCAACAAGCAAGATACCTGACGAGTCTGAATGATAGGATCCCCAGGAGACATGATGGGCATTCAGGTCCCCCATAACTAGTACCGGAGGAGGGAGAGAGGATATGGCTGATCGCAGTTCAGCAAGAGTGGAGGGGGTAGGGTGGTGGGAGATATATACAGACAAGAAAGATATATTACAAAACCGCATAGCCACGAACTGAATGTCCTGACTATGTGGGGGAAGGGGGATTTGGGAAAAGGTAGCGGAGCGCCTTACCAATAAGGCGCAACCTGCGTACCCATCGTTCCTATCATCTCGGAGACATGAATAGCCAGACACGCGGAAACGTGAATCTGGAACTAGCCACGTCTCCGAGACGGCTAGGACAGATGGGGAGTATGTATTGATTAAATTCATAATTTCATGTTTTTTAGGCCTAATGCTCTGGCAGTTCCATTGGATCACTGACAGCGCCATCAAAGTAAAGCATCTCCCACATTTAAAGCTGTCACTGTCAGTTCAATATTGCCTCTGGCATTTAGTTTCATACAAAAAAACAAACATTATTGTGCCTGTCTAGTATCATATCTATCATTTTACCGGCAAAACTCTTACTACCGGTCGCTATCGGCATTTGTTGAGCTTTTGACTTTTCGACCACCAATTGCAACACTATTTTAATATTTTTCTCATTGGAAAATCATCTTCAGTCTGTGGCTGATGTTTGACATTGACTGTGACACTTGACACTCTTGACAGAATGTGCCGAACAGCCGTCTGCGAAAGTAGGTGATGTTGCTGCAGAACGAATAAGTTTTTGAAAGTTTGTTTCTATAATTTTACGTGGACCGCGAGTGTTTTTAAAGTTCATATATAAAAATAACTATATATTAAAAAATGTGTGACATTGTGACAGTAATAGCTCCAGTAAATATAGCTGTGATCAAATATTGGGGCAAACGCAATGAAGAATTAATATTACCGTTAAATGATTCCGTTAGTGCTACTTTGGATACCAGTGTTATGTGCGCTAAAACATCTGTAAGCGCAAGTCCTGAGTTTGAAGAAGATCAATTTTGGTTAAATGGGAAAAAGGAGTCTTTCGCCAATGCAAGATTGCAGAATTGTGTACGAGAAATTAAGGCAAGAGCTGCGGCTGAAGGCAGTGTAGAGAGTGCCTTCCTTTCATTGAAAATTCATGTTTGTTCGGAAAACAACTTTCCAACTGCCGCAGGATTGGCATCTTCTGCTGCTGGATATGCCTGTTTAGTGTCAGCTCTTGCCAAACTATTCAAAGTGAAGTCTGATGTTAGTTCTATCGCACGCTTGGGGTCGGGTAGTGCTTGTCGCAGTGTTTATGGCGGCTTCGTGCGGTGGCATGCCGGTGTGAACCCCGATGGGTCTGACTCTGTGGCTACACAAGTTGCCGAAAGGTCACATTGGCCAGAAATGAGAGCATTGATCCTTGTAGTAGGTGATGATAAAAAGAAAGTGAGTTCTACAAAAGGCATGAAAATATCCTCTGCAACATCAGAACTGCTTCAGTATAGAATTCAGAAGTGTGTGCCTGAGAGAACAGAAGAAATTTGCAAAGCCATCAAGGAAAAAGACTTTTCTAAATTTGCAGAGATCACTATGAAGGACAGCAATCAATTTCATGCAATTTGTCTAGATTCATATCCTCCTTTTACTTACATGACAGCAGTTTCACACAAAATTGTAGAATTAGTACATAAATATAATGAAATAATCGGTGTAGTCAAAGTAGCATACACCTTTGATGCAGGTCCCAATGCATGTTTGTATATTCTCGAAGAAGAAGTACCTAAATTTCTACCAGTAATTCAACAGATATTTCCCTCATCTGAAGATAATTTTATTACTGGTTTACCAACAAAACTAGAGTCAAATGCAGAGTTGCTTAAAAACTTGAGTATTCAGCCTGAAAATTTAGATTCAGTCAAGTATGTAATCCATACTAGAGTTGGGGATGGACCCACCGAAGTCTTAGATGGACATCTTTTGAATAAAGCTGGTTGGCCTGTCTGTGATGTAATTGTATAGAACCAGCTTCATATAACTTTCTGGACGTGAATACAATGTAATTTGATTACACACATCTGAAATCATAGATGGTGATTGGGGGGGCTAATTGGTATTATTATTTTGATGTTAAGTGTAAGTTTTATTAATTTATTTTAAGATGTAGAAAAACATTCAGTTTTGAATTTCTTCAGCTCACTATGAGAATATGGTAGTAGTTTTGTTATAATTTGACATCCCATGCCAACTCACAATAGTTCCTCAAAGCCCAGAGGAGAATGAAACCATATTGTTAAGATACAGTAGCATTAAGTATGTAATAGCTGCTATTTCACCTAGTAACTGTACAAGTTATCCTTAGTTATGAATCAGACAATCTTGATGTAAAGAGTTTTAATATATTTTTATTTGAATACTTATTTTTACTAACAAATGATTTTTTGCTCTCCCTATTAAGGAAGTCATTGTTTTTTATACATTACTGACCTGTTTGGGTAACAGGTGAATAAACTTTTATGAAAACTATGGAAGTTATTTTCTCAGTTGAAAACCACACAGTGAACGGCACATCAGTCTACCCATTTCTGTTTTTTATCTTGCTCCAAATGGCATTTCTCTGCTATAGAACAGAGCAAGGAAGACTGACCGGAAATTGGGCAGCCAGTCATGCCATTGACTCCACCTGAAAATTAAAACCCTAGGCAATAAGTACATAATTTACTTGCAGTGCACACCTTATGACCACCGCAGTGCATCGAAAGAAAATTAATTTACCAAAATGTGTTGTCCCCGCCTCTTAAGATGTCAATTTCGGTACCTATAGAACTACGCCGCGAACGATAGCACACCAAGGTAATCCTATACTACCAACGCATTCATAGTGGAAAAAGACCTCACCGCGCCTCAGGGTGAATTCTCACCGAGACGCGACGATGCGCGCACATCTTAATAGACCTCAAAATAATATACTTAATTTACGCATTTCAGTGTGAGAATTCAGGATACGTTGCACTACGCAGAACTGCCTGCATCACCGCGGCCTGCAAAGGACGATTGGCTGAGTCTCGCGACGTGGCGATGCGTCTCTTGGCGGCGCGTGGAGCAGAGCAGCGCGAAATCATTGGCCTCTTCGGATGTCGCGTCTCGGTGTGAACTTACCCTAAAGTGTACGAGGAATCGGATTTTTGGTTTAGGACTGCTGGTTGAGGGAGGGCGTTTTACACTGCGTTTGCCGATCCGCGGTTTCCACTCAGGACTCTGCCTGCCACTGCCATCGGTCCTTCGCCAGACAGACGCCAAGTTAGCAGATTCTGCGAGCATTGTTTGGGAGGTATATTACATGCTCTACGTACTCAGTGAGCTATCTGGGTCGTTACCCCCATGAAGATCTGTGCAGACGAGGGACTTATGACCGCCTAGAACATGTTGACGCACACGGGCTTTCGTTCTCCTTCTGGACACTCGAGAGCTTAGGGCTTCTTTTCCATCAAACGGGTTTGCGTCCGCACGCTGGTAACGACCATGCGCGTCACACTTGTACTGGTCCTATCGTTTCATACAATACAAACGTATCATTTGATGCATCGCATGGGAAGGTGCGACAAAGTCCCTCGTCTGCACAGACTTTGAAAGGGGTAAGAACCCCGATACTGGACTAAGCACGTAAAACATATATTTTATAAAATCTGCTAACATCCTATCATGTTGCCGTTGACCGTACTAGTGTTCCCCACAGTTATGAATAAGGTAGTTGCCGATCTATAGCCAAACCAATCGTAAGGCTAACGATAGCACAAAACAAAGCAATAATACTATCGATAGTCTTGGAGTACGATAACAAATTATCGATACTGTCGATTTTATTTGCAGCGATTGTTTAACAATTTGCAATAGTATCCAATTTTCAGGTGTAATAGTCAATCAATCAACTATGTGGATATAACCCTATATAATATATAATATTAATAGTTTTCCTTGATGGTCCTCAACTAGTTACATTACACTTGCAAATTGATGAAATCAACAGTATTGATAGTCCGAAACGATCGTTGCAAATAAAATCGAAAGTTTGTTAATATCTAAATAGAATCCTTTCGAAGGTATTGCATTGTTCTGTGCTATCAATAGGGTAGGGACATGATTTTCGATGATACTACTTATCGATTGTTCGCCAACACTAGACCGTACAGTGATGTGCGTGTGGTGTGAGTGCTCCTTTTTGAAAGTTGATCGAAACATTACGAGATTCAAGAATATTTTAGGAAATAATTGTCAAAACTTCAATAGTGCAAATACAAATTTGTCAAAAGTAGGTGGAAAAAGTTACGGTCAATTAACTAGAACACTCAATCGGCTAATCTGAGAAAAATACTTTATCTCGTGTCTCACAAAGTACTTATCTTTCTGTATATATTTTATTGTGAGAAATTTGTGATTAATTTGTTAAATGTATCGAAAAATATTCGATGGTTTTTAACGGTTTGTCATGATTTTTATAAAGGTATCTGTAGATCACTCAATCCTCCAAGTGTGCCGATGGAGTGTTCCTAAAATCTTTAACTACGGCTACATAAATTCTTGACCTTTTTACTCTATTCATCATTTCAGCCGAACGACGCCCACTGCTGGGCATAGGCCTCCCCCAAAGATCTCCACAACGATCGGTCCTGCGCTGTCCGCATCCAGCGGCTTCCCGCGACCTTGACAAGATCGTCGGTCCACCTTGTGGAGGGCCTGCCCACGGAACGTCGTCCGGTACGTGGTCGCCATTCGAGAACCTTTCCGCCCCAACGGCCATCGGTTCTCCGCGCTATGTGTCCCGCCCACTGCCACTTCAGCGATGCAATCCTTCGAGCGATGTCGGTTGCCTTAGTTCTCCTGCGGATCTCATCATTTCTGATTCGATCAAGCAGGGAAACACCAAGCATCGCTCTCTCCATTGCTCGCTGGGTGACTTTGAGCCTTCTTATGAGACCCATAGTGAACGACCACGTCTCACTCCCATATGTCATTACTGGCAACACACACTGGTCAAAGACTTTCGTCTTGAGACACTGAGGAATTTCGGACGCGAATATATGCCGGAGCTTCCCGAACGCTGCCCATCCGAGCTGGATTCGACGAGAGATCTCTTTCTCGAAGTTGGACTTACCTAACTGGACTGCCTGTCCCAGGTAAACATAGTGGTCAACAACTTCGAGTGTAATGTTCCCAACGTTAACTGGAGCGGGTGCAACATGGGCATTGAACATGATTTTCGTCTTGTCCATGTTCATCCTAAGACCCACTCTTTGAGAAGCATTACCGAGATCTTCGAGCATTATGTTCAGGTCTTCCAAGGTCTCAGCCATAAGAACTACATCATCGGCGAATCGTAGGTGTGTTAGGTACTCGCCATTGATGTTGATGCCGCGTCCTTTCCAGTCCAGAAGCTTGAAAATATCCTCCAACGCAGCTGTGAACAATTTCGGAGAAATAACGTCTCCTTGTCTCACGCCTCGCTGTAGTTGGATCGGATTAGAGTTCTGGTTCTGTAATCGGACCGACATGGTGGCGTTCTGGTATAGGTACCTTAGCACCTCGATGTACCTGTAGTCTATTTGGCACCTTTGGAGAGACTGCAACACTGCCCAGGTCTCAATCGAATCAAAGGCCTTCTCATAGTCCACAAACGCCAAGCAAAGTGGCAAGTTATACTCTTCGGTCTTCTGTATAACTTGCCGCAGCGTATGAATGTGGTCTATGGTACTATAGCCTTTTCGGAACCCGGCTTGTTCGGGAGGTTGGAAGTCGTCAAACCTGCGAGCGAGACGATTCGCAATGACTCTCGAAAACAACTTATAGATATGGCTCAGAAGCGATATGGGTCTGTAGTTCTTCAAGAGAGTTTTGTCACCCTTCTTGAAAAACAGCATCACATCGCTTCTGCCCCATGCCTTTGGCGTTCTGCCCTCGAGGATGACAGAACTGAAGAGCGTCTGGAGGACCTTGAGTATCGGCCGACCGCCCGCTCTCAGAAGCTCTGTTGTGATTCCGTCATCACCCGCCGCCTTGTTGTTTTTAAGCTGCTTGAGAGCCATCCTAATCTCGTACAGGCTGACGTCCGGGATATCTTCGGTATAGTGTCGGGTAAGCTTGGCTCTAGGGTCTTTAGCCTTGCTTTCAACAGGTGTTTGCGTGGAATACAGCTGTCCATAGAAACTCTCAATCTCCCTCAGGATTTCAGGTGTGGACGTAATGATGCTACCTGCCTCAGTTTTCAGCCTCGTGAGTTGGCTTTGCCCAATAGACAGATCTCTGGCGAACACTTTGGAGCCTTTGTTCCGCTCAATGGCCTCTTTAATACGCTGGGTATTAAATTGGCGAAGGTCGCTCGTCAAAGACTTAGATATCTGTCTATTGAGTTGCCGATAACGATGGGCATCCACTGAGTCCTGTAGCCTCATTTCGTTTCTCTGATCCATGAGTAGGAGAGTATGGCTGGAGAGTTTCTTTAATTTTGGACGGCGGGTTTTAAAGTGCTTGGACCCTACCGTACGGACAGTATCCACCACCATGTTGTATTGATCGTCCACATCGATGCTGTTCTCAAGGGCTTCGAAGCGGTTTTGAAGCTCGAGCTGAAAGCACTCGGGGTTTTGAATCTGAGCCGGTATTGGTCGGAGCGTGGATTTTATCAGTCGCGCTCTCTCAAGCTTTATGTCGATATTCAATGTGCCTCTGACCATGCGGTGATCGCTTCCTGTCTTAACAGCGTTGATCACAGTGACATCATTGAATATGTGCTTCTTCGTCGACATGATAAAATCGATCTCGTTTCTCACCTTACCGTCCGGACTGAACCAGGTCCATTTGCGGCTTACGGGCTTCTTGAAGAAGGAGTTCATCATGAAGAGGTTCTCCTTCTCCATAAAGTCTGCCAGCATCTGGCCCCTGTTGTTCCGTTGCCCAAATCCAAATTGCCCCACTCTCAGCTCATCACCGCAACGTTGCCCCAACTTCGCATTGAAATCCCCCATCACAACTGTGTAGTGGGTTTTATGGCT
The DNA here is from genome assembly GCA_950022985.1 of Udea ferrugalis. NCBI lineage: Eukaryota > Metazoa > Arthropoda > Insecta > Lepidoptera > Crambidae > Udea > Udea ferrugalis. The sequence continues at coordinate 3,833,177 of OX465532.1, read as the reverse complement.
ATGCATGGCTTTAGAGATCTCCTCATACATAGCCTCCACTTCGACATCGTCGTGTTTCGAGGTCGGAGCGTAGACCTGAATGACATTCAGCAAATATCGTTTCGATATTCTGAGTATCAGGTACGCTACCCTGCTCGAAACACTTCCGATAGTTATCACGTTGTTGACAAGGGACTTGTGGACGATGAACCCGACACCACCTAGGGACTGTTGGTCGCCCTCCCGGTGGTATAGTAAGTTACCGGATTGCAGGGTTATCGAGTCCTCGCCCTCTCTTCGGACTTCTGATAACCCAATAATATCCCAATGTAACTTACCAATTGCCTCTTCCAACTCAATCAGCTTCGCGTCGAGCCTCAGTGTGCGCGCGTTATAAGTTGCCAGGTCGAGTCGTCGATGTTGGCAGCCGGATCCTACCCGGGGATTCTTCGCACCCCCTGCCCCGCCGTTACCATAACCGCTGCCGTAGCCAGGAATAGCGGGGCCGCCGGGGACTGGGGGCCGTTTCCTATGTCGTGCCATCATTTTGGGGGGGTTTGCCGTAATCGCCACGCTTGGCAGGCGGGTTGGCGATCGCAGTAGGGCCTGCTGTTGTGTGGAGACGCTGCTGCCCATCTCCTGGTGGCTGTTTTCCCTCAGTCGGCTCTTACGACACCCACGGGAAGAGAGGGGGTAGTGCTATTCTATTAACGTGCCGGCACTACACGGCACAAATTTACTCTATTACACGCATACAATCCCTAATCAATTTGTTAAACAAAAATATTACAGTAAAATAGAGTAGTTCGAGAGTAAATTGAAATATTACTTTCTTTGATAGGTCCCGTCTGAGTGTTCCATATTTAAGCGTATATTTAACTAACCAGAACTTGTATGCAAACCGAGACTACATTAGAAATTGTCAAAATGCTTTTCCTAAAATTCAACATGTCTTCTGTTTCTGTAAACGTTTAGTTAACACCAATAATCAACTTTATCATATTTATAAGCCGAAAAGTACTACGTTGTTCATGTAGGGTAGATATCATTTTATTTTTGTAGGACAATTTTTTCATTTACCCACATTCCGCGTTAACTATTCATTCAAAGCTTGATTTTTGTTCGTATACAACATTACGTAACAGTATTATGAGTTAGAAGTTAATAAAGACATTGTAATATGTACTGAACCAGTTATAGAGTTTACCTATAGTTCCGTTATGCTCATTATTGTGTTTGTCTATATTGTCATTTTGATTACTAATAATGAAGAACACTGTAAGTACCAAATTTTGTTTTTCCTTCCTTTAGCGATATATTTATGGTAGTAAATTTTTCTCGAATATTAAGAATATAGAATGGAATATTAAATATCTGACGGCCGATTTGGTGTAATAAGGCAAGGTAAAAACACCTATTACGGAGGTGTTTCGCAACATTTGAAAATAAGAAACGAAAATAAGAATTTGTCAGTATTTTTAAAGGTGCCAAACAATTTTATAGTCAAAAATGGAATTTGCATTTTGTGTTGCAGTTGAGTCTTTGTTTATTTTCATGATATTTGTACAAAAATATTTTAATAGTCAGGTCGATTTTCTCTAATACGGAGGTATGATATTGGTCGGAGCCTATTACTGTGGTAGACGGCTCCTAACACGGAGGGTCATTAACTATAGTCATTGGAGTCCCGTACAAATAATATTTATTAAATAATAGATAGGTCTTTATTGTACAAAACATTACATTTTAAGCAAATTACAGAGAACAATGTACAATTTAGGCGGTCTTATCGCTAGAGAGCGATCTCTTCCAGACAACCTCTCCTCTCTTCAGGTAGAGGATCGTAAGTGAATAAAATAAATGTGTGTGTAATAATAATACACAGCAGAACATTCATTTCGTACCCAAAAATGAAAGTGCCGCCTAGGCAAAAATAATACTGGAATCTTATTGGAAATGACGCCCTGAAAGTTACTTTTTAGCACAAGAACCGTCTACAATTAACCCTTAGACTGCTATTGGAGTTTAACTAGATTTCTAATAAAGGACACATACCGCAGAATATGGTATCTTATTTATTTTATGAGTCAAGTTAATGAATTGAAAGTGAAAAACAATTAAACATGCACAATATTTTTCGTTCCTGAGTCATACCACCGTATTAGGATTAATCCATAAAATTCGTATCATTCAAAAAGTGTGTTATTTTTATAAATCCATGGTCACCCTAATCAATCTCCTCGCATATGAATATGATAAAGTTGATTATTGGTGTTAACTAAACGTTTACAGAAACAGAAGACATGTTGAATTTTAGGAAAAGCATTTTGACAATTTCTAATGTAGTCTCGGTTTGCATACAAGTTCTGGTTAGTTAAATATACGCTTAAATATGGAACACTCAGACGGGACCTATCAAAGAAAGTAATATTTCAATTTACTCTCGAACTACTCTATTTTACTGTAATATTTTTGTTTAACAAATTGATTAGGGATTGTATGCGTGTAATAGAGTAAAAAGGTCAAGAATTTATGTAGCCGTAGTTAAAGATTTTAGGAACACTCCATCGGCACACTTGGAGGATTGAGTGATCTACAGATACCTTTATAAAAATCATGACAAACCGTTAAAAACCATCGAATATTTTTCGATACATTTAACAAATTAATCACAAATTTCTCACAATAAAATATATACAGAAAGATAAGTACTTTGTGAGACACGAGATAAAGTATTTTTCTCAGATTAGCCGATTGAGTGTTCTAGTTAATTGACCGTAACTTTTTCCACCTACTTTTGACAAATTTGTATTTGCACTATTGAAGTTTTGACAATTATTTCCTAAAATATTCTTGAATCTCGTAATGTTTCGATCAACTTTCAAAAAGGAGCACTCAGACCACACGCACATGTACAGTGTACCTATCAATCCAAAGGAGATTGCCAGTCTTTGTATGGAATCAAAGGCTGACCAGAAGCGCACTCCAGGTACAAAAAAATCAGACCCAGAAGGGCGGCTGCAGTGTGTGTTGTGACAGTGATCGGCGACGATCGCTGTTGTAAAGCAACACACGCTGGGTCGAAAATGGGATGGGTGACCACCCCGACCGAAATTTAGTGATGTAATTTTCGGGCACCTCCATGCTTCGGAAGGCATGTTAAGCAGTTTGTCCTGGTTGATGTCGATATCAGTCGTTGAGCCTAGTCAGAGGCCTTAGGGCGGCTTGATAACGTCTGACCTCATAGTTTGAGGCCTGTGCCTAGCAGTGGGACGTATATAGGCAGTTTATGTAGGAACAGAATTATACTATACTACGCACGGCGAATGATGATCCCTATGACAGTTCGCTAGCGCTTAACATTGTACTGACGTCCTATCACAACAAATCCTTTAGAGGTCCATTAAAAAATCGAAAAAATCATAATTGTTTACATTTGTAAATTATAAAAATGACTATTAAGAAATTATTTCGTAATGGTCGTGAATGATGGCAAAAAACTCAATGCAAATGTACATGGTACGTGCTGCAAAAGTTTCGTCGTCAATCTGTTATCGACTAAGAAGGGACACATCGATAAACAAAATATCGATAATTTGTTGGAAAAAAACAAATGCTTTGAGTTTGTATTTTAATTATATCAATCTGAAGCCGATACAAAGTCAAGCGGCTCTTCAAAATATGAGTCTGAACTGCAGCTATCGGTGACGTTTAATATTAACGGTTGGTCAATAATATTGTCGTATTGTACATCTCCATCCCAGTCTTGTAAACACATTTTATTCGTTCTTTCGACCACTTTTCGTTTTATTCAAATTATGCAATTTGAATAAAAATTAAAGAATAGTAAAATAAAATAAGACTTTTACTTTTTTATCTAGTGTTTTATAACCATCAATGCGCGTAATCCTTTTTTCAAAATAAATAGAAATTGCTTATTATGTTGAATAACTAGGCTGAATGACATGACATTTGCCTAAAAAAATATTTTATCGAAATTGTTTGAAATTCTTTCGCATCACTAAAACAACTGTCAGTTGAAACGTCATAGGGATCATCATTCGCCGTGCGAACTATAGTGATATGTAACGAATTAGGTGAGTAAAATTATGTAAAACTACAATTAGCACTTTGTCCAAACAGAGGCAACACTGTTGACTTGAAAACCTAACGCATGATTAAGTTTTTCTTTCTAGTGGTTAGGAAGTAATATTTACCGGATCATATCACATACCCACGTGAAAAAAACTCATTTGGTCATTAAATGTGCCTAATAAATGATTCCATAAAAAAGGATAAAGGATATTGTTAATAACACCTAGTGTGTGCGTAGAGATGAGTAAGAACAAATTAAAACACTGCAGATGAACTAGACTTTAAACAAGTCACAAAGAGATGGGCATTATGAATTTCCTGGCCTTAGCAAGGTAGAATCAAGTCGCATTATAATGTATGCATGTTCCAAATAAGAAAGATTTTTAAAAAAATCACTTTGCATTTTATTTACATAATAAAAGAATATCACATACATCATACAACTGAGTTATCATAGTCAATCTGAATACAATATAATCTACACAAGGAGATCAAAATGAAAATAGATATTTCCAAACAATTCCATTTATTTTTATCCTCAAAAGTCACAATCAGAACAAAAATAAATGAAACCCTTCTTCTTCAACACCTTATCGCGCAGAGACTGAAACCTGCCAGACTCTGATGGTGTTGTCCGAATAACCAGCGAAGAGGGTCTGACCATCAGTGGACCACGCCAGCGAGAGGCACTGAGGTGGGTCAGCCTTTGAGTTCTGTGCGTTGTTGATGATGTCAAGTCTGAGCTCTTCAACCATCTCCTTGCTTTCCAGATCCTGTTGGCAAAAACAGATATGCTTTAATTTATGAACGTAATAACTAGCAATAACTCTACAATACCTAAATAGGCAATGTACAAACTAGAACTTGAAAAGTTATATCCTGTACTTTAGATCAATGAAAAGATTGGACATTTTGACATTAATTAGGTATAATAAATTTGATCTTAGAATTATAAACCAATACTAACCCAGATCTTGATAGAAGGTCCAAATGCAGCACACAGCCAGTATCGGTTAGGCGAGAAGCACAGAGCTGTGATGATGTCATTGTGGTCGAGGGTGTGGAGGTGCTTGCCGTCGTTAAGATCCCACAGCATCGCCTTCATGTCCTTGCCTCCAGAAGCGCAGAGGGAGCCATCAGGTGAGACAGTGACAGTGTTCAGGTAGCCAGAGTGACCAAGATGGTTGATCTTTAGCTTGCAGTTAGTCAAATGCCAGACCTGTATAGAAATTTCTCAATTAGCTTATTTTAACAGATAAAAATGTGAGGATGGCTGGGATTGGCATAGCAAGTAGGATATTGTATCATAGAAAAGACATTTACCTTGACGGTGCGGTCCCAGCCAGCAGATACAATGATGGGGTTGGCGTGGTTGGGGGAGAATCGGACACATGACACCCAGTCACTGTGGCCATCATCCTGGATTGTGTATTTGCATTCAGCAAGGGTGTTCCACAGCTTGATGGTCTTGTCCCGAGAGCCTGACACTATCTGACGATTGTCCACAGAGAACGCCACGGAGAGCACATCCTGTTATGAAAATAATACTTTAGATTATGATAAAATTACCCCAAAATAAACCTAACCTCCCCAACTATAAAAATGTGCACATGTGTCCTGCAAACAATGCCACACATGGCACTTCCTATGAAAATTATAATTTAGCTATCACCTGCTATTTAAACCATTCTTATTTTATGAATAGCTATGAACAGGTGCCCTGCAAACAATGAACAAGACTACCCTCTAGAACATATGCAGCAAATAATGATTGATTTTGAAAAATTATTGGTGAACTTATACAAATCAGTTCTATGTACAAAAGTGCAAAAAATAACAGCACTACAATCAACATGTTTAACTACCATATTCTACTCACGCTTCAGCACTTGACTGCAGGCATGTGGGATCTTCTGCCTCGCAAAGGCACATTGATACACTGGTCTTCTGCCTCGCAAAGGCTCAGTATTTCACAGATACTACATCCCTATCGAAAAAAAAAGTTCAATCACACCTTAGTATGGTCTTCGAAACGTCTGGTGGTCTTTCCAGCGGCGAGGTCCCACAAACGCAGGGTCTTGTCCCAAGATCCAGAAAGAGCGTAGTTGCCGTCACTTGAGAGAACGACGTCTGAGATGAAGTGAGAGTGGCCATACAGACGCTTCTGTGGCACACCGTAGTTGTTTTCGTCCCTTGTCAACTTCCATACGATGAGAGTTTTGTCTACAAACAGTAAAACATGTCAAACACAGCAAAATACTTCATGCCTAAGAATGGAAGTAGGGTTATATCAGCCCCATATCCGCTTGCCGCTCAGGGATCGCGTGGCAATGGTTGTTTCATCACAAAGTCCGAAAATATTAATGAATAATTCAAGGTGTTATCCACCGTAACACAATACAGATATAAATTTAGTTTGATCAATCGTTTAAATTAAGATGCAAAGAGATTTTAATCAGAGCTAACCTCTAAAAAAATAATTGGCTATAAACCTTACCTCGGGAAGAAGACAAAATCATATCCGGATATTTAGGATTAGTGGCGATCTGTGTGACCCAGCCATTGTGACCGCGCAAGGTTCCCCTGAGCTTCAACGTTTCAGTCATTTTAACAAAATCGTCAGCCGACAACCTACACCGACCAAATCGAACTCAAAAAGAAAGATGGACTCGCTCGCGCTCGGTCGGCGGAAATAGAAGATAGACAACAGCCAAACGTCAAACAAGTGTCAAAAAGAGGATGTGTCAATTTTTTTAAATCCTTTTTGCTATCCAGCTTTTAGCTTTTTGAGTCAGAATACTCAGAACCTAAGCCAGGTTCACATTGCTGTGTCGGGGTGTGCCGTAGTGCGACATCACAGAACGTTTTCGGATTGGTGGATTGGCGCCACGCCACAACACAGAGAATGTGAATCTAATGCTAGGTTCATGTTACTGTATTGGAGTGTAACGTGGCGTGGGAATACGCTATCGGATTGGTCGATTGGCGCCACATCAATGGGAATCTAGTCTTATCATTTGAACGGAACCGATGCGTTGTGTCGCGCCACGACACACCTCAACACAGTAAAATGAACCTGGCTTATTCATAACATTTGAACGGAACCAATAGCAGCAAAAAATATTGTTTTCACTAGATCGTAAAACAACAAACTAACAAACATAACGTTACAGAAAACTGCCAAGCGACGTAATACATTCGTACACTAAGACCAAAAGGTAGACGCCGCATGATGTATGTACGGTCAACGGTGCCGTTGACTGTACCTAGTGACAAACGTCAAAGAACAAAATGGCGCCTTGGGGGGCAGGATACGGGTGGGGAGTTTCGCGGCGGACCAAACCTCATGGAACTGGTGGTATCTAGATGATACATACATTTTTTGTTTTCTTTTTTAAATTTTTGGACTCAATTATCTCAAAAACCGCTCCTCTTAGACATATGACACAAAATATTATTTTATTTCATCACTTGCCGCCGAAACACGTTTTTTTTCAAAATGGCGGAACGACAAGTCGGTATGACGAAGAGGTAGGATGCTCTTAATTAAAAATTTACTGTCACCTAATTCAATTTAAAAATATTCTCATGTCATGAATGAATCAATCCCTCAACACTTTAAAACAATTTATCCATTAGCCAGTTAGTCACAATTTTCTTAAATCTAGGCAATGTAGCAAGGTTTACAACTCCTCAGGTAAGGCGTTAAATATAATGCACAATGCACATTGCAACTACAAGGTAGTTTTAGGTGGTGTATCAAATACCAATCTGTAAGGATTTCGCGGATTTCTGGGATGTCTATCCTATGCACTTTTAAAATACTGAGGATACATATTCACAACACAAACGACCTCGTTGTAATTGGATACTTTAAAACTGGGACTAAAATTGAGCTGCAAAATTTAACAACTGTCGTACCATATTTATCATATCCTTGGGCTATTGTATTATTCAGGGATTGAATTATATCATTATTGTCACACGGTCTTATAAACATTGTGTTTGCTATGATTAATTTATTAGTATTTCTAATGGCACTATGTTTATTAGAATGGGTTAGATAATATTTATTTATAAATAATTATTGAAATCATGCGCAATGTCAATTGGGTCCATAACACATTTATCACGAATATTTAATTCATTTATTAGCCCATGGCTGGGTTCACTTTGCCCCTGATCATAAATCAGTTTCCATGACGCGCCACGCCCTACCCCGACACATCAATATGAACACTCTGCGCTACGACAGATCCCACTACGACATACCCAACACATCAATTTAAAACTAGCTTAACAACAGCCACGCTGACCGCGCTCGTGCGCATCTAGCACCCCGTTTACTGACCCAGTATTCTTTTCGATAGTACGTGGCCATGTTACATACAGTCAACGGCACTTCTATCTACCCATTTCCGTTTTTTATCTTGTTTTTTTATCAATGTCATATCTTTGCAATAGAACAAGAATGGGTAGCATGATGTGCCGTTGGCCGTACGTACATTTTATATGGTGAAGATGAGTGCCGTTCTACGCTTGTACTACAAGCTTAGACAATATAGAAATTTTAATGCTCTAAGACTACAAGTGCACAATAGAGGCCAATGCATACGTGACGGGAACGGGACAGTGACGGGAAATTTTTCACACAAATATTTTTCACATCACGTGACTTCTGTCACAGTGCGTATTAATTGATAGTATTGACAACCACGACCCCGTCCCGTTCCCGGTTAGTCCCGTCACGTATGCATTGATCTTAAGTTGGGACCTGCTAGAATGGACAAACCAACAAGGAACTTACAAGCTAAAAATAAGCTCTTTTTTAATATGAATTTTCCTGATGTTGATAAAACCGATAGACACGATTGTAACTCATGCAGTCTAATCTTCGAAACGAAATTCAATACGAATTTACCAAAATATTATCTAGTAAACTCCAAATACTGAATCGAGTCACCCCATTTTACGGTATTTACATGGTATTTGAATTCTTAGCATGATTATCATTAATTTTTAAAGACGATTATTATTATTAAAGAAAGAACAGTATAGACTAAATACTTCCAACGTTGCCAAGTAGGGATTCTCAGAGTTCATATGATTTTCCTAGGCAAACATAGTTAATCGATCAACTATATTGCATCATTTTCATAAGTCTAAAAACAACTAAACGCATTCCGATGTTGGACAGATCTAGAAAGCCCACAATAATTTAAATTATTTTTGTGTGCATTCCGGGGCACATCCTGAGCATTAAAGGGTTAAACCACGACATTTTTGTCTTTTTTAGCGGTTAGTGAACGCATCCACAATTGGCATCGTATCGTAGTTCCAAAAGCAACCGCTTGGTGGATTTCATCGCAAAATTGACGTCACACAAGTGGTACCTACGCCATTTTGTAAGTGTCCGCCGTAGTCAGTTTTCTGGGCAAAGTGTAAAATAGATAATTCGCATGGTTTTGTGTACATTTAAAGGATAGACATAACAAATCCTAGTTAACGTGTCGTGCGTTAAATCTACAGACTCAAAGCATGGAGGACAAGGCGTCATTAAAAGAACTGGATCAATGGATAGAGCAGCTAAACGAATGCAAGCAATTGACAGAAAATCAAGTAAAAACGTTATGCGACAAGGTAATTCAACATTGCAATCAGTGTTTCAGGCCGTGGTTTACATATTTGTAGTGAATAACTAGCGCCCTAAGTAATATACAATGAATCGTACATAAAACTTGTATGATTCATATACCTACCTTTACCGATGGGTAAGAACGCGTAATGAACGTTGGTTCTGGTTTTTGCCACTGAGCGATATGTCGGCTATTGCTAGAGCCAAACAAATGATATGATCCATAGTTGTGCTGTACCGTTGTTTGTATGGGTACTTTCTACCACACCCAGTGTCAATTGGCTTTCCGGGTTGATAATAGCCTAATTGGTTCAATGATATTTTTAGACTCCGCGGAAATGCCCCTAACTAACCATAAAATTGTTATCTTTTCGAATTACCCATCTTTGTTTATCTTTTTAGTCATATCTGTCATTGATCTCTTCGATTAGTGCGCCGACGCGCGTCTTCTCATTGATTGACTTTGATATCTCAAGATTTTCTTTCCTCTTCATTTGCTTGTTTGTAATGGTGGAGAGCTACAACTTGATACCTATAGATTTAAGTGCTAGCCTGGCTATCTATTTTGTGGATGAATTCATTACATGACTTGAAGATATGTATAAATAAAATACTATTTGGGGTATACTGCCTTACCCCAACTTTAGCACAACTTCTCTCATATTTTGACTGTCATTCAGTATAGCATCTTGTTCTATTCAGTAGACAAACTTATTGGCTAGCAAAACTTTACTTTTACAAATAAAAGATAAAAACAATAAACCACAATTTTTGATCAATAACAAGATTAAACACCAAAACATTCTGTGTTATTTCAACACCATGACATACCAAGATTGTTTACTCAGAAGAACCAGTAAAGAACACTTCAGGCATTAGTTAGGATAATCTCAATATGCATAGATTTTATCAAATGCACCCTTAGACAATGTTTATCATTTAAATGTTTGCCTGTGACTCTTGAGAGGAAATTAACCTTATGATGCCTCACAGAGGATCACATTAGGGGCCTGTGAAATCCAAAGTTTCAAAACTATATTATACATTAAGCACAGTTGGAGACAGATTTATTTATGTTTTAACTTCCAGTTAAACTGGTTAGTCTTTGATTTGAAAATAAAAAAGCACTTGATATTTTAAAGTCTTGTCATTATCATTGTGAAACAAATCCCAGGCTGAATTATTTTTCATAACAAACTTCTTTAATTTTCATGCCAATTGCTTTTGCCCTTGGCTTTACAGCTTCTGACCTGCAGTGGCACAGACAACTAAAATATAGACAGCCTCTTATCTAACTATGGGCATGTTAATGCAGAATAGGCAACTGTAAAATGTGCAGAAGTAATCTAAAAAACCCAACTCAAGAAATGTACAATAATGATAACACAGTATGCTCTATAGAATGTTAACTTACATTATTATCACAGGATGCTCCTGTGCTAATTATAATACATATAGCTTTTCAGTACATATGACAAGGCTGTTATCACAAAAAATTGCTGTTTTTTTTCCTATGTAAGATTAACAATTTCTGCAAAAATAAACACAAAAACATTCACAAGCTCAATGAAAACTTAGTTCCTTTGGTTGAAGAGGTATTATTGGAAGTTTCTCATTGTTATTGTTATGATTGTCTTAGTAAGGTTTTAAAATGTTTTATCATGATGATGATAAACATAGTTTTTATCTGACTTTACAGTAAATTGATTTTCTTTATTATTATCAAATGAGTAGTAATCCTGCATGCCTACTGTGCCATGAGTCACAGATTTGATTCCCACTCAGGACATGTATTGATTTGATGTACGTTTGGGTTTTGATCTCTGTAGTGTGAATATGTGAACATGTATAGAATATAAAAAAAAACATTTATTGCTTTGATGAGTAAAGTTAAGTTACAAAGATTTTAATGGCAAACACATTTCCTATCATGTAAAATAATTGGAAAATGGTTATTGTTTGTTTATGTCATGTAAGAACAAACAATAAGTATGCATGCACTATTTGATTTGAAAGTTGCCATGCTGTTACTGAAACTGAGAACTAAATATTTGTATCTTTTCTTAATTTCTTTTGATGCTAGTAATATTCATATTTGTTGACATAACAATCAAATCATACCTTAAGGAAAGTATGACATCTTTGCATTCAACAAATTTTTCACCTACCTTCACATTTTTTCAAAGTTGCCCTGATATTTGCCTAGACTTGGTGATTTAAAATTTAGCAGCTTGTTTTATTGTCTCTTATGATAACAGCACATCATATACCTACCCAAAGATATCATAATTACAAGGAAAAGAGATAATTATATAATTTTCTGATTTTTTTAAGCAGTAATATAATTCTATTTTGGATATATCTTAATGTTTCTTTAAACAAAAAAATGCCTCATTGTTCCATAGCCTACCCCTTAACTGTTTCATTCAACATGTGTTGGTGAATCGAGATATTAGCTCTACCCTACTTATTTTTTAATCCTTCGTACCTATTGGTAATGTAAAGACAGACATTGACTATGGTATTCTGTTGTTTCAAACACTTAGGGCCTCACTCAGGCACGTTTAAATTGGTCCCAAAATTGCATATTTGGAAAGTGACTATCTATAGTCAAATTGGTTATTTTATTTTAGCATTAGGGATAATGCATTATCATCTTACTAAAGATAGGAAAACCAGAAAAAGACATTAACAATGCACAATGGTTAGTGCAGTCGCCCGGTTTGTGAAAGACGCGGGTTCTATTCCCGCCTGAAGCCAAGACCGCATGTCTTTTTCTGTTTTTCCTATCTATGGTCAAATTACTGATTAAAAGTACTAATTGTAAGGTCTAGGGCGTCAAAATAGGATTTGTATATAAAACACTCAACTACATACAATGCCCCTGTGCTATGCCAGTCACTGGCATCAATCTTTGTATGTTTTAACATTATGTGCAATTGGTTAACATTGAGTCTCCCCTCTTAAGTTAATTGGTCAATCGTTTGTTTACTATACTCCTCTGTGTTTATTGTTTGTTCAAGACCTCTTAAAACAGTGAATCATTAGGTCCTAATTGTGAATCATTAGCACGTTTACATTTTATCTTATTGGAATAATCCATCTTAATGATGCAATAACCTTGAGATTTGCAAGAGGGAAAGAGTAGTGTGGTATATGTACCACATCCATGACACAAGTTGCATGATTATCCTTGTGCATTCCAGTCACATTTCTAAAAAGGTTTTCTCTTGCTTCCTTTTTTAATTATATTGGTATGTTATTGGCCTGCAGCAAGTGAATAGTAAATAAATATACTTAGGTGTCTCAATGATGTATACCTACAAATTACATAAAAATGTCAGATCCTTCTTAGGGGCCATTTGATACTAAATTAATCATTGTATAGATCTTCAAGTGGCCTGTTGATATGAAGTAGGTAGGTATATTTAATTAAAAGTAGAAAAAAAACCGATCCTAAGAAACTAGGTAAATTAGTTCCAGGAAGGTGTCTTCTGTATTCGTTGAGTTCTCATTGCATTTTTTTTATAAAATAAAGAAGTAGGTATGGTCAAGTTATATTTTTAGACATAGACCTATTCCTACCTTACACCATGACCTTTTCCACCCATACGGTCAAACTCCTTCCTATCTAATCAATAACGTCCTCCCTCTGTCCTAAAAAACCGTGAATACACTTGACAGAGGGTGTTCATTCAAACATGAGCTTGCAAAATCTCGCCAAGGTCGGGTCAGTGAACTGGCTATGTATAGTCTAGGCTCGTTCAGTGCTGGCTATGCAGTCACTTTGGCGCCTAAATTGCAATTGTTGCAAGGACGGCCTTGTCAAGGCCTTGTCATGAGCAGTGTGTGTGTGGAGTGTGTGGAGTCAATGACGACTCCACACACTGCTCATTAATAAGTTTATGAGGCAATTCACTTGATGAGCCATTGCATGTAAAAAGGCAATTTAGTTCGTAGTTATCCTAGGATTGCAAATAAACAACATAGTTGTAATCACAAAGGAGTGTCAATGTTCGTATAATGTAGTTGCTGTCTACATTTGAACAATGTTTGCATAAACAGTTTGAATTGACTGTTGGGACAGAAAACTTTGAAATTGAGACCATTAATAGCAATCGGAGCGTGTGACGCTCACTTGCAAGGTGGACGGACGACCACTGGAGCGAACTCGAATAACCAGCGAGTACCTACGTAATTATAACTTTCGATGGAGTTTTCCAGCAGAGACCTTGTAGCCTGACATAATTAACGTAATGTAGGTATTTTCTATAGGGAATTTAGACTGTGCATTAGTAAAGGTTAAAGGTAGACTGATAAGTGTTCACAGTTGCTTGGGATCTAAAGAGACAGATTTCTTTGAAGAAGACTCAAGGACAGCTCAAGGTTACGGCCGCGACCAATAGTTTGTTACGGTCTACATGGATTGGTCACTTACATCCGTCCCCAATTCCTCAGATTACCAAGATTTATTTATTTAGCCCTTTTGAACTGAGTGAGAGATCTGAAAATCTTGTGATTTTAGTTGTTAGAGGATATCTCTCAACTCAGTGTGCCTGTTCTTAAAGGCCTCCGCCAGTTGCTTCCACTGTTTGCGGTCTTAAGCAACTCTTCTCCATTTGGCTCCGGCAGTAACTCTAAGCGCTCATCCTCTCAGCGCATTAGTTGTCCTCTACTTCTTTTAATAATCAAAAGAAGTCTAAGTAAGATAATTACCTTAAATAGATTCTGTATCCGCCTACATTCTCACCGTGTCATTTTTTACAGGCAAAGGAGATCCTGACTAAAGAGTCAAACGTGCAGGAGGTGAAATGCCCAGTCACCGTGTGCGGGGACGTCCACGGACAGTTCCACGACCTGATGGAGCTGTTCCGCATCGGCGGACGCTCGCCAGACACCAACTACCTGTTCATGGGAGACTACGTCGACCGCGGCTACTACAGCGTTGAGACTGTCACATTGCTTGTCGCTCTTAAGGTAAGAACTGGAAGGTTCACCCGGGAATTCACAAACGTCAAACCACGCGCTTTGTCCGCGTGCTTTTGCCGCGTCTCGGCAAGCGTAGTGTAGGACGTCCTCAGGCAAGGTGGAGTGATGATCTGCGCAGGATGGCTGGCAGGAGCTGGATGCGAGCAGCCGAAGATCGAGTACAGTGGCGTGCAAAAGGAGAGGCCTATGTTCAGCAGTGGACTACAACAGGCTGATGATGATGATGAAACCACGCGCTCACGCTCGTGCTGTCACGTAAAACTAAAAGGGACAGCTATACTTCTGAGGGATGTTCAACGTTGATTTGCGTTTTTGAATTTGGTGGTCAAACGCCCCTAAATTCACAAACGCAAGTCTAGGTTGAGCAGCCCTTACAAGTATTTCTGTCACTTTCAGCTCTATTGACACTTAAATGGACGGCATCAGTTCCGTGGACCCATGTCAAGGGGGACAGGGGGTCACGGCCTTTGACTGCCTGCTCAACTCTGATTGACGTCTGTGAGTTCGAGTGTTAGTTAAGAGTCTGCTGAAGAAGAAGCTTATCCTGAGAAGGGTTACATGTGGGTATAGTCAGCACCAAAATCATGGGTGCGAACAGTGTCAATTATGTCTAAAATTTTGTTGAAAAGCAACCTAAGCACTACAGGATTAAAATAATGTTTCACATGTTGTAGGGTTTTGTGACGCTTCAAATGACATACGACTCTGTCATTGCAGTGTTAAAATTGTTTTTGTCAAACCGCCTATTGTGCCTTTTTGCACACAACATTTTGATTCTGACTGTACAGTTAGTACATCATTCATAGTGGATGTGATAAGAAAGTCCAGTTGTTGCTGGTGTATCAAAAATCTTAGCACGCGTGTGAGTGTTGATTTAATATTTGAATTTATTGCGCTTTGCCACGTATAGTGGAAAATAGGGATAATTCTCTATCTGTGCCATGAAGACAGAAACTGGTTCCTAAAAAATTCTAGTATCAATTTGAAACTAAGCCCCGATTTCCTATTTTATGTTTATTTCGACAGTGCAGGTATGTGTTTAATAAAACTAGAATTACAAATAAAAACAACGATAAAAGCGTTGGTTACCGGTCGTAATTATACAGCTGTGATCTTAATCGGCTACGTAGTTTCGTCTGTTATCACTACACAATTTCTGGTCGTACATTCCACGGTACAAGATATCTCATTTTAATATCCCTTCGCAAGTTCTCTTTCCGGTCCGTTTTCCCTCCTTATTTTGCTTCCGATCTTGCATTGAGATTCCAAGCTACAGCAAACAGCTTTCTAAGCTGACGGTCTGTGCAATCATTACAAATAACTAAAACAGAAAACACATGTTCTTATCATAGACGTGGAGTTAGCTAACATTGCTATCAAACATGAAACTGTCCCGCTATTTGATTCGCCGCATGTATAAGTCGTGATTATTTCTAGTTAAATAAAATAAATATCACTGGACATTATTTAATACAGCGCCCTCTAGCACTAAACTAAGCAACTAAATGCTTGTGCTATGAGTTACTAGACAACGGATAAACATAATTAAATTTTATTTTCCTTGTAAATACATACTTAGCATTACATAGGAAACACCCAGACCAGTACAAACAGACATGCTCATGCACACAATTGTTTTTACTATGCGGGGGTCGAACCCGCGACCATCTACTTAGATTTAGGCTTTACCGGGTGGGATCATCATGAATTTAGGAGCAATGCTCACGTCATTAGTCATCCCTCATTTTCCCCTGGACTCCTGCCAGCACCTTAATTCTGATTGACACTTTCCTTTACATCACCTGTTATATAAATTTCCACACAAAGCGTGTAACAATGCAATTTCACGTTGAAACTGGTGCGTAGATTCCAATCCGTCTGATAATGACGGTATTAACTCAATTAGAAAATACCTACCTCTCAATTAATCATTTCTGAACATTCACTAATAGAGTGCTATCGGAATGGGCGTTCAGAAATAACTCGAGCCCTAACGCGGCTCGACTTGGCACTAGGCGCATATTAAATACGCGTAAAGTGAAAGACATCAGAGGAAAGTCGTGTTCCATGTAACAACGCTATATTTGTCAGCGTAGCCCGCGGTGCTCTTTGAATAATACGGCGAAGGGTGATGAAGGGATTTCGGCACTCATGTCCAAAAGGGAGCTGCCTTGATGTTTTCGATACAAGTTACTAGAGTTTTAATTTACTATGTTGTATAATGTTTTATTTCGGTGCATTTATACATTTTAATGCTAGGGTAGTCAGACGCACTCAGAACATTCGGACGTTCACACTTCACCGAGTGAATTTGAGCCCAACATGGGTCGGGGCCGTCTATATTCGGATTGCTTGGATTTTTATCGGTGCTTTCCATTTCCAGAGAAATAGCCGAAAATTTTACGATGAACACAAAGTACTTTAAACTCGAGCCTACAGTTAAGCCAACTATACGATTATAATAAATACATCTCTTCATAAACCAAAAAATTGAGAATGGTAACTCTCACAACAGAAAAATAAACTGGAACCAAAAAGTCAAGCTTTTGGGGTTTTTTCAGTTTTTTGTTATATAAATGCAATTACTGACTCCTAATTACAAGTAATGGCTTAACACACACCAAGCTTGAAATCATTCTCCATTGTTAGTTATTTCGTTAATTCTAGACACAAACGGAAAAGTTAGGTACCAAAAGCAAGTTGTCATCCTCGGCATCTGTAAACTCAGAACAAAAGAGAAACAATATCATTTCAATTCAAGAGACTTGAACACGAAAACATGAAATACAATAGATCAGTCGACTGAATAGAAGTTAAATGGCAAGAACGATAACGTCACAGACGGAGTTGTGGTGTAGCTATTTTACGGGACTCTAGTTTGCGTTTGTTCGCTGTGCCCCAGTCACTTGCAGTCTAGCCCTAGGCGAAAGGGTACGTACCTTTGTGTGCCCCTCTCGCCTAGGGCGAGGTAAGAGTTTAGAGTTACTAAGATTACTATATTATGCGCACCGCGATAAAGTTAAGTCGCGGTTTTACCTCGCACTGAAACTTTACAAACGCACCAGACAAGGTACGTCAAAATATTGACGTCACGATGCGTACCTAAAGCCCCGTTGGTTAAAAATTTAAAGGTACAGAGAAAAGCTCGGTTACCATTGAAAATCCTGAGAATATATGTTCAAAAAATAGCAGTTTTGAAACTTGCATTAAAACCTTAGTTATTATTTAAATATACCTATTGAGACCCAACTTTTCCTTATAAATTCACACCTCACACGGATGCGCTCTGCCATAATAATACACATGCAAACGTCATAGATGGAATATTGATTTCGCGAATTATAATGTAGCTTGGATTTCTTAGATAACTCAAATTGAGTATATCAATAGAAACGGTGATCAATAAACGATCACGACTGAGATCGACAGGCAAGTCAAAGTTTACTGTCATGATGTTGAACAGAACACATTATTATTCGAACTGTTACCAATTAAACTCAATGCGCGACACCATCAAACTTTAAACTGAAAACCAAAGTCAGCGTGTTTCGAGAGTCCCCGAATTCACAAACCCAAATCAACGTTGAGCACCCCTCAGAAGTATAGCTGTCCCTTTCAGTTCTATTGACGTTTTACGGAACAGCATGAGGGTGAGAGCTTAGCATTAATTGCCGTTTGTGAATTCGGGGGTGGGAGTGCTTAGCTTGACATTGACAGTTCTTTTCCCTTCGCCTAGTTTTTTCTCGTATCCATTCTGGAAGGGGGTGAAGTGATTTCCACCTTGTTTGTCTGTCACTTGTGTTGATTCGGATTGGAAGCAGCCTGTCCGTTACGGTACCGTACTTGGTAGTTATTTGTCCTTGTATTACAGAAGGCCATAGGTTAACACTTTGACTGTTATCTCACCTCTGCCTTCCTGGAATGTCGTTACTGCATTAATTCCATAGGTAAAGATCACAGATGAAATCTTTTAAAATTTATCAGCTGTGTTCAGCTTTTAGGGCGTTGTCAGTGAGATACGTGTTCATTTACTATTACATTGGGGATTTTTGTTCGAATTTTGTTGTTGGAAAATATGTCGTATGATTTACAATTTATAGCTAAGATCAATAAGATTATCATAATGACCTCGCCTGCTTGCTATAAGATTACGTAGGTTATTATTATGTTCCCGTCTCTATATCTTAGGAAATAACATCATCAAGTTTTTCCGCGATAGTAGCTATAGTCCTAATAAACTGATTAAACTTTACAACGAAACATTTAATCGTTTCCTGTCTGCTGAAAGAAATATCTAATTCGAGATCAGGTCACATAAGTATACCACTTATGTGGTCCTGAATTATCAAATTTTGTCCATTCTAATTGTCATTTTGTGCATTTACTTATGAAAAAATGAAGCAGCAATGTGTATTGGGTATAACCGATAGTGTCCGACCGAACTTTCGGTTTCGGTTTCGGTTTCGGCCAGTTTCGGCCAAAAAATCAAGTTTCGGCCACAGTTTCGGTTTCGGCCAAAATCGGCCGAAACTTTAGCCGAAACCGAAACTCATTTCGGAAGTTTTCGTGCGCGCTCGTATAACTTCGTTTCTCGCGGCAACGCTATGGCAGAGCCTGGCGGCCGCCACAATTTTCAGGAATTGTTGTGGGACATTCGGATGGCTCCGTAGCAGCACAAATTGAGCAATGCGTTATCACCAGACGCAAAACTTTTCAGGGGTAATGTTTTGACTAAACTGATATCATATAGGTTATTGTTGAGACTGTTCTATTGGTAGCTCGATTCTTAAAGTTGTCGACGAGTATGTCTTGGCCAAATGATCCAAGTAGGCAGGTCCACCTTCGAGAAAGAGATCAATCGCCGCATCTAACACGGCTGGGCACTAAAAAAGTGGCACCTTGCACGAGAAACGGATGGCCTACTGCGGTCGAAAAGTTCTCGAGTGGTACCATTAAAAGCCAAACGCAACGTGGGACTCCCACCAGCGAAGAAAAAGGCTGACCTGATACAGGTCGCAGGGTTTCGGTCAATGTGGGCTGCCCGTAACCGGCCGCTCTGGAAATTTATGGGGGAGGCCTGATGTTCAGACGTCGTGTGGTTGTTGATGCTGACGATGAAGTTTTAGTTTCATTTCAGTACTTGAATGATGTAAATAGTCCAATATTGGATCACTCAGATTATTTACTATCGTATTGGAGGCAGTTCGCAAGATCTAGTCTAATAAAGGATTCTATGTCGAATTATAAAAATTGACCAACTTTGGCCGACAACAACGTGCTTTTCGCCAACACACCCGCCGAGTGGCAGTACAGACAATGCTCAAAGAACTAACGGTAGTATGCTATTGCATTGGACTGGTGATGAACCAGATAAAAATGAAACTGATGACAAACGGCACACAAAGTAGTTCAAGTTCGAGAACAGGCCACCCGCCATCGTCAGGGTTTTCATCCACACACTTTGGAGCCGCCATGATCTCGTGCAGTCCGGTTCCTGAGTTGTTTCCTTCCCAGGACACTTAAATGGTGGAACGAACTCCCTGTCGAAGTTTTCCCGATGAGCTATAGCACGGAGTTTTACAAGAGGTGTTTGAAAAGGTTCCTGCGGGGTCGGCGAGGAGATAGTAATCCCCTGAAGTTGCACGTGTGCATAGTCTGCGGTAACCGCTCACCATCAGGCGGTCCACATGCTTGTTTGCCACCATCGTTGTATAAAAACAAGCAAGATAAGGAAATCGTACGCCGAATCGCCTGGAGGAGCTAACTGGTCTCAAGCGAGAACTTCTTGACATTTGCGTTTTGCCCATCCTAAAAAACGGTGCCCAAGCCAAGCCTGGTTGTTCACGGAACACCCTGAGTCAAAGCTCGAAATTTTTTCCGTGTGTTAGGCAAAACACACAGACAGAATTTGGTCACCACGATCCGTGCTAAAACTGGCGTTCAAGACATAGGCTAGAAAGTCGCCAAACTGGAATGGGAGTTAGCAGGTCATGTCTGTAGAATGCATCCGGCCCGTATCGCAACCCAATGGCTCCTCAAAGACTGAATCATTGAAGGGCGAGGCCTAAAAAACTCCGGCGAATGGTGGACTTTAGCAGAAAACAGGGCCCCTGTGGAATGGTAAACAATTGAGGGAGACCTTCGCCCAGTGGTGGGATCTTGTGTTAAAAAACAAGAGTGTGTAGTGTAACTTTGTTGGCATTATCAGAATAATGGGTAAGAAGCTTTAGAATTCGTCATTGTAGGTTTTTATACCTGACTACGTGAGTTTCGGTTTCGGTTTCGGTTTCGGCCGAAACAGAAGCCCAGGCCGAACATTCGGTTTCGGTTTCGGTTTCGGCCGGAAAACCAGTTTCGGTCGGACTCTGATAACCGAGCCACGGTAATAGTATTACATTACCGTGAGCGTTGAAAAGATGGGTAGCGAACTTTAACTGGTGGTTTTGTATATCTCGCTTGTGCCTCTTCAAAACTTCAACTCCTTTATCGTATTGTTAAACATCTTGCTTCTGCTAAGAATTTTAAATGAGAGTCACGGTGTACTTCTTAGGGAACTGCCCATTCCTAGCGGAAACGCAACCTTATTCCCTTTCCTGCCAGTGGTTAGTTTTTCAATGGCCTCTCTACTTTCCTTTTCGAGGGATTTAATAAAACCTGGCGTATGCTAACCTCAAGTGCCTTCACGGGGTTGCTTGCGGTCGTTCATGTGGCTGCTTCCATGACATGCCATAACGTCATTTGTGTATGTCTTACGATAAACGCGGCCTTACTGCTGCGCAAAGCGTCGAGATTTTTGTGAATGTTTATTTAACCCGTGGAATTTCTCAAATGCCATGAATAATTTTAGTAAAATAACATTACAGGCGTCTTAGACCCCACTTCTGCACTAGACAAAGTTAGGTATTTTAGTCCAAATTTCACGCGGACGACGTCGCAGGCAAGCAAGTCTGTAATAAATGTGTGATTTATTAAAGTTTTAAAAAATTGATAAAAACTGAGAACTGCATCAATTTACTTGCAGAATACTGTAGTGTGTGCACCTCAACCCTTATACAGGGTGTCCCGAAAAGTGACGTCAAGCGGGCACGGGATGATAGGCTAGGTTATACCGGCTCTGGGAAAAATAAAGAAAAAAATCTATGTCACTTGGTTTGGTAATAATAATAATGTTTTTGAAAATTTTGAAAATCGACACCCTTGACTGAGTTTTCATGTACTGTACTCACAAATTACCAAATTTCGCAGCGTTTTATTTTTTACGTTATCCTAGAAAACTATGCTTTTAATTGTAGTCACTTTTGTGATGATCAATATTGGACAATTAGTAAAAAAAAAAAAGTTTGACTGAGTCATGGTCAAGAATTTTTATGTCAGCTAACTTTATCCCTTATTTTCTTTAAAAAACATTACTAAAGCATCCTTGGCAAGTTGTCTAGAAAAATAGCCCATTCAATCAAGATTTCAAAAAGGTAAAATACTAACTATTTCCTTGTCTTATGTTTCCATGAAAAATATTATGAACCATAATGGGTCGTTCAAAACTTGAACTAGGTGAAGTCTAAAGTATGCTATTATTGGTTAATGAAACAAAAACTGAATGTGGTTAGTAGCGTCAGCAAATAAGAAATGATTGCTGTTGCTAAGCATTCCATGCCTGGTCGGTTATTGTGATGGGTGACCACTTCATTTTTTTTTTAAATATCTTTTATAGCTTCTCCGTCCTTCGAAGGCACGTTAAGCGGTTGGTCCCGGAAGACGTTGCGTGTGCCCAGCGTTAGAGCATTAGTATCTCTACCTATGCTCAACGTTCACGCTTACGGTCCACGCAACTATCCCGTATTGCTACAACGTCATACTCTAACATGTGGGCACAGTGGGCTAAGTGTGGATCGTGGTACAGTCACCGGCATCTCAGGCTACCTATTTACGTTTTTTATCTTGCTCTTGCTGAATGACATTTCTTTGCAATAAATCAAGGAAGACTTGTAATGTATTTTTCCGACATCTCCGTACTTCGGAAGACACGTTAAGCAGTTCGTGCTGATTGACATCTCTGGATGTCAGTCGTAGAGCTTAGTCGGAGGCCTTAGGGCGGCTTGATGACATCTGAGATTAACTTTTTTCACTATTTTTACACCCCTACAACAAGCCGCAATAAGCCCGCATGTAAAAGTATGCCTAGCGCCCCCCTTGTAGTTGAGGTGAGGCCTGTGCCCAACTGTGTGAGGAGGACTTAACGATAATGGTAAGCGTGATGTGGCATTTACCGTAAAAGTAAAATATCAGAGCTTCTATTGAGCCATGTAGTCAGATGTTATTAAGGCGCCCTAAGGCCTCTGAATAAAATTCGCGGCTGACTTCTACTAGCAACGTCAGCTGGGAACAACTGCTTAATGTCATGTATACGGAGATACTATGAAAAAAAAAACAAAATGGTCACCCATCACATTAACCAACCAGGCATGGAATGCTTAGCAACAGCAATCATTCCTTATTTGCTACCGCTACTAACCTACATTCAGTTTTTGTTTCATTAATCAATAATAGCATACTTTAGACTTCCCTAGTTCAAGTTTTGAACGACCCATTATGGTTCATAATATTTTTCATGGAAACATAAGACAAGGAAATAGTTAGTATTTTACCTTTTTGAAATCTTGATTGAATGGGCTATTTTTCTAGACAACTTGCCAAGGATGCTTTAGTAATGTTTTTTAAAGAAAATAAGGGATGAAGTTAGCTGACATAAAAATTCTCGACCATGACTCAGTCGAACTTCATTTTTTTTACTAAATGTCCAATATTGATCATCATAAAAGTGAATACAATCAAAAGCATAGTTTTCTGGGATAACATAAAAAAATAATGCGCAGCGAAATTTGGTAATTTGTGAGTACAGTACATGAAAACTTAGTCAAAGGTGTCGATTTCCAAAATTTTCAAAAATATTAATATTATTACTAAACCAAGTGACATAGATTTTTTTCTTTATTTTTCCCAGAGCCGGTATAATCTAGCCTATCATCCCGTGCCCGCTTGACGTCACGTTTCGGGACACCCTGTATATACGCATCGTCCATATGAATTATGAGACACAATAAAACGCAACATAAAACCAGAAACACGTCTTTCAATTAGACATCTCCCGGTCCCATTGCAATACTTATTTCTATAGAAACTGTTTCTGGTTGTCGGTGTTATCCCAGACTTATGTTTCTCAGACAAATATATGTTGGGTCCGACAGACTGGTGGATTCAACCAGCGCACACACGTCTGCCCCGCGTTTATGTAAATCTCGTCTGTGCACAACACAGACTGACTAGAGACCAACGGGTTACATGCGGTGAACCGTTGCGCGTACCCGTAAATACGTCTAAAAATAACTCTGACACCTTCATTCACTATTAAACCTATAGTTCGGCTACCATTCCGCAGAATCTTACTTAGTGCTACAGAAGAAGCATGTGCATTTGATACTGTATCAAGTGAGGTCTTGGTGACATCTTGGTCCTTTAAGTCCCACCTGGACTAGACGCATTTTTCCAGAACACTCCGAAATCCGACAACAGAACAGTCTCGCAGTCCTAACCCGTTCAATCACTCAAACGGGGCATACAACAATGCTATTTGTTATTGATGTTTATGTTAGTCGTCATTGAACTGATTTTTCATCATCTCTATAAAAAAATCAAAAGCTTGAGGTAGCTGTATTATAAAAGACTGCAGCTTTGAGACCTAAACCGTGCTAGCCTGATACGAGTCGCTCGTCTTAGGACCCGCGGAGTAGTGTTTTTTATGGGTACTAGTGCATGAATGCGCATTGCAGATTTGAAAGCTAGTAGCTGGATGCTGAATACCCGGTGACTCTTGGACAATACGCACTTCCTTTAGGTGTATCAGCATTGCGTACACTCTCTCAATGTGTAATATTAGTACGAAAAGGTTCATGAACCATGATTTTAAAAGCGGGTTCGCAGTTATTTATAAAAGATTTACAGGTCCATCG
Organism: Udea ferrugalis; assembly: GCA_950022985.1. Lineage (NCBI taxonomy): Eukaryota > Metazoa > Arthropoda > Insecta > Lepidoptera > Crambidae > Udea > Udea ferrugalis. Next base: position 3,808,472 of record OX465532.1, on the reverse strand, counting down.
AACAGTCCTTTGAGTGAGGGGTACCCTGCATTAGTGGGTTCGGGCTCATGTGTGTATGCTACCCTCAACTCGTGTATAAAAATACAACTTTAAAATCAATGATTTTATGAAGCGGGTCGGGTTGCGAATAGAATTTCCATTTACATTGATTCGTAGTATTCAGTAAGAATAGTATCGTGTTCGATATTGCTTTCTTTCAGTTTGAAAAATAGAGGACAGAAATACAACATGATATCTGGATTTCTTTTCCCTTACAACTGAGACGGTTTCAGCATTTATAGCTTGTAATATGAACTCTGTTAGTTTAAACATAGCTCCTATTCGCCTTGTGTACGTGAGAGAGACCAGTTTCTTATCTTGCCTATCTTCAATAAAGTTCGGTCACTGTTTGTGATGCCGCTTATCAACTAGATTATTTTATTATGTCAGACTCTTAGAATGAAAAGCCGGGGTGTTTTCATGCTTGTATTCTACTTTCCCTTAATATCTCTTTAGATATAATCTTAAAAATGGAATCTCAATTGGAGATCAACAATTAGAAAAATCTGTACCTATTTTTGGCTATTGGTATTACATTATAAGATAACATGACGTGTCCTCTAGTTTCTGTTTATGAAAACATACAATACATAAGGAGCGTGTTTGTACATGTTTTACTTGAATTAATTTCTTCTAAAATATTTTTGTAGATATTTTTCTTGTTAGAAAGTTCTTGCTAGACTTGCACGCTATATTGTGATTAGTAAAACGTTCTAGTTTTGCTTTTGGATAAATAATTTTAAAGATAATGATAATGTTTCTGTTATTTTGCAAATCAACCTAAAAGTTATGTCCGAAGCAAGAAGTGTTAAGTTATCATTTGCCACTTCTGCCACAGTAGATATTAAATATTAATAGTATGATGGGCGCACCTGGAATGCTGTAGGTGTGTCTCAGCCATCTGAAACCTTGTCTTATGTAGCACACTTTTTTAAACGTTCAAACCTTTTTTTATTTATCCCTCTGCATACGGTATTTTTACAAAAAAAAAAGTTGTATACCATAGATTACCGTCAGTTCAACAAGCAACGCTCTATTCCGTGTAAATAAGAAACATCTGTATACACACACGCGCGTCAAACAGACCACCTACAGGCTAACAATGGCTGGGAACTAATTCTGCGTAATGATATGATTTCTTGTGCGCCTCTGCCTCGATCCGGGCACTGATTGTTTTTAATCTCGAACAGAACAGACAGTTTCTATCACCTTACTTCAAGGCAATAAAGGTCATTTTCCAACTGATATGTTACGCTTGACGTGTCGTTCACTGTACATTCATTGGCATTGCATGATTTGTTGTTGCGCAGACCCGTTGTAAACTCTTCATAATAGAACTTGCTTTCATTAAAGACCTAGACAGCAACTTTGAAATAAGATTTAAAATAATTCAAATATGTATATTAAATAACCTTATGAATTATTTATAGAGATTCCAAACGTTACAATAACTAATTGGGCAATGTCGTTGTGAGATGTAAGATTAACTAACTTCTATCAATGTTTTTAAAATTGACGTGCTCATCGTTTATTTTTGAGGTTATGTATCTGCCATCTTGATTCTCTAATCTTGTCTTGTCTAAATTAGCCCGTTGATCGTGGGTTCGATTCACGCTCAAACATTATTCATCAGGCATTGATCACCTCAGTTCATAAATAGTTTTCCTTCCACATAAATTAGTTAACTAGCATACCGCAGCATTTATAACTCGTCAATTTATCAAGGTTAACTTCATTACGGCCAGTTTTTGCTAACTCCAACTTTGTACTCATTGACTAAATGAAACATATTTGAACTTATACATATTAATTGAACACCAAAGCGGAACAATGGTGAGTTTAAACCTTAAACAGACTGAGAGGCTATGTTTTTTTATTGGTTGTTTTATGTCACAAGGCTAAGGTTCAAAATAATGTAGGAAGCATATGTCCACTGCCTCGTTGAGGGTTATGAACAAGCCTTACCCTTTTACAAATCTGACCTGCCCCTAGTGGTAATCAGTATATCTTATTAGTTGCTTAGTGCCCTAGTGGAAATTGAGCCTTAGATTATCTGGTTATCCTCTTTATTCAAATGCAATTATCTAACGTAACCTTAATGCATGATTTTTATATTCAGAAACAATACATGGTATTATACAGTGTATTGTTTCTGAATATAAACACATCTCACAGTGATGGATTTTACTTAAAGTGTGCTTACTGAATACAGGCATAGGTTCTGAACAATGTTACAAGCAGTTAGTTTTTTAAAAAAGGATGGTGTATCTTAAGATTTTCACATCATTGGTAGTCGTAACATGCATTAATGCATGCACTGTTATAATAAATAGTCAGACAATGCATGCGCACTTTCGGTGGCACTCAATTTGTGTGAAATCTGCACTGTCATAAAAACAGTTAATATGAGGATTAAAATAAAAAACCAGAACCCTTATTAGGTACTTTATATCACGTTTTTGCTAATGAGTAGATAATATAATCAAACACTGCACTTATTATCGGTCGACCGTTGTTTTTTTCTCTAAATATGATATGTGTTTAAAAACCTTGCCGAGTCAGCTGGTATTTACCTATACTCATAGTATTTTTGACCTTGCGGTTACAGTAACTGCCTGTTGAGACTAGCGTGTAATCGCCAAAAAACGCTAGGTGTGAACATGCACTAAGTGAGTAGGGGGCTTTGGGGTCATACGCTTTGAGACGGAGTTTTCGATAGGTACTCATTATAATTCTAAGAAATAGTGATGTAAGCATCACACTGTTGAAAAACGAATCAGTTATCTCATCTCAAATGGGTGTACAACACCGTTCAAGTGTTAAACCAGAAATTGTGTACGCTGTTTGTGTACCCTGGTGTGCGTCCCGCACTTTTTCACCCTGATAACTTTCTGCCGGCTCGTTTGGTCGTTTTTCTATCAACGCCCTAAGTAGAGTCCGTGCCCCTCTCTATGGCGCCCTTAGGCACGTTACTTAGTTAGTGTTAGGAAACCCTCTGGTTCACTCTACAGTCGGTCCGGTAAAGCTATCAAAGCCGTCAGCGGCTAAACAAGTCCTTAGTGCATTGGCATAAGGTACGAACTGTATAGACTTGCTTGACCTATGACATTCTTCATCGTCACGCGAAGTATGCGATTTCATAGTGATGGAAGCTCAGCTTATGCCGGTTGCGTTATGTAATTGCAATGCTCTAACTGTACATTTTAATGTCAACGAATGCTGACTGGTTCAGCTTTTAATTAATTAGTGTTTACTCTGGTCTTGGTCGAGTATAGTTTATACATCATTGTACTGGAGGCCACTTGTCATGTCTATCTATACACCTTGAGTTCATATATCATCTACAAAGCAAGCAAATGAACTGTGGACTAATCGAATAAATTAAAATAAACATTTTCTAAAATTGATCCTCAAGCTAAGACACAAATACTTTTTTTCAATGCCTACATTTATGTTTTGTGTTGAAAATATGGTTCATCGTAAACTTAGTTAGTAATTTTTGAACAAAGTAAAAAATCCTTGAGCTGTGCCTATCTCCAGCGGATATGGCTACCGGACGGAGTTCGCGTAACACAATACGTAACGCGGCTTCGCGGTGCGCTTGCGCACTGTCACGGCTCCTGGCTTCGACTGTACATTTGGTTCCTGGCTGCTTGTGGTATTGTGGACATTGTGATGTTTTTTTAACCTTTGATGCAGAATGTTCTGTTTGTCTGTTAATTTGGAATGATTATTATTTCCATCTCCCAGTAAAGGCGCATTTCAAATAAGCGTATGGCCGCAGCCCGATAACGACGATTTCAAATGCGCCTCTTAGCCGAATTCAATATCCAGCATATGGGACAGTCGGAATTTAAAGGATCTTTGTCAGCCAATCTATAAAACTAAAATATTTCGGTCCGCCCATCGATGGAGTGTAGTGTCAGCTACATTTTCTGACTGCAATAATTTGTTCCCTTGCAGGTCAGATACCGCGAGAGAATAACGATTCTGCGAGGCAACCACGAGTCCCGCCAGATCACCCAAGTATACGGGTTCTACGATGAATGCCTGCGCAAGTACGGCAATGCGTCCGTGTGGAAGCACTTCACCGACTTGTTCGACTTCCTGCCGCTGACGGCGCTGGTGGACGGGCAGATCTTCTGCCTGCACGGAGGCCTGAGTCCCTCCATCGACACGCTCGACCACATCCGCGCGCTGGACCGTCTCCAGGAGGTGCCTCACGAGGGCCCCATGTGCGATCTTCTCTGGAGTGACCCTGATGATAGGTATGTTATTCAAATTGTTAATTTGCTGATAAGTGAACTGGTGTAATTTTTACAAAACAGGCGATTTCTACTCTTTAGAGGCCGCACCGGGACACGCCCTTGTGAATCCTTGATTAGGTTAGGTAAGGGAGTCATTGACTGCCTCTGTCCCCTGACTAGGCCAGATAGACACTCAGAAAGGCACATTCATAATGTGTGTGTGAAATATTTATTTTTATACTTTCGGACCACACTTTACGCGCGTCTGTAACCACATTATGCATAGTTTTCCTCATAATATCATTGATTATAACGATATGAATACAAAAACATGTGAAAGCATTATGACAATAGAGGACAAAGATTAGATTAGGAACGTTTTTATTTCAACATTCCTACTTTTGAGTGGAAAATTATCGTGTCGCTATAGTTAGTCTGCTCATCGTTTGGTTATATGTAGTAGTTAAGTCCAGTCGGATCTTAATATGGGCTTTCTTACTAGTTTTTCTTATCCCCAAGTATATTTATCCATCTTGAAATTAATAATTCGTTGCGAGCCAGACATTATGGTATTCGAACTGTGTCACAAAAATCGATAGTTAATTGAAAACTAGATTCACTCTGTTGATAGATAACGCGCAAGACATAACAAAGCCGTTGGCGGCGTCACTTCAATTATTATCAAGCGGCGATAATTAGTACAAACCTGTACTTGTGAATGGCCTTCATTGAATACTAACTGCCTATCTTTGAAAATTACTGAGTGCTCTACTACGTTAAATAAATAGACACATCCCAATTGTATTAACTGCCCTTGTGTGTACAGAGGCTCAGCCAACCTAAACGTATTTTTTTGGCCACTCGAGTTATTGTTTTTATTTGTTTTTTAAGACTTAAGCATTTGCTGAATCTGCCAAGTCACACCTGTCTGTAGCAAGACTCGTTATGGAGGAATTTATTTATTTGATTATTGGTTCAAAAGCAATAGTCAAAAAATAAAATAAAATCATGCAATATTTTTTTACAAGTCTAGTAGTTAGTATTCTTGTGGCTCTCGTTCGAGCTCATAAGATGTTCTTCACATCCAAAGAAAATATTATCTTTCTTTATTGTACTTCTGAAAGGCAAGTTCTGCCCACGAGCGAAGCCTCTGAAACAAATGATATTTTCGCGTGGGCGTCAAACGGACAATACCGCGGCCTCAAGGCGGCGCGGCGGCGACGGATTGCCGCTCTCGAAAGGGCTGAGCCGATCGATACAACTCGTTCAACGTAGAAACTTGTGTCATAATGCTCTACTTTCGTCAAACTTAGCTTTGTTTCTAACTTTTGCAAAACAGTGGCATGCATGATGAGTCGCTTTGAAAGGTGCAACTTCACAAAAACCGTGTCTCGTGAAGAGCACAAACATCGCGATTTACGACAGAACGCGTTTCCATTGCCGATTTAAATTGTACAATGTTTTTCTCAATAAAATGTTGTTTGAAACCCATACACAAATTATTCAAAAAGAAAAACCACTGCTTTGCTGTTGGCACTTGGAATAAATTAAACATTCAGAAACTTACTTCGGCGAGTGAATTTGAACCTAACGTAGTATTCTAGGTTGATTGATTTTTTTGTCGGTGTTTTCCACCACTGAAGAGTTAGCCGCAAACTAATACTTTGGTCCACCGGTGTATTTAACCACTTGGCCACGACGCTTTCTAGCTTATCCTCACTTCAATAATTCGTCTATTAGTTAACCCAACGATATTATAATAAAAAAGACGTAGATAAGTTACTTGTGCTAACACCTGAGCAAAGCATTGACAGTTTGAGACGACATTGCGCAAAATGTATCAGTCTCGTTTGCGCTCTAGTAAATAATCATACTATCTTGTACACACGGTCAAATTATAGGTACGTACGCCAGGGGCCAATTTTCGACTACGCATCGGTATTGACATAACTACTCTTTTAAATATTATTGGGTCCACTGGAGTGTTTAACCACTTGGCCACGACGCTTTCTAGCATATCCTCGCTTCAATAATTCGTACATTAGTTAACCCATATTTATTTTGCACAGAGGCGGATGGGGCATATCCCCGCGAGGCGCCGGCTACACCTTCGGCCAGGACATCTCGGAGACGTTCAACCACAGCAACGGCCTCACGCTCGTGTCGCGCGCGCATCAGCTGGTCATGGAGGGCTACAACTGGTGCCATGATAGGAACGTCGTCACTATTTTCTCGGCGCCCAATTACTGCTATAGGTAAGTTTTGTTTTAAGAGTCGATGCATATGAAACTTAGCTGCACTACAAATACTGTCTACTCAAGGACGAAGGAATTTCTGTTTTGTAAGGTAAAACGTGGCGTGTAACTAGAAGATGGGATTAGGTGTTGACCTTACTAGATCGACAAGGTTACGTCATCCTAGTTGCCTAGTATACCCACCCTGTTTTACTTAAAACCTTTTTTTTCTTACTTAAGTCCACGCTGTCCAAAAATAAGGAGAGCTAACCCCACCACCATGTGGGATATATGGCATGGAAGAGAGAGACTTAAGTCCACGCTGTGTTTCGCTACGAGATCGAATCAGAAATCAGAATCAGAAATGTGGAAATCCGTAGGAGAACTAATGTCGCCGACGTAGCCCAGCGTGTTAGTAGATTAAATTGGCAGTGGGCGGGGCACATTGCTAGAAGGACTGATAGTCGTTGGGGCCGGAAAGTCCTCGAGTGGAGACCATTCGAGGCCAAGCGCAGCGTGGGACGCCAACCCGCAAGGTGGACGGATGACCTCATTAAGATCACAGGGTCTCGGTGGATGCAGGCTGCCTACAGCTGGTCGCTCTGGAAATCCATGGGGGAGGCCTATGTTCAGCAGTGGACGTCGTATGGCTGATGATGATGATGAGTCCACGCAAACGAAGGAGCGGGCGGGCTCTAGTACAATAATAAAACAGACATGTTAGGTTTGTATTGCGTCCAAAAAGCATCAGTTGGTGACAGTTATTTTAATGCAACTGTTTTCTAGATTATCTACGAATCTATTTTCAGCTCAGTGTGGTAAAACCATTGTCCTGTTGCACGTTTTGTTGTACTGTTTTGTATTTGGAAGTGTTTTGTTAACATTCTGGATATGAGTTATAATTACACATGTTTCTTTTTGTTTCAGATGTGGCAATCAAGCCGCTATTATGGAATTGGACGATGCGCTTAAGTACTCATTGTAAGTATCTTTTTATTGCTGTTCTATAAAAATGTGTAATTATTCAAATAAACACGTAACAAGTAATTTTAAAATGTGCCTATAATAGTGGTCCAAGTCACTTTGAATTTTATGAAATATCATTACTGAGTATCAATAACTCAGGGTCAATACCCTGAAACTAGTTTATAGTCAGTCTTGAAGAAAAACAGTAATTGGATTAGTTGAAATAAAAGATTTCTTCATTTTGGTCCGTTTAATCCAAAACAGATTTTATACGTAAAACATCTCTTGGTTAACGATCACTGTGGTTCTATTCTAACGTAGTTTAAAACTTTTCCATTTGGTATGATTATAAGCGCAAAGTGATGACAAAAGAATCAAATGCAAAGCATTAAGATTCTAGATCGACACGTCGATCTCTATCAGTGGATATTGAAGTTTATGACCTGACCACAAGGCTCAGTTTGGTGGTGTCTGTGGTGGAACGGTGGTTGATGAGTGTGTGTGTTGCAGCCTGCAGTTCGACCCGGCCCCGCGCCGCGGAGAGCCGCATGTCACGCGGCGGACGCCTGATTACTTCATGTAGACTGCACGTGAGTACTTTATTCAGTTATTCCATTAGAATACATTTATTACATTATTATAATAAAATGAATGAGACAACGTCGCATACATGTTATTGCTTTGGTTTCTAAGCTTATAGAAACCAAGAACAAGGCGCCTTTATAAGCACTCCTACCGAGCCCAAATAGCTGTTCATCAACAAACTTTATCTGATTATGGCCCCTTGGACGAATTCAAAATGTTTTTAGAAAAGCTCAGGTCAAGAGTACCGTTAACTGGCATGTATGAAAGGATTGATGATAGTGGAAGCAAAAGATGTATGCCAGGATAGTAGCAGCAAGTTGAAAGATGTGGTCCCAGCCGTGCCTGTGGCAAAACAGGCGTGAATACATACCATATTGTCTAATTGTATTTATAGCATATTGTGTTTGTTCCAGTATCGGGGCACGAGAGAAAGTCGCGCCCGCGCCCCCCGGCCCCCGCCCCGCGCCCCCGCCCCGCCCTCGTGCTGCGCGTGCGCCTCTACTTCTACTCCACGCCGTGGCCGGGGTGACACACACCCCCAAGCGAATTACCACCTTATCCCCTTCGCACTAAACTTACTTTACTTCGTGACAGTGGCGTGGCCGTGCCATCTCAGGCTCTTCGTACACAAGGCGACGCAAATCTTCGACACCCGACGATTTTGATCTCTAAGCAATACAAATTCATAGAGCTTTACACAAGCATTTTTGTGTACGGTCCGTGCGCTGATATTCGCGACATAAGTTAACATTAGTATCGATTTGCGTAACCTTGTGTACGAAGGGCCTTACATGACACTGTCAGTTAACTAAATTGAGTGCGAACGGGAATTCGTCGTAGTGTGCAACATTTCAGTTATATACTCTAGCCACTGATCGAGTTTACTGCGCTGCAGACGTAGTTTTCACTGAAATGTTTTATACTATGACTGTGTTAATTCGAAAGAACCGGGGCCTAAGGCGCTCGGTCCGTGCCCGGGTGAAATCGAAACTAACATCTAATTTTTAAATTGTCACCTCACATGCTTCATAATTTTCCTCGACAATTCTGACCGAAAGAAAAGTGTTTCGCTCTCGCACGATTTTATCACGAAAGTCAGTATTGGATTGTTTGAAATTGGTCAACTATTTTCGATTTCACTCATCCCGTGCGCACGCGCATCGTCCTCGTTAGTATTCGCGGCGGCGTAATTATAGTTCGCGATCCGTTTCGAGCGCGCCACGTAAATAAACAATATAACTTGCAACGTATTCTGCTCCGAGTCTCTCAGCCGCGAGTTTTACGCGTAATTATTGTAATCGGTGAGAATGTGCGAGATTGATGCCTAGTCAATGTGTGTTCCGAGATTTTGATTTCCAGTAGTTATAACCAATTGTGTCCGGGTTCCTCTTGTGCGCGGGCGCAAGGTCGGCGTAGTGTTGTGTGACGTTATATCGATGTCGGCTCGGGTATATCGATGTATCGATGTTTGTTTGTTCTCGTGAGTGGTTATTAAATGTTAAAAGGCGAAGCCACTTGTACAGAGGCAAAGTAATGTCACAATAGATATGGTTGTAATCAGATGAGTGCGTATTGCCCACCATCTGATAACCTTCATTCCTCTGAGTTTATCCTCAACATAAATTAAAGTGGCGCCGCCTGGTGAGTAAATATGCTGCAGCTAGACCTCGAGCCGATATTGATAGTGAATAGGGCGTCGTGTCCAGTAGTGTCCGGTTTCTTACCTGTATTTGTTGTCGAGAACGTCCGCCTGAGCAGAGACCTAGGCGAACGCACGCTCAACTAGCTGATAAAGCTATTGAAAAGTTTGATATTGACTGACTTAGATCATTATTCTAAATGTGGTTATGTTGAAAAGGCGTTTGCTTGGCGACTCTGTTCCGTGCACGTCTCTCGTCCCGCTGTAGTTATGCTGGTATGTTCATTGCAAGGGGACAGCCTGTGGTATTGTATGTACACTAATAAGATGTATCAAACACACATAGACCTCATTAAACAGCGCACATTTGCTAACACGGTAGTTTTATTTCGTAACCGCCACCCTCGATCTCACAGACCGACGAATGGACATACCATCATACCATTTTGTATCTTCACATACATACCTTTAGTAACCAAGTTCCCACTCACAACATAATGCTGTTAGAACCGTTTCGTGAACACATGGTCGACGACGGCGATGTCGTCGCGAGGATAGCGGAAAGGAGACACTTTTATGTCTGAGATAAGTTGCAGTAAATTGTTTTTTTATCCTTATTTTTAGTTAAAACCTTTACAATGTAATTGAAATGAATTTTACGGTTTTATAGCAAATTTTAAAACGCGTACGGACAAATTTACATACCTCACGAGCACCATGTTCGGCAAATGCTATTTAAACGATGTGTTATTATGACGAGCATTTAATTTTATGTCAGAATGGTCAAGGTTCACGCTACCACTGCGGACCGTTCTGCCATAAAACGACTAAAAACTGCATTTCGAGATTATATTTTTTTCAAAATTTCACATTTTATTTTGCTACAGGACCTGTGCAAATATTAATAGTGTTTCACAACAGTGGAGCTTTAACCTTTTATTATTTTCAAATCATTTTAGGTAATTGTTTAAATACCTAAAGATCAAGGCAGTAATTAGGTTGTTGTTGTTTAATTAGAGTAAGTTTCGAATATTTCCCCTATGTAAATTACTCATTTCACAACTTCCTGAAAGCGAGGTAAGTTAATATAAATAACATTTTTATATGAGTGCATTAGATATGCGTTAAAAACAAATTGAGAGGTGTTTATGCACATCTGAAACATCTTATAGATTATAGATTAAATCTAGAAGTGGCAATATTTGTTTTAAATTTTTTCCTACTCATTTATTAGCCTAGTAATGCCTAGTTTTCACTTAAATCGAGGTTTTTCTACTTCATAAACTGACAAAAGTTAATTTATATTCCACATAGAAAACGTATACTTATTAGAATTAATAAATTCCTTTTGTCAGTGCCATCACTTTAGTAATACGAACGTCCTGGCTTATAGAAATATAACCGTTTTGCCTCGGAAAGGATAAAAATGGCTATTTAGGTTTCAGTTAAAAGGCTTGACCCACTTATAAAACACTTGTTCACCATCTATTCTTGTGTGATTTAAAATACGTTTTCCTCCAGCTTGGTCAAAGTTTCCGAGTTCACAATATGGGCTTACCATCGTAGTCGTAGAACTGTGGGTCAGGCCTTTTCCTGGCGAATCGCTGTGCTGTCACGGAAAACGTATTTTAATCCACACCGAGAACAACAATATTCAAGATGTTTATCCTGAAGTGGGTCAAACACCTAAATCATGGGTTTTAAATTTCCAAATTGCACTATAATTTGTTTAAAATAAACGTGTGAACTAATCCATACAAAGACTTTACCCACCAATGACATCTGAAGCCACACGTTACGTTGATATAAGTATTAAGAATGTAAGTTATAGGTAAAAAATAATTAATAAATACTAAAAATACAAAAAAAAATGTACGATGTTGAGCTTCGTTCGCGTGAAATATAGTGATAATATTAGATGTTGATGTTCGCAGCAGGTTGGCTGGGATTTTTACCTAGCGTTATTTCACCCAATCGAAGCTCGAGAATAATCTAAGGCTTTCCGGCAACCGCATAGACTTATCCAATCCAACACTCTGTAATATTTGATGATGTGGAGCGGGTGTTCAGTGTAGAGCACAACTGTTGATGTTGCGCCGTTATATGTGATTAGTATTCAGACCTCTGGAGACGCTACAATAAGGCAATAATAAAATGTAAACACAAAACCGTTAAATAATTTATTCTTGCAACTGTACTAGGGCGTTGGAGGATTAGATAATAAATAAAATTAATTATAAAAGCTGACGTTTTTCATTTATCACAAAACAATCTGGAACTGTTTTTGCCTCAGTATCACACAAATAGGTAAATATACCTACACCACACACCAAGATAAGCCCGTCGAAGTGTTTCACTACTTCACCAATAAAGAGTGCTTGCAATGACCATCATGATTGGGGAAATTTCGAAGTAATTATTATTACATTCGCGGCGGAACATACTACACGTGCGCTATAAGTTGTGACGTGCTAGCATTGCGACCCCCGCCCGCTGCCCCTTCACTTCCCTGATGACGCCCCCACATGGCAACCTATTTAAAATCTGTTTTTTTAGTAAATCTCACTCAACCTTCGATATATAGATGAATGTTAGAAGATTTAGTTTCCAGAAAGACGTTTGCTATATTATAAAAAAGACAAATATTACTTACAGGTTCAGGCAAGTCATTTTTGGGTTTGAAAAACCACGAACCTAATCTCACCGAGTCGGTTACGCTCACTCTTTTGTCTTCTCAGTTCGGTTTTACAAACACGAGAATATTCATTCGGATTTTGTGAGTATAGTTATTCCTGCGAATCGCCACAAGTGGCCTCAAGCCTCCGATCAAGAACTGGGCAGCATAGCTACTTGATATGATGATAGTTTATTTATAAAAGAGCTGTTATTTATAATTAATTGGTGAGATGCAAAACTTTCTTCGGCACCGGTCATAAAGAGTAGCCATCGACAGCTATTATACCTCAGGCAGGCACCAACACGCGCACTCAACAGTGGCGCCAACTGGTGAGCAGGAAAACGGTAGCCCCGATTACAAGACTACTAAAGTAGGTAGGTAGGGAAAGTAGGTACTAGGTTCTAAATAAAAAAACTTCATTATTAAAAATAACGTTTATTTCAATAAATAGATATTGTGTTCCTCACGAACACAATTTTCGGCGCCTACTTGGTTGGAAGCACTCTGTAGACTTGAGTGGTCTCTGAGCAGTGGCTATCATGAAACTCAAGACACCGTTACATAGCTTAGCATGCGCAAATAATTTATTTATATTTTACAAATGTATGAGTTGTCTTGAGTTGTAATTTCGCACAATATTTTTTAACTTACATATTTTGTTAAACATTACACTTTCGTGTTTTTGTCATGGCTGCAGAATTATAATTTCATTTTACAAATTAACCTACAATTTAACTTACAAAATATGTAATTATGGGTCTTTGGTACTTGAAACCTTGTGCAGAGATAATTGATCAGCAATTTATTAAGTAACAAGTAACAATATGTTTCAATAAATAGATAAAAAGCCTCCAAAAATATACAATCTAAAATGCAGCAAATAACTAGGATTTATCATAACATCTAAAGCGGTACTATGAACTGTCACCTTTATTTTCATTAATAAATCATGAATAAATAATACCTAAGGCTGAGACGGAATGATTGTTATGAAACTAAAATTAATAAGACGATCATACATAGGCTTTGGAAAATCTATTTCTTTACAATAAATATAAGAAATGTTAGCTAACAAGTTAAAATAAAACCTAAACTTAGAGTTAAAGAAAAAGTTATTTACGACATCAAAATGTACTTCCTAAGCAATTCTTCTAATACAATGCAAAGAAGTTGAAATTGTGTTCTTGAAAATAATTTGTAAACTTTACTATCATACACTACACACCTAGCAATAAATAATGGTGGAAGCAGTTTATAGCTCTGCTATCCTATTGAAATTGACAATCGGTTCTTTTTCTTATTATTTAAAAATCATCAAATAGAACAGTTACGTTTGTTGTCATGAAATAATACCACCTGGTAAAAAGGACTTGAGTCTGAAAAGTTACCTACCTAAATATTAACCTCTTATAATCGACCACCACAGGCCGCCCGCCCCTCCAGGGTACAAGAATAAGTAGCACTTAGTAATTGACAGTTAGCTAAATAAAATATAAGTAAATATTAGGTAAATAAAAGAATACTGCAAAATAAAAAAAACCTATCACAAAATGTTAGTAATCATGCCAACTATGACAGATATGGATAACCAAAATAATTCAACTAGTGAAAAAAATATTCCAAATGACTTTTGTAACACGAGGATAATAATAAACCAGCTGTTGTTTTTATTAGTTGCGAAACATTCAAGCGAGAATCAGTAACTCCACTGAACGTTTTGGTAATTTATTATCTGTCAATTGTTATACGGAAAGCATCCCTTGAAAATTTGTCAGTCTTTGAAAACAACGACCTGTTTATCCAAAGATATTCACAAGAATTGATGCAATTCATGTACATTCTACAGTAATATCATATTGGTCGAAAGTGAGTTTTTCTCAAAAAAAAGGCCGAATTAAATTCGGAAAATATAAAATAACGCAGTAAAACGAATTTTGCAAAATCAGGTAATGTACTACTTTCGTCAGTCTTAATTAAATATTAATATATTTGCTTTAAGCAATAATGTCTTGAATATTAACTTGAAATGAATGATACATCCGCACTATTTTTCATTTTTAGTGAACGTTTCTAAAATCCTTAGGCTCCTAGCTAAACATTTACTATACTTATAACAATGAGAGTATTTTCTACCAGCTAACCGTAAGTATATTACGGTAGTCAGAATGTTACAAATGTTTAATCGAAGACATTGCGTAAATGGCAAAATGCCAGAAACTGTGATCAAGCAACTCTCAAAGTTTTAGTCTACGTTCAATTAAGTATAATTCTCACAACATACAGCAACCTGTATCGTTTTCGTCCTGGAATACGCACCCTAGACCTTAGGTCTATTGTGCATTATTTTATACAGCTAGAAAAATATCTATGTCAAATAAAAAGGCAATGCCTTTTTTATTTTCACTGTTACATCAACAATTTGTTTTGTTGAATTTTAAAAAAAACCAGGTTTTTTAACTGCTGATACGTCTGCCTCTGTTCGGACTGTGTTCAGACGTATCGTTGTTATAATAAGATTTGTTTCGAAGATAATTTTAAGTCTAAAAAGTTTTTGGACAGCGTAACAGCAAATATGAACAAAGGTATACTGGTCCATACAAATCAGGCAATGTCCTTCGTCCTGTCAGGTTTACGAGACCTTCATGCCAGTGTCGAGGTGCAGCAGCTGCTTCATCAGCTCGTAGGTGGAGAAGGAGGTGGCGACCATGGGGATGGCGCGCAGGTAGTTGATGCTCATCCCGCGGTAGAGGCCGCGCACGACGCCGTTCTCGCGGTAGATCAGTGTCAGCGTCTGGACCATGCCCGTGCTGGAATAACGAGAGTTTATTTTTGAGTTGCACTTGGTTGTTTCGTTATTTGACTGATGCTGTGCAGTTAGAGACAAGGGCGAAGGACCACTATCGTTATTTCACAACAAGACTGACTACTAGTTTACAACGAGAACAACTCTTAGTTGACAACGACGTCGACTCGTAGTAGACAGCGAGAAGTCGTAGTTGACAACGAGAAGTCGTAGTTGACAACGAGAACTCGGAGTTTACAACGAGCTCTCGGAGTTTACAACGAGAACTCGTAGTTTACAACGAGAACTCGTAGTTTACAACGAGAACTCGTAGTTGACAACGAGAACTCGGAGTTTACAACGAGCTCTCGGAGTTTACAACGAGAACTCGCAGTTTACAACGAGAACTCGTAGTTGACAACGAGAACTCGGAGTTTACAACGAGAACTCAGAGTTTACAACGAGAACTCATAGTTTACAACGAGAACTCGGAGTTTACAACGAGAACTCGTAGTTTACAACGAGAACTCGTAGTATACAACGAGAACTCGTAGTTCACAACAACGCCGACTCAAAGCTTATAACGAGAACTCGGAGTTTACAACGAGAACTCATAGTTTACAACGAGAACTCGTAGTTTACAACGAGAACTCGTAGTTTACAACGAGAACTTGAAGTTTACAACGAGGACTCGTAGTTGACAACGAGAACTCGTAGTTGACAACGAGAACTCGTAGTTGACAACGAGAACTCGTAGTTGACAACGAGAACTCGTAGTTGACAACGAGAACTCGGAGTTTACAACGAGAACTCGTAGTTTACAACGAGAACTCGAAGTTTACAACGAGAACTCGTAGTTTACAACGAGAACTTGAAGTTTACAACGAGGACTCGTAGTTGACAACGAGAACTCGTAGTTGACAACGAGAACTCGTAGTTGACAACGAGAACTCGTAGTTGACAACGAGAACTCGTAGTTGACAACGAGAACTCGGAGTTTACAACGAGAACTCGTAGTTTACAACGAGAACTCGAAGTTTACAACGAGAACTCGAAGTTGACAACGAGAACTCGAAGTATAGAACGATTTGGACTCGTAGCTTACAACGACAACTCGGAGTTGACAACGAGAACTCGGAGTTGACAACGAGAACTCGGAGTTTACAACGAGAACTCGGAGTTTACAACGAGAACTCGGAGTTTACAACGAGGACTCGTAGTTGACAACGAGATTTCGGAGTTTACAACGAGAAGACGGAGTTTACAACGAGAACTCGTAGTTGACAACGAGAACTCGAAGTTTACAACGAGAACTCGGAGTTTACAACGAGAACTCGGAGTTGACAACGAGAACTCGAAGTTTACAACGAGAACTCGGAGTTTACAACGAGGACTCGTAGTTGACAACGAGATTTCGGAGTTTACAACGAGAAGACGGAGTTTACAACGAGAACTCGAAGTTTACAACGAGAACTCGGAGTTTACAACGAGAACTCGGAGTTGACAACGAGATTTCGGAGTTTACAACGAGAACTCGTAGTTTACAACGAGAACTCGTAGTTTACAACGAGAACTCGTAGTTTACAACGAGAACTCGTAGTTTACAACGAGAACTCGTAGTTTACAACGAGAACTTGAAGTTTACAACGAGGACTCGTAGTTGACAACGAGAACTCGTAGTTGACAACGAGAACTCGTAGTTGACAACGAGAACTCGTAGTTGACAACGAGAACTCGAAGTATAGAACGATTTGGACTCGTAGCTTACAACGACAACTCGGAGTTTACAACGAGAACTCGGAGTTTACAACGAGGACTCGTAGTTGACAACGAGATTTCGGAGTTTACAACGAGAAGACGGAGTTTACAACGAGAACTCGTAGTTGACAACGAGAACTCGAAGTTTACAACGAGAACTCGGAGTTTACAACGAGAACTCGGAGTTGACAACGAGATTTCGGAGTTTACAACGAGAACTCGTAGTTGACAACGAGATTTCGGAGTTTACAACGAGAAGACGGAGTTTACAACGAGAACTCGGAGTTTACAACGAGAACTCGGAGTTTACAACGAGAACTCGGAGTTTACAACGAGAACTCTTAGTTGACAACGAGAACTCGAAGTTTACAACGAGGTCTCTGAGTTTACAACGAGAACTCGTAGGTTACAACGAGAACTCGTAGTTTACAACGAGAACTCGTAGGTTACAACGAGAACTCGTAGTTGACAACGAAAACTCGTAGTTTACAACGAAAACTCGTAGCTTACAACGGGAACTCGGAGCTTACAACGAGAACTCGGAGCTTACAACGAGAACTCGTAGTTGACAACGAGAACTCGTAGGTTACAACGAGAACTCGTAGTTGACAACGAGAACTCGTAGCTTACAACGAGAACTTGTAGTTTACAACGGGAACTCGGAGCTTACAACGAGAACTCGGAGCTTACAACGAGAACTCGTAGTTTACAACGAGAACTCGTAGGTTACAACGAGAACTCGTAGTTGACAACGAAAACTCGTAGTTTACAACGAAAACTCGTAGTTGACAACGAGAACTCGGAGTTGACAACGAGAACTCGGGGTTGACAACGAGAACTCGTAGTTTACGACGAGAACTTGTAGTTGACAACGAGAACTCGGAGTTGACAACGAGAACTCGGAGTTGACAACGAGAACTCGGGGTTGACAACGAGAACTCGTAGTTTACGACGAGAACTTGTAGTTTACAACGGGAACTCGGAGTTTACGACGAGAACTCGTAGTTGACAACGAGAACTCGTAGTTGACAACGAAAACTAGTAGTTTACAACGAGAACTCGTAGTTGACAACGAGAACTCGTAGTTGACAACGAAAACTAGTAGTTTACAACGAGAACTCGGAGCTTACAACGAGAACTCGGAGCTTACAACGAGAACTCGTAGTTGACAACGAGAACTCGTAGTTTACGACGAGAACTTGTAGTTTACAACGGGAACTCGGAGTTTACGACGAGAACTTGTAGTTTACAACGGGAACTCGGAGTTTACGACGAGAACTCGTAGTTTACAACGAGAACTCGTAGTTTACAACGAGAACTGGTAGTTGACAACAAGAACTCGTAGTTTACAACGAGAACTGGTAGTTGACAACAAGAACTCGAAGTTTACAACGAGAACTCGGGGTTTACAACGAGGACTCGTAGTTGACAACGAGAACTCGTAGTTTACAACGAGAACTCGTAGTTTACAACGAGCACTCGTAGTTTACAACGAGAACTGGTAGTTGACAACAAGAACTCGTAGTTTACAACGAGAACTGGTAGTTGACAACAAGAACTCGAAGTTTACAACGAGAACTCGGAGTTCACAACGAGAACTCGAAGTTTACTAAGAGGACTCGTAGTTGACAACGAGAACTCGTAGTTTACAACGAGAACTCGTAGTTTACAACGAGAACTCGTAGTTTACAACGATTTCAACTCGTAGCTTACAACGAAAACTCGTAGTTGACAACGAGAACTCGTAGTTTACAACGAGAACTCGTAGTTTACAACGAGAACTCGGAGTTTACAACGAGAACTCGGAGTTTACAACGACGTCGCCTTGTAGTTCACAACGAGAACTCGTAGCTTAAAACGAGAACTCGTAGTTTAAAACGAGAACTCGGAGTTTAAAACGAGAACTCGTAGTTTACAACGAGAACTCGTAGTTTAAAACGAGAACTCGTAGTTTACAACGAGAACTCGGAGTTTACAACGAGAACTTGTAGTTGACAAAGACATCGACTCGTAAGGACGTGTGATTATATTATAACTGTCAGTGTGTGCGCCCGTGTCTTTAACTGTACTTCTGCCTTTGAATTAGTGTTCGCATGTATACTTACCGACTCAGTGTGCGAGCCCTAAGAGCTGGAAAATATTATGGATCATTGGTAAAGTCAGCCACATATCATGAGTTTACACTCGCAACAACTATTTACCTTATCCAAATTCGACAAGAGACAGATAATTGCCGGCTATTACGCTACGCTTGATGTCTGGCTGACTGTAAAGTCAACCGCACATCAAGCTGCCAATTTACGATCACTCCTTGCTCCATTGCAAAGAAATGTAATTTAGCAAGAGAAAGATAAAAAACGGAAATGGGTAACCTGATGTGCAGCTGGCTGTATATACTGACTAAAATAAATCTCATTCGAAGACGTATTCAAAGTGCGTTCAGTTTAAGCCTCGCTTTCCAACAGCAATTAGTCATAAAACTATGGGAAAATTCATTAATAGGATTACTTTATTTTCCAAGATTCGGAGCACACAATCAGTATAATCGAAGGGTGCTTTCTTAAAATTTAGGTTTGGAATTCAACATTCAGGAACTCTTAACGGTCTGGCACTGCTTATCTAAACAAAATTCTGTTGAATGCAGCTAAAAATGGTGGAGAGCAAGGCTTAGGGTGATAGGTGAGTCAACGTTATTATGAGGTGACAACGGGTTTGTATCAGCGACCTTATTGCAAAGAAATAAGTGCTAAATTACGGCGGCTTTTGGTGTACTTCGCGCATTAGGCTAGATTAGCAAATCAAATGATTTAGCAGTTCTAATTTATAAATGAAGGTGATTAATCTCATTAGCAGAAAAAAGCAATCGAATTAAATGTCTCACCTAAATGGTTAATATATTTTAATTAAATGGTTTTTTTCTTTTGCTTAGCTGTAGGTAGGTACAGATTGAATAATATTAGAATTAAATCATTCAATCATTTTTATAATTGAATTATTGTTAGTTGTTGTTATGAATGAAATAATGATGGATGATACTAATAATACAATAAAGATAATTTACAAACCTCCTGTAGTTGCCAACACCAGGTGCAATGCAACACATGCGAAAAGAAATAGTGATTAGTGCAACAGAAGAATCTTATAGTTAAGTGGGAGTTAAATTGTTATTACATAATTCAATTATATATCATCAATTATATGTATATCAATATAAGTACAGTAATTAAGACGTTGGTAAGAGAATAAGTCGGCGCTGAAGTATGTTAAAAGGCTTTAGGGTTAAAGGAAAGAATAATTATTCGATTTATAAGAAGATTTACCTACTATTGAAATTAGTAGTTTCATTCAATTAGAAGCAAGGAAATGGGTGAACATTTAGGTTTTGTCGGGTAACGAGAAACACAGAAAGAGTTATCTTGAAAAGAACTATTGCTTCCCTTAGTTGTGTTAAGTAGATGTTAAGGCTTGTTTTCCAATTCAGCTGGTGTGGGAATCGAACCCTTTGTGGTTAAACCGGCGCTCAAAAGCAACACTGGTCCATTTGAGGCAATGCCATCAGGCATTGCCTCAAATGGAAGCATTGCAGCAAAATGTGTCACCAATATCAATTGGTGACACATTTTGCTGTTACACTGTCCAAAACATTTGTAGTACGTTCAAAATGAATCGCATAATCACTTTAGGACACATTTGATCATCTACTATATAAAAATGAGTCGGGTTTTCCTTCCTGACGCTATAACTCCAGAACGCACGATCCGATTTCCACAGTTTTGCATTCGTTGGAAAGGTCTCGGGCTCCGTAAGGTTTATAGCAAAAATTCAGGAAAATTTCAACAGAAAAGCGGGAAAATCTTTTTTCACATATTGCTAAGTCCACGCGGACGAAGTCGCGGGCGGCTGCTAGTTTCGAATATAAAAAAAAAGTTTTGGTCGATGTAACAGCGATAAGAAGCACCAAAATCAGGCATTGCCTTTAATATCTTCTCTTCTCTCTCCCTTTTTGCACAAAAAAGTACGAGCGGATTCAATGCATTCTCTACCAGTCAACCATCTGGCGAAGCAGATATCTCATCTTCCTTCCTCCTTTCGGTGGAAGCCGAACCCTCCGCAAGGTGGACCGAAGATCTGGTCAACATCGCGGGAAGGCGCATGACCGATCTTTGGGGCAGGCTTATGCCTGGCAACGGGCGTCTTTCAGCTGACATGATGATGATGACTGACTGCTGAGAGTCGGTGGTGAGCTCACCCAAACTTGGCAGTGGTGGGGTCCATGCAGGCGAGCTGCATGCGGCGCCGCGTCACGTCCAGCGGGTACGACACCGACTGCGCCACCGCGCCTGCCAGCCCGCCGCACACCAGCTTGCCAGGCACCGTCAGCACTAGCCCGCCTAGCAACAAACACGACATAAATAAATGCTTATTAAACTTATTGCATCTAGGTACGTACGGCATTCCTTTTTAGATACACGCGCAATAACAAATGCTCACACACACACTCAACACTACAACACTCACAAACGCTAAAAACCATATCCACTAGCATGTCGACTTTTTCGACTTTTTTGTCTTTGTTACTTTTCATCATGTTTACTCCTTTATTTAAATAGTATAAATCCTTTATTGGCTGTAAGTAATATCCGAATATCCGAGTGTAAAATTTTAAGATCTCTAAGTGCTGTAGATTTTAAAATAAAATAAACAATCACTACCCTGGACATTATTCCACACAGCGCTATCTAACCCAAAAAAGGAGCTACTTAAAGCTCGTAATGAGGCATACTAGACAGCGGATAAACGTACTTAATACTTTTTATTTTATAAACACATACCTAATATACATAGGAAACACCCAGGCCAATACAAACAGACATGTTCACGTACTAAGCTTAAGCAGTACTTTCTCGATTTACTGTAACTGCTCGATTATTTTGTGTTTGTTGCCTACTACTGTATAATACATCGCTAACAATAATAAATTAACTAACCTAAATTGTAAGTTAAAATGTAAACTCACAATAGTTTTGAACTATAAACCTTAGAGGTTTTTTAAAAAGCTGTGATATATTGTGATTAGTGTTACAAATATTGAAATGGTAAATAAATAAAAAAAAAAAAAAACGTACACAAATGTTTGTACGGAGCGGGGATCAAACTCGCGACCAAGCCGACTTCTCAGGCATTACAACACATCGAACATCAACTACTTATTTAGTCATGGTCCACTAAAACCAACACTTGCCAAGAAATTCTGTGACGTCAGGACTGTTTAATAATCTTCTATAATCAAAATATCGCACCGTTAGAGGTAAAATCGAAAACTGTTGCAATATGAGAATAACAATTTAAAAACCATTCTCAGTTGTTTTCTAGAAGGTAAATGTTCAAATTCAAATAACTTTATTGCGTGTCACATGGATATAAGATTACATAGTTGATGACCATATCAAGTTTAATAGTCATCATCCTCGTAATAACATTTGTTTTCAGTTTATTTTTAACTCTCTCAAGAGCTTTCGATTCCTACGTCTGTTTGTTTTAAATGTTTGTGAATTACCACAATTAATGAATGTTTTTCTAACAACCTCAGTATATTACCTGTATTCCTATCACACTTGCGGCAGAGCGAGGTGGGCAGGTACTTCATGCAGAAGAACTTGAGCGACTCGAAGCAGTAGAAGCTGAATCCGGCGTAGGGCACCATGCCGCACATGGTCGGCACGAAGCCGCGGTACAGCGCGCGGATGCCACCCTCCTGGAGATAATATTCTATGATTGGAATTATTTGAATTTTTATTATTTAACAATAACACAACAGCATGACAGGCTACCCATTTACGGTCAGTCATCCTTGCTTTTGTTTTAGGTGCACGTGGCGCAGCTGTGACAGTGATCGGTGACGATCGCGATCGCTGCTGTATAAAACTCAGGCCGTGTCGGAAATGGGATGGGCAACCATCCTGACTGAAATTTAGTGATGTACTTTTCGGGCATCTCCGTGTTTCGGAGGGCACGTTTTGCAGTTGGTCCCGGTTGACGTCGCTAGATGTCAGTGTTTGAGCCTAGTCAGATGCGGCTTAATAACATCCGACATTTACCCCTAAATTCACAAGTGTGACCGCGGTGACGCCCGCGCCCGCTTAGATACCGTGCCCAGCAGTGGGACGTATAGGCTGTTTGCTGTGCCACTGACCGTTTTGAACATGGTGACGGCGGCGTGTGCGATGCCCGTGTAGCGGTGCTCGCCGGTGATCTGGAAGGCGAGCCGTGCCCACTTAGTTACTGTGCCCAGCAGTGGGACTAGAGCCTGTTTGTGTGTGCCACTGACCGTTTTAAACATGGTGACGGCGGCGTGTGCGATGCCCGTGTAGCGGTGCTCGCCGGTGATCTGGAAGGCGAGGCGCGCGCGGATGGTGTCCAGCGGGTAGGTGAGCTTAGATACCGTGCCCAGCAGTAGGACGTATAGCCTGTTTGCTGTGCTACTGACCGTTTTGAACATGGTGACGGCGGCGTGTGCGATGCTCGTGTAGCGGTGCTCGCCGGTGATCTGGAAGGCGAGCCGTGCCCACTTAGTTACTGTGCCCAGCAGTGGGACTAGAGCCTGTTTGTGTGTGCCACTGACCGTTTTAAACATGGTGAAGGCGGCGTGTGCGATGCCCGTGTAGCGGTGCTCGCCGGTGATCTGGAAGGCGAGGCGCGCGCGGATGGTGTCCAGCGGGTAGGTGAGCTTAGATACCGTGCCCAGCAGTGGACGTGTAGCCTGTTTGTGTGTGTCACTGACCGTTTTGAACATGGTGACGGCGGCGTGTGCGATGCCCGTGTAGCGGTGCTCGCCGGTGATCTGGAAGGCTAGGCGCGCGCGGATGGTTTCCAGCGGGTACGTGAGCTTAGATCCGTGCCCAGCAGTGGGACGGATAGCCTGTTTGTTGTGCCACTGACCGTTTTGAACATGGTGACGGCGGCGTGTGCGATGCCCGTGTAGCGGTGCTCGCCGGTGATCTGGAAGGCAAGCCTTGCCCACTTAGATACCGTGCCCAGCAGTGGACGTATGGCCTGTTTGTGTGTGCCACTGACCGTTTTGAACATGGTGACGGCGGCGTGTGCGATGCCCGTGTAGCGGTACTCGCCGGTGATCTGGAAGGCGAGCCTTGCCCGCTTAGATACCGTGCCCAGCAGTGGGACGTATAGCCTGTTTGCTGTGCCACTGACCGTTTTGAACATGGTGACGGCGGCGTGGGCGATGCCCGTGTAGCGGTGCTCGCCGGTGATCTGGAAGGCGAGGCGCGCGCGGATGGTGTCCAGCGGGTAGGTGAGCTTAGATCCGTGCCCAGCAGTGGGCGTGTAGCCTGTTTGTGTGTGCCACTGACCGTTTTGAACATGGTGACGGCGGCGTGTGCGATGCCCGTGTAGCGGTGCTCGCCGGTGATCTGGAAGGCGAGGCGCGCGCGGATGGTGTCCAGCGGGTACGTGAGCTGTGATACCGTGCCCAGCAGTGGGCGTGTAGCCTGTTTGTTGTGCCACTGACCGTTTTGAACATGGTGACGGCGGCGTGTGCGATGCCCGTGTAGCGGTGCTCGCCGGTGATCTGGAAGGCGAGGCGCGCGCGGATGGTGTCCAGCGGGTAGGTGAGCGTGACGGCGGTGACGCCCGCGCCGGCGCCCGCTACGAACTTGTCGCCGTGCTGCACCCAGGGGATGTGCAGGCCACTTAGATACTGGAACAAATATTGCAATGTTTTAACATTTGTTACGAGAACGTCGTGCCCCAGTTGTTAAACAATCTGGCTCGGATTCCGAACTACCGGAACAGCTACTTTGTGTTTATTGTACAATTTGCGGCTAACGCTCCGGTGATGGGAAACAACGCTAAGCAAGCCGGTTAACGGCAGTATGCTCGCCCTTAATCACGTTGGGTTCAAATCTACTGCGAAATGTGAGCGACAATCAGTGAGTCTCTGACTACCCCTTATTATGTTCAGGGGGTATTTCAGTACAGGGGCGAATCCAGTTCTCGCAACCATCGCACGCACAACTTTTTCAAACTGCATACTCCTTTTCATACGTCCGCGCACGTCGCCAACTCTTTTACCCTTTCTTCTATCAGGCTATGGAATTCGCTCCCTAACAAAATCAAACTCTCTACCACTAAATTTGCCTTTAAAAAAGCCACTCGTCATCTCTTTCTGCAGAAGCCATAACCACGAGCTTATTTTTTGTCCCCTTTCCTTTCGTTTTGTTTTGTCCCCTTTCCTTTTGACCGATTTTTCATTTATTAGCATGGTCTGTATGACAATATTTATATTCTGTAGGTACTATATTAATAGATGTATGTTTTTATGTTTTTTTTTTTAATGTTTTTTTTATGTTTTTTTTTTTACAATATTTATATTCTGTAGGTACTATATTAATAGATGTATGTTTATATAATATGTATATGTGTAAGTTTATCGCAGTAGGTATAGGTTTATTATATTTTATCCACCGCCAACAAGATTTCTGCTCCGCCCGATGGTTGACTGGTAGAGAATGCCTTTGGGCATTAAGTCCGCCAATTGTACTTTTTCTTTGTGCAATAAAGAATAAATAAATAAATAAATATGTTCAATATGTTTGTGGGAAAACCGGGAAGATTACTCCACTAATAGAAGCGGCTCAACCTCAGTGCGATCCTCCTTAGGCTTCCCCATCCTGCCGCTCTCATACCTCAGGCCGTGACCTAGCACTTTCACGTGAATGACCTATAATATTAATGGTGCAGCAAGTGTAACTTATATTTAGGTACAGCTAGCCTTCTAGGAGAAATATAACATATCAGTTACGTTACAAATATTTCCAATCGTCCAAGGAGAAATAATCGGGTACAAATATAATTCGTGCCGGCGCAGGTAATCTCGCGCACCGCGCATAATAAAGAAAAACATGTTTGATTCAATTATGAACAGATCGAATTAGGTATATTATAATTAGTATTTCTTGCACTATGTTAATTTAATCATGGCAAAGAGGAAACTACTTATTAGAAGACGCATTTACCCTATTGTCAACCTCATACTCTTGATATGTATAGGCACACAAGCGTATACTATTTATGCACGTGACAGGCCTGAACACGCGAGCAGGCTCAGCCCAATTATGACGTAATAATGAGGCATAACATCCTAAACAATCATTGCTCTAGTCACAAACTTAGGTTTTCCCTTATGTGGAAACCAAGCCACAAACATTTGTCAAGAAACATAACCACTGCGTTAAATTAAACGGGTCGTGAAGAATTGAATTGTCATAAACAAATAGTATTTTTACAAACTTTCTAATTAAACTCAACAAGTAAGATACCAGAAAAATTCAAGACAGCCAAGGTACTAAGCGGGAGTCAAAGCTGCCCCTATGCAAGCCTGGCGACTCGGTAGCTAAATGGGGCTAAGTATCGCGAGAGAATTCGACGCTTGAGGCGCTTAGTGTAGGGAAGAGGTCTCCGGAATGCACGGAATGGCAATCACTTCATACGCCGCTGTAATACCAAACTTTGGGAGCAGCCTTAACTGGTGAGCACTGAGGCAATACGGTAGCACCCATTGGCAGAGCAGTCGCTCTGCTGGTCTGCATCCCGTTTGATACTTGATTCAGTTGTTTTTATCTAGTATCTCTCCGGAAATCTTCAGACAAAAATACAGCCTTGTAAACTGGAAACTGTACAGACAGTTTAAGATCTTATCTGCATGTTTCCTCATCGGCAAACAAATGTTCGTCGCGGAGAATGACCATAATGGGCAGAGACGACATTAGCGTTGCGTCAGCGGCCCACTTTGCATTTTGTATGGCAACACCGCGACACGACGTAGCCTTGAACGTGTCTGATTACCAGCATTCTCAGACTTACTAACATTACTATCCCAGCGAGGCTATTTGGCCTAGGCATCAGCTGACTGAGATCCATTAGGTTGTTGCTTGGCCTTTTACTCTTATTTTCTTCCCATGATTACAAACTATACATTTACATTTGATTTTAAGTACATCAACATCTCGCTAATCTTCAAGGGCTGTTCATTGACAAGCTTGCATTTACCTTTAATTTTGATTATACAGACAAACATACAAAACATAAACGGCCTATATACGTCCCACTGCTGGGCACACGCCTCACCTCAACCATGAGGTGAAATGAGCCATGCTCCAACACGCGGGCTCACTGCAGATTATACATATCTACTGTTAGATAGATATTCGTAATCGATGTGTACAACCACATTTACTTACTCTGTATGCAATCTGTGATGTGAGATGTCAAGTAGTCTTTGACAGGACTTTTGACCGGTGATCTGAGGTTGTCCCGCGCCTTATGTTAATTTGTTTTGATTAGATAATTCACAAAGTTTGAATCGGGTTTCATTCGAGCTTCCCCGTTATTAGATCAGAAGCGGAATTAGTGACCTACACCCACATAAAGTTAAAGACATGATTAAAGCGATATTTCGTGAAAATGTGAAGAGACGCCATTAACAGAAGGACATCTTGAAATTGTGTGGGAAGCTCGAATCACAATATTTTCAGCCTACATCAGAATGTGTAGTAAAATAAACTACAATAAGTCAATCAAGGAGAACAGAAAAGATTCTGGAAAAAGTTCGCAGAAAATATTTTGGTTTTGTGTCCAATCTGAAGCTATAATCACGATATTTCAGCCTGAAATGATTGATTCAGTATCTTGTAAAATGAGAAGTTAAACTACCGGGAACAATACTTAATAGGCAACATATAATTCACCTCGCAGAATGAATGCGCAGTTTATGGAAATGGCTACCAAAAGATGTTGCTTACAACTTGTTGTTTTCAGATTGTTGTTTTCAGATTCATCTAAGACTTACAGAAAAATCCAAATCATGCATATTTGAATTAAAGTTAAGTGTACTTGCAAAGTGGTACTATACAAATATTGGTACACAATTAGTTTACTGGAATTCCTATCAAGAATTGTTACTTGACAAAGTTTTTGCAAGTAAAAGATACATAAGGATGTTGTAAGTAAGTTTAATTTGTTACCTTATCTAGCTCAAGGATGCACTACCTTACACCTTGGAATAAAATGTAAACAGAGTTGATGGAATATGAATCAAAACAAAGAATAAAATGTGTCCATGACGGTGCATCAATCTTCTAAAAGGCCATGACAAAAGTTTATTGGCTTGCATTCAAATACTTGAGTGGTGAGTATCACAGGAAAACTTATAAAATCCTATCACCTAAAGACAGTTAATCCTATCACCTAAAGAAAGATAGTGAAAATTAGTAATTAGTAGCCGCTCAGTTCCTGTGTTGGTTTTTTTAATGATTTGAAATGGTAGTTTACTCAACCTGTTTTAATATTTGGAATTAATTAGAATGAACTGTTGCAATCTTAAATAAGACCATGAGAAAGGCAGTAATTGAGTAACTGTATGAGCATGAGCAAACATGTCTAAAAAGTCAAGCGGGCTTTTAATAAATAAAATTATATTTGTTGACAATTTGTTCTTGAAAGTGTTAAAAGTGAAACTATGGCCTGGCCTCATGATGTGATATTTACTACTGACAGTACCATCTATCAATAAAATATATTATGTGAAATCATAGCTTGCTCTTATAAGTGCCTAAACAAGAAATAATTTATTCAACATAGTGGAAATCTTTGAAGATAAGTTCACTTATCACTAAAATTCTAGTTAGTTGCACAGCCTAACTTACTCAATTATTTGTAAAGCCTTGTGGTTGAGTGGTAGAGAATTCCTTTAGGCCTTAAGTCCACCAATTGTGCTTGTTGTTTGTAATTTTGTGCAATAAATAATAAATAAATAAACATTTAAAAAAAAAAATGAGTTAAGCCAGCACAAACATGTAGAGTGGTTGTTAAATGAGGACTTTTTGAAAGTTTGGAAGATTCAGACTAGGACTAACTGAAACTATAAATGAAACTAAAAAGGGAGACAACACAAAGGTTTAAAAGTATTAGCTGTTATTTGTTCAATTAAAATGGAACTATTTAAATATGGCTTTGGTAGTTATTGTGTGTTGTTGTACTTACAGTATTTTGCAATAAAATCTGTCACAAGTAAGTGAAAGCTATCATATGAGAAGAGAGTAATTCTCATAAGTACCAAAACAGGGTGGCTATCAAATGTTTGTATTTTGAAGTTTGAATGCTGTAGAGTTCTGACATAAATTGAAACTAAGTAAAACCACAAAGGTTTAGGGATCTGAAAGTCATTTCTCTCCTTTGATAAATGAGACAGTAAAATTATGAGTCTATATTATTATTATTGGATTTGTTATTGTTGCATTTTTGACTTGAGTCTTAGATGACTATTGGTTCAAGACTGGATGTTCTCAGATATACCCTAGTTAAATATCTGAGGTTGTTCAATAGGGAAACTGACATGAGTTTCTACAATTATCTTAACACTTTGATCTGATTGCCTAGATTGTAATGGAGGAAGATTTAAATATAATACTTCACTGGTAACTTGAAATGAGGGCTGTTAAGGAATGAAAAGTTGCAACCAAATTGTTGGGATTTCTTGAATTTGTTCAAAGTTGTTATTCAATTGTTTTATGAGATTGCAGGAGAAGCAAAGGAATTACAGGGTGTTACTAAAACACGATACGTTTGGATATAAACGAGTATGGTGTAGATGGTGAACATGATGTGACATGATAATGAGTAAAAAAAAAAATACAGGCTAGTACTGTGAGAGATTCAAGACATTGCTGATTCAAGAATAATTGGAAAATGTGGTTACTTGGCAATTTTTACATGGTAATCAATGTTAACAACTGAAAATGTAATATGTTGAAGATGCCAGTTAAGGTTTGAAAATAATAAAATAATAGTAATATTATAGGATCTGGAGATTGTAAGTATTACATTTTATATCTGTTCAGGATAGAAATGTTATGAATCAGTAATAGCTAAATGAAAGTCATTAGATTATGGAATTTATGATTGATTCACTTTAATGATAATATGAAGTATTTAAATATCAGTATTTTAGCTAACAAAATAATATGGTTGAGACAAAATATTCGAGTTGTAAAGTTTGTGATCAGTTTGGTGTACAACTGTGAGACTAAATGTCTACCACATTGATTGTATTTTCATCACAATCCAGATTGTTAGAGCAGTGGTTACAGCTTAGTAAAAGGGGTGCAGGCTCGATTTCCGAACCAGTGCATATGGTTATGATTTCCAAAATACAGGAAATGTTGCAGAAATGAATAAGTCATCATTATTTAAACCATAAATGTGTTATTTGACAATGATCTTGGCTGTGCTTGTGGTCAAGTAACATCAGTGGGAAACTACAGTAGTATCCACCTGGTTTAACTATAATTGTATTGTTTGTTGAGTTGAAATAATAATTGTGGTCTGGTAAAGGTACCTGGCAATATCTGGGTTCTGTATGCTGTATCTGGCTTTATGTTGGAATTTACAGTGAGTGAAAGCTATGCTGCCTGTTTGGCACAGTGTGTTTACTGAAACTAAACTAAGGAGTAGAAGTAACTATGTTTACTTAGCTGATTCTGAAAGACACTAACATGTTTCTTTTATTTTCTGTTAAAATGATTTAGCTTGGAAATGCAGCATAAAAGAAAACCAAATTAAATGAATGGAAAATGCAGAGTGGCCGAACTACTTGTGGGCCTAGTGGAAAAGACAAGCTTTTCAATGACTGGTGAAAGTGGAGTCCAAATGTTTTAGAGACATAAAATGAACAAAGTGGCAAGTTAATTTAGAAACATCGATTTCTAATAAGTTCCTACAACTGCAGGTTACAGGTGATGTTTAAAGTATTTTCTAATCCTTACAACGGGAATATGGAATTTAAATTTGAATTACCAGATCCAGATGTTGGAATTCACCTTTGGTGAGGACTAAAAGGGACTCACAAACTCAACAGTCTCCTAAAGCAGGTTGAATGTTTAATATTATTTGTTCCGTTGCGATATCCGGAATCCATCTTGAGTCAAGCACCTGTCCTTTTAGCTTACTTCCGGTCCAATATTTCCACCTCCGTACATCCGGCGCTTGTAGCGCCCCCTAGTTTCGTCATTGTTGGGGCGTTTGCTAACGCCAGATTTTTACCTTCATTATAGCGTCGTCTTTCCTAGCGAAAAGACGGTCCAAAAGTAAAATAAGTAACTTTTCTTTTAATCAGTAGTTAAAGTAAAGTGAAGTGAAGTTCTACCTCCGTAATGGAAGAAAAAAATATTAGTGAACCAAGTGACGGTGTCTCAAGGAAAAGAGGAGCTAGTTCGGCAAGCTCGTGTAGTGAATCGTCGTCGCGGGAATCAAGTCCGGAAAGGTACGGGAAAAAGGCAAAGCGAGGTCGAGAAAATGTAAGTGATTTGCAATTCCAATTTCTATCGCAACAAGTGGCAATGTTAACCAATTTATTAACGCAAAATAAGAGTTATGAAACGAGTTGTAGTGTCGTTACTCACACGCCAGAGCCAGTACCGGGCCCGTCATCTGCCCCGGACGGTTTTTTAATACGTCCGTCTTCTTTAACAACTGAAAAAGGCGGTCAGCAGATTTGTTTATCTGAAATTTCAACTTGCGTGAAGGATCCGATCTATGTAAAATCAAATGACGATCATTTGACTAAATTGTGTCAAATTCAGCGCTTTAATAGCACTGACTGGAATGCCATACGCTTTTATGAGACCCAAAAGAAATATGTTACCATTCCGGGCTTTATTGAGTTAAATATTAACGACGAGTTGAGACCCGTAGGATATAAAGTATCGAGTGAAGATGGCCGATTGCAGCTTATTGAGCGAACTTATGCCGCGTTATCGAACGCCTTACTGTCACAAAAAGATCAATTGAAATCAGTGCTTCAAAATTTAGTGGACTGGGCGAGTGACAAAAATACAACCTTAACTCCTAACAGTCTGTTTGAGAAAATCGAGTCTTTATTTACCAAAGACTGTGCTTACAACAAAGTCACCGACGATATTTTACAAATAATATGTGGCAGGCGGGCAGATTGCATTCAGGCTAGGCGGGACATTTTGATGAAGCAAATACCAGACGAGTTTCATTGCAATGCGTTGCAGAGGATGCCTCCCTCGGCGGAACTGTTGTTCGATGACAAAATGCTAACTACATATTTACAAAAAATAGGGGGGGCGGAAAAACTTACAGGTTCACACGTACCTGTAGCAGGCCCTTCGTCGAGTTACCGGAAACAACCTAGCTCTTACAACGAGGTATCAAAACCTGTTGTGAACAAACAACTATCGGAGAGATTTTTTCGTCAGTCCTTGTCTGGTAGTAAAGGAAAAGGAAAGGGTAAATCATCGGGAAAAAAGCCCGCGTTTAACCGGAACCAGCGTTACAAGGGGAAAAAGTCGAATAATTCCTTCTCCCCGAATAGAAACAAGAATGCATGACTCAATGCAATTTCGTGGGGGCTGTCTGAAGCAATATGTATGTGTCTGGAGCAATCTCGGGGCACCGGATTACATATGCAAAATTTTGAACGGCCTTCGCATCTCCTTCGTCATGAAGCCCCCACTTGTACTACCCAACAGAGCAGTAATGCAATGTTATCAAACCAAGAAAAGCCCTCATATGTTGAAACAAATAAAAAGCATGCTGGATATGGGTGTTCTAGAAAAAGCAGACCCGACACCCAGCTTCCTGTCGACCTTTTTTCTGGTACCGAAGACCGACAATACATTTCGGCCGATTTTCAACCTGAAAAGACTCAACCATTTTATAGACATAAAGCCCTTCCAACTTTTCAGTCATTTTCGAGTGCCGGGCTTTCTTCAGGAGAAGGACTGGATGGCAAAGATGGACCTGAGTCTAGCTTACTTTCACGTGAACATTGCAAAGGAACATCGAAGGTTTCTGAGGCTCAGTTTCAACAACGAATTGATGCAGATGACCTGCCTTCCTTTCGGATTGTCATCAGCTCCGAGAGTGTTCGCGTCATTGACGAACTGGGTCGCCGAATACCTACGCCACCACGACATCAGGTGTGTAGTTTATCTCGACGATTTTTTACTGGCCAATCAATCCTGTCGGCGCCTGAGCGAGCAAATCTCTTTCACCGTGAATCTTCTGAGACAGCTGGGATGGTCGCTAAACTTCGACAAATCTGTGCTGGTTCCGACACAACGCCTAGAATTTCTGGGAGTTACCTGGGACACACAACTCAACACGAAGTCCCTGTCGGAACCGAAGTGCCTTACGCTCCGCACGGCGCTTCAGCATCAGATGTCGAAAGGCAGTTGGTCCCTCAAACAGGCCCAATCCATATTGGGGAGACTGAACTTCGCCTCTTTTGCAATACGCAGAGGAAGACTACACTGTCGGACAATGCAGTACTACAGCCGACAGCTTCCCAAAACGCACTGTTACCGTCAGGTGAAATTACCAGAACCAGTGCTCTGCGACATGAGTTGGTGGCTGAACGCTGCCGCGGGTTGCCTGCCAATACACTCAGGCCCGCCTTCTCATTACTTGACGACGGACGCGTCGGATATTGGCTGGGGAGCGCAACTGGGCGAAACCAGAATATCCGGCCAGTGGACCGCAACACAGAAGACTTGGCATGTGAACTTGAAAGAACTATATGCGGTTCATGCAGCGATCCTACACGAGGCATACCAGTTGTTGAATGCTCAAATCATCTTATTGACGGACAATCGCACAGTGGTATGCTATATCAACAAAGAGGGAGGAACGAAGTCCGAAAGTCTTCTAGAAATGACACGTCAGATTTTAGAGCTAATGGATCGCTCGAATATCCACCTGGTAGCTCAATATCTTCCGGGAAGATACAATTGCGAAGTCGATGCTTTATCCAGGAAGAAGCTCTGTCCAGAATGGCACCTGACATCACAAGCCACGATACCGATATTTGCCATGTGGGGCACGCCGCAAATAGATTTATTTGCATCAAAAACAGCGCACGTGGTCCCCAAATACATGACTCTAGAGACAGCAGACCACCAAGCAGCTCATATCAATGCGTTCGGCCAAATATGGGACTACGAACTAGCTTGGGTGTTCCCTCCGCCAAATCTCGTACCACAAGTACTTGCTCGGATGAACGCGGCGAAAGGCAAGTACATATTGATCACTCCGAAGTGGAACAAAGTCTTCTGGTCAGCGGATGTGAAGAACAGAGCCCTG
Source organism: Udea ferrugalis (assembly GCA_950022985.1). Taxonomy (NCBI): domain Eukaryota; kingdom Metazoa; phylum Arthropoda; class Insecta; order Lepidoptera; family Crambidae; genus Udea; species Udea ferrugalis. The sequence continues at coordinate 3,774,364 of OX465532.1, read as the reverse complement.
AAGGATCCATACCTGATCCCACACCTACCACAAGTTCTGATAGACACTGTAACAGGAACTCACCCACCCGAGGTTCAGAACATTCAGCTGGAGGCGTGGTTGATTTTGGGTGGTCAGACGTGATTGATGGTTGGTCAGCGGAAGAGAAAACATTATTTTTATCTAGTTGGCGCAGTTCCACCATGAATACATATCGATCAGCCTGGCAAAAATGGAAGAGATGGTGTGAGTCCACAGCGATTAATTTCAAAAATCCTACTCCACCTGACGTTGCTCGCTATTTAGCGCATCTCCACAACAAAGAAGGCTTAGCCTATAAAACAATTCTAGTACATAAATCAGTCATAGCTACCTTTACAAAGACTACGATTAAAAACGACGTGACATCCAATTTTTTCGTAAAGAACATGTTGAGAGCAATCTCTGTTGCTAAGGAAAAACGCGAGACGTGTCCAATATGGGACCCTCAACTAGTATTAAATCACCTAGAATCCACCATCCCGGATGAGAATAACCTGTACCAAGTATCCCAACGTACAGCCATTCTACTTTTGTTATCCTCTGGGCGGCGAGTTCATGATCTCACGCTACTCAGTGTTGAAAATGGAAAATACATTGACGATGGTGACACAATAGTGTTCTGGCCGTGCTTTGGATCTAAGACTGATACAAGAAATTACAGGCAGTCTGGCTGGAAATTGTCCCAAAATCCCATGAAGCTGCTCGATTGTGTTTACTGGGTTCGTATACTAGTTAGTCTTACTGAAGAGCGTCGAAGACTTTCAGGTTTATTTAATTTATTTGTCACAGTAAGAGGAACTCCCAAGGCTGCATCCAGAACGATTATTGGTGGATGGGTGAAGGCTGTCCTGAAAAATGCCGGCGTTGAAGCCAGCCCAGGATCAGTTCGATCAGCGGTCGCGTCACTTAACTGGCTAGAGAATTTTCCTGTTGAGAAGATTTTAGAAACTGGAAATTGGCGCCAGGAGCATACTTTCAGGAGATATTATAAGAAAGTTATCAATCGAACAAATCAAGAAAACAGTGATTCTATTTCTTTGTCAAGATTTTTTGATTCAATACGTTAATTGAATAAATAGTTGATTATAATTATCAAATTCTATTATTTAACAAACTGAATAATTCATTACAGTTTTCCTACACATTATAGCGTCGTTTGTGCAAATGAATTATGCACTCACCAGGAGATATCAAACACATCACTCAAGATGGATTCCGGATATCGCAACGGAACAAATAATAGAGAGTTTTAACTAACAATAAAACTTACCTATTATTTTTCCTAAAGATATCCGGAATCCAGGTAATCTCTACCTGGTGCATCTCGAGTTATAATGAAGGTAAAAATCTGGCGTTAGCAAACGCCCCAACAATGACGAAACTAGGGGGCGCTACAAGCGCCGGATGTACGGAGGTGGAAATATTGGACCGGAAGTAAGCTAAAAGGACAGGTGCTTGACTCAAGATGGATTCCGGATATCTTTAGGAAAAATAATAGGTAAGTTTTATTGTTAGTTAAAACTCTCTATTCTGTTGGGATGGTTCAGGAAAATTAAGAACCTTCATGCACTAAATCAGTAACAACATTTTAATTGTATGGACTGCTATTGTTGGTCAATGGGGACAGATGGCAGCTAAAGCGATTGCCAATGGGGACATATGGCAGCTAAAGCGATTGCCAATCAAAAGTATTGCAATTTAGTTGAGTTACTACACCTAATCTGCTATTTGGCATATCGGTGTTACGTTGCTGCTGTCCACTAGAATTGAAAGTTTAATGTCATCTGATTTAGTTTGGTACACTGATTTACCGTCGTATACTGAGTTATTATGGTGCACTGACTTATTGTGGTATACTGATTTACTGTGGTACTAATTTATTGTGGTACATTGATTTATTGTGGTACACTGATTTACTGTGGTACACTGATTCATTGTGGTACTCTGATTTACTGTGGTGCACTGATTTATTACTGTGGTGCACTGATTCACACTGTGGTTATTGATGGAAGGTCAGTCGTACAGGTGACCTTGAAGTTGTGATGTTCCATTTGAGTTGTTCTGGGCATTATTACGAGTACGTAATGATAGTATGAAGGGGCCATTAACCCATTACAAGTTTTATGGTGACTGGCAGAAATTATGAAGTGTGACATAGAGAGGAAGAGTTTTACGACAACAGGTGCATTACACCTTTCACAGCGGTGTATTTGATGTTTAAATGGATAATGCTAACAACTGTAAACGTCAACAAAATACACAAAACAACACTATCAACTACACTAAACACGACACAACTACTCACATAGACAATACAAAATAATATGAAAAGATGAAAGTAACCGCGATGTGGCCGTGAGGGGACAGCATCGGTGACCGGTTGACAATTAAAACTTAGTTATATGATAACCGCGATGTGGCCGTGAGGGGAAAGCATCGGTGACCGGTTGACAAGTAAATCTAAATGACATGATAACCGCGATGTAGCCGTGAGGGGAAAGCATCGGTGACCGGTTGACAAGTAAAACTAAACGACATGATAACCGCGATGTGGCCGTGAGGGGAAAGCATCGGTGATCGTTTGAAGAGTACAATGTACTTGATGAATGATACATAACCACGGGGTGGCCGTATTAAGTTATATTATTTCAGAAAATTACTGTGATACCCTAATGTTGGTGGAGTAAGGGTTGTAGAATCATTTTGGTTATTTGAATCAAATGAGATTAAAGTGGGTAGTATTGTGAGTATCACAAATATAAAAAAAGCAATATAACATTGCAACTACAACTCGTCTTAAAGGAAAATTTTAGGTTTCTACTGATCATGTCCGTGATGTAGGAGAATGAAACAAGGACAGAGTTTAATAGTTCAAACTAGCAAGCTGCGTTTATAATCAAGGTGGTGAATATGGAAGAAATTATATGAATATGTTTGATGGAATGCACTGAACTGTTGAGTATTCAATAAATGTAAGTAAAGGTAAGGGTAAATGTATGCACATGTGCCAACGTTATTTGGACTTTCAGCCACTGAGCGCTGCGGAGTAAAGTAAAAATAAGAGATGGTGAGTGGCACCCAGCAAATTGCTGTTTTCTGCAAAATGAACACAGAATTATTGGTAACTGATGGGGCTGATGTGTAACAAATTTTAACTAACTTATGTGTTAGTGATACGGTTTGAAATAATCACGCTTGAAAATAAATGAGTGAAGGAAATGGCATTACTTTCTGTAAAGTATGACATTGCTTTCTGTAAAGTAAGTATGGCATTATTTCCTGTAAGGTATGGCATTACTTTCTGTAAAGTATGACATTACTTCCTGTAAAGTATGGCATTATTTCCTGTAAAGTGTGGCATTACTTCCTGTAAGGCGTAGTGTTACTTCCTGTAAAGTATGGTATTAACAGATGAGAGATTTTAAACCCTTCACTGTGGTATAACCCTGGCTAACCTTTTGGTTCGAAATAATGATCACATTTGGTGAATTTAAATCTTAATATCTGACACACTTGGAATGTACAATGTGAAATATGCACGTGAAGCAGCTCTAATAAAGTAAATGTTCGAGTGCATACTTGAACGAATTCTTGTGTGTTGTTGATTGTTTGCAGTTTATTCATCGTGGATCATCTAGCAAGCACGTGACTGTCGAGTGTCGGACAGAACGCGCCGTGTGACGACGCTGGTGGTGAAGACCTAGTTCCTCGGGACGAGAAACCTGGCAGGATGGCCGAACTGTTAGATAGATATTCGTAATCGATGTGTACAACCACCTTTACTTACTCTGTATGCAATCTGTGATGTGAGATGTCAAGTAGTCTTTGACAGGACTTTTGACCGGTGATCTGAGGTTGTCCCGCGCCTTATGTTAATTTGTTTTGATTAGATAATTCACAAAGTTTGAATCGGGTTTCATTCGAGCTTCCCCGTTATTACTACATATAAAAATAAGTCGGGTTTTCCTTCCTGACGCTATAACTCCAAAACGCACAAACCGATTTCTACGGTTTTGCATTCGTTGGAAAGGTCTCGGGCTCCGTGAGGTTTATAGCAAAAAACTATATAAAAATAAGTCGGGTTTTCCTTCCTGACGCTATAACTCCAAAACGCACAAACCGATTTCTACGGTTTTGCATTCGTTGGAAAGGTCTCGGGCTCCGTGAGGTTTATAGCAAAAAAAAATTAGGAAAATTTCAACAGAAAAGCGGGAAAATCTTTTTTCACATACAGCTAAGTCCACGCGGACGAAGTCGCGGGCGGCTGCTAGTTTTGATTATAAAAATCCACTAAAATTGACTCAATCATTTGTTTCATGTGTAGGTTCGAGGAACACTTTTATTTCCAGCACCCCCCCTTTAAAAAAAAGACATTAAGTAAAGATATATGACAGCTATTTTGTAGCTCTACCCATCGTTTTCTATGCTGTCTGACGTCGGCCAATGTTAACCGCGGCAATCGTGTCAGCTAGCGGTCGGTCCACACACCGAGACGGACTAATACGCGCACAGCTAAATGTTAAATAAACATACTTGTGCTCTTTAACATGGAACTTAGTGTATCCAAGACATTTTACAAAAATATTTATAAAACGTATTTGTCTTGCAAATGATACGGATTCTAATTGGGCAGTTTTCTGACTGTTTCTTGGGCTCGATGCGGAGTATTTAGGCTACTAGGTACCCCGAGGATCGTGGGTTCAGCAAACTAGGCCTGAACTATGTGAGGATATAGGCTATATTAAGATTGACCGAAGTTTGCTTCAAAGGTAAGATTTACTTTTACAGTCAGCATCCAAATGATGTGAGCGTTCAGAGTGAAGTCTGTCTGTGAAGTGTGTATATCTATTAATAAAAGAAAACCTCCATAAGATATAAGGTATAAATATTCTAAGGAGTTAAGTGACGCTTCAAACGAGTGCGACCTGCTAACGTTCTTAACATGGATGAGCAGCAATTTTGAAAAAGTACAAAATGTTTTCAATCTAGTAATACATACTTCGGTAAAAGTTTTTGGTAATTTTCAATTCCCGTGAGAGCCCATATCTAAAGACTGTATTGGCGACTTTTATCATCTACACGACGTACCTACCTAGTAGGGTCATTGCGCCGGTTTGCGGCCTTTTAGTCGCCTTCCCAACTTCGCTCCACGAAATCGGTCTGATAAGTCCATAATTCAACTTCCAATTGATTCTGTAGGCGTTGCAGATATAGTCAACTTTTTTGTTGACATGATCATTAAAGGGATATTTTGCTGGTTTTTTTTAAAAAAAAGGCCCCGGGTGATGACGGAATAACAACTGAGCTCCTGAGAGCGGGCGGTCGGTCGATACTCAGGTCCTCAAGATGCTCTTCAGTTTTGTCATCCTCGTGGGCAGAACGCCAAAGGCGTGGGGCAGAAGCGATGTGATGCTGTTTTTCAAGAAGGGTGACAAAACTCTTTTGAAGAACTACAGACCCATCTCGCTTCTGAGCCATAAGTTGTTTTCGAGAGTCATTACGAATCGTCTCGCCCGCAGGTTTGACGACTTTCAACCTTCCGAACAAGCCGGATTCCGAAAAGGCTATAGTACCATAGACCACATTCATACACTTCGGCAAGTTATACAGAAGACCGAAGAGAATAACTTGCCACTGTGCCTAGCGTTCGTGGACTATGTGAAAGCCTTTGATTCGATTGAGACCTGGGCAGTATTGCAGTCTCTCCAAAGGTGCCAAATAGACTACAGGTACATCGAGGTGCTTAGGTACCTATACCAAAACGCCACCATGTCGGTCCAATTATAGAACCAGAGCTCTAATCCGATCCAACTGCAGCAGGGCGTGAGACAAGGAGACGTTATTTACCCGAAATTGTTCACAGCTGCGTTGGATGATATTTTCAAGCTTCTGGACTGGAAAGGACGCGACATCAACATCAATGGCGAGTACCTAAAACACCTACGATTCGCCGATGATGTAGTTCTTATTTCTGAGACGTTGGAAGACCTGAACATAATGCTCGAAGATCTCGGTAATGCTTCAAAAAGAGTGAGTCTTAGGATGAACATGGTCAATTCGAAAATAATGTTCAATGCCCATGTTGCACCCGCCTGGGACAGGCAGTCCAGTCCAGTTGGGGGTAAGTCCCACTTCGAGAAAGAGATCTCTCGTCGAATCTAGCTCGGATGGGCAACGTTCGGGAAGCTCCGAAATACCTCAATGTCTCAAGACGAAAATTTTAGACCAGTGTGTGTTGCTAGTAATGACATATGGGAGTGGGACGTGGTCGTTCAATATGGTTCTCATAAGAAGGCTCAAGGTTACCCAGCGAGCAATGGAGAGAGCGATGCTTGGTATTTCGATCGTTCTGGAGATCCTTGCGGGAGGCCTATGCCCAGCAGTGGGCGTCGTTAGGCTGACATGATGATGATTTTTCTCCTTGAACCAGTTCTGGGCCTTGTTTTTTCAGTTACTCAGCCCTTCTGCCACTTAATCGATCTTGAATTGTGCATCTCTAAACCCAATTTTACGAGATGCTTCTCTGATCGGAATTTGGTCTTCGCGAATTTCCTTTAGTGCTTGCTGTAGAGATTCAGGCGTATTAGTCACAGTCTTTTTTTTCTGTTTTTTGGTAGACATCTGTAATCAAAAATTTTAGCTAAACACCAACCAAATACTGAGAGTGATAGAAGTGGCCGTAAACTGACCATATAGTCAGTTAACGGCCGTCTATTTTTCATATGAATTAAGGACGGCCGCGAACCAGATTTGTCTGAACCAGCTGTCTCAGTTGGCGGCCATATATAGCTAAAGATACATTTAAAATTATATTTTGGCGGCCGTGAACTAACCATAGCATTCAAACCAATCTCAACAATCAAAAAACTGTTGCACAAAACGAGACTTTAAATACATTAATAATAGGAAAAAGGAAAATTTATTTCACTCAATGAGTTGAGTAATGAACTTAAGTAAAAAAATAAAGTGTTGGTTGGCGGCCACCAAATAAAACCGTTATTAAAGTAATTTACTTTCAAAATAAATGCAAAATGACGTAGATAAAACAACTATGATCACCCATAAACAAACAAAATAGTAATAAGTAATAGTAAATTTAAAATACTTACTTTCGAAGCGAGACCTATTCACTATTTTTTGAGTAACTTTGCGTACGTGTATGAGCTGAGAGCGCGGCAGGCAAAATGGATGATTTATTTCCAGCACGTGGTTAAGGTTGACCGACCAATTTGAAAAGGCATTACGTTTCGCAACTATCCTACTTTTTAAAGTCCTACAACACGTTCGGAAGGGTGAGATAGAATTCTTGTTATTCTAATTTTTATGCGGTTGGTACTTAGAAAGGCCGCGAAACAACGCAGGGCCGCGAACCAGCGTAATGACCCTACATGTATGATGTACATTGGAACTCTGGCAAATGAACGTTATCTATCTATCTACATATAGCCGGAAATTCGCGTGGAATTTGGCTTGGTCTCGAGCCACGCTGTCTTTGGATCATCTATCGAGTTTAGCGCTGCGTTAGATATTTCATGAAAAACACTTTTTCTAACAGATCTAAAGATATTCTGTTTAAAATAGCCAAAGATCGTTTCACAGATGTTTCAACCTCATGTTGATAAGTACAGTAATACAGTTACAGCTGGTAAATCTCATGCTGAAAGCTTGCATAAAACCTGTTTCACGCCCCGCCTTATGAGAAACCGCAGAACCCGATTATAGGAAAGAGTAACATGGTAAAAAAGAGTTGCACGTTTGGAGTGCACGATCCAGAAATGAACCGTCTGTTTACATCAGTCACTGAAAGTCGCTGCTAGAAATAGATAAAAACGTGAACTTTGCACGATTAGCGAGGGTAATGTACGAGTAGCGTAAGAAAACAATAATCATATCTGACAACTTATAACCTGTTCGCATAATTTGGCAACTGGTGTCTCTAGTTGTCTGTTCGTGAGTTCGGTTTGACAACGAAACTACACAATTGACTTTTATGCTAATTTCGCCAACCTAGAGAACTTGTTCCAGAAGAGAGATCCTGTGAAGTCATTTCTATCTCGTATTCGATCGCGCGATGTTAAAATTTTGATTGTAACTTCGACAATTAAAGAATCACTCTGTATAGTAAAAAGGCACACGTAGTAAGCATAATGACATACTTAAAACTCTTAACATTTAGCACTCGTCGTGCTAAAGGTACCTCTAACATAAAACAATACCATCTATCATGTAGGTAACTAATTCTACAGAGCAATGAGGCAAACTGTTTGCTAATGACACGAATCTACATAGAAGCTATAAATAACTTAGCTTGCCTACTTTGCATACATTCCAATCGGATTATTAATAATTAAGTTCCACTTTCTTGGTTTGATTCTGTAAATTGACGATTCGTGTGTAGGTACTCCCTTGTGAATAAAGATATTCTAGGTTGTTTGTTATAGTGATCAATTGATCGTGCAGCAATATTTGATTAAATCGAAAGCAACATCTTCATAACATATCTACTATGGATATTGTATACTAGATATGTAGTAAGTGATAACGATCTTGAAATTATTAGTAAGATGCTAATAGATCACCCCAGTAATAAATATTTACATTATCTACTTGTAGATATTTTCATTTTTCAGGTAAGTGATCATCATACAACATAATCTCAGAATAGCAGTACAGCTGACTGATAAAGATAAGATAGCAAAGAAGTAATCTATAAAAATAGAATAGAAAACAATGTTTTTTAAAACAAAACAAACAAGACATTATCCATCCCACTGCTGGGAACAGGCTTTAACTATGAAATGGTACGAGCCTGGTCCAAAAAGCAGGCGCGATGTGGATTGTTGGGGAGGTGTATGTACAGATATAAAACTCATAGGTGTATGCAAGATGGCTAGTGATAATAAACCTACCGGTCAGATTAAGATGGTTACAACAAGCTGCTTATAGCTGCTCTGTCAAGGCTTAACAACTGACATTTGCCGACGCTATCCGGACCAACTGCGTGACGACGCTTTCCAAGCACTGATGACCAAAAGAGACATCACTGAACTTCGGTCGGGGTCACCCATCCAATTATCTGACCTGGCGTGCGTAGGTCAACACGGGTTATTTGTCGCAGACTTAAACTACTGTTTAAATATTGCTAAAGGTTAGCACTTTTTTTTCTGCTTTTTAAATATTGCTGAATGAATACTGATGTTTGCTTTGACAGTTTCATTGGACTATGGAGGAGCACAGAGGCAGGAGAGGGCTCTCAACCTAACATTTCAAGTAAAGTGCTTGAGAGAGCGCCAGAGGGAGGCGCGGACCTCGGCTTAGGGCGTAACTTGAAGAGGGCTATTTGACTTAATAGGTTTTTAAACTTTCTAGTTGCATTTTTCACTATATAAACACTAACTTACCAGGTTTTCTACAACATATAAACTACGGTAGTAGTTTTTACCGTAGTTTATATGTTGTAGAAAACTCTGTTAGTTAGTGTTTATATTTGGCTTAATGTTTGGGGAGAAAAGCGTCGCGGCACGTGGCGGGAGCGATTATCGGGACAAAAACACGAAGCGGGTCCGCGCTGCGCAGACGAAATTTCGGTATTGTGCAGTATGGTTTCTACGCGAGTTGTAGTGCGGAGGCGATGGCTAAAGGGATGGCACCGTCCTGGGAGTTAGGCGCTTTGCAGACGACGGGCCGGGCCGGTCTCTTTGTCCGCGAAGTAATGAAGACCGCGTCTGTCCTGACGATGCCCGCGACTGTCCTCGCCGCGAACACAAAGCATTTAAGTGGCCGCCGGGCGTCTGCGGCGCGGACTTTTTGCCCTTCATGTGCGTTGGTAGTTTAGATGTAATTGCTGCGGCCGACGCAGTCGCCTTAAGGTAGTATAAAATATGCCTAAGGTCGGCTTCTTCGTTTTCGGTAACCCAGTTACTGTAGGTCGTGACCTCTTTTCTGGAGCACCTTGTGCCTTATGTATGTATGTGTAATGACGATCTGCAGCACATGGTTAGCCTAAGGTCAGCAAAAATTTCAAATGGGACAAAAATCATTGGACATTATTCCACCTAGGAAATATGGATTAGTGACGGTTGCCTTCCAGGACGAATAGCTCAGTATCACCAGAGAGCTGGCCATGTAGATTTGACATTCTAACAACAGGTGGAGAGGTGGCATATCACAAAGAAAAATATTTATGTTAACCTACAATTGATTGTTTTCTAAGGTAGAATGAAATAATATTTTTTTAAGTACAATTTGTTTGTTGGGATAGTACACAAGATCTTATGAAACAGATTCTAAGTTCGAAAATTAGTTCTAACACACAAACCCAAATTAGTTTGACAAAGAGAGCCCTCAGCGCTCACCCTACAGTCCTGTAAAGCTGTCAAGGCCATCTGAGGCCAGACAGCAGTAGCAACTTATAAAAAAAAACTTGTTTGATAGATTTTTATGGCTAGGCCATACTAATACTGGGGGCCCCACTGCCTACTTTTGTGGTTTAATAAAATGATTAGTTTGTTTTTAAATTTAAGTAATTTATAAAATAAGAATTACCTTTTTATAAATTTCAAAGCTTGTGAACTGTGTAGCAGCATATGGGAATATCCGGACCATTTGTGCACCATTTCCCTTGTACAGAGCAAGGAGGGACTCATTCCGGACTATAGCTGACAGCCCACCGAACACTCCGTGGTGCTTGTAGTGAGAGGACTGTGCTTGGAGTAGGATCTTGATGCGATCCAACGGAGCTACTGTAGTTTTAGCACACATGCCTGCGACACCTAGACATTAAAAAAAATGTAGGTCAGTTCCAGAGGTAATTCAAATAAAAACAGCTAGGTATTTTTGAGTTGTTTGTCTATGATGAAAATTTGGTAATTCCCAGTAGGTAATTACAGTTAATGTGACCAGTACTAATGACCCAAGTTGAAAAAGTAGTATTGGCAATAAGAAGACCAAGTTATACTACTTTTAGCAAGAGGTGTTCCTAGCCGAATACTTTGATTTGGTCAGCTAAGGATAATATGCAGAAGCAAATATTAATTATAAACAGGTTAACATACCTCCAGCCAACAGGTTCTTCATAATAAAATCCAAATCACTTTTGGGTTCCATTTTCAATGCCATTATCAATCGCCTACACTGTTAAAAAATCCTTCATCTAAACAACAGAATATTCACTTTATTTGAGTAAACACAGAGTATAGAAAAATCATGTCATATACGGAAATAAATATGTGAATAATTCAATCACGATAAGTCCATACATGAAGACAATTCTTGGCGATATGGCACGCAGCCTTTATGGCAACTTTCACCAGTGAATCGAAAATGGACACAAATACTTTTCGTTCCTTCCGCGCGGCCGCTCGCCCGAGTGCTACTTATCTTGACCGGTACATTAGTATGAATGAAACATGAATGGCTAAGGCCCAATGACTCAACTGCTTAGACTAGCTGTCAGATTCCAGTTTTGTAGGAATTTGAATTAAACAAGCTAAGAAATCCAATAAAAAAACTACGATCCACGCACCACACAACAGCAAAACACAAACTGAATTTGACACTTGCTGTCATTTCGAAAGCCGAATATTTTTCCGTTTCAAGTAATTCAAAAACATACGATCATATTAGTTTGATGATGGATGCGTTTAGATGCTTTTAAATTAGGTACCATCAAGTAATTTTGATTCGTATTGGAAGTCTAGAATAAAATTGTACTAGTTAAATTGTTGGAATATACTTTTTTTATGTCGCTTGAACTGCCCTCTATTATCGTGTTGCAGCAACCAGTGGTTACGAGTGTAGGACAGATTTCACTAGATGGCAGTGCGTTACTAGTCAAAAGTTTTAGCGCCATAAAATGAACCGGATGCGGAAAAGGAATATTCTAAAACCAAACCAAATACAAACGATTCCATAAATTATTATCAGATGAAAGTTTTTGCATTGCAATGTATAAAATAATTTACGATTATGTACAGACTACAGAGGCATTCAGCTTGTGGCTCAACAGGTTGCGCAATATTGTGCTGGAAAATCGAGTCCTCAATTTCATTGATCTCGGACGCTTTTTTGAAGGTCACCTTGAAGGACCGCGAAAGCTCAAAGGAGGAGAGTGACCCGCCGCGTCTAAAACTGAAAACAAACGTGTATGAGGAACGTACGTGACGACGCGCATGTTGTTTGGACTTGTAGTTCTCAAATAAACATTAAACGCTGTTCCCAGAACGATTGCAACATATAGACAGCGTTTTTCGTTTATTATATGACTGCACAAGTATTTCATCAGTGCATCGCCAGTCATTATCCTGGTTTCGTCCTGGATTAACGCGTATTGTGTTACGGTTGCTAAAGATGATATCACGTGAGAGTTATTAAATAAAACTTCAGTTTTCTTTAAAGTGAACGTTCAATGTTAGTTATTCTACTAAATTGTTAATCAAGTTTTAAAAGTTTTGTAAAATGGATGTGCCGGCAAAAGGAAATATTTTGGGACGTAAGTACATCAACTGTTTTTTTTTATTTACAACGACCGACAGTGGCAAAGCATGCATGCGGTTCGCTTGATGCTAAGCGGTAACCGCAGGATCTGCCCACTACACAACCAGAGCACGGGAAAGGAATTAAGAATTATTATTCAAGTGCCTAACTTAATTAGAAAATTCATTGTCCTCGTATGTTATTATTAGTCCTTGTACTCGTATTGTATTGGACTAACACGATACACAAATGTGTTTCCTTCTTCCTACAATCCCGGGTTTCTTAAGTGGACGTGAAAGACATTTGAACAGGCTTTCAAGATAACATGAGCTGATAAGTGGAGCTGACTCTCATCAGGTGGAGTGAGGTGGAAAACTCTTAATTATTAGACTGTGAGATTCAATTTGGAAACACTTATTTATCAGCTTCCATGGCCTTGAGGTGCCCGTGCCACAGTTGTGACAGTGATCGGCGACGATCGCTGTTGTAAAGCAACAAACGCCGGGTCGGAAATGGGATGGGTGACCACCCTACCGAAATTTAGTGATGTGAATTTCGGGCATCTCCGTGCTTCGGAAGGCACGTTAAGCAGTTGGTCCCGGTTGACGTCGACAGATGTCAGTCGTTAAGCTTAGTCAGAGGCCCTAGGGCAGCTTGATAACATCTGACATTAAGGTTGCTCACTAACCCCTCCAACAATCCGCACTGAGCCCGCGTGTTGGAGTATGGCTCATTCCACCTCATAGTTGAGGTGAGGCCTGTGCCCAGCAGTGGGACGTATATAGGCCGTTTATGTATGGCCTTGAGAGAGGTCATTGACATGTGATACAGGCGGAATCCACACACGAAAGCCTCCTCTGGCTGACTTACCCGACGAATGCCCCTTTATACGTCCCGCTGCTGGGCACAGGTCTCACCTCAACTATGAGGTGGGTGAGGTTTTGGGAGAGTAAGGCTTACCTTACTGTCAGCTGTTATCAAGCCACCCTGAAGGCATCTGACTAGGCTTAACGACTGATATTCAGACCCACTGCTTAACCGGCCTTCCGAAGCACGGATATGCCTGTAAAATCCATTACACAATTCCGGTCGGCGGCGGCTATCCTATTCAACGGAGTCCGATTCCGATCCACTGTCACAACTAGGACACAGGCTAAGCCAAGAATCTTAAAACCTAATTCGTTCTCTACTGAAGGTTTCCTTACTCCTATCGACTTTGTATCCAGGGTTTATCCCGGCGCGGTACGTCCTCGCCGTGCTCGGTTCCATCGGCATGGCCATCGTGTACGGGCTGAAGGTCAACCTGTCCGTGGCCATGGTCGGCATGCTGAACCACACTGCCATCAAGGCGCTGCAGACGTCACACGGCCATGAGCATGACGTCATCAATGTAACTAGCCACGGCGATGAGGGATGCGCAGCTACTGATTCTAATGGGACTGCTGTCGTAAGTACATAAATACATAGCTTGTCTTGAATATCTCATAAAGTTTTCAGATGCAAGTTCTCGGACTCTCGGAGGGACTCGAACCAGCGTCTTCCACGTTTCGAGTGAAAAATGAAAGCAAAATAGGTATTTCAGGAACATAGTAAGCCGCCAAAAGCGCACAGAAAAAAAGTAATTAAAAAGTTAATAGGGTAGATGACTATGAGTGATTTTGCATGTTTTTTTATGTTCCCCAAGAATAATAATTGATTTCAATTGTTATTGTAAAACCACAATCGAAATTCGTTTCAAAATGAGGCTACAATAGGCCTGCAAACTTGGGTGGGCAAGTCCATTTCATATGTGTTAAATTTTTGTAAAACAATATCACTTTTTGTAACCCACACTATTACGAAGGAATTATGTTAGGAGACCATTATCATAAACGCAATATTTAATATAGCTGTCGAACAAAGTTATTACGCGCTCCTTACAAAAACAGCGAGTGTGACGTCACTTTCGCTGTCACTTTTGTATGGAGCGTTTTAGGGCAAGTCCAAAAATGTGCATTTCAAATTGTGATATCTCTGGTGGTATTGATCCAGATGAAGTGATTCTTTGAGGATTGTTTACATAAATGTAAGGTCTTTCGATAATAAACAAAAAAAAATTACAGTCATCATGCCTATTGGACGGTTGGACACATCAGCATTATTTTATGGCTTTTTCCTAGACACAGCTTGAAAGTAATCCTGCTTGTGTTGTACCTAGATAGGTACAGACCTATCTAGGCCATGGAACACACACACACACAAGGAAGAGCCGTTTTCAACGGTTAGATTTTTGGGAATCTAACCGTTGTCGGTTGTCGTTTGGGAAGCTAAAATTAGTTTTCGAAGCATTCGCGTCTGGTCACAGCCAAATATGATCATGATCAGCAAATCAATTGAACGTAATGAAAACGCCGCCGAATTCGGTCAATTCGAATTTATCGCCGTTAAAATTATTCTAGTGAATTTTTTAGGTCATTGCGATCTTCATGATTAAGTTTGATTTCATCCTAGTGAATGAGAGATTTTGACTGAAAGAGCCTTGCAAATCGTATCGTAAATCCTATTTAAAAAGGTCCAAGAAAAAATGTTGATTCACGATGTCCAAATGCAATAAAAGAGAGGGACGATCTGAGTTTCTTCAAAACGTACGACCAAGTTTATTTCTGGCCAGGGGGCCATGAAGTGTTATGGATAGACACTGTTAATTTGGGTTTTGTTTTCTTTACAGGAATTGGATGGTCCTTTCACTTGGTCTTCCGAGGTTCAAGGAATTGTTCTTAGCTGCTACTTTTGGGGATATTTCGTATCCCAAATACCAGGTAACAGCGAAAAACTAAATTGGACGGAGTGTCTCTTTACGCACACCCATAGCCAAGCTCGACACTTGGCACCCTATAATTTGACGTACAGCCACGAGCACTCTCGATTTTTTTCGTTCAACTATTGTTTTTCTGTATGAACCACGTCTGTTAATTTCCAGGAGCGAGAGTGGCGGAGTTGTTCTCAGCTAAATGGGTGATGTTCTTCAGTGTGAGCATCAACGTGGTGTGCACACTGCTGACGCCGGTGTTGGCGCAGGTGCACTACGCCGCTGCAGTCGTCATGCGCGTCGGAGAAGGCATAGGCGGGGTAAATAGAGCTTTGATAAGAATCACCCAACTGCTGGGGGAATAAGGTCCTGTTCAGAAGAGAGCAGCTAAAATGTATATCAACGCTTTCTTTCTATCTCAGAACAACAAGCTGTTTAGACTCTTTTAAGGAAATAACTTCTTCTGTGGGGTCCCCGCGCGGGGCTGATGCCCAGGATTTAGCTCGTTTAATTTTTTTTCGGTGTTTTCTATCACCGTAAAACTAACCGCAAGTTGCACGAGGCCCGGTTGAGACTTGAAGAGTTCGATTCTCGCACCAGCCAATATTGTTTGGTAATGAATTAAACAGATATATTTGTGTTTAAACAGATATATCGATACTTGTAATCTCAATTGACGTAAAGCACAAAACCCGACTTTACAGGAGAGACAAAATAAGATTTTTTTTACAAATTTAAATCCATTGTGCTAATGTTTTTAAAGATACGAAAAAGTGATGTAGACAAAATATACATGTCACCTTGAGATGCAGATAATGAAATATTTAGATTTTGGCTACTGTTTTTAGTTTAGAAACTAGATGTGCCTTACCTTAATGAAAATTGATTAAAATGTTCTTTACGTCAATTTTTATTATGAGTTTCAAGTTGATTGTGGGCGTAACGCACGGCTGAAAAAATAATATTCTTTACGCCTTAAAAACTAATGTAAAGAAGTGTAAGTAAAGATAAACTTAGCAGGTGTAAAGCTAATAAAAATAATCTGTTCTTTTAAATTTTGAATCAAAGAGCATATTTAATTGTTCATTAGGTGGTATACATCCCTGATATTGGGAGTTTTGTATTGTATACCTTTATTTTTTTATCATCTGACCACAATCTCACCTGATCGTAAGTGATGATGTGGCCTACGGTGGCACATGTCGGCCCAACAAATGGCTGTTCACTCTCTTCTTGAATAGGCCCAAGTTGTATTGTTGTGGAAACACTTCAGCGGGAAGCTCATTCCACTCCCTTGCTGTTCGCATTATGAATGTGTTACCAAAACGGTTGTTGCGAATTGCTGGGATGTCAACAACATAGGGGTGGAAAGCTGGTCTGCGCCTAGTGGTCCGATGAAGAAAAGGAGCTGCTGGAATCAGGTCATGCAACTCCTTTGTACACTTTGCAACTTTTTTATCCTGATCGTTGTCGGTGGCTCTTCATCAGCATTAGTTTGGTTTAAAGTTTCTGTTTTCCTTCCCTTAGTGTTCCCCAGTGCCTTTACTCTTTCTTCTTGTATCCATCATCCGGCTGCCAACATCGACGACTCGTCCTGGCAACATATTTTGCCCGCACACTGAGGCTACTACATTAGGATATTATTGGGTTATCTGAAGTCCGAAGAGAGGAGGAGGACCTAATAACCCTGCAATCCGGTAACTTACTATACCACCGGGAGAGCGACCAACAGGCCCTAGGTGGTGTCGGGTTCATCGTTCACAAGTCCCTTGTCAACAACCTGATCACTATCGGAAGTGTTTCGAGCAAGGAAACGTACCTGATACTCAGAATATCGAAACGATATTGTTGAATGTCATTCAGGTCTACGCTCCTACCTCGAAACCCGACGATGTCGAAGTGGAGGCTATGCATGAGGAGATCTCTAAAGCCATGCATCGCCATAGAATCCACTACACAGTGTTGATGGGGGACTTCAATGCGAAATTGGGGCAAAGTTGCGGTGATGAGCTGAGAGTGGCAATTTGGATTTGGGCAACGGAATAATAGGGGCAAGATGTTGGCAGACTTCATGGAAAGGGAGAACCTCTTTATGCATCTAAATTCTAAAGTTTTAAGTTCTAGCATGGCCAGTGACTGATTTCTGCAGCCCACTCGGGGTCAGGACATGCGATCATCAAGGAAACTCCACCTTAAATTCCCTCCTCATTCCTCACACACCTACGCGCAGTCGTTTGCTGTAAAGTCAATTCGCCTGTGGAACTCCTTACCCCTTTCCATCAGGGAGTCTAAATCCCTGACGATCTTTAAAACGCGTGTCAAAGAACACTTTCTTGCACTTTGATATGCAGTCTTTCCTCCTTTTTTCTTGCTCTTTCGTGATCACTTTTGGTTGTTTGATGGCTATTTCTATATGTGCTTATCTCTTTAGTCTAGTTATTTACCTTTTAGTTTATTTATATTATTTATTCGGTTACACATCTCCCTTATCGCATTAATTAAGTATTATAGCATTGTTTTGTATGTTTAAGTATTTTATTGTGTATTATGTGTATGTATTATATCATAGTTTGCGTTTATTCCTATCTGACTACTATTTTGTACACCTACTCTTCTTATCAACTTTCCTCTACCTGTGGGTTGTTTGGAAGAGATCGCTCTTTAGCGATAAAACCGCCCAAATTGTTCGTTTACTGCTTGTTATCTGTTACCATTATTGTTATTTAGTGTGCAATAAAGAATATTTACTTACTTACTTACTCTTTATGATGAACTCCTTCTTCAAGATCACTATCGGAAGTGTTACGAGCAGGGTAGCGTACCTGATACTCAGAATATCGAAACGATATTCGCTGAATGTCATTCAGGTTTACTCTTCGACTTCGAAACACGACGATGTTGAAGTGGAGGCTATGTATGAGGAGATCTCTGAAGCCATGCATCGCCATAAAACCCACCACACAGTGTTGATGGGGGACTTCAATGCGAAATTGGGGCAACGTTGCGGTGATGAGCTGAGAGTGGGGCAATTCTGATTTAGGCAACGGAACAATAGGGGCAAGATGCTGGCAGATTTCATGGAGATGGAAAACCTCTTTATGATGAACTCCTTCTGAAGCCCGTAAGCCGCAAGTGGACCTAATATGAACATTTTAAAAAAATCTTACCTTAAAATCTCTTTACGTCTTTTAGCTAGGGAAATACTCAATACTCAATAATTTATTAGCATTCCATAATGAAGTGGTAGATGTTACAAACTTGGTATGTTCATTACGGACCCTCTCGGGCACAACAAATAGGATAGGGAATTGGTTTCTCACCGAGGTTGGCCCTAAGGACAATATATATCTTTGTCAGCCATAAGAGAATCGATGCGATATCAAACACTGCACATTCAAACACAAATCAGCTAAATAATTATAGTTTTCAGCAAGAACACTCATCGTCTTTCGTTGTTTGGAAATCGTTCGAATTAGGTACCTAACTACCTAATTGGAATCAACTGGTATCGGTGCAGTTCATAAACGTTCCTAAAATAATGGGAGAAAACCACATTTTAACCTGAAGAAAGTTTGATTGGGTCGGTAAAGCAGAGCTGCTGCTGCTGCTCGCACGCAGCGCCTCAAAGTTGAAACTTTTGATGCTGTTATATCGACATTCAAAGACTATCAAAGAATTTTAGAGCTTATGCCATTGTAACAGAGTTGAAATAATATCTGTTGTGATTTTATTCATTAAATGAGAAATCAAATAAAATGTTGATACCTAGCACGTAAGGAACAAAACTATTTTATTTGTCTAGGGGTTACGGCTGTAGGGTGGCATTTGTATTGACGTTTACACCTAAATATGGTGTAAAGCACATCTAGTAAGCAAAAATTATCATGCTAACTGAAGTAAAGCACATGCTTTTAGGAAGTGTGCGTCTTAAGTCTTAGAATGTCTAGAGAGTTCATTAACAGACTGTGACGTAAAGCACATTTAGCGTTTTAATTGAGTAAAAGTTGGGATGTTAAAAACACGACAAAATTTTGACGTCCTTTACGTCTTCGTTTATTTATGGATGTTCCATACGACCTCTAGTTTCGAAATTTAAAGATGAAAACGTTCTTAACGTTACGTTTTCAATGTGTCTAAAATCGTTGTTTATGGTCGCAGAGCAACGTGAATGAGACAGAAAAATAGAGAAAAAAAAATAAGTAAGGTGGCATTCATAACTCATTTTGGCCAAAATGTGCTTTACGTCAATTGAGATTACAGGTATCGATATTAGGAATCTAATTTGCGCTCTAATTCCAATTGATATGGTGAAAGGCATGTTGGAATAAGCAGAATTCGTATAAGAAAAGAGTTGACTCTAGATTTTGTTCAATTAACACGTTATTTTCAATATAAGGCATAACTTTTTCCTGATTCCCGCATTTTCAAGGTTGTAATGTAGGTAATCTGATCCACTCAAGCAGGTAGGTAGTTAGCTATCCACCTGTCTATGTATCGCGCAGTATCTAAGCAATTGTTACGTCTTCATAGCCAAGGTCGGTCTGTACAGACGTCATACCATCACTATCCCGACTACCTACTTGGAAAATGCACGTTCCACACACGTTTCTTTCATGGGAAGGACAAAAAGCAAATGCCAGACTAAGAAGTCGTCGGAAGAAAACTATTCATTTACTTATTATTTTAAGGAAGTTCTGGTCGTTGTTCCAGGGCGTGACATTCCCGGCTATGCACGTGCTGCTCTCGAAGTGGGCGCCACCGGCCGAGCGCAGCGTGATGGCGGCCCTCGTGTACGCTGGGACTTCCCTCGGCACGGTCATCTCTATGCTGATGGCTGGCGTCCTCACTGCCACTGTAGGTAGGTCGCACTGTTCTTACATACACACATACACATACCACCACGCCTCTTTTCCAACGGGGTAGGCAGAGATCGCTTCTTTCCAGTTGCTACGATCCTTACCCACACCTTGCGCCTACTCTACTTTCGTGAGTCCTTTCATACGTGCTCGTCGCTTAAAGGTACTTCTGACCTGATTCTTTCTGAAAACATCTAGAACTTGTCCAAGAAACGTTCGTCTAGGCACTGTTCATTCATGAAACAGTAAATACTTAGATAAGTATTTACTTTACTTACTTAAACCCATAACGGTAACCCTTGCATCACGTTGTCTCCCTCCAGAGTGAAACCAACATTAACTTCTTGTTTCCAGCAAATTTTCGGCTGGAAATAAATTCTGCTTGATTGCAAACCCTTATTGCGATCTAATTGCTACTCCACTGGTAGATACCCGTCATACTAACGCATCTATCCTGTCCCGCAGGCTGGGAGAGCGTGTTCTACGTGATGGGCGGCCTGTCGTGCGCCTGGTGCGCGCTGTGGGCGTGGCTGGTGCAGGACTCGCCGCAGCAGCAGCCGCTCATCGGCGCCGAGGAGCGGGAGATGATCCTCGCCTCCTTGGGACGGGGCGGAGATCGCGAACACAAGGTTAGTCTTTTAGGAATCGGAAGCGAGAACCACGCTCAGGAGCTCCGGAAATACACTTAAATCTTTTCCCTAGTAGTACGTAGCTTTTTGTGGAGTTGCATTGGCTCATGTCAATATAATCATGTATGAATTAAAGCTCATACAATCATAACGATAGGAAAACCAGAAAAAGACATTTGGTCTATTGGCGTTAGGCGGGAATCGAACCCGCATCTTACGCAAACCGGGCTACTGCACTAACCACTGTGCTACCGAGACCATTAACAGACCGACCATAAACAGATCTGGTTTTCCTATCTCTAGTAAGATGATAATGCATATCCCTAATGCTAAAAAATAAAAATAATCATACAATCATGTTATTATGATTGTGTTTTTTAGGACCGTCCCACAACTGGACAAGATTCGATTCCTAGAAATCGTATTTTTTCAAGCTCTAAAAGTACCTCATGGTTGCATGCTAAGCTCAGTAAATACCAGTAAATAGCATTGTGGAATTGTTCCGAAAATATCCAAAGCACTTGTCCATTAAAAGCTATTGAGCAAAGTAACCTAATCCCATTGGATTTGTAAACAACATTAGATATCAGCTTTAATGGACCTTGTTTACACATCGAGGGTGTGGTAGGTAGGTTGTACATCAATCTAATTGACTGTGTCTCGGTTAGACTGCCAATATTCATGATGAAGGAATTCTTCGCAATGTTTGCGTGCTAGGTAGTGCTAGATACTTTTTTCAATATTGTTAAGTACTTTACTATGTGATGGAATCGCTTCATTAGATTATTATTTAGAACAAAGTTTTTTTTTGTTATTGTGGAAGCCCTTGAGCTTCCACTATAACAAAATATAAAGTTGTAAAACTTGTTTCATATTTTGTGCCTTTTGATGTCAGCGTGCCGCTGTGACCGCCGTCAAGGTAAAAACGTGGTAAGCATGGACTTGCACACCACTATTTCACCTAGAGTTTCATTCCTACAAATCTTTTCTTAGTGATTCCCACTTACAGCATAAGAGGAACGTTAGTCCTATAACAAATTTCAAGTTTCTAGGTACTGTGGTTTCGGCTGTTCGTTGATGTATTTGTCAGTCAGGTTTGCCTGTTGTACGGTCAACGGCACATGGCGCTACCCAATTCCGGTCAGCCATCCTTGCTCTATTGCAAAGAAATGTTGCGCAAAAGCAAGACAAAAAACGGGAATGGGTATCCTGTTATGCTGTTGACTGTACATTTGTGATGTGTTGCAGAAGTTGCCGGTCCCCTGGGGCTCGGTGCTGCGCTCGCCCGCCTTCCTAGCTATCCTGGTGGCGCACGCGTGCTCCAACTGGGGCTGGTACATGCTGCTCATCGAGCTGCCTTTCTACATGAAGCAGGTGCTCAACTTCAACATGACTGAGGTGAGTGACGTTGGCGGGACATAGCTCAAATAACTGATGGTTGTTTGGGCCGAAAAGTTCTCGAGTGGAGACCATTTCAAGCCTAACATAGCGTGTGTGTGACACGCCTACCGCAAGGATGCAGGCCGTCTACAACCGGCCGTTTAGTTCTATGGGGGAGGCATATGTTCAACAGTGAATTTCGTGTGGCTGTTGATGATGACGAGGTGAGCTTTAATTTAAACATATTAGATCACTGATTACTGATCATCCAAGACGAGATCGGTCGGCTCTGGGGCAGGTTAATAATTGAAATGCCCTGGGTGAAGACAGAATCACTTCAGACCATCCAAAGGTAGGGGAGTCCCTGCACTGAAGGAACTACAGCAGTTTCTTAATTCGGCCATTCACTCCGGGAAGACTCCATAAGCGTGGAACAAGGGCATTGCAGTTGTTTTTCCACAAGGGAGGCAAAAATCGGATGTCTCTTTAAAGGATTAAATCCAAAATGAGGTTATCCGACAGAGAACCAAGGTTATCGACATAGCTCTCAGAATAAGTTAGCTGAAATAACAGTCTGGTCAAGTCTCTAGAAGAAACAGTGGCCGTTGGAGCCGCCGAGTCCTTGAGAGGAGACCGTGGTTGGACAATGACCTTAAGGTGGCGGGATCTTACTGGATGCGGCAGGTTCCGAACTGGGAGTTCTGGCGCACCTTGGGAGGCCTCTTGGCCTACATAAATAGAGATGGACTGACCTGTGCTATTGTTAATCTGAAAGTCAGCTATTTTATCGACCTATTTGGTATAATGGTTCAGAAGTGGGCTATTACAGCATTGGTCGCGGGTTCGATCCCCACACAGTACAAACATTTGTGTGCATTAACATGTCTGTTTGTATTGGCACAGTATAATCTTACAGTAAGCTATCTACATACAAACGTGCCACTCTCGGTTTGAATGTGTACGTGCGCGTCGCGCGCCGTGTCGCGATATCACGCACACGCTAGCATAAAATAGGGAGGCATAGGGAGGCGGCAGTACGGACGGGCTGTGCCGCGTGTCTGCGTGCACGCTAGGCTAATAACTCGGCGGGCGGCCTTAGATAGCCTACTGTATGGTTTATACTGTGGTATTGGTTTGGGTGTTTTCTATGTATAGGTATTAAGTAAGTAGTTATGAAAGAAAAAGTATTCAAGTATGTTTCGTTGTCTATCCCATAACACAAGCTTTAGCTAATTAGCTTACTTTTGGGCTGGATGGCGAATGGCAATGAATGAACATTATTTAAAACCTAAGCACGCTTCCCTTGCACAGAACGCAGTAACAACCGCGTTGCCGTTCCTCTCGCTGTGGATCTTCAGCATCGCGCTGAGCCGCACGCTGGACTGGCTGCGTGGGAAGGGCGCCATCACCACCACTACTGCTAGGAAGATTGGGACCCTCTTTGGTAAAAACATTCTACTTTATTATTATTTTTTAGCATTTTCCATTCAGTATCTTTACTGAAGATCCCAAAACCAGAAGAAGACATTCGGTCTTGGCTTCAGGCGGTAATCGAACCTGCGTCCCTTTAGATCGTCTTACAAAATAATATTTTTGTAAAATGTTTGTTAAAACATACAGACAGATGAAAATTTCTCCTTTATTTCTTTTTTAACAAACTATCCATAAAAATATATTTTTTTAAGTTTGTTTAAATTGGAAGAACTTTTACTTTTGAGCTGTTGAAACCAACTAAAATATTTATAAACAAAATTACTCTGTGCAAAAATATACTTGCACTGCCCGGGAATCGAACCCGGATCGCAAGAATGGGAATCTTGCATGATACCATTACACCAGCAGTGCTTTTGATAGGAGAAGTGAAAATAGTTAGTGTATTCTGTCACATCGTTTAGATGTAGGTATACCTATCTAACGTTCGTGTTTTAGGCAGGCATGGATCAACTTTAAACACTGCATGTATTGTACCGAGTGGTAAAAAATATTGAATTAGGAGGTGAGACGCTCCTTTGTAATGTGCTTTATAAGTACGTTTGTATTAAATAAATTTGTGGACAGGAGCTGTTTTTCAAAATCTAAAAGTTCGATTCCATTTCATTTCCTTGAAAATCGCTTTTAGGTTTTTCAAAATGTAATAATGCTGTTATGGTTTTTGTATAAGCTTGAGACTTCCTTGAACGTACCTATTTTATTATTTTTGCATAGAAGTAGTACCTACTGATAAATAAGGTAACTTTGAAATAAAACAACTTTACGGATTCTACCTACTCGCGGAAGAATCCGTAAAGTTGTTTTATTTTGATGTGTAGTGTTCGCTTAAATATTAGAAAACATTAAGGTTACTTTTCTTGCTCTATGTAAATACTAATAGGGAAGCTCAGAAAAACGCATTAAACCATTTAAATTACAATTTATTCACAAACTAAAACAAATACAAGTTGTACAAGAAAAAGAGAGAGCGAGATAGATATACAAACGTCAAATAATGGCGGGGAATACTGCTCTTGACAAGTTGCGTTCGGAAATGCCTAACAGTCGGCCTTCCTGTACCACTGCTCGCCCCGAGCAGTATTCTCCATGTAAAGCAACGTAAAAGTAAAACTAAGCTAAGTAATATTGACATACCCAGGTGACTTCTTAATGCCACCACAACTGACTTCTTAATGCCAGTTCAGCTGACTTCTTACTGCCAGCACAACTAACTTCTTAATGCTAGTTCAGGTGACTTCTTAATGCCACCACAACTGACTTCTTAATGCCAGTTCAGCTGACTTCTTAATGCCAGCACAACTAACTTCTTAATGCTAGTTCAGGTGACTTCTTAATGCCACCACAACTGACTTCTTAATGCCAGTTCAGGAAGTACACCTTCCAAGTCGCGACTTATACAACACCTCTTAAGGCAAATCTCAAGATTTAAACAGTTAGTCAAATAACAAACAGTCTGAAACGTTCTTAATCGTTTCCAGTTATTTAACAAGTCTGAAGCGTTCTTAATCGCCTCCAGTCAAATAACTTACAGTCTGAAACGTTCTTAATCGTTTCCAGTTATTTAACAAATATGAAGCGTTCTTAATCGCCTCCAGTCAAATAACTTACAGTCTGAAGCGTTCTCAATCGCCTACAGTCAAGTAACAAACAGTCTGAAACGTTCTTAATCGTTTCCAGTTATTTAACAAGTATGAAGCGTTCTTAATCGCCTCCAGTCAAATAACTTACAGTCTGAAGCGTTCTTAATCGCCTCCAGTCAAGTAACAACAATGAGCGAACAATTATCGCCTTCTTAATGGCAGCTCACTGAGTAATATTACAAACAATCACAAACAAACAATATAAATCAGATAATGTAACAAAATGAGCGAACAATTATCGCCTTCTTAATGGCAGCTCATTGAGTAATATTACAAACAATCACAAACAAACAATAAATATCAGATAATGTAACAAATGAGCGAACAAATATCGCCTTCTTAATGGCAGCTCACTGAGTAATATTACAAACAAACAATATATTATATCAGATAATGTAACAAATGAGCGAACAAATATCGCCTTCTTAATGGCAGCTCACTGAGTAATATTACAAACAATCACAAACAAACAATATAAATCAGATAATGCAACAAAATGAGCGAACAAATATCGCCTTCTTAATGGCAGCTCACTGAGTAATATTACAAACAATCACAAACAAACAATATAAATCAGATAATGTAACAAATGAGCGAACAAATATCGCCTTCTTAATGGCAGCTCACTGAGTAATATTACAAACAATCACAAACAAACAATATAAATCAGATAATGCAACAAAATGAGCGAACAAATATCGCCTTCTTAATGGCAGCTCACTGAGTAATATTACAAAAAAACAATATAAATCAGATGATGTAACAAATGAGCGAACAAATATATCGCCTTCTTAATGGCAGCTCACTGTGTAATATTACAAACAATTACAAACAAACAACATAAATCTTAAGAATACAAGAAGTAATGTTTCATTCTTATTAAGAACAATCAGATAATGAACTATCTGATTAAAACGATTCAGTTTGTCAGGAGCCATCACATTACAGTTTACAGTATGCTTGACGGCGACCATGTGTATAGTCCTAATCACATTACGGCTTAAACTTTTACAATCCTGAATTTGACCATCTAAACTTGGTGTAACCCCTTGCGCATAATATTACGTTCACCAATAACCATATCACAGACCTCAAAAGTTCTTTGCTTAACACATGTGGAGCATACGCAGAACGAGTTAGAAACTTTGTCTAACATCATAAAACAAAATAAATCATCAAAGTCAGATCACCAAGCTTTACCATTCACATTTAACATTACTACCAACGCAAGATCACCAAAGCGCCCAAAAGGGTTTGTCATTAAAATAGGTAGTAGACTTGCTCATTTGCGCGCGGATAGACAAAAGCAGTCAAAATGTATTTTATTTGTTTCTTGCAGACCACAATAATCCTTAAAATACTTACAAATGAAAGCTTTGTTTCGGTCGCATACAACTCCAAATATCTGTAATACTATAATAACACGAACAGCTTCTAACTACAAGACCTAGAGTGAAGAAATGTCGTAAATCAAACACCAAGGTGGCCCACGTATAGGTACTATGTATAACGGCAACGGCATCTTTTATAAAGAATACAACAACACTGCTTGACACCCTGTATATTTTTCACGCATAGTGTTAGGAGATGCAGCCATGTCTTTTTGTTTCTAAATACAGCGCAGTATTTGCCAAACCAGTTTTTAAATACGGTAAAAGTAAGCAAGTTCTGTCAAATAGTCACTTTGAATTTTATCTTACAATTATTGGTCTAGAGTTGAACCAATTGAATAGTCTCCCTGTTGCATTGCTTCTACAGAAGTAGGTAGAAAACATGTATCATCGCTTACCGAAAATAACATGGTTTCGACTAAACCCATCCAGGTGGCCCGTTGACTTACCAGCACGGTATTCGACCTTAATCAAAGTCTCCAATCAGTACAATCGGTAACTATTTAACTTAATACCTGTAACATACACCTTAAATTCAAACTAACTTACAACAACAGCAAGGGTATCTTAATCAATGCTTTGACTTCTGCTAGGCTGTAAGTGATTCACCAGTCATAAACATTCGTAAAAACGTGTTGACTCAAAACGATGTAGGTACTGCCGCGATCTTTCATCCGCTCGGCCATCGACAAAGTACAATATCCTATGAGCAGTTTGAATCTGTAAGTTACGCACTTTTGTAGAACATTTACCAATCTTACAATTACCGAAAAAAACAATTTGGAAACTCATCTAATACTCATCAAGACTAATACAGCAGGTAAGCTTTCGCCGATCTTATAACCAAAGTATGTCTTCAGACATAGCAGATGAATGCAATGCACGACGCTCTCTGATCCTAAGGTGACCAATGTGCGGCTGTCAATAAGTTAAGGTATTACACACTGCTCTAGGCACTCCGTATCTATTGTAAACCCTAAAATAAATGATTGTGTGTATAATATAATTGCACTTGCTGTGGCGCAACGCCACAACACACCAATGTGAATATGATTATCACATTTGAACAAAACTGATAGCCTTTCTTTTGCCTTGTCACGACACACCCCGTCACAGCAATATTATGTTGGTCTGTATAATTCGTGTACTAATATCCGTATTAGGGTCCTTCCTACAGCGGTTTGGTTGTCACGAATCTAAATAACGCATAATAATAAATACGAGCCTCGCTCTGTGAAACCAGGAACAACGAAGGTACCACAGACAACCAGATTCAGCACAAACACTTGTTTCATCAACAAACCCCGCACTGTGCGGAAATCGAACACGCGACCCCTCGATGCTCAACCGTGGAACCACTGCGCTAAACGGGTCATCAACGACTCAAAACAAACGAAATATCAACATCAAAATAACAAGTTCGAATCTAATCGACAAGCAATTATTTAACACCTTGTACAACTGCACTTACATTTGGCAGTTCGATTAATTAATTTTGTAAATACGAAACATCTACTACATTTTTTAAATAACACAAATCACCGTGACAATACTCAAACGCTTAGTTGGTAACAGGCTGACTAATATTAACCTCTGTTTTGGGCACAGTTGGGCCTCATCAGCCACCTCCTTGAAGGATTTATTTTCGAATTTTTGACATACCTCAAATGCCCAATGGTTGACTGGCAGATATTGCGCTCAGCATGAAGCCCGCCATACTGTACTATTATGTGCAATGAAGATGAAATAAATAATTAAATATTGAAATTTTTAATTGAACAACTAGACTTGCATGGATTGAATATTCAACTGTAACTGTAACCTCTGGGCTCTGTATAACTCTGTAATTATTATTATTTTACCCAAGACATGACAACTGAAATCAATAAAAATTACAACTAATAATTTGCAGCTACAGTAATATCTGTAAATAATTAGACATAAGTTTGTCTGAAGTAACAGTTTACTTCAGGACATTCATTCTTATCATGGCCTGTACGATGATAATAGTGTGATGAACACCTTTTCTACCTAATTGTTTTCATCATCATGACAGACACAGCCACAGAATGCACAAGTTTTATGAATTTTGTAATGTTGGTGCAATGTGACCACAATGCTTACAACTGCATCATTTAATTATTAAATCAGTAACACTTGACTTACTTCAACGATGAAAATTAATATCTTAACGTGCTGGACGTGTCCTGATAACCAGCAGAAATAGCATCAGCTTTCTGGTACGGAAGGTACCTACCTGTTATTGCTTCTGTAACCTGCATCGGGTAACCCACAAGCATAACTTTAAATAGATCTTGTCACATTAAAATTTATAAATAATATTCAGAACATTACACCATAAGCATTAACTTAGTCACACATCTGACTAACTTACTGATTGGAAAGAAAGGCAGTTAATAAACATTAGAGTTATGTAAGGTTGAGATATTAGTTTAGGTTTAGATAGTTGTTAGTATCAATGCTCTGCATACTTTTTTTTTAAAATTTAAAAGTCCAAATAAGTTTCAGAAACAGTTTTCTCATCACCAGTCATACATCCACAGAACACAAAATACCTTTATATTTTCAGATTAACTTACTTACTCAATAATAATTAACAGATCAGATAGGATCAGAATCAGAAAATGTGTCATTAAGACCAGCATAGGCTTGAACTAAATCAGCTGTAGGTTGCCAATGGCACAGATGAAATGGTGGGGTACTACTGAAGTGGGGTAAAAACAGACCACTACTGTGGCTACTGGTTTCCATTATTCAAAGTACTAGCCATAGTAGATACCTAGCACTTTAAGTAGGAGTAGTTTGACGAATGAAACTTGTTCGGGTTCGCAAGAACCTGCTGCTTAATCACTCTCCCATCAGGAGCATGATGAACACTCCGCAATAAGAGAGCGATTAAGGCAGAGGTCAATGACCGCGCACACGGTCCGGTGCCGCGGTGCTCCAGCTGACTCCGCTCGGGACCGCCAAAACGCTGCCGATTTGAGACACTATTCAAAAGTTCACGAGGCAAGGTATCATATGGGTACACCGTCCGTCACTACTACACATTTCAAAGATGACAATCCAATATCATGGGAAAATTCACGTCCACTCATTGTTTTTGGTTTGAAAGTTACTTTTATCACAAATTCACAACAATCCCCAATACACTCGATGAAAACTCGCAGTACTTTCACTTATTGTTTCGTCAGGAAAACGTTTTTGTAGGCGCTCGGTACACTAATCCCGCTTCTGAGCTAATAGGGAAGCTCAGAAAAACGCATTAAACCATTTAAATTACAATTTATTCACAAACTAAAACAAATACAAGTTGTACAAGAAAAAGAGAGAGCGAGATAGATATACAAACGTCAAATAATGGCGGGGAATACTGCTCTTGACAAGTTGCGTTCGGAAATGCCTAACAATACCTAAATCTTCGTTGACTTTCACGATGCGTTTGAATGCCGAAACTCTTCGTTCAATCTTTTTTTTCATTTACTCAATTGAATTTCAATGTCAATTCAATGCAATGTGTGGAAATCTTCTCTAGCCTCAGCGGTCCCGGCGGCGTGTCTACTCGGCCTGTGCTACATAGGCTGCGCACGCGGCGCCGCCGTGGCGCTGACGGCGCTCGGCGTGACGTGCATCGGCGGCATGTTCTGCGGCTTCCTCTCCAACCACATCGACATCGCGCCCAACTTCGCCGGTGAGCTCACTTACTTGTCACTACCTCTAGCCTCAGTGGTCCCGCGGCATGTCTACTCGGCCTGTGCTACATAGGCTGCGCACTGACGGCGCTCGGCGTGACGTGCATCGGCGGCATGTTCTGCGGCTTCCTCTCCAACCACATCGACATCGCGCCCAACTTCGCCGGTGAGCTCACTTACTTGTCACTACCTCTAGCCTCAGTGGTCCCGCGGCATGTCTACTCGGCCTGTGCTACATAGGCTGCGCTCGCGGCGTCGCTCGGCGTGACGTGCATCGGCGGCATGTTCTGCGGCTTCCTCTCCAACCACATCGACATCGCGCCCAACTTCGCCGGTGAGCTCACTTACTTGTCACTACCTCTAGCCTCAGTGGTCCCGCGGCATGTCTACTCGGCCTGTGCTACATAGGCTGCGCTCGCGGCGTCGCTCGGCGTGACGTGCATCGGCGGCATGTTCTGCGGCTTCCTCTCCAACCACATCGACATCGCGCCCAACTTCGCCGGTGAGCTCACTTACTTGTCACAACCTCTAGCCTCAGCGGTCCCGGCCTGTGCTACATAGGCTGCGCTCGCGGCGTCGCTCGGCGTGACGTGCATCGGCGGCATGTTCTGCGGCTTCCTCTCCAACCACATCGACATCGCGCCCAACTTCGCCGGTGAGCTCACTTACTTGTCACTACCTCTAGCCTCAGTGGTCCCGCGGCATGTCTACTCGGCCTGTGCTACATAGGCTGCGCTCGCGGCGTCGCTCGGCGTGACGTGCATCGGCGGCATGTTCTGCGGCTTCCTCTCCAACCACATCGAAATCGCGCCCAACTTCGCAGGTGAGGTCACTTAGGAACTACCCACATTTATCGACGCGAAATCGGCTAACGCCGGTCAAAAAAGTCTTTATGCCGACGGAATAAGGGTGTTACTAATACCTTTCGCATCGGCTCTGATCAGCCGACGGCGAAACCAGCCGATTGTCGCCGCACAGCTAATCGGCGATAAGTCGAGTAGTGTGGTGATACGCACTCGGCTTAAGCCGATTCCGCGTCGATAAATGTGGGTAGACCCTTATTTGACAAACTATGAGTATCAACATGTCTGTTTGTATTGGTCTGGGTGTTTTTATAAAACTTATTGATTAAATAATTTTATTGTAACCCACTACCATTGTTTATCTTGATTTATTTATTTGTGACTTTTCATTAATTTTATATTGTATTTCATTTAATTTTTAAGATCCTTTAGCTTAATGTATTTACATAAAAAAATGGTTATGTATGTTTGTTTATCTGTGGTCTAGCTCCCATAGTACTACCAACTTTGCCTAGCGGGGACTAGGAGGCGCTGTGTGGAATAATGTAAACAGTCTTATTTACATTATTTTACTTTATTTATTTAATGATGATGTATAATTCAGACGCTGGTTACTACCTACGTAAATAAAACGTCATGGTAGACCCATCCCGATTCCCAACATTTCAATGTACGTTTCTCTCAAAGTTCTAATTACCTATATTCTCGATTTTTGCAGGAACTCTTATGGCAATGACTAACACGGTAGCGACCATTCCTGGAATTGTGGTACCAATATTTGTAGGCGTACTTACTAAAGGAAATGTAAGTACATACTCACAGTTATAACAATTTATTTGCATTTTCTCATTGGCATATCCGTCAGTCGATCCCCTGAACATTTGGGGCTGAAGTTATAATGTTGACATATTGTTCGAAAACCGATTTGGTGTAGCGGTTAAGAAATAGTTACTACATCAGAGGTCACGGGTTCGATCCTCTAACAATACCAACATTATTGTGCATGAACATGCCTGTTTAAGGCACGTTCAAAACGTTATGTTACTAATTTATGTTAAAATTGATTAATGTTTGTATTGGTCTGGGTGTCGCCTATACTAAGAACGAATTAACAAGAAAAATAGTTTTCAAGTATATTCATCCTTTGTGTAGTCTCTTACAGTACAAGCTTTGGTTAGCTTAGGGCTAGCAGGACCTTTGTGGTTATTAAATGTACTAAAAACGTCATTAAAATTCCAGCAAACAATAACAGCATGGCGCGTGATATTCTTCGTGACCATAGGCCTGTACCTGGTAGAGATCGTCGTGTATAGTCTGTTCGGGTCGGGCGAGGAGCAGCCCTGGAACCGCGCGCCCAAGGAGGACCAGGAGGTCAAACCTCTCAATAATGAGGACAAGAAGCTGACGTTTGAGGACAATGGCTTAGGGATTCCTTGAGAAAATATTTTTTTAATGTGCGCTAATGTGCTTTTTCACGTTTTGTAATAATATACAGGAAATTTGTGTAACAAAGCTATTTGCTATCGATGTTATGATAAATAACCAATAAGAGTTTCGATTTCACTGAGCCTTCTCAGCAGCAGCTTTAGACGTATGCATTTTGTACTTAAGTACTTACATAGTGAAGAAAATAATATTAAGCTTTGGATGTCTATTTTGAAGTATTCATAATCAAAATGTTTTAATAAATCTTATCTCTACTTTAATAAATGTCAAGATCGAGGCGACAACCATGATAAGTGTACTTAGTCGACGACACATTTTTGTTTCTTCTCCTGCTTTTGCCAAATAACAATTCTTTGCAATAGAGCAAGAGGGAATGACCAAAAGTGGACTTTAGCCAGAAATGAACTCTATGTATTAGTTTAATAGTAAGTTATAGTGATTTTGGATTTTATGATGTTTTTACACTGTTTTTGATGATTTTTATAAGACGTGTAGATAGTTTTGATAACGATAAATTATTTTTAATTCTATGAATGAGGAGGTACTTAAAGAAAATAAATGTTTTAAATAAAAATTGCTTTTATTTGGTATTTCATACTTAATAATACTATTTACAATGTTAATTACGAATTTTTTACACAATATATTCTGTTCTAAGTTTCTGTTTGTCACCGAATGAAGCACTGAAAACTTAGCACAAGACACTTAGCTCGCCGAACCTCTTTTAAAATTATACTTCTGTTAAATGTTTATAATAGCTTGGCAGTTTGCCAGTTTACAAAACTGTTTGATTGCCAATAAACCAGAAACATTACATTTCATTATAGTAGAAAATCTAATATCATAATAGAAAACGCCTCTGCAGGGGACTGGGCCGAAAAAAGCCCTAAAATAAACTCGCGTGGAGAAGGGGAAGAGAGGTCTTTGCCCAGCAGTGGGATCCTCATGGCTGGTGGCATAGAAAATTCTATTATTTTGTTAAAAAAACGATTATTTTAATAGAATATTCAATCGTTTGATGTCACTATGGCCTACAGGCGTGTAACGGTTCATTTAAGCCTGACTAGCCGTGCGAGGTAGGAGGGGCCGAAGTTGGCGGCGGCGTCCGGCAGCACCAGCTGGCCGTACTGCGGCGCCGCGGGCCCCGAGCACAGCCGCAGCGTGCTGCTCAGCGCACACATCGGCACTGATAGGTTTCTATGTTTGAACTAGCTTGGCACCGGTTTGCTAGTCAGTAAAACTGTTTCCTTTGATTGCCAAGAAATCAGACACATTTCATAGAAATCTAATATGATGATAGGTGTATAAGTTAGTTCTAACTTCGGCCAACAGATGGCGTTATACGTCTTTAGCTCGCGATATCAACATTTTTTATGTTAATTATTAGTAGCTTATATCCTTTGATGAAATTAAAAAATTAATTCATACTAAACCGAAGTTTGTCTTTTATTTGGTAGCCAATACCTAGGGAACGACCAGTGAATTGTACAATAGGAAAGCTATTATTTTAACAGAATAATCAACTGTTTCATTTAAGCCTGACTAGCCGGGCGAGGTAGGAGGGGCCGAAGTTGGCGGCGGCGTCCGGCAGCACCAGCTGGCCGTACTGCGGCGCCGCGGGCCCCGAGCACAGCCGCAGCGTGCTGCTCAGCGCACACATCGGCACTGATAGGTTTCTGAAAATTACACAGCTGTTATTACCACCCGGCATAAACAGTTGATGTGTGAGTTTGACAACGTGACAGCACCGGTCCGAAATGGGCCAAAAGTTATTATTATATGAATAAATATCATTGGACATCAATAAACACAGCGCTGTTTAGCCCCTAACTAAGCAGTTGGGTTACTAGTAAACAATGGGTTACTAGGCAACGGATGAACACTGATTTTGTTTAACCCTACAGAAAATGAGTAGGAAGCATGCAATGTTCACGCACATGAATGTTTGTACTCTGTATGTATCGAAGCTGCGACCTTTGGTGTGAGTGGTAGCCAACTTTATTACCATTACACCAACTTGGTAAACAAAGTTCTCAGCCTGTGGTTTCAGCGCACTCAACCCGTTCCGTATTAATAAAAGTAAGCGATTGATGAAGTGAAAATCAGATCAGTAAGGCTAGCACGAACTTACTTTACTTTTCGATTACCAAAACGATAGCGGTTCGTGCTAGCCTGACGTTTCGTCAAACAGGAATTGTCGCGTGAAATTATTTATGTAGAAATCCTCAAATTAATCTTTGTCTAAGAAAATCAGCTAAGATAATATTTACAAAATAACAGCAACAATATCCTATGAATCATATAATAAGTCATAAATAAAAAATGGTATCTATCACTAAATTCGGACCGGCAATAATACCGTCAGCGCGCTTTTGTAAGCGCTAAAATTGTCTTACGGACTGCATCCATATTTGTGCAAGTGTGTGTGTGTATGTGTATGTGAGTCTTACCTGATAGCCGCAAGTACGCCTTGTGTCTCGAAGGCTTGCTTGAGGGCAGCGTGCACGACGCCGTCGTTCTGTACCGGGCTCAGCGAGCACGTCGAGTACACCACCGCGCCGCCCGGACGGACCAGGCGTAGGGCGTTACTGTAACACAGAAAATGACTTAAAACGGCTTTACAAGTACTATTAATACGCATAAGTTAGGAAAAGCTAAAAGAGTGAGAGGTGCTCACTTAAAACTCAATTGAACTAAGTAATCTTTATCGTTTTTTCCCAACTTTTGCCACCAAACTTTTTTTACATCCAAAAATAATACATTTCAAATAATAAAATACAATACTTCTTAATTGAATTGAAAACATTTAATTACACTTATGACCCAGTAACGGACCAAATTATCACTAACCCCACATCCCTCCAAAAATTCTGAGCAATCGTGTTGGAGTATGACTCTCGTCATTTCATAGTTGAAACAAGCGGGCTGAGCTGTGTCCAGCTGTTGGACGTCTAAAGGCTGTTGTTTATTGAAAAATAGGAACTCACGTCAGTAACTGAGTTTGCAGCTCGGGTAGGCGCAGGCGCTCCTTGATCCGGTCTGGCCGGAACACGTTGTTCTCATCTTCGTTCATGGACAGACGGTCTGTGGTGCACGGGACGTCTACCAACACCTGTATTAACAAACGAAATATGAGACAGCAATGAGATACATTTCTTTGATCCCAAAGTCAGTTTCCCTTGGCTTCAGAAAAGCAGAAGCAACCAAGTGAACCCTGATTGAGCACAGATACAAGTTAGGCGCTGTGCAGAGGGCGGGGCCGGGCAGGCCAGGCTTTTAAGCCGCGAACGATACCGCAATAGGAATCCTATACTACCAACACACACAAAGGGCAAAAAGTCCGCGCCGCAGATGCCGGGCACTTAAATACTTTGTGTTCGTGGTGATGGGTAGTCGCGGACGTCGGCGGGCAGACGCGGTCTTTATTACTTTGCGGACAGGACTAGCCCCGAGGTCTGCATAGCGCCTAATAGGAATTTATAAAAAGCAGAAAAGAAATGCACCTTGTCAAAACCCTGGTCATCGGAGAACTCTCTGCCGTCGTATTTGGTGAGCAGCACCCGTTCGCGCCACTTGTTGCTGGTTTTGAAGTCGAACAGGTAATCGTTGAATATTCTTTCCATCCTTGAAAACACAAGAGCACATTTTTAAGCAAAATTTTTGTGTAATTCCACCATTGAAATCATGGGAATTTGTATAAAAATGTAACTAAATAGTTTTTTAGCTATAATGATTGAAGCATACAACGCCAAGAAACGTAGATGTTCCACCGAAAATGATGTCGTTAAGCCTACTCGGAGGCCTTATGGCGGCTTGATAAACTTGATAAAATTCATTACCTGTTACACCTGGAGATAGAGGGATCATTGCACACGACGATATCCGGCAGCAAGGTCTGCAGCGCGACCAGGGCTTTGCCCCCGGGCGCCGCGCACAGGTCTAGTACTCGCTCGCCGGGACGCAGACATAATGCTAGCACTGCCAGGACGCTGCCGCAGTCCATTGGGTAGTAGTTGTACACACCTGTGAATGGTGGTCATTTTTACAGGTTTTAAATAGAAGTTTAGAAACTATAGTTTAGAAACTATAGGCGATATTTTGAAGAATTTGTTACCAAGTTTCTAAATGAAAAAAATACTTTTTCAATGATATTTAAAAGAGAAAGTAGTAGATACGTCATGTCAGTGCTCATGCGAAGTCGAAAATTGTCCTTCGGCGTACGTACCTATAATTTGACCGTGTGTACAAGATAGTGTGATTATTTACTAGGGCGTAAACGAGACAGATACACGTTGCACAGTGTCGTCTCAAACTGTCAAATGCTTTGCTCAGGTGTTCGATCGAAGTTCTGATTTCGGGTGCCACTTTTTTATTAAAATATCAATAATATCATTATTGCTTTATTTCCAATTTAAGACTCGGGACAGCCTATAAATTGCCTTGACAGGCACACAGGAACTCCTGATTGCGGCTGAACGCCACCAACGGTCACCAAACGGCCGCCGAGGAGTTCAGAGCCATGTATTGGGAATATTATATCATGTCCAAAATCATAGATATTGTTAAATTATATTACCTGTCTTACACCTTTTGGGTTCAGGAAACATTGTCCATTCGCTGTTCATTTCATATGTGTACACTTTGAGGTGCTCTGGCACTGCCCACTCTGTTTCTGGCTCAATGATCAGTGGAAAGTCTTTATTGTCATCTAAAATATAAAAAATATGTAAGAAAAATCACGAATTAGTTAGTGTTTATGGGTTTTCTATCTTGAATAGTTATGAACCATGACAAACACCGACGGGACATCAAAGCGCATTATACGATTGTCAAAAGAAGCTGTCGTCAATACCTGCTAGTATGGTTCTAATTTGTATGGAGTTTGAGAGAGCAGTTAAAAAAGCAATTTAAAACCCCATGAGAGTAGAATCAGAATCAGAATCAGAAATATCTTTATTTAAATAGACCTGTTACAAGTGCTTTCAAATCGTCAAAAACTTAATCAAACAAACAAAAATACACTTAATAATAGACTTAAATACTATAATAGAAATAATAAATAAATACACAGTATACAAACATAATGTGACTCAACCACCGGTGTCGGAAAGTTGTTTCTGTACTGAGAAGAACCGGCAAGAAACTCAGCAGTTACTCTTTTCAATATGTTCTGTACAATAATCCGTTAGTAAATTACTTTTAGTAAGTACACATACAGTTATACAATTTCAAGAAAATGGTTAGTGCATAAAATAATGTTAAATTATTAAAAGCAATTAACAATATTGTTCAGAAAAGACTACTGGTTAACATTATAAAAAAGGAGTTTTGAGGTTCACATCCAGTTATACAATTCAAAGAAAAAAATGATTGGTTGGTTCACATTATTATGTTGAATCCGTATAATTGTTACAAAATGGCTAATTGGAGTCCGCGTCGAGCTGAGAGCTTACTCCCAGGCGTTCCTATCCACAAGGTAATATGCAAGTTTCTTGTTCAAACAAACATCTCGATCCCAAACACATAAAACGCCTTGCTAATAGTGGAGCATTTCAAACCCACCAACAAAACCCTTGGAATAATAATCATTCCATACGGATCAAAGCACAGATCTCACTAGCCCTTGACTACGGTTTATTCAGAACACTTACTTGAGTAATACGAATAATGCAGAGATTCTGGAACCCATTCGTCCATTCCTTTCAACTTTGTAGCTGGTATGTACTGGTACAAAGCCTCTGATGATACTCCCATGGCAGGGTCAATTATGCGGGATTCATCTATTTGAGGCTCTGTTCTGGTCTTATCTTCTGTTTTACTATTTGTATTGCAACAAAAAACAAACACTTAAAATCTTCAAGAATAAATTTCATTTTTTTTTACAAGTGCCTCTTATTTGCAGTATTCGCTTTATAAGCAGTACATTTCAAATGAATATTTTACTTGCTCATGGTTAATATGTACAGTGAACATCAAAATTATGTTTTGAGAGCTTGGTAAAAAAGGGATTTAATGGCTGGACAAAAGCAATAATTGTAGTACTACAATGACAAGCCATTTGTTGGAAAGTCACCAAAATGGAAAACAACAAGTGAAATAATATTTTAATTTTGTAGTGATGAGGCTACTTTTCTTAAATACTTCAGGGGCCATTCATTAATCATGTGAAGTTTTTTTACAGCACTTTGGATCACCAAGTATCAACTTGGTGAGATTTTAGACTACCGCCATCCCCCTCTCTCTGTACCACATGTATTTTTAGTACCTTTAAAGAATCTCAATTTTTTATACTCAAATACAGATATATTTGACCACTCTGACATTGTTTTAATACTGAATAAAATAAATTATTGAGTCACATTTTTAACTATAATAAAAGCATTATATTACTTTATGTTTCATAAGAAAGCCAAACTTTTGTTTAAAAAATAATTTCTACTTACAGTTCAGATTTACTCAATTGCATTGTTTCTTCTCTGCCATCATCTCTCCGGTCAGTGTAGTCCAATCTTTCGGGTGAATCCCCACCCTGTGGGTACACCCTGGCTATGTCTTCTCCACGCACCCTATTCATGTACTCCTGCAGACTGTTAGAGCCAGTTTCTGCGGGTGGTGGGGTAGTTGTAGACTCAGGGTTATATGTATTGTGGAACTCTCGCTGAACTGACATCAGTTTTTTGAGGCAGTGGGCTCCTGTCATTGATTTTTTAGGTCAATAATAAATTAGTAAAATGCAGTTCTTGGGGTAAAAAGAAGAAAGGAAATAAAGGAGGATATTATCTAGAAGAGAGTAGGCAGATACATGATTATTAAGATTGAAAAATAATTATTACTTAACCAAAACAAAAAAGGAACATGGAAATTATATTTATATGTTTGCTATTATGTGTGCATGTTATGCACATTATATTTCGCTTAGGAGTAAAATTGGATAGGACTATTTCTACATTAATCAAGGTGATATACTATTAAAACCAACCATTCAAGAAGCGCTGATTCACTTATTTTATGTAGTAATATGGTAGTGAGAAATTAGAAGTGGTTAATAGCTATGGTTAAAACTTGCCCCTATTCGTTAACATTTCAGTGGTTTCTTCCGGATCACCGTAGTTGTTAATAACGGCGACGTACTTCGAACGCCGCAACATAGCCTCTTTTATGGGCTCCCATTCACTACCAAACACCGAGCCGTAAAAGTCATCAAAGTGATTTAAAGCTTTGTGTTTTGGACCGGTTTTCTTTCTTAATTTAGCCTGCAAAAGTTTAAAATCCAATTTCAAAGTTTTTTACATATACTTGAGGGATAAAAGAAGCAAATTCGAAAACATACTAACCCAGTGTGTTTTATGTTTATTCCTTGCTTGGAAGACTAAGTATGAGCAATTGGCGTATCTTTTACAAACATTCGCAATGTTGAACATCTTGCAGAATAACAATTTCCGGTGTTTTTTCAACAAAATTCCTCAGTTTCATTAAGTTTCTACAAATTTTTAGGTTATGTTTTTCTTTTATCTCATTTTTTAATCCTTGCTTGTTGTTGTTGAATTACGGCAGACAGCCTCTGCTGCCAAACTTTTAAGGATGCGTTCAATGTTTTTGATTAGAATTTCTATCAGTTTTCACCTCACCTTCACTATTTCTCACAGATGACCTGTTCTTAAAAGTATATAATGGTGAATTTGTGAAGGTTCATTGTTCAATCTTAGCCTAAACGCTCAAAATTTCAAAATTCAAAAGATTCTAATGCAGATTCGTGTGATGCAGTTTAACGAATTTGAACGCACCAATAACAAATGTCAACTTGACAGTGCAAGACTGAATAGGCAAATGTTTACGTTCTCGTTCGCTCTTATGCCCGCGAATGGTAAATTGGAGTATTGATTTGTTTACAAGTAGCTGTGCAGTGGAGATCTTCGAAGAGTTCTGTACTATGTGTATTCCCTATAGCCTTGTCAAAACGCTTAAGATAATACCCCGACGTAAATCATAGCCTTTCGTGCTGGCCCTTATCAGTGATTCGTGCCAGCTGAGCGCGGCGCCCCGAACCAACTTTCGAGGACCCTAAAAGCTTAATTACCCCTCTTCGGGCCGAGTTGTTTTATCGATTGCACCTCTTTTTGTGCCCTGATACGCGCGTGCATATTTCTATCATACGGAGTGCGATATCAATCTTAAAATGTGCGATGGAACGACATTCTGTTTCAGGGGTAAGGATGTCGAAGAACTAGGTCACCGGTAAGTTGCTGTCGACACGAAAACGTTATTCATGGAGTTCCTATGTTTGCCGTCAACATGTTTATTTATTTAAGGTCTGAAAATATTTGTGAGGCGGTGGTCGCCGTGGTGATTGCGAATTGAAGAGAATTGAAATAGCAATAGTCATGTATGGGATGTTGGATGCAGTTCAGGAGGGTAATAAGGTGGAATGGATAGTGGTAGGCTGGAGGCAGTTCCCAATGGGACTGTGCACTTGGACACAGTAAGGGCACTGCACCAAACTGTGGTGTCCTTGAGGACTGCTCTGGAAGTGTCTAAAAATGAACTAAAGGAGCTTAAAGAAAAGTATCAACAGCATTCACTGTGTACTGACTATGCTGATGTGATAGAAAAGTTAACCTTAGAAAACCACATATTGAGAAGAAGGATTATCGACTCTGGCTATGAGGAGAGAGAATCCAATACCCAGAATTTGAAGCTAGAAGTAACCTACAGTCCCCATTCACAAAATATTGAAGACTTCGGCAGTGAAGTTATAATCAAGACAGCCACAACTGACTTAAACACTGCTGCTGAAGTAGAACCTGAATATCCTGAAGCTCAGGAAGTGGATGTCTTCTGTTCCTCTGATAGATTAAATAAATCACAGGTAGAAGAAGAATCTGAAATAGAACAAAATATCAGTGACCGAGAGAGCATCACTGAAGTCCAGGAGACTGACAGTGAGGTGAGTTCTTTGAACAAAGAATCAAAAGAAAACACTCAAGTTCCAGATAGAACAAGTGATAGCGAAGTTGTACATTTTCCTAAAGATCCTGACAATGACTCACTACCAAGTTACA
Source organism: Udea ferrugalis (assembly GCA_950022985.1). NCBI lineage: Eukaryota > Metazoa > Arthropoda > Insecta > Lepidoptera > Crambidae > Udea > Udea ferrugalis. The sequence goes on along the minus strand of OX465532.1, from coordinate 3,732,673 downwards.
AAACAAGATTAGAATTGCTGTCCAAGTTTGATGTTAGAATTAAAGTACGGACCTTGAAAGAAGGTGCCGTTTTTTCAAGCTCTACATCTGAAAGTGATTCTACAGGTAACGGTACGGACGACAAAAAAGAGAAAGAAAAGACCAATAAAGGGGCAAGTTTCCATTTTGAGGAGAAAAGAGAACATTTTGAAAACGCTGAGGATCCTAAAGGAAACCAAGTCAATATAAAAACTGTGTCAAGTGAGAACATAAAAATGGCCGTGCCAAGTGAGGCTGAGGCTAAGTCTAAAGCTGACAAGTTTGATGTCCAGGTCCGGATAACATCTGAGGAGAATTTGGTAGTCAAAGAGAATGTAGAGCGGAGCAGAAGAAAAGACACACTTAACTTGGATGTAGATGACTTGAGTCTTAGGTGAGAAGAACTCATTTATCTGTTGTATGAATTAGGATGTTACTTTATTGCACCATATTTGAAGAGATAATTTATGAAACTCTTAAAATTTAATTAGATAATAGTCATTCTTATTGCTTCTAATGCTTTGAAAGCAATCTTGAGCAATGTTGAGTTGATTTAATGTTATGATTAAAGATACAGTCACTTTGATTGTTTCTTTGCAAACATTGTTAAAAATTTCAAGCTAAAGGTTAAACCGAAACAGTGCATTAGGCCACTAGGTAGAGTGGTGTTAGAGTGCCTAAAGTAGTGACTAGGGTTTGTTTAAGAAAGGGATTAAAGTTTTTCACCTGGATTTTTTTGCATAAATCGAACATATTTCTAAATGACCTAATTATTTTGTGTATGTACATTTTAGATCCCTATCAGAAGGCGACAACTCAGTGTTCTCTGAAGGCGGCACCACTCCGATGGACCCGAGTGGCGGCGTCGGCGCAGACGAGAACGTGAGTGGTAACGAGTCGGAAGAGGTCGACGATATAGAGCTCATATTCACTACTGATGAGTCTAAAGATATGAGCAACCTACAGGTACACTACAGTAATTCGAACTTATTGAAAAACAATTCACAGTGTTTTAATTCTTTAAATAGGTATGTGTTAAGTACTTATCATTTCACCCAGATTTGTATAGCCCAAGCCTTGGGCTGGGCCATTTCTGTATTCTAGTTTCCACACCCAGTAGTTTTGGCTGTGCCATGTAATAAAAAAATGAGCAGAAAGTTACTCATATCAAATAAGAGTGAGCCTTCCCACTCGTAAATAAAATACGTCCGAGCTATTATCTACGTCACACAACTTTTATTATTTTCACCTAAAACCCGTCCACGTAAACTCTACAAGTACTAGAGGGTATGTAGTGTAACACAAGCGTTCCGCTCCGGCCGGCGCCAACCTGCAGAAAAGAGCCCGGTTAAACAGGTCGCTCCTGGCTCTCCACGTACGAGTACTTGGAGCATTGTAGGCACAGCTCGTAGTGCTTCGCATGGCTGTGCAAGTGTGCATTAGGAGTTAGCAAAGATAAACAGATTAAAAGGTTTAGATGATTGCTTGCATTTGTTTTTGATGTGCAAGTTGTGTATGGCTTTCGGTTTTTAACCGCAATCATTCGATGTTTTTACTATCATGTTCCAGGAGGATCTCGTGTCAATTCGCGAAACAGACCACTGGGGTCCGTCGTCAGCTTCCACTCATTCCACTCCCGTCCTTATAAAGTTCCACACCCTCGACCCTGACTTCCAACCAGGCGGCGAGAACAAAGACAATGCTGAGAACGAAAACCAAGAAAACAGCAGCTTCCAAGGTGTCATAGCCGAATCTTCGCTTCGCAATAAGAGGGTATCCCTACCAAGCGATAAAGAGATACGTCATGTAGCCTTTAATGGGAAAGGCAGTTTGGATTTGCCAGGACGTGGGATTCTAAAGAGTTTCGAGAACAAATCGGATAATATGCTGTATAAGAAGAGTCCTAATGCAAGTACAAGGCGATTGGATAGCATTGACAGTCTTACTTGCGAGTACAATAGAGGCATGAGTTTTGATAACACTAAGTCTTCTAGCTTCGAGCTCGGCTCGAGCATGGACATACTGCATCGGGAGGAGAGTGTGGATAGCTTCCACAGGACTGGCCACCTAGGACACAGGTTTTCCGTGTTCGCAGAGACGGATATATCGAAGTGTGGCATTTCGGAAGACGACCTAGCCGGAAATTTGAACGTGAGAAGAAACACGTGCCCCAACCCGTTTCAATACAGGTGAGTTTGAAGAGCTCGTTTTAAACGTTGCAGCACCAGGCATTTCTTAACAGTTACTTATGCTTGAAAAAAAACGGTCTAAGTGTAACTTTTTAAATGCTTTTCGAATCTTCGTCTGAAGAGAATCTAAGTTATTCATGGCATCACTTCATACATTGCTATTACCGTGAATCTTATCTTTACCCTATTGCCCTTACTGGCCCTTTAGGAAACTCAACTTTGAATTTTGAGCATATTAGGTACTACATGTAAAACTTTAATTTAAACCTTTTTTAACCAGCAGACATTTGATGCTTGTGAAACATCTTTCCGAGTTTCCAAACTCTTAACCTATAACTAGATCACTATATCACCACTCCTTAAGCACCACTCTGATCCGAAGAGATTGAGATAGGTAGTAATGATATTGAAATAATAAAGAGGTACACGTTGTTTGTTTTTCTTCACACGGTCAAATTATACAAGGACGCCAAGGGACAATTTTCGACTTCGCGTCAGTACTGACATAACCTTCCTCTTTTTCACTATATTATCATTGATAGGTAGCCAAATACTCACGATTAGGTAGCGACGCCTGCACGTTAACTATGAAGCTGATTACTGCGTTGAATTTGAGTGTATACTGTGATGAGTTTGACTTGAGTCTGATTACTCGGTCTGTATAGGCCGAGTGCATACCGGCCATCCAGCCGGTCCAACGGGCCGCTGAAGGCCGGCGCGTGCCGGCACGTGCGGCCCGTGCTGCGCGACCCGGCCGCGAACCGGCGCTCCTCCGCCGCGCAGACCGACGTGTGCGCGCTGCCCAACCGGTGGAGCTCCGATGGGTACCTCGCACACAAGGTATGTACTAATTATATCATTTGAAAATGTAGGAAAGAGCTTGTTGCTCAGTTTGCTACCTTGTCGTACGCTGTTTTTAAAATAATAAGAATATCACTCGTTCAACGTTCATTTATTTATCTATTTACTACCGTAACTTACAACTATCATTACAGGATTGTGCCTAATACGACGGCGCAGATCAATCTAACTACAATATCACTTTAAGTAAAAGAAAAGAAATTACAAACATTGACCTTTTTGTGAATTTACTCAGAGTCACTCAACACTCCTCATCTACGCAGTTAAGAGTGCGGAGGGCATGTACTTAATAGTATAAATTCAGACGTAGACTTTGGTATTTTTTGAGTAATTTTTAATGTAGCCTGACATGTTCTGAAATAGTGTTCAAGAAAGTATGCACGGTACAAAGCTGCATCAAAAATGAACTCGTCATACTACTAAACTGCTATAGAAATTGGCCACGAAACCACTTCGCCCTGTTTCTTTCGAAATTAGAATGGGCAAATGTCTCTACCAATTTTTTCTACTGGTCTCTGTCCCGTGCTAGCGGTATCTATAAATCTGAGTATGCAGTTCCTTTGTACTACAACTCCTTTCAAGGAATCCGATGAATTTATCCTATCATCCTGAGTGCTTAGTGCGTGTTTGCATGTTTCGTTGTACGCGAAATAACATTTATTTATTTATTTCATCTAAGCTTACATCTATCTTTATAGGCGGGCCCAATACAATAGAAGAGCTACAAAACAATATTCCTGAATCCCCCATCAGAATTATAGAGAATAAACGGTTACGTCTACCTACCACCAGAAGATCACGACCTGGATGCCATGTCAGTCAGCGTTAGCTTTTTCGATGCTTTACGTTGAGGAAACTTACGACTCTTGTCATTTGTTGCCAGATGTCAATAGTCCCCATCGGCATGCCCACACTACCACAACGCCAGCCGTGCTCGATGGCTTGCGGGCCGGGCGCATGTGGTGGAGCGTGTGGCGGAGCGTGCGGCGGAGCGTGTAGCGGGGCGGGCCGGCGGCTGGCCCCGGCGCGCCCGGCGGCCGCTGCGAGGCAGGACGACTCGAGGCGTGTGCTGCTTAGCGATATTGGTATGTTCTTTTAAATATGTTACCGTATAATTGCTATCATCGTAAGCTTACATTCTCCAGATATCATCAACTATTGATGAATTGTGAACAGCATGTGTTCTACAAAAATGTATCACTTCAAAATAGATAAATGCTTTTTGATTTAATACAATAAAATAAAAATCAAATCAAAAATTAAATGTCAAGACAGAGAGGCACCATTAGCAGTTTTGACAATTTCTTCCTTGAATATTTATATTAATCTGGTTCGATTTCTTAAATAATCTACTAAATGTCCCAAACCTATTAAATTAACCTTACTACTAAAAGTGATTTTTCTTGAATGAGTGTTAATTTTAAAGTTCCTATACTATTGGAACGTAATTTTTATGTCTGAGGTGCTACTGAATGTACAGTCAGCCTTTAAAGTGTACGCGTCTTCAAAATCTAAAACAAGTGAAACACCATTTTAGTTCTGTAGTGACTAAGTTACCTTCTTAAACACTTATTAATGTCTTCCTGGCAGGGTTCACGTCGATGGTCCCAGAGCTGTCCCGCTCGGCCGACCCGGTGTGGGCGCTCGGCAAGCGCATGGCCGAGTCTCCCGCTAACACTAACACATCCAAGTAAGTTACAATAATTCAAATTTAATTACATTTATTTTATCGTTAATTAAAATGAACAAATGTGTTTTCTACTTTATCATTTTTAGAAATTTACTTCAGCAATGTGCACAGAACTTCCTAAATTATCTGTTAAGCCTTGCGATTGAATGGTAGAGAATGGCTCTGGGTATCACGTTCATCAATTGTAATTTCGTGCAATAAAAATTCAATAACTAAATGATTTATTTCATTAAATGTTATCATGCAAACTTATTCTACATAAAAGTAGCTAGTTACATATTTGAACCCTAACAGTTCACTCCACATAAGGTCGACATTTGTGCTCGTCAGCCTGCCTGCTCAAAGTAGGCGTACTTTGGAAATACATATGTATGAGAGGCCCATGTTCAGCAATAGAATTGGCGTTCTACTGAGGCCTGTGCCAAAATTATCAGGCAGGGCCTTTAAGTACCCTCAACTTTCTTGCTTTCAAAATTACATAACTAATGTCCTTCTAGAGGCTCTCACTGGCCAGGGCCAGGGTACTTTTGACCGGTTCCCTCCTTAGCTAGGGCTCTTTTGAGCCAGGGTCCCTCTTAGTTGGGCCCTCCTAAGTCGGGGGCCTGCCATATTCTACTCTACCGGCCACTGTTAATAAGGTAATGTTGTAGGTTCCTGTCGCGCGGCTCGTCGTACCGCTCGCCGTGCCCGAGCGTGGGCCGCAGCCGCGACTGGACGCTCTACGCGCCGCCCGCTAGATGTGAGCTACAACTGCTTTTTACTACTTTTATGAGAAAACCTTGAATGTAGACCAATCGAAGGCAAATAGTGTTTGACACCCGCCGGAGAGGTGGACGGGTGACCTGAAAGAGAGTGCAGGATGCAAGCCGCCTAAAACCGTCTGCTCTTTTAATCTATGGAGGAGGCCCATGTTCAGCATGTGGACGTCGTGCGGCGGTTGGTGAGTGGACCTTCCAATCCCGTTACCAAGGCAAGGAAGTTTAGGTTCGTTTTCGCCAGTGCTAGACCATGCACATCGCATACCTGCATTTCAAAATGCGGACATCTAATTGGTGGTTTGTGTATTATTGTTGATGACTGAACACCTTACCTTATATAAAATAATTGGTATTCATTGCTTTTCCGAGAATTAAATGTAATCTATGTTAAAATGACAATTGCCATTTGTGATGATTACCTAAGTACATCTTTTTTCCCAAAATATTTTATTTTGAGTAGACTGAATACCACATATAGCCGATGCCATATTAAAAAAATTGGCAATCCTAACTTTTCCATTCGTACTTAGGTATTTGATACACGAGCGAAAGTGTCATTTTCAAGACTCTTGACCTCGCCTTCCTGCTCGGTGCAAGATACTTCGGGCGGGACTCGTGCAAAATGACGTACTCTTAGCACTTGCATCGAAAACTTATATTTCCTTGTATTTCAATGTGTTTGTTAATGTCTAGTGTACGCAGAGTGTCGAGCTTGGCGCAGTTCGCTGCCGGACGTGCGCCGCGACTCGGAGGAACTGATGGAGGAGGCTGACTGCTACCTGCGAAGGTCCACTGACAATCTGCGATACACTTCGCTCGACTGTAAGTGTTTGTTATTGTCCAGTGTACGCAGAGTGTCGAGCTTGGCGCAGTTCGCTGCCGGACGTGCGCCGCGACTCGGAGGAACTGATGGAGGAGGCTGACTGCTACCTGCGAAGGTCCACTGACAATCTGCGATACACTTCGCTCGACTGTAAGTGTTTGTTATTGTCCAGTGTACGCAGAGTGTCGAGCTTGGCGCAGTTCGCTGCCGGACGTGCGGCGTGGTTCAGAAGAACTGATGGAGGAGGCTGACTGCTACCTGCGAAGGTCCACTGACAATCTGCGGTACACTTCGCTCGATTGTACGTATTGTTCTCCACATCTTGCTTACTACACACACGCCTACATAGTATAATACGATTCAAACTTAATGGCGGCCTGGAAGTTAGCCGCGAGCGTCAAGTGTGCAAGATTGCCCTCACCTCGCAACTCGCTGACACCTTAATTTGTGTTCTGCGCATCGACTCGCGCGATGTTCACAGCCGCCATTAAGTTTGAATCGTATTATACTATTAAAACTTTGTTAGCATTGTTTTGTAATTATTTTCTATGTGAAATTAAGTATATCTTATCTTACTTCGCTGGCTTAGCGACCCGAAGTGGAACTTGACCTCCGACAAAACTAGACGCCACTCTTTATTTTGCGCGACTTCAGGCTAGTTCACAATGTAGGTTTTCTGGTTATGTGCTATTTGACAGCTGTTTGGATCTGACGACTACGAAGCGCCACCTGGTGGCAGAAAAAGCATCGAAAAGCACTGTTACTGACTTACTACTTCGTCTTCAGAACGATACCTTGGTTACCCCACCGGGTGTTTTCAGTAATAACCATCTAGATAAATCATTAAGTTAACTTAAAGCGGAAAATTGATAACCATGTGTTACTGTTTTTCCAAAAGTTTATCTAAATTGACCGAATAGCTTCTCTTATACATTTTTCAAACATGTACTTAGACCAATTGTATCGTTGCGTTATCGTATCGCGACACTTTTGTTTTTTTTAAGTTTTTATTTTCTATTTCTATTAATAGGGACTACAACATGTGCGTGCGGTTGCACACACATGTGTTCCCGCGCCGGTGATTCAGCCGGGGCCAGCGGCGAGGGGCTCCCCCAGGGGGCTGGGCTGGGGCCCCCGGGGGCAGGGCTGGGGGGCCTGGGGCCCCAGGGGGCGGGGCTGAGTGGGGGCGGGCGGCCGTACATCCCGAGAGAACCTAAGAACTTGCGCTTGGGACACGTCGTGAAGGTCATCGCGCCGCATGGACGCCTCGCTATTGGACGAGTCAGGTTAGAATATAGATTTAGATACATTATTGGTGTTGCTTGTATAACATATTAAATAGACACTTTTAATTTCACGAAAAATTCAAATTCGTTCCAAAATATCTATAAATTGCTAGCCTTAAGTATAGCTATCTCCATAGCGCACTGCGCGACTTTGAAGCCCGTATTTCAAAACAACACTTTTTTAACTATGAACAGGCTTGAATCTATGTTTATGTTTGAATCTCGTTTTGAGTGTAATTTTAGAATACGAAAATGATGGGGTTTGAAGTCGTACTCTACCTTGATTGACGTAAGTCAATTCGTATAGAGTTCTGTAAACGAGAAAAGTATAGACCACTATAGCAAAAAAGTATCAGCGGTGAACATGATATGACATGACTTTTATTTTATAAAATTACTTGTGGGTTGTTTGGAAGAGATCGCTTTATAGCGATAAAGCCGCCCAATTGTACATTATCGTTAATCTGTGTTTCTTGGCTGTTGATTTCTGTTGTTTTGGTGTGCAATAAAGAATATCTATCTATCTATCTATCTTAAGAAACAATAAAACCCGCATGGTGGGTGTGAAGAATAATCAGCCTTTATTAGGCTGCGTGGTGCACATCCCACCAGAGATGTGCGAGGATGCGACACTTGTGAACCACGTCTCATTAATTCTGCTTTACACGTCATAGAAATCATTTTGAAGATGTTGTCAAATTAGCCCGTATGCCAAAGAATTAAAGTGATCAGGCACTTTTGGCGTTGACTGTATGAGCGTCGCTTAGTTCTTCGGTCAGATTATCTTTGCGTAAGATGACCTAGATACTTACATAAACGACCTATATACGTCCCACCGCTGGGCACAGGCCTTACCTCAACTACGAGGTGGAACAAGCCGTACTCTAACACGCAGGCTCAGTGCGGATTGTTGGAGGGGTGTAAGGTTAGTGAGCAACCTTAATGTCAGATGTTATTAAGCCGCCCTAAGGCCTCCGACAAGGCTTAACGACTGACATCTGGCGACGCGACGTCAACCGGGACCAACTTCTTAAAGTGCCTTTCGAAGCACGGAGATGCCCGAAATACACATCACTAAATTTCGGTCATGGTGGTCACCCATCTCATTTCCAACCCGGCGTGCGTTGCTTTACAGCAGCGATCGTCGCCGATCACTGTCACAACTGCGCCACGGGCACCTCACTGCGCCACTGGCACCTCCTAGATACTTACACCTAGATACTTATTTATGTGTAATTTCCAGATACGTAGGCCTAGCAGGCGGCACAGCGGCCACCAGCAGCGTGGTGATAGGCCTGGAGTTCCCTTCGGCGTCGCAGCCCGGCCTGGCGCGCAACGACGGCACCTCCCGCGGCCGACGGTACTTCCTGGCGCCGCCAGGACATTGTGCCCTCTTCGTGCCCTTCTCCAAGGTCGTCATGGCTTGGGCCAACTAATGCGGTTACTTATTATAACAACTGTTATGTGAATTGAACAATATATTTTTTATTTTTTAGCATTAGGTATCCCTAATGCATTATCATCTTACTAAATATAGGAACCAGAAAAAAAAAGACATTTGGTCTTGGCATCAGGCGGGAATCGAATCCGCGTCTTTCGCAAACCGGGCGACTGCACTAACCATTGTGCTACCGAGACCATTAACAGACCGCCCGATTCTTTCTGGTATATTATACCTGGCAGCCAGGTTAGCAGACGTCTTTTTCTGGTTTTCCTATCTTTAAAATATGCCGGTCTGAAAGCCAGAAAAAAACATTTGGTCATTTTGGCGTCAGGCGGGAGTCGAACCCGCATCTTTCGCAAATCGGGCGATTGCACTAACCACTGTGCTACCGCGTGTGTTTGTTCTGGTTTTCAGATCTTAAGTAAAGATACTGCATGGAAAATGCTAAAACAATGATAAACATAATATATGCCGTATTTTCTGGTACACTCTTGAGGGTGCGGTCCGTTTTCCCGAATTAATGAAAACAACAGTTAGCATGACGTCACTATCAGTGCAACATGCACTTACAACGATTATTTTAACCAAAGTTTGTGCAAGAAATAAGTTGTGTATCTTGGCAAAAATGTTGTGTACCACTGACAGTTCATTCAAATTCTTCAACTTGTTTGTAAGCCTGTTCTAATCGTGGCGTGTAAGGTAACCCTAATGGTACCGTCACCGTTTAAGCATAACAGTTTGGACCTCTTCCCCTGTGCTATATACAGGGTGTTTCAAAAATATCCCTAAAGACTGAAATGGCATAGAAAGTGAATGAATCTGAAATAGTAGGTATTGTCCTTTTTTTCATATCTTTAACGGTTTTGATAAAAACGTAAATTAAATGTTTACAAAAATGACGATATGAATTCGATTTATCGATATAAAACGTAGGAGCGTGAACAAAGGAGGTCGCTCCTGGTCACTCCCTGTTAGCGTCAACTTGGGTCCATGAACCCAAATTAGTGCTGGGTGTTTCTATGGCGGATGTTTATATTTTACGTTAATTTACTCGAAATTCTTATTAAGAGCTACGACTGTTAAAAATTAACAAGGGACTCCTTTCAGGAGTTTGTGTAACCCCCTTCAGTTATTAGGGGTATTTTTGTAACATCCTGTATTTGCGCAGTGACACTGAAGGCTCATGTGCGATGAAAAGCAACTTGGCAAAATCCTTCTTTGTAGGATACATGTAGCTGTCGTGGATATTAATTCACGAAGTTTTGCAAATTGAAACGTATTTCTACTACAAATTATTTCTAAATAATTAAAAACAAATAATTCAAGTTTCTTGTATCTCATTGGTCACAGCGTTACGGCTCCAACAGGCTACAATCAAGCCTTTAACCGAATAAGTGGCCGAATGCGGCTTAGAAGGTACCAATATTGTATACGCCTAAGTTATTAAATAATGAGCATAAAAATAGCTTAACTGATTTTAAATGACCGATATAAATGAATTGGGAAGTTAGACATAATGTATAATGGAAGTCAAATATATCTGCAAATAAATAACCTACTTTGTACTTTCTGCACAAAATAGAATAGATATAAAAATGGTGTTATTTAAAATATGCCGTGTTACGCGCTATCCGGCTCTAAGGATCATGTACAAGTTTTCATTCATAAATTATAAAAAAGCACACGTTTTAAAATATGTAAGATGTCTTATGAAATGAATTATCTAATAATAATCTTTACCTTTGATTATTGGTAAAAAAACAAAGAAAAGATATTTTACTCTAATAAACATAGGCCTATTTATGTTTGATGTTTAAATGTACTTATTGTTATTTAAAGAAATTAATGCAATTGATGTACTTAGTTGGACTTAGGAATTGATGTAATGTGCTGAATTGGAAGTGTAAGAAATGTATTTGTGTATTATTAACTAAATATATATGTGAATAAATTGCGTGAACGGCGACAACGTACACACAAAAATATACCAAAGATTCTGATGAAACCAAATTAATAGTGTATGGATACTATTGCATGCAAGGCCATGGATTTACAATGGACCTAGTTATGTAACGTTAATAATAACATAATTTGATTGTGTGTTCACTGTTAAATATTAAAAGTAAGGCTAGTTTTACACTGTCTCTGAAATGTGTATAAATATAAGCCTAAATAATTTCCGAGTTTCAGCAATTCTCTTTCCTTCATATAAGTAAAATATAAAGGTTATAGGGAAAGTTTATGTACATTTTATGTGGAAATACTGGAAATGGGTATTGTATACCCCTTTGTGTAGAGGATTTATGGTGTTTATCTTAAAATTCGTAGATTAGAATAGTGTACTGGCTGGTCAAACTGTTTAGACAGTTGTGTAGTTTGGTTAGCATTGTAGGTATGTCTCTAAATGAGAGGAGGGAAAATTTCACTTGATTACCACAGATGTGACATTTGTAATATCACAAATCGCATTTTATTCTGCATAATATTATGTTTCGAATGTGTGTAAGGAATCTTATGTTTTACCTGCAAACTACAAGTTGTAATAATACCAATTAATACCAATAATTTATATTTTTCCATACCTACTTCTTAAACTTTTGCTGCGGCTGCGGCTTCCTATACAAGTATTGTCTGTACGTAGAGATATCGTACATCATAATGAAAAATATGATTGAACGTTCCAACAATCATATTTTGAGAGATTCTTGTACACATTCATTTTCTTTTGTAGTGTAGTTTGTAGTTTATGATCATATTTATTGTGTTTTGAAGACATATTAAATATGTTCTTCTCTTGGCAATAAAATAAAATTAAAATGTATTCGGAGGTGAGCTTGAATCACGTACTTCAACTATATTATGTATATTGTATTGTAGTGATATATAGTTGCAAACTGCTCATGCTTTTTAAAATTATGGTGCTCTAGTAATTATCATTTGTGCATTTATTTTTTAGAGAAGTTATACTATCTTCTTAATATCTACATTTTTAAGTAGAACTTAGAGTTTTTGTAACAATATTATGCATTATTTTTTATACAGTATGTCTAGGTTCGTTAATAAATTTTATATTAGAGTAGTGCTATAGTCCATTTTGTTAAACACTATACTTTTATTATTATGACTAGCTTGTACTCTACTTGAATACGTTTTTGATATTTATGTATGTAGCCACAGAGCCTTGAGGTAGCTTAAGGTATAAAGTTTTTAATGACATACATATTTATACCTTTTTTTTTCAATTCTCTATGCACCTTATAAATACATCAGTCTGATACAGATATGCTCCAATATAAAATACTGAAATTGCTATACTAGGCAGAGAGATCTTTTTTGGGTATAGCTATATATGTGTAATTATATTTATATTCACCATATCAATGAAATATTATTATGTATGTATTTTCCGAAAACCGTGTAAGATTTGGTTAGAAGAGTAACTAATATGTACTTGTGTGTTGTTGTATAGTGTAATATAATAACTGAAGTGTAATATCTTCGAAGTCTATCACTATTTAATCTGTGGAGTTAATTTTTAAGATGGGAAAGTTGGCACAAAATGTAATAGTTAACATGGGCTTGATTAATGTAGATAAATGACTGTCGGATACGATCTAAAAGGTTTCGAAGGGCATAGTAATACGTACAATAAGATTGTGTGACAGTGTCTTATTAGAATACGAGTAGACCAGTGTCAGTAAAATAAGTTAGGGTTAGTTACTTACGAGTACACAGTAACAGTTGCATTTCAAAAATGAGTGTAAACAGAGAAAAATAACTTATGAAATAACTTTTCGCAGGTGAGCTTATTTCTTAAAATATAGGTTTTACTTAGCGCAGCTTACATCCGTTTATTACAATTCATTAAGCTGTCTTCGATTTTTGATAAGTTATTTACATACATGTTAAGTTATGGTGGATTTAAATGTAATACTGTGTACTTGTAAGTAATTAGGAGTGGCATATCGTTTTAGCAAATTGAACCAACTGGGAACAGGCTGTAGTGGGCTAGTGGATAATCATGACCTAAACAAACGCATTAGTAGGTATGTTTGCAAAAGATCTCAATTTTTGTACTTTTAAGGAATCGCTTCTGTGATTAAAGCTTTTATTTTTGTACTTGAGAGTGAGAATTATCAGTATTATTCGTTTTTTTATGAAAATAATTTAACTAGTTATTATTTACTTACCAAAAAACAGTTTCTATTTTTAAATCTATGCCTCTTATTTGGCCTAAAACAATTGAATGTTAGTTTGATAGATAAGGAAGTATTCTGAAAAGTACTAAACTTTTGCTCGAAAGCAAAAGGTTGTTCAATAGGTGGTTGTACCGAATACAATATTGTAATGATGCGATTGTTCGATTTTGTGTGCGAATATTATGTGAAGTAAGGCGCATGTTTGCTAGTTAATAGAGTGTTAAGCGTAAAAGACGAGGATAATAACCCCTGCCTTCAATTTGCTTTTTTCATCCTTTCTGCCATCAAAAAAGCAATATTTTGAGTTTCTATTTGAACAGGAACAACCATAGTATTTCTATTTTATTACCTATTTTTGCTCTAAATACTGGCATCGTGCGCTAAAAATAGTGTTCATCAAATGTGCCAAAGATTGGCTAACTAAACGTGCAACTTCTGTTCAAAATATTCTTAAGATTGTAAATGTTCGTCTTGGTTTTCTGGCTAGTGAAGATCCTAGTAAACTGTTAAGATCCTAACCACTTGAGATTTTACTAGTAAGAGTATAATCACTATTGGTTTTCAAATATTGACTACTAGTTACCCTGTTTTCTACCTACGTGATCATGTATCTGTAACATGTATGTGTAAAGAATGTAGAGGTGATATAATTATATGTATAGTCTTGTAGAATCGAAACGATAGTACCTACTAACATTTCTGTCTAAAAAACCAACTCACTTTGGTATTTTAAGTAATGATGACTCGGGTTCTTGTACCTACTATCGGGTATCTATTTTGCTCATAATAATGATTAAGAAATAACAATGATTATGTTAACCTTACTCACTGATTGTAAAATAATTTGTGAACCTTTGGAATCCTAAAGACCCAGGTCTGTTGATTTTTTAGATAGTCTATGTCTATTCTGTAACTCTGTGCTGTTAACGAGATCAAAAGAAATCTATTTTAAATATCAATGTATGAGATTATATGTTAAATGTACTAAATAAAGCCACAAAAATATACTTTCAAATATTTTATTTCACCATGGAAGTGGTCGGAAAAATGTATATAAACAACAACAATTAATAACAATAACAAAAATATTAAAATAACAATAAGTGCATTCCCTCTGAGAATTCTCAAAGAAGTCTGTACTGTAACCAAAAGCGCACCAAGTAGTTTCAAATTATGTTTAGGGTTCATAGTGGGTAGGTCATCTCAATATTATTACATGTATGACAATTTTATCACGTTCTGTGATACTCATGTAAATTACATTAAACATGTTGCACATTTTTATTTAAAAAACACCAAAAAATGTGCTATCACTAGTCATTATAAATACAGATATTTCACTATGAGATATTAAGAGTAAAAAATGCGATAGAAATAGGTATAGCGTTGAATGATAGAAAAGCATGCGAAAAGAAATGTAAGGAGCAGAGAATAAGAAATGCATAAGAACGAAAATAAAAATAGTGTCAAGAAAAAGAAGAGCATAAGAAAGTAAATGGAAGAAGCGTAGAGAAGAAATAGTTGAGTGAAAACAAAGTGTATATTCTTAAGACGTATCACTATATTCATAACACAATTTTTAACGCACCTATTTTTAACAGTTATGTATCTCGTACTTTACTTATCATCACTGAATCACTTTGGCTCTTGAACTTCAAATAGCTGCTAAATATACGTAACCACAAATAGGCGGAAGTCGGGGAGTCGGTTTCCGCCTAAGACTAGTGAGAAACATTCGTGCAGAAAATATTTGTGTTTTCTGTGCCTGAGTATTAGTTATAGCTCTACAAACTCTGCTCAAAAAGCCTCGTGGAGATAAAGCACCAATAATACTGAAGTAATATTGGTAAAAGATACTTGAGAAGAAAAGATTAAGAAACATAGATCAGTAAAGAGAAAATAAGGTTAAATGTTTTGGTAAAGCATAAGAAAAAGTAATAGACGAATAAAGTAGAAGAAAATAAGAATAATGGAAATGGAAGAGTTATTCAAGTAGTTCATAGGGTGAAAGAAATAGAGTACCTACATAATATGCAACTATTGCCTGTCATTGTTTACTTACGCGGTTTTACTAGAAATATCGTTAGCCATCTTCAGGCGCACCAGTGTCGCACCGACTAGGAGTCGAAGAGGTAGCCACCATGGAAAACGTCCGCACCATTCAAAATTTCACACTAATCAATAGAAAGCAAGTAAAAAGAATAGAAAAGAACAGTTTATAGGTAGAAGATGATTTAAGAGTTATATAAAGACGAGAAATAAACGTTTAAGAGGTAGTAAAGCAATCAATGTAGAAGAGTTTTATGAGTGGTAAAGTAATAGAAATACAAGTTTTATGAAGAGTTGTGAAATAGGAATAGAATAGTTTTATAGGTACTAGAGTAGTGAATGAAGATAACTTTTTGAATAGTTAAGTAGTAGAAATATTTTTTATGAACAGCTGCGAAATGAAAATGAAAAGAGTTTCTGAGGTACTAGAGTAATAGATGAAGAAAATCTTTTCGAATAGTCAATTAATAGTTTCATAAATAGTCGTGAATTAGAAATAGAAGAGTTTCATAGGTACTAGAGTAATAGATGAAGAACATCTTTTTGAACAGTAAATAGATAAAAATTAAAGTTTTCCGAACAGTTGTGAAATAGAAGAGTTTCATAGGTACTAGAGTAATAGGTGAAGAAAATCTTTCTGAATAGTAAATAAATAAAAAATAAAGTTTTATGATCAGTTGTGAAATAGAAATAGAAGAGTTTCATTGGTACTAGAGTAATAGGCGAAGAAAATCTTTTTGAATTAAAAAATGGAAGTTTTAAGAACAGTTGTGAAATAGAAATATAAGAGTTTTATAAGTTCTCAAAAACTAATAGATGAAGCTTTTTTTAATAGTGAAGTAATAGAACTGGAAGTTTTATGAACAGTTAAGAAATAGAATTGGAAGTTTCATGAACAGTTAAGAAATAGAACTGGAAGTTTTATGAACAGTTAAGAAATATAAATAGAAGAGTTTTAAAGGTACAAGAGTAATAGATGAAGAAAAGCTTTTGATAGTAGAGTAATATAAATTTAACTTTGAGTTTTATAGGTGTTAGAGTAATAGATGAAGAGAATAATAAAGTAAAAGAAATGAAAGTATTATAAACAGTTGTGAATAGAAATATAAGAGTTTATATGTAGTTAAGTGATAGATGAAAAAGAGCTTTATGAATAGTAAAGTAATGAAAATAGTAGTTTCATGAACAGTTGTGAGATAGGAATAGAAGAGTTTTATTATTAGATAGTAATAAATGAAGTTATAGAATAACGTATCATGACCAGTTGTGAAATAGAAATAGATTTTCATAGGTAGTAAAGTAATATTTGAAAAAGAGCTTTACAAATAGTAAAGTAATAGAGATAGTAGTTTGATGAACAGTTGTGAGCTAGAAATGAACGAGTTTTAAAGGTAGTGAAGTAATCGTTGAAGGATAGGTTTATGAACAGTAGAGTAATAGAAATAGTAGAATTGTGGAAGGTGAGAGTTTTAAAAGTAATAGTTGAATAGTAATAGTAATAGTTGAAGAGTTTCATCAATAGCAAAGTATTAGAAAAAGAAAAATACAAACAGTTAAGAAATATAATATTTTTATGGGTATCAGAGTAATAGATGAAGAAGAGTTTTATCAATAGTAAAGAGATAGAAATTAAAGTTTTATGAACAGAACAGAAATAGATTTGTCAGTAGTAGAGCGATAGATGTAGAAGAGTTTTATTTATAGTTAAGTAAAAGAAATGAAAGTTTTATGAACAGCAAAGACGGAAATAAAGTAGTAGTATAGGTAGCAGGAGATGTAAATGAGTTGAATAAATAGTCAAGTATTAGTGACAAATAAATATAATAATAGTGGAGACATAGGCAAAGAAGAGTTTGACGAGAAGTAGATAAAAATAAAAGTAAGTAACGAATGGTACAATAGTAAAAGTAGTGGACACGCATAGTAGAAAAATAGAAATTACAATTTCAAGAGATAGCAGATGGAGTAATTTTATTTGCAAAGATTTAGGAAGATTTATTGATAGTAAGGGAGAATAAGAGTAAGAGTAAGTTTAACTTAGTAGTAAAGTATCGGAATAAAAAAGTCTCATGAATAGTAAAGTGAAAAAAGTAAGAAGTTATAAAGATAGTAAAGCATAATGAAAATAAAAGAGTAAGGACTGAATAGCAATATGAGATTCAGAGGTACTAATACAAGTATCGTTTGAGTAGCAGATGATAAGAATAGAAGGGTTTGTAAATAGTAAAGCTTTCAGAAATAAGAAAATAAAAAATGAATATCATCAGTTCACAAAAACAACAATACTGAAAGTTGTATACCTATGTAATAACATAACAAACAAACATACGCTCACGACTTTATCCCAAACGGCGTTGTCAAAGGCACACTGATTGTTGCCGCCATGGTGAACGAAACGATCAGAAGCCCATTCCGCCGAGCAATTAGAACCTATGTATCAGTAGAGCCTCCCGCTGTTATCCTAGTTGCTTGGGTTTTCATCAGTGTTTTTTCACCGGAGCACTAGTCGCAAATCATACTACTAAACACAAACTGGGTAATCCGGCCAAACTTAAACTCGGGACTGCACGAGTTCCGAGCCAGAGCGTTTGACGATGGGCAACGCTGCTCTCGTCTAGTATGTAATACATTAAACAAAATAAAAGAATTCTATAAACAAGAGAGTAATAGGACTATAAGTACCTATTCATAAGTGGCCAAGGAATAGAAACGATGTTAATGACCGACAAAGTAATAAAAGGAATAAAAAAGTAAAGAAATATAAAAGTAAAAAAACAGAAAAAAAAGTCACAAAAGAATTAGGCAAGAAAATGGAAAAGTGATAAACTGGTAGAAATATAATATTTTATGAGCAATAGAGTAGAATAGATTGAGAGGTGTTTTACATGTAGGAGAATAAGAGGAAAAAAATGGAGAGAAATAAGATAAATTTGTAGGATTTGAATACGAGCAGTAAGGCATAAGAAGAAAAGAGTTATGAGAGTGAGCGAGTGATGGAAATATTAAAAAAAGAAAGGAAAATAATCATAGTTTTATGGTAAAGTATTTTTTCTTGCAGTAGAGTAGGTAATATGAAAAGTCTAATAAGTAGGAGAATGATAGAAATAGGAAAAAAGGTAAAGTAATAAGAGAAAAATAAACGGATAGAAATATAATATTTTTAAGAGAAGCAGTAGAAAAATAGAAATAGAGAGAAAATGAGTAGTAAAGTAATTAGAAATTAATATTTCTGTATGTAAGTACTTAGTAAAAATATAGTCAGGTTTAATGAGCAGTAGAGCAATACGAGGAAAAGAGTTTTATAAGTAAGAGAAAAATATGAATAGGAAGATAAATATGTAAAGTTATAGGAAAATAATAGTTTTATAAGTAGAAGAGAGATAGAAATTTTAAAAAGTGATATGTTAGGAAAAAAAATTAAAAGTTTTAAGTAAAGTAACGGATATTTTCATGAGTGTTACGAGTCATAAGAGAAGAGTTTTCTAAGTAGGAAAGTGAAAGAAAAAGAAAAAAAGTAAAGTAATCGGAAATTATTCGTTTTATAAGTACTTACTAAAGTAATAGATTGTCAAGTGATCAGTAGAGTAACAGTAGATGAATAGTTACATGAGTAATAGAAATATACAGAATATAAGTTGTAAAGTTATGAGTAACTAGTAAAGTAATTAAATATTATTTTGAGTAGTAGAATAATAGTAAGGAAATTCTTTTATAAGTATAAGTAGGAGATAGAACTTAAAAATAAATAAATTGGAAAGTAATAGGTTAAGAACGAATGGAAGTGCCTAATGAAGCTATAAAAGTGTTTATGAGTATTGGAAGAAGAAGAAAGTTGGGAATAGAAGAGTGTCATAGGTAGTAAAATAAAAGAAATAATTTATTTTTATATTATAGTAGTTTTGTAAGGATCAGATAAATAGGAATACAATAAATAAGTAACAGTAAAAGTATAGTTTTATAAACCTGTCAATTTGATACGAATTATATGAATATAAGAAATAGGATAGTTTTTTATATAGTAAAATACTCAAAATAAAAAAGGGAAAGTAGTAGAGTAATGGAAAGAATATAGTTTTATGATAGTAGAACAATAGAACAATAGTGATGAAAAAGTTTGTGAGGAGTAACAAGAGTGATAAAAATGTAAGAGTTGCTTGAATGATGTAGATAGCAATAGATGAGCTATGGTATGGTAACAGAAAATATTTTTATGAATGATTGATTTTAGTTTTTTCTCAAGAAGATTGTGTTATCTATCGATACATAAACTCGAAATATGGTTGAATTACAAGTCAAGATAAAAGAAAGAAGAAAGAGTTCAATGATTGAAGATAATGTAGAATACCTAATTACATAATAATAATTACTCCCATACTACCTACTACTAACTAATTACTACAACATAGAAAAAAATATGAGTGGAAAGTAAGTGTGATGAAGATAAAAAATAAAGAGTTAATTAAAGAAGAGTAAGGGAAAGTAATATCTAGAGAAATAAGCATGAAATGAATTATAAAAATAATATCATAGTATCATATGATTTAGTGCCTAAAATTGGAAATCAAATTATCAATGCGAGTGAGTGTAGAGTTAGTTTATAAGATTCAACATAACTAAAGAAGAGCATGAACATTGAAATGTAAATAAATAAATAAACAAAATTCGTTCAATTACCCAAGCATATTCATGAAAAGTTACAAAGAGTTAATAGAGTACGCAATACGTCAAAATTTCAACTAATAGAAAGAAGTATCTAAGTAAGGTGTGGAGTTAAATGAAGAAAAGGTTATAGAAAAATATGAGTTATATGAATACTGACTGAGTGGATAGAAAGTAAGTCTCAAAAATCTTGATCCTTATACGAAAAGAAAAGAAAAGTTATGTAAGTAATATAAAATATAATAATAAAAAAATAAATGTCAAGACGTGAAATTTGTACTAAATAGTCTAGGGTGAAGAAGATGAAAAAGTGTTATTAGATGGAAGAAATGAAACTAAAAGTAACAGTAACAGCTTATATTTTTCTAATTAGTAATAAATTAGAACTTAAAGTACAAAAGCATGCAGTGATATAGTGATAGAAATAAAGTAACGCAGTGAAAAGTAAAGCATTGGAAAACTATAAACATAAATGCTGAAAAACATACACATATTTAGGAAAAGGAGCTTGTTGAAATAGGTTCTGTAGGCTCATTCAAACATATTCCAATAGAAATAGAAATATTAAAGTGATGAAGTAGAAAATAAGCTTAAGAATGAAGTAAGCACAAGCAGTAGTAAAGAAAGCGTCCTGTTGAGAAAAACAATGAAAAAATTATGGACTATCTTGGTGCGTATCACAGTGTACTTTATATACTTAATGCTAAAGGAACTATTATTCTTTGTAATAAGTGCATTCGCGGAATTCACCGTTTGAAACAAATGTGCGGCAATCCTGCTTTATTATTCCTAATCTAAGATATCTTGAAAATAATACTGTCTTTGGCAAAACCGTAGTATTGGCGTAACCGGATGTCATTCAATATAAATTATATGCATTCCTCCTCACAAACATACGGTGTTATAACTATTTTAATAATTATCACAAATAACACCTACAATATTTACGGTACACGATGTACCTTCTCCATGCATGTTTGTTCGACTTTTGGTAAATCTTTCATCGACATTCTTAAAATGTCTTGTCTTGCACATCCTAGTTTAAGTTTCCTACTTTCTCCAAATCCAAATTACGCCAATGCTAACTCACGAATCTCCCTAAACAATGATAATTGCGATTTGGCAAGTGTATCTTGTGCATTTTGGCTCATATTTCGCCCCATTACTTCCTGTAGCTTGAATGGTCATCATGGTTGTTGATGGGGTAGTCAGCGTACCAGCCGAAGGCGCCGTTGTCGCCGGTGTGGGCTCCGAAGTCGACGAATTCTCCGAAGTCTGGGGGCCTCTCGGCTAGCTGCTGTGCGGAAGCCAGTGGAGCTGGCTCTTGGGCTTGCTGCAGGCGGAGCAGGCGCGAGGGGCCTTCGGGCGCTGGCGGCTGGTTTAGAGCAACAGCTGTAAAACACGAAAATGTTCCATGAAGACACCTGGATTCGAGGCTGTCTAAAAATAAAAGTTACAACATAGTACGGCAGTTTACAGTTAGCAGTAGTCGTAGTTACGTGCTCAAAGGTGAACAGATTAAACAGTATATTTTTTTTCCGAATGCCTTTGGTATTAGATTTTTAGGAACAGAGGCGTTCATATCACTCTTCACACAGACAGGAGCACTGCTGACATAATTTTACAGTGGTTTTGTAATGGTTGATGTGAACAATTACAAAATTGATTATTTTGACAGAAGCAAAAATAATCAATCAATTTAATCAAATACCTAGTAAATTTCATGGAAATCAAGATATTTTCTCATTGCATGCAACAATGAACTAATTTTTACCAATTGAAGGTAATTGCTTTAGCCTCAGAAGTGCTTTCTGTGTCGATCTTAATTTGCGTTTCGTTCGCTACTTTTTGTGTCATCTAATTACCCCTGTAACCTCCTTAATTGCTAATTATGATTGCTAAGGTTGAGTAACAATATGGTTGAGGTAAGTAGTTTGGAGTACCGACATTGCTGCGCAGAACTAGTAGGAGTTGCAACATTAGGCGCATACTAGGCTATCTGGCGAAATATCCCGCTGTACCTTTATCGGTTTACTAGGCCATTTTGAACATGTAACGGCGCCATAAATTGAGTGCCAAGTGTGGTAAATGGAGTGTTATTGAATGCATCACGAGTTTAAGCGGTTAATCAAAGTACCTGAATGGAGTCAAGGCTTGCGTAAGTTATGAATTGCGAGACATTTCCAATAACGGATCGAATCCATTATCTCCGTGAATTTGTGTTAAATTACGATTTGCCATAAATTTGTTCAGAAAATGAAATAACTTTTGTTGCTAACAAGTTGATACTTAAGTTGTTAATATTATGTCGTACATGTGGTATTTCAACTAGGTAACTAAGTAAGGAACGGAATTTCCTCGCACCTGCTTTAGGGTCTAGATACCCTTACGCAGGGCTATTTCTTACTAAGCTGGGTTACTAAGGTGTCATTACACGCTAAATGACACCAAGATGCATCGCAGAGGTCCCTACTCCCTAAAAACCATAGTTGACACAATGTAAAGATGGTTAACTGTATTTTTAACGAACGAATGCTTCAGATGATAGACGTAGATCATATGCTGCCAAGAATATAAACGTAACTTGCGGATGTGTGTGTTTTACAAAGTGCTAACACAAAAGAGCAATGCAAATGATATAAGAGAGAACAATAGATGAAAGTGAAGGTGCAATATCTCGTAATCGCACCACACATTGAATGATTAACGAGAATCTGTATGCCTTAGCTCCGGATGCAAGGTAGAAAGCTCCTTTGTGCCGCAGCAATGGTGAAAGCAGACCTTGATGGATGGGATCGACATCGCGATCCATTTCGCTCCGTTTGACATTTATCATGGTTCAGAAGCCGGGACGGCGCGGATGCGGCTTTCTGGTTTGGCGATTTTCTGCTTTCGATTGCTAACTGTCGGATTATGGCAGACATTGTTTACTTTCCCATTGTTGCTTTGTGGTGTTTGATTAGCGCTTTCGTTTAGGTTCTAGGAGAAAGGGTGATAATGAGTTCCATACTAGAGCATTTCGCTTTAACATAATGTGGATACGTAATGGTCTGTAAATGAAGAAATAGGCACGCTGGCGGCACCATAGTCGAATCTCTTGCCCATGAACCTCAAAAAGGCACATCATCCAAACAAAACGCATAGTTATTCGATAATATAAATTAATTCAATAGGTACAATTAAGTTTTATTAAATTGGCCAATTCCGGTTTTATAATTATGCTTTGGACCTATACCTAAATTAAAGATGGTTAGTATTCCAAGAAATTGTATTTAAAAAACTCACGTTCTTGTTGTATCTGGTACGGGTTCAAATTAGCCTGGTACTGATTGATAGGCTGGTTCTGGTACGGCAGCAGCGGCACCGGCTGGAAGTCCTGGCTGTAGAGGTTCGGCAGCGGCGGCGGCGTGAGGGTCTGCCGGGGCACCCGCCGCACGTGCAGGGCTGACAGGTCCACGAAGGCTATCTGGTCGGCAGGCACCGCGATGTAGGAGGGCCTGGCGGACGCCGCGACTGCGAGGGTAGCGAGGAGGAGGGCTTGCTGCAATGGAAGAGGAAGGTTAGATTTCACACTTCACAGATACTCACAGACACTCTCACAAAACATATTTTACTACATTCCATGCTTTATTGAAAAGCCGCTCGAAAATAATTTATGCTTTTCGGGGTGTTTTTGCTGGTGTGCTCATTTTGTTAATTATTTCGCTAAAAGCCTTTCTTTGGATCAGAACATGTACGATATAATTGGCTCATGGTTATTATTATTCTTATCATTTCTTTCATTCCACTCGTAGTAAAAAAAAATTAGGCCGCATTATAACTACTTAGATTAGATTCCAAGCAAATCTTAATCAAGATTGCGTATTAGGTCTGTCAAGATTATTACCTAACTGAATGACAGGAAACTCTTAATGAATCTTGTAGAAAGTCGAAACAGATTTTAATTAAACAGCCTCTCAAGCCTGTTTCATACACGTGTTACCAAACAAACTACAGTCTGACCAGTTAATATGGGCGACCGACCCTCTTGTGATTTGATTTGATCCGCAGGAGAGGTCGCGGACCAAATCGTCAAACCATTAATGCAAAAGTGACAGTATAAGCTTATCTATCAGATCGCAATCAGTCGAACAAACAAAGAGAGTGATCGGTTCAAGAAGCACGTTTTTATCACTTACATAACTTTACTTTGCGCGGTTGCACAACAAGCTAAAGTGACGTCGTCAAATGGACACGGTTGTTGCTAGCCAATTTGAATATCGTTACAGATAAATACAGTCATTTCGCCACACGCTGATGTCTATAGCACACACGCAATGGTCATTTATGTCTAAGTACCCTATACTTACACGGTAAGAAAAGTTCTCACGATAAAATGTGATCGTCTAAAAATGCGAAGGTTGACCTTTTTGCAATGATAAATCTTTAAAATCGCAACTTTTCGTGAAATAGATACAGGGGATGATATCATGTAGAGATGATAGATCTCAGATTGCATGTGCCCGCGCTACATACCCAAATAACGAAGCTTGACTAACACTAAGTGGTAAGTAAATTACCTGAATACAAACTTTTCCCTTTGACATTGTTCGACATTGCTGACTACAGAAAAGTTCCACTTACAGTCTTCCAAAATCGATGATAGGATTTTTTTTACGTTTAAGACATGCAATCCTCAACTATTTCAAAATATTGAATTCAATCATTTTTTAGTAATAAATGGTACCTATTAATGATTTAGTTTAAAGACTATTGCAAGCTTGAGGCTTGCTTCCGACAGCATTGTGTAGTTTTCATTGCCAACACATTCTATTTGTAATAATGTGGTATGTAAGACGAAGGCCTAATTGCAACATTTAATTAAAAACCGTATCGAGGAATTTAACAGCAGAAAATCAGATCTAAACCAAGCCGGAAATCCTATTGAACCCCTACATTGTTAGGTATCATTTTTAAAACTTTGAACAAATAATCTATGTTTTTTGCGAATTAATGTGTGTGCTGTGCAATTTTTTGCATATAATGAAGTACTTAGAATGCGTGAGTCTCACTTATTAACTCATTATTTAGAAATTAAACTTATATTATTTGGCATTAAGAACGCTGATACACGCTTTCGTGACACAGAATAATCTATTTATTCTCTGCTCGCGATGTGCAAGAACTATATTAACCTTTTGAAAATACAATTAGGAAACAAAACTGGAACAAAACCAATTTAATGCGAAATGCATTTTTGCAACAGAATACATTAAGTGGATGTCCTGATGAACTAAATTGCTTGCGACAGCATAACTTGCGTCATAAGTGGAGTGGCGCGTGCGCGGAAAAAGTTCTATGCAACAGAAATCCAAGTTCATTGTTTCAGTGTGAACTTTTGTTTAAACTTTAAACCTTCGCGTGTGGCGTGTGAAATGCTGTTAGGTGTTGTTAGGTGATTAGATATGAAATGTCTTTTGTTTTTAACTTGTGTGAACTTTGTGTAAACAAAAAGACCCCACAGGATATAATTTAATCATTGTGTTTCTTATTTGGTAACTCAAAATTGATACTTAATTATGGTGGTTAACTCTTCGAAGCTTATTTGAATAACAAAAACAGAAGATATTTACGTTTTGTTGCGAAGTAAATGCGCCTCTTTCAATTCTCTGATACTTATTAATAGGTACGCCTTGTGAAGATGAAACCCATAAAATCCTATAACAATAGACACCTACTGGCAATGCAAATATCTTAACATTTATGTTTCAAGCTGTTCTTAACATTAATAAAGTTCAATCGATCGTTTACCAACCGCCATTGTTGATCAAATATTCCGATTCTGCGGTCGCAAACGTAGGCGTTGCCATGTAATAGCATTTATACTGTAGTACATCATGGCGAGGTCAGCTGTGGGCGTGGACATTCACTTAATAACGATGTCTGGCCCTTTCATTTAACGTTTAGAAATCGCGATGGAATCGATAAAGCCTTATTTGGATGCAGATTAGTTGCGAAGGAGATCAACTACGGCGGTTTAGACAGGCAAGTTACTTCAAGATAATGATTGATAACGATGAAACTAATACAACGTAAATAACTTCAGTAAAATGATAGAAGACTTTAAGTTTAAAGTTAATTCATCAACAGGCTTGCTTTTAATTAGTTATTTGCTCCAGATATATAATCATCAATCATACATAAGCTTTGATAACGTAGCCTATGCACATTCGCCCTGTGGTCTGGGGCGTAAGAATACAGCCAAGGTCACCCCCGCCTGTCGTAAGAGGCGACTAAAGGGGGGCCCCGGGGTCGCTAGGAGTGTACACGGCGGGGGCTGTGTGCCTTCATTGCACAAGCGACCCCGAGGAGGACGGCAGTGTGGGGTGGCCTCGCACTGTCGAACACCGGCGGGTGTGTAAGAGGGGAGGTACTACTCCCCTCGAGGTGAGCCGGAACCGGCACAGCGCGCCAGGGTTTTACCGGTAGAGTGCCTCCCTGGGAGAGTCCTCGGTAAACCCTGGTCACGCGCAGAAGAAGGCCGCCCCGGTGTTTTAGTGGGTATTCTCACCCCTTGCAGGGGTGGGCGAGTCCCACACCCCCCCGCTGCCCCCCAAGCAGCGGGAAGTGCGTAAAGGCATTTCACCGGGTTAAAAAAAAAAAAAAAAAAAAAAAAGCCTATGCACTTACCCCGGGGTCGCTAGGAGAGTACACGGCGGGGGCTGTGTGCCTTCATTGCACATGCGACCCCGAGGAGGACGGCAGTGTGGGGTGGCCTCACACTGTCGAACACCGGCGGGTGTGTAAGAGGGGAGGTACTACTCCCCTCGAGGTGAGCCGGAACCGGCACAGCGCGCCAGGGTTTTACCGGTAGAGTGCCTCCCTGGGAGAGTCCTCGGTAAACATGTCACGCGCAGAAGAAGGCCGCCCCGGTGTTTTAGTGGGTATTCTCACCCCTTGCAGGGGTGGGCGAGTCCCACACCCCCCCGCTGCCCCCCAAGCAGCGGGATGTGCGTAAAGGCATTTCACCGGGTTAAAAAAAAAAAAAAAAAAAAGCCTATGCACATATATTTAGATGCCATAAATGTGAGGAATTATATCTAGTGATATTTATTTATATTTATGGTGAATCATTTTAGTTGGCAGTCTGCGCGCAAATGTCCGTTTCCTCCTGAGGTATGTAAAACGCAAGATTGGAGAAATAGACAAAGGAGAAGTAGATAAGCTTACTAGACTACAGTTCAAACTATACTTAGTTTTGAGTCAGATAATTTCTGAATATTTATATAATTCACTAAATACTCTTAAATATTAGTAATGAGGAAAAACTGGAGCGTTGATGTCTTTTCTTCACAAAAACACTTGCCTTTGTAGGTAACCCCATAATTGACGTAACTGGCCTATAAAATGCCACAGCTGGGTAAACAGATCCACCATTGAAATCAATTTTTTGCTACAATAGAAATCGCCTCATTCTCCTAATACTTTTCTAATGTTCCGAAAACTGTGTAGGTGTAATTTTTTATTACAAAATGTTTGTTTTTCTCCCACGTTGTAAAGTTACGAACAGAGAGCTCTTATTGCTTTTGTTATGGTAAAACCTCTTTGAATAAGCTACTTTTATATTTTGTCTACATAAGTATGACTGTGATTATGTAACGGACTTCATTGTCATAACGACAAAAGCAAACATTGCTTAACACAGACGAAATAGAAAACTTAAACCCTTTGCTACACTCGCAATGAAAAGGAAAGCGCTACAAGATATGAATGGCATGGTATTGTAGGATACCAATACTGCTCCTTCGAATGTAGTTAAACGTTTTATGGCGTACTGACAAAATAAACATACAAAGACATATTGAGCAGCAAGTTACATGTTCCTGTTAGTATTTTTTTTATTCTATTTAGTAACATAAGCTGTGTATTGTCGTAAATGGGTGGCAGTTTTAAAATGATGTAATACCAATTGTTGACTAGATATTTCATAATCTTCTGAGACTTTACCTTATAAATAAAAATAAGATAAAATAAAATGAGTCATTTTGTTACTTAAATAAATAAATGTTTTCTTATTAGCCAGATAAAAAAACTATAACATCGCACACACGCGCCAAGTCATAGCTAAACAAATTACCATCTATTTGCTTGTCAAAACGTAACAAAGTTAACATGTAAGTGCCGCGGGTCGCTTTCAAACGGCCGATAAAAGCGAAATTGGTTGCGTAACAGGCGCGTGCGCCGGCTGTCGTGTCGTGTCGCGTTGCGTCGTGCAACTCGTGCGCATAGGGCTGGTGGGCGGAGCGTTTCCGCTTCTTGAGGTTTGTGTGGTGAAGGTGGTATATCTGATGTCTTGAAAGGGTACATAATTAATAGTACCAGTAAAACACTGACATAATACATGACAGACAGGCAAGATTTCATATTAACTCAAGAAACAATGTTTGCTATTTTAGGGCAGGAATTCAGACTAACATTATGCTTCATCAATAATGTTAGTTTTTAGGTAATATTCTATTATATTTAGTGAATTTGATGAAAGTATTCATTGGGACTCTTTGATGGTTTTATTAGCATAAATCGTTTTGACATGATTCACTCTAGATTATCAACCGAATCAATCGTATCCCACGAAATAACATCAAGACATGTGAACTCACTATTATCTAGATATTGTCAGAAAAAAATATCGGCAAAATAGCCCTTGATGAAATATATTTTTTTAAGTTCAAAAAATCTTTCAGGTGATTTCTATGGGATGTGAAAACCCTTGCTCTTGGTGTATTTGAAACCTCATCGGTTACGTCTGCGATTACTTTAGAAAGTAGACTAAATAAAATTTCACGGCTGTGTAAACGGTCACTTGTTATACAATTGATTTGAGCGCAAGTAAAAAATAAGTTTACTCCGTAATATTGCATTGATAATTCTTTTTTTCTGCTCCACTTTCCAAGTTGTTTTAGGTTGATTGTAATTTAGTTTATTTCAAAAAGACAATTGTAGTCAATATTTACACGGAACATTTTCTAGAACTTAAAAGTAATCAAATGAAAACTGTTACCTCTACATACCTACATATCATGTTTGAATATGATATGAATCGACATTGTCAAATCGTTGCTCCTAAGTAAATTATAGAATACGAGCCTTAGTTTTTGAAGCTTATACCATTTGATGAACGTGACTTACTTACCACAAATCGAATAGGTACAAATACATGCATACTTAACTCATGTAAAATTACCTACAGTGGCATAAAATGTTCAGTATTTTATAGTAACGGCTTATGTCCTTAGCTTTTTTCAGTAAATATAGTAGTTTCAGTAAAAAAATACGAACGTGGCGGACTGACTGAAAAGTTTGATACTAGCAAAACATACAGCGGTGATTGTACCGTTAAATATTCAAGTCAAGCCCTGCAAGACTGACAATAAAGCAGTTTACAAGACAAGCTGCAAGCTCACGGTAGCAATCCACAATCACGCCTATGCTGGCCGGTCACCTTCGCCGGCGAAAGGTCCCAATGTCGTTTACTTTTGTGACAGCCTGACAATATGGCATTTCCGTAGCCGATCAAGGTTAGAGCAGTGGGCTAATAATTAAAATGTATGCAAAAAATATCAATCTCGCGAACTAGGACATTTTTTGCTTTCGAAGGGGCAAGATTGCGTTTTGTTGGTGGTAGAGCTAAATTCTTCTAACATATCATTTTAACTTCCAAGTTTGAATACTGATATTTCAAGTTTGAATAATTGTACTGCAGTACTTGTACTAAGTTAAGTATATTTCTATAATAGGTCCTACTTCTTCTGTGAAACTTTTTGCCCTAATGAAAAACTTAAATTAGGTATCTATTTGTTATTTTGAAATCTTTACTGTCAATTAAGTATATTAACTAGTAATTTACTTGTAACGCTAAATAGCTGAACGTGTAATGAATAATTAAATATTATTTAAGTTGGATTGTTTATTTGTTAAAAAAGTGTTAATGTACTTAAATCATATCTAATCATAACTAAAGGTCTTTTGATTTGTCATGATGAGACAAAATAAATGGTAATGATTTGAAATTGCAGTTGCTTGAAAAGCGAGCAGTGCGACCAATAAACATCGTAAGGCATTAAATCATAAAACACCGTGTTTTTGTTAATAAAAGATCTTTGGCATACTTGATTTACATTGCCAAATTACCCTTTGTAGAGAATGGTAGTCAAATTATTCAAATGAATAACAAGATATCGTCATATTATCTTGTTTCTACTACATTCATTCAAAGTTAAGAGAATTTAGATGTGTAAAAACTAAACAAAATTTTTAGCTGTTTAAAAATTCACATAATGTATCTCGGTTGTTAATCAGAAAGTTTCAAAATAAAGTGCTATTTTGTTAGCTGGGAACTATTTGGCAACGAAGTTGGGTGTTAATTGATAACGATCTGTGTGAAAAAAACTAAAACAACATCCAAACAGAATTAGTGTAACAATGGCGTGGAATAAGTTGTGTAAGTTACGATATTATTATGGATGGCCTTGCGGTTCATGCTCTATTAACTTTGTAGTGGTACAGATAAGCGCAATCGTTAATTAAAAAGATAATTGGGCAACGTTGTGCCGCTAAAAAGCCTACCAATACTTACTATCTGCATCCAGAGCGAGAGAACAAGATACTTATACTTACTTATCAATGTATTGAAAAGGAAAGAAGTGCGATTGTAATGATTTAGTAAGAGAAGAAGAAAGAAGAACAGTTCTATAACACTAATGAAGAAAGAAACTTAACACTATATTAGCACTACAAACTAATTAAGCCAACTCAATCACGACTGGCCGGTTACTTAATAATTAAAAAAACAAACACGTATCGAAAGTATTCAAATTGAACTGACCATGTTGTTCCAGTGGGGGCAGCACTGGTAACCGTTACTTTGGGCGCGCTCGCCTCGACTGAGCTCGCTTTAGCGACTGCAACAATTTTTATAGCGAGCTCTCGACAAAGCAGTTTCACTTTCTACGCGGGTCCGGTCGAACATGATCCACTTTTTTACGGTTGCCATAACGCTGCCTTTAAAAGGTAAACAAAGGCGCCCGTTTCACCCCCGGGTGTGGCTTGCACCGAGAAATCCAAAGGAAATTATGGGTTTCAAGGTTTTGCAATCGATCGATATGCACCATATTGTAACGCCATGTGGTGGGCGGACGCGGATCAGTGGACAGCGCCTGAAACATACACAAGTACAAGAATTGCCTTTGTGCAATAAATCGGTGGATACTTTCGTTTTTGAATGAGATTTACAATACTTTCGGAGTCAATTGGTTTTGAACTGGCTGTGTGAATGTGGACCAGTTTTGAGATCGTATGATCAAAAGGGATCAGTAAAATTTTATTTTATCTTCAAGTTTAAGTAACAGTTTCTCTATTCAGCCAAAATCTCTGTTCATCAAAACAGAAACCTGTTACAAAGAAGTTCACATCTTCACTTACCACTAGATGAGATAGTGATCAAATGACTGCCCAGTCCTTAATAATAAAAAAAGTTACTTTTGAATCTTACTAGATAACAAAAGGTAATATTAATATTGGGGTAGACCCAAAAAGTGTTGGTTTGACGTCGTGAGGGATGACATGCGTGCCAGTGGCCCCACAGAGAGGGACGCACAAGACCGGGCGAAGTGGAGGAGCGAAGATGCAGAAGAGCGGACCCCGGGCGCCGCAACGGCAGCAACCGGAATAATCGCTAGGATGATGATGATGAACAAAAGGTAATATTAATTTGCGAGAAGCTGTTTTTCTATAATTTACAATAGAGTGAGTATGTTTCTATGAATAATGCTCACCGACTACTACTGAACTACTGTACCCCTCTACATGTAGCAACTTATGAATGTAAATCCGTAATCTATGACCAACTAAAGATAGCAAAACAATACCTCAATTGTTGTTTCTTCAAATAAATTGTTGTAAAGAAGAAATTCAATTAAATGATGACCAACAGTCTCTTCGAATATGGGCATGTAAGAATTAAACTATGTATGTTCATGGATAAAGTTTAACTTCATCGCGGTAAAATAAAGAATAATAAAGAAAAAGTTATGTGACACATTGACAAATATCAGGGCCAACATGTTAACCGTAACGGCACTTGCTAACTCCGAGCGGGTCATGCGGCAAAATGTCAAGCACAAAGAATTAAACAATTGTTAAAATAATTATGCTCAAAATAACTCCTTCAGACTACACGCTAGACATACGACTATGCTGGTGACTACATAATACAATTACATGACTAACTAACTACCACTTACTAAAGATTTGAAAACCAGAAAAAGACATTTGGTCATTTTTGGCATCAGGCGGGAATCGAACGGTACCTATGGGATTTCCCATGTAAACCCAACTGTCTTTCACTAAATTATTGACTGCTTTACTCAATAAAGATCCGAAAATCAGAAAAAATACATTCGGTTTGTTTTGTTGTTGTACACCAATTTGTTGTCTAAATCGTTTGATTAGAAGTCTAATCGAAAGGCTTTTGTAGTTATTAGTGATAGCTCGTTTCAAGTGCCTGTGGCGACGGCGAATCGGTAACGAGACAAGTAACGATCACCGTTGTTATGCTACACACGCGCGCTAGGTTGGGGAGCTGGATGACTGAGTTGTGTCACCCAGACGCGGACCGAAATTATGTGATGTTATTTTCGCCCACCTTCAGAAGTCACGTTGACTATTGGTGCCGGCTGACGTCTTCGGAAGTGAGTCGTTGAACCTAGTCGGACGGAGGCTTTAGTGCGACTTGATAAAATCTGACAGTAAAGTTATATTCTAGTCTTACATGCATTTCTTTAATCTAATCCACTTTAAGCCCGCCTGTTGAGCTATGGCATTTCATAGTTGGGGCGAGCCTGTGCAAACCAGTGGGTTGTAGTGAATTCTTAGTTTAGGTTACCTCACCTCCTGTGGCTTTTACACATTCATCATCAACAGCCACATGACGTCCACAGCTGAATAGGCTTCCCCCATAGATTTCTTTAGCTGCCAGTGGCAGGCGGCCTGCATCCACCAAAACCCTGCGACCTTACACATTAGCTAATTAATTTAGTGATAGATACAGTTGGGTTCACATGGGAAATCCCACACCGTTAGATATTGCTGTTCATTTCAAAATGATTCTAACAGTTCAAAAGCAGAGTCGTTTTTATCTACCAGCCTGTTATTTTTTTTGCTTTAAGAGGACTACTAGACCTAACTGAAATCGAGAATTTAGACACACACACATAGACAACCGGTATATCGCCATCTATCGGCGCAACATGAAACTACCGTGTCAACATAAAACTACAATGAGATCTCGCCATTTTTCCAAGAGATGTCGCTCATCTACACTTATAATAAATCTGTAGAGGCCAATTCTGTACATGAAATAAATTTAAAAATTAACAATCAAGAGGTGATTAAGAATTGCTACTGATGCCAAAAATGCAATCAGTAAAATTTTTGTCTGAACAAAAACTACTCGACGACTTTTTTAACGAAATTTGAAACAATTATTCTTCATACTCTTGGGCAGGTTATACCTATGTATACTTTTCGTTATGCTTTAATCAATAGGAGCAGAGCAGTATACAGCTTATGAATCGGAATCATGTGCTACAATTTATAAAGATATATTATTATATTTTTAACCTAAGACCACGCGGCCTAAGTTGCGTGCGAACGCTAGTCAATAATAAATTAATTACGACCGGAAGGAATTTCACCTCTATTGTTACATTATACCTATTAACTAACTAGCTGCCACCAGAGACTTCGTCCACCTGGACTCCAAAAAAAACAGGTCTATAAAATAGTTTATGGCATATCTCAGATTTAACAAACGTAGGTATGTACAGTGAACAGCACATCAGGTTACTCCATTTCCGTTTTGTCTCTCGCTCTTGCCAAATGACATTTCTTTGCAATAGAGCAAGGAGGACTGACCGGAAATCGGTAGCGTGATGTGCCAGCCACCGTAGCATCATAACATTTTATTAAAATCGCCCAAGCCGTTTCGGATGAGTTTGGCAACGAACACTGTGACAGTGTGTGAGAATTTTCTAAAAAAATAAAAAAACAAAGAAATAAGTTCATTTCAGAAAACATAACGAATTATCAATTGTAAATAATGATATTTAATGATATCATTCATGACCTAAAAACAATTGATAATTTTACTTTACTTTTGATATTACATTAAAGCACCCATAGATCAAACAACAAAATAGACAAGACATTTATTTTATTTATTACTAGCGGCCGCGCGGCCGCCCGCGATTTTGTCTGCGTGTACTTAAGTCGAAAAACAAAAGTTTCATTAAAATCCATTCAATAGTTTTTACGTGAAAGAGCAACACGGCACATCCACACATACAAACTTTCGCCTTTATAATATTAGTAGGAAGTAGGATTAGTAGGAAGTACTAGATATTTGTGGGTTGATGGAAATTTAACTAGAGAGGTGTTGTTGGATTAGTATTTACTGTAAAAGTGACACTGGGTATAAAAACAAAATATTAAAATAATAATGAGACTATAGGTGAATATTTTGTATTTCAATCAAAAAAGAGTACCTAGGCTAGTACTCTTTTTACGTGCGTAAAAAAATAATTGTATGGATAATAAATACCTAGTATTTAGTAATTGTATGGATGGCTGTGAATAAGAAATAGAACTCATTTAATTAAATGTTAAAACTTTTATTTGGTGGGATCACATTATTTTTTATTAATTTTTAAATTTTTATGTTATGACTTGTAACAGACTTGTAAAATGGACTGTAGTCAAGTTTTCACTTTCTGGCCATTTTGCCGGTTAATGTAAGCGTATAAAAAGTACAACGTTTAGTTTTAAGCTCAAATATTTAGTGATGGCTAAGCATGGGTTAGTTTTAAGCTCTTGTTAACGAATTATGTTGTTTAATTGAAGCTATTTAGGTGATAGTAGTGGATATGAATCATGTTATTCTGGAAAAGCGAGATGACATGCTTATTATAATAATATTTACCTATAATTTTGAAAAATAGTAAAAGCACTGGTTATGATGACATAACTACAGAAATATTAAAACAAATACCAATTAAATTATCTCACATTTTAAGTCACATTATTAACAATTGTATTTCAAAAGGCACCTTTCCTAATAAATTAAAAAATAAATTAAAAAGTACAATCATTGTACCTCTTTTCAAGAAGGGTAATAGACGTGATATTACATGTTATAGACCAATAGCATTGGTGCCAGTCATTTCGAAAATATTTGAGCGAGTGATTTAAAGCTCCTTGAGTAACTATTTTGAAAAATATAACATCTTTGCCGAGGAACAGGTTGGTTTTAGTTGACATGCGCCCTGTACATGGACTTAACAAAAGCATTTGATTGTGTTGACCATGGTATATTATTAAAAAAACTGTCTGCGTATGGTATAAGAGGTAACGTACTGAAACTTGTTGAGTTGTATCTGAGTTGCAGAATTCAATCCACTAGAGTCACCAGAATATGCCCTTTTAAAAAAACTGAAATTAATTAATATTCAGAATTTGAAAACATGTCACTTGGCGTGCCACAAGGTAGTGTCTTGGGGCCACTGTTATTTATAGTTTATATAAATGATCTGCCAAAAATCACCAGTCACCAGACAGTATTATTTGCTGATGACAGTACCATTGTTGTATCGGGACCTGACAAAGTTCAGTTAGTACGCGAAGTAAATTACACTATGGACAATGTTATAACTTGGCTAGATACGAACAATTTAAAAATTAATCTTACAAAGACGAACGTAATGACATTTGGAAATAGAATTCGTGAAATTATTGGAATGGACATTAGGTATTTAGAATATAAAATTGACCAAGTAGATAATACAACTTTTTTAGGTTTAACTGTTGACCATAATTTGGATTGGAAGACTCATATTGAAAAAATGTGCTCGTCTAAACCAGCATTCATATGCCCTCTACATGCTTGCAAAGACAGTAGACATTGACGCCGTTTTGACAGCATATCACGGATATGTCGTGCCCCTTCTAAGGTATGGTGTCATGTTCTGGGGTAATTCAACAGATAAAGGCACAGCATTCAAGGCCCGAAAGAAATGTGTTAGGTCTGTATTTAAATTGCATCGGACCATTAGTTGTAAGCCCTATTTTCGAGAATGGTAGCTTTTAACCCTACCCTCCATATATATCTTGGAAACAGTTTTATTTGTTAAAAATAACTCAGAAAAATTATTAAAAAAAACGACACAACTATAAAATCAGCATGCCTAGGAACAAAACGGCTTTATTCAACAAAAGCATATTTTGCATGGCATCCCGAGTCTTCAACCACCTCCCCAAATCTGTCCATGAGTTGGGAAGTTTTGATGAGTTCAAAAACGCCGTTAAAGGATTGCTTCTTGAGAAAGCCTATTACAGTGTTATTAGATAAACTTTGAGGTCACGTGTCTCTTTTTCTTAAAATAATGTATCTATTGTAAATTTTAATTTATTGTAATGTTAAATGTTAATAATAAGTGATAAATCCACCCTGAGTTCTCGCCTTTTAGTGGCGGGGACGCTTGAGTACCTGTTATAAGGTGAACAAGAAAACTCAGCCGTGGCAGTGTGGTGGACTGGCTATAAGCTCCAGCTTATATTCTTATTGGTCTTTTTCTAATTGTATTTTGTCCTTGTCTTCACTATTTTTAGTAGTTATATGAGGCTCACGTATGTTCATATTCCTTGATAACCGGGGATCGAGAATTTCAGGTAACGAGCAGTCCAAATAGAAGTTAATTAGTTTATCTTTCATCTCGTTTTCCCACATAAAATCATTTCGCTCAATCATTTCCGTTTTCAATTTCTCCTTCTCATTTGCCCACACGGCAAACAGGCAATATTTCTTTTGGGTTACGTGTAGCTGACCCTGTATCTGGAAGTACCAAGCATGCCGTTTATTAATAGCTAGTTCGCCTGTTGTCGTTTTGAGCCAGAAAGTTACCTTTTTTTATTTATTGCTGATTCTAGACCCATTTTACTGGCCGTCAAAGGGCACTTAACTTCTACCCGAGTATGTTCACCCATCAAACCATCAGGCGTGGCACCCAAAAAAGGTAATTCGTTGTCATTAAATACGGCCCACACGGCTTAATGGCAACATTTTCTTGCAAGCCCAGCTGAGTGAGAGCTACTTTTTCATTGTTCTGGCCATGACTAATAGATTCTACATGATCCAATTTTTTATTGTAAATAATGTCCTTCACTAAGGAAGCACATGGTGTTGTTGCACGGCGTCTTATAACCCTGCTGAAGTTAGACGCAGTGAGGAGAGATCGTCTCATTTCAAGCCATTCTCCGTTGGCTCTTTGCAAAATAGCTTTTCTTTCCACCGTAGCTCGCTCTTCGTCAGGTCTTTTCAAATTTTTCAAGAAGTTTTCTCTCATTTTATTGTATATCTCCTATACAATAAATACCCTGATGGGTTTCCGCATTCCTGGCCAAAGTGTTTATCATTTCTTTTTGAGTGTAAACCAGTCGTCTCTTTTTCTTGGCATACCTTTTCCTCAGTAATACTCCTTTTTTTTTTCTATCTTACCACATTTTCAGTTTTCAGTTTTACGCAGCATGCAAGCATCATTATTTCCAGAAAAACTGCGACAAGCCAAGTCGCTACATTTCTCGCCGGAAGAACGACATAGTGGCGCCACCAGTTCAGCTGTCACTGCTTAATAATGGGTCTTATTACATGGCAATAAAAGTCTACAACCATTTACCAAACTCCTTGAAAGCTGTGCAACGCAAAGAGTTTGAAACTAAGCTTAGGAACATGCTCATTGATAATTCTTCTTATAGCATCAAAGAATACTTTGAAGCTAAATTACAATAAAAAATCGAAATCATACATTTCGTTTGACTGGCACCTCTTATTTTTATTTTTTTTGTACGCCTGTAGACATAGATAGATTTGTAGATTTTTAAATATTCTAGTTGCTTTGTTATTTTTTTTGTTTTTGTTAATGTTATAATTCGTTTTTTATTTTTTATGTGTAAATTCACAATACCTTGAAAAGGTGAATTTATGCCTACCATCTACAATTTTACTGCTATCCTTGTACTTTCTGTTACAAATTTATAGTGAATAAATGAATATGAATATACATGATACCTGTCTATGCATTATATAGATCTATGGTTTCACAACCTGCGACTACGAAATAATTTTGCCAGATGCAGAGCGTTCACTAACATTGAACCAAACTCGTCAATCTGACCAACTGAAGTATTAGAAGTATAGTAACTTTCTT
Source organism: Udea ferrugalis (assembly GCA_950022985.1). NCBI lineage: Eukaryota > Metazoa > Arthropoda > Insecta > Lepidoptera > Crambidae > Udea > Udea ferrugalis. The sequence continues at coordinate 3,694,401 of OX465532.1, read as the reverse complement.
ATCAAATTAAACTCTTACTTACTTTTGAAAAGTGTCATTGCAATCTTTGTTTTCTGTGACAAGCCTCGGTCTTTTTCTAAAAATGACTCTAAACAAGTCATGACAGGGATTGGCATGAAGTAGGTCCGTTGGACCTATTTTTCAAAGTAGGTCCATCGGACCTATTTTCAAAAGTAGGTTAATTGAAGCTATTTTTGAAACTAGGTCAATTGGAGCTATTTTCGAGAGCAGGTCCATTGGACCAATTTTCGAAAGTAGGTTCATTGAAGCTACTTTTGAAACTAGGTCAATTGGACCTATTTTTATAAGTTGGTCCGTCGGACTTGCTTTTGTTTGGTACGCGGGGCCATTTCTGTCATATGGGCTAAAATTAGGTCCTACTTTTGTAGAGCCACTTTTAGTACGCGGGTACCTATATCTTCCTCCTTTTAGTTTATTCAAAGGCTATAAATTAAAAATATAGCTTGATTAGGATGACAATTACTAGTAGGACCTTGAATACCTACTTCACTGCCTTATAATAATTACAATTATTCTAAGTTTACTGCACTGACTGTGTTGTCTACTGAAGCTTACGAAAATACCGCTTACCTTATAGCATCGTGCATTCTTCGGGCGTTCCTTTTATAAGACATTTTTTTTAAATTTTTGACGAGTTTTCGTGGCCCACCCGTGTTGGTGTACACAATAATCGAGTACTTTTGAAAAAATAATAAAATATTATTTCAGCTAAGCAATGCGTCACACGTCCAACCAACGGCCTCGGCCGGTACTCGTCGCTACTCGAATTCGCTTGTCGCTACACGGCGTCTCACGCACACACGCACACGCACTGTGCCTGAGAACCAATTGAACAGTATGGCATTTTTGGGAAAATATACGCATTGAATCCCAAAAATAAAAAGATAAGACGACTTTGTTGACTTTTTGGTGAGTTTTCAAACAACCAAAAATATACTAAGAATAGACTTAAATACTACAATAAATACTAAATAAATAAATACAAAAAATAAACCATGGATTTGAACTCGGGACCATAAGATTAAATAATATATCGGCTGTCTCATAATTACGTTCCTCCACCGCGTCGACATCTCTTATCATCGAAAATAGCGGTTAGTTTATAGCATAGTCCATATAGACTTGAATACTTTTAAATAAATGCACAATATACAAACATAATGTGACTTAACCACCGGTGTCGGAAAGTTGTTTGAACTCAACTGAGAAGAACCGGCAAGAAACTTTCGTGTGGCTACTTTCAAAATTCTGATTGAAAATTAAAGTTGTTATTGGAAATAAAACTATATACAAATAACGTTTTATTGTTATTAAAATTGCCAAATAACTTTCATTCTAATCATAATCAAGCTTTATCCTACGAACAAAAACAAACATAATACAAAAAGGAAAACCAGGATTTGATCTTGCGACCATGAGATAAGGGTATAAACGGCTGTATATTAATCATGTTCCTCCACCGCGTCGACCATATTACCAAATGAAAATAGCGCTTAGTTTAAAGCATTGTCCATTTTATGGTAATTTATTTATTAATTCATTTTATAAGACGTTTTTGTTGACTTTTTGGTGAGTTTTCGTGTCCCATGCATTATTATAGCATACGCAATATTCTAACAGTGATTACTAAGCAATTAAATATTATTCAAATGCGGAGCGCAATGCGCGACACGTCCGTCTAGCATAAGGCCACGGCCGGTACTGTCTGTACACGGCGTTTCACGCACACACGCACACGCAATTTGCTTGAAAACAATTATTGGTGTTTTTTGGAAAATATACGCATTAAATCACAAAACTAAAATGAGCACGCTCTAGTATTTTATAAAACACACATTCTGTGAAAAGAACAGAATGATAGCATGATGTTTAGTATAGTTTTTTTTCATTATAAAATTTTTTTAGACCCATCTTTGCGATTTTTTTCTATCGAGCCGAATTTGTTAAATCGTGTTTTCAAATTGATAAAACCAACCCTTGAATCCTCAAGAATACGACATATTTTTTTCATCTGGATCACCGAAGTGTAACACTTAATTTTCTTTACTATAAAACTTGGATTTAGCTCTACTAGTCCCCTTTCAATTGCTAAGACACTGTTGTAGAAACTATAGTACCTATTACAATAGTTATGTTATGAATGAGCTGCAAGAACCGTGAGACACGTGTTGACAGTGTGTGAATCAGGTTTGTGACCAAGGTTACGATGCACCAGCTGTTGCGTCACGAGTCACAACACCACATGCCCAGCTCATTCAAGTTACAGGTGATGAGCAGTGAGAAGAGGTAGGTATGTAACGTCACTTATGAATAACGCTATTCGGATTCCCACAATCAGCATTGCATCAGTCATTGTCAAAAGGACCACTGACCATTTGTGTTTTCTGTTATCAACCGCTCCTCACAATGAAATAATCAACATCCTGTTGATTTCAAAACTTGGCAAATCAGGCGAGATTTCGAGCCAAGCATATTTTTTCAATACTAACCCACTCTTGGTTGCTCATTGACATGGTGGAAAATATACCTGCCTATTGGAAATGACTGTGAGAAAATGGGGAACGTAGACGTTGATGTGAAAATAAACTAAAACTTTGCATGTAGTTTAAATTATTCACAAAACTTAGCTTTTTTAGTCTGTAAATTATTTTGTCTACACAAAGCGAAGTCAAATGGTAAGCTAGCAAAGGCTACAGAAAGCAGATACCTACATCTAAGTAGCTACGAAGTTTTCCTTCCTCTTAACTATTTCCTGTGCAAAGGTTACGAGTCAGAGGCCGGAGAAATCATGATCCAAACTTCTAGAAAGTCCCTCCAGAAGTTGATTAGCTGGAAAAGTTGCATTAAATATAAATAAAGTTGATCCACCAAAAAAGCTGTCTATTCTATGATATAATCCAACTCTGCAGAACGAATTTGCCGGCGGAAGCTACAGAGTAAAAAGCTAGTAAATATTACGCAATTGGGTAGCCGTAATACCAGTTGTCAGTGGGGACATCGTAAGTACTATCAGTTCAGCCGTGCTATTCCGGCGGTGCACATCGCACGTGCGAGCATCGATGTTGAAATGAGATTACCTCAATCATCAATACGCTTGACTTTGAATTAGTATTTTCTCTCATTTTGTATGTAAATAATCAAAAAGTGTTTTTTGGCTTAGTTCTTTTCTCTCAAACGACGACCGTGGCGAAGGAATGGAATTTTAAAGTTACCTCGCACAAGCGAAGTGAGTCTCGGCGACCACCGGAATAGCATAGCTGGTTGCGTTTTAGTTTCCAGTAGTGAGTAGGGCTGCGAAAAAAAGCACTGGCGCAAGAGTATTTATAAAAATCAAAGAAAGAAATAAAATTTTTATTAGTCCACACAAGATTTATAGACACACAAAAATATTATTCTAACGTGTGGCGCTAAGCGGGTTTCCACTCAGCATGTAAAAAAATAAAAAATAAAAATGTTTTTTAATAAAACGTCAAGCAATTACGCAGACAACCTTATAGTTAGCTACCGCAGCTGGAAACCCCAGTGGTATTACAAGCGCGTTGTTACCACATAAAGACGTAGTCAGCAAGACGAATTTTACTAACCATGCACTCTTCTATCAAATTTACTAGGTATTTCTGCGCAGGCCCTAGAGCAGACAGCCCTGCGTCTACGCACAAGCATAGGCCCACCCGTTTCGTTGCGTGGCTGCAATCGAATCGACGACACCGCACGAGACGCATACTAACGGTCTGCTTGCTGTTTATACAACGTGATCTTTTTGATTTCTAAAAATGTTGGATTTTATGACATGTTAAAAGTTTCGATATTCTAATTTTTATATTCTTGCAAAAATAATTTAATCATGTCAATGCACTTAGATACCACCGAATTCACAAACGCCAATCAACGCTGAGCACGCGCTCACGCTCATGCTGACATAAAATGTCAATAGAACTGAAATGGACAGCTATACTTCTGAGGGATGCTCAGCGTTGATTTGTTTGTGAATTCGGGGGTTAGTGAATCCTAATTTAGCGGCAATCTGTTGCTCTACACAGTCCAACACGAGCAGTGTTTTGAACTAAGATTTGTCAATATCAGTGCATGACTCAATTGCTTATATTCTTTGTATGCAGATAATTGTTCATTTCAAAAATGGCAAAAATAATCACGCTTACAATCTCGTTTCATAAAAGTTTATTTTTTTATGTAGCTATCTATACATACCTAGGTACTTATATGAAAATGTAAATGAAATGTTCATCTTTTTAAAACCTACGAGTACACAGCAATTATAAAAACATTGTACGACCAAGAGGAATCATTATTAACTAGACTCCAGCTTTAGGAAAGTAAGTATCTAGGTAGTCAGATAGATAGTTTTATATTATTAATACTGTAGAGACTGTTTTCACTTCTAATGAAGGTTTAATTAAATGAATCTGACTGTTTGTTTTAATTTCACTAGGCTTTCATGCTCCAGTAGGTAGTCATTGGGTTAGGTAACTGCAACTAACTTGCATCGGCTGAATTCGTATTGCCACAGAGATGCAAATTGATTGGACAATGGTCAGCGAATTATTGTTTACCTAACTCACATATTTAACTTGTTACGGAATCTGGCAATTAACTGAGTTGGACAATAACTTAAATGCAGATAGGAATAATTGCTAAACATATTTTTGAATGTTACGAGATAATATTTTGCTTACAACTTTTGTTGGGGGCGTTCATTGTAAATTAATTAGGAGGGGTTTTCAAATTAATAATATTAAACCTTACTGGCAGATGATATCAAGCCTACGTTTAGGCTTTTAATAATGAATGCTATCGGTCGGGACCAACTGCTCAGTGCGCCCTCGAATAGGTTTCCGAAGCTTAACACTGGTAACTGTTGCTGAACCTAAGGAAAACTGAACCTTCATTTTATCACAAGTTACGGAACAGCGACTCATTGAACCTGAAGAAGAGGTTTATTTTAAAAAATTACATGTTTTCATAGAGTCATGGCATAGTTACTTCGCTAGTAGCTTTACCTGAGGGCCAAGTCGGATACCATAAGCCTTTACTTGTGACTTTCCAACTAGATAGATACCTATCTAAGTACATTTCGTAGCCTAAAGCATGAGCGCGTATTACCTATATCTAGATTTCCTACGCTCGAGAAAGTCTAGCCCGTGTCGACAAACCAGAAAGGCTATCATTATTGCATTTGCCGATCCTGCACACCTGACAACTCCAACACGCTCTCTAACCGACTATCGCCTGTTTACCTAACGAACAAATTGTTGTACGGAGATCTATTGCTTGTACAAATTCTGCTGCAAGATAAATTCTAGCCCCCTTATTCATAAAAACTTAAACAGCTCTTTAACATCACGTTAACTTTTGTATCGCTCTGTCCCTTTCATTATTGTTGCTGCCGCTATTTGCGAGTAAGTGACAAAACACGCCAATCGCTTAATCTATTCTTTAGCGTTCCTTTCGCTTTTATGAATAAGGGGATAAAACTCCACTCAAAATTAGACAGGCCCTAAAGGTATCATCATCATTACCAGCCGCGTGAAGTCCACTGCTGAACATGGGCCTCCCAATAGATTTGCATAGCAGCCGGTTGCAGGCGACCTGCAGGGACCTTGATGAGGCCGTCTGTCCACCTTGCGGGTGAGCGCACCACACTGCGTTTGCACTCAACTGGTCTCGAACCCCGAACCTTAGCCGACACTTTACCTTCACTGCCTTAATTTATGGCACCTATTCATATATTAGCCAAAAACCAACATTAATGTTATACTGTAAGTAAAGAAGTGTTGTGTGGTCAAAAAATTGTATTTCCTAGTGCCCCTTCCTTCTTTCGTGTTGGGTAGTTCTTCCGCTACTAAAAAGGAGAGTCATCGTCATCAGTTGCACAATTCTTAGGAAAATATTCCAGGGGCAAACGTCACATTATTTCACTAATGAGTGCGGTCGTGCAATAAAACTGACCATAATGTCATTTATTACGAGTCTACTACCAAATGTTTGGTCACGACTGTGTGCTTTATTTGAATGCTTGGTGAGGTGCTCACAGATTTCTAGCATTACCTACGACGTAACCAATGAGGGAAAAGTTTTATGGGTAAGTAACTACCTGTAGCAGAATGTTTAGGCAGATTGTCGGCCACATGTTTTTTTTTAAGAGCCTAGTGGCTCTTACCAAAAACTATGAAGACGTAGTTTTATTCCACAGACCTTATTTAGAAAATTTGGGCACACCTTGCATAGTCATCCTGTATACGAAGTTCTTAGAAGCTTATGGCTCGAATCCTAGATTATCTTATGGTTAGTTTTCTAAATAGAATTATAAGACTACAGTTACGAGACTAGATAATGGAGTATTTGGCTGTGATTATATTGAATTGTTGTTAATAAACAGTACCTAAGCCTCACGTGTCTGTAAAATATCTTATAATCAGAGAACAATAGATTGATTTTGGAACCATTTGTAATTTCATGTTTCAACCACAAATCTACACTGAACTGACCCTGATTTCCTTTGTTATTATGCCCAATTTTCTCGTAATAGCACAAAATGGCCGTAAGATAGTTATTCGTTATCCAACAGTACACAGGCCACTAGGAAGTCATTGGAAACTCATAAACCACGGTGGTTATGAACCAGACCAGCAGTAATTGTTGTTTACGCGTAATTTGCTAACACTTTCGATTGCTATGATTCGTCTCAGAGTGAAACACAGCTGACTCACAGTTGTAGCTGGTGCAAGTTACTGGTAGGCAGCTCTTATGTTGCTTAGCATTCAAGATTAAATCCACAGGCAAACAAATAGGTCAAGTAATTAGAGTATTCACGCTTAAATGTATAGAGGGCCACACGTCAAGCATAACACAGCAGTTGGGGCTAGCAATGGCATTCTGTACCTACAATGTACAAAGCATTTTTTTCCGGACGGCTTTCGTTAAATTATTTCTAAAGGACTAAGGAGGTAGATCGGGTCAGGCAGGTAGTGTTTATGAAGCAATAACTGAAAATGGAAAAAGTAGTAGGTAGGTACTGTATAAAATGTTGTCTTCTAACTACTTTAGAATCGGTTTGGTTTTTGCGATATTGAAAAAAATGTACTTACCAAAACTTCCGCCGGAAATACGTAGTTCAAGGGTGCAATTTAGATAATATGTAGTTAAAAAACATTCTAAACCAAAAATGATAGTTTACAGAGAGTAGATTAATGGACGGGAAAAAAGATACCTGCCTTACTTGTCCTGTTGTGTGGCTCGCAGGTGGGGAAGACTGAAACTAAAAGTCTGGGCATACTTCGAATGGGATTATAGTCAAGACAAATACCAAATACCTACGATCCTCTACCTGAAGGCTGTCTGGAAGAGTTCGCTCTCTAGCGAAAAGACCGCCTGAATTGTACATTGTTCTCTGTAATTTGCTTGAAATGTAATGTTTTTGTACAATAAAGAATATCTATCTATCTATCTAGAGTTGTTATAATTATTTTTACTAAGGATCCGAAAACCAGAAAAAGACATTTATTGGTCTTGGCTTCAGGCGGGAATTGAACACGTCTTTCGCATACCGGGCGACTGCTATATCAAAATACCTATACTAATGTCCGTTTTTGTTTCAAATATTTAGATTATTACTTTTTGGCAATGAGATCATTATTTATTTATTTATTTATTTATTTATTTAATTAGGTATACAAACAGATTACAGTCGTTACATAGCAATTAAGGTATATCAACTTAGTTATAACTAGACAGCAATCCTTAATAGTATACACATCTAATCTTATATTTTAAGGTATCTAAAATAAGGGTTTAACAATAAATTACAATCACAAATTGTAAGAACGGGTGTGTCAGTACACCCAGTGCAGTAGGTTGTCATGATTGATTGAGCAGAGCTGAGGGAAAATCGGTCCTGAGGATGTCAGATACAGTCCTCTTATACTGCGAAAATTTTGCATTAAATACATCCAAGCAACCACCACCGCGCACCACATCATTGTATGTACGGCACATTCTCACTATGGGATTGAAATAAGAGGTGTTGTTTTTATATACTCTTATGGCAAATATATTCGGGTTACGCGATTTATACCTGGTACTGAAACTAAGCGAAGAGAGCAAGCCCGGGGCATCTATAGCCGAGTGCACCACTTTGTGAAGACACAGCAAGTCATATCTCTTGCGACGAGTTTGCAAAGGTATCACATCAAACTTCAAAAGCCTATCTCTGTAGCTTTTAAGCGAACGACCATAGTTCAGTTTACGACAGATATACTTTAAACATTTCTTCTGTACTTTTTCAATATTGTCTACATGAACACTGTAATAAGGGGACCAAATTGGACAGCAATATTCCAAGACACTTCTGACTAGACTGAGAAACAGACACAAGATACTGCGGGGTCTCCTAAAAGCCTTGGTTGTTCTCATTATAAATCCTAGGAGCCTGTGACTCTTCTTCATAATATATTCATAATGAGGGCGAAAAGTTAAATTTTCATCGAACAAAACACCCAAATCCTTAACAATTTCATTTCTACACAGCATCCTGCCCTGAATGTGATACCGGTGATCCAGACGTTTTTTTTTTCTAGTAAAGGAGATTACACAGCTTTTATCTACGTTTAGACTCATTTTGTTATAAGAGCACCAGCCAGTGACAGTGTTGAGATCGTTTTGAAGCGCTTTGCACTGCGTTTCATCACTGATGTCCGTATATATTTTTAAATCGTCAGCATACAGAAGAGAGGGACACGTCAGACGATCAACTAAATCGTTTATAAAAATCACGAATAAAAGGGGTCCCAAATGCGATCCCTGAGGAACTCCGGAAGATGCACATAACGGAGAAGAAGAATATCCCTTCACAGTAACCAGTTGATTTCTATTACTCAAATAAGATATAACCCATCTCAAGAGACAACCATGTATGCCATAGTAAGAAAGCTTAAGACCGAGAAGAGAGTGATCAACTTTATCGAACGCTTTGCTAAAATCTAGATATACAACATCAGCCTGACCTCCAGAAGCAAATACATGGCATAGATAATTTTTGAACTCTAGAAGATTGCTCAAAGTAGACCTTCTCCTAACGAAACCGTGCTGTCTAGGTGATATATAATTGCTAAGGTGAGCGTAGAGAGGACCGTATACCAACGATTCAAAGAGCTTTGCTATGCAGGAAAGGATACTTATAGGCCGATAGTTGGAACAGGATGACCTGTCACCCGACTTATAAACGGGAATAATACTTGCTGTTTTCCAGCGTGTGGGAAACACCCCGGCAGCAACTGATCTATTAAATAATATGGTCAGTGGCAGAGACAATTCATCGGAGCATTTTTTCAAAAAACTAGGCGGTATACCGTCTGGTCCTGGGCCTTTGCGGGCGTCTAAACATTCCATTTTTAGAGCGACATCCTTTCGTGTAAACTCAAAGCTATGCAGTGTAAAGTTAAGCGCTGAAGGAAGGTTCAGCGACTCGGTCGACTTAGTTGAGGGAGACCTATCAAACACTGATCCAAAATACTCGGAGAAAAGCTCACAAATACCCTGACCATCGGATGAAATTTTGTCATTATGCGTCATCGTCTGAGGAATCGCATCTCTAGCTTTTTTCCCGTTAACGTATCGCCAGAATACCTTTGGGTTATCCTCTAGTGAGTCCTCAACCGTTGACAAGAACGTGTGATGGCACTGCGCGATGAGTTTTTTACATCTTGTGCGAAGCAGAGAGAAAGTGTCATAGTCTCTAGGATTGTCAAACTTTTTGTAACGTTTATGATACTTATTTTTCTCCTTGATGCAGCGCACAAGTGCCTGACTAAACCAACAAGGATATTTACTAGAAGCTCTTCTACTAAGTGGTGTATGCATAGTTATCAGTTCATTGATTTTAGAATAGAACACATCTACGCATTCATTAATATCTCTAGAAGACAATACATTCACCCAATCAACGAACCCTATATCTGACTTTAGGTTAGCGTAATCGCATTTGTTGAAATTAAGATTTTCACTGTGGTTAGCTTTAATAGATTTACTTTTTTTCAAATCAACAATGTCCACGCAATATGCAAGATGATGACTGTCCACCCCGCACAAAGGCTCAGCTTCAGTAACAGATTATTTAACGGATTAATACTTAAGACAATTTAGAATTATTTTTGCTTGCTATTGCAATTATTATGCTCTAAGTTGATACGTTATGTGAGTTAATAGGTACCTATACACTCGTTTAATTATGTTGCCACGTGCACTTCGCATCACATTTTGTTGCATCGACCAATTTGAGAATTGCTAAGTGCTTGTGGGTTCTTTTATTTTTTCAGGAATCTTATGGTTATCGTGCGGAATCTCGAGACAATCCTGACGACTTGCGAGTGCGACCATCTAGCAGCCCTAGTTCCACGGTAACGACCGCGTTGCTCGAAACCGTTCCAAAATCCAAATAAGATAAGTATAATTTGTTCCGAGTTCACGTCTTACGCGACTTTCTGCGCATTGTCTATTGTTTAATAGTGTTTACATTGATTAGTCCTATCATTATGCGAATTCGAAAGCGTGTGCTTTCCAAAACGATGTAATTCTAATTTATTTTGGGACTACTTTAACCGAAAATTGCATCACATTCTTAGTTACTTTTGTAAGCAATTATGTAATTCAGTTTAGACTGTAATACAATAAAAAGAAAATCCGCTCTTTAGGTAATCTGAATCTGTTAAATAGACTGGCTAAACGAATGGCAATTTAACTAAACTTTTCTGGCAAAATTAACTTTTTCAGCTCAATATGTCGTCAAGCCAGAGTTTTTTATTTCTACGAAATTATTAATATTTGCATTTTTATTTTTAAACCTATGATAAGCGTGGATTGCCATTTTATTTATTTATCACTAGCTGCCGCCCGCGACATCGTCCGCGTGGACTTTGCACACTCACACATACAAACTGTCGCATTTATAATATTAATAGGATTATAGAAATAACGAAGAAAGGCCTTCTGAGTCTTCTCTAACAATAGCCTTTAATCAGCTTCGTGAGGATTCCAAACACATGCGCTAGATTCCTATGAGTTTCTAACAAGACTGATAAAAAGTGGCCTGCAATAGCTCTGGAACGTAGAGACTGGACATACAGTGGTGAAGCCTTTGCCCAGCAGTGGGACGTAAGGCCGATGTTTATGTTGTATAAGTGGGTAAATTATAATGTCGTCCTTGTCTCTCACGTGTTGATTAATTAATTAACCGCAACACACATCCCCTGTAATAGTAGTAGCAGGTATTTCTATTGTAGGCATATGTGGGTAGTTGACGTTTTTTGTTTGGACATGGTCCATTTTATGTGTTAAGTGCATAAAATAATAACAAACATTTTACCAATTTAAACTTTATTCAGAGTAGACAACATTATAAAATTATTACAAACTCCACTGCAATAATAATATTCGAGAGTGTTAACACTAAAAATAACTAAAAAAATATCATTAACAACTTAATAACAAAAATTTGACTGAATTAAGAATACTTTCAATTAAATATTTGTACTGGTAGGTATGGTATGGCACCAATTTATATGAAAGAATGGGAAGTGGTTTAGCGGGTATTCAAACCAAAAGCGTATGTAGTCGATTTTAGTTTCAAATTGACATACATTGATACCCAAGTTTTAAGTCGCGTAGACGTGTTAAGCAATTTAGCAGACGATACCAGTATTTCAGTGATCGAAAGCATTCATAAAAATACTTCAAATAAGCAAATTATTTGTAACAACAGGCAATATTATTATGAACAAATAGAAAATGAAACATTATCTCTATGGATTTCATAACATGAAACGAACGTAATTCATTATGCACGTCATGAAAAATTGCAACCTTGGTTTGCTATAAACCTTAAGCTAAAAATATTAGTTCGTTCAAATTCAAGGAAGAGAGAGATATCACAAGAGACAAAAGAACTAACATAATAGGGTGCGTTCCGAATTGAGTCAAAATCGATAACAGCGCGCTCACAGAGCGTCCCGAATTGAGATATCGCGCTAACGGGCCATCTAACGTCAGACAGCTTAACGGCGCCATTGCGCTCACAACGATAATGCTCCAGAGCGTTATCGCCGTGAGCCTTATGTCAGATTCATAGATGAAACGTCAAATAGACATTTTCGCGTAAAAATATTTTTGCTAATATTACTCAGAATAAATCTTTGATAGGACAAATCTTTTTCTGTGATAACGAAATAGAAAGTTTTACCACAAGAACCACAAGTTTAACCTGGGAATGATAGAAAATAAAAGTTTAATTTTTTTTAGGTTATGTGGCACTATCTAGCGGTCCGAATTGGTTTTGACGCTGACAGCGCTGTGAGCACTGTTGACGCGATATTTCAATTCGGGACGCCTGTTAACGCCGTGAGCGCTCACAGACCTGTAATCGCATTACGGACCGCACAGATAGACCGTATAGCTTTTGATTTGTTACAACAACAAGGTTATACACAAAGTTTCATGTACATTTAAAACAGTAAAGCAATAGACATGTGAAGCTGTAAACAATCTGAGCCTACGAACGCAACGTATACCATAGTAGAGTTGGGGTTTTCATAAGTGAAGACACATTCATTCATTCGAAAAACTGTACGTTCAACTCGTGTCTGACACGCGGCCGCGGTGAACTTTATAGAGCTTATGTTACCAATGCCTTTCATTGTTTCCTACAACTCCGTCACCATATTTTATTTTTATTATTTTTTCAAGACAAAAGATATCGAATATTACATATGCTGCGTACGTCGGCTCAATTTGTCTCTACCATAATAATTGTACATAGGCTTATTCGTAAGTGTGGATCATAAGTATCAATAATCACAACATTTAAGTAACCAATCTAAGTACTGTAAAACGACCAGACTTCCTAATATTTTACATATTTTTTCAAATAATGGCATAACATGTCAGATAACCAAGAATAAAATGTCGTTTGATTGAGTGTGTACAGTCGGCATCAAAATTTGTCTGAAATATTTGAGAAAAGCAACTTTATCTATACAGTATTAAAATAGTGTTTCTCTTGTTTCAGATTTGAGTAACGCTTCAAACGACAAACGATTCTGCCCTTGCAGTATTAGGATTGCTTTTGTCAACCCTTAAACACCTTTTTGCCGCATAAAATTTTGATGCTGACTGATGCTACTTTGCAGCATTATATCGCATCATAAACAAAGACGCAAATTGTAACCACGTGTCGTAGTATGACGAAATGTTAAAGAGTGACTGACAGGGTCATACTGGAGCGGCATGGAAGCGAAGCTCTTTGTGACTGTGAACATTTCCTACAGATGTCGCTATCATAGCACCATGTTTAGTCACAAAAGCAAAATGCCTACGTACGACATCGTCTCTCACTTCTGCCGACCCCCCTACGGTTACAGCACACCTATCAATATGAAACAGATGAAAGCTTGGATGAAATTCCCATTGCAGTTTGCTTCGGGACAAGCCCACGAACTGCGGCGAAGGGTGCTACGAGCGGTTACGATACCTTTTACAAAATTACGTAATTTTTACAGAATTACAAAATTTTGCATTTAGAAATGTTATAAAACATAAGTCCGTGAACTATAAAAATACAATTTAAATATTTTACAACAACGGCATCCAGAATTGTGCAAATTTTAAATCAACTACAAAACGAAAATCTTTATAGGTATTTGATCGTAAGCAGTGCATCCTTTTACATACGCCTATCTTACATTAATGTTATTTATCAATTGTTACCCTTATATTGTGGCCCTCGAGGGATTATGAATGAAATAACACTTTGATCCTTCAATTACTTATTCTACTTATTTACTACAATGTAACCTGTTTTGACTGAAGTGAAGTTAGTTTGACAAGATATTAAATAAAATGAATATCTTAGTTATAGGGAAGTATTTTTCCATGATCACTGATGTTTTAAAATGTACTGCATACAACATAACAGTGTTACATAGAGTAGCTTTGGAATAATATACCAATTGACATGTTAAGCTTAATGTGAGCGTAGGAATATATTCTTACGTTTAGATACGTATAGTTTGTAAATAGATATTATATATTTGTACAAAATAAATATGATGATATTTGTAAAAACATGCGTTATACAGCGAAGAAAATGCGGCAAGTTAGTGACAGCTTATAACACCTGTTTAACGCTTCTAAGCGAGCATATTAGAGCCTAAGTGAACGTACATAATATTGTTATCGACAATCACAGACTAAGCGCAGTTGTAAGAATTTACAACGTCTTATAATTATAAAAAGGATATTCACTTTCCTTTACCTATAATATTTATACATACGCCGATACCTTAGGAGACTAATCTAAACATAAAGAACGTACAGCTATGAGTGACACGCTATTATTATATCAATAACACGTTCCTTGTTAGCAAAACACTTTTTATTCTCTTTTGAAATTGCTGCGTTCATATATTATAAGACATTTTAAAAAATACAACCGCCAATACTAGGTAGGTAAAATGCCTAAAAATAAATACACATTTACAAAGAAAAACTTTCTAATATCTACTGAAAGCTAAACGTAGAAAAACACAGGAACATACCAGCAGCAACAGATCAGATCTAACCACCTTAGTCATAAAAACATAGTACTTTTAGCTAAATTCATGTTATGAATCTTACTTGAAAAAGTTCGATAGCAATATTGAGGGTGCGTTCCGAATTGAGTCAAAATCGAAAATAACGAGCTCACACGCTTATCGAATTGATGATATCACGCTTACGGCAGACAGCTTGACGTCACTAAAGGCGCCATATTGCACTCACAACGATTATGCTCTGGGGCGATTTCACCGTGAGCCTCATGTCAGTTTGATAGATGAAATGTCAAACAGACATTTTCGCGTAAAACTATTTATGTAGACATGCCTCGAAACTAATCTCTGCCAGGAAAAAAAAACTTCTACTGTAACGTTACAGAAGCTAAAACGTGAGAGAACCTTAAGCAAATCTTGGGAACGATAGAAATTACAAATTCAAAATTGTTATGTTATGTGTGACTATCTGGCGGTCCGAATTGATTTGACGCTAACAGCGATGTCGCGATATTTCAATAGGCATGACGACAGTATCAAATAATCAACGATTTGAATACATTAGGGGAAAAAACATATTAAAAGGATTTAAAAGAAACATTTAGTTTGATTTTAAAATCTGAGATTAATCAGATTTTCGATAAAGTAAAAGGATAAAATACTCCAATTCGCCATTTTGACTCAAACGTCAATCACGCACTGTAATGGAAATCAACAAATGTCACTGTCGTATTTCATACAAGTGAGTTTGACAGACACTTGATATTTACATTACAAATACGTCACACGGACGCCATGACATCTGCGAGCGTTTTCGCGCGCTGTTGATAAAATACTAGAATAATGTCCTCAAACTTTGTTAAACTGACCTTTGAAACCGAAATAAAGTTTTTTTAGTATACAATACATGTGTACCTTTATCACGAAAGAAGATTTCAAAATTGTTCGTCATGCCTATTCGGAACGGCTAAAATCGCCGTAAGCGCTCACAGCGCGCTGTAATCGCATTACGGACCGCACAGTATATTGAAAAGGGCACAACAGTACCTAACGGTAACAGTAGCTAACTCAGTCAAAGTCAAAATGCTTTTATGAATGAAGGGGGTGACAGTTGTGCTAGCCGACGTTTTCAGGGATGTATTTTTTTCTTACTTTATTTAAATTGATTTTAAAGCTGCGGAGATTACAACAAAAGCTTTTTCATTTCAACAGAACGAAAGATAGAAAGGTATTCAAGTTCAAAAATAACAGATAGTGATATGAATAAAATTTTCGCAGTAAAAATCCTAACTTACCAAAATTCTCTCAACATTCTTTCCCTAATTTTAAAGCCTTGGACGGCATTTTCAACCATTTAAAGTATCATTTTTTTAATTTAAGAATTGTTAAATTCGATGCCCCCCTAAAACAACCATTCTTGCAATACTGCGCCTGAGAGTCTATGTAAGAATATATGTGCATCAGTCTCCAACACCCACGGTAGAAGCTGTACTCTTTTTGGACAAAGATATAACTACATGAAACCATTCTTCAGAGGCAATCCGCTAGAATACATATGGAAACGAACTTTTTTCAAAACTAAGTAATGAAAAATTGGAGTTGGTCAAGAAAACGTCATCTCAGTTGTCCAGCAACGCCCTCTCCGACATTTTCTTAAATAATTGCTGACGCTATAGTTATAGCTGAAGCTACACTTGTGCACAAGTTTGGTAGAATTATATTTATTTCAGATTAGATGAGTGCAAAAAAATATGGAAGCGATTGCATTTCAGGTCATTTAAGCTATTATTCTAACGACGACTGACGACGTTTGAATCAAAATATAAATACTGTAATATGGTGGTTTGTATAGCTTGTGACACGAAAGAGCAGAGGTGTAATGAATGCATTTAAACATTGTGTTTCACTTACTATCACTATTATTAAGTACTAATAGTCTACAGTTGTGAGTTATTACATACGCAACTAGCATAATTGTAACTTAATTCAGTTTAACTCACAACAACTCACTTTAAAGGTACCTACCACAACTTTCATGCCACCTATTTAGACATAATAAATTCAGTTAATTTCTATCAGACGATCTGTTAAGCTTCTAAGGACAGTAAAACTAAGTACCTCACAACTTGTGCACCTCTTTACCCAGCGCGTCCATACTGTGATGCGAGTCAATACGGTTCATATTCGCTCGGATATCGTCTCTGTTCTTGATAGCGCTCGGATGCGGAACTAGAGTGTCTGTGGAGTCGTCTTTGCCGTCGATTCTCTCCGCGTGAAGGAACTCCTCTTGGGAACCGTTGACGTGCTTTGGTTGGGAGTCTGGGTACGTAAGGTCGAAGTTCGATATCGATGTGGGAGTTTTCTTCTCTAGGCCGGACGCGTGGGACTTCGATGTCGTTATTCGGTCGGTTTCTGTAAGTAAGTTTTTTTGTGTTAGCTTTTGGAGAACACCAATGACATTACAATCATGTTACCACAAAATTCGGCTTTTAAGTAAATGAGGAAACTGTTACTGTTAATATTTATACTAACTGCAGGGCTACCATTTGAATGAAATTCATTCCATTTCATGAAATTATCTCGTGCCTATGTCATATTAATATGTATTTATCTTTCGTAAAATGTGTTTTTTTTTAAATAATACCAAACATTTGTAACGTTTTTCAAGATGGTGACGATGCAAACGATTTTAATTTTGAATGCACGAAGATCAAGATGTTTAATCAATGTTTAGAAAAACTCATAAAAGCACGTGTACGCCACAGCCACTGTACAATATTATTTTATTTTTGCTTACGCTGCGCCCTACATTCGGCGCGCGTCTTTTCACCATTTGAGTTGCACTTAGATACAGTAGTACGTTAACGATAATAAACGATATATATGGATGGTATGGATGGATGATATACATGAAAAGTTAAAAAATTAAGATTCAAAAATTTGGTAGTATTTTGTTAACAGTTTTAGGGTCTCAAAATATGAACCCCTGGTAAAACACTGAGGAAATATAATTAGGTATCAGACCAGTGCTATGTTCAGGTTTGGGGCTGTGCGGCGCGCTGCCGTCGTCCTTGTGGTCCTTGGGCAGCGAGGCCGCTCGCTCCGCGCGCTCCGACGTCGCCTCCGGGGAGCCCAGGATCCCTAGCACCCTAAACATAACGAACAATTAACGGTTGCTTTCCTACCTGTTGTGAGTTGTACTAAAATAACTTAAGATTAGATTAGATTATTTATTTCTCAAATAAAATATTTACTACATGCTCGTAAATGTCATAATTTAGGAATTTTAAATGAGATCATCAAAGAGATAAAATTGCAATGAATAAAGATCTGAATTAAATTTCATCAAATGAAACTAAAACTAAATGAAATATATAAAAATAACTGGAAATGAATAAAATTAAGACAATTAAGAGGCCGCTCACTAGCGCCAACAATCGTTTTTTATTAATTGTGGTTTATTTATGATATTCTGACAAAAATTGGCCAAAAATGGCCAATTAAAGCAAAATTCTTCCATTGGTTTATTTAATACGCTATGGTTAATGTACAGTCAACGGCACATCAGGTTACAAATTTCCAGTCAGACCTTCTTGTACTATTGCAAAGAAATGTCACTTGGCAAGAGCAAGAGAAGAACGTAAATATGTGCGCTTGACTGTACCAATATACGGCTTAAAGAAAAATAAACTTTAGTCTGTGGTTAAATAAATTATGTTTAGTAAATTAATAAAATTATGTTTTATTACTATCCTTGCAATCTAACACGTGTAGTTGAGAAGTTTAAAGCAGTTCTAGTTAGTGATTTACAAATAAAATTCGTTGTAAGCAAGCATGAATTCTTACCTTTTTGATAATTTCTCCTGGATTGCAAGAGGAAAAATTCGGAAACATTTAATATTTTGTGACAGTAATTTTATTTTCGTTTGTTTTTAACATATTAAGAACACACTTTTATTTTAAAACAGCTTATATTGTAAATATGTATTTGAACTAGTCGAGAATGTGTTAATTAAATTTTTGATTAGCAATGCTGCATTTTTATTTGATGATTGAAATATTACAAAAAAAAGAAATGAAAAAGACAAAACGTTACAGTAGCTAAAATTATTCTATAAAGCTTTTATGAATTATAGTTAGGGGTAAGTTTTTTGCTGATATATCCAATGTTATTTAAAAGAGGTATATACGTTATGTCAGTACTGATGCGAAGTCGAAAATTGACCATGGTTGATCATGATGATTGGTCATGATTATTTACTATATAGTAAGGCCAACCAGACGAGATAAAGAATGTAAACAAAGTTTCAGGGGTTCAAAACATTTTTATTTGAATTGCGTTTGCGTGGTGAATTGATTTCTTTCAAAGGTTGTCTTAAGTGTCACTTCGAACGCAGTCCAAAGAGGAATTGAACTTGTTCACAAAATGTTGACAACCGCGGTCCTGTACCACGAAACACCAACGATAGCTGTCGTCCACCAACTGTCGCCATAACTGCGCGTACGAGTGACAAGGGCAGAGATAATATTCGCTCGCTATCGGAATGTAACTCAGTAACGGTCCGCTTGTTTACGTTTTTTATCTCGTTTCGTTGGGCTTACTTTAGAGATAGCTTGATTATTTACTAGAGCTCAAACGAGACAGATACATGTTGCGCAGTGTTGTCTCTAACTGTCAACGCTTTGCTAATGGTCGTATTTTTAGCATAAGCAATCTATCTACGTCTTTTTATTATAATATCATTGGGTTAAGGTGTAAGTTTAGCCGATATATGTATTTTTATGAAGCACTGGTAGTTACATGGAGTTCCCGAGGTCTCCGAAGGGCGTCTTCGGCGCGTTGGAGGCGGGCGAGGTCCTGGGGGAGGAGATGGCGCCCTCAACCGCCCAGCCTTCGGCCACCAGCACTGCGCCGATGTCCAGCTCGCCTTCTGTTACCAAACCACATAATAAACTCATAATATTTTTTTTATTTATTTATTGAGTAAAAGAAAATTGGTTGTTTGTAAAGTAGGTTTACGATCGAGATGTTTACGTGATAACGGCATTTCATGGAATGACTGGCAGTGCTCGAGATGAGACGGGAGATCGGTCCGTGTCTCTCTCTCGTTATACCTGCGATCGCGCTCGTGAGGTTTTGGTGTGACAAGTTTCTGAACATGTCACCCGACTAAAACGATTTTAAAGACGTTATCACGTCAATGAATAAAAAAAAAAAGACAATGTAAAGTCACGGTATGAAAAGGTTGACCAGTTTTCAAATAAATTCATTTATTGCAAGCACATGTTACCTTTTTAAACTGTGTCACAGGCTAGAGTATGACGAAAAGTAAGCTTTTATGTTAGCAATAAAATTAAAATCCGATTAGACGTATGTTCCTTCACGGTTGACAGCTGTTGAACTAATACTTTTAATGGGTTTGATCTTGTCAATGTCATCATTGAGCAAGCAAAAACAGATCTTAGGGTGGTCAACCCTTTCATTCGCCGACTGTACATTGACTTTGAAATGTTTTTTTGTTTGGTTACTTTGTTTTATTTGTGTGCAATAAAGTGTTTCTTATCGTATTAAAAGTATTTTTATCTTTTAAGCTTATCTTAAAGTTAAAGTAAAAGAGGTACTTCAGTGCAACTAGTATAGTCTATTAGGCTACGTATTTCTATTTTTAATCTTGCTCTTATCAAGCAAAATAGGATGAACTGAAATGAGTAGCTTGTGTAACGTGTACAGCGCGTTAAAAAACAAACCTAATAAAACATTTTGATACCGAAGATGCCATTGAAATTGCATCAACTCAGCACTTAGGTGGCATCATAACCCATGGCGGGCATCATTGTGACAATACGACACTGTTCATTATTGCACAAAAGTGATATTAACAGTGGAAGAAGTTTTCAATTACAGAAGGATAAATTTATTATTATAAATTATAAATTGATTAATAATTCTTCGACAGATCGATAGTGCAATTTTTTAGCAAATACTTGGTGTAAAAAAAGTGAAAGAAATTGGTAAAAATAATATTATAAATAACAAAACTAACCATCAGTATGCTCATATAGTTTGATGCCAGGTATCTCTTTCTCCTTCTCGCCAGCGGCAGTCGTTTTCTTGTATGTGCACGTTTTCGATATTAGCGCCTTCCACCGTGCTACCTGAGCAATAAATATTACAATCATTCACATATTCAAAAACTGTTACAGAAATAAAATACAAAATGGACTATAATGCACAGATCTTTCAACGTTTGCTTTCAATCATAAGAATTATCAGTTCAACAAATAGAATCGTGGAGTATTTAATTAAATTGAAATATTGGTTCATAATGGTGCAGGTATTCATATATCCTTTTTTATTTTTCTCAATTTTTGTAGTGTATCATAAAAGCAACGAGTGACTTCACAGTACTGACCCGCCATTGTATTTTATATTTCAGTTCTTAAATTAAAGTACTTAGCATTTTGTAAAAAACAACAGCCAAGAACACTCTCGTACAAGTGACCTTCCAAAAGAAAATAGCAAAATTAAAATCGATTCATTCGTTTGAGAGCTAGAACGCCACAGTAACTTGTATAGTACGATTCGAACTTAATGGCGGCTGTGAACATCGCGCGAGTCGATGCGCAGAACACAAATTAAGGTGTCAGCGGGTTGCGAGGTGAGGTCAATCTTGCGCACTCGGCGCCCGCAGCTAACTTCGGAGCCGCCATTAGGTTGAATCGAATTAGATAAAAACCCGCGTCGTAAAAATAACCTAGTCCTACCAACCCCTAAATTGGAAATGTTAAAAAACGGTCCACAATACCGTTGCGTACAAATTTATAATGAACTACTACCTGATAGTTTGAAATGTGAAGATCAAATAAAAAAATTCAGCAAAAGATTAAAAATAATTAAACATTGTTTAAATAAATAAATAAATATTTTTAAAAAAAGCCTACTACACAGTCACAGATTTTTAACAGGTAATAATGTAATGACAATACAATATTAATAAGACAGGAAATTTTAATTAAGTTATGTATTTTGTAATTTTGTACATTTGCAATTACATATGTTTTAAGTTAGTAGTAGTGTATATTAAGAAATAAGTATTCTTTCTATTACTGTAAATAATACGTAAACCTCTCTTGCAATACCCTAACAGGGTCCAAGTATTACCAAGTATTATAGTTATAGTCTTTGTATTGTAGCTCTGTATGTGGTGCAAAAGAACAAATAAATAAATAAACTAACAACGAATCGTATTACCACGCCACAGAAAACCAACGCACAAACCATTTTGGTTTGTGCGTCACACAATTTTATGTTAGTTTTACTCTGTTTTTATTTTTCGTTTTGTTGTTTATTTAATTTCTTTCCTGAATTATTATTTTGTATTTACGAACTGTGCATTGTCAAACCAATAAAATGTTATTCTATTCTATTATAACGCACTTGCGTGAGTTCCTCGAAGCGCTCGATGGCCTGCGAGTGCCAGCGGTCCCAGCGCTGCCCCTCCTCCGTGACGCCCACCACTTCCTCCTCCTTGCCGGCCGGCTTCACTCCCGCGAGGAAACATTCCATTGCCTGCCGGAAACGGTTAATAAAGTTTATAACCAGGAATCTGTCACCAGAGAACTGGGCTTGTGAGCATTTTTGCGATTTGTAAACAGGTGAATTATCGAACTTGTGAAAGACTAACCCCCTTATTCATAAGAACGAACGCAACGCTAAAGCATTGTTTAAGCAATTGACGTGTTATGTCACTTACACGCAAATGGCGGCAGGAACAAGAATGAAATTGACAAAGCGATACAAAAGTTATCGTTTTGTTGAAGAGCTGTTAAAGTTGTTATGAATAAGGGGGGTGAAAGTTTTTGTCAAGGCTGGGGTCAAGCCTGGTTGTAATAAAAACTAACAGCGCACTTAATATTTTTTTTCAAATAAAGTTGCCTAGTCATGAATTAAACCCATTGATTTGATGAATAAAACATATTTTGTAATAATTCGACCGTCTGGGTTATTGATCTAAGTATTGTTAAATCGCCCACATAAGAAAAGGTCACACCAACCACAAGACCAAGTTTCCCTTTTTATTTGAACGAAGCGAATGTATAACATAGCCCCAGAAATAAATAAGCAAGAGACATCATTACAAATTTTCTTGTTCAGAAGTCAGGTTGTCTCTTTTGTTTTCAAATGTTGGAAAGGAATGCTACCTCACCCTGACTTGTTGTTATTTCGGGCATCTCCGTGCTTCGGAAGGCACACTAAGCAGTTGGTTTTGGCGGAAGTCGCTTTCCAGTAGGTGCCCATCAGTGGCACGTACAGAGGCTGTTGTTTTACCAATACAGATAATCAGGCAGCAAGTAAATCTCGATCCAACACGGGCACCTCTTCGACCTTCTTGACGAATCGACAAGTAACGGCAACTTTTCGCGGCGGTGACGCCGATGGCCGCCACACGCTACAAACTATAGGAATGTGACAGGTGGGGGAGTTTTGTGGTGCGTGTGCGGGGACGCTTACTGTAGAAAAAAACACGTGCGTTATCTCAAATAAAAAAAACCTTATTTACCCTATGTTTAAGTTACCTGGAAGCGCAGGCGCAGCAGGTCGGCGCGCAGCTCGCACAGCTCGTTCACGGCCACGTACTCGCTGTCGCCGTAGTCCACGTAGAATACGTCAGCCACCTGAGAAATTATACTTAGGTAATGACTTACAAGGATGACAGGATCTCGAAATATGGGATTTATGTTGTCAAGTATCAACCGATAATCGTGTTATGGTGGATCCACACAACCCGGCGGCATTGCCGGCGGCTTACCACAAACAAAGCCGCCAAAAAAGCCGCCGGCAAGCGCGGCTGTGAATCGATGTTCTCATCTCAGTTAACTTGTGACTTTTGGTGAAGTAAGAGGGGTGCGCAAACATCGACGATAACATCGCTGCTGCTGCAATTTTGGCATATATTTAATGTCGAAAGAAAAAGAAATACAAAAGAAGTTTTTGGATGAGACCAAGTCACTCACTTTGAATGCCTATTATAATATATATTTTTATAATAAAAAAAATAATGCAGAGCTATACCAACCCCTGCAACCGAACTATTGACCGTTTCCGCGATGCCGGCGGCCGCGCGCGGCATAATGGCCGCCAGCTTTGTTGCGCCAGCCGCGCACAAAGTCGGCGGCTAGCCCGGCGGTATGGCCGCCGGCCCATGCCGCCGGGCTGTGTGGATCCACCATTACAGAGTTCGTTAAATATTTCACTGACGCTATGTTGGTAAAATGCAATGATTTTATGATAAAATAGGTAGATAGGTAACTAGTGCTAAAAAAGTGGCACCAGCAATTAGAATGATTCGTACAATTGAGCCAAGCATTGACTGTGTTGCCAGTCTAAGAGGACATTTCGCAACAAGTATCTGTCTCGTTTTCGCTCTATCAATAATCGTACTGTCTTGGTCACACGTTATAACACGATCAAATTAACTACGTCGTACCCCGTGGGAAATTTTCGACTTCGTGTCAGTACTGACATAACCTATGTACAGTCAATAACACATCAGGAAGTGGGGTAACCCATTTCCGTTTTTTCTCTCGCTCTTGCCAAATGACATTTGTTCGCGATAGAGCAAGGAGGACTGACCGGAAATGGGTAGCGTGATGTGCCGGCCACCGTACGTCTTTTTTATTGTAATATCATTGTCTGAAGCTATGTTGGTAAAGTGTCCTGTAAATATTTGTAGGTGATGATGAATGATAACAAACCTGTTTGGTGTGGTCGAACTCGTTGGGCAGCACGTCCTGCACGCGCGCGCGGTACCAGCGCCCGTCGTGCCGGAATACCGCCGCCACCACCTGGCCCGCGCTTACTTGCTTCAGCTGCAACCATACATCATCATCATCATCATCATCATCATGTCAGCCGAACGACGCCCACAGCTGAGCATAGGCCTCCCCCAAGGATCTCCACAACGATCGGTTTTGCGCTGTCCGCATCCAGCGGCTTCCCGCGACCATACATATACAGAGTTTTTCAAGTGGACGTGGTAGGCCAAATCTAATCTAAAATTTTAGCAAAATCAAAGATATTAGATAATGCTCAGCATTATCTTAGAATAACTCGAGGAAACAGGCATAAGATAAAGGTTAAGAATATTACAAAAAAAACGTTTGATTTTGCTAAAATTTTGAAACCTTTTAAAAGAAAAATCTGTCTTTTTTTTAACGTCCTTACGATTGTACAATAATGCTACCACAATGAATTTCTTTATACAATCTGAAAGGGCAGATATAGCAGTTTCTGTGTCCTAAAAATTTCTACGTTGGTATCAATATTTTAATTTTTACAGCCTCCCCAATAGCTATACTTTGTATGAAAATGCTTGAGATATCCCTAGACACTTTTGATGTGTGTATTATAATATGATATTATTATTACCCTATGTGTCCCACTGCAGGGCAAAGGCCTACCCACTTCTTTTCGCGATCGAGAGCTAGTGATGACCAGTCAATTTAATGTAACCTTCTTCACCTCTATTTTCCAAGCTAAGTTCTGGACCGGGTTAAATTGGGCATATAAAGGCTGTTGTTTATACATACCGCATGGTTGGCCCTGTTGTCCCTGTCGCTGTAGTAGTCAGTCATCATGTTGACGAGCTCGTCCAACTGCGCCACCTGCGGACCCACGAACTGCACCCAGAAGCGAGAGGGAGACGAAACGGCTGAGACGTACACCTCGATGGAAGCGCCGCCGGATTCTAAGAAGGGATAGCATTCATTAGCCTAAATAGGGAATATGTACTGTTCGTTTGTTTTATGACTGTTCAATAATATTCATCAACAAAAATGCAAAATCGATTGTTTTTAAAAAATAATAAAAATTACAAACTTTTCCAGCGCCATTATGGCGCGCTTGGCGCGTGACGTCAGTG
The DNA here is from genome assembly GCA_950022985.1 of Udea ferrugalis. NCBI lineage: Eukaryota > Metazoa > Arthropoda > Insecta > Lepidoptera > Crambidae > Udea > Udea ferrugalis. The sequence goes on along the minus strand of OX465532.1, from coordinate 3,668,864 downwards.
TGTATGACAACAATGTCACCTACAAATTGTTGAATTCGTCTTGTCACGCTTTTGACAGTGACATACACATAGACTTTGACGTCACACTCGACCCACTCGACTGACGCCATCGGTCGAATCGTCTGACCAATAACGCTCTGTTTCAACCGCTTTGAATTTCCCACATTTTTATTCACTTTTCAAGAATTATTTTCACATCAAAAAAAATTAGGAAATATTGACAGTGATGTTATGAGGATTGAAAAGGGTACTTAAAATAATCATGACCCCCATCCGTTTCAAGAGCATATTCCCTATAATGTCGTCGCGAAACTGACGTATGTCGCCCAATTTTCGGCAGTCTTTATACAGTGTTTTTTTACTAAATGTGCCATTTTTTTAAGGGAGTTTCAGATTCGCTCTTAAAGAAGCCAAAGATTACAAAGATACAAAGAAGATAGGTCCAACTTGATTCAGACTACTGTTCACTATTCCTGTGAGAAATGCGTAGAAGTCTTTATATTACTACTATTAAAAATAAAATAATTTGTTATTATTTTTACAACTTTTCACCTGCACAATAAAAAAATCGTTGCAAAACAAAACTTAAATCCTCCATAACCATTTCACAACCGCCTCCACCAATTTCAAACATAATAAGTGTAACACAAATATTTGATTCTTCACACATACCACAATTACCACAAATCACATGATTGCAATGTAGAAAACTACACAACGCAAGGACAGCACTCAAAAACGACAGATATTATAAAACAAAACATAAACAGGGCCCCACAAAAACAAAATTAGAATAAGTAATGCAAAACAAACATAAGTGTTTTGTGCTTGGGTGTGTGTTGTGTGTGATCTTAAAAGTTGCTTTAAACAGGCCATTTAACTAGATCATTAAATATTTTCAATACTATCTTAATAGTTTTTATTAATAGTATACCTATTAAAAATACCCCTACTTATCATACCTATTATATTTTAAAGCAATTCCATATTACAAGGACAAAAACAGTGAATTGGATATCTTTTGGAACTCAAGCAAAAACTTACTGCTAGCATGTGTGTGTGGAAACACTAGAAGCCTCTGAAGTATTCTTTAAATATTTGTGTAAGTTGTATGCTACAAGTATTACCTTGAACAGTGCGCGATGATCTAGAGATGTTTAGTAAACGTATTATCATTACAATAGCAAAGGTCGCTTGTGTATGCAGTACATGAATTCATTGACGAATGACTGGAAAAGATTAAGAAATGATTTAAAATGCTAATGTCTATTTGCTCTAAACTTGGGCAACGTTTAAACTGGCACTACAGTTGCTTAACACAACTAAATTACTCGATTATCTTCCTTTCTTTTCATTGAATAACATCTGTGACAAATCGTCTTTAGAGTTTTCAAACTAAGTGATTTCATTATATTTTTTCGCGATGTTTTTAGCATGCTTACCAAAATGGTTTGCAGCAAGTCATATTCAAAATATCTCTTTTTAGGTTTAAAGCACAAGGAAAGTTCTAATACCAGTTCAGAAGTAGTAACAAACTAAAGCATGGGGTAGTCAGTTAAAACGTCACATAATATTTGTACAAACGGTGATAAGTATTTGGTAATTTAGGAGAGAGAAGAAAAAGAAAAAAATAAGCTTTATAAGGCAGCAAGAAAGGACAATATAAAAACTGTTCTACAAAGTGAAGAATATTATAACGCAAGAAGTTTACATGAATAATGCAGCTAAAGATCATTTTTGCTATGGATGAGCTTATTGGATTTAACTATTCATTGAGATAACCATCAACTTCTAAGTTAGTTTCTTCTCAGTTCATTTCCTATAAGTAGTCCTTTTTATTTTCTATAGTTTTTTAATCCTAATTGCAATCCGCAAAATCATCAATGTTTGTAGTGTGTGTGTGCATGCGGTTAGCAAGTCTTACCAGGCCGTTTACACTTGGCATGCTTGGCGGGGTCACCTGGCGACTCGGCGCGCGGCTCCTCGCTCTGAGCCAGGCGGGGGCTCCGCTTAGACTGCTCGATCTCGCGACGACACTTCTCCTGAGCCACCTTGGGTGTAAATAAAGTCCATTATGGTACAGTCACAATGAGAGGCAAAAACACTTCAAAAGCTTGGTTATCGCTTCATGGCAAGAGTAAAATAGTAGTTGGACAGTTAAGTACCTTTAATCCGTTGGCAATGATAAGAACTGACAAAGAGTAAATAGTTGTACCGTAATCTTCTTTGAGCTTATTAGGGTCGGAAATGAGATGGATGACAACGCCAAACGATATTTAGTAATGGTTAAGCAGTTGTTCCCGTTGACGTCGCTAGATGTCAGCCGTTGAGCACATTTGGAGGCCTTAGAGCGCGGCGGCTTAATACCATCTGAAGAAACCGTTCGAAAAATCCACGGTGGTGGTACGGCTCGCACCACCTCATAGTTGAGGTGTGGCCTGTGCCCAGCAGTGGACACATAAATGCTGTTTGATGAACTTTACTCACGCAGTTCTCGATGAGTCCTTTCGCGACCACTATCTGCTCCTTGGTCCCTCGGATGGAGACCTGCCTCTGCGACGCGCGTTCCCCAACGTTGGGCCCCTCGACCTTGACGCGGGCCCCGCTGCGGTGGCTGATCGCGGTGATGCTTTCACCTCCGTGGCCTGTGGCGTTTATACATAAACAAATATGATACAACTGCACACATATTGCTCCGAACACTAAGTAAAGAGGATCCAACATTTTAGTATGAGCACTGGGCTATTTGTCCGCTATTTTGAAAAAAACTACGGCAAAAAAAATTGTTTCGGCGGCAAGTGACGAAATACATGTCAATCGACAGAGTAACTGATTAGAAATAAAAAATGACAAGGTGGCATACCTACAAACAGGTAGGATGCTCTTCGTAAACCAGAAATGAGTGATGAAGATCAACAGCTCACCAATGATCCTGCCGCACGCCCACCCAGGAACATCCATAGTGTCCTCCTCTATGACAGGCTGCTGTCTAATGAAGTCATGTATGAGCGTCTCTGCCAGCTGGCTCGCATCACTTTTCCCTCTTACTATGCACACGTCATAGTCTTTATCACTGAACTTCTTGAAGTGAATAAGTGCGCCAGTTTTTTTCTCTATCTCTTTTATGTTACTGCCACTGCGCCCTGCAGACAAAATTCAAGCACAATACCGTAAACTATGTGTTTTAAGTTTAACGTCAGTCCGATGAAGTCAACAGGCGTAGTCGATGGGACTAGGGCGGCTTGATAACATCTGAAAGTATGGCTTAACACTAGCTTTGCAACTATTTACACTTAAACAGTAAAATATTAGAATAAACTAAAGTGTCTTCTCATTCATTTAGTAAATTGAAACCATGTGCTAAGGTAAGCTCGGCGGAAGTCTGCGTTACGTTACGCCCGAGCTGTTGAAATGGATCGCTTCCCATACACTATTTATTGAACACGTATTAGTATTATGATATATGAATATACATACACACTGCTCTTTTCAAGGTCTTTCCTGAGAAAAATGATTTAATCAGACTGATTTGAGGTGAACCCTGAGGCGCTTTGGTAGAACGGGTCGGTCTTTTTGACCGCGAACGATAGCGCAATGGGAATCCTATATTACTAACGCACATGAACGAAAGGCAAAAAGCAGATGGGCTACAAAAACACCACCCGCCCGTCGTCTGTGAACCTACTTATTTTTATGCTGGTTTTACGATTTTAAGGACTTTACTGTCAGTGATTGGTTTACTGTGTACCAAAGCTACCTTGTCACCCAGTAAGAGCACTCAGAGAAGTCAAGCACACAGAGCTAAAGTGATGTTTCTCATCAACAAACAGCAAGCATGCAGCTGGTTAGTTGAGATAGAAATTAGCTATGCTTTATTATTGTTTTAGCATTTTCCATGCAGTATCTTTACTAAAGATCTGAAAACTAGAAAAATAGATCAGAGAAAGGTAGCACAGTGGTTAGTCCAGTCGCCCAGCTTGCGAAAGATTTGATTTGCGGGTTTGATTCCTGCCTGATGCCAACATGACCAAATGTCTTTCTGGTTTTCAGGTCTTTAGAAATTAGCTGCTTACACCTAAAGTGAACCTATACAAAACATTATAGCTAAAAATTGACTTGTGTGGTGTCAGGATTGTAGCAAGAGGAAAGAAATAGTCTCTGCCTACACCGTTGGTAAGGGGCGTTGATGGTATGTATACATGTATGTATGTGTGTACTCAGCTAAAATCTGAACTAGAGTAGAGAGAGATCAGTCATAGATGAAGAACATCTGGATATTGATCTACTGCCTGGTCAGATTTAATTGACTGCTCAGTTGAATAAGTTATATTTGGTTTGAACAGGGTCAATATGAAATAAATTACATGCTGAATTCTGATGGTGTTCACAATCACAAACATTTAATTCCCCCAATAGATTGACATGAGTGTTATTAAAACAAACATCCAATGTACCTAATGATAGCAGTGAAATTCTGACAATGGCAGTTAATTTCATAATGTGCTAGTAATTGGGTATTTGGTGCATACTGTAACAATGTTTTCAGGGAATACCATGTTTGAAGGTAGCACCTATATTATCTGCCATCTAACACAGCATTCCGGGAATGGGTATTTAACTAAAATTACATTTAATGAACAGTTCGAAGATACCTTTGACCAGTTGGGTAGCAATAATAAAGATTTTTTATTTGTTATTTTTGTAATTTAAGACTTTTATGGTAAATTCATTGTTAATGAATTTCAAAAATCAGTTTGATGAACCAATCAAAATGAAACAATATTAAACCAATTAACAATGGTAAATTGGGCAGCAGATGTACAGTGGTTGTAATTTTTAAACATTCTAAGAAGCCTAATTTTAAGAAACTTACCAATTAAAGCAGGTACAATGCTCTTAGGTATATTAATCTCTATAACATTGACCCGAGATGTTTTAATTGACTTGCTCTCAGTGCCATGTTCTTCTTCATCTTTTTTGAAAACATAGTACACCACAAATGCTGTGACAGACACCAGGGATACCCCCAAAACCACCGGCAACAACAGCTTAGGATTCAAAGACATTTTGCTGAAACAAAACAAAATTATAATCAACTGACATAATATTCAAACTATAGAATAACTAACCAAACATTTAATTTATATACAGTTCATCTCAATACCAACTTCACTAGTATTTTCTAGGGTTGTATTTGTTACAAATTGAATAAAATTCAAGGCTCATGGAATCAGTGATTCCATGCACCTGGACATATTTTGTCACTGAAGGTCTAAAAGCCTCACAAGTGTTGGTTCAAGAGTCTGTGTCGATATACTTTAGGATGCAGGCAAAGAGGTTAAAGTTTGCCTCTACAATGCATACAAACCTTTCACTTACAGTATTTCACAAATAATAGTGCAAGATGAGGCATGACTTTTGATGAAACATCTCTTTATTTATCTCATACCAATCTATTAGCAGCTATGACATAATAACAAGAGCACAAACTATCTTCAAAGTAATATGATACCTGTTACATGCACAAGGCGGTGGATTTTAAAGTATTACCTTCGGTTTACGATGCCAAGTAAACTCAATCAAGCAAGACACTTAAAGACAACAAAGTAAGTTAAATCCTTCTTCTTGACTATTTACTCATACTGTCGCTAAATCAGCCGCAAATCTTACTCAAAAGTTTCACGATAATTTTATAATTTCACGATTTCGTTCGTAAATCGGATTCGGATTCGGATAATTGACAATAATTGACAATTCGGATATTTGACATATTTTTTTGACATTTTGATGCTTTTAAATTTTTCACTATTTTAACGTTCGACTGTCAATCCAAATGATGCCATTTTAAAATTCAATCGATTTGAATAAAAAGTTTACATTACAAGTTCACGTTCGTTCGATGAGCGAGCCCTTCAAGCTCTAGGGGCATCTAGAGGCTAGAGGTAAAGATGAGACGGTAACATTATATAGGGCGGTTCAAAAGGTGACGTCCATAGAGTATGGTAATACATGGTGACGTCCATCGAAATGTTATCGTTTTAAGTTTTTGCACTCAAACTATTGAAAGAGTTTGAAACAGGTTTAATTATTCAAGTTGTCAGTGCCAGTTGGTTCACTGGCATCATTCTGCAATCAATGACTGCTGTCATTCCTATTACCTATCAAAAAAATAGTTCGTTCGTCGCAGTAACTACCTATAATAAGATGCTTTTTGGAAATATTTTATCTTTGCTGAGTTTGTAAGGTATCAATTACAATTTAAATAAATTTTATTCTTTCTTTCTTTAAATACTTTATAATTTTTGAACTCACTGGAAATTATAATGTAAATTATTCAAACAATCTTACGCTCAGCCTCAGCGTCAGCACCAGCTCTTGATCAAGGCTTAGGGTATTCGGGTGGGTCTCTCACGGAATATAATTATCTTTACCACCCCTTGGACATTATTGTAGGTATCAAAAGTCCGCCTTCATGTTATTTTTATTTTGCAAAAAATGTAAAGAAAATAAAGTAATAATTATAAGGGTCACCAAGATTGATTCTTCATATTTTGATAATCCACATCGCCAACCCTTTCCTCGATCTCTCCATGGGATGGCCCTGCTTTTGCTGTATTTCATTTTCAGAGGGCCGATTTTGGTGCGTTCCTTTGACTACCACGTTTATTTATTTGCATTGACTGCTGCGGTTTTGCATTGACTGCTGCGGTGGTAAAGAGTATTTAGAAGCCCACATTTTACTATAGTGATGAGTATGTCCTAATCCTACTAATTAAAAATGCGAAAGTTTGTAGATGGATGGATGGTGTGTTGCTCTTTCACGTAAAAACTCCTAGATAGATTCAATTGAAACTTTACAATATTATAGCTTATACATCAGAATAACACATAGGGTATGTACAATGTATAAATATATTGTTAAAAAACTAAAGTTTACGCGGACGAAGTCTCGGGCGGCCGCTAGTTACAGTTTATAAATTTTAACTCATTATTCGTAAATGTCTCTATTCCGCAAGACTATGGGAAAAGGGCAACGTGTCAAACTGTAAAACAATTTGGGAAATGGTAAATACGTCACAACAGGCACGCAATGAAAGCACGCGATTTCCAGCAGCCAGTGTTTTAAATAATGCATGAAGGAAAATTAGTAAACAACAACCAGGTAGGCACCAACCAAACTAACTGCTAATACTAAATGTGGACCCATTATTGTTGCTAATCTCTATTATTATGAAGAAATTCGTTTTCATTTTTATGGAATGAATAAAAAATAATAGGAAAGAAAACCAAAAGCAAGTCACATACATAACAAGGCACATAACATGGTGGTCTTCTTTCTTAAAAATATCAATTTGACTAACATCGCTTAGCGACTGATCTATGATGAAATTAAAATGAATTTACCGAATCAGTCGTTAATGTAAATGAGTAAGGGACAAAGAACAAAGGGTTCATTCTTAAAAACTTTCGGATCAAGAACTATACTATCTGGGTGATTAATTAATTTACTTGTTTCAGCGATGCCACAACAAACATTGATTTTTGTCGTCGTGATGCAATAGGTTGATATGACCTGGGACGTGACATTAGGTAAGAGGCCATGCTTATTCATAATAACAACTAAGTACCTATACTGAAATGACCTTGGTTTTCCAATTCTTATTTACAAACCTACCCCTACTAAATAAGGCTATGGTGACCATGCAGCCTGAGGAAAGAAGTAGTTATTGCTATAAACAAAGTTATTGGTTAGTGAACAAGCCGTGCGAGCCTAAAAATGATACGAAAAAAAAGTTGACTTATCTTTGCATGTAGGTACGCTACAGATCGGACTTGACCTGATTTACTTTAGTTTTTACAACGCTGAATTTTCTATGAGCGCTATAAAACACACTTGACGTATTTGAATAGGTAGTTTAAAAACAAACCAAGGGTTCTACTATCCTACTGGTCCTGGCATCCAGAGGGAATATTTTTTTAATATTCATCTCCCAGGAGTTACGAAGTAACAGGGAGTTAAGAACATAATAATGTAGTAAATTGAAATAATTTAAGGTGGGCAAATATTTCTCATTCAGAGAACAGAATACCTCTAAACGTGTTGTTTTAGTTGTTCTCACTATACCTACTCGTAGTTTTTAATTGCAAAACGATGGATAACGATCAAGAAAAAAACTTATAACTAAACTTATAAATTAAGGGACTTTTGCAAACTCATCGAAGAACTCAACGTTAAACAGATGTTAAAAGTTCCTTGAAGTATTACTTGCATGCAAACCCTACTGCAACGATCGTGCGCCCCAATAAAACGTAATAGTCGTATTCGTCATATTTTTTATTGTACCCGATGCTCACGAAAGCCCGGGAAACCGTTGGATTGGCGAACAGTCAGTCAGTCACTTGATGTGCTTGCTAGCAGTCAGCTTTAGCCAAACTATTCCATTAGCTTTGTTTCTAATTAAGAAGCTACTCGTACATCTGTAGATTCAGAAGTTGAGTAAAAAAATAATGATGCGCCTAGCAAATTCTCAGACGTAATTAAATTCAAGAAGGAATAAGCAGCATTTTGTGACCCACGATTGATTTTATGGCACAAAAATAGCCAGTTTGTTTGACCACAGCATATTATTTCGTTAGACAGTGATTAATAAAGTAAATTATAATGCAGCGACCATACCGACGTCGGCGTCTAGCCTCCAACAACATGCACGAAACATTTCATGGCGGTAAAGTAGAAAACAAGCAGACAGAAATTAATGTTTTTGGCTTACTTAAAGTTTTGAACTACTGATGAATCCACCATGTTGCTGAAACGAATTTATCATCTTACATTTCAATATATCGCTGATAAGTGATAATTTTCTTACAGATTTCGAGTATGTTGTAACGAAAAAAGCACAACCAAAAATATGCTTCGGCACAGGACTAGATCGCGAAGTTCTTCCCACGAAAGGGCCTGCCATGAGCCCTTTCATGAGGCGTCTGGGTGGTGAAACGCGGAAGAATCTAGGCCCAGGAAGCTATGATTGTGACCGGGACGCGTTTTATGATCTAACACATAGAGTAAGTCTTACAATTTGTTCTTAGCTTTGTAGCGAAGTTTCTTGTCAGTGGGTTCCGTAAGCGTGTTCATAAGTTGGTCTCGAAAAGCCGGTTCATTTTAAATAAGTTTCTCCCTTGGGTTAACACCCTTAAGGTTCGCTACTAGGGTCGGCCAGAGAGAAAATCTGTCAAATTTGAAAGCGATCGTGACAGCTATGGTCACACAGTGGTTGGGCCGTGCAATCCGTGCATAAATGCAATGCATAAATCCGGACGACCGTCTTGGTGTAATTGTTTAGAAGTCGGCTACTACACCAAAGGTCGCGGGTTCGATCCCCGCACAGTACAAACATTTGTGTGCATGAACATGTCTGTTTGTATTGGTCTGGGTGTTTCCTATGTATAATAAGTATGTATTTACAAAAGAAAAAGTATTTGAGTATGTTTATCCGTTGTCTAGTATCCCATAAAAACGGAGTATAATTAACTCGCTTGGGGCTAGATGGCGCTGTGTGGAATAATGTCCAGGGATATTTATTTATTTATTATATTATAAATCGCGGCATGATAATCATTTGATGCGTTCACCAAAGATATTTTTATTTCGCCACCCAAAATATTTCAGGATATAGGGCAAACAAAAGAAACTAACCAAAAATTTTATTTTATTAAACATACTAACAAGCGGTTTTGCCAATTATTTTTTACACTATTATTTAAAATCTATTCTCGTGACCACGTTATTTGCACAATGTTATATCTGGTACTTGACGATTTCATCGAGATTTAGTTGTAACTTGGTTTATCCGTTCGATCATCATCAACACAAAATATTTCTTACATCCAATGCATATGATATAGCAATACACGGAGCCATTTCTAGTAACATGCAGAAGAACCCACTAATTAATTGGTCTTACTTGTAATGAAAAGCTGCAAGAAGCATTAAACGGAGCTATCTTGTTACTAACTAAAACGAGGAATTTAACAGTTGTCAACAGTTGAGACACTTTTAGTGGATAATTTATTTTAGAAAATAACACTTGAATAATACCTTTAGTCTACTGTAGAGGCCATCGTATTTCAGGCTTTTTACGCTGAATTTAATACAGAATCCACCGTGATCTTCATCTTACTGGAATTGATCTACGAGTAGAGCATAGTATGAAAGGAAGTCACCCTCCGCGTTTTTCTGTCTATTTTTACATAAGCTTTCACTATCTAAATGATAGTTGATGCTAATTATATTTTCTAGAACGTTTGTCTGTATAGTTCATTCAAATTACTACAGGGAAAAGCTGTGTGCAAATAGCCAGTTAGAGATAAAAATGCTTGCACTAAATATGATAATTCATATTTATACAGGGTGGCCCAGCGACAGTGGTCCAAAAATTTTTTTTAGGTAGAGGGTATCATAATAAGTCATTTAAAAAAAACATTAGTTCTGCGAAAATCAATACTTTAGAAGTTATGATTTTTTCAAGTTTCTTTTGAAATTTCTGAACTCCAATCACTTAATTCACTCTTGTTTGGAAACTATCGCACTGAATCAGTTCAAATTTGGCATAGATGTACAATAGTAGTGTAGAAACCATATTATGTGCGAGTTTTGAGTTTATTCTAAGACAATTTGTTTTTTTTTTTAATTTTCGTCAATAATTTTTCGCCATTCTAAAAACTAATACAATTTTCAAAAAATCACCGCTGCAATGTTTGTGCACTTGGTGTTTGGTTTATGATCTTAAAAACTGTCCATAACTATGATAATAGTCTATGCAAAAACTTGAAGTGATGCAACTAATGGAACACTTTCAAAATTAAAACCATGTACGGTAAGTCGCTAAAAATCAGAATGGGTCATTTCTGCATTAACACTATTTTTTAAAAAAAGTAGCCAAAATATTTTTTTTATGGTAGAGGGCATCATAGCAACTCATTTAAAAAAACATTGCATAGTCTAAAACCAATAGTTTAGAAGTTATTATTTTTCATATTTTGGGCCTAAGTGGTTGAACTTCAGAGACATAATCACTTGTGTTTGTAAACTATCCGACTGGCGAACTTCAAAATGAGTAAGAATAGAAGAGAGTGAAAAAGGATTTATCTAATTTATTCATTAAGATACAATGAGTGATGCAAGAGGCGGACTTAATGCTGTTCAGGCATTATCTACCAGTCAACATAAAATGAAGCGAAGCCAATTCAACTATGGAATTAATTATTAAGTCATCCCGTATTTGAAGTTCCTTAGTAGGACAGTTTACAAACAAAAGTGCTCTATGTCTCTGAAGTTCAACCACTTAAGCCCAAAATTTAAAAAATAATAACTTCTAAACTATTGGTTTTCGACATCTAATGTTTTTTTTAAATGAGTTGCTATGATGCCCTCTATCCGAAAAAATAATAATTTGGCTATTTTTTTTTTAATTAGGGTCAGTGCAAAAATGACCCATTCTGAGTTTTGGTGACTTACCGTACATGATGTTAATTTTGAAAGTGTTCCATTGGTTGCATCACTTCATGTTTTTGCATAGACTATTATCATACTTATGGACAGTTTTCAAGATCATAAACAAATCATAAAATGCACAAAAATTGCAGCGCTGATTTTCTGAAAATTGTGTTAGTTTTTGAAATGGCGAAAAATTATTGACGAAAATTAAGAAAAAAACAAATTGTCTTAGAATAAACCCAAAACTCGCACATAGAATGGATTCTACATTACTATTGTACATCTATGCCAAATTTGAACTGATTCAGTGCGATAGTTTCCAAACAAGAGTGAATTAAGTGATTGGAGTTGAGAAATTTCAAAAGAAACTTGAAAAAATCATAACTTCTAAAGTATTGATTTTCGCAGAACTAATATTTTTTTTAAATGACTTGTTATGATGCCCTCAACCTAAAAAAAATTTTTGGACCACTGTCGCTGGGCCACCCTGTATCAAAGTTCTATCTGCTCCATTTTTTTTTAATTTAAAATGGGTTTACGTTTGACCTCAGTCTTGCCAGCCACGCTTACCCAAAAAATGCCTATTCACTCTTGCCTTGAAGACACCAAGGTTGTATGTATCCGGAAACACAGACGCAGGGAGGGCGTTCCACTCCTTAGCGGTGCGGACCAGAAAGGAAGCACCAAACCGCTTAGTTCGGACCGCTGGAAAGTCGACCACATGGAGATGAAAGCCCTCGCGGCGTCTTGTGGTCCGGTAGTAGAAAGTAGAGGGTGGTATCAGGTCATGAAGTTCTTGCGCACACTCTCCGAAATACACCTTATAAAAAACCGATAGACAGGCAACTCTACGCCGATGCTCCAAACTCGAGTTTAGTTCCAACGAGCGTCTCGTCATCTATCAGTCTCCTGGCTCTTCGGTCTACTGAGTCCAGTGCATCCAGCTGATACTTGGCAGAGCCATCCCAGAGGTGGCAGAAGTACTCCATACACAACCGAATTTGTGCTTGGTACAATTGTAAAAGCTGTTCCGGTGTGAAGTGTGTTTCCATTTCGAATAACTTGTCATTATGTTCTATTGCAATAACTATTTCTGTTTCGTATAAGCAAACGCAAACTTTAATTTTTTTTGCTCGAGATCTCCATCCTAATTACTATGGAACGAGTGAAGTTTCTTTGACAGCCGTGAAATGAAATGGCAACTAGTACGAAATTGTCAAACCCAAGAGAGCTTTTAATCAAGTGTACTTATAAATATAAACCTGCCATATAACTCTCATGGTGAATCATGATAAAATCATACGTTTGATAAATTATGCATAATGCATATGAACAAACAGTACGGAGGAAAAAAATAAAGTTGTACTATTTTCAACAAAAGACCCTATGTGCGCCTATTTAGTGTAAATTATCCGCGTAATTATAAATGTCATTTTCGTCAAAAGCGACGTGCGCTCACCTTGGGGACATGGGGGGGAGTGAGCTGCGACGGTGCGCGGACAGCTATCAAAGAAACTTCACTCACTCCATAGTAATTTGTATGGAGATTTCAAGAGAAAAATTCGGAATGTTTGGGAATTTTTTGCACAAAACTGAAATAAAGCAATGAAAAACAACTGATTGGCAATGCTTCTTTGATATCTGATCTTTACACGTTATTTAAAACACGTAAGTTGTTAGTTTATATGATGCCTAAACTTTTGAAATACGGGAGTGCGTTTGGACGTTTTTAGCGATATTCTGATTTTTTTTCACATTAATCTAGTAAGTTGATCCATATACTGGAAGTTTGAGCTAATTGTGCAACTCTTTGACTACTATGACGATTTTTTTCGTGCCTCATACTTCATATTTTCTATGTAAAACTTTAGTTTCCCCGAGAGCCGTTTTCCTGGTATCGCGCCTTAAAGAAATAAAGTGAGGAGAAGAGACCGAAAATGGCCTTGCAAAACAATTTCATTTTCCAATGAGCGAATATAAAAAACAGGAATCATGGTTGCTGTTCAACAAGACTAAAATGTAAACAGTTTTGATGAGAAAATGTTTTTCAGATATACAGTACAAATGGGCTTGGTGCAAAAGAATCGCGATGGAAAATGCGCCACGAACATCAGCCACCCCCTCGAGCTCCTCCAAAGAGAAAGCCTTTCCACCAGAATTGTGCGCCTTTCAACCAAACGTCCAAACGAAAACCCTTGTTTGTTGCCAGCGATTACCCTGCGTACGTGTTGGTCAACAACCACAGCTTTCATTCTCACTTCCCACATTTTCATGAATATGTCATTCTTTTTTTAATCATGATGAGGATAAATCGACAGGGTCAAAAATAAAAACTACATATCTACTCAATTTCTATTCACAGAGCTTGTGACTATTGTCCAGAATATAAGAAGAGGGAGATGAAATTTGCTTACAGTTTCCAAGGAAAGAAGGTTTTACGATGTGCTGTCGAGGTATGATTCTACTGGATTATCAAAGATTTTACTGACTTCTATCTATTGTTCTATCGTATGTTAAGGGTTTTTTCACAACTAACAAGATTAGTATTTATAGAAGTAGTATTTACGCCCACATATTTCTTTTTGGTTACGCTATTTGAGATAAGTCGACATTAGTTATTAGATAATCTTCTTTCTAACAATTACAAACTTTTTCAAGATCAAATGTGTGCCGTACAACTTGGACGCGTGTGGAGCGTGCGGTTGCTCATGCTCCGCACAGGGCGACTACTGGCAGTTTGAGAATAGGATCTTTTTGTGCAGAAAGCATTACACACGGCTCTTCAAACACTGCCTAGCGAAATTTCAAGGCGCTAAACTTGCTGAATTTAAGGTTTGTGTAGGTAATTTATGATGTACAGTTTTGAAAATAGTTAAAATTTAGCACATTAAGGTTCGCTACTAGGGTCGGCCGGAGAGAAAATCTGTCAAATTTGAAAGCGATCGTGACAGCTATGGTCACACAGTGGTTGGGCCGTGCAATCCGTGCATAAATGCAATGCATAAATCCGAACGACCGTCTTGGTGTAATTGTTTAGAAGTCGGCTACTACACCAAAGGTCGCGGGTTCGATCCCCGCACAGTACAAACATTTGTGTGCATGAACATGTCTGTTTGTATTGGTCTGGGTGTTTCCTATGTATAATAAGTATGTATTTACAAAATAAAAAGTATTTAAGTATGTTTATCCGTTGTCTAGTATCCCATAAGAACGGAGTATAATTAACTGATGGCTAGATGGCGCTGTGTGGAATAATGTCCAGGGATATTTATTTATTTATTATTATTATAAATCGCGGCATGATAATCATTTGATGCGTTCACCAAAGATATTTTCATTTCGCCACCCAATATATTTCAGGATATAGGGCAAACAAAAGAAACTAACCAAAAATGTTATTTTAATAAACATACTAACAAGCGGTTTTGCCAATTATTTTTTTACACTATTATTTGCAATCTATTCTCGTGACCACGTTATTTGCACAATGTTATATCTGGTACTTGACGATTCCATCGAGATTTAGTTGTAACTTGGTTTATCCGTTTCATCATCAACACAAAATATTTCTTACATCCAATGCATATGATATAGCAATACACGGAGCCATTTCTAGTAACATGCAGAAGAACCCACTAATTAGTTGGTCTTACTTGTAATGAAAAGCTGCAAGAAGCATTAAACAGAGCTATCTTGTTACCAACTAAAACGAGGAATTTAACAGTTGTCAACAGTTGAGACACTTTTAGTGGATAATTTATTTTAGATAATAACACTTGAGTAATACCTTTAGTCTCCTGTAGAGGCCATCGTATTTCAGGCTTTTTACGCTGAATTTAATAAAGAATCCACCGTGATCTTCATCTTACTGGAATTGATCTACGAGTAGAGCATAGTATGAAAGGAAGTCACCCTCCGCGTTTTTCTGTCTGTTTTTACATAAGCTTTCACTATCTAAATGATAGTTGATGCTAATTATATTTTCTAGAACGTTTGTCTGTATAGTTCATTCAAATTACTACAGGAAAAAGCTGTGTGCAAATAGCCAGTTAGAGATAAAAATGCTTGCACTGCCATTATTCCATGGCTGACGTAAATATGATAATTCATATTTATATCAAAGTTCTATCTGATCCATTTTTTTAAAAATTAAAATGGGTTTGCGTTTGACCTCAGTCTTGCCAGCCACGCTAACCCAAAAAATGCCTATTCACTCTTGCCTTGAAGACACCAAGGTTGTATGTATCCGGAAACACAGACGCAGGGAGGGCGTTCCACTCCTTAGCGGTGCGGACCAGAAAGGAAGCACCAAACCGCTTAGTTCGGACCGCTGGAAAGTCGACCACATGGAGATGAAAGCCCTCGCGGTGTCTTGTGGTCCGGTAGTAGAAAGTAGAGGGTGGTATCAGGTCATGAAGTTCTTGCGCACACTCTCCGAAATACACCTTATAAAAAACCGATAGACAGGCAACTCTACGCCGATGCTCTAAACTCGAATTTGGTTCCAACGAGCGTCTCGTCACCTATCAGTCTCCTGGCTCTTCGGCTTACTGAGTCCAGTGCATCCAGCTGATACTTGGCAGAGCCATCCCAGAGGTGGCAGAAGTACTCCATACACAACCGAATTTGGGCTTGGTACAATTGTAAAAGCTGTTCCGGTGTGAAGTGTGTTTCCATTTCGAATAACTTGTCATTATGTTCTATTGCAATAACTATTTCTGTTTCGTATAAGCAAACGCAAACTTTAATTTTTTTTGCTCGAGATCTCCATCCTAATTACTATGGAACGAGTGAAGTTTCTTTGACAGCCGTCTGCGCAGTCCCGCAAGTCAGTCTTCCACATGACGCCGGGTGAGTGCACGTCACTGCGTAAAGAATAGGAAAATGAAATGGCAACTAGTACGAAATTGTCAAACCCAAGAGAGCTTTTAATCAAATGTACTTATAAATATAAATCTGCCATATAACTCTCATGGTGAATCATGATAAAATCATACGTTTGATAAATTATGCATAATGCATATGAACAAACAGTACGGAGGAAAAAAAATAAAGTTGTACTATTTTCAACAAAAGACCCTATGTGCGCCTATTTCGTGTAAATTATCCGCGTAATTATAAATGTCATTTTCGTCAAAAGCGACGTGCGCTCACCTTGGGGACATGGGGGGGAGTGAGCTGCGACGGTGCGCGGACAGCTATCAAAGAAACTTCACTCACTCCATAGTAATTTGTATGGAGATTTCAAGCGAAAAATTCGGAATGTTTGGGAATTTTTTGCACAAAACTGAAATAAAGCAATGAAAAACAACTGATTGGCAATGCTTCTTTGATATCTGATCTTTACACGTTATTTAAAACACGTAAGTTGTTAGTTTATATGATGCCTAAACTTTTGAAATACGGGAGTGCGTTTTGCACGTTTTTAGCGATATTCTGATTTTTTTTCACATTAATCTAGTAAGTTGATCCATATACTGGAAGTTTGAGCTAATTGTACAACTCTTTGACTACTATGACGATTTTTTTCGTGCCTCATACTTCATATTTTCTATATAAAACTTTAGTTTTCCCGAGAGCCGTTTTCCTGGTATCGCGCCTTAAACTTCAATTGCAAATTGCTGCAAGTTTGAAATGAAATTAGTAATAATGCCCATCCACGACTCACAGTAGGTAGTAGTTACTTTATCATAGTGGGAATTCCTTGAGTGACCGTACATATTTTGAAAATAATGGCTCGTTCCACTTCATAGTTGAGGTGAGGCCGTTGCCCAGCTGTTGGACGTGGCCTATATATGTCCCACAGCTGGGCACTGGTTTATGTTATGACAATTTATAGCCAATCGCTATTTTTCTTCAAGAATTATTAAAACAAAGGAATTAATCAACTGTTATTTACAGTCAGTCAGAGATTGTTTCTTCGCGCATGCGCACAACAGCTGCAAGGCCGCGCTCAAGATAATGAAGATGGAGGAGATTGAGAAGAAACTGCGCAAGGAGGCATACCTTGACTTGTACTTCCCACAGAGACGTTTCTGCAATAACTAAGCGTTATTTATGGAGCTTTTTCATTGCTATGTTTTTATAGATGTGTAATTAATTTAGAATTTGGATTGGATACTCATGGCTTTTTTCTTAATAAATACAAGTTATGTTTTGTCTGGGTTTTGGTTTTACTTAGTGGTAAGCGGTTCAGAGTGTAGCAGGTTAGATCTGCGTTTCGGTTAAGAGCAACACAGCAGGGAAAAGTTTAATTTTATCTATACCACCCTTTATCGCTATTCGGTTATGCTCGTTCATTAGCATAGTAAAAAAGGAACTCAGAGCTCTTGCCTGAAATGGGACCAGGGACATTCCAAATTTCGAGCACTACCTACCTGCTTATTTACAAATTTACCTACGATGCTGCCTTCTTCCTTACCAACGAGTGCAATCGCTTGTAATTGGTACAGTCAACAGCTCGTCAGGTTACCCCATTTCCGTTTTTTCTCTCGCTCTTGCCAACTGTCTGTGTTCACCTCCTCACAATGTAATAATGAACGACTAAATATGTATGTATGTATAATGACATTTATGTAGCATAAAGTGATATTCTATATCTATACAAATATTATAAAGAGGAAAGGTTTGATTTTTTGTTTGTTTGTTTGTTTGTATGAATTGAATAGGCTCCGAAACTACTTGGCAGATTTGAAAAATTCTTTCACTGTTGGAAAGCTACATCATTCCTGAGTGACATAGGCTATATTTCATTTTCAAAAAAAATAGGCATCCTTACTAAAATTACGAAAAAGCGGGAAAATATTTTTTCACATACAGCTAAGTCCACGCGGACGAAGTCGCGGGCGGCTGCTAGTGAGAAATAAATAAGCTAATCTAAAATGGTACCAATCAACAATTTTTTCATCTATTTGCAATAGAGCAAGGAGGGGTTATGGGTAGCCTGGCATGCCGTTGACCATACATTACAGGCAAATGGTTCGGATCAGGGAGCACCATACGAGAAAAAGAAATCAATTCCGAATTCATGCGGGAGTTGTTGTTGCTTTTTTGTACCGACGACAAATATTACAATCGATTTCTACCAACTCGATTTCAATAAGCACTTTTTTGACTTTGGCAACATTAGCAATAGTAAGTCAATCAAATCATCTGACTTGTGTGTGTGTTGTACTGTGCGTTTTGCTATCTGTTATTTATTTTGATAACGCATCGATATTTCGAGGTAAATCCTTCAGCAATCATGAAGTTAGATTCTAATAATAAGATGATAAACAACGAAAGCGGTGCTGACACTCCAGAAGAAGTGGTGGACCCACGACAAAACGCCGAAGACATTATCGACGAAATTCTTGCAGAATTCACAGACTCGATAACGCCCGACACCGCCAGAAACGGAAATGGCATCCAAGAGAATTTATTCAGCATGATACAGCCTCCGCGAACGCGAACGCCTGCAAATTCCTTTTCGGAGAACGCTACAATCGACGATATTGACCCGTCATCGGACCTCGGCACTTCCATTAGAAACAAGTGTCTCGAGTTGGAGGAAATCCTTCAGAGCCTGAAGTCGCGGCTCAACCATGTCGTCTTAGACGAGAATATAGTCCTCAGCCCTGATGCTAACTCCATGGAGGCACAACTTGAACATGATTTGGACACCGATTGCCAAGAGGACTTATCTCTGCAAGAGTTCCTTGAACTGTTACATTCACAAAACAAGATCAGCTCTAGTAGTGTACAGTGATCACCTATTGATATATTAGTTATAAGATAAAACTATACATACATGAATTTATTATGTGCAAATTTGAGATTAGATTTTATTGGGTATTGTCAAATAAAATACTTCAGGCCTATTGATGATTTTATTAGAAACTTTAAAGTATGTTCAACACACTATAACAATTACTTAAATATATTTTGACTGAATAGACACCAGTAATATAAACAAACTTCACAACACAAATAGTTCATGAGGATTCTTTACATTTCATCAAACAGATCATTCATTTCTGTATCTATAGTTAGTTCAGTAGCATCAGGCACTGTATCATTTTCATAAAGCTGGCTATCATGACTATCAACATTTTCATATGTACTGGAGCTGTTTTCTTCCTTCAATATGAAATTCAATTGTTTTTCATTTATGAGATCTAAGACATCTTCTTTTTTGCGGTCAGCAAGTGATAATTTGAATTTTTGTAACCAATTGTTGTAAAGTGCTGGATCAGACTTGACACATTCCGTCCTGTATAATTTCATAGCTGCTAATGGTTTCTCATAGGTACCATCTAGGTTGCAGTAAACTAGATTTTGTATGGCATCTGTCATTTCTAAAGAAAGCTCAGTCAGGGATTTACCTTGGTCTGCTAGAGTTTTAAAATCATTCACAGGATCAATTGTACCAATTTTTATAAGAGTATTATTCGTTTTTCCAATTGGAAGTTGTATTGTAGGCATCTCAATATCCATCATTGGATTTTCAGATTTAACACTGGATATTTGGTCATTCAAAGTATCATCATTGTCTTGTGGAAGAATCTTCTTCTTATCCCTTGTTTTAGTTTCTACTTTAGTCAAAGAAAGCAATGATTTTAATTTCTCAATAGGTTCCCTTGAGTTTTTTGCTATTTTTGGTGGTATTGTTAATAACATCATAATGTCATCTCTTGGCTCAGGTAAGGGTATGCCAGGGTTCAAAGCCCTAAAGGCTATGCAATCAAGCACATACTGCACTGATGGGCTCACAGTTTCAGCAGTTGGAAATGCTTCAGTATCATCAAAATCCTCATCATATGCATACATTAAGTCCATTGATTTGATTAGATCTTTGAAGCCGTTCACTTGTTCATCGGAACATTCATACCTCTTGAGGTTTGTTGAAGGAAATGCCATACATTTCATATCATCTTTATAACACAATTCAACCATTGACAGGCAAAAGTAGTTGTCACTATCAATAACAGGCATCATTGCATACATTTTTGGTATATTACCTTTGTTGTAAACCCTGCGCACTATTCCTACTAATCTCTTTTCATGCAGACATTCAACCAGACATTGGATTGCATACTGGGCTTTCTTATCACCTTTTCTGCCAAATACATAAGCTAAGCCATCCCCCTTCAAACTTTGCCAATTTATTTTACTGACATGTGTGAATCCGTACAAAGACAATGATTTTTCTCCTGGTTCATAGAGAAGTGATTTGTCAACTTCAGAGAAAGGGATGATTTGTTGTCCATAGTGGTAGCCTTTCATTACAGAGTCTGCTTCAACTACCTCTTGGTTTTCAGCATTTATATGGACTTTATTTGACAATATACCTTCTGTACTGCTGGCTGTTAAAGTAACAGGGTCTTTTACTGCCTTCATCCATTTCCCAACAGCTGGTTCATCTTTAAGCCTAATATACGACGATACAGGAATTTTAATGTTAGGACCAATGCTTAAATCCACATTCCATGGAGTTCCATGGACATCTCTCTTCTTGTGGAAGAGGAGATAGCGCATAGCATTATCAAAGGTAGCTGTGGCACCATCAGTTTCTTCAACAAATTTTCGTGCTATCTGAATGTCTTCAATTTTCTGCATTTCATCATTCAAATCAGGTCCAATCACATCTAGTTCAAAGTTTTCTTCCTTGAATCCATTCATTACCTGTAGAACAGAACAAACATTAAAATATCAAATCACGTTTAAAAACAAGCAATTAAGTTTTTTATGGTAAAATTATTATTTTTTTACTTGATACCTGTTCAATATCATTTTCCTCAAGTCCTGTTGGTGATCTGAAATTGGTCATCAATATGATCTTCTTCTTGTTAATTTTAGCATCACTGACTCCATTTATGAAATGGTCTGCAGCTACTATCAGTGCATCCACCCAATCTCCTCTGCTGTTAGATGGCTGTGAAAAAAAGTTTCATCAAATTTTTGATGGGTACCTTCACTGTTTGTAACGATAGGATATTCCTATAAAAGGTAGGTACTTACTGCAATAGGTAAGTCATGGATCATTTTCCAAGTTGGAGTGTCCAGTTCACTCAGGAACTCAATGTGCCGGAAGGCGCCATCACACTCTTGAGCCTTGGTATTGTTTGTTTTTTCAGATCCTAACAAGATGATACCCATAAGGTTCTTGCTCTGGTTCATAATTTTTCGTTCTATCAAACGTATGGCACATTCTCTTGCCTCTTCAAAAAAGCTTTTCTTGCCCTGCTTCTTGCTCTTCGCTACGTTTTTTCCAACGTCTAGGATAAGTATTGCAGCTTGATCTACTTTTGGCGGCATATTCCACACACGTTTTTTATGTACCGAAGCAACGGTGGGAAGTTCAATCTAAAGTTCACACTGATTTTAGTACAATAAACTAACACACGAATAAAGTTGGATTTAAAAGTTTTCTTCCCAAAATGAAAAAATAATAAAAATAACAAGTCTCAACTTGTTTGTATTGCAAACAACTCAGAACAATAACTAAAGCATAGAAACCACGCTAAAATAAAACTTGAATCCATCTATCTTACTCATATGACGTTAATGATTTATGCCATGAGAGTGAATGAAACAAGTAAACAACATCAGTTCCTATTTTCTGTAGGTTGTCACAAAACAAAATGTCAAGTGGATGTAATTGGATGTATTATAATACGACCAAAGTAAATACACCCCTGATGTCTATCTGTTTGCAGGGTAAAGACCTGTCAACTTACTTGGTTACGTTACAATCGTAGCATAATATTCGCGATAAGTTGTAGTCTCTCGAATTAAAAGTGAGTAAATCTTTCAAGAAAACTTGAAAGCGAGCTTGACATTATTTATGTTACTTTCTGTGATATGTGTGCTTCCCATAAAACAACATGTCTTGTGTGATTGGAGGCTGTAAATCCCATACAGGCAGAAAATAAAATAATCAAGAGATCGTATCCTTCTATCGGTGAGTTCCAAGTTTTATTCGATTCTATTACAATATAAATAGCTCAAAACTATCATATTATACCCATATTTTGTGTAAATGATTATCAAGTGGTATTTATTTGCTGATTTTTGCATGTATTGGAGAAATTTTGTTTTGATCTTGGAGGTTATGTTTGGTCGCATAGTGATGCCCATTTTTTATCGATAAACTGATGATAAATGACAAACAACATGTCTGCTTTCCTATTTGCGTTATGCAGGTCCAATATAACTATGAATTCTCACTTGTTTACGTTTAAAACTTTTTTTTCTTACAGGTTTCCCAAAAATGAAGAAATAAAAAACAAATGGTTACAATGTGTAAGCAAGTCAAGTTGGACATGGAATATATGGAATAAATGCAGTCACATTTGTTCCAAACACTTCACACCTGATTCTTTTTTACCCAATTTGAATTTGAAATGGAGGCAGCTAAAAGCAAACGCTATACCTACATTATATTTACCAAATACAAATGCATTGGTAAGGTTTAAATAATTATTAATTATGTATATAACCTGTATTATGTAATTATTAGGTTTTTTTAAGGTTTAAAAAAAAGTTCAAGTAGTTAAAGCTTTCCAACTATGCCTGTTATAACCCAATATTTGCCATTCGCTGGAGTGATGGCTCAAGTCGTCACGCCATCGTTCATCACTACATAGTATAAAACAAAGTCACTTTCTCTGTCCCTTTGTATGCTTAAATCTTTGAAACTGCGCAACGGATTTTGATGCGGTTTTTTTAATAGATAGAGTGATTCAAGATAAAGGTTTATATGTATAATAGCATCCTATTGCACCCGTGCGAAGCGGGGGCAGGTCGCTAGTTATGATCATAAACTGACCATATACATCCCGCTTATGGGCACAGGGTAAATGATTATGTAGAAGAACATTCATTTAGTAACTTACTTTTATTGTTATTTAAGGATGTTTCACTGCCACCATCACCACCTCCAGCAGTACCTATGGATATATGTGATGAAGAGGCTTCTAGTTCTACAGCGGAGGCACATAATATGAACATTGAGTTTCAGAAGAGGGTAAATAAACTGTTTAATTTATTTATTTAAGGACTGCTGTCAAATAATAAATCTTCAATCTAAGTTAAACATTTTTAGAGCCTAATACATCATACATAATCATACATCTTATATCTGAGTTCAACATTATTTAGTAATGAATATGCTGTGAAGAATAAAAGGGTTGGAGAGTTGTTGCCGAGTATTGTATTTTATAAATTGCTAAAAGTAGCAGTAGTAATCAGTAGCAGTATTTCGTTTTAAAAAATGTTGTATTACTTAAAGCCAATCGGGTTTTTAATTGTAATATAGTGTTATAATTTGAAGATATCTTTCAATGCCCTTCCTGACTTTAAAAATCAGGCCCATATAACTTGGCACTATTGTATGTATTAACGACAGGCTCTATTTTCTTTATTTAAGGAGCCGTTATCCGACGTAAATCCAAATAATTATAACACGTCTGCAGAACCTGAAAGCTGCTGCCGACATGAAACAGTAATTTCAAGATTGCGGAAAGAACTAGAAAGAGTCAAAAAAGTATCCCAGAGACGTCTTCGAAAAATAAACACATTGACAAAACGGTTTACCCGTCTCGGCAAAAAAACAGATGATCTGTACAGCTTGTTAATAGAAAGACTGAAAAAGAAAATATCGAAACTGAATATTTGACAATGTTAGAAAATATAAATAAAAATGATATTATTAAAACATGTTTATTTATTTCCTTTTAATCGGCTGGCTGGTTTAATCAGGCTGTTAAGCAACCCACGGTGGGTGGGAAATGGTATGTGTGACCATTTCGACCGAAATTCCGTGATGTATTTTTCGCTAATGGGGTTGGAGTATGGCTCGAGCCACCTCATAGTTGAGGTGAGGCCTGTGCCCAGCAGTATGTTTGACCAAAAACTGTTTAACAAGTGATCATTTGACAAACAACGTTTCACCAAATATTCATTTGGCAAACGAGACATTTGACAAAAGTATCATCTTACAAGAACTCATTTAACAAATGATCATTTAGCAAACATTTAATTTGTTAAATGTTTCAACTAACAAAAAAACAATTGACCTATTTTTATTTCACCAAATAATACGTTTCACAAATGAAGCATTTGTCCTATTGTTAGAAATACCGATGGTTTGAATACCGATGTTAAAGTAACCAAATGGACGATATCCCGCATGTCAAAATGACGAAATGCAATGCAGGCGAATCGTTTTTGGGTTTAGGTTAGAAAAAAAAAACAACAGCCTTAAACCTTTGTGGTTATTTTTTTTGTTTCGTTTTTTTTCTAACCTAATCTGTCCGAGTCGCTTTTGCCCTGACTCTAGTATAGGGCAGACAAGTATCACAACAAGTCAGCGTTTACCCATTTCTTCTTGGCATTCCGTTTTTCTTCAAACCAATAAAACGACATGCCCGCCAACCGTTTTTTTGGCAAACGTTGTTTGTCAAATGTAATTTTGCCAGATGTCTTTTGGTCAAATGGCAGGACCCCGTAAAGGCAGTTAATATTATAGTCCTACTATCTAGATTTAATTTGTACAAAAGACAAATAATCTTGATTGGTTTGCATTCATTATCTTTGTAAAATCTGCTGAACTTCTAGTTTGAAAGTAAAATATATGGTATGGTAGGAAGTAACGATTTAGCACACATACTGTGCTGTGGGCTACTGTGGAG
Source organism: Udea ferrugalis (assembly GCA_950022985.1). NCBI lineage: Eukaryota > Metazoa > Arthropoda > Insecta > Lepidoptera > Crambidae > Udea > Udea ferrugalis. Next base: position 3,643,697 of record OX465532.1, on the reverse strand, counting down.
GATACCCAGTCCTGCCGCGAGAGTTTGATGGAGCGTCTCAATCAGGTTTTGAAGCGTGTTTCTGATCGGCGAAAACGGAAATGGGTAGCCTGATGTGCTGTTGACCTTACCACCTAAGACCACATCATCAGGTGAGATAGTGGTCAAATGCTCACCTATTTAAACATACTAAAACATAAACTAACTAATAAATACATTTTGATGTCATGTAACTAGCTTTTTTTTTAGTTATTTACCGCTGAGCATTTGACTGCTTCCGTCTAGTGGACTCCGATTTAACGAAGTCTTGTGGTGATAATTTAAGGTAGAAAGGATCGAACTGAAGCGACAAGCGACTCTTTGGGTAAGTATATTTATTTATTTACTTGTAATTTCACAACTCTTAACTTCTAAATACACAAATAATTATTGATCACCCACTCAATTATATTTTTATCGATAAATAACGCCGTTGGAGGGCGTCACTAGCGTATAAAAAGTTAGTGACAACCTACACAAATTCAGCCAAGATGAAATATTATACATCTCTTTCTAACTTACTAGTGGGTCACAGTGAAATCAAGGATAGATGTATCGTCTTCGCTTGCTATTTTAGCGCGGTTTCTATGCTTTAGTTATTGTTCTGAGGCAAACAACACAGACGAACGACGCAACAAACAGAAAAGGTAGTGACATTGACATTTCTCTCTGACGGACGAGTGACAGTTCTTTTTGGTTTTTAATGGAATTCATGGCTTGGCACACAGCTTGTTAGGCGCTACTATCGTATTTTGCCGCTAGAGGCGCTAGTGGACTGTGAGGTTTTAGATTTTTCGGAAATGCCTCTTCTCTTGTCGTTACTGTTTGCACAAAAAGTTTGTGAACGCGATTCGGTATGTGGCTATAATTTAATTTAGTTTTATAACTATTTATATATTCAACGTATAGTAATCTGAATGCCCGCCGTAATAAAATTAAAATATAAAATACAGCTTTAATCCAAGACCTTATTCAACAGTAGCGCCAATAGGTGAGTGAGCACAAAAGAAGAAGCCTCCATTTGCCCCTCCATTATTTCTTGAGCCAAAACATATTTTTTTTCGGTTATTACCTGGCTGTCTAGTTCATCCCTAGGCCGAAAAACGTATTTTAAAAAAAAACAACAAAAGTCAACAAAACATCAAAAATAGGTACAGGAAAGAGAGGCTACGAACGAAAGCTAGGATTCTGTGGATAAAGTTTTTCATCACTTATCATTTTACTAGCTTCTGGTGTTCTTGAAGATCCTTAACATGGGTTAATGAAGAATTGTTTTCTTATTCTTTAGCAATGTCAATTAAAAAGTGTCTTATAAAATGCACCCAAATCATTTGACTGCGATGTCATAGAAGAACACGAAAATGTACAAAATCGATTTAATCTGCTAAAAGTGATAATAAAACTGAAAACATGAAGTTTTCGTTTCATCACAGAGCGTTCTACTGCTACCTCGGCATGAGTTTGTGGATTTTTTTCCTCATTACTGGTAAGCCAATAACAGCGCCAGCTGATTTTGTTTTGGCTAAATAAAACCTGCGTGTTCTCTCTTCAAACTGTGACTGTGAATTTATGCCCTCATAAGTCCTGTCCTTGTCCTTTCTTAGTGCTTAGTTGTTAACAGTAGAGCAGATTATCCTATGGTGACAACAAATTCTTGTTGTGATATAAATTTATTTTAGTGCCGGCCCGGTCCCAGTCCCACAGAAGTTTAAGATCCCATAATAAATGAAACGCAATCAAAATGACATGTTAATCCTTTAGTGGCTGCTGCTTTACATTTACTGGCAGTAATGGGTTGCCAGAATTGGTACTTAATAATTAATAAATGTTAGATTAAGGTGTTTGTTTACTTAAAATATTACTTGTTAATTTCAGTGATGTACAAATACATGTCAGCTGGTGAAGAAACACCATTGGTGAAGAAGATTGTACAAAGTGAATACATATCAAAGAGTGATTTGAAGTACAGAAAAATATATATGAAGGCTTGCAACCCTCCAGATAAAATAGTCAGGGGATCTGAAGGTATTATTGTGCTATGTTGATACTAATTGTATTTGAAATGAAAGAATTGCATAATTGAGTACACAAGTACTGTGTATTTTGAAAGTCCATTATTATTATAGTTTCTTCTTCTTCGTTGGTGGTTGGTAATACCTTCAAATTATCAAATTAACAAAAAATCTTAAAGACCTGTTTGGTCTTTTTGATTTAAGTTATTTTTGATTTGATTTAAAAGAAACTTTAATATTAATAATAAAATTGTTCTATCATTCTTTATTCATTTATTAATAAATGAATAATAATTATTTATTTATTTATTTAATCCCTCTTGCTACTGCAGGTCTGGTGGACAGTGACACATGGCTACTGCAAGGAGTCCTGGTGGTGACGAGGCATGGTGACCGGGGTCCACTTACTCACCTCAAGGGTGGGGACAAGTTACCATGTGATGTTGTTCCCAATTCACCTTTACTTAAGAGGTATAAGATTTTCTCAATTAAATTTTATTGCTACTGCTGGCCATTGCATTGCAACAATAGGCATGACGACAGTATCAAATAATCAACGATTTGAATACATTAGGGGAAAATACATATTAAAAGGATTTAAAAGACACATTTAGTTTGATTTTAAAATCTGAGATTAATCAGATTTTCGATAAAGTAAAAGGATAAAATACTCCAATTCGCCATTTTGACTCAAACGTCAATCACGCACTATGACGTCACTGTAGTGGAAATCAACAAATGTCACTGTCGTATTTCATACAAGTGAGTTTGACAGACACTTGATATTTACATTACAAATACGTCACACGGACGCCATGACACCTGCGAGCGTTTTCGCGCGCTGTTGATAAAATACTAGAATAATGTCCTCAAACTTTGTTAAACTGACCTTTGAAACCGAAATAAAGTTTTTTTAGTATACAATACATGTGTACCTTTATCACGAAAGAAGATTTCAAAATTGTTCGTCATGCCTATTGGGAATCGGTTTTAACTCTTCTTTTTTATCAAGTTGATGTAACAGGGGTAGACCTGTTTCTTTTATTTTCTTCTGTTAGAATGAACAAGAAATAGGATGCAAAGTCGAATATTGACCCCTGGCGTACGTACCTATAATTAGACCATGTGTACAAGATAGTATGATTACTTACTAGAGCGTAAATGAGACAAATACATGTTGTGCAGTGTCTCAAACCATCAATGCTTTGCTCAGGTGTTTGAAGTTCTGATTTCGGGTGTCACTTTTTTAGCACAAGTAACCTCTATGTCTTATTTATTATAAAATCATTGCATATAACCTATTGCAGTTACGAGGAGTATGTAGTGAACGCTAGTGGTTCGGGGCGCGCGTGGTGGGTGTCGGGGCCGGGCCCCTTCCACAACTTTCCGTCGCTGCCGCCGCGAGCCGCCGGGACCCACTGCGCGCTGGGCCAGCTCACCGCGAGGGGGCTGCTGCAGATGTTGACTGTCGGTGAGTCACTGGGCTCCAACAATTGAAAATCGTGCTTTATTATTACCAAAAGCCTATGTTGGGCGTAACTCCTACATTTACTATGATACTGTTTTTTTTTTTTTTTTTTTTTTTTACCTAGCCTATTCTGTCCCACTGCTGGGCAAAGGCCTCCCCCATATTTTTCCAGCGATCTCTTCCCTGAGCTAATGTGCGCCACTCTTGGCAAAATTTATCCAGGTCGTCTCGCCATCTCTTCTTCGGCCTACCTCTTTGACGATATCCGTCTTCCGGTTGCCACTGAGAGACGATCCCAGCCCACCTTTCCGGACCCATTCTGGCTACATGGCCTGCCCAGTCCCATTTGAGTTTGGCTGTCTTTTTGCCCACATCAGCAACACCGGTTTTGGATCGAATGGTAGCGTTTCTCACTTTGTCGATTCTTTTCAGGCCAAGAATACTTCGCTCCATTGCTCGTTGGCAAACCTTGAGTTTGGACTTCTGATTTTCGGTCATTGACCATGTCTGTGCACCGTAAGTAAGGATAGGCAGAATACAAACGTCGATGAGTTTGCGTTTTAGTGATAAAGGGAGGTCTCCCTTCATATACGCCTTCATGGACCAGAAGCTCTTCCAGGCATTTTCGATGCGGCGCTCGATTTCCTTCTCCTGCCTGTTTTCGAAGGAGACTGTCTGGCCCAAGTAGATGTACTCATCCACGTATTGTATGGTCTGCCCATCTACCACTACCTTACTTTTTGTGCTATTGGTCATAAGCTGTGTTTTTGACCTATTCATCTTTAGTCCAACTTCAAGGCTTGCCGTGCTTAGTTCTTCTAGCATCGTTTCCAACTCTACGGATGTGTTTGCAAACAGGACGATATCGTCAGCAAAGCGAAGATTAGTGAGCTTTTTGCTTCCGACATCAACGCCTTTTCCTGTCCAAGAACTCGGCAGCGATCTAAACACCTCTTCCAGCGCGCTCGTGAAAAGTTTCGGGGATAGCGGGTCTCCCTGTTTCACTCCTTTCTTAATATCAAACACTGGACCTGGGACATGAAGCTTTATGTTTGCGGTGCTATCAAGGTAGAGAACGCGAAGAAGGTTTATATAAGTAGGGTGTATTCCTTGTCGGTTTAGTGCATCAAATATGGAGGAGTGGGTGATGCTGTCGAAAGCCTTGGCATAATCGACAAAAGCTAGATACAACGGTTTATTAAATTCATTAAATTTTTCGATTATTTGATTTAAGGTGTGAAGGTGATCCGTGGTGGAAAATTGTGGTCTAAAGCCGGCTTGTTCTGGTGGTTGGTGTTGGTCTAATTGGTGGGAGATTCTTGTTTGGATCACTCTTATAAATATTTTGTATATAATGTGATATAAGGCTAATTGGTCTATAATTATTAATATCAGAGCGATCTCCCTTTTTGTGCAAAAGAATAATGTTAGAGTGACAAAACATTTTCGGGATGGTTCCTGTAGTTAAAATGTCATTAAATAATTTAGTAAGATAGGGTCGCAACGTAGGTTTGCCAATTTTCAACATTTCCGCGGTAACACAATCTTCCCCAGGACTCTTGCTGTATTTAAGTCCCTTAATCGCAATGTCAACCTCGTGGTCGGTTATTAGAGGAATCTCGTCACCACAGCAGAAGGTGTCAACAGTATGGGACTGGTCATCAATGTGTTGGTCGTCTGTATACAATGATTTGTAGAACTCTGTACAAATATCTGTGATTTTGTCGCGGTTTCTATGTTTTCTTCCGCTTCTATCCTGTAGACTTGTAATTCAGGTTTTTGCTTTAACGTTCCCTTGTTTGGCGTGTCTCAATGATGTATTATTTTCCAGAGCCAGTTTAACCAAGTGCGTATTGTACTTTCTAATGTCGTTCCTGATACTATGTTTGACTTTCTTGTCAATGCTTCTAAATTCTGTGGTGCCGATCTCCATTTTAAGCCTTTTGTCAATTAATGTCTTGGTTTCAGCCGAAAGTTTTGTGTTTTTCAGGGTTTCTTGTTTGATTTGGTTACATGCTGCTTTTATTCCCGATACGATTTGATTGTATTGTATATCGACATTATGGGGCTCGTCCACCTTTAAATTGTGGAAATAGTTAGATAGTTGCAAATTAAATTGTTCATTGTTGTTGCTGAGACTATTATAATTTAGGGGTTTAATTTGTTTCTTAAAAATTTTTGATCTAAGTATTTTAAAGTTAAATCTTAGTTTGGCTCTCAAAGGCCGGTGATCTGAACTCAATTTCAATTGATTAATGACTGTTAATTGATTTATATTTGTCACCGGAAAATAACAAGAACCGTAAATTCTAAACGAGAGATAAATTTTATTATTCTACGCCCTCATTTCCGGAAATTGATAAACTTTCGAAACGCACCCGTAAATTAATAAGTGAGCAGTAACCAAACGCCATGTGCGCTCTGATTGGTCGAATAATTCACGTGTTCCTTCTCCTTCATCTCCTCCGCCATTTCATTTTGGCAGAAGGCCGGTTTTAATGTTTTATTTTATGTTGTAAGAACAATTCATCTTCGTGTTCATTGTATAATTTGCGGCTAACCTTCCGGCGATGAGAAACACCGATAAAAAACCCAAGCAACCCAGATAACGGCGGTACTTATGCTCGCCCCTTACCACGATGGGTTCAAATTCCCTCGGTGAAATGTGGGCTTCTGAATGTTCCGTTCGTTCAGCGTGACGGGAACTCAGTGTGTTTCTGACTACCCCATTTGGGATATGATCGTGAGGGTATGCTATGTTTTAGATGTTATATTTTATAAGTGTATTTAATTTTTTTATAAACTTTTTGATATCGTAAATCAAGATTTCTGCTGTTTTATTTTGATGAAGTAGGGTTTATCAGCCTATTACATAGAAAAAGTAACCCGTTAAACCTACCCAGTTTTAAAGTAAAATTCCAATCAGGTAGGTAATCGAATTTAGTCGAACCGTTTAGAATCTTACGAATAGATATCCGTTAGTTGATAAATTTAAAACGAATCGTCGCAAATTGATAAATTTCCTGAAATGTGAGTGTAAATAATACAATTTGTCTCTCGTTTAGAATCCTACGAAAGTTGATAAATTTCCTAGGAAATTTATAAATTTACGGTTTTTGTTATTTCCCGGTGACATATTGATAAGATGAAAAATGATAGAAGGTGTTGCTTTAACGAGTCTTTTATTAGAACTAAAAATTATTACAAACAGTGCTTATACCTACCTACGTAAAATCCAATGCAGGCCAAGCGGGCGGCGTGTAGTCTGCTGACGACGTAAAAATGCTTAACTACGCTTTTGTGCCTACAAATGCTGGCCTCGAGCCTGCCAGCCTTTTTGAGCCCCACAGTTCTTTGCACTTTGTCTTTCTCGACTGCCAATGCAAACATAATATTTAGGTATTCATGAAAGTGCTTGTAAAAACAAGAAAAGATGATTACTAATGACAAGTCAAAGAAGTAATACCTACTCGCCTATTACCACGACGATTTCTATAGATTATCTCTTTTCAGGTTAGATTTCTTAGTTAACTCCTGTTTATCAAACAAATACATAATTTAGTCACCATTTTATTCCAGGTACTGTTCTAAGAGAAGCATACGGAGATAAATTGGGACTTGATGTAGTGGAGCCTCAAGGGAAGAAAGATACAGGTATGTTTTATTGTGGTTTTATCTTTGTCTAATAACTTTTATTAGATCTATCAAAGTTATTATTAACTTGTAGCTGGCCCCTGTGACCTTACTGGTGTGAATTCCATTCTACCACTTCCACACATTCTAAACATCTCATCTTCCTATAATAGATTCTTATTGACATCATCATTTGTATAAACTTAGTACCTCTATCTCCTCTATCCTCTTATCGATCTATAGTCTAGTGGTTATCTTTAACAATATTGGCTTTATGACCTGTATATTACTTGAATCATGTTTAGTTAGAGTTGTGGATTTTGATCAATAAATAAAATAAAATAGTCTATCAATAAACTACATTCCTCAGACTAGACTCGATGAGAAACACAAATGGTTGCGGTGGCGAGACATCCCTATGTCTCTTCCCGACATAATAGAGGTCACAAGATTTCGATAGACTCAGACCAAGCTAATAATATCGATAGTGTTGCGGAATGCCTATAGTATCAATAGCATCGATAATAGCCATAGCGCAATACTTTTACTTTTTGGGCAATACTTTTAAAAAGGTAATAATATCGATACTATTCACATCCCATACATGGTGAACTGATCAATAAATATATGATTGAATTTTTTTGGGGCCAACTTCACGATAGATCCGCAACACGATACCCTATCCCCACTTATTGCCAGCAGCTGCAAGCTTGTAACCATTCCTCTAGGTTGGTTATCATCCAGCCTGGCTTGACCTATGACATGTCATTCCAGGCGTGGTGATATCGTACAGCACGCGCTACCGGCGCACGTTCCAGTCGCTGGTGGCGCTGTGGTGGGGGGTGTTGGCGCGGGCGATAGGGGCATTTTGATAACTTTGATGCGAAATAAGAAGGTTATCACCCAGCTTGCCTTGACCTATAGCATGTCATTCCATTCGTGGTGATATCTTACAGCACGCGCTACCGGCGCACGTTCCAGTCGCTGGTGGCGCTGTGGTGGGGGGCGGGGGGGCGGGCGGGGGGTCCATTTTGATAACTTTGATACAAAATAAGAAGGTTATCATCCAGCTTGCCTTGCCCTATAGCGTGTCATTCCATTCGTGGTGATATCTTACAGCACGCGCTACCGGCGTACTTTCCAGTCGCTGGTGGCGCTGTGGTGGGGGGTGTAACAAGTACAAACATTTGTGTGCATGAATACGTCTGTTTGTATTGGTCTGGGTGTTTCCTATGTATATTAAGTATATATTTACAAAAGAAAAAGTATTTAAGTATGTTTATCCGTTGTCTAGTATCCCATAAAAACGGGTTTGAATTAGCTCACTTGGGGCTAGATGGCGCTGTGTGGAATAATGTCCAAGGATATTTTTATTTATTTCTCCAGTAGGGCTAGCATGAAGTCGAACTGCTAAAATTTACGAATAGTAAGGGTCAGTTCAGGCGCGGCGATAACCGCGCGAGTGTAAAAAGACGGAGCTAGAAGTAAAGAGGTATCGCGTCCGAAGAAAGCTGTGTTCTTTTCCCACTGTACTTTTTTTAAAGAGCAATGTACTAAAAATCCGTTTCGTTTTACTACAGCCTTCTGAGCTATAGCATGTCATTCCAGGCGTGGTGATATCGTACAGCACGCGCTACCGGCGCACGTTCCAGTCGCTGGTGGCGCTGTGGTGGGGGGCCTCGGGGCGCGCGGGGGGGGCATTTTGATAACTTTGATACGAAAGAAGAAGGTTATCATCCAGCTTGGCTTGACCTTCAGCATGTCATTCCAGGCGTGGTGATATCGTACAGCACGCGCTACCGGCGCACGTTCCAGTCGCTGGTGGCGCTGTGGTGGGGGGCCTCGGGGCGCGCGGGGGGGGCGCGCGCGGCCGCGGCAAGGGAGGCGCACAGCGTCGCCTTCTGCTTCCGGGACTGCGCTTGCGCCGCGCACCATGCGCTCAACAAGTCAGTACTAGTCCTAATATTTGTCAATAATAGTTATTTGTTATACAAGCGTGCAAAGTTGCTTTTTAACCGCGTGCTCAATTTTGACGACCGAGCAAGCGATGAGCGTCCGAGGGAATCAAAAGAGCACAAGATGAAAAATCTTTGCACTCGAGTGCAACACGTAACTTTTCATCCCACCTCAGCGAGGAAATTACTAAATGCAAAAAATAACGACAATCTCTAGCTACTTAGCCCGTGGCGGAGAGGTTCCCGTGGCGCAGTTGTGACAGTGATCGGCGACGATCGCTGTTGTAAAGCAACACACGCCGGGTCGGAAATGGGATGGGTGACCACCCCAACCGAAATTTAAGTGATGTGTATTTCGGTACTCCGTGCTTCGGAAGGCCCGTTAATCAGTTGGTCCCGGTTGACGTCGCTGGATGTCAGTCGTTTAGCCTAATCAGAGGCTTTCGGGCGGCTTGGTAACATCTGACATTCCAGTAAGTTGTCCACTAACCTCACACCCCTCCAACAATCCTCACTGAGCCCGCCTGTTGGAGTATGGCTCGTTCCACCTCATAGTTGAAGTGAGGCCTGTGCCCAGCTGTGGGACGTGTGTAGGTCGTTTAAGTATTGGATATTGTAGCTGTATCAAACGATCATTTGACGACCTATTAAGTGTAATTGTTGAGAAGGTGGCTACTACACCAAAGGTCGTGGGTTCGATCCCCGCACAGTACAAACATTTTTGTGCATGAACATGGCTGTTTGTATTAGTCTGGGTGTTTCCAAATAAGTTTATTTATTTTTTTATTTTGATTGATCTTCGTTGTTGTGGCCAAATCCTTAAGCATGAGAAATGAGGCCAAATTTCCTGAAAAATTACAAAGCATATTCTTCCTAAGCCTATGTCCTGGGCTGAAACCATTTTTTTTGATGGCCACTTAAGTGTTACCAGACCAGTCATACCAATAGATTCATAGATAGATCGATTGGTCTGGAACGAGCATAGTTCGATCGATGGTAGAATGGATTAGTCGACGTCGAGTTTCTACCAGCCCATGAAATCCGAACGATGTTACTTCTCCATGGACTGGCAATCGGTTGGTCTAACGGTATCTGTGGATCAATAAGTAAATAAGATATGACCATTTTTATTGCTCCAGAAATCAAACACTATCGAATTTGTATGTCTAGAAGATTACTTGCATTATGTTATTTTGAATTACGTACTTATAAACCAAATTGTATTTGTGTTTGTGTTGGTTATATTACTAATAAACATTTTCGTTCTTACAGAAAAATAAAATCCCAGTCAAAAAACCGCCTCGACTCCCACCCAGCCATAAAGGACTTAGTCACGAAACTGTCTAAAGTCCTATTTGATTCGCAAGAGCACACCGACCCAGATGTGGTCCGAGATGCCCTCCTCGCCTATATGTGCCACGACGCCCCACTACCTTGCATCGAGAAACCTAAGAAATACAAACCAAAAACACTCCACAAAACTCAAAGAAACTTTCGCGAAGACAGCATCGCTCTCAGAAGCCTTCTAGACATAGACATTGACACCCTCAATATGGAACTGGACTATATCAACAACCAACTCGACTTCAACAACGAAATCGGGAGAAAAGCTAGAGATATCATCAGCAAATATTATGATAGCAAAAAAATACCTTTAGACTTCGACGCACAAATGGAGAGAGAAAAACTACTTTACTACCAACAGAGGTACATGGATAATGGCGACACTTACGACGATGTTGTTATTGTTAAGAAGAACTTAGACGCAGATTTTAACTTCCCAAACGACGCAAGAATGGACACAGATTTTGATGAAGATTACAGAGAACCAACTCCAGAAAATACTGAAGATTTCTGCATTGCAAAAGAACATGTTATGTCTCTATTCGCGTATTTAGAATGGAGTTACAGGCAAGAGATTAAAAATATGCACAATAGAAAACGAGGATTGCTAATAGCTTACGGTTTGATTCATAATATAGTGCAGAATATGATACGAATGATCTCAGAAAATAAGCCAAAATTCGTAGTGTACTCTGGCCATGATAAAACGTTGCAAGCTTTAATACTAGCTCTGGGGTTGAATAATTACCAGCACTACAATATACAGTACGCTTCGCGAATGATATTCGAAGTCTACAGAAAGAAAGATTTAAGAGATGAATTTAAGTTTACGAAAAGGAAAGCAGTAGCACAAGATTTTTACTTTAGGGTAGTGTACAATGGGGAGGATGTGACGAGTAAGTTGAGTTTCTGTAAGGCCCGTCAGAATGTAGTTATGAAAGTAGTGGACCCAGTAGACGATGTGAAGACTTATAACACGTATCTGTGCCCTATAGAGAGCATAGTTCGGTTCATACACGATGATTATTTTGCTCCCTTTAACGTAACTAATTTTAAGGACGCCTGCGCTGCGTACGGCAGTGGGAAACACCCCTTATAATTATTGTGATAACTTTCGTTTTCGAAATGCGGTGGCCATATGATTATTATTCTTAATTTAAAAGATAATTTTCAATATTTTAATACGTAGGGGAATAATTACACGTAATATTTATTAAAAATACAAACTTATGAGTAGTGTTAAGTTTTCAATTACCTGGTTTAGACATAAATCTACACTGTCTATTTTAATTATTTATTGAATGTCGAGTTAATCACTCGTGATTTAATTTATTTTAAAAATGTACTGCTTTAGTATGTGATAATTTCGAATTGACTTATGTTCTGTTCTATTTCAAATATACCTCGATAATGATATATTGAGATCTTTGTAATTAGAGAAAAATTATGATCTATTTCTTACGACTGATAATGTGATCTTGTTAAAATCTATTCCATAAAATCAATAAAAAACAATTAGTGTAATTTTGCATTCACAAATTAAATCACACAAACTAGTATTGTGTCATTTGTCACGTCTTATTTCTAATTAGAATTATTGTTAATGAACACTTACCTTCGTCTTGGTTAAACCCAAGCCTTTTTAACATTTTATTTATGTACAAAAACTGAACGCCATTCCAGCTTCTTTCCCTAAATCCATATCGATGTACAGAGGCGCATACATCAACCTTTACATAGGGGCACCTTATGTGGCTGACATTAGGCCCATTTTGCAATGGTTTTGTAAAGATTAATGTGTGCGCCTCTGTACATTTTCGCTCTTGAACCTTTCTTGGTGAGCACAAAAACGATAACACTCTTTAGAAAGAAGCTACTAACACCCTCCCAACGTATGCAATTCATTATAAAATCTGCCCCCAAAATCACGAACGCAAATCAAATTTGAGCAGCTCTTTCAAGTATAGCTGTCACTTTCAGTTCTATAGACAATTTACGGGACGGCATGGGTTTGAAAGTATGCTAAACCTTGATTGATCTATGTGAATTCAAGGGTAAATTGCCATTAACATTTGCCATATTTTCAGCTCGCTATTTTCCAACGAGTCACACTGTAACCTGTCACTCAGTGACTCGTAGGGTCATTTGTTTTTAGAAAAAAAAAACAGAACTAATCACACTGTAACACTTTAGGACATCTTTCTAAAATACATTTTACAAAAAAAATGTCTTAATGAGCCGCACGCCCGAATTCACAAACGCAAATCAACGTTGAGCATTCCTCGGAAGTATAGCTGTCCCTTTCATGAGCGTGAGCGCGCGCTTAGCGTTGATCGATGTTTGTGAATTCGGGGGATAGTGTGATAGGTTAGTGTAATACGCTGGGAACAAGCGCTTCAGCTGACTCTTCAGTGTAACACCTCTTAAAATGCCATTTGAACTAATTCGATCTCATCACTGGTCTAGAATGAAAAAAATGTTAATACCTATGTACTTATTGATCTCACCACTGTCCACTCTAGAATTAATTTAAACATATCTTAGTACTTCGTAACCTGTGAGACTGCTTTAATATTGTTTAAGTCTATTTATGTAACGACTTTTGTTTACAACAATCGTGTAGGTATAACTAATGCAATAATATAGAATTTACATTTAATATTTTCTAACAATACGTGGGTAAAACAATGAAGTATAAGTGTTGAGGAACTCGCGAAGTAAACATGAGTAATGCAAGCTATTCCACGTGTAAATATTATTGTTGTAATTATAACGTACAAACGGATGAAGGAAATGATATTTTTATGTTATGTCCATTTCGTAGTTAAGTAAATTTGAATTTAATGTAAATTCTTCAAGCGGGTTAACATGCGCACCGCGATAAAATGTTTTTGACAATTGTAATCTTGGCCCGAGAAAAAACGTGACAAAATGTTTTCGCGGTGCGCTTGTTAGGGCCGTTAGAGGTTTGAAAAGGTCGGTTATGCCCCTGGTGGGACAAGTGTTAAAGGGGCCAGGGGCCAGACAGGATTTGACATGTTCAATATATTTTTTAATTAATGCTTGCATTCCTCGTGATATTATGTTTGTATTCCGTAACGTTTAACATATCATTGTACTAATGTACTTAATTAGTTAATTTTACATAACACAATAAAACTGGCCATATCAAAACTAATTGTGTTATTATTCACTATTTTCATAATGCCATGATAGAAAGACTGGCACTTGGCTCTTTTACTACCTATTGTGAGTTTACTCAATCACACGCATCGAGCGCGTAAACGCTTCATAATGTCGATTGAAAATTAGCGTATTCCTCGTAGCGACGTCGCAACACATCGCAACGCAACGCACTAATGAGGTCTCACTTTTAATAATGTGCCACCAGCGGGGCTAGCATGCACGCCGCGAGTAAATCTGAGAGAGCTAATAACCAATCACAGGTCTCCTTGTCGCCATTTCTCTTTTTTCTCTACTTTTGCTAACATGGCCGCTTAAGTCAGTTTTGAAATATTTGTATGGAAAAAAGGGTTTTCTCGACAAACCCTAACATGGCACCTCTGTTTTATCACGGATATATCGATTTTTGACATTTCTTTAGGCTAAATTACTCGTCCGTCGGAAGGGTAGGCGAGAAGCAACGAGACGCAGAACAGAGGTGCCGCCTCTGCTGGCGATTAACGTTTACGCGCTTGACAGGCTATGTGATCGAACAAAACTCTTAATTACCGGAGTTAGGAAAATATCTAGTTAGCGAATTCGATCCTTCGCAGATTTTTTGTCAGATCTAATTTACAGACTACTTCACTGGACAACTGGTGAAATCTCCGGCTCTATAGTAAGTCTGCTTTATTTTACCAGATGTGTGAAAGTAAATAGCGCGCGGTTACTTGTAACTAGAGAATAGTGCATGCAAGGAAGCAAAATATTAGTTCAAATGTTTCTTTCTTCGCCAGCTTGAATTTACTTACTATGATTCATCGGTTAAGTATGAACTCATGTTCAGATTATGCGATGTAAATCGAAACATTCCTTCGTTGACTATTGTAGGAAGGTATTTCAGAATACATGAACATAGGGGTTTGCTGCTAGATAATAATTCATTCAGTGCCTTAAGTATGCCTAATGGACCGGCAACGATCGCCGTTGTAAAGCAACGCCTGGTCGAAAATGGGATGGGTGACCACCCCGACCCTAATTTCGTTTTGTGTTTTCGCTCTTGTCCGTGCTTTGGAAGGCATTCGTTAGGCAATTCGTCACGGTTGACGTCTAGCTGTCAGTCGTTAAGCCTAGTCGGAGGCCTTTGAAGGTTTGGTGGTATCTGATAGGACGATCTACCACAAATTTTACACCCTTCTAACGATCCGCACTGAGCTCGTCTGTTGGAGTACATATTGCTCGCGCCACTTCATAATTGAGGTGCTGGTGCCCAGCTGTGGGACGTATTTAGGCTGTTATTGTAGAAAGTATGCCCAAGTTCAATGAAAAGTCAATATCCTATACAATGCGATCGTTAGTAGGAAGCAATAACCCAGACTTCTGAACATTGTTTAAGAGTAGGTTAAGCCAACTAGATTAAGATAAAGAGGTCATATGACGCCGCTAGTAGAATTGCACTTGCAAAGCCGCACGTAGACCTGTCTATTTTGATTCGGTAGCGCGCGGGAAGTCACTCACCCTCTGCGCCCGCGCGTATTTACAGCTGCGCCCTTGTTGCACGCATGCGTACGTGCGTTTGCGCTCGTTAACTGAAACAGCTGAAAGTTTCAATGCAACCCTGTCTGAGCACATTTGCTGGCAAAGTATAGATTTAGCTCAATCATTTCTCTTTTTCTTATGCAATGCAGTGTAACATTGAATCCACTCTTCTATATCAGTTACTGTTGACAAGTATTCCAACTAAAAGATGTTGTTGAGTCTATGAGGGGTTTGGATCAAAAACAAACCATAAACAACAGTATGCAGGCACTTTTATGGTGGATTCAATGTTAAACTGAAATTCAAAGTTACCTACCCAACTTGACCTTACCTAACTTAAGTTAACTTTTAGTTACCGATATCAAGGTAGGTACCACACTTGACATGACTGTCAGCTAAATTCTAATTCAGCTAAGTCTCACAAAAAAAGGAAACCCATGCTAAAAAGCTTCAGAGCATTTCCAAGGTTAAGGTTAGGTCTACTAGTATGCGGAGTGTCCCTCATAAGAACTAAGCATGTCGGCGAATAATGGGAACCAGTATTAAATTCGTCGTTAATGACGAATTGATTATCTAGATTATGAAACCCAGGGAGTTTGTAGTAAACTTCCTAAAGCCTATTTCGGTCCTGTAATTGTAAGCAAGTCATTATTCCGCCCACCGTAATTTGTTCCTGAGAAAGTACAGGTGGTAAAACTTTGAAGGGGCGAAAACAAACGAATGAAGACCTAAGCCTATTTTTAGAATTAATTACGAAGGTGGCCGTTTTATATTGAATTAGTCCATACCTACACACATCAAAACTGTCTAGGGATATCATAGGGATATCATTTTTCAAATATTTCATAAAGTTAAGTTTGTTTACAAGTTGAGCATTATCTTAGAATAACGCGAGGACAGAGACATAAGATAAAGGTTAAGAATATTACAAAAAAACGATTTATTTTGCTAAAATGTTGACACCTTTTAAAAGAAAAATCTGTCTTTTTTTAACGTCCTTACGATTGTACAATAATGCTTCTACAATGAATTTCTTTATACAATCTGAAAGGGCAGATATAGCAGTTTCTGTGTTCTAAAAATTTCTACGTTGGTATCAATATTTTAATTTTTACAGCCTCCCAAATAGCTATACTTTGTATGAAAATGCTTGAGATATCCCTAGACACTTTTGATGTGTGTATTTGCATTTTCGTTAAGTTGTGGTCTTATTTTAAACTGTCGGAGTTTGTGTGGTCTTGAGTTCAAATTAATGTGATTGAAACACTAGCCTTCTAATTCACAAACGTCAATCAATGCTGAGCACGCGCTCATGCCGTCCCGTAAAATGTCAATAGAACTGAAAGGGACAACTCTCTGGTGATGGGAAACACCACTAAAGCACAAGGATCTCGGAAAGCGGCAGTAGCTCGCCTTTTACCTCGATGGACTTGAATAACCTCAAAGAAAAGTGGGTTTCTGAATGTTCCGTTCATCATGATGGCTACTGTCAACTAATTAGGTACCCTAATCGTGAGCGTATGTTATTAAATTGTCGTATAGAAAATTAGAAAGTTACATATTTATAAGCGGTACTCATCAAAGCAAGTCTTCATACATACCACGGTAATAGTATCCTTTACCGTGTAGATACATACATTAAGTAGGTATGTTCATATAACATTTTTTAAGTACTAAGCTTCAGATATGGTTACTAAAATTAGATCATACAACTACTTAAATGTTTGTATTTGTAGTCCCTCTATGAAAGTGGGCAGACTTTAAGTCAATTAAAATGTCCTCATTATAAGTATGTACGCCTACGTGTAATCTTTTTATTTATTCAATAAACATAGAATAGATTCACATAGAAAAAAGTGTCAGAAGATAACAACCTCATCTCGTAGATAGGGTTAACGTCTTCAGACTAGATTTTCCGAAAATATTTGACTAGTCTAATACAAACACCATATATCACATCACGCGCTGTGTGCGATAGACCAAAACACTGATTGCCTCGTTTACCAACAAATTAGGTACACATTATAATATGAAGATAAACCTACGTAAATAAGGGCTGATTTTTAAAATTGTAATTGCCATTTACAGAAGTCGCAAAAATAATTATCAAGCAGAAGTCCAGAGTGCGTCTGCGAGTACCTAGTGCGGGTATCCTCGATGAAACGAATCGAAGAAGTTAACGAGGATTTGTATGTAGGTACAGTTGAATACTTACCTTACTTACCACTTCATTCTATTTGTAAGTAACTGTAGATACTATCTATTATTTAATCTTTGTTTTCTTTCCTATGATACGTTTATGGGCCTAAACACCGATGAATCATTATCGATTCGCTGTCGCCGTTCCATGCCACCTTACTCTGCCGTAATAACAACTAACTTAATGGGTCCCCAAAACCGCCATGTTTGTTTACATGAAAACGTAAAACGCAGTTCCAATCTACGTTGTTGCGTAAGTAGTTACCTAACATATTATCGACTTTGTTTTCCTCCGTGTACTTTGCCATTTACACCGTACATTTCCATATTAAGTCAAAATCAAGCAGAACCTCACCAGAAACTCATTCTACTTATCAAGCGGGGCATTAATGTAAACATTGGTTAAGTAGAATACCTACCTACGGGTTGGCAACTCGAATTCGTGCCTACTTACCTACATAAACAGTTTTTATCACTTATCCGCGATTCGAAACGGCCTTGGAGTTTTCGTAATGCGTAGTTTCACGCACATTTTGCGATGATAGCTCCCAACGCTACAACGAAGGCATTTTTTGAATTAACGGAAATATGCTCTTTGAGTTAAATTACACATTCAATTTAAAAACTATCTACGAAATGAAACATCTTGTTGTAGGTTGAGGTACTTACACATTTGTTTGGGCTAATTAGAATAAAAAATAAGTTCACCTCACATTCAACTTCAGTACTTTACTTATTTTTTGGTAATTTAGAGTTTCCTGAAATTAAGTATGCTAAACTTGTTTAAACTCATCGTATATTAGTTACTTTTTGAATAAATAAATGAACTCTTTTTCAGAATTACTCTGTCATTCGGTTACCAACGAAATACGGCTATCCAGCAAGGAAATCTGGTGAAACAAGTGCTGAATTATCGATTAATATCAAAAGCCATTACTGGAATTATATTTCTTAGGATTTTTATCTCATTTGAAAGCTGATTTTAAGGTGACCATGAGTCTTACTCAGTAGTCTACAGAGAAGTTCTGGGTCTGGTATGGATAGAGAGAGCAATGCTCGGTGTTACAATGCGAGACCGAAAACTGAACGATTGGGCTCGAACTTTCGAAGTAAGGCCAAGACTAAAGAAGAAGTGGACAGGCCAGATTGCGAGAATGGGTGGACGAGACAAATGCTCGAATAGAGGCCTAAAGCAGGCACAAGTGGGTGTGGTAGACCTCTCTTCTTAGCCCTTCACTGCCATCGACCATTATACTGCAACACCTTATAAAAAATAAAATTGTAAAATGTTATGACCGAATAGGCATGACCTTTATCTGAATTTGAATTCAGCTCACAGCTTTTTTGAAATAACAATAATCATTCTCTAACGCATGGACTCAGCAACACACAACATTTCGTTCGTTAAGTAAGATCTAAAAACTCGTCGATGTCGGACGAAGCCAAACCAATTCAATGGCGGCCTTGGCCGACTGATAGGAAGCTCGTAGCCTTGCCAGTGAACTCGTTCGAGTCGGTGTCAAGTTTAAGTACAAGTTATAACTTCGTTTCAATTACGAGCAATGAGACTGATGTGATTGGCTTTTAGCTGAAGTGAATTGAAAAGACTGATGAACTAAAATTAGTTCCACGACAGATGGATGTATTCTTTTTTGCACACCAGAAACTACAGAAACTTTCAGTTATTATTAATCAGCTAAAGTACAATTTGGATGGCTTTCTTGCTAAACAGGTAGAGGGAAATTGTAAAGAAGGGTAGGAAAAAAACACACCAAACAAATGAATTCTGCTCCATTAGCCACTACTGTCCCATCAGTATTTTTTCGGAAAACTTATGGCCTAAAATGGTGTCTTAAAAATGGATAAAACATTTCCCTGTGCAGTAATTTGTGTGTTTAAACTGATTAATAAACAAAATTTGGAAAATATAGGTATAACTGACTTTTGAAACCTTGCATCATCTTCTCTTCAAATTGAACAATAAAGATAACACTATCTATAACGAGTTATCACTATACTTAGTAATCACTGCAGCTTAATTGCGATAGGTTAGTATTTGCCGTCTATCTTGTTACTTATAAGATACTCAATCGGAACACATAATAAGTATACTCTCATACTTGGTAGCAGTCAAATTACCTATCAGACGAGCTTATTAATAAGTATTTAGGTACTCACTTTAGTTCGCAAAGAGGCCAAGAGGCCTTGGCCGAGAGAGAAGGAGGCGCGTTACCTTGACTTTGAACTCTGTGAGTACAAAATGTTTCCGTATTCACATGTATGACTAAGACTTAAGGCAAGGGAAATGAATTTGCAATACGGTGGCCACTTAACTATCCAACTTAAATAACAATCGAGCAAAATACAAGCTAAACAGAAAAGTATTTATTTCTGAAAGTTTGAAATTCTGGTCAGCAGCATATGCCTTACTTAGACAGATTTGAGTTAACGTGCTGTTCCCGACGGGGTCCATAATGTACTACCTATGTTTTGTAATACCATCTTTTCTAATAATAATATGAAGGAATGCAACAAAGTATTGAGTTAAATTCAGAAGACTACAAATTGAAAACTTAAGTAACATGCCTAGGAGCGTCTTATGGTGGGACAGAGACTTAGAGCATTACAAAGGAGAGTGCAATCGGACAAAGTAAGGTGGGATAAAAAAGAGCGTGTAGGGTGATTCAATATGAGAAGAAAGCCTGTATCGCTGACGGAATCTTAGTAGGGAAAACTTTAATTATGAATTTATTGAAAATCATGTATTTCTTTATTTTAACTGTGCATTCTTACTGTAAAGGCTTTCTTCCGATGCGTAGTAAGGCACACCGTATCGGCAATGCGGCGCGAACGGATTTGTTACACAACGGATGCAGCTACTGTTCACTGTTCTTAGATTACATAATTATACGATAACCAATACATGGCTCAGATGCTTATGTAAACTATTAATTACTGTTGTTGTGACCAGCTCTCTCCGTTTGATTGTTTGATCAATACGATCTTGTGATCATCTGACCATCAACTAAATGTGTTAGGGTTGAGAGTCCTCTGTGCTGACTCTACAGTCCGTCAGAGCTGTCGAAGCCATTAGCGGCTAAACAGCGGTATCAAAAGAATTTATTCATTTCAGAATAACAAATAATTTGGGAAAATATCCGTTTCTCGTGTTGTACGGTGGACGGCACATCATTCTACCCACGGACTCTACCCATTTCCGGTCAGTCCTCCTTGCTCTATTGCAAAGGAAAGGCAAGAGCGAGAGAAAAAATGTGGTAACCTGATGTGCTGTTGACTGTACCTATATTTTGATGATTATCTCCCCGTTCGAGTACCTACCTTAATGCATTGTTATTGTTTTTCGTAACATTCATTGTCTCGAGATTATTCGTACAGGCGGACAATACTGTCGCAAGAAAGGCTCAGATTATATCGTTTATCATTGCTTTGTTTTCCTTCTTATCGCAATTTCGCTAAAGTGTTACATAAAATATAACATGTGACAAATTTAGTATGAAACCTTTAGTAGGTTCTCTGTAAACAAAGTATAATTAACCTAGTATAAGGATAGTAGGTATAAGGATACAGGATGTTGTTTTGAAAACTTGACAATTAGGGATATAGCTTTTCAAGGACGATAGCGAGCGAAGCGAAACGTAGATTCGTAAGTAGATAGGTATAAAGGCACTCCACAACATAGTCCGTGAGTTGGGCTCACACTGTGAACTACAAAATGTTCTTTCCAAGAGCATTCAAGTATCTACTAACAAGAATGTTCGCGTTTAAAAATAACTTCCAAGTCAGTAGCTGTATCGGTAATTTTATTTACATTAAACGTTTTTACGCAGACCGTAATTACCTACAAATGTTAAGAAATGCGGAAAAAGTCCAACCTTGTTAAAATGTCGTCATCTGTGTTGTGGTTCGCGAACTCCCGGTCAATTGGTTTATGTTCATGGAGCATTGCCAACCCTCTGCTGTGACGCAACACTCGCAATTGCGCGTAACTATTTTCATTTTTAAATATTTTATGTTAGCTTTAATCCTGAACGGGAACATCTATTAAGCTGGCTGATGAAATTGGAAAAATATGAGTTTCTCAAAATAGATTTCCTTTTTAAGACTATTTGTAACAGTTTTATAAAAGATATAATAATAGACCAATATAATTATAAAGATATTTTACTGTGATTTTTGAAACTTATATTTTGCCAATTTTCATCCTTCTTCTTCTTCTTTAATAGATGTTCCCGTTCAGGATAAACTATGATAAACCGTGATAAACTATGCAACGTATTAATGTTCGATAAATCAAGCATTCGTTGTAGTGAGCTTTCGGTTTATTAACAATTCGATATTATGAACGTTCGATCATTTGACGATTCGATATTTTGAACGTTCGATGATTTAACCTTTCGATTTATAGTGGTCGATCATTTGACTATCGATCAATTGGCATTCGATATGGCGTAGTAATGGTTGAGAGTGCCGGTTCGATTCTCGCGCCTAGCACAAGTCACGGGCGGTCGCTAGTATTCAATAAACATTAGACACTTAGTTAAGTTTAAATCACGCCGTGTGCATGGAATCATATTTCTAAAGATTGTCAGTCAGGGAATCAACTACCTCACAAGTTCACTGCTATCAAAACGGCTAGACAACTTCGCCTCGTGTTTCGCATTGCAGTAAATCACCCTGACAGATGAATGTGGACACAAGTGCGTCATCGTGTTATTGCATCGATAGTTTGTTTACAAGAGTCTCGAGACTCCGGCGCACCCGATTGGCAGGTGCGACTACGTAAGATCACGCCACTATATCGTCATCTCTCTAGTCTTATAGTAAACAGAATTTTATAATCTAGGTACTAGGCAGAATTTTTCTCTTCATGAGAAGTTTGAGAAGAGGTTATAAGTAGAGTAATAAGAGAGCAAAACAGGCCGTTTATACTTTGGTAGAGATCGTATGACACGCCCATCCACCGCATCTACGCGTACAAGAGTGCTTGCTTGTATGCATAGATGCAGCGGAGGCGCGCGTCATTTCAGCTTAGACGATCATTATCATTGGACAATTGGATATTGGACATGACGCCACACAGCGCAGTCTAGCTCCAAACTAAGCAACTCTCATGTACTGTGGGTACTCTAGACAACAGACAAACATAGATAGATAACTTTTTTTTGTAAATACATAGTAAAAAGTAGTACTTTTTTCCTATAAACTAGACTGATACAAACAGGCCTCTGTTTGTATTAGCCAATTTTCTAACCAATTTTAGTTCTAAGCTGGTAATAGTACATTGTTACACGAGGGGTGAAAGTAACTTATTTAGTCCCGAGACGGGGTTTGGCGCCCGGAACGAAGTGAGGGCGCCAATAGTTCGAGGGACTAAATAAGTCTTTCACCCGAGGTAAACACTGTGCTTTTCATTACAAATACGAGGAAAGTACAAATAAAAACATGAATTAGCTAAAGAAAAAATTAGGAAAATAAATGAAGATCGAATTGCCGCTTTCCCGCCTATTTAGTTTGTTTTTTTTCTGTGGCCGGCCCGCTATTCAGCCATTATTTTGTATTTTCATCATTGGAAAAATGGTAAATATTTTGCTCAAAGCTAAGTTATTTTAAATAAATTGTTGAAACTATATTATAATAAAGTTATTTAAAACATATATACTCTCTGATCAATACTTAACTTTAAGATATTTCAATTTTACATCGTGGCTGTATGGAAAGTTGCAACATGGTTCAATAGATATGTGAAAAATAACTAGTTTTTAAAAAAAATAATTTGACAGCCGTCAGGTGAAAGTGATTCTCCCTAGGGATGAAAAGTGTTACTTTCAGCCCGCTTCTCAGGTCAGTAATGACCTACTTTCAGAGTATGAGTAATGAAAAAATTATTTACCGTCTAATGCTGGTCAGATTAGATTATAGGGTATTTAATTTAAGCTTAAGCTTCTATCAGTCTAAACCCTTATCTGCAAAGTGGAATCGAATGTACCTTATTATCTATACTTACCTATTTATAAGCTCAAGGGTTACATAATTGCTTATATAACTCTAACAGGCCCAAAAGTTAAACTGATTCCTTCAACCCGGAGTCAATTTAGCTGTTTGTATTTGGTTTACACTTTGGAGATGTAACCTATGCTAACCGGAATAGCATAGTTGAACCTACGCATCTCACCCGATCCCTATCACCGTCCCGATCACCGTCTTCAGGCGCCTTACACAACACTGCGTTAGCCTATCCGTGGTCTCCACTCAAGGATTCGTTTGCTCCAACGGCCATTTCAGCTTGCTGATTCTGCGTCTGCTAGCTATGTCGGGGAATCCAGGTGGTGTCGGTTTTATACATAAATGTTTAAGATTTGTGAGCTAATACTAAGAAGTATTTCGAAAACCGCTCAGACTATTTGATTCCAAGGACATCTTAATTCCGGAAAAGGTTCCGAGTTGTTAACAAACAAGTTAAGAATTGTTATCAATTAGTTCTAAATGAGTGCAATGAATCACACTTCCTGCTGGCGTGGATTAGATTGTTTTTGTTATTATGTGCACGCGCACTGTTTGTAAACAAGAGGGTGTGTCTCTGACTTACTCACTCACCTACCTTATGTAACAGTTTTTAAGCGCAATAGCGAATGGTAAACACACCCAAGGTTAGGTACTGCTTGTTTGCATTTGTTGAGGAAAACGTTTTTTTTGATTTGCTACAGCAGTTTGACAGCAAATAAGTAAGTACAAATTAATATTATTAAACTGTGAGATTATGTTATCAATTGACATGCACCGAAAGAATTCGTAGAGAAAGAATGTGTTGGGTTTTTATTTTATATCACACTACCGTGCATGTATCTTATGTCTGAAATACATGTTGCCTTTTAGTAGATACATAATATTTTTTTACCTATTCCATTATTCAGGTTCGAATATTTGTTTACCTATTCCATTATTCCAAGCCTGTATTAAGAATACTATAAGAATTGACAAGTGATATTTTTTTTTCAAAACAAAACGTGAGTATTGTGTACCTCGAGAGAATCTGTAATTTTTGAATAATCGACATTGTTATTCCATCCACACACAGAATAAGTACAAAAATACTGAGGTAGGTACATAAGTAAGTAGGTAAGTACAACGTCCGGCTCGAGTTTACATTTCCTTTGTAAATATTATTGCCTTTGGCATTTTCGGATTTTTCCATTTATTGAGTTTCTATTTAATAGATTCCAGTAATTTCTGTGAAAGCCTCTGTTCAGCAGGCTTTGTTATTACATTGAATATTAAAGTAAATAAAACTAAGGGCTAAAGGGTAAATATTCTTATTATTAAATAAGACGGCCTAAATTGTACATTGGTTTCTGTACTTGAACAGTGAACCAATATTAAAATACAACTCAAATGATGAACTCAATTTTTACCTTAGTTTAATATCTACTACGCGAGCTGCGCAAAAGATTAGGATTGCTTATGATAAGCACAAGGTGCTCAACTTGCTCAACGCGACTTAGATATCTATCACTCATCAGTTATTTATCATTCAACTTGGATTTCCATCTATCATCCTTATCACATCAGGAGGATGTCGGAGCCCAGTGGTTGAACTCTAGATCGGACCTCTATTTTGGTCCCGAATTTAAATCTGTCCGAAACACCAACATTGAGGTCCTTACACAACTTGCGGCTCTCGATTGGAAAGAAACCGCTAAGAAACATAAGCAACCCGGACAGCGGTGGTAAGCTCACTCCTCACTACGTTGGGTTTAAAATCGCTTGGCAAAGTGGAGGTTTTCTTTTATCACGACGGCAACAGTAATTTGGCATTCTGGCAAAGTTTGATGCAACAAAAAGCCTTTAACAGCTCACTGTCTACCTATTTAGAAAGGGTTATGACGAAAAAGGATTCATTATCATAATCATTTCAGCCGAACGACGCCCACTGCTGGGCATAGACCTTCCCCAAGTATCTCCACAACGATCGGTCATGCGCTGTCCGCATCCAGCGGCTTCCCGCGACCTTGACCAGATCGTCGGTCCACCTTGTGGAGGGCCTGCCCAAACGTCGTCCGGTACGCGGTCGCCATTTGAGAACCTTTCCGCCCACAGCCATCGGTTCTTCGCGCTATGTGTCCCGCCCACTGCCACTTCAGCGATGCAATCCTTCGAGCGATGTCGATAGTTCTCCTGCGGATCTCATCGTTTCTGATTCGATCAAGCAGGGAAATACCAAACATTGCTCTTCCCATTGCTCGCTGGGTGACAAATGATTATTTATTATTATATTACAGCTGACATACCGATGACCTGCGCCGGCGCAATTGTGACGTCTTCGCTATCGCTCAGGCTGACCCTTGAACCTAAAAGGTGATTATAAGATGCGCTTTTGCTGACGTATGCGCTGTATTAGACCTTCCGATACTTAGCGAACTAGTTATAAGGAACTCATGACCTGATACCCCCCTTTATTTTCTACCACCAGACCACTAGTCCGGACTAAATGGTTTAGTGATTCATTTCTGGTCCGCACCGCTAAGGAGTGGAACGCTCTCCTTGCTTCTGTGTTTCCGGATACAATCGGATACAACCTTAGTGTCTTCAAGGCAAGGGTGAATAGGTTTCGAATGTACATTACGACAGTTGTTATATACACTGCTCAAAAGTGTCTAGGGATATCTCAATCATACAAAGTATAGCTATTTGGGAGGCTGTAAAAATTAAAATAATTATACCATCGTAAAAGAACACAGAAACTGCTATATCTGCCCTTTCAGATTGTATAAAGAAATTCATTGTAGTAGCATTATTGTACAATCGTAAGGAAGTAAAAAAAGACAGATTTTTTCTTTTAAAAGGTGTCAAAATTTTAGCAAAATCAAAAGTTTTTTTTTTAATATTCTTAACCTTTATCTTATGTCTCTGTCCTCGCGTAATTCTAAGATAATGCTCAACTTGTAAACAAACTTAACTTCAAGAAATATTTGAAAAATGATATCCTTATGATATCCCTAGACAGTTTTGATGTGTGTATTTTCACTAACTTTATTTTGTGAATTTTGGACAACTTGAAGTTTTATGTGATTACTTATATTTGTTCATGCAGATTCCTTCAAGCATTTCTTTGGTTATTTTTAACGCGTACGATTTTCTTATCGTCTGATTTCTGTTGGGTATTATGAAAGCAGGTCATGGAATCAATCGCCTTTACGACGTATCGTAAAATTGATGAATTAAAGATTATTTTTAAGGTGTTGGATTTGGTGTGTTTGAGTCAGGGTTGATAACTACTTGCAATGCAGGATTGAGGAAAATCGCTGACAAGCAAAATATTTAGTCTTATTGAACACTACTAGGTACTTATGGACACATTTTTTTTCTTAACCTACTTATATTGTCCCTGCCCTAATGCATGGGGCATTAGAATACTGCCAAGGCGACTAAAGGGAGCCCCTAGGGTCGCCAGGAGTGCACACCATGAGGACCGCGTACCTCCATTGCAGAGGTGACTCCGTGGAGCACACTCCCCTGCTTTCCTATCCAGGGAGCGGGATAGTGCGTAACGCATTCTCCGCGTAGTTAAACAATATTAAATTGTCCCACTGCTGAGCTGGAGAGGCCTATGTTCAGCAGTGGACTACGACAGGCTGATTATGATGATGATGATGACTGCTGAGCAAGGACTTTCCAAATTTCGTCTATAGTCCCTGTCCTGTGCCAGGCTATGCCGATGCTCGTGGACTCGTATATTTATACACTATTTCTGTCGGTATTCATACACATGAGGATATATATGTCCTAACTCTGAAATTATATACATAGGGCTATAGTTAGTCGCGCTCAGGTAACAAATACAAATGCTCGTCATATGCATTATTGTCCTGTGTGGATAAGGTGGGCGTTGAACCCCAGTCAACTACCTGAGCAATTGTGCTTATTGAATGTCATAGAGAAAGCAATAGCATTGTCAAATGAAAGCATGTGAAAAAGTGTACAGTTCAAAAGGTATTGAAGGTTCGGTCATAGCAATATTTCAATTCTAACTATAGTGACAGTGTCGTATGGCGTGGGAGGCGTCACTGAAATCTGAAACAAGTGAAACACGATTTTAATTCCGTAGTGATAATGTTGTTTCTGGTGAGGACTTCAGACAAATTCGACAACTCTGTACGCACACATCATTATAATGCCGACTGTACCTACACTGCAAATATAATTTATAGAGTTAGTAATTTAGGCTATTTTAATTTCTGCAGATAAGGGCCGGCTAATGAGCTACGCAGGAAGTAGGAGTGACCTTCAGCTACGAGGCCATTTTACTGTATCCATGTGGTAGCCTGGGCATCAGTGGAACCATTAGACCTCAAAGCCAATAGACTCCTAATGACAAGCGAGAGGCTATGGTCACAAAGTCAGTTAAATATGTCGGAAATCGGAATCTAATTAGCCTATCCCATTTTCGTGACAACTTCACTGATTGGACAAAAAGCGTATTGACCAATCAGTGAAGTTTCCCCCCGCCTCTGGTATTTGACACACTCAATTTCATACAAGAAATCAAACATGAGGCGTCTAGTGGCTGTAAGGTCGACGGTCGAACCTGAAGTTCACTTTTGTTCTTCTTGCTGCCTAAACAAAAGTGTATTTGTTTATTATTTTCAAATATATTGACAGTGCATTGAACAGAATTATAATGACTTTTCTGTTGAAGTCAGTAGGTAGTATATTTGTGTAACTGCGCAATTCGCGATGTAAAGTAGAAACACAATAATGTCATTGTAACGTGTTTAACCTACAGTGAGAACAAGTCAGGAGCGATTTAATTTATCGTCACCTTATTTTTAAAACCAACTTATTCTTAAAGCGTCTAACTATTTCAGTTAGTTGTTCACAGTGAAGAAATCTCATAGGCCACTATAAATAATAGTTAGGTTAGGTTCTATAAAGCTCCATGATGAAATTCCATAGTTCGACTAATCGTGTTTGATTTTATTCTTCTCTGATATGGATCCCTGTAATCCGAAATAAATGATTTTTATTTTATTTTAAGTAACTTGCAGAAATTACTTGCTGACTTGTAATTTTACTTTTTCATCATCGCGGCATCGTCAGAGTCGACCAAACTACGTCCACTTTTGAGGAAAGCTTTTTTATGCGTAGGCCGCCTATAGATTTCTAGAGCAGGCGGTTGTAGATCCACTGAAATATTAACACTTGTCAGTTCAAAATACGTCCACTTTACAGGTGCCTTCCCGAAGTCCATTTTTCCCTTAAATGGTCTGCATCACAAAGCTTTTCTGCACCAACCAAACCATCAGCCATTAGCTCTTCAAGCTTTGTGCTCTACCCTCAGACAAGGGCTCTATCTATTTCCCCTTCAACTGGCACACCGGCTGAGTTGTCATATTTTTTGCATTAGGTATGAGTGGGTCTTCATCTTGGTACTTTTACAAGGGGTCACAGCCACTATAGTGTGCATGTGAACTAATATTTCGAATGCAACGCTAAGAAAATTAACATCTCTGGTTGTAATACCAGAAAAAAAGGGCAAAGAAATTTCTCCGTCTTTCGGTCATAAAGCCATTGGTAGTAACGGACTACTGGCTGATGGGAAATATTAGAGACTTAAACGTTGTCGTATAAAGTTCGTGTGTCATGCTACCGCGACCTGTGGTGCCACGACTTAGTGAGTAAGAGCTTGTGACTTGCGCCTACAAAATTCAACAACCACGAGCCATTCAACACGTGACTCCAGATAACATGCTCAGATATACAGCGAGCCGGTTATTAAATAACAAATCATGCCACTCAATAACCACCACTATCTCCTTCCGGTAAAGTGCTAAGTGCTAACACCACCGCAATGAATTTCGGTGTTGATAGGTAACATGACCCACATCATGGCTTCTGAAGGCCAAATCTGTATTGGTTCGAGTTTAAACGAGAGAATTACAATGAACGAGTTACTTACTATTGTAAATCGTTAACCTTTCAACTGTTCCTTGTGACTTGTTTACTGGCTATAATAAAATAAATAAATATCCCTAGACATTACTCCTCACAGCATTCGTTTTTGTTTTAATACTTAGTAAAGGCTAGGAAGAAGTTGATCGTATCTTTCGTATGATTCTGGCTTAGCGTGCACCTTGTCACCTTGGGTTGGATGGTTAACAGGTCAAAATTGTGCGACTTCTTGCTGGAAGTCAGTTATTAAGCCTAGATGGAGGCGTAGCTCGGCGCTGAAATGTGACAGTGGGTCTACGTATCACTCAGTAGCCGCAAACAAACTCCTTTACGTATACTGGAGTATGGCTAAGACCTTGATAAGACAGACCATTTACTTACGCCCATCAGTCAGGAGTATAAAATAGCTGATGTTTAAGTTCAATTTTGTGCCCTAAGATCTGGCGTGCGCGTTCCTGTGACAAACCATGCTAAGAGCACGATGTGAATCAAATTATCGTGGATCATTTCGGGATCTGCTGTTATTTTTGTTTGGTTGTGAATGATTGTTACATGTTATAACGACAAATACCTACAAAAAGGAGTTTATTGTTTGACATTGCAAACCGTTTGGGACCTTGAGTGCGTTGCAGTAAGAGGCTTTTTGCGATAAGTTTCAGCAAACTTTGCGCTTAATCTCTGCTTGTTAGACATTCCTTAGCAAAATGCATTCCAAAACGCAATTGTTCCGACCGGTTGAGCATAATAATGCAGCTGCCTCCAGCGCCTACGTAACGCAATCAGAAAATTTTGATGCTAAATTGTGGTCAGGGATAGCCTTGAAACCAGTTTAAAGTGTACCATAATTTCGGTACTCCAAGGGAGCAATCTCAACCACTTACATTGTTTAGGTCACCCACGCATTTAGTTAAGTGTTTAAAAATAACATGTTTTGATACAGAGAAGAGAGATTGGTTGAGCAGTCTGGCGGAAAATCCCAGCTGAATAAAATTCCTCAGGGAATGTTGCTCATAATCAATTGAGAACGCCCGATAGAATATATGAGGTAGCGATCAGTTGGGAGACCTGATTTTCGTCCCTGGTCGTCTTCGTTATTCAACGACCAATTTGGTGTAATGGTTAAGGAGTTGGCTATTACGCCGAAGGTTCGATCCCCGCACAGTACAAACATTCGTCAGCATGAACATGTCTGTTTGTATTAATCTGGGTGTTTGTATATGAGGTATGTGTGTAGGTATTTACAAATGAAATAGTATTTTTGTTTGCTTATCCTTGTCTATTTCTAATGTGTTTTTGATTTATTGGGTTGGAAGTGTGCAAAACTGAAAATGAAACCATATCTTTTACCGATGCTAAAGGAAAAACTAAGACAAACTCTACCTGGTATCTAAGTACTATACCTGAATTGTTTAGAGAAGTACATTTACCTTTCTCATGCCTACGTCATTTACGCACATTTTTGCGTAATACGAGAGCGTGTGTTCGAAGTAGTTTATTTTAATATATTTAGACACGCAGATACAGAGGCGTCCCAGTGCGTTGGTCAGTAAATGTAAAAATAAATGAAATAAATTGTAGCTACGACGCGGATGTTTTGCCGGGAAAGTTGCGTCATTTTAAAAGTTGGAGTGAGTACGAGAACTATCTACTTCCACCAATCTTTTAAGGAATCAGGGAGAACCTAATGCCTTAAAAGAAGGGTGGAGTATATCTATATAAAGATAGGAAAACAATAAAAATAAATTCAGTCTTGGCCTCAGGCGGGAAGACCGAATGTCTTTTTCTGGTTTTCCTATCTTTAGTAAGATGATAATGCATTATCCCTAATGCTAAAAATAAAACCCATTATTTAGGTAGATATGTTGTTCAACTGGAATTACTTATATGTAGTAGGTGGCTGGTCCGGACTCCGGAGCCGAAACGTGGAGACAGGACAGAGAACCAAGGTTTATCGACATAGCTCTACTAAGTAAGCCAGCGCAGTAAGCTGGGCAAACTTACCGTAGAACCTATAACCGTTGGGGTGAACACGTGAATTGAAACCTCGTCTCAGCAAGCGTAACGTAGGAGGCCACCTGGCTAGGTGGAGCGATAATTTGCGAAAGGCTGTGGGAGGGGTGATTGTGTCTATCTGAGAATAGGGCGCGGTACAGGTACAGCATTAATTGTATTAAAAACAAATCATAAAAGTAGTGGTTAGGTGTATGGCGTCGACGCGACAAACGGAAAAGTTTAAACATAATAAATTAAGTAGGCAGGTTTGTTCGATAGCGGCATGAGTCAACATTCAACAGTAGGTGACAAAATAGTAGCGTAGGTATTCTTAACAAACTTATGTAACTAAGATTAGGGTCTCTTTATATCACGGCGATGACAAAGAAACAAACGGACCGCCTGAAGGTGAGTGGTTACCGCAGCCAATGAACAAGTGCAACACCAGGGGCATTGCTCTCGCGTTGCCGACCATGCAAGAATCTTCTGAAACCCCTCTTGAAGAATGCTAATAACTCATCGGGATAATCTTGGCAGGAAGTTCATTCCACAATTTCAGTGACCTGAACTGTACCGCACCATGGCCGCTCTAGAGTATGAGATTGAAAATCCTAACGATGGAGGGCGTTGCGATGGTAGGAAGTTGCCGTGGGCTTCATCATGTCGAACAGTGATCGGAATACAACGCGGTAAGTAATTCAAATTGAAAAATACATCACAGTCTAATTGGAAACGGTTTTTTTTCGAGCTGTATTAACTTATCTTACACGTTTTTTGCCAAAAATCAAAGCATCTTGATTTTATTGCTTACTCACACTCTTGCAAAGCAACGATATTCCTACTATTGGACCGGAAGTGCTTTCGTTCAGAGTAAACCTTTAATATCACACTCACCAAGTACATTTAAATGGGCGTTCCATCTTACTAGCTGAAGAGTATATACCTCTTTAATCTATTCGCGTATTTATAGTTCCACATGCTAACTCTTGGCCATAAACTAAATTCAGAAGCACATTAGCACTCGGCGACCTTGAGGAGTCCGTAAAAACAAGCCATCGTGAAACAACGTAGGATTGATAGGCTGATGTAATTCATCCATCAATTTGTTCATCTTTGCATAAATAGGAGAAACCGATGTTAGACTGGTGATTTGTTTTTTAAAACCCTCTTAAAATCATAAGCAGTTCAGCGGTTTTAAAAACAAATTCTAAATACTTGCTTATAGAGCATACTTCGGGGTAAGCTACGTCTGGGTATCACTTGAGTGACAAAGTGGGTAAAAAAGGGCAGATTAACAGTTGAACTATAATATCTCCTTCGACAGCAGCATCCACAGCAACCAACTCGAAACAACAAAACAAACAAACATGTTGTTGGTTCCGGCGGTTTTCGAACCCACAGTCTCCGGGTTGAAAGTCCAACGCTCGCGTTCTAACCACTACACCACGGAGGAGAACGGTCAATGGACTATGGTATTACTACCATAAGGTGCTATCAACTTGGTGTGGTTGGAAGATAATCTTCCACAAATCGTGGGTTTCCTACCCCGGACACAATATTCATTTGTCTCCGCTATGTGTATGTGTATTTGGATCGGTTAGAGACATTATTTTGTTTCATATTATGTAGATGTGGTTGTGCCATACGTAGGAATGCTATGTAATTAAAACTTCGTTTTGTTACCTTTTAATAGCTACCTACAGTTTATTAATTAGAGATTTTAAGTTGTTTACTTTTAACTTGAAAGTTAGGTAATTTCGTAATTCATATAAATAGGTATTTCGGTAATCATTCACTCATTTACATAGAATTTGTTAGTACAATTAAGTTCGCAGTCAAATTTAGAGAAATATACCTACCTAATTGTTTTTACAATATAAACAGCTATAAATTTACAATTTTTTCTAGGTATTTCTAAAATAATGTTGCAATGTACCGTGCGAAACACAGCTTACATCGGCAGAATAAATAAACATTTTCAATAATATAGTGACAACATTACTTCAATTTCTTTGGTTTCCAAAGTACCTAAGCTTTTAATGTTTTCTCGGTGAAATGTGGGCTTCTGAATGTTCCGTCACCATGACGGCAACAATCAGTGTGCCTCTGACTGACCCATCAGCGATATGGTCGTTAGGGTATGTTGCGTTATGATCAGGAGGTTAGTCGTCCACCTTGCACGTGGGCACGCCGTAGATATTTTCTTCATTAATAAAAGAACATTCATTCAAAAATCAAACAAAACCTCAAACAGCATTGCAGATACATCTCTTTTTGCTAGATGTTCCGATCTTTATGTTAACTCGAAAATTTTATTGTTGCCTAAAAATAGGTGCCATAAAGTAAAATTATTATCTAGTTTTAATTGGTTCGACCTTCCGGCCGGCTTCGTCGCCGGTCGGCGGGCCCGACTACGCTACGATAAACAATTCTAGAATTTAAATTAGTCGCCATATCGACTACACTGCAAAAACTACGCATATAGCAGGCGCGGGCGCATGTATACGAGTGTGCGTGGTGTACGTGACAAAATGTACCGCTGGATGTGTGAGTGGGCAAAGATTATGGTGTAAATAAACTTTTGAAACGAGTTTAGACTTTAGACACACGAAGTGCTTTTTTGCCTACCTCGATGATGCTCTATACTAAGGGCCCTTGCTCACGGTGACTTTCTAGAGCAATGCCACGGTAGTGAAATATGCAGTCGAGATACTGTTGTGCGTATGCTTAGCGCCACTCGCGAAAAGACGAGACACAAACATAAGCGTTAGTCTGCCTACTGGCAACTGGTCAGTAGTAGTATTCGGGACGTATTGATTATGGACTTCGTTTACCCTATGTTCTAAAATTAATTCATCTAGTGAAACCTTAGTTTCACTCTGATATAAGAGATACCAATTTGTATCAAAATAACAGACATTTATTAAAAGTACGATAAAATAGTGCGAGAAACAATTATGTTATGATGAAGAAAAAAAACAAACACCCACTCTGCCGTGCTAACTAAGAGTGCAATAACTATGTTTTGACTACTTTCGAGATATTCGCGGTTAAAGATTTAATTTTTGTTTTGTGTGTCTCTTCGTAACTATTAAAGTTATTGATTTGAAACTTTTACTAAACGGTAGGTAAAATAGTGTGTAATTTTATGTAATATATTATATTTGTATATATGTCTATATACTCACTAAAAACGAAAAAACGTATTTACCATTAGGACATATGAATTGTTTCGATATAGTGTTCCTAACCATAACTGCAATAACTACACTACTTATTGCAGTATTCGTTGGTAAACCGACGTATTGCTCTTTTGACTAGCACAAACTATATGATGCCCTAAGAGCTTTAACCATATACATGTGCAATAACTGTCCTAGTTATTGCTGTTTTCCTTAGTAAAATATTTAAATTTAATTTCAGGCAACAATGGTTCATTGTAAGAACTTAATTGAACTAAGTAATTGAATTAAGACTGATTTAGATATTGGCCTCATGTTGCGCCGTTTTAGATAAAGAATTCACTATTCATAATTTAAGAAAAGAAGAACTTTTGAATAAAGAAAGATGTAAAAGAGAGGACTATTTGTTTTTTGAAGTGTTTTTTCTATTAAATGTGCAACTACAGAGTTTCCGAGTTGTGATTTAACTAATTGTTGAAAGTAGTTTGTAAGTCAGACAACGCTTATAGTTATTTCATTGATAACATTTGTTTAGATATGTACAATTTCATATAATTAAACTTTACTAATAAATATATTCTTAACAGATTACTTTGTTTTGATATATTTTCATGTTAATTTATTAAGTTCTTACAATGAACCATGGCTCCCTGAATTTAAATTTAAATATTTACTAAGAAAAACGGCAATGACTAGGACAGTTATTGCACATTTGGTAAAAACTCGTAGAGCATCATATAGTTTGTGCTAGTCAAATGAGCAATATTGTTCAGGAATACTCTTACTTATTTCGTTTATGACTAGTAAATGTGCCAAAAATAAATAGAAGAATGTATAGAACGTACTAATCGTAAGTGCAATAACTAGAGTTATTGCACTTATGATTAGCTACTTACAAATAGTAATATAAGATATTGCAGTTATGATGACCAACAGAACCGAAACTATTGAAGATAGAAAAAAGACGTCTAAGACGAAAATATAGAGCTCATTTTCCTGATTACGGATATGGTCTTAAGTCAATTTGACCAAAAACTCGACTTATTGCACTCTTCCTTAGGACGGCAGCACTGTCAAGAATGTTATTGTTTCTTACGACGATTTTTAACTACTTTAAGTAAATTGCCTACTTGCCTAGTCTGTATTGTTAATCTATGTTTGTTTTGTTGTTAGTTGGCCATGTGTGCTGTGTGTAGATTGCGTAGCGTGGATGTATGCGTGACTTGCTGCCGAACGTATTTATTTTAGGGACCGGCTTCTCCCAGCTCAGTCCTCCCAGATTGCCAGCCCGACAGCTTGTGTCAGTGATTGTGATTTGAACCTTGGAGCAAAGAAATTAAGTTGAGAATGTCGGCGTCACCTATTGCAAGGCAGGCCACGCACAGCCAGGTCATACCCTCGAGGAGGGTGCTCATCACGGACCCAGCGCAGATGCCCGATGTCTACTCGAGCACTCCTGGAGGCACTCTGTATTCTACCACACCTGGAGGTAAATGTTACAGCTTGCAAACTTAAGTGTAGTGATTAAATATAGGTCCCATTCTTCCTTTGACCATTGAACTTTCAAATTTAAATACCTAATAATATCCGGAATTAGAGGTCTAACATTAAATTTAACAAAAGTTATTTTCACATTCGTCACAAAAAAGTAAATATTAATTTTAAGAATCACGTGGGTAAGATGGTAAGATTATATCATGTCTAACGTTTACCTGTGACCTCAATTCAACTTATAAACCCAGACAAAAAAACCCAAAAATTCCAGACAAGATAAAATTACGGATTAATCCGAAAGATTCTCCACAAAAAACTACGAAGTCCCTCAAGGGGCTGCATCCGTACAAAAAAAGGGATCAACCAACAGGTCTAAAGGGATAGTGAATGATCCTTTGTCCACGATGCGTCAGTATCTACCATAGATATAGGTACCTACCTACATTTTAATGTATGTCTATAAGTATTGTAGGTAAAACTAACAAGAAGTTATAAATGTATTGCTTACAAAGATAATTTAATGAAAACCACACTTGTACAAACATCGCACTATCATTTCGCAAGGTAAGCTGTTTATCGGGTCTCAGATTAGGTCAGTACTAAATAAATGGTGATTGAAATGTGCAAGAAATATAAAATAAGTAGGTTTAATTAACGTAAAGATAATGAGAGAATATAATCGAACTTCATGGGAAGGAAACTTGTTGGCGAAAACACTGTTAAATTACCTCTAGCATTTCTTGAAGACGAAGAAAACCAGTCAGTAGCAATAAGAACAATTTAAAAACATTTTATTCAGTTAAATTTCCAAAAGCTCGAAGCAAACTTTGAAGCCTGAAGACTTGTACTTATGTATGCATGGGATATCATTGTTAAAAGATGCTAGGTACTGTGATTAGAATATCGATGAACTTTATAATCATTGACTTCAAAAAAGGCAATTTTGTGCCTACTTTTATTTGAAGAGTGAGAGTCGACTTTTACTTTTGAATCAGACAAAACAAAAACGAACTTCACAAAATACACAAAGGGTTCGCTTTCAAGGAAATGGCTCATATTAAGTAAAGGAAGCAGATGTTGGCATTCTGATAACAGTGTTATTGTCAGGTAAAACGACACGTAATGCGGAACGCTATTATACCTAAGTACGTTAAGGGCTTGTAGGAATCTAGCTTAAACCGGTTGTAAGCGGTTTCTCTCAATTATCCACTCTCAGCTCTAATATAGCCAACCTCGTGTTACTGGGGTTAATAAATGACCACGCACTGGCTTGTTATATTTAGAAGTTACAACGACCTTATGGAGATACTGCTTACTTGGCCTAACAAGCATTGGCTGTTGGACAGTCAGCATCAAAAAGATGGCTGCGTGCAGAGTGGACAAAAGCTACCATATCACTACAGGATCTTGATCAGGATTTGTTTCACTTTAGAGTTTGGTAACGCTTTAAACGACATACGACATAGGTACTGTCATTGTGGTCACAAAATTGCTTTTTTCAAACCGACAATACCTTTTTAACCGCTCTGTCCGCACACATCATTTTGGTTTTGACACATACGTGAATACGTAGGAAATAAATAAATCATTTCAGTCTTATCTTCATCCTTCATTTCTAACTATTGCTGTCCGATCGCCACACGTGGTATCACCTAACTATCGGGCCGGTGGTTTGCCCACCAATCCCTATCGTCATTGAGTTACAGATATAGTTCAATTATCCACCCACCTAAAAGATCCACTAGCAGCAAAGATTGAAAAATGAAATTATCAAAATGCAAAACTTAAAATATAAAATTATCTTCAGACACTATCATCAAAATATGCCTACCTACATAACACAGATATAAACACTTAGCCAGATATCGTGCAAACTCTCTGAATCAACAACATTGGTAATTTTCATAAAATATAGCTTAATCCTTAGTAATAGTGTCTAGAATTGATCGTAGCAAGATATTATCATAGCCAAACACGCCAGTGTGCGCCGGCGCAGTATTATGTATTATGTCATCGTGCCTCGTGGCGCGGTTCATGAATAAACAACATTAACAAGACAAAAATACGTTTGACATTTGTAAGGAGCAAGGTCAGAATTATAGCAGAAGACTAACGTGGGCAAAATGGGTTCCTTTTGGACCGTCTAACTAAACACTAGACGTGAAAAGTAATTAAAGGAAAATGTAATGTAGTCATTGGAACGAATCATTTTATTCACGTATCTAATTCGTAACAACAAGAACCGATTGAAATAGTTATTTTAGATCTTGATGAAGTTCTGACCCAATCTTGTATTAACCGCACAACAAAAACAAGTCTATAACGTGAGCATTTGCCTAAAACGGATTTTTGGAAATGAAAATGCTTATGCGGTAAAAATGCTTATGACTTATCGGTTTTTACGAAATTCCCAAGGGTGAAAGTTGTTACTATTATGAATACGAACATTGAGAACGACCCTACTCGGGCAAAGCCTTTGGCAACAGCTAGGTAGTACAGTATAAAACGGATCAAGCAGGAAAGTAAGCTTGATACAAATTGCACCTGGGGTAGGATTACCATCCGGGAATGTACAGACCACCAGGAAAGATACGATAAGATAACCTCTATTACGATGCATTATAGGTAATTTTACAGTAGCTATACTATTGTGTGGCTTCTGTACACACAAACGCCACGTGTCGCCGGCCATCGCATGCGAAACACGTGGATAGGTACTCGACCGATTGCGTAATCGAGGTGCCTTCTCGCTACAAAAACAATAAGTCATAAATTAATTATTTACAACGGTTTTCTGCCTCTCTGGTTTCTTCTATGTTATTTATCGAGTTATCGTTGAATAAGTTATAACAATGAATGGTTCACTATGAATTTTAAATCCGTAACATTTATTTGCGTGAATGTGAGGATTGGTCGTAAAAGCATGATGAATTTTATTATTCAAAAAACTGTTAAAGTACTTTCGTCAAATGAATCAAAATGTAGGTATACCTAGTTGATCATCATCATCATCATCATCAGCCTGTTGCAGTCCACAGTAAGTAAGTTGATGCGTAGTTCAAATCTTGCTACGCAAGCAGCCATCGGCGACTGCCAAACCTCATCCGTCTAACCAATTAATTAGTAACAATTACGAGTTAGGTATTTATGAATAGAGCGAAATGTCAATAAAGAGTGCAATGAGCCGTGGACAATTTGGGTCACCGACCTCAATCACCACAACCAGTTGTTTACTCCTGTTTCGCAACTCGGCAAGCTGCCATTGCGTTTAACATTCAATTCTCACGCTTTATGACGTGGATATTTCAGTAATAGGTAATTTAGCTAATGAGGTGTTTGAAATACAACCGAGAAGCAGCTGTAAAGCGGTGCATGATTGATTTTGCAAATTAGAGGAAATGTACAATGAAAGGACTTCAGAAGCTCAGAGTAAACGGTTAGGTTAGGTATCTGCTCAAAGACTTATGCAATGATGACAGGCAGCCATGCTTAGTTTTATTTCTGTAAGCGATTCTCACAAAAACAACACTTCAAATCTCGATCTCTCTCAGGCCAGCATGCTCCCTTTGATCGTCTATCACTTCACCTTGCAGTATTCACCCTCATTTTATTTTAAAGTAAATAATAAAAAATCTCATAAAGCCTATTTTGATTTAGTCAAACGATCACAGTCGCGGCGCTACCGATATTATTCTCTAGATGACATTAGCTTTAACATATACGATAATTCGGTGGTGAATCGCTACCCTGGTTTAATAATCAAATCAATTTTACAACATTGATTATTAATTTCCCCTTTCCTTCTTTCCAGGCACGAGGATAGTTTACGAAAGGTCGTTCATGATGTCCCTGCGGCAGTCACCGATCTCCCAAACCCCACCGAAATGTGCTCTGCCAGCAGCTCTCCTGAAGAACCCTGGCTCCGTCCCCCACGCTGTGTCTTCTCCAGCGCAGAAGAACCGCTCGAATTCTATCTCCTTTGACGAGTCACAGGAAACCTTCAGTATGGATCTCTAAAATCTAGATTAAGTTAATTTTAAGTAGCACCACAGGAGACAATTCAGAGGTAATTTCAAATATGCCTGTAAAGTTTAGTTGGAGTCATAGGATTCAACGTCGGTTTTCATGACACATATCAACGAATTCACAAACGCACATCCAAGTTGGGCAGCGCTTATAACTGTCAGCTCCATAGAAACTTGACAGGATGGAAATTGACGTGCTCAACCTTGAATAATGTTTTTGAATTCGGGGATCAGCTTAGTAGTGTGAAAACCAACAATACTGCTGTGTGCGCTCTTCATTCAATACCCGTTATTGACAAAACACATTGGCTTGAATGAGCTCTGTAAGACTACACAGTATTGTAAGTGAATAGGGGGGTCCTATTCTAAGAGTCAATAAAACTTGCCCGGTATGGTGTTCATGAAATAACCGCGTAGTTAGTTACTTGTGGTCGCTTTTGAAACAAATGCAAGTGTGCAAAGGCTTGAATAAATTATTTTGATAAACTGACATTCACAAATATTTTTAAAAATCAAAGAATTTTATGCCTGCTTTTTTTTATTGAGTAAACTAAGTGTGGTTTGAAAAAGCCGAAGTTTCGTCTCAGTACACAAAAAGCATTTGTTTTATGTAGTTAGAGTACTAAAGGCCAAAATAGAAGTAACTTTGTCTTATTTTTAACAAAGACTGCTTAAAATAGATATGGCCTCGACAAGATTTAGTTATATGACTTGATAGTTTAGCGGCGCGACTGACCCCGCGTTTTAAAAACGCAATCTTTTGCCACGACACAATAAAAATAAAAAAAATACAAAAACTTCAACAAAATAAACCAAAAAAACAAAAACCTCAATTTTTAATGGAATGGATGTGTGTTATGATGATATAAAAGTGGCAAGGGATTTTTGTAAATAAGTGTAATTGTAAGGCGTTTGACGCAAGTTGATAGGTGCTTAGTTAGTATTTTAACTTTATTTTTGTATAAGAAAGCAAGTGCCATTTAGTATAGAAGGAAATTTATTAAATAATTTTCTTCTAAATGTGTATTGCTGAGATCGTCAACGCTGTGCAACCTTCATTAAATGGGACAAAATGTCTATGAGTACAAGACGCGCCATTGTATAAAAAAGCGAATACTCAATTCTCATTTCCGTCTAATTTAATTGGTTTGCATAGCTTTATAATGTTGGTAGAGGTCACAGTTGATATTTCATGATACAAAAAAATTACATACTCTTGTTTCTGTTGATGTGACTAATTATAAACCCTTCAATTGTATAATCAATACCTAAATTAGATGATTAATCAAGGTGTATTTCAAAAACCCTTAGAATGTTAACTGTTATAGTATTTCCAAAAAATCTCGGTAAATATCCTTTCTTCGAGTTAGTGTTTGTATTATGAGTGGCTAATGGTCGTATAGTTCCAAAGCATTTAATATTATAAATCAAAAGTACATTTTATAGATACTATGACTCTCTTGTACTGTATTAAGTTTGAATGGAATGCAAGTGTTCAATATTTATCTAAGATGCTGTGAAGTATGGAAAGTTTTGGTTAGTACTTGGTATTACAATGTATTGCAACTGCCAGTATAATAATGAAACAAATAAAATATGTGAAAATTATTGAAATGTTTTATTCGTTCCCGTTCAGCGTAGTATTTATGAAGTGGTATTTTGGGTGTAATGACTTGAAGGTTATGTCACGTACATCTATGGGGTGGAGCAACCTTAATGTCAGATGTTATCAATTATTTTACCTCACCTCTATTAATTTATAGCAAAGGGATTGTTTGCTTACATTAAGTAGGTACTGCCTTCTCTTTAAATAATTGACTTGAAGTGCCGTGGTTGCAAAATCCGTTTTTTCGCTGTCGCATCCTTCGAATTCCATTTAACAAAAAGCATAGCTGAGAAATTCTTGCTGGGAGCTGCCTTCTCATAATTTGCCTTTATAATTAGCATCTGATTCTTAACGCTGAACAGCTAAGA
The DNA here is from genome assembly GCA_950022985.1 of Udea ferrugalis. Taxonomy (NCBI): domain Eukaryota; kingdom Metazoa; phylum Arthropoda; class Insecta; order Lepidoptera; family Crambidae; genus Udea; species Udea ferrugalis. The sequence continues at coordinate 3,601,733 of OX465532.1, read as the reverse complement.
ACAACGATAAAAGTACTTACTTAGTAAGTACAAAATATGTACAATAAGAAGTTATTATACTTTGGGCTTCATCCTCGAGATTAGAGAACAATTGTAGTTTCGCATAACTACTCGCTAATCTAACACTATAGTTTAAATATACATTAAATTTAATGTAAAAATAAAATAATATTATTTTGACAGTAAAATAGGAATATTTTGTCTTTTACACTGGCAACCCAAAGCCTACTAGTACGCAGTCGTTTCTGTCACGTCATTCGCGTTTTAGTGCTTCGCTAGTCTACACTGCTCTCAGCTCCGATATTTTTTTCATTCTACCCGCATTTCGGAGTTACATTACACGAAAAGAAAAAGTGACGAATATAGCGCTGAATACATACATTAGACGCAAAATTAGGAGGATCGAAAAGAAGATGCGAAAACGCAAGAAGCTTTCTAGACCTACTTAATAGCTCCAGTAATATAACGCGTCGCCTGTGCTCTCGCTTCAAGGTATGTACAAATACACTTTTTTTAAATAACCGTGCGAATACTGCTATGTAACATCAAGCTATTAAATGGCGAGTAATTGATGAGCGGTATCTAAAAATCGCACGACTAAAAGTCAAATAACTTACAGTGTTTATAATGACCGTGCGAATACTGCTGTGTAACATCAAGCTATTAAATGGTGAGTAATTGATGAGCAGTATCTAAGAATCGTACGAATGAAATGAAAGTCAATTAAATTCGATTAAAATAAAAGTCATGCATGATTCAATAGATGCTTCAAACATGTTATTTTTACCATAGCATTAGGGATAATGCATTATAATCTTACTAAAGAAAGGAAACCCAGTTGGTTAGTGCAGCCGCCCTGAGTGCGGAAGACGCTGGTTCGAGTCCCGTCTGAGCCCAAGACCGAATGTTTTTTTTCAGGGTTTCCTATCTTAAATTCTTTAAGTGTTTCAAATTATTCAAAGAGAAATAGTTAAGAGTAAATAGGTATTACGATTTATACAAATACTTAGGGAAATTCGCTTTGTAAGTGAATTCGTTTGCGTAATTATACCTACCAATCCAATCCATTTTAATGATATTGAACTAATCAACCATGCACTCGTGGTATTACGATTTAAACAAATACTTAGCGACCATCGCTTTGTAAGTAATTTTGTTTGCGTAATTATTCTACTAATCCAATCCATTTATGGTATTGATTAGTCGTGCAAAATAATAAAATATTATATTTTATGCACTACCTCCTGATAGCCAAGACCTCTCAGAACTGCCGTTGACAGATTCCATCGCTCCGAGGGAACAACTTGGCCCACCTGCTTAAAAGGTGGATTTGGAGGTTAGGGAACCCGCCTAGGCGGCCCCCACGCCGGTTACGGCTTCGGCCGATGAATGCCCACTACAAGGGAATATCCTTGACTTACTGGGCGACCCCAAAAAAAAAAAAAAAAATCTAAAAAGATGGGTGATAATATTCAGAAAGATATCGCCCTTCGATGGGAGCATATCGCTATTACGAGGAGAAAAGAGCTCTACCGGCATCTCCTGTTACCTGTACCTGTTAATAGTCAAAGATTATCTGCGCCGATTCTGAACCCAGAGATTAAGGCTGCATTATCAGATACTATGATAGGCAAGGACAACATCGCGTCCCCAGCCTCACAATTTTTAACTTGAAACCTCGGCTGGCGAACAGCAGGCAGCCTGCCAAGAGGACACAACATCTTGTCTCGCACACTCAAGCGCAGACCGCGGCGCGCCGCAAAGGGGTGCACGGCAGCGCAACCGCCACCGCCTCCTCTGGCCCCGCTACCACCGCAGCAGCGGTTCAGGCAACGCCCTTAGCAGCGACAGTAGACTGGGTAAGTTTTTTTTCTGGTCTCCTGTCTTTATTTTACAACCAATGGTGTCAAATAACAAATGACTAGGTATACCATTATGACGCGTTAAGCGTCACGCTATCCCATTTTTATAAGCCAGTAATACAAAAGAGTATCCCAAAACCTCCAAAGACTGTAAAAGACAGAAAATAGGTATAACTTATAATGAAGCCATCGTTGATCTAATAGCCTCTAGGGCTATTTCAGAATCTGATAGTCGTGTAGGCCAATTCTTATTAAGTTATTTTTTTGTTAAAAAGAAAGATGGTAAATCTCGTTTTATAATAAATTCAAAATCGCTAAACAAATTTATAAAAACTGAAAACTTTAAGCTAAAGGACCTCAGAACAATTTTAAACCTAAAAACTAGTTTTCAGGGATTATTTTATGGCCTTTTTTAGACTTAAACAACGTTTATTTTTTGGTCTCAGTTAATAAACAATATAGAAAATACCTAAGGTTCAGTTATCGGGGAAACTCTTTGAACTTATAAGATGTTAAATTGGCTTATGTACTACAGGCAGCCCCTTAAGTGTTTACCAAATTACTCTAACCAGTTATGTCCCTGCTGAGATCTAGGGGTCATATTAGGTCATCTATATATTTAGATGACCGGGGCTGTATAGCCCCTGATTGTCAAGAATGTTCGGATGATAAAAGTCAAACTAAGACATTATTTTGAGTAATTAGGTTTTATTATTAATGCATAAAAAAGCTGTTTTTTCTTCATCAAACCAATGAACTTATCTTGGATTCGTAATTGATACAAAAAATATATTATATATATGTATATATATATGCCTTGAGGCATTAAGTCCGCCAATTGTATTTTTTTTTTTTCATTGTGCAATTAAGTATTAATAAATAAATAAATATAGTTACTGAATTGTATAAATTGAGCAAGCTTCAGCGTTGCTTCAATCGGTAGTACGCACGTGTGGTCGGATTGTTAACCTCTTCGCTAAGACTTCGAAAGGTGTAAATATCTTGCTCTTTTACAGTCAGGAGACTGATAGTTACAATAAAATTGCTTGCCTAATAATTTACAAGACAATATGCAATGGTGGATTAAATCCGTAATAAAGGCGACTAATCCCATTGGTCAAAATACTTACACCTTAGAAATCTTTTCCGATGCAAGCTAAAACCTGGAAGGGGGTAGTATGCGGCGAGAAGACCGCAAAGGGCCAGTTGAGCTCTGAAGAGGCTATAAAACACATGCATTTTTTTTTTGAGTTAATATCTGCGTTTTTTGGTCTAAAAACATTTGCGTCAAATTTTGCAAATGCCAAATATTATTAAGGATTGACAACACGACGGCTATTTCGTATATCAATCGGGTGGTTGGCGTTCGTTTCCCTCAGTTGAACAGATTGACCAAAACCAATATTTGGAACTTTTGCTTCATATACTTACGCTTCAAATATCAGTTCGATAGAAAACCAGCGACCAGACACGGAACCCAAGTGACTCCATCCTGAGACAGAGTGGGAATTAAGCAATCAAGCTTTTGATCGCATAGTTTCAGACTTTTGGCAGTCCCGAAATAGACCCTTTTTTGCAACCTGACGAAGTATCTTGACTTTGTGTCTTGGTTCAGAGATCCTGGGACCCGTGCAGTAAACGCTTTTCCTTTAAACTGGGGTAACTTACATTTTTACGCGTTTCCCCCTGTTTCTGCTATCGCAAAGGTTCTACGAAAAATAAGAACGGATAAAGCGCAAGGGATAGTTGTAGTGCCTTATTGGTCTACACAACCGTGGTTTCCGTTGTAATATCAACTGATTGTTCCTGACTGTTCAATTTTTAAGCCGAGTGATAAACCATTGAATTCTGTTCCTAACAGCACAACGAAGCTTCCAGTGTGCAGACTTATATGACCGGAAAATTATCAGGGAACCTTTCGAAAGAAGTGTGCCATCCAGTTCATTAGCTAACATTTGTACATCTTTAAGTTACAGACATTCAATAGTTTAATACTCAGAAGTTTTTAAACGTTGGTTTGTTTTTTTTCAATACAAAAAAAAAAAAAAAAAAAAAAAAAAAAGAAAATGCGTTCAATTCATGAGCCAAATACAGGACACTGAATTGTTACCAGTCAGCCCTATCCTTAATTATAGAATCGATAGTATCGACCGATGATGGACTCAATAGACTGTTAAAAGGTTTTTATTTTATTTTTTCAAACTCCGACCCAAGTATAAGGTTACTTGGGATACCTCCATCGTACTAGACTACTTGGAAAATGTATACCCAAACGAGAATCTGCTTTTAGTTCAGTTTGCGAAAAAGACTGTGACCTTACTAGTCCTAATCACAGCCCACATAGTCCAGACATTGTCACTTATACTCACATCGTTGTTCTGATTCGATACATATCAAGATACCAGGAACTATAAAGAACCACAGGTTAGGCACCCATCAGTCCTGTCTTATCATTCCATTATAGGACATTAAACCAGATATTTATCCTGCCAATGCATTGTTAAAATACATAACACCACCAAATTGCCTATAACCTATTTATCAGTAACAGAAAATCATTCCATTCGGTTGGCAGTCAAACCCTCAAGCAAGTGGATAAGTCTAGCCTGAATGAAAGCAGTATTGACACTTCCACATTCTCTGCCCACTCTACCCGACACGCAAGCACCTTTGCCGCCAGCAGGCTCGGTGTCAACAAAGATTGAATTAGAAATACTTACTGCTGGGTGGAGTGTGACTCTAACGTTTTTTTGGTAAACTTTATAACAGTGAAGTTGTCCATAACGATCCAAGCGAATCAGCTTTATCCATTTGGGGTCTTCAGTATTTAATTTTTCTCTTTCATCCAAAAGCCAATTATGGGTTCTTTAGTTCTTATGATAAATCTTATTAAAGAAGTAACATTTATTTTTTTAATTGTGGCAATAATATGCTGAATGATAACAATGTGAGTTGTACATTGTTTTTTCTCAAGGTGACTGTGAGAGATATTTTTATTTTGCAATAAATCGATTCTTAGCATTATGTTGGGATTATTATTAATTAAGATTTTGCAATAATATTTCCATCTCTTTCAACATCTACAATTGTTCTCTAATCTCGAGGATGAAGCCCAAAGTATAATTGATGATTAAACGAACTTACCTTAAGTGAAGTTCTATCATAATTATACGAGGGCTTCATCCGAAGAGATTAGAACCCACCCTCCCTACAGACCCCATAAGAAATATTATTACAACATCTGAAAAGACGCTGTTTTTTTTTGAATGGCCGTTAATAGAACAAGAGTTTGTTTTATTTACAGTTTGTTTTATACATAACAATTATTACTGACTGTTGTCTACCAAATACTTTTAACTAAATGACGTGACAGAAACGACTGCGTACTAGTAGGCTTTGGGTTGCCAGTGTAAAAGACAAAATATTCCTATTTTACTGTCAAAATATTATTATTTTATTTTTACATTAAATTTAATGTATATTTAAACTATAGTGTTAGATTAGCGAGTAGTTATGCGAAACTACAATTGTTCTCTAATCTCTTCGGATGAAGCCCTCGTATAATTATGATAGAACTTCACTTAAGGTAAGTTCGTTTAATCATCAAGTATAATGTTGAATACCGGCTTAGTTGTGAGTCTTATGGTCTATACAAGTTAAACAAGGTTGAAAATAGTGTTTGAAAAATTACACAGGAAAAAGGAATGACACCTACTCGTATCTAGAAGAAGTGCTATTTCTCCAAAAAATTAAGGATAAAATAACCTCCTCATAATGATTGATGATGATGATGTAGGATGTGAAATAACTCGTTATCTATATATGTATATTCGTTTGTCTTTCAAACACACCTCGCACTCTTGCTGATGCAGTTCATGCAGTCAGCTCCATTGTGTAACCTCAGAGGCCCTAATGCACTTTGGGTGTCGAGTTACTGATCAATACAGGTAGCTTGCCCACACACGCCAGGGTGCCTACTCTGGTGCAAAATATGAGAAATTTCGGGAAACTAAAAAGGGCAAAATTTAAAAAGTTACACTTCCTCGTAACTACCTGAGTACTACTAAGTACTAAACGTAAGTAGTGATGACAATGGAAAACGGCACTATACAGAACATTGTATGAAAAAAATATTACAAAACTTCATGTGTGTGATCTGTCAAAAGTAAATTAAACGCTTAGAAAAACTATAACTGATGATTATATTCCCCACTCGTAACTATTAAATTAGTGCAGTGTATGTTGCCTTACTCGTTAGTAAGACTCACTAAAGTATCTCACTTTGAAACTTACAAAATTGCCCTATCACGAGTATCAGTTTTAACTAAACAAATATTCAGGTATTACCTACATTCGATTTTCAAAAAAAAATCTGTTTTGTGAGGTCTCTTAGTGATTTCTACTCTTTGTCGATCATATGAAGGATATCCTTCTGCCCTTTCAAGATATTGCTAGATTAATTTTATTGATAGAATGAAACAAATGATACGAGTATAGTAACGAATGAATACGTATTGCAACACACTCATTGATTAGTTGCAGCGACACTATTGTTTGACTGAAGTAGGTGAGGGTGGGAAAGGGGTGAAATGTATGGGGTGTATTTTTCAAAGCTAGGCTATTTTCAGAATGAAGCAAGAATCACATTTAAATAAACAACTTACAAAAATAAGACTATATCTGCGTTTTCTATGGTATGGTGGTATGGTAAACGTCGAAAATCAACAAAGTTAAAAAAGCACCGTTTTTCCAAAATGTTTAATTATTTTCCAGAAAATGGTTCTAAACCTATCTCGAAAACTTGGCACATTTTGAAAACAATACTATGTTTAACTCTATGGTGAAATGAAATTGTATGTCAAAGTAACAGTTGAGAACACAACAGTTTGAAAGTTTGTGGGCTTTCTCACGTTGCCTTCCAAAGTCCAAAGTTCAACAAGCGTCATTCCTCAAGTTCACGTTTTTATTTAAACTTTACTCAACTTGTCGACTTTTTGCATGTGATGTGGTGTCGAAATACCAAAGCGAATTGTTCTAAAATTACCGCACGGTCTCTTAAATGTGACTGAACTACCAGCAACGTGATTTGTTATTTTGTTTCAAGATTTTACGAAAGTTGAATAGGCAATGTACTAATACCAACAGTTTGGTGGTGGTCAGACAACTACAAATAAATCGGTTTCAAAAGACGATTTGCTTCAATCCTTTATTCAGTAATAATATGATTACTGTCATTGACCCTATTAAAAATATTTTAACCAACTTTTCTCAATTAATGAAAGTGACTGAATTTAATAGAATCAGAGGACATTGCCTCTGCAAAGCATCAGGCGTTAACTCCAAACAGATTATAAACACGTGTAAATGTCAAAATACGAGTACATTCCTTCATCAGACTTGTTTATTATGCCTTCTATCAAGCCAGGAGGTTGTTGACCCCGCAGTGTTTTACAAATCTATCACGCGGAGGTTAGCCTGCGATTAATATTCAGCCCCAATGATGGTGGGGTAGGGTTGTTTGTTGCTTGGGGTGTTTTGTGCAATCACTCAATCCCCTTTTCACCCTCTCCCTAGTGCGTGGCGTAATCTGTCTGGATCTAATCGCTTTTGATACTTGCTGGTCCCGAAGCTAACACTGGTAGACGTATGACGGGATAGACGTGAGGGAATGTGATAATTAATACGTAGGTGTGCATAACTATGCTGACTCCTTATTTAATTCCATGAAATGATTTAATATTTGAGATCGTCATAACAAATCATGAGTACAAATCTGTCCGGAACACCTTGTTGTTTGTTGTTGTACTTGTGGTTCCTTGCACAATTTCCGACTAACTCTCATATTAGAAGAAGCCGATTAAAAACTCAAGCTGCGTAAACGGATAACAGCGTCAGTATGAATCTTTTTACAAAAATCTAATTTGCAATTTTCAGACGGTGATTTTAGGCATACGTTGGGAAGAAGCCCACAGTTGATCTGTTTTTTTTTTTTTCAATGGTATTGTTTTGGAGCGAGATAAAGCTGTCGCGTAGCGCATGTCAGGTCCGCAGTTTAAAAAATAATGTCCGATTTATGGTCATCACAAACTGTGGCATGTATGGCACGTTCCTCGCAAATCGCCGGCTGCTCATAATTGACATTGGAATCAGAGCGATCACGTTCCGAGGCCGCTGTAATGTGTTTAGCGAAGCCCCGCGTCCGCCCCCGCCGGGGCGCCCCTGCCATGCTAATGCGGCTTGCGTGAGAATACCGGAGGATGTCGCCCCTGAGATGTAGGTTTTAGCTAGACCGATGAGGACTTTATCATTTTATTTTTATTTAACCTATTGTGCCCCCCACCTGCTGGTCCAAGGTCTACAATTGTAAAAAGTAAAAAAAAAATTGTAATAATTTATTCAGAGGCACTTGGTACAGCAAATTAAATAAATTATACAGGAGCAAAAAGTGTCACTGGAACGTCCCAGATAGGACTGACTTCTAGCTAGGATATAAATGTTTTAATGGCTATTATTTTAATTGGCTTTAAAATCAGATTTATTCGAAGAAGATTTCGTTTCATTTATTACATTGCTCATAATAAATAATGAGTACAATAAATACTTAGTGGCACGAGCTCCAGTTCAGACTCAAAGAGTCGTGGGTTCGATTTTCGTCCAACAAATATTATGGCTGCAAAGTGTAAACAGATTTAAGTAAGCTCTGTTTGCACTCCGAACCTGATGTGTAACTACACTTACTGACAACAGGTACAGTACCTGTTAGAAGTTGCAAGTATAGTCTGCGACAACATAAGTGTGTTAGCGTTAGATATAACGTAGGTGACCCGGCAAGTTCATAAGATTGGAGCTTAAATGCATGGAACATTTGCTGAATCTGAGCACAAAATGCAGCTTCTACAATCAGCAAGCAATTCAGCAAGCTGGAGTTATAGAGACTCATAGACTAAATTATGTACTAGTCTATATATACTTATCCTATGTTGAGTGCATAAGTTGTCGCTCTTGTCAATCGGTGTTTCGCCGGCAAAGGTCGATTACTGAAATTGAAATGCCGTCATTCACATTTGAACTAGTCTAGGCGAGCCGGCAGGCAATGTCGCAGTTCCTGTATTGTACAGAGAACCCCCGTCAGCCCTCAAAGGGGGGAAGACTCCCCTCCAATTTGCTGAACAACGTCCGTTCTATTTTACAGGCAAAGTTTGAGCTATTCATTTTTTATGACATGTCTGTATGATGTCCGAGATAGTGTATATTATAATTCGTTTATACATGCGTATTATGCGTACTTCGTGTATAAATGTATTGGCTGCCTGGAACTGTTTACTTTATTCAGGAGCTGTGCAAAAGAACCCAGGGGTCTGTAACTTTTAGTATTTATTCAACGACCATATTTCAATGGCTTGGAATGCAGGGCTACTTTAGTGTCAACCTTCAAGAATTTGAGTAAAACTTTAAAATGCTGAAAATGCTTATAACAAATGGGAACTTATTTTAAATTTTCAATTAAAATTTTATAAAATTCTGTTTTAAAACTGCCAGTTAGTTATCCTTTGACAGCAAAACAGCAGTATTATTAGTTATTTTCCCTGTTCCTCAGTCCAGAACTCCAGCCCCCCTCTTCCGCTTCGGCGAGCCGTAGCGTCGGCACAAAAGAGCAGTCTCTTTCATTGCGATGCTGACGGTACTCACCTAGTCACTAATTAGAATGTTATGCAATTTAATTGCAAACTCTCCTACCTAACAGTTGAAAAGGAGGAATTATAAAATTAAATGTTCAAAAAGTGCAAGTTAGTCGCTGGCTTACAGGTAAAATACAGGTTCTCTAAAATCGGCCGGTCATGTGAGGGTTTCGATATCTTAATTGAAAGAGCAGTTTGCTAAACTGGCAGTTGTATATCGCCTTTACAAAATCAGGACGAGGAATTTCTGACTCTGTCAGACGCTGTGCTTCATGAAAGTTGTTTGGCCTACGAAGCGCTGCCTGGTGGCAGAAAATCATCATCAGCCTATGCTGGTCTATTGCTGACCGTAGGGCTCCCCTAATGTGCACCATTGCATATCAGAGTCAGAAAGCTCATTGCGCTAAAAACCATATTATTAATTAGCCAAATGATGACCACTGCTGAACATAGGCTTCCCGCATAAATTCCCAGAGCGACGGTTCCAGTCAGATTGTACAGTTGCACAATCATCTTGTATGGTCATTCGTTCACCTAGTACTTAGGTGTGCATCGCACTCTGTTTTTGCCACCAAATGGTCTTCATTCTAAAACGTTTCTGAAAAAATGACTCTTCTTCACGCTTCGTGGCATAACTTAAAAAAAATTACAAATACAACGTAGCATGCTACACCGCGCGGCGCCCGCTACGGATGCTACGAAATGACTACGACTAATGTTAGTAGTGAGAATGAGCCTTCTTGTAGTTAAATCTTAAAGAATTAGACAACCTGTTTTACAGGAAATATTGACTTAAATTATGGAAGGAAAATCGTAGTTGAAATGGATTGAAGGGAGCTAGCTCCTTATAAGCTTGTGGTCCTAGCTTTTTATTTATATTATTTTAAGTATATTATATTCAGTATGCATCGAAAGGTTACCTATACTTATATTTATGTATAGGTAATCTTTATTTGTTGATTGGAGTGTTCATCCGTTAACTATTTGAATTTTAATTGTAGTTTAATAATGGAATGTCTTCATTGAGTAAAAACTACAATGACTTTAGAGCTATAATAGTTTAGACAATGCCTTCCTAAGCCACGCTAAAAAAAATATTAATCTTGAGGTAAAAAGATGCAGCCAAACAACATGGCACTTTTCCATTGAGCAACTTTATGGATAATCTGGGAAATTTTATGTACAAACTAGTGTAATAAGGATCTCATATTTACTTATATACATTGTTCTAGTCCCATACTTAGGTCAAGTCATTACCTCAAGTCACGGAAACCAGAACCAACGGTACTACAAATACCAGACCCACCTCAAATTTCGCTTCGTCAACAGACATGAGTCATAAAATTTTATTTGTTCGGGTAAACTCGCACGTCAGTCAGATGGTAAGGTTGGCGACCGCAGAGGCTTTTTTAATAGCAGCGGTTTAAAAAAAAATAGGTCAGGTCGGGGAAGGCAACCTACATTCACTCCTCCGGGACTCACGCCGTCAATCGGAGACTCAATTGGCTTTCAATATAATTATAGAAACACCACATTGTTTTGTAGCGACCCCATTTTGATTTTGTCCAGATATTAATTAAAAATATTTTTTTTTTCCATTTATTATCACATAAAAGATCTTATAAAAAATACAGTAGGTAATTTAGCATAGCAAAACCACTAAGCTTTAAAATAATACTAAGTAATGAGTTGACAATAAGCCAGCCTGCTGGTAGGTAGGTACTGGGAACAAAAATACAGACAAGAATTGGACGTATACATGCTAAGCGGTTATAATTGAAAATTGCGATCACAAACTAATGTTTGTGATCGCAATTGAAGTGAAGAGAATGGAGAAAATGTACTTTAAGCTTGTTTTTGATATTTTGTGGAGTTAATTTTTCTCGCAATTCCGTAGTTAGTTTATTTAAATGTGCAATGTCAACAGTTGTTAAGCCGATAACCGATGTTAAGTTTACGCTAGATTGAGAAGTCACTCAACGGAAAAAAATATGTATTTCGAGCATCTCCGTGCTTCGGAAGGCATATTTAGCAGGAGGCCTTAGGGCGGCTTGATAACATTTCATTCTATTCAACGCATGCTACGACGATGGCTACAAGTCGTAGCAGGTAATGACTACGTCTTAGGTATGATTTCGTAGGAATCTACAGACTTAATTATCTGTTATGTATATTACGTAGTTGCCCTATAAATATAAAAAATGGGAATAAAACGAATCAGGCAACCCATATTCAGGGGAAATATTTACTCAACGTAGAGGAAAAACCACAGGTGAACGGGATTAAAGACTTCCGCGAAAAGCTTTTAGATTCGCGACCGGGCGAGCTTTTTAATAGCTAAGCGTTTTTAAAAATGAAAATTGTTTTTAGGTCAGGTCGCGGGAGTCACCTACATTGAGGACCCCGGAAATAAGGCAGTCAGTCGGTGACTCGATTAAAATCGATTCGGCAACACCGCATTATTATGTAAGATACAGTAGAGATGTAGTCATCAACTTGCGTCATATTATACATGCTGATTTTATTGAACTGTAGATCTTTTGTTTTCGTTGGACGCTGAAAGGCTCTATCAAAGGCTGAAACTGAGTAGTCCCGTTAAAGAAATGTTTTAGCAGGGTCTGGGTGTTTCAACAAACCTCTCGCCCAATTCGAGAGCTTTCTGTCCGAGGTGGAAACGCTGATCAGCCGCTACCGGGCCGATCAGCGCCAGATCCAGGTGCTCGTCCTGGGAGATCTTAACGCCAAGTCCATGGTGTGGGGTTCCCCCTTGACTAACGCTCGGGGTCATGCGGTCGAAGAGTGGGTGGCTGCCGATGGTCTTACAGTCCTAAATCGGGGTTCTGTCCAAACGTGCGTGCGACAGCAGGGTGGGTCCATCGTGGACGTTTCGTTCGCGAGCCCCGCTCTAGCGCGCCGTGTATCGGACTGGAGGGTGTTGGAGGATGTGGAGACGTTCTCGGACCACCGGTATATCCGGTTTGACGTCTTCACAAGCCTAACGCCCCACACCAGTCCTAGACAGAATCCCATCGGTAGGGATTGCCCCCGCTGGGCTTTGAAGCGGATGGACAGAGAGGCACTGGAGCTGGCCTCCATAGTCCAAGCATGGGTGCCCGCACTCGACGGCCCGTTTGTGGTGGACGCTGAGGCGGAATGGTTCCGGCAGGCGTTGTCGCTAGTCTGCGACGCGGCCATGCCCCGGGCCAGGTCTCTCCCGCCGAGACGCCAGGTGTATTGGTGGTCCGCAGACCTGACGCAACTCAGGCAAGCTTGCATTAGGGCGAGACGCCAATACACCCGGTCCCGGCGCAGAGCGCATCGAAATGAGGACAGGGAGGCCCTCCTATATGGGGTTTATAGAGAGGCGAAACGGGCTCTCAAAGTGGCGGTGAATAAGGCTAAAACCGAAGCGCGGGAGGAATTTTTGGCCACGTTGGACAGAGATCCGTGGGGGCGGCCGTACCGGATGGCTATGGCTAAGCTCCGACCATGGGCCCCCCCACTCACAGAAACTCTGCCACCCCCGCTGCTCGAGAGTGTGGTTGAAGCTTTGTTCCCGACGAGAGGCGATTTCTCACCTCCGCCGATGGGCACCATTGGAGTGACAGATGAGAGTGCAAGCGAGGCGCATCCGGTGTCTGCCGACGAGATGGGTGCGGCCGTTCTGAGGCTACGGGCAAAGACCACCGCACCGGGTCTTGACGGGATCCCAGGGCGTGCTCTCGCGCTAGCACTTAAATGGTTAGGACCAAGGCTCCAAAGCCTATACACGGAGTGTCTTGTGCAGGGCCTTTTTCCGCGACAGTGGAAGACCGGGAAATTGGTCCTGCTCAAAAAGGAGGGTCGACCGGCGGACTCGCCTTCCGCGTACCGCCCAATCGTTTTGCTCGACGAGATGGGAAAACTTTTGGAGCGGGTTATAGCTGCTCGTCTCGTCGAGCGGATCGAAGGAGCTGGACCGAATTTAGCGGAATGCCAATTTGGCTTTCGACGCCGCCGATCGACAATTCACGCGATACAGCGTGTCAAAGAACAGGCTAAGGTGGCCATGGCTCAGGGTGAGGTTGTGTTGGCAGTATCATTAGATATTGCCAATGCCTTCAACACGATCCCCTGGGCTTGTATCGAAGAGGCCTTAAAATATCACAATATCCCGATATACCTGAGGCGAGTGGTTAGCTCGTATCTACACGAGCGCTACGTTGAGTATCCCGGACGAGACGGATGGCAGCGACGGTCAATGTCATGCGGTGTTCCACAGGGGTCGGTCCTCGGTCCGCTCCTTTGGAACATCGGATACGACTGGGTTTTGCGGGGAGCTAACTTGCAGGGTGTCAGCGTCACGTGTTACGCGGATGACACCCTGGTAAGCGCCCGGGGGAAAAACTTCCGAGAGGCCGCACTACGGGCTACTGCCGGGACGGCACAGGTGGTAGGGCGCATTCGTCGCTTAGGCTTGGAGGTGGCTCTGCACAAGTCCGAGGTCTTGTGTTTCCACAAACCCCGGCAAGCTCCTCCAGCCGGAGCACATATTGTGGTGGGTGGAGTTCGCCTCGCCGTCGAGCCGACGATGAAATACCTCGGTATAGTCCTCGACGACCGCTTGAACTTCCGCCCTCACTTCAAGTGTTTGGCGCCAAAATTGGTGAAGACAGCGAATGCACTTGCAAGGGTATTACCTAATCTAAATGGGCCACAAGATACCTGCCGAAGATTATACATGGGTATCGTGCGATCCATTGCTTTATACGGGGCCCCAGTATGGGCAGACGCCCTGACTCGCCGGTTAGCGTCCAATTTGCGCAAGCCGCAGAGGACGATGGCGATCAGGGCAATACGAGGGTATCGCACGATCTCCCATGAGGCGGCGTGTGTGCTGGCACGGTCCTTGCCCTGGGATCTGGACGCGAAGGCCCTGTCTGCCATGTTCTTCTGGCGGGAGGAGGCGCGCATTCGGGGCAGGAGTCTAGCGCCGCAGGAAGTGACCGCCCAAAAGACGGATCTTTTGATTCAAGCCCTGCAGCAGTGGCAAGACAGGCTAGAAGATCCTGTAGCGGGATTGTGGACAATCCAAGCGATTCGCCCGCATTTCAAACCTTGGTTTGAGCGGCGGCACGGCTCTCTTTCTTTCCGTCTGACACAGGTCCTCTCGGGGCATGGCTGCTTCGGGAGGTACCTGTGCCGCATCGGCAAGGAGCCGACCAGCCGGTGTCACCATTGTGACAGCCCAAATGACACGGCCCAGCATACGTTAGAGGTATGTCCGGCCTGGGCTCAGGAGCGCAGTGTCCTAGCTGCCGAACTAAGAAGTGTTGTCACGCTGCCACGCGTGTTGGAAGCCATGGCGGCAAGTAGACGGTGCTGGGCTGCAGTTGTCGCTTTTAGCGAAACTGTCATGCTGGACAAGGAATCCGCCGAGCGTTCAAGGGAGCTCGCAGACCCTAGCCGGCGGAGAAGACGACGCAGAGGCGCTGGCGTAATGCCTTAGTGCGTCCTCTTAGCCCTGTGGTTTGGGGCGTTAGAATTCGGCCAAGGTTCCCCCCCGCCTGTCGTAAGAGGCGACTAAAGGGGGGCCCCGGGGTCGCCAGGAGTGCACATGGTGGAGACTGTGTGCTTCCATTGCACGAGCGATCCTGTGGAGGGCGGCGGTGCGGGGGGGCCTCGCACTGCCGTGAACGCCCGTGGGTGTATGAGGGGAGGCATAACTCCCCTCGTGAGGAGCTGGGTTCCCAGCACAGCGCGCCAGGGGTTCACTGATAGAGTCCCTCACGGGGGTCCTCGGGGATTCCTGGTACCGCGCAGAAGATGGCCTCCGCGGAGTTTAGTGGGTATGCCCACGCCCACTGGGGTGGGCGAGCCCCACACTCCCCCGCTCCCGTACTCAGGGAGCGGGATAGTGCGTAAAAGCATTCTCCGCGTAAAAAAAAAAAAAAAAAAAAAAAGGGTCTGGGTGTTTGTGACCTGGTTTCCGTAACATAAAGTAAACCTGTTAAACCTAAACAAACAAACAAACAAACAAACAAACATACATTTATTGACAGCTATAGGTATTTACAATATTGAAGATGTTATACAATAAACATGTGCACTATAACTTGCCGTACCGGCATACAATACAGGAATTTTCCTGAACGTTTACATTGGTATCTAAAACGTAAAAAACTAATCTAATCTAAAAAAATAAACTTATTACATTTACAAAACAAAGGTACTTTTTACAATGTATACAATTACTAATTTAATAAGCAACTGAACTCGAAACATTTACAGATTTTACTTTGGACAAATTCTACTGTTTTTTATAAACAATATATTTTTGTCTTCGAAATATTCAGTTATTGAATAATAGCACTTATTTACTAATAATTTGAATAATTTTTGTTTAAAACAATCAATATTTAATTCTTTCAATGAATCGGGTAGATGATTAAACATTTTTGGCATTATTGCAAAGGAACTGTTGTTGAAGAAAGTGGTTCGAGATGTATGGTGAGGAAGAATGTCAACTTTGTTCTTAGTTTTTCGTGGATATCGCGCTGTTCGGAATTTAAAATAATGTGGATTCATTTTCACAAAGAGGCACGCTTGGTAGATAAACATTGACGCAAGAGTTAATAATTTTAATTTAGGAAATAAAAGTCTACAGCTATGCATTTGATTGGCTCCAAACATTGCTCTGATGCATTTTTTTTGAGCGCGAAATATAGGCAGCAAGTTCACATTAGCTGAATTTCCCCAGTGCATAATGCCGTAACGTAGGTTCGAGGCCACATATCCATGGTATGCGGTAAGTGCAGCTTTTTGAGATACTGTACAAGTCAATCTTCTCAAGGGAAAAACAAATTTGCTAATTTTATTGGTTAAATGGACAGAATGTGGTTTCCAACTCATGTGATTGTCGATTACAACACCCAAAAAACGTATTTCTTCTACTTCCTCTATATCTTGTTCATTGTATTTGACGGTAACATTTTTCTTAACTTTTTGGGGTAAGTGAAACTGCATGTGCTTTGTTTTGTTGAAATTAATTTTTAACTGATTATTTTCCATCCACATTATAATACTTTTTAGAGCTGAATTTATTGAGTTTTCAAATGTATCTACGTTTGCGGTTGATTTATCTCTAATAACTACAGAACAGTCATCTGCAAATAAAAATATCTGATTGTCGACACATCGACCTACCAAATTATTCGGTCTCTAGTAGGTATCAAACATTACGAACGTGTGACTTATGTCCGGGATCTCCTAGTCGATACTTTCCTGCTCCAACAACCGTCCCTTTAGCCTCCAAACTGCTACTTTTAACTTGTCAATGCTGAATTCTTTCCATTGTGAGTACTTTATAAAGTCATATTAGCTAGCCACCTAGCTATCTACTATCTAAAAAGCTTCTAAGTTGAGCGCATCTCTTTAATGTCATTAAGATGCATGCTAATATTGGCAACGTTGCCGTCGGCTCCCGTTTCAAACCCCTTCATTCTGCATTTGATAGGACACAAGGGGCAGACAATGAAGTGTTCAATAGTCTGGGATGCAAAACTACAGTCACACCCAGTTTGCGGTAGGTAGATAGGCAGGTAGGTACGTGGTGTAGCCCGTCATGCTTTCTTGTCATGCTGCGGCCAACTAGGCACTTAAGAGACCACACTATAACATAAAAATATCATTTCATATGAAAAATAACATGCTGTGTTTGATTGTTGCTGCGTAGCATTGTTCTAAAGCTTAGCCACGATTAGTGTCAGAAAAGGCTATGAAGCCAAACGTAAGGTCTAAGAAGTACGACTGCAAATTACCATTATTTAATCTCAGTTTCTATTTTACGTTTAGTTACAATTAGTATATTACTAATTTTCAGGATCAAATCTAGTATTTTTGAAATGAGTACAACTAAGCGTTGCAGGAGCCTGTACTTCTGTTGACGGGTAATAGTTCCAACGCATAGATTCTATTGCTATCCTAATTGGAACTAATAAACCGATCTGAGTTTGTGGGTT
Source organism: Udea ferrugalis (assembly GCA_950022985.1). Taxonomy (NCBI): domain Eukaryota; kingdom Metazoa; phylum Arthropoda; class Insecta; order Lepidoptera; family Crambidae; genus Udea; species Udea ferrugalis. The sequence continues at coordinate 3,584,192 of OX465532.1, read as the reverse complement.
TGTTTACCGGGCGGGGCGGGCTGCGGCGGCCGGCGGGCGGCGGGCGGCGGCTGGGGCCCGCGCATCAGCTGGTTGCGCGCGCCGCGGTCGATAGCGAGCCTGGGTCCGCGCGTGCGTGCCGCTATCGAGCCCAAACGGGCCGCCGCCATCGTCGGCCGCGCACGTCATGCATGGGACTTAGCGGGTGCAGTCGCGCGGGCCACATGGGCACCGTGCTGAGCTTCAGCCCGCGCGAGCGGCGCCCGCCCGCCGCAGCGCCGCCGCCCGACCGCGCCGCGCTGGCCTACTCCTACGAACGGCTCAACAACGCCAAAAACAGAGAGAACCGCGACCTCCCGAGAGACGAGAGACGCGCTACCCTCGATGACGCCGCCAAGATCATCTCCGAGAAAACCGCTCTAGAAAAGAACCTGAAAAAACACTCGCTGTTTATAAATGCCCTTTCTTGGAAACGGTTTTCCACAGCCAATAACAATAAGAAGAAATTAGAATGCAAGAGCAAGAGTGTGGCAACATTCCGGGCGCCATTGACGGACAATGCGCCGTTGGACAGGAACAAGAATGTTAGCGTGCAGGGGTACGCGCGGCCAGCGCCCGTGCCTGCCCCCTTACCCCCTCCTCCATCGGACGTTGTGCGAGCTAATGCGTTGAACAATAACGTGTGCTATGCGGAGAAATTACCAACAAGCGTTGTGGGGCCGGTGGTCGCGCCCCGGAAGACGGTCATACAAGCGTCGACGTCGGAGCTGCTGAAGTGCTTAGGGATGTTCCTGCACTCGCGGTGTCACCGGCTGCGCGACTTCCAGGCGGGCGACGCGGTCATGTGGCTGCGGACGGTGGACCGCTCGCTGCTCTTGCAGGGATGGCAGGTAAACAACGATTGCTTCACTAGCGCCATCTGCGTTGTTGCGAGGGAAGCGGCGGCTGGCGGTGAGGCTGAGATCTGCAGTGTGCATTATTTAGACGCGTCCGTGACACGCTGCAGCGGCCCTGAGCTAGTCTATTTGCTAATTTGTCCGTGTTTCTCCTATTAGAAAGCTATTCTAGGTGGTCAACTGGAGCATTGCGCCAACGAACACAGTCCATTTATTTAAGTGTCGATATAGTTATATAAACAGTTCCAGGCTTTCGTGATCCGTTCATATTGTCATGTTACAAATAGGAACTGATGAGAACAAATATCATGTCTTATCATTATTGAAATTCATTATGCAACACAAAGCTCGATTTAAAGATAAAGGGTTTTTTATACTTATCTTAGACCTTTGTTTACTTGACAATAATTTAAAGATATACCTAACTACGACCTCATGGTTCAAGCGAGCACAGCAATGGGGTGAAAAGGCTGAAGTCCAGTTACTAACTGTTCATTTTAGTATCACCAAACTAAAAGGAAAAGCAAATAACTTCCTGATTTTAATTTTTGTTCGCGGAAGCTTGGGTAACCGATAAATATACTTGAATACCTTTCTTTTCTTGTAAATACTTACTTGATATACATTGGTAACACCCAGACCGTTTTGTAGCGCCACAAAAAGCTCTATGCGTTTCTCCACTTTAAGCGTCCCTCTTGAGGTGGTGCCATAGAGCTTTTTGGCTACTTGCTACGAGTATAAGCACCAGTCTAACTGAATGACGACTTCTTCCTGAATTCCCGTCCAGCTCATCTCACCATCGCCTTCTACGTCTGCCGCGAAACCGGAAATGGGAATAAATATAGAAATATAGTAATCAAGAGGAGACTTTTGTCCAGCAGTGGGAAGGTGTGGGCTGATAGTACTAATGAGTATCATTCATAACTACGATTTATGATGATGCTTATTAGGTTAATTTTCTTGAAGGTTTAGGCAGAATCCTAAAACTTTTTGAACACTCTGGTGAAAGAGTCCAAAATTGATTATGAATTGCACGAGAAAAAGCAAACGAAGGAAAAACAGTTTTACCTTCCTATGCCACTTCAGGCACTTTCTAGGTATCCCACAGTATCTTTGCTGGGACTAAAGTTAGGTTTTGGCGACCCTTACAACCATTCGTACGCACGAACATGTCTGTGTGTATTATTCTGAAAGTTGTATCTACATTATGTATGTAAGTATTTCCAAAAAAAGTATTTGTGTTTTTCCATTGTCTGTCAGCTCGAAAGGTCTCCGTCCATTGGTGTTCCAACACGCATGCGATTTGTCTACGTAAAAACTGACGAGATTGGCATCACTCCAGCCAGATACACGCTTTATACCTAACCAGATTCTGACGTTGTATCAAGCCTGCAGATTCGTAATTTGAAAGTCAAGAAAGCGTCAAAGTTGAATGCGCTAATCATGTTGTAGGACCATGTGCTAAGGATCGGAAAAGGAACCAAGAAAACTGAAATCCTGTTAGGTAGGTACAAAGAACTGGTGGAGATACTAACGATTACTTTTTACATCGATGCTTTCAAACTGGTCTGTGGTCTTCTTAAAAAACCGCACGGTGTAGTCAGAGCCTCACTGTCATGGCAAACGGAACATTCGGAAGCCCACATTTGGCGAATTTAAACCCAACGTTGTAACGAGCGAGCTTAAAGTCGCTTCATTGGCTGTTTTCGGAGTTTTCGATCATTGGAGATTTAGCTGCAAATTGTAAAATGAACTCAAAGATAGACCATATTCCGGCCAGGCTTAAAATCAGAAGCACACGGATTCCAGTCTGACTGTTTTTTAACCACTGAGCTCTCCCTTCTTTCCAATATTAGTAGGTACACAAAAACAATTCCATCCGATTTCGTTTCCCTCTTTTGTGTGATTTCGTAAAAGAAGGATCAGGGCAATTTGTAAATTACATTTCCTAATAGCGAGAGCAAAGGAACTGAAAAAGGGCAAAAGGTGAAACCGTTACACAATCCTGAAAATTAAATTATTCATAGTGAGATATCTACACATAAGGCTTCGCATAACAAACAAAGTATCGAGCGGCATTTTTATGCTTCTCTCGCGTGTTCCGCTATAGTGTTTCTTGCGAATGAATTCCAATTCATGATTATACTTAAACTAGAGGGCATTTACTTTTGCGTTTAGAGTTTATGAGTTATTGTTCGTGAAATTCTAATACTTGCCGGCTAATTTCAACCTAAAATGAGGCCTTCTTTTGAAATTCATGAAAGCTATTATTTCAACAAGATTTCTACGTCGGCTGATTTTCGTCGGGCAAAAAATGCCTTGAAGTAATCCACATTTTTTTATGAAAATCATTGTCATCCTCCAAACATACAACCAGTCACTTCTCACTGTGCAACTTAGCATGAGCCTCTCTTTTCTAAACAAAGTTTTAAAATCAAGCAATAATTATAAGCCCTTATTACCCTTACCCTTAAAATTTATTGAACACTAAGCTATGCTGATGCTAATTCATTAGGGAAGGTAAAACGATGCTAAACCTTTTTTTTCCCTAGACTGAGTTTTAAAAATTAATATCTCTGTATCATCTTGAAATCAAATTACATTCTCGCTTACGTAAGCAAGCCTATCGGTTTTGTACCCTATCGCTTTCCCAGATTAATAAAACATCTCAAAAATGGTATCCGCATTTTCTCTTTCAAGGAAAACTCGAGTCACTCAAGCAAAGAGCTTAATCCCTCATTTCTGAGTCCGCATATTTCACCTCTCTTGTCCTTTAGGCTGCGTTTCCACTAGAGATGCGTTGCGAGGCTCTTATGATTTGTTGGTGCGTTACGACACCACGGGTAAACCCGACCTTACAGCAGGGCAGCTTGTGGCGAGCTGTTGGTGTGTAGCGACACCCGGACCCGAGTTCCCCCGAGAATCGGTCTGGCCCTCCATCTACGCTTGCCTTCACTGGCCGGCTGGAGTGGACCCCAGCGGGGGCCGCAGGATTCTCACCTCTGGCTTGCCTTAACCGGCCGTCCAGAGTGAGGCGTTAGAGCTGGATGCTCGCAGGGTGGAAGTGAAAGAGGCCTAAGACGCGAGTTGGGAAGGTGGGAAACCACCTCGCAGAAAGCGGTGCACACCTCGAATCCCCACACCCTGAGCCGCTCACGGCCATGTCGCCGCCTTTGCTGACCCTATGCGTTAGCACGTATGAGTAGCTCATTTAGCGGCTAGTCACCGTCTGCCAGAAGAGTAAAGATTGAGAAAATTTGCATGACAGACGTCTGTTGTCTCAGGCAATAGCCCAGTTAACACGTCCACCAAAAATTCTCCTCTAAAGCCTGGTCTTTTTTTGCATTTTTTACTATCTGAACAATTAGTCCTTGCATTTTCCGGGTGTTGTCTTTGGGTAGATATTCAATATTTATCAAGAGATAAAAAGCGGCAGATCCACACACGCAAGCTTCAAAAAACCTGTAGTACCACCACCTGTAGCACCAGGGCCCTCCCGCGGAAAATAGCTAGATATCTGTCGGGACAGGTAGTTGGTTTATAAAAAACACATTCCTCGCAACGCATCTCTGGTGGAAACGCAGCCTTACATTGTCAATATTTACCACAAGTTCCCCGTTGGCCGCAAACAAGTTTAGAAAGGGCAAGAAAATATACCTACCCCTTGGCCTTGTCACTAATTTTGGTCACGAAGTTGAACAGTGGATGTTTTCGTTATTTTCATGTTCATACATACATCGTCTAATATAGCATTTTCAAGCTAATAGTGAATTACCAGGCAAATCATAATGGCGGCATAAAGGAAGAAAGAAAATGCTTTTATTAGTAGCAAATTAAAAGAAAATATGTAAAAAGGGAAACACAAACCAGTATTAGACCAATTAAGTAACTAGCAAAAAAACAATTACTAAAATAAACAAACAATTCTACCAGAGAGACCGGTATCACGATGTCCAGAATAAAATGAATGCCTGTAAGGTCAATATCAAAAAACATTATTTTACGAACTTCATGGTTTTTTTTATTAGGAATTTAACTGACTGGCTTTTTGATTCGGTTGGTACCCTGCCTAAGTTGCAGTTCGTGGCTGTGATGCCTTACACATGTCATGAAAAACATGTTATGTGACTAGGTGTTGTTTCTACATAACTTTGTACCTACTCAAAAACTAATTTTGGAACAGGTGATCTTGGTGTAAGTTTTGCATATTCTTAATTAACGTGGCGTTGTTTAGTTTCAGCTCATACTTAACACATTTATTAAATTTTGTGCAGTAGCACTGGCGCCAACAACGTTTGATCCAACATGTTAGCTACGTGAAAATAAACAAGAGAGCATCTTCATTCAATAGGGCCGAGCCAAAACGTACGTCACCGATGAAAATCGATAGTCGAGAGGCTCTGCCGAGACATGAATCGGTGTTTAGAAAGAGACGGCAAAATTTAGGGTCGTGTCACCCTTGTGCGTGCGGCGGGCTGGCAGGCAATTGCGAATTTTACCTTTTCCAACGTTTGGTACCAGTCGCATAGGGAAATGAAGCTAGGTGTCTTGTAGGAGGAGAGGGAGCTACTGTGCTCGTGTGAACATTGTCTCTGTGTAATTAATCATTTGATAAATGGAAAAAAGTTTACTATCGTCATAAAAACTGGTGATTTCTGTGTAATGTGTGACAATCTAAGATATATATTGGAGTAAAGTGAAACCTCATCGTAATTACAGAGAAAAACGTGAAAACAGTTTGTAACGGTCATTTGGAGGAAATGCAAAATAAAGCTTGGAATCGAGCTACTTCTTGACAGCTGCAATAATAAAAGGTCAGTCGGGACTCAATTACGTGACAAGAATTTATAATTTCACTAACTGGGATTACCTGAGTGCATTTCTATAATAATTTTGTAAACAAGCACAACTCCTTACACATCCACACAGTTAGCTCAAACAACTAAGTACCGCTAAGTTACAAAAGATGTCGCTACCTGTAACTGATTACGGTGATTGCGCTGCGTGTCTCCGCAACATAACAACAAGACAGTTTTTAAAATGCTGCTTATGTGCTAAGCATTATGATATTTACTGCGTCAATGTTAGCGAGAAGAGGTTTTACAACACAATGACTGCTGAGCACAAGAGTACTTGGGAATGCCAAGATTGCAAAAAAAAACAGACCGAATTAGACAATTCAGATACGCCAGTCAAGAGCTTAGAGTCCAATATTACGATGCGTAAGCGGAAAAATGACCCGCCGTTTGTGACTTCTTCGCCACCTTCACCATCACCTGAGCCTCAGGCTGCAGGCAACATGGGCAATATGAGCAACATGGGAGGTGAGTCGACTGAATTGTTGATGGAGATACGTCTTTTACGTCAGGAAATGAGGGCAATTCGTGTCGAAATGCAGGATTTTCGGAGCGCTATATCTGATCTCACAACTGGCGTTAAGATTTGCAACAATAGGATCGACGACCTGGTCGCTCGCGTGGAAGATGTGGAGCACCAGCAGCGCGAAGGGGCAAGCGGCAACACGCAGGCTTTTGATCGCACGATAGCTGAACTAAAACTAGACCTTAACGACCGCGATCAAGAGCTACTTGGAAATGATGTTGAAATAGCGGGGATTATCGAGGAAAAGAATGAAAACTGTGTCCACCTTGCACTTACTGTTGCCCAAAAGTTAGGTCTGGCACTGAGCGACTGTGACGTCGTGAGTGCGGAGCGCGCGGGCCCCGTGCGGCGCGCGGACCCGGCTGCCGGCGAGCGCGCTCCCGCGCCTAAACCACGCCCCCTCGTCGTACGGCTGGCGCGCCGTGTACAACGCGACCACCTTTTAAAGGCAGCCCGAGTACGACGCGATGCTACTACTGAAGGTTTGGGGCTTAACTCTGGCAGAAGGTCGCTATATATCAACGAAAGGCTGACTGCAGCTAATCGCCAACTTTTCTATAAGGCTCGGGGTGAATCTTTACGGGCTAAATGGAAGTACGTGTGGACGCGCGGCGGTAAAATTTTCGCCCGTAAAGAGCAAGGGTCACCGGCCTACCGTCTTCGCTCGGAAGCCGATCTCAGCAAAGTTTTTCGTTAATATTGTTGTTTGCTCAGATATTTATTATTGTGTTTCTTGTTTTGAATTTATATTTTTATTGTATTGAAATTCTAGGTTTTTGTGTTTTTAAGCGTAGCCATAGCTTTGTACTTACGTTGATTATATTTTGTTTATTATTTGTTAATTTTGAGAGATTGCTTTTATGTTGTAAATGTACATTTTCATGTGGATGGTTTAACGTAGGAAGGCTGTTTTGCACTAAATTTAAATTACTTTGTTTTGTATTTTGCTACTGCTGCGGCGTGAATATTACTGACTGCGTTTATATTAACGAGCTACACTACCACACAAACTCTCATTTATTTACTACATTTAGAAAAGATTTGAACATGAATTGGCGACATGTAACACTGCTCACTAAGCATTTATTGCATTGCAAATACATCAGTGTTCTGCACTCTTATACCTATTATTAAGTTTATTAAGAGGCAAAAATATTTATCTGTTGGCCTGTTAAATCCAGGATCTCTAGGCACGAGACATGATGAGTTTCTCGTTGCTTTGGCTCGCTTTGATTTGGATCTTTTAGCTATTAATGAGACATGGTTAAGAGAAGGTGAAGAAGGACGTGCCCCTGTGGCTCCTGGATACCGTCTACGCCACATCCCCCGGCCTGCCAGCATCCGATCCCGTGGTGGTGGGGTTGGGTTTTACGTTAAAAGTGGAGTCGCAGCGCGTCTCATCTCGCATCCGTCCACCCCCTCTGTAGAACAAATGTGGCTGAGTCTGAGCGTGAACGGAGTGAAATTGGCTATCGGGACTGCATACCGTCCGGGCTCAACATCGATATATTTATAGACGCTCTTTGTGAAACCATAACGTCCCTTGGAAAATATGACCATGTACTTCTGGTAGGAGATTTCAATGTTAATATGTTAGACACAAACAACACTACCACAAAAAAAATGTTGGATTTTTTAAAATGCATGCATCTTACGCAATACGTAACAAATCCGACTCATTTTACGGACACCAGTGAAACTTTGATCGACCTAGTTTGTTTCAGTTCTCATTTATCCAATTTATTTGTTAATCATATACCTCAGTTAAGTCACCACGCTCTTATCACTTTTGAGTTGAATGTAAAACATGTCAAACCTCCTCCGAAAATAATAACGTACAGATCTCTTAAAGATATTGATATGGAACAATTTGAATCTGACCTCAAAGCTATACCGTGGGAGAACGTTAAGTCTGACAATGTTAATGACATGTTGGACTTGTTTAATGCCTATGTATTGAATTTGTTTAATGAGCATGCCCCTGTCAAACGCACTTGTATAAAAACCCACTCTTATCCCTGGATAACGTACAATGTCAAGGAAATTATGAAATTGCGTGACGAAGCCCATTCCAGATATAAAGTAACGAAATTAGAGTCTCATAAGAAGTATTATAAAGAATTAAAAAACATTGCCAATGCAGCCATACATACGGAGAAAACTGCTTACTTCAATCACTGCATTAACCTTCACCTAGTACATCCTCGGGTTTTGTGGAAAAATATAAGAGACAATGTTGCTGATTTTAAACCGAAGAACTATGAACTACCTTCGCACTTAAACAGTCCTAATACTTTAAACAACCACTTTCTTAATGTTCCTGGAGCTAGTGACGCAAATGCTTCTTTCCTAAACGGTTATAAATTTAAAAGGTATGGTTCTGCTGTGTTCACGCTGCAGCCTGTCACTGAAACGACGGTTTACAATATAATCAAGTCTTTTGAAACGAATGCTCAAGGCACTGACGGTATTAACATGAAAATGATATTGCTTACGTTGCCTCAAACATTGGCTGCAATTACAAGTATTGTAAATCAGTCAATTGAAACTGCTATTTTTCCTGACCTTTGGAAAACAGCCATTGTTAGACCTATTCCAAAAATTCTACATCCAATTACTTATAAAGATTTACGGCCCATAAGTATCCTGCCACTTCTATCTAAAATAGTTGAAAAAGCCGTCTGCACTCAAATGACTGAATACCTTGAGACAAATAATATATTACCAGTCAGACAATCTGGCTTCCGAAGGGCGCATAGCACAGCTACTGCACTGATAGACGTGGTAGATGAGATTTTGGCAGCGCAGGATGTTGGAGAAGGTACTTTGTTGGTGTTGCTGGATTTTTCACGTGCGTTTGATGCCATCAATACTGAACTCCTCTTAACGAAGCTTATTTATTACGGGTTTGACTCACTCGCTCTCAGGTGGTTTAGCAGCTATCTGGCCGGGCGCATGCAATATGTAGAAGTTCGCAACAGCGATGGCAGTGCCTCTGTTTCTACTAAAACACCAGTCACCAGAGGTGTGCCCCAAGGGTCTATATTGGGACCGTTGCTCTTTATTTTATACTCTGCCGATTTAACAGACAGCATAAATCATTGTAAATACCACTTGTACGCTGATGACTTGCAGTTGTATATTTCTTTCAAACCAGACGCGACCAATTTAGCAGTAAAAAAACTTAACGAAGATCTCAATAGCATAGCTCGATGGAGTGATCAAAATAGTTTAACCCTAAATCCTGCCAAATCTAAATATCTTATACTGGGTTCAAAGCACGTCTTAAAAAATATTGCTACTCAGAAACCCACTGTCGCAATTAAGGGAGACCGATTAGATCAAGTGTCACAAGCCCGCAACCTTGGTTTGCTAATGGACGAGAGGCTGCATTTTGAAGAACACGTTGTAGAACTCATGCGCAATTGCTTTTATAGGCTGAAGGTACTGTACCGTATTCGTGAGTTTTTGAGTGTTGATATGCGAATCAAATTATGTGAATCCCTCGTTCTGTCTAAGCTCAACTACGCGGATACAGTGTTCGGGGATTGCCTTCTAGCTCGTACCAAGAAAAGTATACAGCGTGTTCAAAATGCGTGTGCACGTTTTTGTTTTTCAGTTCCAAGACGTGCTCATATTACCCCTTTTCTTAATGGCAATAAGCTTATTAACATGGCCGCCCGACGAGAGCTGCATTTTGCATCGTTGCTCTTCGGAATCATTAAAAGTACCAAACCACCCTATCTTTACGAAAAGTTGAAGTTCACTCAACGCAGAATGAGAATCGCATCACGTCTCATATGCACACAACACAGGACAGCTGCCTTTCGTGGCAGCTTTCGCTACGCTGCCACGAAGTGTTGGAACAATTTACCGCCACCAATAAGAAACGCCACCTCTGTTGGCTCATTTAAGCAAACATTAAAAAAACATCTTTTTGATGCACAAGTGTCCAATACACAGGTAGCTGTCCGGTGAGTATTCTCATTTTCAATTGCTCATTTTTATATTATTATTCATTTTACTACATGTTGGTATTTATTTTATAATCTGTCATTCACATACACACGCACGCAAACTCAAAACACATACACGCAAACTTATAACACACATACACACACACACACACACACAGTCGTTCACGCACGCACAAGATATGCTCCTTGTAATTTTTAGTAAAAACAACTGTATTCATGGTGCCACTGAAAACCAGCGTTATCGCATATACTTATGCATAACATATGCTGAGTGGCCATCATTTTGGCTGCATAACTTTAACTTTTGTAATTTGTTTTTATTGTTATTTTAATGGTTTTTGTTTGTTATGTACCCAATAAATATTTTTCTTTCTTTCTTTCTTTCTTTCTAAGTCAACGATTCGAGCCCACTAAAATGTTTACTCCATTTATTAAAGTATCCAATCGTACTTTTGCTGTCATTATAACTCTACCAAATCTAAACGTTACTTAGTCCTATCATACGTTGTGGCGGAAGAGCTTTTCAATTTTGCCTATGAGCCTCTTTTTTCTAATGTTATTAAATGGAGTGTAGATTCACCCGAGCGTAGTGGAGACGTAAGTACTTAGTGGATTTTAAGGATTAGATGTTGAATAGAAAGGAAATAAGGTTTTTTGATGTTTTGAAGAATTCTACAGGCTTTCAAGAATGTAAGAAAATAGCCACATGAAAGTCCTCGAGATATTCAAAGGGGACGTTTAAGTGTACCTTAACAAAGCTCTCATTCATAAGACTGAGCATTAGGTTGAGACGCGAGCTCGCAGCGACTTTTCGAAATTGCATTATTATCAAACACCTATTCAAAAAATACTCGGGTAGGTTATAAAAAAAAATGGGTTTGTTTGAATAAAACTCGAGTAGGTTTTTTAAAAAGGCTGCGGATCAGATTTTCGGATGTAATGTTTAGACCAATTTATTTTACCATCAGAAACCATTCACCTCCAGAAACCATTACGAATTGCTTATAGTCTGCCTTTATTTAGGACATAACTATTAAGATAGACTGATATTATCTAAGCTCGAATTAAGTAGTTCTTAACATGAGTTTAGGGAATGTCGAGATTAACTACCTTTTTTTTTTTTTTTACCCGGTGAAATACATTACGTACTTTCCGCTGCTTGGGGGAAGGCAGCGGAGGAGTGTGGGACTCACCCACCCCTGAGGGGGGTGGGAGTACCCACTAAAACACCGGGGCGGCCTTCTTCTGCGCGTGACCAGGGTTTCCCGAGAACTCTCCTGAGGAGCCACTCTACCGGTGAAACCCTGGCGCGCTGTGCCGGCAGGTCGGCTCTCCTCGAGGGAAGTGGTGCCTCCCCTCTTAATAACGTCCGTGTACGGCAGTGCGAGGCCACCCTACACTGCCGTCCTCCTCGGGGTCACTTGTGCAATGGAAGCACACAGCCCCCGTCGTGTGCTTTCCGAGCGACCCCAAGGGCCCCCTTTAGTCGCCTCTTACGACAGGCGGGGGTGGACCTTGGCTGCATTCTTACGCCCCAGACCACAGGGCGAGAGATTAACTACCTACCTACCTAACAAGAATAGATCCCCTTTCATGCTAGTCGAGATTAACTAACTAACATGAATAGTTACCGACTTACCTACTGAATGTAATGTGACTGTTCGTGTTTAGGGGTCTTCAGAACCGCAAAATGAAAGAACGGAACCGTCTTTAGATCACTTTGACGGATCCGTTTGTCCGTTCGTCGGTCGTCTCTCAATACCTTTTCATTTCTTTTTAATTTAATATCAGGAGTTGAGAGCCTTCCTTACCCCACTGTGTTCTTTAAAAAGTCCAGACTCCATCCATTATTTAACTAGTTGCTTTGTTTACGTACAGCCATCATCGGGCCTTTCTCGTTTCATGCGGTCCCAACTTTGTCAGGTTTTTTTCAACACAATTGAAATTGTGTTGCAAGACCTTTCACACCTACTACACCTAAGTACTACCATGTACTTAGGAACTCTCAAAAACTTACCTTTGGTTCAGGCTCCACATCGTGTCGAAGTTTTATGACGAAAATTTTATGGGCCATTTTGGCAAAGAGAAATACTTTTTGATTAAACTCTGGTCTCCGGACGAACTAAAGTTGCTAACTCTCGTAAAACTAAACAAACAACCATTGAACGTTAAGTGCTATGTTTCTGTTATAATTACTTAATATCCACTGAGCAGGTAATGCTTTTACCTGGGTACTAAATCATATTGTTAAGCTCCTTTTCACTTTTGGCCATTTTAGACAAAACCAACAGATATAATTTAGGACCAATAAAAATTAAGCCTCGAAAACTTCAGAACAGTTATTGGACCTAAGTAATTCGATATTTCATTTTTGTTATATTTATGCCCTGATCATAAATATAACAAAAATGAAGTGTAGAGTCAAAAATTGACACCAAAAAATTTAGAATGTTGTCCAGAACTTTGAATTATCCAAAAAAACTTAACAACTATTTATTTCAATAGTTTAGATACTTAGTTTCCTTAGCAACAGGCATAAACCTTTACATTTGGCTACCTTATATAAGTGCTACTGCTGATGTAAGACCCATTTTGCCATGGTTTTGTAAAGGTTGGTGTGAAATCCTCTGTTCTTACAAAACAGTAAAGCTGGTTGGAAAATAAGTATGGCTCGCCCCATCGCATTGCAAACCTACTTGGTCGAGGAGTAGGTTAACTATCTAATATACATATGAAATTCTCGTGTGTTGTTGCCAAACTCTTCCAAAACGGCTTGAACGGATTTGATGAAAGTACGTATAGGTAGTCTGAGAATAGGTCGTCTATGTTATAAATGTTTTTTTTCAACTTATGCCCACGCGGACGACATCGAGGGCGGCCACTAGTTATTTTATATGACTGTGGTATCGGTAAGAACTAAGGAAACTCAGTAGTACTTAGGACCTCAAGCTCTTAATTAAGTTCTTATAAACTAGTTAAACAATGCCTTAACCTACGCAATACCCACGCTTTACCTGGAAAAACACGTTCAGTTAACCTTAAGCGCTGTTAATGCTTAATAGTTACACGTTACCTGTTACGTAATTTCATTAAAACGCCATTAAGAATTATCAAGAAAACAGACGAAAATACTTTCCTAATTAAACTAGTGGGTTACGTGTTCAAGAATTATTTATTACGAGCCAAAAGTATCTAGGGTAAAGTCGCCAGTAGTCAGCCAGGCACCTAAGGTCAGCCTTTTCGGTCTTTTATACGCCACGAATAGCACAATATTTTAAAACGACCAATAACATGGTGGTTAAATCATTCCTTGACTCTTTATTGGTCGAAACAGCTCGTGACTGGTGCGTGCTGCAGTCACCACAGCGAAAGAAACACGTTCATAGCAGTGCCAACGACGGATAGACCGTATTGTTCGATGTCCGCCATTTTTTTTCTAACTTTTCGTCGCGTGGTTATTAGCGATCAGCTGCTACAATTGAAATTTCTACTGAAGTGTTTTTGTTAGCTTATCTTATTGAATGTAATAAGAGCATATTTTTGTATGATAACTGATGTTTATCCCAAGAGAACACAGTTTTTGAGACGGCTGACTATTGGGTACAGGATTTTCGCTAGAAACGCCAGTACTCAGCCGGGGGTGGCTGACTTCTGGATTTGAGTTGTTTTTTTGTTTTTGAGTGATATGTACACCATTCGATTCGTTATTTTTAAACAAATGATTTAAAGCCTGGTCGTAGAACTAAAATATGAAGAAAACCCAGTAGTCAGCCGCTATAATGTACAGAGGCGCTGACATCAACCTTTACAAAACCGTTGAAAAATGGATCTTATGTCAGCGGCATAAGGTGCCACTATGTAAAAGTTGATGTACGCGCCTCTGTACTACTTTTGATGCGGCTGACTTCTGGGGTTTAGGGGTTTTGTAACCTAAGCTCTAGAGCTCAGCCCCCTGCTTTAGTTTTTTAAGGTCAGTAATTGTGGGGGTTTGATTACTCCAATTACTAGCAGTGTTTTATTTACAAAAATAATGTCTCGAGGGGCCTCTCAAGTATAAAGATGGAAATCCTGACGATAGCGGGCGGTGCGATGGTAGAAAGAAGGAGAAATAATGACATGGACATCACATCAAATAGGGCTTCCGGAAAAACCCGTTGTACAAGCGGTAGAAAAAGCAGAGAGAGAAGAAGTTCCCCCTCAACCCTCCCAAGTCAACAAGCAACAAATTTAACTAATTTCACCGCTTTTTTAGAGTTTTAGAACCTAATTATAAGCAGCCAACGTAGCGGCTGAGTACTGGGGAGCCAAAGGCTGACCTAAGGTTCCGTGTGGCTGACTACTGGGGAAAAGTGCCATTTTTTGTTATTTCGTAATTATCTCAGAATTCGAGTAATTATGTTGTGTTGTACTTGAAGATCATCAAAGTTGAATAAATGATTGATGACATAAAACAACATTTCACTCAATTAGTAATTTCCTTATGAAATGAGAGTAGTGCAAACTCAGAACTTTCGTTAAAAGGCTGACTACTGGTGACTTTACCCTACCTACCGAGTACTTAAGTACGTACCTACTGAAGTCGTTCGATGACGCATTGACTCTTACTTAATTTTTATGAGCCGTTCAGTTCAACAAACTTCGAGACACTTGGCAAAAAACCTCCCTTTTCTCGATAATTATGAATGTGTGTATTTTTTCTGTCTAACCATGTAGTCGATGGTGGTAGTGGTAGAAAAGCCTCTTTGCATTGAGACCTCCATTTTCTAAATGTAAAATAAAAAAAATGAATAATATGTGAGAGGTACATTAAATTTGTTGTTTGTCATTGCGAAACATACCCTTGAATCTTATGTCTTGAACCTCAGGGCATATCTAATTGTATTAGGTAGCGGTGTATGTGCCGTTGACTCTCGTGCTAAGAGCATATTAAACTTCTATGGTGTCCACTGATCCACTCTCACACTAGTCCGATAACATGTACCGCTTTTCATTTTATTTTATACCTATAGATTGAACATCAATTGTTTTTAACATTGTATCTTTCTCTTATTTCAGGACGTGGCGTTCATCAATCCAGCTAACGTGGTCTTCGTCTACATGCTAGTCCGCGAGCTGGTGGATGGCGAGCGCATCGCGCGTCCCCAAGACCTGCAAGCTGTGGTCCTCACCTGCCTCTACCTCTCCTACTCTTACATGGGCAACGAGATCTCTTATCCCCTCAAGCCGTTCCTCGTCGAAGACTCCAAGGACAAATTCTGGGACCGCTGCCTTCTCATCGTTGATCGCCTCTCCTTCAACATGCTAAGGATCAACTCTGAGCCTGGTTTCTTCACTGAAGTGTTCACTGAGCTGAAGGCGTGTGGCGTCATCGACAGCCCCCCGCCGGCCCCGCCGCACCCCGCACCGGCTCCCCCTCACGCCATCACTGCTGCCTGACACACAGAGGTCGCTGTCCTCAGGCTGGCTTTAACTGACCGCCCAAGCAGGGTCTGATGTCGGCTTTACATGACTGAAGTACTTGTTCAATCATCCAAATAATTTCAAGTGATTGTGTATGGTGAAAATGGTTAGGGATTTATGAATCCAATTTAACAGAAATGTTAGTAAAGAGCCGTAGCCATTAACATCGAATAGAGAGGAAGCGACCAGCAATAAGTAGGTAGGTAAGGAACAGAGCTATTTTCGTATGCTGGCTAAATTATTTACACGTGGAAAATGTGTTGTGCGGGGAAAGGAAATCAAAGTCGATTCAAAATTAGGAAAATGTTCACTTCTTAGACTTAGTGGTAGGCAACATTCAAAACCCCTTTTGCTGCTCTGAATTACTGTCGTAGGGAGAAGAAAACATCGTGTTCGAATTAACTAGGCAATTAGCTTCCAATCTTGTATTAAATAATGTCGTTCATGCGTGCGTACGCCACGCCGGTGCCTACTTAGAGACAGGAGATGCTAGTTAATATAGATAATTGCTCAATGATCACCAATTAATAAACCAATGATCATAGACTTGATGATTGACCAAGAACTTTAAGATACAGTCATAACAAAATTATACCAGAGGAAAAGTAAAGACAAACCAAAAGACGTGAAACAATTCTGCAAAATTGCACAGACTGCAGTCTTCGTATTAGATAAGAAGGGTTAAGATGACGTGAATTCCATGATAATTAGTAGTTCAGTTGATAATAATTGATATTTAACCCTAAAATGTTCTAATGATGCGGAGCGATCTGAATTTCAAAATTCGAAACTCCAATTGGTTCGTAGGTATGTGTTGGTTGAGATACTCGCTACCTCTCGCCGTTCGTACAGTTGAGATGGCTAGATCTGGAAGTGCATCTTACGCCGTGGTACCTCACAGTGGTATCGCGTTTGGTAGTTCAGGTTGCACTCTAGAGTCTATCATGTTTGTAGGTAATTGTCTGGTAATGTTACTTTCTTGTGCTGTTGTCACGGCGGTATTATAGTCCAATAGAGCATGGTTAGCTTGTAAGTTAAGAGTTTCGTAACTGTAGTGAAATGATCGTATTGCCATATAGTTAGATGATATTAGCGAATCTGGCAGGCGGGAGGGTGCAATATGCGGATTTCCAGGTAATTATACTCCGGTAAGCCCTTCATTGAAGTGTACGTAATACGCCGGCTCAAAGCTCGGGTTTTTTCGACGCATTGGTATATTATTATAATAACAAATAGGACAAATTTTGCGAATGAATAAGCGTTTTGTACAGTAATATCGAATAAATATTACGATTTAAGTCTATAGAATAGTTTAGAGAAATGAAGTGGCTGGCACTCGGTTTAAGAAATTATAAAGCGACATTTATAAAGAAATTCCAAAAAGTTCGAATCGGTTTATAGCAAGGCTATATTATTTGAATTACTTAACTCATTAACATCAGTCGTTAGCAAAATCAACTCATTCCTAAAAAGAGTGAATAAAATAGGACGTAAATGACACTAAACACTGAATCTAAATTAAAGAGTTCCTTTCTATAATGTGGTTGACATTCATTTGAGCAGTTGTAAGTAGGAGATATGTTACATACTCCGAGTGCATGTTGTTGTAAATAAAACCTGTGAAGGTTTAACCTAATACGGCAGCTGTATTCATTATGTTTTGCTATTAGGTTTTTTTAAGACCAACGCTTTTCATGTTCAGGCAAACGGGAGAAGACATCTTCAACTCAGGCAACTCACTACACACGCACAGTTTGAACTTTGTCTGCTGCTACATTATGTCGCGCTTCACTAGACCATACGAATCGCATGCGGCAAGTATCTTAAACCTGGCAAACTTCTATTATGTATGGCAAAAGTTAGTCACCTATTCGTGTAGAGTTAGCTGGATTTGGATAAGAACCTGACAATAGCCAGCCTCACATGTCCAGGTTATGTGCCTGGCGAGTATACCTTGACTTATGCCTGACACTGGGAAATTCCCCAGAGCAGTCCAACATTGAGTTTGTCGGCAGGTACAACCTGACTTTTCTATAGAGATGGACTCTGTTCTGTAGAAAAAGTTTTCTCTGTGTATTGGACAAATGTTGGCATCAATCTTTTCAGGCTCGCGACCGAGTGCCATAGTGACATAAGTGAATTGTTTAGTCAAGTGAATTCGATGAGAAGGTGTAAGTATTTAATGATATAAAGGGAATCTCACTAAATAAGTATTCCGAGTCATTTATGGTTAGGTAACGTAGATGTCTGTGATGTTTTATTGACTTAGCTTTGTTTTCGTGACACACATTATTTACTTTGTTATTTATTTTATCTTGATGAATTGTTGTATAACTCTAAGTCATAATTTAAGATGGTTAGGATGAATAAGGCAATAAATTCAAATTCTAATAGGTATTTCTTTCAATTATAGATAACGATTTCGACGCCGTCTGTAGGTACTGTCTGTATCTTTAAGTAGTGTTAAACAAAGTTGTCTGTTTGTTCGCCTTGTTCTTCTTAACTCTGATACGGTTTTTGATACAGTATTCAGCATTATTAGCAAAATTTCTTCCAAAAAGTTTGAATAGGTAAGCATCAAATTATATTTAAAGATAGTAGTTTCGCACCCAGTGGAGTCAGGGACGGGTCGTAAGTTATCGAATAAAATACCTTAAAATTAAATCTCTGGCTAAATTACTCAACGATGTCTCGACACTTTGCTTTTAAAAGACAATTTCTTGCTTTAATGCCTTGTTTGTTGTTAATTTCAAAAAACAAATTATAGGAGCAGGCTTGCCCTCATTTCAGTACCTACCAAAATAAACATAAGCCCGATCGCAAGTCTCTGATATTATACTTTGATATTGAGTGTAAATGTGCATTAACTAAGGTATCTATTACTGGTCAGATACCTCTTTTAACATTATTCATGTAACTCACGTTTGTTAATTAATCTATTGTAAATATACCCAATTATTAAAAAAAAACTTTCGTATATACAATTTGTAGTTTTATTTAATTCAGCCCCAGTAATATAATGCATTTTATCCTAAGTAACTGTTAAGAGTTAACTATCAAGGTTAGCAATTAACTGAATTATGGTGGTGACTGGTGACTAACACAATAAATAAGTACCCAGGGTAGTTAACCTCTTGTGTACGGGTGGCATTATAATAATGTTCTGGCACAGCTACTACGAAATCCTCCTTTTCTTCTTAGGAGAACGAGGCTCTAGACACCAAACAATAAACAAATTATTTGGTATTTTAGCCAAACAATAGCAACTGTTTTGTAGTACCTAAGCCAAAAAAGCGATTACACTTAAAATTTTCCTAAAATTCATTTAACAGATCTGATTAAGGAGTTAAGGACGTTAAAATATTGTAGTAGATTACTAGTTTTGCAGGTGAGAGAATCTGTACTTTGTGACTACTTGGTGCTTAGATATGTACCTACATACATTACAAAAAAATATATTAAATTTAACACCACGGTGGGCGCCAAGCGCCAAATTATAAATAATGCTATTTATTTATTCGGACATGTTAATTGGCAACGATAGTTGCTTATTTTCTATCTAAGGATTCTGTTAGTATAGCGAAATTGTTAGCAGTCATTAGGTACCTTATTAGCTGTTGCTGGTTTACAGAGCAGTCACTTGAAAATGTTATTTCCGAAAATTAAGCAAGCTACTAGGAGATAGGTATGACGTCACCAGGGCGGAAAAATTGTTAAACCTATTGTTTGGTGTTTGCTTATTTCTACACACTAGATTTTAGACATATAGGGCATTGGCATTATATTTACGCAACAGAAAAAAAATACATGCACCACGCTGATTGTAGACGAGTTCAACTTTGTTTCTTTTGAATAAAATTTGCAATACATACCTGAATCATAGTAGTCAAACATATAAAGTGGCGGCGTCCGCCTAGGGCGCTGGGCTTTTGCATCCATTGAGATCCATTGGGAGATGCATTTGAGAGTGCATCCAGCGAATCGGAAGAGCGATTGATCAAAATGCAAAAAGTGTTTCCATATAAACAAATATGGAAATACTTGTGCGTCCACCGCTCGTGGCGAGTCCATTTAAAATGTAGAAAAATTAAAGGAATTATGCCAGTGGCGGCGTTATCTGGTTGTGGCGTTGGGCACGTTTCTTTTGATATTGTGCTGCCATCTATAGTAACTGCTTTTTTTGTTTAAATTTGAACGGCTTGTGTGCCCGTGAGCCAAACCACGGCCAATCCAAACAAGTATAAAAAATAGCCTGTCAGTGTCAACCGGCTGTCATGTCATATCAGAGGTTATGGGTGCGTTCCGAATTGAGTCAAAATCGATTACAGCGCGCTCACAGAGCGTCCCGAATTGAGATATCGCGCCAACGGGCCATTTAACGTCAGACAGCTTTACGTCATGGGTGACGTCACTAACGGCGCCATTGCGCTCACAACGATAATGCTCCGGAGCGTTATCGCTGTGAACCTTATGTCAGATTCATAGATGAAACGTCAAACAGACATTTTCGCGTAAAAATATTTTTGCTAATATTCCTCAGAATAAATCTTTGCTAGGACAAATCTTTTTCTGTGATAGCGAAACAGAAAGTTTTACCACAAGAACCGCAAGTTTAACCTGGGAATGATAGAAATTAAAAGTTTAGAAATTGTTAGGTTATGTGTCACTATCTAGCGGTCCGAATTGGTTTTCACGCTGACAGCGCTGTGGGCGCTATTGACGCGATATTTCAATTCGGGACGCCTGTTATCGCTGTGAGCGCCCATGGACCTGTAATCGCATTACGGACCGCACAGTATATTTACGTTTTTGTAGTTTTCGGTTATGATAATCGTAAAACGTAAACAATTGAAGCAAGGACCTACAATTTGTGTTGACTGTTGGTGTACTTGCTGCAGCAGTTAAAAATCCAATACAGAGATATACAGAGTACATATTTGCTTACAAAATGTGTGATTATCCGGACCCCGATGAAGAATACGAGCTTATGTACGCTGATGATCTTGAATTACTCAACGAAGAAGATGAACACAATGGTAAACATTAATTATACCAACTACTTTACTCATATTCTTCAATTAAATCAAACATAACAATGCATTCATTCATCTTCTTATCTCTGATCATAATAACAACAAACTTACTCTGAAGTTGATCACTACAAATCCTATATTCATCACCTCCTTTGGATTATTCCTTTCCAGAGTCAAATGTTATTAAGAAGAAGTCTATGCCAGCAAAAAGAAGTTTGGATTTCTCAAGTCCAAGAACTAAGACATTACCAGTACAAAAACCATTAGAAGAGACCGCTACTGAAACAGAACTGAATCCTTCAAAAGGCAATAGTCAATTTTCTTTCTCTCAAAGTCTTCAAGCTGCTGATGAACTGCTAGAACCGGTTGCCAGTACTAACAAACGGACAGCAGAAGATTTATTTGGTGATATCGGTGATATTGATTTTGATAATGTGGTAATGCCAAGTAAGAAGCAGAAGACTGAAGAAGAAAATGATCTGGATTTAATAAATAAAATATTGGAGGGCAGGAAGCTGAGGCAGATGCTTCAGGAGCCCTCTAGGGTGCAGTCTAATGCAAAGCCGGCATATAATGCTAAAGAAAACTTGTCCCTAAATATTCCAAGGTAGGTAGATTGCTTTCTTTTTCTCATATTACGGGACAGAGCTATGAAGCAAAACAGTTTCTATTTTATTTCTCTAAAAGTCTTCTAAGTTGATCTTTGGGTTTTGGTCTAAAAAAGTATACATGCCCATGGTAGGCAAGCCATGCAGAAAGCAGTCGACAACATGTAAAATGTGGATTTATTATGTGTGGCATGCCTAGTACTAGCACTGGTATATGAATTAATTAATAGTTGAAGTTCAAATTAGCCTTAGTGGATTAGTGGAGGTGGTGGTGGTGTTTCAAATTATTAAAGCACTTTTAACTTAGTGATCCTTTGCGGGTACTGCAACAATATAGAACCAATCTTCAACAATATAAAACCTGAAATTCTCTTATTTTGTATTACTAACATAGCATAGTAAGTGATACTAACCCAGTGGATCTATGTTATCTTCTAAATAAATGAATTATTATTATTATTATTATTACATTTGCAGGTGGGCGTTTTTGCCTCTAACCAACTCAGACGGAGACAGAGTCTATGTTAAATTGGAATCTGAAACCACTTGGGATGATTCTCTCGACAAGGCAGGAGAGCAACCAACATTACAATCTCTATTTACTAAGACTTGGGTAGAAGCCAGGCAAATTGTAAGATTTTTTCTATTTAATTTAAATTCTTGCCAACTTCACCAAAATATGTGATTTTGTTAAATGAAGTGAAAAATGTGAAACATGAAAAAGTTAAAAAAGACCTGTTTGTAAAACTGTATGCTATAACTGTACAATAAGACTACAATTTTTTGATTAAACTAGATTAAAAAAGTGAATTGAAAGAACAAAGGACTTGATCAAAAAAAAACCTAGAATCGCCAGAAATGCCATATATGCTATTTTAACGAGCATAATGTGTAGATCAAAAATATATGAAAATCTACTGCAAAAGCTACGCGGTATACTAGATATTGATGATTAATGAAATCAATATTTGTATTTTTTAGGTTCTGAAAAATCTATTGTAGCCGTTATCTATGAACTCTTTTGGGTCGGTATGATGAGAAAAGTTGTTATTTTAAAGTTTCATATCATATTCTGTGAAAATATTATACAGGGTGAGTTTTTCCAGTGGGCGCGGTAGGCCAAATCCTAAACTATGAGGAATTCAGAAAAATTGTCGAGGGAGTCTTTAGCCCGATTTGGACAAAAATTAAAACTGTATACCTACTCAGTTTTTTTTAAAAACTTCATTCGTAGCCTGGGTTCGAACCAGATGTTTTTGGAAAAAAATGACACCCTGTATTACAATGCCATCTTGTAGTTTCGCTTCTAAGGGTCAAATAATGAGAAGTAACATTATATGTCAAACTGAAGGAAAGGTCTCGTTTTTAATAAAATATTTATTTTCATTCACCTTGCTTAAATGTATGTTAAAATCGTGATCAAACTCAAAACACGTGTGAATTCAAGGAAGAGTGTTAAAGAGTAGAATAGTCTCTTTTGTTTATCATTGTGATTTTACTTTTTACTCATTTATGTCAATGCTCATCATCCTATTTGTCATTGCCATTCCATTCTATGTTCTTTATATATTCGGAAACTGGCATATGACATTGGCGTATGAATGACGTGGGATGCAAAAAAGTCCCTGCCATATTGACTTGCAAACAGGTCCATTGGACCTGTTTTTTATGTGGTCATTTTTGGTACGTGGATGCCGTATCTTCCTCTTTTTGTTTATATTAATGAAGTTATACAGTACAATAACTTCTATACTGTATGGTTTAGGAGGTTGATTTTTTGAATACGTAATAGGGTTACTTTAGTGAACCCATTTTTATACATTTCGTTGCTGGCGATTCTAGGTTTTTTGTCTATGAAATTTTGATCAAGTCCTTTCCTGCCTAAGCTATAACTGAAATAATTTTAGCTTAAACAGATTATTTGCTCTTAAACTACAGCTTGAGAAGAAACAAGAGGATGAACAAATCCGGCAATCCCAAGAGGCTCTTCCGGACATCAGTTCTGACCACAATGGCAGTAGCCTATGGGTAGAAAAGTACCGGCCACATTCATACCTAGACCTCCTATCAGAAGAACCTGTCAACCGAGCACTGCTGCACTGGCTACATTTGTGGGACAAAGTAAGTATTCTTTAGATCTTAAACCCTAGGTGGTGGCAGAGTAGTTGCCGTCATATTTTAAACCTTATTTCCAATCTTAACCAATTAAAAGAACATGCTTGCAACTTGCTTTGTCAAATAAGGGCCTCCCACCAGGCCCCTCTAGCAATGTGTAGAGGTTATAATGTCAGATGTCATACGCTATTATCCATGCTGAAAATGGGGCACAAGTATTTGGCATCGTTAAAGTCTTTCTACGGAATAATAATATTATAGACTAGCGGCCACCCGCGACTTCGTCCGCGTCGACTTAGGTTGAAAAACAAAAAGCAATATTTCTTTATAAATCTTTCTTTTGTGGCAAACCAGAAACAAGGAAGGTCACCTCAATAACTCCTGAGGGAATAGAACTCGCGGCTCTGCATCTCAACAAACACTTGCAACCAATGAAATTATAATAAAAATACGAAGAAAGGTTACTTGTGCTAAAAAAGTGGCATCCGACATCAGGACTTTCGACCACCTGAGCAAAGCATTGATAGTTTGGGACAACACTTCGCAACATGTATCTGTCTCGTTTACGCTCTAGTTAATAATCATGCTATCTTGTACACATGGTCAAATTATGACATCATAGGTACGTACGCCAGCTATGAACGTACTTATAATATCATTGCTTGTAACAGTTTCCTTAAACAGGTCGCTAATTATCAAAAAATTCAAGATTTATGGGTTAAAAGAGGTCTTATCATATTTCAGATAGTGTTCAAAAAAGAAGTAAAGACCTCTGAGCCTCAGCAGCGCACCAGCTTCAGCAAGCGAGCGGGCCAGTTCCAGCTGAGCAACAAGTGGAAGGGCAAGAAGGAGATGGAGCCAGAGGTAGACGAGGATGGCCGACCGCATCATAAGGTTTGTGTCTGCTTATAGCTTCGATAAATAGTTATTGTGGTTCTTCGGCAATCACATGAGTGATGTAACAACAGGGCAATAAGTTTCAAATAACATAAAACATACATAAACGGCCTATATATACTTCCCACTGCTGGGCACAGGCCTCACCTGTACGGATTGTTGGAGGGGTGTAAGGTTACTGAGCAACCTTAATTTTAGATGTTATCAAGCCACCCTAAGGCCTCTGACTAGGCTTCACGACTGACATCTAGCGACGTCAACCGGGACCAACTGCTTAACGTGCCTTCCGAAGCACGGAGATGCCCGATATACACATCACTACATTTCGGTCAGGGTGGTCCCATTTCCGACCCTGGCGTGTGTTTTACCATAGCGATGTACAATGCGACGAGTATGTACAATGCGAGAAATCGTATGTTTCTGTTGCAGTTAGAAAGGTCTTCTTTTTTGCCAGTAGAATACCTAGTAAACTAAACTAAACTTCACATTGCTGACAGTTTCATTAGTGTTATTGACCTCTTGTGTTACCGCCTGAGTGTAACTTATGTACACGACACGTTGTATATTTTGCAGGTGGCGCTGCTGTGTGGGCCTCCTGGAGTGGGAAAGACTACGCTGGCTCATCTTTTAGCGAGAATTGCTGGTACGAATACAAAATGTGCCAAATAGTTCATTCATTTAATAAGAACTGTAATTAATATCTGAAATTGGTAAAAAATAAGCGATATGGTGGGATAACGCAATAACGTAGGAACCTTTTCTTTTTATTAAATCAGCAGATTCGATTCTCGGCTGGAGTAATAGTTTTTCTTCAAAGCTTAAGTTATCCAGTTTTAGAGCATTTTTCGCAATTCCTTATGTTTTGGGATCTCGCCTACTACCTTGGAAACTACCCTACTAAACTAACCTACTAGTTGGGAAATTAACCAAAAAGAATGATGTTTGAAAAGTATATTTATATTTGATAGACAAACAAAATATACAACAGTCTTTACTTTTTCCACTGCTGCCTCAACCATAAGGTGCGGATCGTTGGAGGTGTCGAAGGTTAGTAACCAAAAAAACCAACCAACAAAAATAATAAACCATACTGTCAGATGTTATCAAGCAGCCGATTCGGCTTAACGACTGACTTCTAGTGACATCAGCTGGAAACAACTGCTTGGCGTGCCTTCCGAAGCACGAAAATGCCCGATAAATACATCACAAAATTGCGGTCGGAGAGGTCATCCATCCCGACCCTGCGTGTGTTGCTTTACAACGGCTGTCGTTGCCTATCCAATCGCGTAAATCACAAAATAAATAAGTAGTAATAATGAAGTTAACTAGAGATTGCCTTGAGCAATAATACCGCCTAAATTGTACATCAACATGTTATTGTATTTATTTGTTTCATTCTCTTTAAATTGTTTTTTTTTGTGTGCAATTAAGTGTTTCTTATCTTATCTTATTCATCTAATCTACTCCGTATTCCAGGATACAGGCCAGTGGAGCTGAACGCGTCAGACGAGCGTAGCACGGAAGCGTTCAGTAACGCGTTGAAAAGCGCCACGCTTATGCGCTCCGTCATCGACGCTGAAAAGAGACCCAACTGTCTTATTCTAGGTAATATTTAAGGGTCTTATTGTCAGAGGGTCTAGTGCGAATTCCCTCAACCAAAAACACCTAGATAGTTAACGCAGTTTTGTATGGTATTGCTGGTGGTGCGTCTGGTGGCGGGGTAGACGTAACCGTTTTCTTAATGTGAATCCGCGTTAACTTTCGCGATGAGTATGATCGAGAAAACCTGGACTAGGCACTCTGATATCTCTTGTTTATTATCCACTTGTAAACGTAAAAATAAGAATTTTAGACTAGTTATTTAATATAAGGAACTGCTTCTGAACTTTACCTTATTTCATACACAATAAGGTCTATTCTATTCTATCGATAAGCCGTTCTAAGGACTCCGTCTTAACGATTGATACGAAAAAAAACCTAGAAAGTGGCTTATGTTTGGTAGTGGATCGCTTGCTCTCGCTAATGTTGAATGAACATAATATTTTGGAAGTTCTCTGCTGCATATTTAGCCCCTGTTGATCATAGACCTCTACCATTTTGTTTACATTCTTCACTAAAATCCTGCAATCATTATGTGTTTCCTATGTACATTAAGTATCTATTTGCAAAAAAACATTGAGTATGTTAATCCGTTGTCTAGTTTCCCATAGCACAAGCATTTAGTTACTTAGCTTAGGTCTAGATAGCGCTGTGGGGAATAGTAAGTATCCACTGATATTGATTTATCTATCAGATCATCTGTCTATCTTTTGTCTGGACTCTTCAGTTATTTACTTTTTGACCCAATTTTCAAAGACAATCTTACAATTTACAGACGAGATAGATGGTGCACCTTTACCGACAGTGGAGTTGTTGGTCAAGTGGTGCACGGCATCCGCCACAGAGGGCGGTAAGAAGAAGGCCAAGACACAACCTTTGCGGCGGCCTGTTATAGCTATCTGCAATGACCTGTACGCCACATCCTTGAGGCCTTTGAGGTAGGTGAATGTAAGAAAACGAATGTACTGATTAGCAAGAAAAAGGGTGTGTAATGTATGATATAACTTTAAATCGTATATCACTCAGAACATGAACAGTCGAATGAGATAACATAATTTGATATAATGGTTAATTTTGTATAATAAACGAATCATATAATTTCAAATCAAATTTTAAAAAAGCGATAAATTCCTATTTTTATTAAAGATCTGAAAACCAGAAAAAGACATTTGGGCATCTTGGCACCAGGCAGATACTTCATGGAAAATGCTAAAAACAATGAAAACCATATCCTATATTTATTATTTAGCTAACTTTAAAAAAAGGTTTGGATACGCGCTTCAAAAATTACACCAACCCACCATACAAAGGAGTTTGCCTAACCATGGTCTAGTTTTGTCAAATAGGCTAGGTCAGTACTGATGCGAAGTCGAAAATTGTCCCATGGGCTACGCATGTATACGTACGTAATACCTATATAATTTGAATGTGTGATCAAAATAGTATGATTATTTACTAGAGCGTAAACGAGACAGATACATGTTGCGCTGTGTCGTATCAGACTGTCAACACTGTGAATGCTTTGCTCAGGTGCACGATTGTTCTTATTTCGGGTGCCACTTTTTTAGCACAAGTAACCTATATTTTCTCTCTCACCTCTTTTTTATTATAAAATCATTGTCTCCCTCTTTTGAACGGAGATTTTTTTGACGTGGTAACGTCTTTAAAATCGTTTTAGTCGGGTGACATGTTCAGAAACTTGTGTCACACCAAAACCTCACGAGCGCGATGGCAGGTATAACGAGAGAGAGACGGACCGATCTCCTGTCTCATCTCGAGCGCTGCCAGTCATTCCGTGAAACTTGTCACGCGGAATCCTCACGAGCGGAGGCAGGCATAGCCTTCGAGTGAGTGGACCGATCTTTCGTCTCTCTCACTCTAGCGGCATACAGACGAATGGAGATTTTCTCGTGCGGAAAGACGTTAAGGATAAGACGTTATCACGTAAACATCTCGATCGTAAACCTACTTTACAAACAACCAATTTTTTTAAATTTCTAAAAACTAGACAGGTGTCAAAAAACCGCTATTTTCTTCCTTCCAGGCCAGTATCTCTAGTGATCCACGTAGGCGGTATATCCCTCCCACGCCTGTCCTCGCGCCTGGCGCGCGTGTGCGAGTGCGAGGGCCTGCCGGTCGCGCCGCGCGTTCTGTGCGCGTTGGCCGCGCGGGTGCAGGGCGACATCCGCGCCGCTATACACCTGCTCAGCTTCGTCAAGGCGAGGGCGAGGGCGCAGGTGAGATTTCAGGGGTGATACTAGTGACAGATACTAGAGACAGATACTGGCGACAGACACTAGTGACAGACACTAGTTACAGACACTAGTTACAGACACTAGTTACAGACACTAGTTACAGACACTAGTTACAGACACTAGTGACAGACACTAGTGACAGACACTAGTTACAGACACTTGTTACAGACACTAGTTACAGACACTAGTTACAGACACTAGTGACAGACACTAGTTACAGACACTAGTTACAGACACTAGTTACAGACACTAGTGACAGACACTAGTTACAGACACTAGTTACAGACACTAGTTACAGACACTAGTTACAGACACTAGTTACAGACACTAGTGAGCACGTAGGCGGTATATCCCTCCCACGCCTGTCCTCGCGCCTGGCGCGCGTGTGCGAGTGCGAGGGCCTGCCGGTCGCGCCGCGCGTTCTGTGCGCGTTGGCCGCGCGGGTGCAGGGCGACATCCGCGCCGCTATACACCTGCTCAGCTTCGTCAAGGCGAGGGCGAGGGCGCAGGTGAGATTTCAGGGGTGATACTAGTGACAGATACTAGAGACAGATACTGGCGACAGACACTAGTGACAGACACTAGTGACAGACACTAGTGACAGACACTAGTTACAGACACTAGTGACAGACACTAGTTACAGACACTAGTTACAGACACTAGTGACAGACACTAGTTACAGACACTAGTTACAGACACTAGTTACAGACACTAGTGACAGACACTAGTTACAGACACTAGTTACAGACACTAGTTACAGACACTAGTGACAGACACTAGTTACAGACACTAGTTACAGACACTAGTTACAGACACTAGTTACAGACACTAGTTACAGACACTAGTTACAGACACTAGTTACAGACACTAGTGAGC
Source organism: Udea ferrugalis (assembly GCA_950022985.1). Lineage (NCBI taxonomy): Eukaryota > Metazoa > Arthropoda > Insecta > Lepidoptera > Crambidae > Udea > Udea ferrugalis. The sequence goes on along the minus strand of OX465532.1, from coordinate 3,555,115 downwards.
ACGTAGGCGGTATATCCCTCCCACGCCTGTCCTCGCGCCTGGCGCGCGTGTGCGAGTGCGAGGGCCTGCCGGTCGCGCCGCGCGTTCTGTGCGCGTTGGCCGCGCGGGTGCAGGGCGACATCCGCGCCGCTATACACCTGCTCAGCTTCGTCAAGGCGAGGGCGAGGGCGCAGGTGAGATTTCAGGGGTGATACTAGTGCCAGATACTAGAGACAGACACTAGTTACAGACACTAGTGACTGACACTAGTTACAGACACTAGTTACAGACACTAGTTACAGACACTAGTTACAGACACTAGTTACAGACACTAGTGACAGACACTAGTTACAGACACTAGTGACAGACACTAGTGACAGACACTAGTTACAGACACTAGTTACAGACACTAGTGACAGACACTAGTTACAGACACTAGTGACAGACACTAGTGACAGACACTAGTTACAGACACTAGTTACAGACACTAGTGACAGACACTAGTGACAGACACTAGTTACAGACACTAGTTACAGACACTAGTGACAGACACTAGTTACAGACACTAGTGACAGACACTAGTGACAGACACTAGTTACAGACACTAGTTACAGACACTAGTGACAGACACTAGTTACAGACACTAGTGACAGACACTAGTTACAGACACTAGTGAGCACGTAGGCGGTATATCCCTCCCACGCCTGTCCTCGCGCCTGGCGCGCGTGTGCGAGTGCGAGGGCCTGCCGGTCGCGCCGCGCGTTCTGTGCGCGTTGGCCGCGCGGGTGCAGGGCGACATCCGCGCCGCTATACACCTGCTCAGCTTCGTCAAGGCGAGGGCGAGGGCGCAGGTGAGATTTCAGGGGTGATACTAGTGCCAGATACTAGAGACAGACACTAGTTACAGACACTAGTGACTGACACTAGTTACAGACACTAGTTACAGACACTAGTTACAGACACTAGTTACAGACACTAGTTACAGACACTAGTGACAGACACTAGTTACAGACACTAGTTACAGACACTAGTGACAGACACTAGTGACAGACACTAGTTACAGACACTAGTTACAGACACTAGTGACAGACACTAGTTACAGACACTAGTGACAGACACTAGTGACAGACACTAGTTACAGACACTAGTTACAGACACTAGTGACAGACACTAGTTACAGACACTAGTTACAGACACTAGTGACAGACACTAGTTACAGACACTAGTGACAGACACTAGTTACAGACACTAGTGAGCACGTAGGCGGTATATCCCTCCCACGCCTGTCCTCGCGCCTGGCGCGCGTGTGCGAATGCGAGGGCCTGCCGGTCGCGCCGCGCGTTCTGTGCGCGTTGGCCGCGCGGGTGCAGGGCGACATCCGCGCCGCTATACACCTGCTCAGCTTCGTCAAGGCGAGGGCGAGGGCGCAGGTGAGATTTCAGGGGTGATACTAGTGCCAGATACTAGAGACAGATACTGGCGACAGACACTAGTGACAGACACTAGTGACAGACACTAGTTACAGACACTAGTTACAGACACTAGTGACAGACACTAGTTACAGACACTAGTGACAGACACTAGTGACAGACACTAGTTACAGACACTAGTTACAGACACTAGTGACAGACACTAGTTACAGACACTAGTTACAGACACTAGTGACAGACACTAGTTACAGACACTAGTGACAGACACTAGTTACAGACACTAGTGACAGACACTAGTTACAGACACTAGTGACAGACACTAGTTACAGACACTAGTGAGCACGTAGGCGGTATATCCCTCCCACGCCTGTCCTCGCGCCTGGCGCGCGTGTGCGAATGCGAGGGCCTGCCGGTCGCGCCGCGCGTTCTGTGCGCGTTGGCCGCGCGGGTGCAGGGCGACATCCGCGCCGCTATACACCTGCTCAGCTTCGTCAAGGCGAGGGCGAGGGCGCAGGTGAGATTTCAGGGGTGATACTAGTGCCAGATACTAGAGACAGACACTAGTTACAGACACTAGTGACTGACACTAGTTACAGACACTAGTTACAGACACTAGTTACAGACACTAGTTACAGACACTAGTTACAGACACTAGTGACAGACACTAGTTACAGACACTAGTTACAGACACTAGTGACAGACACTAGTGACAGACACTAGTTACAGACACTAGTTACAGACACTAGTGACAGACACTAGTTACAGACACTAGTGACAGACACTAGTGACAGACACTAGTTACAGACACTAGTTACAGACACTAGTGACAGACACTAGTTACAGACACTAGTGACAGACACTAGTTACAGACACTAGTGAGCACGTAGGCGGTATATCCCTCCCACGCCTGTCCTCGCGCCTGGCGCGCGTGTGCGAGTGCGAGGGCCTGCCGGTCGCGCCGCGCGTTCTGTGCGCGTTGGCCGCGCGGGTGCAGGGCGACATCCGCGCCGCTATACACCTGCTCAGCTTCGTCAAGGCGAGGGCGAGGGCGCAGGTGAGATTTCAGGGGTGATACTAGTGCCAGATACTAGAGACAGACACTAGTTACAGACACTAGTTACAGACACTAGTTACAGACACTAGTGAGCACGTAGGCGGTATATCCCTCCCACGCCTGTCCTCGCGCCTGGCGCGCGTGTGCGAGTGCGAGGGCCTGCCGGTCGCGCCGCGCGTTCTGTGCGCGTTGGCCGCGCGGGTGCAGGGCGACATCCGCGCCGCTATACACCTGCTCAGCTTCGTCAAGGCGAGGGCGAGGGCGCAGGTGAGATTTCAGGGGTGATACTAGTGACAGATACTAGAGACAGATACTGGCGACAGACACTAGTGACAGATACTAGAGACAGATACTGGCGACAGACACTAGTGACAGATACTAGAGACAGATACTGGCGACAGACACTAGTACGTAGCTCTGTCTCTCTGAGCTCAGAAGCCCACATTTCTGACATTTGATATACTCAGAAGCCCACATTTCTGACAATTAAAACACTAAGAAGCCCACATTTCTGTCATTTGAAATGCTCAGAAGCCCACATTTTAGTATCTTTTTTGCCAAGAAAAAGGCTAAAATTTTAATCGGCTAGCCTGACACGCTGCTGTTACCGCACTGTCACTCACCACCATATGCCACATTTCTGACATTTAAAACACTCAGAAGCCCACATTTCCGACATTTAAAACACTCAGAAGCCCACATTTCTGGCATTTGAAACACTCGGAAGCCTACATTTCTGTCATGAGCAACACAGAAGCCCACATTTCTGACATTTAAAAAACTCAGAAGCCCACATTTCTGTCATAAGCAACACTCAGAAGCCCACATTTTTGACACTTTAACACTCAGAAGGCCACATTTTTGTTATTTGGAATACTCAGAAGCCCACATTTCTGACAATTAAAACACTAAGAAGCCCGCATTTCTGTCATTTGAAACACTCAAAAGCCCACATTTTAGATATTTGAAACACTCAGAAGCCCACATTTCTGACATTTGATATACTCAGAAGCCCACATTTCTGACAATTAAAACACTTAGAAGCCCACATTTCTGAAATTTGAAACACTCAGAAGCCCACATTTCTGACATTTGAAACACTCTGAAGCCCACATTTTTGCCAAGAAAAAGGCTTAAATTTTAATCGGGTAGCCTGACACGCTGCTGTTACCGCACTATCAGTCACCACCATATGCCACATTTCTGGCATTTGAAACACTCAGAAGCCTACATTTCTGTCATGAGCAACACAGAAGCCCACATTTCTGACATTTAAAAAACTCAGAAGCCCACATTTCTGACAATTAAAACACTAAGAAGCCCACATTTCTGTACAACCGGCCCATAATGAACTTTGCAAACAGCCCTTAAGTAGCAATACAACCAAATTTATTCCAAACAATAGTAAAAAGTGTGTAACCCCCGAATTCACAAACAACAATCAACGCTAAGCACGCGCTCACTCTCATGCTGTCCCGTAAAATATCAATAGAACTGAAAGGGACAGAATGAGCTTGAGCGCGTGCTTAGCGTTGATTGTCGTTTGTGAATGCGGGGGTCAATCAACCTGAATCATATATTGTAGGCGAGATAAAGAACCGAGCTACCTTTACCTACAGTGTATTTTTTCCACATAAATCGCTCGCAAAAGAGTGAAAAACGTAAAAAAGTCTTATTGTGTTCCAGCTTTGTGACTAAAGTGTGCTTTACTTGGAGATACTTTATTTTGGCTATCAAAAACAATAGGTTCGGCTGGCCAGAGATACTAAAGTTATAGACAAACTGGTATCGTTATTTCACTATTAACTTAAAGCGTGAAGCAGCCTATATTTTGAAGTGGCACTTGACGGCCGGAGGTTGCGGGTTCAGTCCTGGGCATAGCGCGTCTTTTTGTGTTATGTGTTTTTAGATTCACTTATATACAAGTTGTGCGCCGCTCACCGCTCGCTAGATGGCGTTGTGCTCTTTAAGCACGTGCTATTAAGCATGCTTGATAGCGTGTGCTTAAAGAGCGCACGTTAATGGAGCACGTTGTGCGCCGCTAGATGGCGTTATACGTGCTCTTCTAGCACGTGCTTTCATATTCACGTTTTGTGCCGCTCACCGCTAGATGGCGCTGTACGCCATTCACCACTAGATGGCGCTGTATGTGCTTTCTAGCACGTGCTTTCATATGCACGTTTGTGCCGCTCACCGCTAGATGGCGCTGTACGCCATTCACCGCTAGATGGCGCTGTACGCCATTCACCGCTAGATGGCGCTGTATGTGCTCTTCTAGCACGCGCTACCAATGCGTTTTCATAGAATATAAGAAGTGCGCCTCTGGCCGGCCGCTAGATGGCGTTGTACACGCGCTATCAAATGCACTAATAATATGCACGTTACGTGAGTATCTTTTGCTAAGAAAAACCAAAAACTGAAACTGTGCTTCGATATAAAACAACTTTACGGATTCTACTCGCGGTCTCATTTATTTCTTTCATTTCATTTTCTAACCCGACGTGATCACGGCTGCTGTAAAGTAGTCGAAACTTCGAGTCAGAAAATGAAAGAAAATATAAGACCGCGAGTAAGTAGAATCCGTAAAGTTGTTTTATTTCGATGGTATAGTGTTCGCGTAAATATAAGAAAACATTATGAAACTTTCTGACATTTAAAACACTCAGAAGCCCACATTTTAGACATTTGAAACACTCAGAAGCCCACATTTCTGACATTTGATATACTCAGAAGCCCACATTTCTGACAATTAAAACACTAAGAAGCCTACATTTCTGTCATTTGAAACACTCAGAAGCCCACATTTTAGTATCTTTTTTGCCAAGAAAAAGGCTAAAATTTTAATCGGGTAGCCTGACACGCTGCTGTTACCGCACTGTCACTCACCACCATATGCCACATTTCTGGCATTTAAAACACTCAGAAGCCCACATTTTTTCATCAGAAGTTAATTTTTGACACTTGAAACACTCAGAAGGCCACATTTTTGACATTTGATATACTCAGAAGCCCACATTTCTGACAATTAAAACACTAAGAAGCTCGCATTTCTGTCATTTGAAACACTCAGAAGCCCACATTTTAGACATTTGAAACACTCAGAAGCCCACATTTTTGACACTTGAAACACTCAGAAGCCCACATTTCTGACAATTAAAACACTAAGAAGCCCACATTTCTGTCATTTGAAACACTCTTAAGACACTCAGACATTGGTGTGGAGTGATAACACTGATAACACCCTATCAGTGTTATCACCAAAATCACCAAACTACTGATAGGTATTTAAGGAGGATACGAAACTCTTACTATAATCTCTACATATAATCGCAATCGCACCAACCGCTTTGGTAACACATTCATAATGCGAACAGCAACGGAAAAAAACGTGATAAAAAACATTAATAAAAGTCCATCGAGAGCCGAGCCGGCTTATTAATTTAATATAATATTACAGGTGAGGGCCAAATTGCACAAAGTTACCGATAGATGGCGGGGGCAGTACTTTGAATCGCGCAGGCATTGCGTTTCGCTGAAAAGTATACTCCGCCAGGTACTTTGACGATTGGCATCGCCAGAGTCATGAGTCAGAGTCTGAGTCGAATCAGGAGACCACTCCGCTCTGTCTGTTGAAAAACAGGCATTATCTGGCATTGTCCTTCCCTGGACCTTCACAATAATTTCAAGACCTAAATGAGCTAAATCGGTCTAGTAGTTATCGAGTTTTATCGAAACAAACGAACAGAAATCCGCGCCGGCGCTGCAGTGGCCGCACGGGGCCGCACAGCTCACTCCACACACCTTACCCGTACGTAGCTCTGTCTCTCTCGCACTCACAGCCCGCGCTCACTCCCCACGCCTCACCCGTACGTAGCTCTGTCTCTCTCGCACTCACAGCCCGCGCTCACTCCCCACGCCTCACCCGTACGTAGCTCTGTCTCTCTCGCACTCACAGCCCGCGCTCACTCCCCACGCCTCACCCGTACGTAGCTCTGTCTCTCTCGCACTCACAGGCGGCACTGCTCGTGTTAGAGTGCGTGTACAGGTCACGCGACACTAGTTACAGACACTAGTTACAGACACTAGTTACAGACACTAGTTACAGACACTAGTGACAGACACTAGTGAGCACGTAGGCGGTATATCCCTCCCACGCCTGTCCTCGCGCCTGGCGCGCGTGTGCGAGTGCGAGGGCCTGCCGGTCGCGCCGCGCGTTCTGTGCGCGTTGGCCGCGCGGGTGCAGGGCGACATCCGCGCCGCTATACACCTGCTCAGCTTCGTCAAGGCGAGGGCGAGGGCGCAGGTGAGATTTCAGGGGTGATACTAGTGACAGATACTAGAGACAGATACTGGCGACAGACACTAGTGACAGATACTAGAGACAGATACTGGCGACAGACACTAGTGACAGACACTAGTTACAGACACTAGTTACAGACACTAGTTACAGACACTAGTGACAGACACTAGTTACAGACACTAGTGACAGACACTAGTTACAGACACTAGAGACAGATACTGGCGACAGACACTAGTGACAGACACTAGTTACAGACACTAGTGACAGACACTAGTTACAGACACTAGTTACAGACACTAGTTACAGACACTAGTTACAGACACTAGTTACAGACACTAGTGACAGACACTAGTTACAGACACTAGTTACAGATACTAGTTACAGATACTAGAGACAGATACTGGCGACAGACACTAGTGACAGACACTAGTTACAGACACTAGTGACAGACACTAGTTACAGACACTAGTTACAGACACTAGTTACAGACACTAGTTACAGACACTAGTTACAGACACTAGTGACAGACACTAGTTACAGACACTAGTGACTGACACTAGTTACAGACACTAGTTACAGACACTAGTTACAGACACTAGTTACAGACACTAGTGACAGACACTAGTTACAGACACTAGTTACAGACACTAGTTACAGATACTGGCGACAGACACTAGTGACAGACACTAGTTACAGATACTAGTTACAGATACTAGTTACAGACACTAGTTACAGACACTAGTGAGCACGTAGGCGGTATATCCCTCCCACGCCTGTCCTCGCGCCTGGCGCGCGTGTGCGAGTGCGAGGGCCTGCCGGTCGCGCCGCGCGTTCTGTGCGCGTTGGCCGCGCGGGTGCAGGGCGACATCCGCGCCGCTATACACCTGCTCAGCTTCGTCAAGGCGAGGGCGAGGGCGCAGGTGAGATTTCAGGGGTGATACTAGTGCCAGATACTAGAGACAGATACTGGCGACAGACACTAGTGACAGACACTAGTTACAGACACTAGTGACAGACACTAGTTACAGACACTAGTGACAGACACTAGTTACAGACACTAGTGAGCACGTAGGCGGTATATCCCTCCCACGCCTGTCCTCGCGCCTGGCGCGCGTGTGCGAGTGCGAGGGCCTGCCGGTCGCGCCGCGCGTTCTGTGCGCGTTGGCCGCGCGGGTGCAGGGCGACATCCGCGCCGCTATACACCTGCTCAGCTTCGTCAAGGCGAGGGCGAGGGCGCAGGTGAGATTTCAGGGGTGATACTAGTGACAGATACTAGAGACAGATACTGGCGACAGACACTAGTTACAGACACTAGTGACAGACACTAGTTACAGACACTAGTGACAGACACTAGTTACAGACACTAGTTACAGACACTAGTGACAGACACTAGTTACAGACACTAGTTACAGACACTAGTTACAGACACTAGTTACAGACACTAGTTACAGACACTAGTGAGCACGTAGGCGGTATATCCCTCCCACGCCTGTCCTCGCGCCTGGCGCGCGTGTGCGAGTGCGAGGGCCTGCCGGTCGCGCCGCGCGTTCTGTGCGCGTTGGCCGCGCGGGTGCAGGGCGACATCCGCGCCGCTATACACCTGCTCAGCTTCGTCAAGGCGAGGGCGAGGGCGCAGGTGAGATTGAGGGGGTGATACTAGTGACAGATACTAGAGACAGATACTGGCGACAGACACTAGTGACAGACACTAGTTACAGACACTAGTGACAGACACTAGTTACAGACACTAGTTACAGACACTAGTTACAGACACTAGTGAGCACGTAGGCGGTATATCCCTCCCACGCCTGTCCTCGCGCCTGGCGCGCGTGTGCGAGTGCGAGGGCCTGCCGGTCGCGCCGCGCGTTCTGTGCGCGTTGGCCGCGCGGTTGCAGGGCGACATCCACGCCGCTATACATGTGCGCAGCTACATGTGCTCAGCTTCATTAAGGCGAGGGCGCAGGCTCAGGTGAGGGGTTCTTTATGTTGTTGGAAGAAAAACTATAAAACGACTTTCAATAAAAGTGTAGAACGTCACCACACACACGTGTTTACCACTTCTTTATAATAACACTTGCTTTTCTTTTTTTCTTTGCAATTCAAGTCAGGAATCTGTGCGTCGGGTAAGTTTAACTACACGATTTTAAAATTACTCCTCAAGTACCTACAGTTGATCCAATAAAATGTATGATTAACTGAAGAAAATAATAAAAGTAAAAACAATGTAAGTTGCTATCAAGCCACCCTAAGGCCTCCTAACAGTCTCAACGACTGACATCTAGCGACATCATCCGGAACCAACTGCTTAACGTTCCAAAGCACAGAGATGCCAAAAAATACATCACTTCTGTCGACCATTCTGTGTTTGCTGCTATGCACTGTCACAACTGAGCCACATGCACCTCAATGTATTCATTAATTGTTTTATTTCTAGCTGAAAATGGAAGACGTAGAAAGCGCAGCGGTGGGCACAAAAGACTGCAGCAGAAGCATGATGCAAGCGCTGACGGCCGTGTTCACGACCAACGACAAGGACGAGAACGCCATCATGAAGACTGTTCAGGCCGCTGGGGAATACGACAGGTAATGCTGTTTATATTACATTTTCAACCTCCCTTTCAGTCAATTATTGCGTCAAGGCAACACACACATAAATAACCACAAATTACAATACATAAAAGTACATTATTTTATTTCATTTTTATGCTACGATTATGTCCAGGGTACCTGCAGAAATACCTCCGTCGTGCATCGACTAGCGATTTGATGTGTTATGGTTGGGGAATTGGCCAAAACACCAAAAGTCGAGGGTTCGATCCTTGCACAGTACAAAATTTTGTTGACATGAATATGTCTGCTTGTATTGGTAGTATGTAGTAGCTAGTATGTATTGACAAAAAAGTTGATAAGTATGTTTATGCCTTTTCTAGTAACACATTATAGTAACAAGCGTATTATAGTCAGCATTGAAACTATGTAATCTTTGAGAGTGACCAAAAATGACATTCATAATTCATTCATTCAATGCTGCATGTGGTAACTTACATTTCTCAACTAAATAAATAATATACACGTCTACCCTCGTCTGCGTAAAAACCGCTCAAGTCGAATGTTAATATTCCAGGCTAGTAGACGGAATATTCGAGAACTACCTCTCAGCTCGAGTAGACGCGCGCCTCATCCTGGCTTCGGAGACCCTTTCGTGGCTGCGGCTGCATGACGTCATCAACTCCTGGACCATGAAGACACAGAACTACTCGTTGTATGGGATGTTGCCGCAGTGCATTGTGAGGTGCCATAGGATATTGGCCTCTCGGAATCCGCAGAGGGTCAGGTTCCCTATTCAAGCACAAGAGGTATGTTGCAACCGTTAATTACTTGGCTGATGTAACATTTATGCGATGTGATATTTTTCATCACGTCGACAGTGATTTCCTGAAACAACATTGTCCCTTGGTTAATTAAAAAGAAGTATGTGGATAGAATTTTGCTGTTTTAATAAACTGTGGGCATGTTCAGCAGTGGACGTCTTAAGGATGATGACTTAATTTCCTGAACCTAATTTTTCATCGGATCTAGTGCGTACCTACTGAATTACGTAGCTCTTTCTCGTTCCCAGTTTCATGCTGATATGAAAAAAATCTGAAGGCTGATTAAATTCACAATGCTCTCTAAAAGCCTAGATATTATAAAACACGGGTGCTTCCATATTACAAAGAAATACATTTCCTAAAATCTCCCGATATTTAGGTTTAGAAGATAATTGCAATGGAGTGATTGCCTTAAGTTTTTTGTAATAATTTATTAAGAACTAGCGACCCGCCCCCGCTTCGCACAGGTGCAATAGGATGTTATTATACATATAAACCTTCCTCTTGAATCACTCTATCTATTTAAAAAAACCGCATCAAAAACCGTTGCGTAGTTTCAAAGATTTAAGCATTCAAAGGGACATAGGGACAGAGAAAGCGACCTTGTTTTATACTATGTATGTAGTGATGTTTATTAAATAACCCTTATATTTGTCCCAGATGTACCGCAAAAAGCTGGAAGTGGAGAGTATAATCTGGTCGGTGTGGCGCGGCAGTTCGGCCGGAGTGGCGCTGGGCCGGCGCGCCTTGCAGCTCGACCTCATACCGCTGTTGCCTTACTTGCTGGCGCCCTCGTTGCGGTCTGCTAATATACAGGTAAATTATGATGACTTATTATTTATAAACTTGTACCAGATGTACCGCAAAAAGCTGGAAGTGGAGAGTATAATCTGGTCGGTGTGGCGCGGCAGTTCCGCCGGCGTGGCGCTGGGCCGGCGCGCCTTGCAGCTCGACCTCATACCGCTGTTGCCGTACTTGCTGGCGCCCTCGCTAAGGTCTGCTAATATACAGGTAAATTATGATGATTTATCATTTATAAACTTGACCCAGATGTACCGCAAAAAGCTGGAAGTGGAGAGTATAATCTGGTCGGTGTGGCGCGGCAGTTCGGCCGGAGTGGCGCTGGGCCGGCGCGCCTTGCAGCTCGACCTCATACCGCTGTTGCCTTACTTGCTGGCGCCCTCGTTGCGGTCTGCTAATATACAGGTAAATTATGATGACTTATCATTTATAAACTTGTACCAGATGTACCGCAAAAAGCTGGAAGTGGAGAGTATAATCTGGTCGGTGTGGCGCGGCAGTTCGGCCGGCGTGGCGCTGGGCCGGCGCGCCTTGCAGCTCGACCTCATACCGCTGTTGCCTTACTTGCTGGCGCCCTCGCTAAGGTCTGCTACTATACAGGTAATTGTCTTGATTTTTGACGCTTTTTAGAATTCTGCAAACTACCTACAATCCTAAGCTCGTACCGAAAATTGGTGTTGTATTTTCTACCATCAGCAGCTTAAAGCCCTTTAGGAGTTAGTTCCGTCTGACGTCGCCAGATGGCAGTCGTTGAACTAAGCCGGAGGCCTTGATGGCTCATAGCATCTCGCAGTAAGGTTTATCTCTAAACCTTCAACAATTCGCATTAAGCCCCCGTGTTGGAGTCCAGCAGAGCGACTCGTAAAGACTGTTGTTTTCGCCCTCGTAAAAAGCGTCATCATTAAAGCTAGCACGAACCGCTAACGTTTTCGTAATCGAAAAATAAACGTTTTTTTTTCTTTTTCTTATAAATGTCTTTAAAAAAAAGGAACTTTAATTTTCGTTCACGAAAACGTTAGCGGTTCGTGCTAGACCTACTGAACAGGCTCTAACAATGATATTATAAAAAAGAGGTAGATAAGCTATGTCAGTACTGATGCGAAGTCAAAAATTTACCACTGCGTACATACTAAAATAAATATATATATCCTTGGACATTATTCCACACAGCGCCATCTAGTCCCAAGTGGGCTAATTATAGTCTGTTATTATGGATACTAGACAACGGATAAACATACTTAAATACTTTTTCTTTGTAAATACATACTTAATATACATAGGAAACACCCGTATTGTAAATGTGTGAACAAGAAAGTATGATTATTTACTGAGCCTAAACGAGACATACATGTTGCGCAGTGTCGTCTCAAACTGTCAACACTGTCAATTCTTTGCTGAGGTGCACTAAAGGTCTGATTTCGGGTGCCACTTTCTTAGTACCAGTAACCTATCTACCTCTTTTTTATTATAACATCATTGGGCTCTAACTTGTACATAAATCTCCGTATTTAAGTACTTTTACTACTGTTATATTTTTCGATCAATAAATAATATCCACATATTCATTTAAAAATTTTATATATCTGAGCTTATTGTATTGAGGTGCTTGAGGTGCCCGTGCCACAGTTGTTGCAGTGATCGGCGACGATCGCTGTTGTAAAGCAACATACGCTGGGTCGGAAATGGGATGGGTCACCACCCCGACCGAAATTTAGTGATGTGTATTTCGGGCATCTCCGTGCTTCGGAAGGCACGTTAAACAGTTGGTCCCGGCGGACGTTGTTAGATGTCAGTCGTTAAGCCTAGTCGGAGGCCTTAGGGCGGCTTGATAACATCTGACATTAAGGTTGCTCACTAACCTTACACCCCTCCAAAAATCCGCACTGAGCCCGCGTGTTAGGGTATGGCTCAATCCACCTCATAGTTGAGATGAGGCCTGTGCTCAGCAGTGGGACGTATGACGCCCGTTTATGTAATAGAGTAGATGACTATGAGTCATTTTGCATGTTTTTTATGTTCACCAAAAATAAATTTTTTTTTTTCAAATCTCATTGTGTAACCACGATCTAAATTTGTTTCAAAATGAGGCCACAATAGACCTGCAAACTTGGGTGGACGAGTCCATTTCAAAAGTGTTAATTTTTTGTAAAACAATATCACTATTTTGGAACTCATACTATTATGAAGCAATTATCTTAGGAGACCATTTTTATGAGTGCAATATTTGATATAGCTTTTTAACAAAGTTCTTACGCGCTCCTTACAAAAACAGTGAAAGTGACGTCATAATCACAGTCACGTTTGTATGAAGCGTTTTTTGGGCAAGTCCAAAAATGTGAATTTCAAATGGTGATATCTCAGGCAGTATCGATCTTAATGAAGTGATTCTTTTAGGATTGTTTACATAAATGTAAGGCGAATCGATGATGAACAAAAAAAAATTACAGTCATCTAGCCTACTGTATTGTATTTGTACCAGTTGTGCAGCGAGAGCGAGCGCAAGTCGGTCCGCGCGTGCGCCGGCGCGATGTGCGACTACGGGCTGCAGTTCGCGCAGCGGCGCGCGCCCGATGGACTCTACGCGTTCGTGCTCGAACCAGACCTTTACAAGGTCGCCTTCTTTGGTAAGTATGACAATTATTTATACTGTACAGTTGTTATTTATTAATTTAATCTTGAACGGAAAAAAATAGTACACAAGGCGCAGGTGCTAAAAGCATTCTTTAACAGTCAACCTGAAGTATTCTTAAAAAGTCTCGCCTCATGGTAAGCGATGACAAGGTCGAAGGTGTAACATGCTTACCCAGAAAATGCCTACACAGAATGGCTGTACAGAAAATGCTTGGAAAGATTCAAAAACTCTAAAATTAAAACAGCCCAATACGTCAAAAATCAAAAGAAAAAACTACGATTTCCAAAACTTATTCATTTCTACCACAATTAAGCGGGCTAATCCCAGTTACATAATTATGTAAACTTAATCATTACTACAATGATTCCTCAACCATGTTTAACATAAAAAACGAGTAAAATTTCGAGCGCTTGTCGGCCGGCTAGTTAGTAATGATTTTAATAAGATTTTGTATAGTGCCTCATCCGCTAGAAAATAAACCAACAAATGCCCGTACAAGTATTCTCGTCATTATTTTAGGCAACGAGGAAAAGATGAAACCACCCCCGCCGATACGCCAAGCCATAGCCAGAGAACAGCAGCTGGAAGTCATCAGACGAAACGAAGAAATGGTAACGCGTTAATTTAATAAGAGCTGTTTTTTAAATAGAAAGATAAAAATTATCAGACCAATAAATTACAACTCGGCAAATTTTTTAATGTATGTCAAAATGACATATTACAATTAATGACACAAATTCGATCTGCAATATTTCCAAATCTGCCGACTTGTAATTTATTGGTCTGATAAATAAATAACAGCTCGGTGTTGTTATTTTATTTTGTGTTTTATTCTTAATTGAACGACCGATTTAGTGTACTGGTTCAGTAGGCCTAGCACAAACCGCTAATGTTTTGGTAATCGAAAAAAACTACTTACTCTTATTTTTTAAAGTCATGGGAAAAAAAGTATCGGAACTTTTCGATTACCAAAACGTTAGCGGTTCGTGCTAGGCCTACTGAAGTGGGCTATTACACCAGAGGTCGCGGGTACGATCCCCGCACAGTACAAACATTTGTGTGCATGAATACCTATATCTGTTTGTACTGGTCTGGGTGTTTCTTATGTTTGTATTTTACAAAGAAATTACTGCTAAGTATGTTTATCCGTTGTCTAGTTTCCCATAGCAGAAGTATTTAATTGCTTAGTTTGGGGCTAAATGGTGCAGTGTGAAATAGTGTTCAGTGATAAATAAAATAATTTTACCTAAATAAATAGGCACAACCTTCACCTATTTCGCCAATATTGTCTTGTGTATCGTAAGTTTTTCGAAAATCTTGTCTCTCTCTCTAGGCAAGCAGAGTCAGCAACAACATAAAACCATCTGGAGTATCCAGACGCAAGTCCGTGGAAATAAAAGAAAGTACAGTGAGCAAAGAAGTAAAAGAAACCCGTCTCCCAAACCACCTGCAGCGACTCAAGCCTAAAGAGGTGGTGAAGAATACGCCTCAGGTCAGTGCTAGTTATAAACTAATTTGAAGCCAGCTAACTTGAAGCCAGCTAACTTGAAGCCAGCTAACTTGAAACCAGCTAACTTGAAGCTTAATTTGAAGTTTGCAGGTGCCCGTGGCGCAGTTGTGACAGTGATCGGCGACGATCGCTGTTGTAAAGCAACACACGCCAGGTCGGTAATGGGATGGGTGACCACCCGACCGAGATTTAGTGTTGTGTATTTCCGGCATCTCCGTGCTTCGGAAGGCACTTTAGGCAGTTGGTCCCGGTTGACGTCGACTGATATCAGTCGTTAAGCCTAGTCAGTGGCATAAGGGCGGCTTTATAACATCTTACATTAAGGTTTCTCACTAACCTTACACCCCTCGGGCCTTCCAACAATCCGCACTGAGCCCGCGTTTCAGAGTATGGCTCGTTCCACCTCAAAGTTGAGGTGAGCCCTGTGCCCAGCAGTGAGACGTATATAGGCCGTTTATGTTATGTTACACTGAGTATTAGATAAGGTTTTTTTGCCTTTCATGATATTCGCCGTGCTGATCAATCCGCTGTTGCATTCGGTGAAACCAGCTTTCGTGATTTTTTTCACCAATCGGCATGACAGGCTCATGCCGATTTTTGATCTATTGTCAATTTGTGTGATATCCAACGCTATCAAACTTATTTTCAGCCAAGTGTTTGTGTAACATTTAATGTGTAATAGTTATAAAAAACTTGTTGGCGGTGTCTATCATTACATTCAGATAGCGGTACCCTAAAAATAGGTAAAATAATTTAATATTTAAATAATTACTTGAATTTTATTCTTAAAAAATAATTTTAGTGAAAATTCTTTACTTGATTCAACTAAAGATATACAGCGGAAATTCAACTGGCATGCTTATTATATTTAATTTCTGTGATCTGAGTGCAGCAGATGTTTATTAAGCTTTTTATGTCTTCTCAGGTTTACTTCACTTCCTTTCTTTTTTTTTTAACCATTCCGATCCCACTGCTAGGGAAAGGTCTCCCCCAAGCTCTTCCACTGGCCCCTATCCTCAGTCTTAGCTTGCCGATCTCCAAAAATGAAAATGGCCCAACATATTATCTCTAACTCAATAGGTTTGTAAACTATTAAAATAATTTATAGAGGGTTGGTTCTCGCCAAATGTAAGTTTTATTTTGCCAAGAAGAAAAAAGTAGAAAACGTTCGATGAACAAGCGTCCGCGTAATTATCACAGTTGATTTACTAATCCCGCCAAATCATTTAACAACGCAGTTATAATCATAAGACAGATCATTATTTTCATCTAGAAATCCACCATCCAAAACCATCTTCACAGAACTCCGCAATACGACTCAAAAATATATCATCCCTTTACATTTCTCAAATCGTTTCCCGCGTAGCACTTAAAAGAACCGTCATCTGTTTTAATGAGAAGATCGCGAATGGACAATGCGGCTAATGTGCGGAGTAACGCGGTTGGGCAGAGCTCGTTCCGGCTTGAATGCCGCGAGTTGGGCGCTGATGGAATATATTAACACCGACTCAATACGACGCTACAGGGTGTACTTTTCCATGATTCTTGGTTCCTAGCAGTAATAAAACTACGAACGTGTCAAATTTTTCAGAAGGGGGCATTTCAGCGACAATCTGTCCCGCTGCTTTTAAAATTACTCTAAATCTTGCTGTCGACTCTCAGGCCACACGGGGACCCGTCGAATTCTGTCAGATTTGTCACTCTTATATTACGCTACTGATTCTAGAGCTATTTTCACCAACTTTTTGGCACTTATAGTGTCCTTTACAGGACAAAATTAATTTGGTAACTGGGTGAATTCAATATTCATTTAAAATTAAAGTGCTAGTTCTGCCAATGAGGTCGTATGCGTGGATTTGTACTTCAACACTTAGCATCCTTTAAATGAATATTTTAGTATTACTGGAGATATTAACCAAATTTTTGTACGTGGTTTCACGAAAATCCGATATGTATTTTTCTCGTAGTCCTTATTTATTGTACATTCATCGGATCCGATTATGTCAAATCGTACACCTACAGTACAAAGTGAGCTTAGTTAGGGTCAGGCCACGTTTTCATCTATTATTGCGACCTAAGTTTCAACCCAATTTGAATGCTTAGCATCTACCCGTAGTTTACTTATGAAACAGTAATTTACTTCCTAAAATAGCAATTGGTAGCACACATATTTGGCAGCTCTACTGCGTGTTTGCACCAGCTCCGCCTGTAGAGACGAGGCTCTCTACGAATCTCGCTAATTAAAACTGTGTTTGCGGAATCTGCATCGCGTATTGTGAGAGCGTGAAAGCGCTGCTGAACGGTGTGCAGAGTAGCGGTTGTACAGAGAGGACAATGCAAATTGTACATCTATTCGGTTCTGTTTAGAAAATATGTTAACTTATTTCGTATTTGGGTTAAAATATCCACTATGAGGTTCCGAAGTTGAGTGCGATTATGTAATTCTAATTTTATAAGTATGCGAGAGACAGTGAACCACTCATGATGCGACAGACAGTGAACCACTCCACTCCTGAACTTAGGCATCCCCTATAGATTTCCTGAAAATGTTACTTCAGTCTGAATGGTGGTAGTTGTAAAGGATTTTTCGTAAAAGAGAGATAGATATTCTTTTTAATGGTGAAAATGACATTTTAATCCATATTTTGAACAACCAAGAAAACGGGTTTTTCCGGTCTGATCAAAATAAGAGGGGGATCAGACCGGAATGAATCGTGAAAACGAAATCACTGCCTAACGTTATACAAATAAACGATAAGATATAGGTAAGTACATAGGAGATTTTGTTTTCTTTCTAGCAAGCACTAGGTATTTTTTTTAAGAGTAACCTACTTTTAGGCATTAAACTGAACTAGACCAGTACCCATATTCTATGAGGTGTTGCGAAGTCACGTAATCACGGCAATCTCCCGCGCGGGCCGCACAAAAAGAAATAATTAACCCATGCCGGTCCGCTTGTCGTCCGCGCGACTATTTGATATTTAGCTGCCATTTCACTTGGGTACACATGCATTCAGCGTTATAACGGCCGCAATAGTTGGAGTCAAGTCGTTTTATGTACAGTCAACAGCACATCAGGTTACCCCATTTCAGTTTTTTCTCTCGCTCTTGCCAAATGACATTTGTTCGCGATAGAGCAAGGAAGAATGACCGGAAATGGGTAGCGTGATGTACCGGCCACCGTACTTACTGGGGAAGGTTCTACGTTGACTAAAGTTGAACATCCTAAAGCTAAGTAAGCTAAGCAACCCAAAGTTAGTAACCTATAGTTGAGCAACCTAAAGCTGAGCAACCCTAAAGTAGTTAACATAAAGTGGTTCTGTAAAGTGTTGCGAAGGGACGTAGATTCGGCCATTTCCTTCGATAGACGCACAAAAAGAAATAATTAACCCATGCCGGTCCGCTTGCCGTCCGCACGACTATTTGATATTTAGCTGCCATTTCACTTGGGTACACATGCATTCAGCGTTATGACGGCCGATATAGCTACAGTTGGAGTCAAGTCGTTTTTATGTACTTACTGAGGAAGGTTCTGCGTTAAGTAAAGTTGTACATCATGAAGTTAAATAATCAAAATCAAAATCAAAAATAGCTTTATTTAAATAGACCTGTTACAGAGTACTTTTAAATCGTCAAAGCTAATTAACAAACAAAACATACTTAATAATAGACATGAATACCATAATATTAAATGTAAACAATAAATATACTGTACTTAAATAAATGTGATGCTACCACCGGATCGGAAAGTTGTTTCTGTACTGAGAAGAACCGGCAAGAAACTCAGCAGTTACTCTTTTCAACTGTTTCTCTTTTTTACAATAATTGTTAGTATAGACGTAAATAAACTTAGCAACCCAAAGCTAGTAACCTGTAGTTGTAGTTGAGCAACCTTAAAGTAATTAACATAAACTTGTTCTGTGAAGTGTTGCGAAGGGACGTGGACACGGCAATTTCCTTCACGAAAAAGGGCAACCTTAAATTAGTAGCCTATAATCAAGCAACCTAAACTGAGAGACCTAAAACTAATTAGCATGAACTTGTTCCGTAAAGTATTGCAAGATACGTTATCTCGGGAATTCCCTTCATTAGCCGCATAAGGAGGGAAACCCGAGGCTAGTAACCTATTGCTGAGCAACCTGAAGTTAGTTACCTATAGCTGAGCAACCTGAAGTTAGTTACCTAAAGTTGAGCTACTTGAAGTTGCGTAACGTGAAGCTCAGCCTAAAAGTTAAGTACTAGATTTAGGAAATTGTAGAGCGCGATCAGCACCCTTATGGCTAACAAAAACTTGTGTTCAGACTTCATTTAATGTTGTGCAAAACACATTACTGGAGACAGTACAGTCTGTATCAAAATTATGTGTGCCAACAGCAAGATCAAAAGGTATTGACGGTTTATTAAAAGCAATTGCAATTTTATCTCTTTGACGATCTCATTTAAAATTCCTATATTATGACATTTATGTAGCTTATAGTAATATTTTATATGAGAAATAAATAATCCAATCCAATATAAAACTAAAATGACAGAGTCCTATGTCATTTGAAGCGTCATTGAAATTTCGAACAAGTGCCCCTATAATCTAAATGTGTACCGACAAGGTTGCTTTTCTAAAATACTTCAGTCATGTTTGACCACTGTGTACGCACACATAATTTTAATGCTGACTGCATCTCAATCTGACTCTACTCAATCTCAGATCATGATCCATGGTCTAAGTTTCATGATAACACGTGTCTAACAGAAACCTATATTTTTGTGTCCTTTTGATTTACCCTTTTGTTTCTTATTACGTTGTCTTCTTTTAATCCATTTTTTGTTAGTTGGTTTCCTAAATACCGAAGCTCTGCTGTCAAAATTCTTTTTGAGCATTTTTAATCAATTTCAAACTTTGCAATCTTATAATTTTTATTACTTTGCGCGATGTCAAAGCGTCTCAGTTAATTACAGGCCATTATTTAGAGAGCCCTTCAAAAAATCTTGTAAATCATTAACGGGTGTCTTGGTTTTTAATTCCCCCGCAGAGAAGTTTTGTCAATAGGGGGCGGGTGGGGGCTTCGTAAATGCAGTAACTAATCGCAATGAAAGGGTTGCGGCCGCCTCTATTAAAAACTCAGTAAGAATTCCATCAGAGGGTAG
Source organism: Udea ferrugalis (assembly GCA_950022985.1). Lineage (NCBI taxonomy): Eukaryota > Metazoa > Arthropoda > Insecta > Lepidoptera > Crambidae > Udea > Udea ferrugalis. The sequence continues at coordinate 3,534,896 of OX465532.1, read as the reverse complement.
GTTAGCGGCGACGGACACTGAAAGGATTTTCCAAGCAATATTGAGGTTTTATTTTTAAGTGTTAATAAATTCATAACAAAGCGTTGAATTCGAGCCAAGCTTTATTTTAGGTTTAAAATGTGTTATTCAAAGATTCGTATATTATTTTGTCGAATAAAGTTCACGGACCAACTACGCAAAAACTCTTTTCCTGAAATTGTAAATAGGTACCTTTATGTCCAATTTATTGGTAAAATTCAAGGCAGTCAGTCAGCCTTGACGAACGAGAATGAGAGAGATCAATGACTAAATACTCTTTTGCTGGTTCTTCCTTCTCTTTAACTGACAACTCTTGAAACATTAACTTAGATTTAATTCAGTGTGCGGTGCGGCGATGTTCATTTTTGTACAAAACATTTCCCCCATAATGGTGGGCGGGCTCCTATCGTTGAAGAATTTGTTACACAATCTTGTCTTCTCGAAGCTTGTTAAATTTAAAAAGTATTGGGGTAAATTCTAGCCAAATTGATGGACCTATTTGGACACCTTAAGTAGCTGGACCTTTGTGAAATGTAGGGAAATTTTCGTTAAAAAATTTCGTTCAACAGTTATTATAAAAATCAGTGAACCAACTTTTAGATATTTTGAACAGGAGGTTAGTTATTAGAATAGCATTTCTTATTATTATACTTATGTTATCTTCAGTGTACAATTTGCAATGGATTATTTATATTGCTGTTGCTGTATGTTGTTAAATTCAAACAACTAAAAAGTTCTAAGTTTAACCGTAGCTGCTAAGTCCCATATTAGCCGTCACCACCAGTTCATTAATTCAGGACCAAGATATCAACGATTGGTAATATTATTTTACTTTCATTCACTAACTCTATTTTTTTACATACTTAGGGTTACTTACGTTTTAGATTTTTCTAATATTTATTTATTCTGGCCTATCATCTCACTGCTGAGCAAAGGTCTCTTCCAATTTTTCCATATACCTGTTTCTAGTGCCAGGTTCTGCCAATCTGTCTCGTGAAGTCTCAAAGCATCACTCCACCTTCTTCTAGGCCTTCCTCTGCAACGAATTCCGACTTTACGCTGACAGAGGCTGGCGATTCGAGGCCAATTGCTTGTATGCATGTATTTGGTTACGTGACCAGCCCTGGTCACAAGAGGGCAGTAGGGCTAGCACGAACCGCTACCGTTTTGGTAATCGAAAAGTATCGTTTACTTTTTTCTTTTTCCCATGTATTTGAGAAAAAAAAGTATCGTTTCCTTTCCAATCCCAAATGTTATCGGTTAGTGCTAGGCCTACTGCCCTCTCCTATATCAATTTTGCAGACATCTGCTATGCTATGGTCTGCTCTTGAGCGAATGGTGAGGTCATTTATTCGGTCGAATAGTTATATCCTAAGTATGCTACGCGAGCCAACGCTTTTTGACAAACTTTGAATTTAGACTTATGTAAAGACAATATATGCATTGCCTAGATTCCTAGATGCGCCTAGATACATAACCGTGTTTCTGTGATATGGTAGTTAATTAAGCAAAAACTTTTACGCTCCGAGCTAACACTACCCTTCGCAGCGTTTAAGGGATTAACAAAGTAGAAAACACGAAAGAGATATATTAGCAAGTAATAAGCCAGCCTGTCCACTGCGACTGCCCATTAAAACTAATAAAACCTAAGTATAGTTCCGGTAGTGTCTGAAAACGATTAACGGAAAGAGGTTGCCTATCAGAAGACTGAGCGCACCTGATGACAACTCAGCATTGAGGGAACGCTTTGAAAGAGACAACTTTTTGTGAATATTATAGTCTTGAAGGCATGACAAACTTGTAGTCATTTCGATTGTTATTATTATTATAAGTCTAAAGTAGTCTCCCACTGCTGGGCAAAGGCCTCCCCATCACTTCTCCACTTTGTACGGTCCAGAGCTATTAGTAGACCAGTTTTCTTGCTAGCTCATCCCGCTTTTTCTCTCTCGATTTTTAATGTTTTTGTTTTTTATAAGCAGTACCTAACATTATCATTAACGCTATTTTTAGTAATAGTATTCGTTTGTGTCTCATGATTTTATTAGTATAGATAAATTTCTGCTCCAGTGGATACCGGCCCTAACAACTGTACACTGGCGAGCAGTAGAATGGGATCCACGCCCACGTGATAAATTTACTCGCAGTTAACTCGCGGCTCTAAGTGCCCGTTCAGATTTTATGTGCCAATTTAGGGTTGTAGTGTAATAGCCGGTGGAGTAACTCGTTTTCTCGTAAAACAGTAGTGGCCAGTTTAGCATGAATCTTTCAATTTTTTTAAGTAATATACACACTATTCATATTAACTTACTCTTCATGCTATTTGTTAACCCACACACCTACGGACCTACTCTCTGCGCACTAACCCCGTTTGGATCCGTAAAACGAATTGTCAAGCAGGTTCAGTATCATTTTTGTAATTCTTTACATCGTTTTAAAACTTTTGCATGACACATGATGATTCTTAAATCGGACTCACATTTGTACGTATTTCTTCCTTTTGAGTTTCCCTGAAACTACTGACAATTTGTTGAATCACTCTAATGGCAAATAAGCCATGTAAAGTTTAAGTAGTTAAACTGCTGAACTTTATTTAAATTTACTAGTTTAAATATGGTCAAAAACCGTTTCTACGGCTTTGATTTAGTGGCAAATGAAAAGTTATAGATTATTATGAGGAACTAACACTAGAATTTAAAGATCTTCGACGGTTATGGCTAATTGATATTCGTTTTCAAGGAAAAAGCCCAGTTAAATTGCTACGATTTGCGCATACAATCATCACAAGTGATTCAACGATTTATATCGGCAACTACACTGGCGAGTGTAGAAACGGGTCCACGCCCACTCGATAAATTTTCTCTTTGTTAACTCGCGCGTATAGCCGCGGCCTGTTGTGTGTTGCCTGTTGAGATTTTATATATCTAGTAATTTAGGGAAAGTAATATACTATTATTTAAAAATATCATAAACACAAGAATGGATAAATAATATTATTTAGATTATCAGAAATACTACAATATCACATGCTACATTGCTCAAATCCCAAAAAAAAACGTTCCCTTGTGTTTTAAAAACTGAAACTGGAGATCGAACCCAACTCATTAAAAAATAAAATTCATTTAATTGGGCTAACTAAGACCCAATGCTTTTCTTCTTGTTTTTACTGCGCGAAACACTGCCTACATTTCACTTTTAAGCCCTTAAGATCTTAATTGACAGAAAGATACGCATGTAGATTTCATAAATAAGTTGGACCAAGTCGCATTACGTTCTTGGCAATAAATTTGACAATAGTAGCGAGAAGATACGGAAAGATTCGGGATTCTGTTCTGGCAACATGCCAGAGGCGATTTGGCTCCTTACAGCGCTGATTATGCAATCGCTAGTATTAGCTTAATCTTGGCTGTTAAGCTGCTTTAAGAATTATGCGGTTATAACCCAGCTAGGATAAACAGCTACTTATGTATAGGTAGTGAAAACAATATTTATTTAAGCATAGGAGTTTCTGTCCAAAATTAGAATTGGTAAGTCCACATCATCAAACTTGCTTTTTTGACGAAAGCATCATAATAAGGAACATGTATGCCTAACAAGTGTGAAACAGCCAATTGCATCGAGGCCCCATGCGACAAAGTCAAGTATTTAAAATGTTAGTTTTGGATTAGGTAATTTTCAAGAACGGATTAATTTTCAAAAAACGATGGTGATAGTTGTACTAGCACTCCAATAAAATAACAAATTAAAATAGATACCAAAAAAAACTTATTCTTGTGTATCCACACCACTCAAGTGCAATCCACACACATCCCACCGGACCTCAAGACATTACCAGAACCTGCCAATCCAGTCCGATTTACCCCATCTCACTCATCAAAATAAATAATTCAGAATACCGACTCAGTGCGGGATCGTATCATTCGGCGGCTTACGCGGCCTTACGCATAATCCCGCGATGACGTACACCGCGGCGCGCAGGCCAGACGTGGAAAAATCTCGCCCTAACCGAATAACCCTTCGCGGGGAGGAGGGGGGAAAGCGGGCCACATCGGCTCTCGCTTCCGATTGGCCGCGCGCAGGAAGGATATGACCTATAGTTTTTCTTCTTAAGAACTTCCTTCGGCCATTGTGTGCTGATTTACGAGCGGGCGGCGGGCGGGAGCCCAGATTGATGATAGCCAGTTTCCGGCCGCTCGCAATCGCATCTGCCCCGGCTCCTCTGCAATTTCCCCGCATATTCGTTTACCCGGCCCATTATAGGGGCACTCTTTCCGAGTCTGAGTGTTATTACCTCTATTATGAGCGTCAGGAGCTAATGCTGGGAAGTTAGGAGTGATAAAAGAACGCTCTCGGTTTTATGCTGTTAACGGAATGGGATTACTTCTTACGCGAGTACGTTAATTGATGTGAATATCTATTAAAGTTTATTTGGGTTGCGTTTAGTACGAGCTGTTTGGTTTGGATTAATTTGGATTGCGGAGTTTGTTTAGGAACTAATCTACATTGTTAGGTACAGTGGCGCACACATCAACCTTTACATAGGGGCACTTTATGCGGTTGGCATAAGACCCATTTTGCAATAGTTTTGTAAAGGTTGATGTGTGCGCCACTGTACATGGTAACGTCGAGTAATTGAAATTGCGACTTTATCGTGTTGTATTTGCCTACTGTTTTCGGTTTATGTTTTGAAATAAAATAAAAGCATATTAACAATTTTGTTGGACGTATTCGTTAATTGGAGATACTTTAAGTAACGTTTTAGAAGCTAAGACACCCTTCTTAGCCTTGTAGGAGTCGATAGCCCTTGTGTAAGCCTCTAGTGATGCTCATGCCTAAGTTTCTATCGGCTGCGGTAACCGCTTACTATCACTTGGAGCTCAGTGGAGTTGCCAGCTACAAAATTATAACTTCGTGAGGCAAACACAGCACTTTCTTCTTCTTACTAAACCTACTTCAGGTACCAGTCTCTTACAATATTGATTGCTTACTTACAACTTTGTAATTGTTGTACCTAAATACTTAGATGTAGGTATCTATTTTAAATAGTTTTTTTTTTCATTTAAATACAAGTTTCAATAACCTGAAATTATTATTAAGTTCACTCACTGAATACGTTACTTTTTACGTATTTATGTACAAAATGTATAAGATTTTTGTATTTTCAAAGCTAATTCAAAGTAGGTATATCAATTGATATAAGTGCCAAATACCTTAAAAAAAACATTTTTCATTACTCATACTCTGAAAGTAGGTCATTACTGACCTGAGAAGCGGGCTGAAAGTAACACTTTTCATCCCTAGGGAGAATCACTTTCAACTGACAGCTGTCAAATTATTAAAAAGTAAAACTAGTTATTTTTCACATATCTATTGAACCATGTTCCAACTTTCTATACAGCCACGATGTAAAATTGAAATAATTTAAAGTTAAGTATTAATTAGGGAATATATTTTTTTCCAAATAACTTTATTTTAAATCAGTTTCAACAATTTCTTTAAAATAACTTAGCTTTGAGCAAAATATTTACCATTTTTCCAATGATGAAAAATAATAATAATGGCTGAATAGCGGACCGGCCACAGAAAAAAAAACAAACAAAATAGGCGGGATGGCGGCAATTCGATCTTCATTTATTTTTCTCATTTTTTCTTCAGCTAATTCATGTTTTTATTTTCACTTTCCTTGTATTCGTAATGAAAAGCACAGTGTTTACCTCGGGTTGATGACTTATTTAGTCCCTCGAACTATTGGCGCCCTCACTTCGTTCCGGGCGCCAAACCCCGTCTCGGGACTAAATAAGTCATTTTCACCCCTCGTGTAACAATGTACTATTTAACCATCCAAAAAGCTTACCCGAATATCCGAACTAAAAGTTTTTTTTTAAGAAACCATCTACCATCAACTATTCGCACTGGCAACAAAATAGCGCGCGAAAGCCCCGGGGGCGTGGGCCGTTCGTTTTCCAAATTCAAATAATGGTGTAACGAGCTCGCGGTGAGCGAAGCCGCCAGCCAGTATCGTCGCGGCGCAATCATGCCGCTAATCCGTACAGACAGCCAGCTACATTCTGTGGGGTTGCATTTCTTTTTAATTTGACCTGCCTTATGGCGTTTGAGTTTTTTGTCGCTGTATGTGCTACTGCTACATAGAGAGTGTTTATTACAAGGTTAAACTTCAAATGTTGAAATTAACTTATAGGCAATACCTAATTTTAGTGCCTATCCCCCTGTTACCTGAACGCAGTCTAGACCGTGGTACAAGTATAAAAATTTTCAAAAATAGGGTCTGGAGCAAGTTTCTAAACTGCTGGGCACTTGGCATATAAATAAATTTTCTGTGAAACACAGCTGTGTTTAACTAAATGAGTCAAAAATACCTTATTAAAGTGAATGGGCCCGAGGTTAGTTGCCTAAGGCTGCGTTTCCACCAGAGATGCGTTGCGAGGAATGTGTTTTTGAGAACAAAAAAATCCCTCCATCTACCTAGGTTCGCTTAATTATGTGATTCTATTGGTACTTAGAGACACATTCCTCGCAACGCATCTCTGGTGGAAACGTAGCCTAAGATACTGTCGACATTAGCTAGTTGAACAGCAAGGTTAATGCTTTGGAGTAATGGCCAGTCTTTGGGTGGCCGTGGTGTTTATGTAGGCATTTGGAGATCTTGCACTTTCAATTAAGAAGCATCTTTAGGATTTAATACTTAAATTAATATTCAGTGATAATAAGTAGGTATTTCTTGAAATCTTATAGGCTATGACGCTAGTAACACGAGAAAAATGATACCACTTACTCAGCCACTTCTCCGAAAAACTAACGCAACTACGCAAGTTAAGTAATGTACTCAATGTAATAATTAGTGTTATACTAAAGTATTCAAATGATGCGAATGTAATCTGTGTATGTGATAGTACTGATAGTAAATTAAATAACACTCCTCTGTTTTAGCAATCAAATCAGATGTGATCCCGTTGCGAATAAACAAGTATATATATTGCGATTATTAAATTTAAACCGGACAGGTTAGCGCGCCTAACAATTTATGAGATAACACGCTGTAATTTTCATTTCGCCCGTATTATCGGGATTATGGTCCCAATTTTCCAACCCCACTCACTCTATTATTGCTACTAATCTTGTCACTAATCCTACTCCGATTACTGAATCACCGAATGGTGCGGTCCCAAATTCAAACAAGCTTAAATAATGTCGTTCCGAATTCAAATAGGCTCAAATAATGCGGTTCCAAATTTAAACATGCGTGTAATTTTTGAATTTGGAACCGCACCATGTGTAAGGCCTGAGGCGTCAGTTTTTTGGCGCCACGGCGTCGCACCCGCTCTGATCTGCGCAAGGAGTAACGAGCGAGCGTATTCATGGGGTGAAAGGATAATAAACGTTTTTATTGGCTTTATCCCGCGGAGACTGAGCCAACATTGTTAACGTTCTTTCGTTTTGATAAAATAATGTTAATATTACCATACTTTCGCAGAGTCTGGCAAATGAACCGTTCTGAGCCCTTAATTTCCATTTAAGAGGAAAAAAGCGAATAATGTCGGCAAACGAAATTTAAATACACTGCGAGTGAAGGCGAAGTTTTGGGATGCGGAATTACAAGTATCATTAATGTAGGTCCCGACTTGTTGTTGGATGTTTTTGAAGATCAACTTTTGCAAGATCTGATAGATCTCTCACTTACGTTATTATGTCAAGCTTGACACTATCCTCAACTACTTGTTAAAGTTTAATACTGTACTTTTACATAATACTAGTATAGTGTCTGCGCATGACTGCCCAGAGAAATGCTAGTCAAATTAATTATAATGTACTAGCGACCGCCCGTGACTTCGTCCTCGTGGACTTAGGTTAAAAAAAAGTAATATGTTTTCATAAATTGTAGCCTATGCGCTATACAGATGCTTAAGCTATATTATTGTAAAGTTTCATTAAAATTCATCCAGTGGTAGTTTTTACGTGAAAGACCGACACGGCACATCCACACATACAAACTTTCGCATTTAAATATTTGAAGCATTTAAATTGGTTGGTAATATTTTTTACATGTTTATCATTTTCCAAACGAGTAAAAATTTAAGATGAAGGATGTCCTAGTGTAGAATTCAATGAAAAGATTCCGTTAAGATTTTTCCAATATGAGATGTCGGAACTGGTACGATCCAACTTAATTCTGATCTCAAGTTTACTCAGTTACAAAAGGCTCAAATCTCTCACCGAAAACTTGCATCATTAATCTTAAAATTCCTATTCTCTTAACAGCCGAAAACCAAACAGGGGCCCATTAGAAACTCTATTAAAAAACGCAACCGCATAAAAGGAGTGCTCCGCCAAACAAATTGCAATTAACCCGGTCTATTCTGCGGCGGGTCATTCTGCCCCAGGCGCCCACTTCTGTTCAAAGGTTGGCCAGCGGCCTTTCAGTGTTGTTTGCGGTAATCAGATAGGCACCCCGCAATATGCCACATGTTTGAATATGACGGAGTGCAAAAGATACCCCTCGGCGGTGCAAATGTTGCTTTTTAACCCTAAGACGGTTTCGGGTTCTAATGAGCCTTTTTTGTGGACATCAAAGTTATTGACCGCGCCATGGTAATGGTAACCATTCACCTCTCTATGAACATAACCGTGATTTTGGAAGATTGGAAGAGAAAGTTCTCTTAACATGCACTTTACTAAATCAGTATTAAAGGAACTAGGTATCTAATATGTTTGTTTGATTTAAAAAAAAGCGTTTAGTTAAAAATGGTGACAAATGAAACTTTTCAAAGGTCCATCCTCCCAACCTTGGACGTAGCAGCCAAGTTATGGTTAACTTACAAATAGCCTATTATGAATGAATTGAATGTAGATTTTTAGGTACGGTCACATTTTCGGTCAGTCTTCCTTGCTCTATTGCAAAGAGATACCAATTGGCAAGAACGAGATAAGAATCGGCAACGGGACATACAATTTTAGAATTAACTGTTAGAATTTGGAATTCCCTCATCTGAACCCAAGCGTAGAAGAACTTGCGATCAGACTACTGTAACTAAATGTGTTTGTAATATTTCGAGTCTGTGCTTTGTTGGTTTTTGAAATGTTCCCTCGCCTGGAGCCCATTCCATGCAGAATTGGGTCATGTTCAAAAATGCATTGTAATCGGAACTGAACCAACACCTACAATTGCAACTCCCTTGGGATACAAGAACGAGGATGCGGTTCTTATTCTTTCAACTCTATAGGATATACGGAGCTGGTTGTAATTCTGTTTGCAAGATTCTACCTACACAATCTTGAAAACCAACAAGTTAAATACTACGAGAATATAGACAGATAAATGTAACAGTAATCAATGAATGGATACAAAGTTGATTAATTTTCTTGTGTCTTTCTTAAAACAACTTCGAGATGCCTCCCCTTCCTCCCCCGCTGTCATGAACCCAAATTAACTTTTATTACCAACCCATACTAAAAAGAAAACACCAGCGAAAACAACCGGATGTTAAGTACCGAAGTTGTTGATAGCTTCAACAACTTCAGCACGTTAAACCGAATCTAGCAACACTGCTAGAACAATCTTTATAACAATCTCAACGTAGCTCGTCTGAATAACCGACAACTACCGCCATGATGCAATTGCGCGCTCAAAGGGGCCGCGCAAAAACTAGCTAACTAGCGCGCCGCGGGCTCTAATTCACAATTTGCCTGCGCCAACGGGAGCGCTTCTAAATTCAAATTTTCAAATTCGGACCGCTCCAAATATGAATGCGTTCCGGAAAGAGAATCGTACCGGTGGAGGTTAGCGTTCGTTGGAGTGTTATTTTTTTAAGTTTTCCAGCCATTGTGACCTGGCTGACTTTTTATTGTGCTTGATATTTAATTTGTAAATAATGTTATTTTGAGTCTTTCTTTTACATGTACTCATTTGGGAAAATAATAGCACTTTAAAAAAACCCTGATTTGGAAGTATTTACTGCTATTGACAAAGTGCAGGTACTCTCTTTGGATCATTAAAGATTGTCATTTTTAATATATTATTTTTCGTGTTTAATAAAATCATTTTAGTCGACAGACTAAGAGTACTTACATAGTTCTTACGTTATGACAATAACATTGGCAACAACAAAAAAACGTTAAGCCACAAAGCAGAACTGGAAAGGAGACATGATAAGATTTGCCTGATCCTGAACCAGCCAGGAGATAAACTACTGCAGAAATAAATGAGAAGGTAGAAATCTGCCACTAAAGGCCAAAAGCTGTGTGACCTTAAAAAAAAGATGCAATGGAGCAACGCACACGTCCGACAAAAAGTCGGTTAGTCCTACAAAACAGTCTGACGTGGACGAGCAGCCTGAAATGCTGAAATCTAAATGAATTTATTGAATACTTGTCTATTTTCTAATTATTTCAAACAATTTTCCTAAAGCTTTTTGGATTTTTACACAGCTATTATAAAAAGGGCGACCTAAAAATAAAACAATGGCGGCTGTTGTCCCAATTCTTAAGTAACCTAGTCTCCAAGGAACATTACTTTTCAATTCAATTTTTTGAATACAGAATCGACGCTGATAGGCGATCGATCATCGAGTTAGCGAGAAGTCGATTATTCACAATTACCACAAACAAATCGTGCTGGTAGGTACAATGCAATTTGCGTGAGAGCATCAAGGTAATTTGAGCTGCTTATGGGAATATTGGAATGTTTTACGTACATATTAAGTTACATACCCAACAATTTCAACTTTTTATGTTTTGTTATATCTAGGTATTATATTTTTGATTTTGAAACCTTTTCCACTTGTCCTCTAATGATTCCTTGATTTAAAAGCATAAGACAAGCTTCATTTTAACTTAGCTCTTAAAATTTCCTTGAACCGTGTGATTTTGAAGTGAAGATAAATGAAAGATTACTATTTACTGGCGCCTTTTCTTTTAAACACTTCACCCTGTATAAGTTTCGGTAGTAAGTACTGCAGATGTTAAACAAGCTTTATAGTATTCGTCCAGTACTTTCCAAGTGATTTTACCTTGCTTTTGAATATTTAATGTAGAGTCAGCCTCACACTATGTGATCTGACAGAGTAGCCGATAATATCTGTACTCATCGGGAAAAGTAATTCTAATGCTATTATGATAGATTCGGTTCTAAATTGAATCAGTCAAATCTTAAGGTTAAGGTTGCTTTTCGCAAATATATTTGACCAGTGGACCACTTTAAATGATCACATATTTCCCTACAGTGTTCATTTCATCATATACAATCCCCAATCTTGTCGTTCTAACTATTGCGTCTTATAATACAACTATTAGGGAAAGAAATCAGGTACATATAGGTCAAATGTATTGCTAAATGCTCATAAAAGGAATTCTAATTTTATTTTTCCGTTTACTACCCTCAAACGCATTAAACGAAAACGATACCCCGAAAGATAATGGAAAGTGAACGTTGTTACTCTACTTTGTCCACATCTTTGTGAATTGTTTATGGCCTGTTTGGACAGTCTATATTGTTTTTGGTTCGGTCAAATGAACCAGGATTGTAATGTCGGAAATAAAACCTTGAAAACAAAGAAACGAATGACTTAGAAGATGATATGGAGTGGCGATTTTTTGTGAAAAGATGATTTAAACCTTTTTTCATTTAGATTAGATTAGATAATTTAATACTGATTATTATTACAGTACAATTCACTGTGGCAATCTACATTATGTTCATCAAGGAAAATCAAATAATAATAAAATAAAACAAAAAATACAATTTAAATCATTTAAATAGTCTATTACAATTAAACCTATCATTCTACTCATATTCAGCGACTAATCGTTTTGATTTACTTAATTAATTCCTTCACTTGAATCTCAGTTATTCTAAAACTAAATAATCATTTATTACTCAACGTTCTCGGCCTTGTAAATATCGATTGAATAATCATATTCATGTTTTCTTGTAAACGTACTTTTGTGCATTCTCAAACATCCAAAAATTAAGTGACGTTTTTTACGACTTAAAGTTGTATTGATCAATTTTTAGTTCGAGTTTTTGTGCACGAATGAGGCCAAAGAAGCAGAATTCTGTTAAAGAGTCGACTTATATCGCTTCCAACTTATTGCTTGGCATTACCTCATATGCCAATAAATAGTATCATATGTAGGTTAGATTGTGTTCGATGGGGGGGAGATACTAGGGGGTAAATGGGCAATTTGGTGGGTAAACACTTATAAGAAAGTGAACTTGTACATAAATTGTCTTCCCTTCTGGAGTAACTGCCTCTGTTAATGTATCAATGATAAATATCTCCGAACAATGAAGTGGTTGATAAATTATGTTGGTTTAGTATTATGTTATTGTTATGTTTTTAGTGCTGGCACTATATCCGTGAACGTCTAAAAAATATTATAAAAGATCAACACGTAATGAACCTCAATCTATTTTTCACGTTATTAAATATTTTTTATGTTCTGTCATCATAACTTAAACCTCCATTTTACAAGTCTAATTAGGCACAAAAGTTCGTTTCGTATTCTTAAATTATTAATAGCTTAGAAGAGTTAGAATTCAGGAATGTTAGTCCAAACATTCTCGGGTAAATTTACTACGTAAAATACTACACCTCTTACCTCTCAACTAAAATAATGTGTAGCAAAACAAAAATCCCAAGTGTAATATATGAAACAAGTTATCTCGAGCTTATTTTTCAATTCCTACCTAATACGAAACTTGAATAGTTTGAGACGCGTAAATAGAAACTCTTGTAACTAGTTACACAGGGCCGTATTTACGGGCGAGCAAATAAGGGGTGGGGAGGGCCGGTCTCCGCCGCGGGCTTCAACGCGGAACAATGAAAAATGACCGGCGGAAAATTGCGCGGGTTCGAACGGAATCCGCCGGCGACGCGATGCGATACTGCTTAAGGAACGCACAGGGACGGGGTGAGGGTTAAGTCTTTTTTGGTTTTGAAAAGTTGACAATATGACACCTTGTGAAAGTAACTTAAAAAGATTGGGCATCAATCTATCGGGTGTACACCCGCTATCGACATTTGAAAACAACAATTTGATGCACAACTGATGACGTTGAAGTGGAATACGGTACTTAATGAAATGTAATGTTTCTTACGGGAAGGTGCTCGTGGCACAGTTGTGACAGTTATCGGCGACGATCGATGTGGTGAAGCAACACACGCCGGGTCGAAAATGGGATAGGTGACCACCTCGGCCGAAATTTAGTGTTGTAGTTGGTCCCGGTTAGTCCCGGTCGTTAGATGTCAGTCGTTGAACCTACTCGGAGGCCTTAGGGAGGCTTGATTACATCTGACATTAAGGTTGCTCACTAACCTTACACCCCTCCAACAATCCGCACTGAGCCCGCTTGTTGGAGTGTGGCTCAATCCACCTCATAGTTATGAGGCCTGTGTCCAGCAGTTGGACGTTTATAGGCCGTTTATGTAATGTTTCATACGTTAATTTAGGGCCATCTTATCTTAGGCTAGAAAGACGTATAATGTGAACTTCATGTTCACATGTTTTTGAGCACATGTAGGTCTTGGTCCCATCTGTCGTCGCTAGAAGTCAGTCCTTGAATCAAGTTAGAAAGCTAAGTGGTATACAGTAGCATTACATACGGTATGTTGAAGCATGGCTTGCATTGCACCACTCATAGTTGATGATGAGATCAGCGTTATTAAGTAAAGGCCAATTTAACTATTTTTCCCCTTCTAACAGGTATGCTTACGAGTAAAAGTTGATTTTAAAATATCGCACATACATTCTGAATAAAACTGAAACTACTGGCGTCCCCGCAGCCCGAGGCGGCCCTGTCGCGCGGCGCACTCTATTTTCCTATTTGTGCTGCAGATTGGCTCTGATTGTATTGTTTGCGGGGCGGAGCGAACGAATTGATACCTACCCCCGCCCGCCCGTCCGGAAAAATGTTATCTACCAGATATGTGTGCCGATAAATATTTGATAGCGGAATGAATGTTTAAACTTGTGAGCTGATAGTTATTGCGGTCAAATTCTTTTTTTGCGGAGAGTTGATGGGTTATTAACTGTATTGGTTGATAGGATATTTTTAAAAGCAAATAAATTATGAAAAAAATATTATGAATAACGTTTGCAAACCAACTGGCTACCTGTAACCACTTAGTTTGAGTGTCTCATGGTTTTCATGCTCTAGTGTAGATCAGTTGCTGAGATGTTTCCCTTTCAAGACAATTAAATTATAGAATGAATGAAAATGTGAGAAAACTGAGGCAAGTTTTCCCTATAAGGAAGTTCTTACCAGTTCAACACCGTTCACCCATTATCTTAAGCAGGTGTTACGCTTTGATTGTAGTTAACCTGTCCTAGCATTTTCTTCAAAAGAAAACGAAAAAGAAATAGAAAGAAATGAAAGCTTTTTATAAGGAACTAATTTTTGACAATTGGAAAACATACAAGTAAGTATCATTAAGCAGAAAATGACACAGTGCAAACTAAAATTCGCAAGAGAAGTTATCTTTCTGCACAAAATATGTCGCCATCCTTCCCTCACTTTACCTTCGAAAAGAATCCCCAAAACAACGTTATCTCAAATAACGAGTCGATAACAATATCTTTCTAGTATCACCTCCATTGATTGACTATAAGGGGGGACCGCGAATCCGGTCGTAACGCGTCATCCCACCGATAACTTTTATGAGTGCGAAATTGTGTTTATGCGGTGTGTTCCGATTTACCGCCGACGCCGCCTAGAGCCGTGTAATCGGAAATATTGCGGGCGAACGAAGTTACGGTGCGGTGCAAGGTACGAGAGGAAGTGGGGGTATAAGCAAGTGAAACGTCAGGCCACATACTTAAGGTTTATGTCCGATTACTTACTCCCTAAGCCGCATTCTGGGCCAAATTTTAGTGGTTTAAAGCCATCATCTCACAATTTGTTGCAGCTGTCAAAGTGTGTTAATAACACTCTGATAGTCTCTGACTTTGCGATTTCTGTACAGAAATCGCTCACTATTAGGCTGTTACTCTTACTAAAGGGGTAATGAGGCTGGCCTCTATCAGCGAGGTACGAAAAGGGCCATGCTCAGAGTTGCCCTGAAGGCCAAAATCCGAAATGAGGTTATCCGACAAAGAAACAAGGTTATAGAAATATCTTATCTTATCTTAAGCTTTAGGGCAGCCAACACCTGCCGTAGAACCGATAACCGTTGTGATAAGCGTGTTCTTGTGTGGACCTTGTATCGACAAGCGTTGCGGGGGACGGCTAGGTAGAGCGACGATATGCGAAAAACTGCAGTTATCACATGAACGCTTTTAGCTGAGGATTGGGTGCGATAGTGCGCTCTAAGGGAGGCCTACCTCCAGCAATGGACCAGTATTCGACTGTAAAAACGCCTATCGCATCCCATGTCGCTTGTCACATAGACTAGTGGAGCAATCTAGTCGTGGCGCGGCCGCGTTATTGTCCTACAGCGCGCGCGACGTTCCTAACCGACTGGTAATTGGTTTGCTATTGCCCAACACTACTGCCACTGATCTATTAGCTGATCTATTGCGTCCCTGTTCATTCATTTGTAGTGCTATGTGAATTAAACTAAGGGAAGCCACTAATATGTTATGTTGTCTCCCAAAACATATTCAGGAGTTGTTATAGCATTTCAACAGATAAGCTACAGATAAGCTAGCAATAATTCGTGTTGAATCTCATTACACTGACGTAAACCTAAATTAACTGCCGCACTTAAAGTCGGCCATAAAAGATAAGTGTTAAAATCGTCATCCTTAAAGTTTGCTGTAAAATCAATTTTCAAATTAAGGCCTAATGAAACACTCGCTTTATTATGGGGACCAGTGCAGTGTAAGCAAATTATGAACTTAGAAATAAATGCAAAAAAAAATAGTCATTTTTTTTATCAAAGATAACAACCTTCCTAGAATTTGCTTTTACGAGTATAAGCAAGTCTAGTTTCTGAACTAACAACGGTATATCTCCAGCTTGTTAGTCTAAACAACGTGTTAGTCTATCGTGAAGTACGCTGTGAAGTCGTTTGCGGTCGTTAGCGCGTTGCGACAATTATCGCGCTGACGCGGCGGCAACATCGCGTCGTTAGCGCGAGTGCCCGCGCTTGACACGCGCTCTCGACGGAGACACTGTTGCTTTGTGGATTTGCCACCGGCTCTTGAGCTGTGGAACTTACACTATAAGCGAGAAGCTTATGTTGTTAAGTTTGAATCCATTTTTTTTCTTTAAAGTGTTGATATTTTCTTTTTAGTGTACTTTCCAATTTCGATGTAATATTCCTATTTACATTTTATTTTTTGTCGTTTTCCTAAAAAAAATAAAGTTTGGCACAAAGGTGGTATTTTATAATTCTTATTACAATTAAAAGATTTGTCAAAAACTTTGTTACCTAAAGCGCTGGTGCTGAAAAGAGCAACTGCTGAGTTTCTTGCCGGCTCTTCTCAATACAGATACAACTTTCCAATCCGGTAGTTAACCACAAGATTCAACTGACGATTTGAAATAACTAACAATAGGGCTTTTATAACGGGTTTTTTTGTTCGTAAAATTGAAACTGTTTTATGGTTTGTTGCAGGTACACAAAGATTTCTTCGGGCGCATCGTTCCACTGTCACAGATACAACGATCAGGTAAAATCCACACAAAATATCACGTAAAAACTTCTTAATGTAGGTACTTAGGTAATCGCATCATTAATGTAATGTTTTACTTCAGATAACTTTGTTGATTTTAGTGTGCAATATAGTATTTCATATGTTATCTAAACAAAAACAACCACCACGCTTGCTCAATGCGATTCGGTAATCAAAAACTTTAACTAAAATTCGAATTATCCAAGATTTACTGTGCCCAAACATAACAGAACCCTAGAAATCTTATGACTTCTTACCACTGGGTACCAAAGACTGATATTGCATCAAACACACGAGTACAACCGCGAGCACAGTCTATTCTAATTAAATTCCAAAATTAATGATGTACGATGACAACGAACATCCCTGTGCACACAATAAAGCCTCACGAGTAACAATAGTCTAATTCAACTTCCATTAAACCTCAAAACAATTGCACAAATAGCTACGAGTATATCCAGCAGAAGTCGACATTATCGCATAACGTTAATCACACGTCGAGTAACACCCGCCCTATTATTTTCAATTACCCCGCTCACCGAAAGGGTTGTTAATATTAATTCCCCGACGCCCGCCCGGGAGTCGAACACCTGATCTCTCCCCGCCCGCCCCGCCTAACCGATTGTCTACCATTTTGATATTAATCGTGTATAATTTGGCCGCGGATGAGATGTTTTAATAGATCTAGCCGAATTATGTTTTCGTTGGCTTAGGATTGGGTTACACTTTAGATTTATCGGTTATTCAAATTGAATATACAAAGTGCTTTGTGTAACACGTTCTTTCAAGTTGAAAAATGGTTTATCAGTCTTCAATTTAGAATTTTCTCATTTGATGACAAGTTTTGTAATTACGTTTTTAAATATTTACATAGCGTTGCAATTCATAGCGTTACTACTACTATATGGAAAGTATACTACTCGTATTTGGAAGTATTTTTCGGCCCATAAAATTTTACGTATGTGAGTTGAAATATGTGTTTCTCACATGTTTTAAATCGTTTTCAAATACAGACTCGAACAAATATTGAAAAAACTATACTTAAAAAATTCAAACCATTTATTTCGACCTCCTAGATACATGATATTGTTGACATACTATCCTGGTTAAGGTAAATATGTAAATTGAAATTCCACAAAAAGAACAACAACCTGCAGTTATTAATACAACGGAATAACAGGTTACAATAACGCTATCTACGTGTCGAATTATTTGTCCCATGCAATTTTGTTTGTATATCTCATTTTCTACCTTGAACTCGTAACTCAAGTCATAAAACAAGTTACTTGAAGATGAAAGAACAACATCGAAAGAGGCTAACTAGAATCGATCTTGGTTTGAGAGGTCAAGGTCACTAATTGAGGAAGAGTTGAGTACGTGACTTTGATACAAAAACAAACAGGTGCCATGGATTAAAACCTCGTATATGTAGAATGCTACCTGTCGCTAGAATATATTTGAGGCATGTTTACCTTTACAAGTTATGTTTTAGGTTGTAAATAGCGTCAAATTATTTGATAGTATAACAGAATAACGCAGATGATGATAACAGAATATGTTATTATACTAAAACTAACTTTTTAATGTTTTTGTTCTTACTTGTTAGAAAAATAGCTCCATGATTCATAAAAATTTAGCTAAAGAAAAAGTGTTATGTGAAAACAAAATGTTAAGTACGAACTAGCAATGTTAAAGGAACTCTTTAGAAATTGTTGTTCATGGTTTTGATCCACATATTTAATCATGAATTTTTTCTATATAATTTTAATTAATCTAAAATGTATTCCCGTCCTTATATAAAATTGGCTCACCCCCTCCGCCCCCCCGATTCTCGTTAAGGTGACTGTTTAATAATCTCAACGCGATTTGTAATGGGATTGAGTGGAAGTTCGCCCGCCGTCTCTGAATCCATATTGTTAAGTTATCACAATTGGGTACAGTGGAATACGAATTTATGGCAATCATTTCGATTCAAAGATCTTTATTGGCTCATTAAGACAAAAAAATATGATAGTTTGAAGTCAAAACATTGTGATTCAATAACTCTTTTGTCGACAATGATTTTACTGAAATAATGCAATTCAAGCATTATCTTTCAATTCAAGCAATAATTTCGAAGCTCTCGTTCTTTGAAATTTATTCAAGAATATGACTGATTTGTATACTGAAAATCAATGAATAAATAGAAGAGAAAGAGAAATTAATTGAATATTATTCCACTTAGTTTTTTTTAAATCTTGCAAACTAAAACCGTGTTTGTATGACTTCTTACTAAACTGAGTCATTTCTAAAAGCGTCACACTCTCATACCCAAGTTTGGGTTATAAACTCATTAATTGATTTTATAACCTTTAATTTTTTTTCTAATGATGATCTCACCGGCCGAGTTGATGTTGTTGTTGAATACACAGGACACAAATATAATGTGAGCACCGTCGGTATCGAAAAGTGTTTTAAATACTAAGAAAAACCGGCAAAAAACTTGGCAGTTACTCTTTTTAATATGTTCTCTACAATATGGAGTTTGTAAATTACAATAGAATCCTATTTTATCATATATCACTGATCAACAACGTTACAAAAACTAAAAAAGTGGATCTTAGCCGTAGAATACAAATCAAACAAGCAAGAGTACAACTCGTAGTCACCGTAGCACGTAGTCAGATCTACGTGCTACGGCATGCTACAAGGATTACCGCGTAGCGTATACTACGAGATTGCTAGTACTTATTCGTCGCTACGGTTAGCCGTAGTATCTTAGGATTCTTCTTCTTAGTCGGCTGCTCTTGGCAGAGTGGTCGCGCGATGTCTCTCCACTTTTGTCGATTTTGTGCGTCGCGAGTACACTGTACTGCGGTCGACTGTATCCATTTTCTAATAGTCTCACCATCGAGTACTGGAGATATGCCCAAGGAACTTCATCTTAGGATAAAGACGATATTATAAATTGAATAAATGCACCCTAAAATGTATTCTTCCATTCTGTTTGTATCTAATTTAATTAAATCTGAAAATATAGCCTGTAAACTGTGTAATTTAAGGTTTGTGTTTGAAATCGGTTTGAAGATCGATATTCAAACACATTTTTTTTAGAATTCTTCAATTTTTTTCTATGCCAAGTGTACCCCGAGAGAATGCCAGCGCTAGTTATAATGAAGCGGCTGTTTAAACTAATTGTGAGCGCGCCGGCGGCGGCGCGGGATTGACTTTGCTGTTTGGTTTCACGAGAATTGCCCCCTCTTCCTCCCTTGTTCCGCTCCTGTGCTCTGCAGGTCCACTGTCAAGTCGCCCTTTATTATTGAGGAATATAGGTTTTTGTAAAAGAGGTAATGCCTAAAATTCAGATCTTTGGGTTCTAGAAATGGCCCCCTCTTCCTCCCTTGTTCCGCTCCTGTGCTCTGCTAGGTCCACTGTCAAGTCGCCCTTTATTATTGAGGCATATAGGTTTTTGTGAAAGAGGTAATGCCTAAAATTCCGATTTTTGGGTTCTAGAAATTGCCCCCTTTTCCTCCCTTGTTCCGCTCCTGTGCTCTGCTAGGTCCACTGTCAAGTCGCCCTTTATTATTGAGGTATATAGGTTTTTGTGAAGAGGTAATGCCTAAAATTCAGATCTTTGGGTTCTAGAAATTGACCCCTCTTCCTCCCTAGTTACGCTCCTGTGCTCGGTGTTGGGGGCATTGTCAAGTCGCCCTTTATTATTGAGGTATATAGGTTTTTGTGAAAGAGGTAATGCCTAAAATTCAGATTTTGGTTTCTAGAAATTGCCCCCTTTTCCTCCCTTGTTACGCTCCTGTGCTCTGTGTCGATGCATTGTCAAGTCACCCTTTATTATTGAAAGAAAGAAAAAACGTTAGTTGATTTTGACCATCGCAACAGATAAAAAAATACAAAACAAAATAGTTAGAAAAAAAAGAATAATTTCGGCACAGACAGCAGTGTCACGATGTTTTCTTTTCACTGACTCAGCTAATCCCTGGACCTGAAAGGCTCAGACGCTGATTTTCAGTGGGACCAACTAAGTAGACACAAAACATTCACAGTGGCTGCGGCGGTTATTGAGGTATATAGGTTTTTTCAAAGAGTTCTCGCCTAAAATTCCGATTTTTGGGTTCTAGAAATTGCCCCCTCTTCCTCCTTTGCATGCTTCTGTGCTCTTTAGGTCCACTGCTAAGTCGCTCTATATTATTGAGGTATATAGATTTTGGTAGAAGGGATACTTAGTGCCTAAAATTAGGAGGTTTGTTTTGTAGAAATTGCTAGGTCCACTGTCAGGTCGTTCTTCAATATTGAATTACATGTTTTTCACAAAGACTTATATTATCCAAATAGTGTGAAATTACGTCGTTTCAATCATTGTTTAAGTACAATATATGTAATCTATTAGTATGACACTATTTCGGCGTTCGGGTCAGGCCCAGTTGCCAGATATAGCTTAGAAATATAATTGCGTTCCTAATGTTCAAATGTGTTAGTATTTAAAGTCCTAAACATAATTTGAAAGCATAAGTAATGTCGCAAGCTCGCGCCATTTGCTAAGCGCGCTGTGGGCGGGCCTTGGTCGTGGGGGAGAGGGGGGGGGGGGGTAGCGCAGAACAATTAACAAAGACAAATACGAACACATATGTAAAGGATTAGGCTATATTTAAGCAGAGGTGCAGGCAAGAGCAGATCTGACTGCTATAACCATAAGGTTGAAGACAGGTTGTGCGAAATCGACATTGGTAACCTAATGTACTTATTTATGATAAAGACGAGATGTTTTAACTTGTAGGTATTTAATTATTGTTAACAGAATTTATGCAGGCTTTAAAAAAAAAGATTTATTATTCAAGTTAGAGTTTAGAACTCCTAAAAGCAGTCCCGAAATTCAACATCAAGCGGCCAAAGTTAGGCTTTACCTGTTTATAGGATAAAAATAAAGAAAAACTTTAACGTACTCTACCTAATTCTCGAGAACATCAGGATTATTACTGAACCAAGTGCAACTCGCCACTCAATTTATTTTTAAACGTCTCAAACGTATAATCTAGGTGGCCTTAACCCTAAAAGCAATCACTTCCGTAAAATCTTCTGGTTGTCAGAGAAACAGGAAAAGGAAATAGAACCATGCGGTACTGCAAGTGTTGTTTCAGAATACATGCCTAAGTGTGATACGGCTCAAGACGACTTAGTCTCGTTTAACATAGTGTTGTAAAAACAATATGAATAGATAAATAAAAATGAGACACTATCATAATCACTTTTCAGTCAGGTACCAAAGTAAGGTTTTGTTATATGGAATCTAAAAACAACGTTGGTACCACAGACCAGACTCAGCCAAATGACTGTTTCATGAAAAAACGTTTGTACATGTGTGGGAATCGAACCTTAGAGTCTCAACCGGCCCTCGTGGCCACAGGCCTTAAAGGCTTGTCCATCAATTCATACATACATACCATCACGCCTTTTTCCCAACGGGGTAGGCAGAGACCTCTTGCTACGGTCCTGACACACTCCTTGCGCCTCCTCTACTTTCATGAGTCCTTTCATACATGCTCGTCGATTAAAGGTACTGCTGACCTGACCTTTTCTGAGAACATCTTGAACTTGTCCAAGGAACGTTCGTCTAGGCTCTAGGCCTTCCCTTACCAACAGTTCTATTCCCCCTCGCTTTATAAATCCGTTTCGTTAATTGCCTTTCATCCATTCTTTCCATCATCATGACATATGACTAAACCACCTCAGCATTGTCATCTCAATTTTTGTCTTCTTTCGCACCACATCGCTCTCATATTGCACAGTTTTTTATTCAAGTTTTATTCAAGTTAAACAATTCAAGTAATGAAAATATATGCTCTGCTTAAAATCAAATAAGTATGTAAAGGAGGAACGGCAATTGCCCGAACACCGCTCACATAATCGCGTGAGTGTATCTCAAAATAAAAGCAGTTAGTCGCTACGGAGCGTTTATCACGGGCTCAGATGCGTACATGCTCGGCAGGGCTGTTAATAACGATTACGATTATTAATTAACTGGTTGTTACATTAGGACATAGAATAAGGCTTTAAATACACTAGCTAGCAAAATTTGATTGAAGACGCGCTAGCAGTCAAATATTGCGGAAAAATTGCATGATTTTTGGTGCTTGCGTTCAACACGAACTTCAAGTTTGTTTTTCACAAAGTTACCTTCCGCAAGGCAGAAATGTGTGGATCGGTGTTTTTCTACAATCGATCAGATGTTATTTCCTCTAGGCATCGGTCATGTATCAAAATACTGACATATGAAGTATTGGTTAGTCAATACTCAACCTACAATTTGGTTTCGCTTCACACATCTCTGCCCCGATCAACACTTATAGAAAACAGATCTTAATCCATCAGAGTGAGATCATCTTTAGATGCGCCAGGCTAAATTGTACAACACATTATGATTTTACTTTAGTTTCAAATTAATTCTCAATAATAAAAGCAGTCAGTAGTTAATTATTCACACAAGGCTTTCCAAGCAACGCTGATAAAAACAGCACTTTTTATAAATCAGTAAATACTTTTACTACTTTTGATATATTTTTTAGAGCTACTGCTCTTATTTAATTTTAGACATATCTCATGTGTTAGTTTAATGTTATCATCTATGTTTGCGCTAAGTTAGTCAAGTTAAGTGGTTTCAAGTCATATTGTCTCAGTTTAAAGTTGTCATCTTTCTTTGCGCAGACGCAGTCCCAGACGTGATATCCTCGAGCAGCGTGTTCTACCAATACAGAGAGGGATTCAACAATGCAGTGCGCAGAAACGTGCGTGTTAAGGACTTGCTTTAGTTGCTGTCTCGTGTTCCGGCGCGTGAGCAGCCTCAGCGAACAAAATGTGACCGCGATAGTTATAGCCGACGACAACTTCAGAAACCCCTACAGTCCGTTCGCGTTAAGAATGCAGTGGTTTTTAAATTTAAATCTGTTGCACACAAAAAAACTCAGATCCACAAACTTTTGCGTTCGAAATATGCATTGAACTGGTCACTGTGGACTTGAATTTATAATTAGGCACGATTTGATTGGTTAGGGGACGTGCTAGGTCAAAGGACAAGTATGAAATTACTGCATTCTTAACGCGAACGGACTATAATGCTGAAAATGTTCTTTCGCATCTTCGAAAAGAAGCATAATTGCGAGGTATTCTCGTTGCCGCTTATTTTATTTACTGTAGCAATACATACCACTAGATCCCGAGATTTGTAGAATGTAGATAGAACGTTAATTAACGGTATTGATACGTTGTGTACAGTGCACATTACTCCAGTCCTGACGTCATACAGTCAGCACTTCAATGAGAAATCAGCAATATAACAAAGTGCCTAGCGCGCCTTATTTGTTCTATGTTGAGCCGCGTTCAATTTCACGATGCGTCCGATTGGCGTAACTCGCACTAGGCAGGCAATGTGCTCATCTAATTCTAGCAGTTGTTACGTTTCGGCTAAGAAATAATTTTCAATTTGTTAAGGTTGGCAAAAGTGTTTTCATCTCAATCAAAACGAATATGCCTTGTATTTTTGTAAATTACATATTTATTAAATAAAAGTACTTTTAGACAAACTTTTTTTGTTTCCCAAGCTCTTTTTATTTATTACCTTAAGCAGATCTGCTGATTTTCAGAGTAGCCTGAATAAAACGGCCAGCATCAATTTATTAAGTTTTTATTTGAAATCCTGTGACCTTTATTAATTTGTCGGCGTATCTTGTTTTTGCCTTCCGAAATATCGAGTGAAGTTCTCTCCATAGCTCTTTCAGTGATTTTGAGCTTCTTTATTTGTTTATTTAGTGACACGGACAGAACACAACCCATACGTGGCAATAAGCTATATTTCAACAAAAGTAGTAGGCTGGACGAGGCAGATTATGGATACTGGTATGGATATTTATGAGGGGATGAATGATTTCTATGTTCAATTGTGAACATCACTGCTGAATGTAATGATAATGCAATTGAATGAGAGGAAATATGTAGGTAGATACTTACACTAGTACTTAGATGAAAATGGTTTCAAACCAAGATAAATAAGTAGTATCCAAAGTAAAAGGGAAAAGTGTAGTAAGTCTGACGTTTACTTTTACTATAAAACAATGTTCTGCGCTGAAAAGTTTCCAAAGTACTTACACTAATAAGGCACAAGCGATAACAGTAAAGAGATGCCACTTTATTACAAACTTCTTTCATAAATATATCTGGGCCCATTTTCATTCGGTGAGTGGGCGTCGCGAATACGATGACAAACCGTTAAACTTCGCGTTAGGGTGCATGAATCATTTAGTCGCGTAAAATATGGTGTAACTCGGCCGAACTGTGAGATATTGTTGATTGTGAGAACTTTCTCGAAATATGGTTTGAATTTGTTGATGGCTCATAGGGTAAATATATTTGAAAGATTCGGCTGGTCTGTTATTGGTCTCGGTAGCTCAGTGGTAAGAGCAGCCGTCCTTTTAGCGGAAGACGCTCGTTCGATTCCCGGCCGAAGCCAAGACCAATATACTTTTTCTGGTTTTCGGATCAAATTAGTAAAGACATTAAGACACTGCATTGAAAATGCTAAAAATAATAGAAAAATGAATGATGATAATGATGACGAGTGTTCTTTTCACAATTCAAATGATTCGAGTGTATGTGTTAAACACAGGCTTAGAACCCTTGCCTTGTGGTGTGTGAGTTCAAATCTGGCAGGAAATTTGTGTTAATTGTAGGTACTTACAATTTGCAGAAAACTCTGCGAAATGTGGGCTTTGGAATGTTTCAGTCACCATGGCGTCTGACTACACCGTCTGTGATATAGTCGTGGGGCTAACACGAGCACCAAAACGTCGTGACCCAGTAGTACAAAAGCTTGAAATCAGGGCCGTGTCCTGAATTCGGATCTGGCCCGTACACCTAAGTACTTTGGGGTTATTGTACAATTTGCGGGTAATTCCGGTGAAGGAAAACCCGATAGAGAACCCAACCAACCCATAAGCAACCCTAATAACGATAGAAAAGATACAATCAGAGTCAGAGACAGCCGATTTGGTGTAATGGCTAAGCAGTTGGTGTCGCGGGCTCGGACCCGCACAGTACAAACATTCGTGTGGATCAACATGTCTGCTTGAATTCGGCTGGGTGTTTCCTATGTATATTGAGTATGTATTTACAAATAAAAAAGTGTTTAAATATGTTCATCCGTTGTCTAGTTCTCAGCAAAGCTTGTATTGCTTGTGTTGTATTGCGCTGTGGATTAATGTATCCGAGAGTGCTTCTGACTGCCTCGTTGGAATTTAGTCATAAGTGTGTTTTTTTTTTCTACCAGAAATGAAAAAAAAAACTTTACGTTTGTCTTTAAACAGCTGTGGTTTAACGAGTTACGGTGAATTCCGGTAAGATGAATACAAAAAGCATTGCAGTTTTAAGATTTAGCCCAACATGGGGTGGGTAAAAGTGATCATAGAAACTTCTACTAAAGTTTTATTTCTTCATCCTGGGATACATTTATACGAGTACAAGGTGGGCGGATTATGTTCTACCGTAATTTATCATTGGTTTTGATATACGACAGCTGGAAAACAAGATCCTTACCAGGTACACGGTACCTACTTACCCTCCACCGTGGCCGCCTAGCTGCCAGCTTTGATTAACCATGCTCTATTGTCCTCTGAAGCTCAGTACCTACATGTTTAGCTTAAAAATATCAGTACCTATATACGACGTCGCATCGTGCTACGACGCCGCATCGTTTTACGGTACGACGTCGTGTCTTGGGAATCTACCACGAGCGAGCGACATAATATCGTCTGCTTGATCGTTACAACCCGTAAATAATTAGACGATACGACGTCGTGTCGTAGGCATGTACTACGAGTGTAAGAGCCCTTATTCATGATTGAAAAATATGGATGTAACTAGTATCTCCCATGTAGCTGTGTATGTTGATTTTGAGAAGAAGAATCTTTATTTTGCTAAAATTACGCCTAGTGCGGTCCATTTTTCAGCGACGTCGTTCCGTGCAACGATGCCGCGTCATAGCACGGTGCGGCGTCGTAGCGTCTTAATGTGTACGACGAGCACTAAGGCATCGGACAAGGCTAGACCATCGTCTCCTTTTTTGCACTAATCACCTATCACATTTAGGGTCACGGACGGTAGGTATATGCATCTGCAAACATAAACAATGTAAACCCCTAGTAACCCTAAACTAAGTCGTAATAAGTAGGTTATTATTTCATACGGTTAGTTTCATTTATCCTATATGGTTAAAGGGCTATTTTTATACAACTTGCGAAGGGTGATAAGTACTATACAAAAAACAGCATGATTTAGTTCTAACTCAGCTTATAAAAGGTTGTCCATCCATGACTTATCCAGATCCTTTTTGTACTAAACAGACTGATTATAATTATTTTTCAGACTACAGTCTATAGCGATAGTAGCTATTGCGACACGTTCTCATAATATTTCATCAACCCTCGCAGAACTTAGGGGATTAAATAATAATTAGGGGAGAGGGGGGCAAAACGGGGACGCTAAGGGAAATAAACAATAAAAAAATTAGTATGGAATATTTTTATAGAAAAGTAATCACAACTTTTTGTTTACTTATCCATTTATTATTTGGCAGTGAATTTGGTGTGGTAAAAAAGCAATTAATATTTTTTATAAAAATTTTACGGAGCCTCTACGAAAACCCCATTGTGCCCCAGGGTAGGGGCAGCACGGGGTACTCTGTTCGGGGCAGTACGGGGTACACTATTTTAACTGGTTCTATTTCTTCTAAATCTGCGTCATCAACTCCGGCACAGGCTGTATTAGCCTGTCCACATCGCTTGCAGGCCACCCAACGCTCCGAAAACTGTCTTACCTCTACGATAGTTTTTTTTCGCTTGGTTCGTTTGGTCGACTGACGGGATAGGGAGAATATGTCTTTAGGAGAAGCGTTTTCAAAGAAAATTGACAAACCACGACAAACTCTTCGAATTGGAGATTGGGAAACGCAGATTTCATCTGGCTTAGATGGTCCAGGCTGAGGTTCTACTGAGATAGTTGACTGTTGATGATTTCTGCCGACCAACGGCGCTTATAATTTTGTAATTTCGTACAAACCTAATACAAAACAAATAATATTATTGTAATATTTTCAAACGAACAGAACATACAGGGGCAAAAAGGGTACCCCACTATGCCCCTTAGCCACGTCCCCGTTATGCCCCCATGTCTAACATAATTTAAAATAATTAACGAAAAAAACAATTCAAGGTTGGAGTGATTTTGCTCAAAACACATCAAAACTTAATGCTAGTAGTTTAACACACCAAACGAAATGATTATAGTAAACTAAACACTTACCTTATTAGACACGTTTTGGTATCGACTCAAAATAATATGAAATGTCGCCGGAAAAAAGAATTGAACGTCAACACGAAACGCGTGCACTGTGGCCTCCGGTCACTGCCGTGCTTAATGTCGATGAGAAATACCATCTTATTGGCTAAAACAAAACGCGCCTAGAATGCGTAGTTACTTGTATATGGGGGTGACCCCGTCGTGCCTCGCGTCCCCGTTGTGCCCCCCTTTCCCCTAATTGGTATAAAGATGCTTTAAGTTTTGAAATTGATGCCATTCAAATCCATCGGATAGGTACTATAGGTAGGTAGAAGATTGCCTCCAGAAATAAAACGTCAAACTTATCGTTACATAATATTTTATTCATAATAATTAAAACAACTAATCACGTGTAACTAAGGTACGTATTGCGTAGTTTATACTTATATTTATACTATGATACATGCGCCCGCGCCGCCAATTCCACGGTTCGTGCATGGTGCAGCGGTTATATACCTCTCTTTCACTCATATATACAAACATGGCGCGGGCAAGACTTACATTAAAATTGTATATTTTAGCGATTTTGAGATCTCAAGAATCGTCAATGAAGCGAGAAAAGTCAGTAAAATCCAAACATTACAATTACTGCTTCAAAAAAGTTAAATTGAACAAATGTTTGATTGCCAGCCCGAGCATTACGGGGTTTTTATTACTTCATTTTCTCTTCTTTTTCGTCCGTTAACATGGCTACTAACATACTCATAATAATTACTGAGCTGAGCTACTTACAGGTATAGTAATTTAAAACTCATGTTTAAACTAATCACTTCTTCCGTAACATCATTACTATAGTCAAATACTCAGAATCAAAAACAGGAATGCCAATTGTTATTTGCTGGTAAATAAAGGGTCGATTTAGATTAGCTCAATACCTCCTACCACTTAATCTCGTTCCCCAAAATAGTGCATTGGACACAATTAATAAGATTATTGGTTTATTTCAAATAACACAGGATTGATTTACCACCTTGTAGGTATTTAGTATTTGTTACAGTTCTCTAGAAATTTTCTAAATCTGCTTGTTTTCCATATCTCATTTTCATTTTGAGCGTTGATTTTATTATATTTTACCACTTGCAGTAAGCCTGGTTAATTCAGTTGACCTACGCTATTTTGAAATGCTGTTCTAAAAAATATTAAATCCCAAAAACCATGCATCCATTTGAACTTTAGTTGTTTGATGACTTTCTGATGATCATTCGTTTACTTAACTTATTTACTCGCATACAGAAAATTGATTAAAAGGCTGTAAAAAGCCAACAAAAAAACAAGTAAGTAGATACCTATATTGTAGTTTTTGACTTTTGGAACAATGTTTTGTTGGTTTCTTTTTAATACAGCTAAGCACGATCTTGAATGAAATTTTCAATATATTAAAACTATGAACGTGTATGCTATATTTTACAAAAATCTTGATAAATTATTAAGACTGATAGGCTGCACTGTGTTTAACAGATTTTGTTGCTAAGATTAGTGATTAGCCTGGATCCAAAACCAAGAATAAGTAAATTTGTTTTTCATTTCTTGTTTGTATCTGCAGTTATAATCGTTTTATCATGGATACTGTTGGATTAACCCTTATTAGGACTTTATAATTTATATACATGTTGCACTTAAATTTAAAATACTTAACTGCTATAATAATACGAACATCGATACTCTAGGAGTTATATCAGTTATAAGTAAAACATAAATTTACATCTTATTCGCTACCATGACAATAAAGAAAAAATATATTTACAACAGTTTTTGGTCGAATACTGCAATGGCAATGTTGAATATTATATTTACAAAATAAACTATTAATTAACACTAACTTTAACAATTACTATTCATAATTTCACCACAAAATGTCTAATACTGGTAATATCTATTCTAAGAATAAGGTAACCAAGTGTTGTTGAATATAAAATAGAAGAAAATAAGTATATAAAATGAAACTTAACTTGGAATACAAATTTTGCGCATGTGTTTAATGCCTATTTTCTATTTGATTAAAAAACAAAATAGTAAGGAAGTATATGTATAAGATGATGAAACTTTAAGAAATTCATAAATATCATTATTTAAATTGTTGCTTCATTTCAATTTCATTAAAACTAGTAATGTTATTTTAAAAACTGTGTTTTATAAACTAAAACTGATTTTGTACATTGGAGATAATTAAAATAATAAAATTATAATCTAATAAGTATGGCACAAATGTTGGCACATGTAAGTGATTATGGCACATTTCGAGAATTCACAGTTTACATGAGTTATATTTCTGTTTTTAACACCTAACACCTAGAACACTTCTACTTCGTAGGGTTTTTTTTATTGCAATGCGTCTTTTATTAATATGTAACACCGTTATCATTGATATCAAGTTGTCTCTATAATTGTCAGAACAGACAAAAATGCCAAGAAAAAATAGTGTATTATCTTATTTTCCCTATATGCAAACAGCTATAATGGAAATATGTTATGACCGAGTTTTGGTTTTTTGTTATTGCAGGAGATATTAGATGCATACTCAGATATTGTCTGTAGTAATTGTGAATTTTAAGTGACAGCTGCACCTGTGGCTGATGGCTAGCCAACGAGTGCAGAAAAGCAGCAGATGCGGAATGATTGTGCTTTGCCTGCTGTGTCGATACCATGTTATTCTATTTCACGACCTTTCTTCTTTTAAAACATCTCGTTGTAACTGCTTAGTGGTAGCACCATTCCTTCAAACAGGCAATAACATTTGAGGGTCTGAAAACACCTATTTACTTGTTTTCTCTCGCCGGTTGATGTTTAAAAATCGGTATCTGTGTTAAATATTATAGTATTTTTGTGATATTATTTTTACAATGTATCTTCAAGCTAGCACGTTTATTACGGTAATCGTATTATCATCTGTCTATCGCAATACAAGTTGACTGCCTATTCGAGATGCTTAGGTGGATCCGGAGGCGCTGAGTGTGGTTGTGAATCATGAGGCAGCAGCGACAGTGGCAGCGGCGGCAGGTGCAGTGGCAGGGGCAGCAGTGCCCGCGACTGGAAGCTGGCCAACGAGTGCAGCAGGGCAGCGGAGTGCTCGTGGGCTTTGCGGCGCAGCTCGGCCACTGACGACGACCGGGCTTCTTCTTTGGGGCAGCAGGGACAGGGGGCGCCCCAACCTAGCAAGAGAAGATAACACTATTTAGGAGTTTCATCACGCCGAAGTAAGAAAGTAAGTTTCAACTACCATTTAATTGTTAACTTGCGTATTTGTGATTTTAGTGTGGCATAATTGAGAAACCTCTGAAGATTCAGATCTTTGAAAAAACATGCCTAAGGTAGGCATTAATATAAACAAAAAGAGGAAGATTGGGCATCCTCGTACCTACCTACCAAAAGTGGCTACCCTCAAATGCAAGCCAATGTGACATTGTGACAGCTACTTGTTTGCGTGCACGTCATTCATACGTCAATGTCATGTGCTAGTTTTCGAATTCGCGAAGTATGAACGTAACGTATCTTCCTCTTTTTGTTTATATCAATGAAGGTAGGTCACATTATTTTTGTACTCACTTTTCAGAGGGAAGAATGGTTGTGACAAGTGGTTGAGGTGCTGCGACAGGTGCGACAGATGTGGTGGGAGGAACAGCGGCGGCGGGGGAGCGGGGGGCGCGTCGCTGGCGCCACCTGGCGACGAGCGGAACACTCCAGAACTGAAACAAACAGGAAGGTTATAACTTGTATTTTATTTCACTTATTTGAAACAATTTGATGCAGTCGCTCTGAAGTTATGCGCGTGTAAACATTTCGGCTAATATTTTTTTATTGATAGGTTTTTCCATACCTTGATCATAGTAACGAATAAAATCTACTGACCCAACAGACGACGGTTTGTAAAATGCTACTCGTATATTTTGAACATCTAACAAATATGACGATTATTTTTAACTCAAACAGCGACATTTTAGCATTGTTAAATTTAAACACAAGATATCACTCGTATAAACCTTTCTTTAAAACTATGTTTACACACAAGAAATGCAGCCTGATCCACCCGGACAGAAGGTGGCCAGACATGTGGTTATACTAGGAATAACTCAACACCATTAGTTAAGAAGAGTACTTATGAACATTATTTACCTACCTTTTCACCTCATTCATCGAGTTTTCAAAAAAGTGACAAATCTCAACATGAATTCCAAAATTATATAAATCTGCAATTCCGTAGAAAGTATAAGGTACCAGTCGTCGGTCGCCGCCCCAGTCTCCGACTGAGTTAGCCGGGTCAAAGACGGCACATCGGTGGGACACTGAACAAATTCGTTTAAATAAAACATTTGCCTATACTCGATACTGCTCCATGTTTGACACAAGGGAGTGCGCATCTTAAAAGGATTTGCGATCACTAGACACGGTTCAGTGTTCGTCTGGGGGTTGCGACGTTAAAACTAAACAGATTTGCCTGCTCCTTCTAGTTTAGCGTTTCAAAAACTTGATTTTTAGATGTTTTTTTGCGTTCTGCATAAGGGTTTCGCTTGTGAGTCAATTTATTCGAATTACGTTCACAACTTCACTTACTTTCGTCAGACTTTGGTTAAATTAAGTTTATTTTTTTGTTCACAATGAAGAGTGAAAAATATGTTGTTATATGTGACCCATTGTATGGCGGCAGTCCAGGGCTAAAACCGCATAATTATATATATTATTCTGTAGTTAGAAAGAAAGTTCTGTAGAAAATATTTGTGTTTATTCTATTGAGAAGTAAATTAGAAATAATTTGCTAATTTAGGATGACTCATCGCTACGTCGTAGCAGCACTAACTCGTTTACAACATTATTTTTACATCGTTTTAAACATTTTTTTATGATATGTTTCAATTGATCGAGGGACGCAGCGCAATGCTATAGAAACAGTTATAAAAGAATTCGACTTGACTAAAGATTTTTCCCTCTAACTCTAAAATCGTGAATATTCCCTTTTCAAATTATACATTTGCCAAAGGATAGAGTAGAGTTAGAAAAATTCTGCTCTTCAGGCTCATCTGTAACCCCAAGATTGTAAATAGAGCTGGGGTTCTATCTCTAAGAGTTTGTAGTTAGGTCTCAGATCGCAACTTCATCTAAATATTAACGCCGCTATAAATCATTTACAGTTAACATCTCGGCACTCAATTCGCGCGTAATCAAAACAATAATTATCTGCTAAGTGTTATATTAATTCTCTTTGTTCGCTAATATAAGCTTCTTGTATTCAATTCTCTGATATAATATTAATGGTAGCAGGAGTGTCGCCCGTCCTGAAATCAATTTAATAGGGGACGCTTCGTTGGCCCAAACTTGCCTTGACCCTTCTGCTTGTAATGGAATTTGTGTTTGCATAAGGCTGGCTGCTTTAAATTATATTAACTACTCAGTCTTTCGAGGGATAAAGGCTGCTTCGGCTCGGTTTTTGTTCAATGACTTCGTCTGGAATATTAGTATTCGGTTAAAATATTCGGCCTAAGATCTCTCGATCTTGCATTTTTCACCTTTTGAAATCAGTAAGTTATGTAATTAACGTGCAAAAACATTATCTTTCTAATATGCCTCACGAGGTGTATTAAAAAAAACAACATTAACTTTAAGCCAGGGTGGTAGGTGGTAAGACTGCCGCTGTTATGAGGGGCAACCTATGACTATAACGAGCGGTGCGATGGCATGAAATATGTGGGAAATACCTATAGTAAAACAAATTAAAAACATTCAGACGTAAACAAGACCATTCATGTTGTGGTGGGGTACACGTCAAACTAATACTTATTGAAACTTAAGCAAATTGGCGTTAAAATTTGGTGACTTCTGGGCCGACAGAACGATTATTGGGACAAATCTAGCGAACATTAGGACATATTGCCGTTTACTGGTTTTGACCATTTTGCTATTATGCGGCTCTGTAGCTTTAAATTATTTAGTCACCAAGAAAAACAAGTTAATTATGTTCTTTGTCATGAAAATAATCAGAGTTACACAAGAGCATTGATGTTGCGGTGGGGGCCGCGTCATTCCATCAGTTATTACCCCCAGTAATGATCGCAAATCCTTTGATTCCATTGAATAAGTGCCGCAGCAAATTCCGACGTAAGCTACAGGCGCGGGCGGGCGGGCTGGCTTGTTTGCATGTCAAATTAACTATCTACACGCTAAGAATAGTACCCAAATACAAAATTGTTTAATACAATTAGCGAATCTCTCTTTACCTTTACTGACACTCTTTTATATTTATTTTACACGCCCTTTGCTGTTTGTGTTCTTATTTTTGAGTAACTACAAAAATCAAGCAACATTTCGTTTCAGTCATTTCCTTCTCAGCATAATGTCTAATGGCTAACTCCTATTAATGCCTCAAGTTGCATCTCGTGCCTCCTCAGTGGCCCATAGACAAGATTTTTTGGACTAAACTAAATTGCTTAAAAACCGGGTTTTCTGCAACATTTGAAGTACGGTAAAAACTAGTATTTTACCTGTATTTGCCCGACGTTTCGGCGACAATTGCATGTGCCGTGGTCACGAGCGGACTCGGACGAGTGGTGAGTAGTTTTTACCGTAGTTTAAATGTTGCAGAAAACCCGGTTTTTAAGTGTTTATATAGTGAAAAATGCAACAAGAAAGTTTAAAAACCTATTTAGACTAAATTGATTGACTAAAGCTGTTCTTGAGTCGAGAGATTTGATAAAGCTGGTTTCTAATTCCCGCTGCCGCCCGCACTTGCTCCCCACTCCGTCGCGGCACATCAAGTATGCACTGAGAGAATGCGCGAGCGAGGCGACACCTAGCGCTCATTTCATTGTCTCCGTCGCGTCGGGGGGCGCGCTGAATTTTGCACCAGTGTGCACTGCCCCTTATAGATACCTACACTCTACCCTGTACTAACAACATCAGCGTGATATTGGGTCCTAACAAACGTTTTGACTCAAAGAGTAACCTGTTTTCTAAGTACCTGCCTATTTTTAATCAATTCAAACAAACAAACAAACAAACAATAATAACTTTATTTAAATAGACCTGTTACAAGTACTTTCAAATCGTCAATTCTAATTAACAAACAAAATACAATTAATAATAGACATGAATACCATAATATTAAATGTATACAATAAATATACTGTACTTAAATAAATGTGACGCTACCACCGGATCGGAAAGTTGTTTCTGTACTGAGAAGAACCGGCAAGAAACTCAGCAGTTACTCTTTTCAACTGTTTCTCTTTTTTACAATCGTTGTTAGTCGTTGTTACAATATGAACTTTGAACAAGATAGCATAATTCAAAAAATAAGAAAAGAATAACACTTCTAAGTAAGTACATCGACGAGAAGCTATATAAAACAAAAATGGTTAGTGTCTTAAACGTAAGTATTAATTGTTTATATTACAATAGTTAATTAGACTCTGTCGGGAGCAGAGAGCTTATTCCCAAGCATTCTTATCCATGATATAATCTCTAGTGCTGTAATATCCCTTTTTCAGCAACTTAGCTTTAATGTGATTTTTAAATCTATGTAATGGTAGCTTACAAATTGCTTCCGGAACTTTGTTATAATAATGTACACTTTGCCCCATAAATGACCCTAAAACTTTCTGTAGTCTGAAAAATGGTAGCGCAATTTTGTCTTTATTCCTAGTATTTTTAGCATGGATATCGCTGTGTTTGGTATTAAGATTGATATTTTTTCTTACCAAGACAATACAGTTGTAAATATATTGCGAAGCTACAGTCAGAATACCAATTTCCTTAAAAAGATCCCTAAGAGAGGCCCGTGCTCGCAGCTTATAAATAGATCTAATAGCTCGCTTCTGAAGCACGAAAATTGCTTGTATGTCCGCCGCCTGACCCCAAAGTACTATTCCGTAGGACATAATACTGTGGAAGTAGCTAAAATAAACTAACCGAGCAGTGTCAACGTTTGTCAATAGCCTTATTTTCCTAATAGCAAAAGCAGCTGAGCTAAGCCTACCTGAAAGACTTGTCAAATGAGGGTTCCATTGTAATTTTGAATCTAGGGTTATTCCAAGAAAAACTGTGTAGTCCACAAGCTCCATTTTATCATCATTGATTTTTAAATCTATGTCGTTATTATTTACGTTAGGCAATTTAAAATTAACATTAACATTTAGTTTTCTTCGAATTAAGCTGCAGATTGTTAACTGTAAACCAATGTAAAACTTTCGAAAGCGCTTCATTAACATCGTCAAAGAGGTTTTTATTTCTATCAATGTTAAAAACTAAAGACGTGTCATCTGCAAACAATACTATATCACATAAGTCTTTGACATAAAAAGGTAAGTCATTAATGTATACTAAGAATAGAAATGGACCTAGAATAGATCCCTGTGGAACCCCTAATTTGACTGGTGATCCAGAAGATAGTACCCCATTAATATCTACTTTTTGGGTTCTGAAACTAAGATATGATAGGATCAAATCTAACGCAGAGTCCTTAACTCCGTAAAAATCAAGTTTCCGTATGAGAGTTCCGTGGTCGACGCAATCAAACGCCTTAGATAGGTCACAAAAGACGCCAAGAGCGTTCTGTGAATTCTCCCAAGCTCTGAAGATGTGTTTTAGGAGCGCAATCCCAGCATCAGTGGTGGAGCGACCTCTGGTGAATCCGTACTGCTCGCTGTGGAAAAGTTTGTTTTCATTAAAGTGACATAGAAGTTGTTCCTGGACAATTTTCTCAAAAATCTTACTTAGTGCCGGTAAGATAGATATAGGTCTAAAGTTACCTGGGTCCAGTTTGCTGCCTGATTTAAAAAGTGGTATAATTTTACTATACTTCATTAACTCTGGAAAAACTCCCTCATCAACACACTCATTGAAGATTACTGCTAAGTAGGGAGCAATTACATCTATAATATGACTAATAACTTTCACTGAAATATCCCAAACATCGGCAGTATTTTTTAAATTAATTAACTTAAAGGATTTTAATATATCAGAAGAATCTACATGTTTAAATTTGAAAACAACATTACAGCATGA
This sequence comes from Udea ferrugalis, assembly GCA_950022985.1. NCBI lineage: Eukaryota > Metazoa > Arthropoda > Insecta > Lepidoptera > Crambidae > Udea > Udea ferrugalis. The sequence continues at coordinate 3,497,882 of OX465532.1, read as the reverse complement.
GACATTATCTTTAACTAACTGTTCTGCTTCAATAGGTGATGAATTGAGTGATGCTGTAGTAACTATAGGTATGTTACTAAAATAATTTTCAAAAGCTTCAGCGATATTGGCTTCGGACTTGACAATTTCATTGTTAATCTTTAAAGTGAAAGTGGTGTCGCGTGGTTTAGCTTTACCAGTTTCATGATTAATTACGTCCCAAGTGGTTTTAATTTTGTTGGTGGACTTAATTATTTTGTCACGAATGTGTAAAGCCTTGGCACACGCGCAGACTTTTTTAAATGTTTTGGAGTAGTTCTTGACATACTCTATGAAATTAGGATCAAAGTTGTATTTTTTCATGCCATACAACTCATACATTTTAGTCCTACTTATATAAATTCCGGGAGTGGCCCATTCGGAAAATGAAGACTGAACCTTACAAGTAACTTTCTTGGTTGGAAAATTGTGATCAAATTCATTTTTAACACACAAAAAGAGATTCCTGTAAAGTGCATCTGGATCACCTTGTGTGTATGGAATGAGTGGCGTTTTTGTCTTCAAACTAGTCTTAAAACGTTCAATACGATGGCGTGTCTTTGGTCTACATGTAATTTTCCTAGGTATGTCCTTATTACGATAGGAATCTACAAACGTTATCATTTGCCCGCAATGATCTGAGGTAAGCAAAGAAATAACAGACTTCTCAACTGGCAAACAGTTACAAAACACATTGTCCAAACACGAAGCTGTGGTGGCTGTAATTCTAGTTGGTTCATCAAATTGATAATCTAGTCCGAATGACTGAAACAAAGATACTAATCTAGTTCGCTCCTTAGTGTTTTCTAGCAAATCTACATTGAAGTCGCCACAGACAATTATAGGCTTGGATTTAGTAACTAATTTCCCTAGAACTTCTTCTAAAACTAACTCAAACCTATCCAAGTCCGATTTTGGGGGTCGGTACACACTAACTATAACATAGCTCTCTGTCTCCACACAGGATAACTCAACGATTCGCTCAATTGACAGGCCTACGATGTCATGGCGTTCTTTACATTTCAGTCCATTTAAAGTATATATTAAGGAACCACCATGTATAGTGGTCTTCCTTACAAAGGCACTAGATAATTTAAAGTTATTAATTACACTAGACATGAGTTTAGACTTATTAAGCCAGTGCTCAGTAAGACAAATAATATCTATACTGTGACTTTCTAAAAATAATTCTATTTCTAATTCTTTACCGGCCAAGCTTTGTATATTTTGATGAACTATACATAAGGTTTTGGGCTTGGCTTTGGTCGCAGCTCTTAGTTTAAAGAAGAAACTGTGGAACTATTGTTACACAGTAAAGTCGGATTAGTACTACTACTAATGTCAGGATATGTATGATACATAGTATTGCCAATATGGGCACCGTTAATATTAAAAGCTAACAATGTAGATAATTGTTTTTTAGTCCTAATTGGAAGATACATAGTATCTTCAGTTAACTTTAAATTTTTGACAAATTTATTTGTATCGAAAAATGAGACGTCACTTTGACGACACGTCAGGTTATACATACTCAAATTAAGGTCATGGATGGCCTTATTCTGACTTTGAGAAAAACTACTCGAAAAAGGGAAAGCACATAAAATAAATCTACAGTTGCTTTTACACTGAATGTCTACCACCTGTTCTATGCTTTTAATTAGACTTCTTTTTGTGACTGAGCGGCTGTCCCCATGGAAAACCACTACTGTGGTGTTTTCCCCTAGTTCCTCTTTGGAGATGTTATTAACTACCTGGGTAAAAGACAGCCCTGGGTAGCATAAGTTTTTTACCTTTTGACAGGTATTGTTTGACAGCAATATGCCCAAACCTTGACCTAGTTCGTCAGATACCACGATTGTATTGGAAACAACCCGTGGTTTAGTGTAGTTTCCACTTATTGGGAGAGTATTGTCCAATGTTAGAACTGTTGGTACAGTTATTTGTGATGACTCTGAATCTACATTATCTAGGTGGTTAGAACACTGATCACATGAATTGTATTTATTTATTAGTGAGTCAAGTCTATCCGCATTATAAGAAGACATTTTTACTAATTCTGTGTTAGCCAAGATATGCTCACTTATCTCCTTTTGTCCTAAAGCATATCTGTTATTAATGTCCTTAAGAGCACCTTCTAACCGTGCAATTTTTTCTTCTAGAACCAGGGTCTCTTCTTCATAAGAGTTTTGCCTGGTTTGCAGAAGTAGATTGTTCTGTGTCAATTCACTAAAGAGGTCTATCTTTTCTTTTCTTAAAGTATTACATTTCTTATATTGACACTGCTTCTTAATAAGTTTATTGGTTTTATTTATATACTTATTAATTTTAATATATTTCTTAATTTTTTTATTACTACTAAAGTTATAGAATTTAGATTTGGTAGCAGAGTCATCACAAGTGAGATCAATAGTAGGGATGACTTTATTACACAGCTCTGGAGCACATCCAGCTAGCTCATCAAGCAAACTTAGATTGCCAACCCCAATGGTACATTGTTGGTCGCACTCTAGCTGCCTAATTGTTTTTTGTGACTCATATAAACTTAATTCTAAATCATTTATCCTACTTAAAGCTAATTCATGCGTATTACTACATGCATTGAAAGAGTTCACTATATCTTGCAGTTGGGTACACTGGTTGACAACATCAGAGTACTTCTGGTCGAGTTCCGCTAGCTCACATTTGAGCTTGGTGTTGTTGTCAATGATTTTCCTAATCTCCAATTCACTTTCTTCCCCCTCCTGAATCAGCTGTATGTTGTCCTTTCTCAAGGTCTCGTTGTCACTCTACTTAACGTAAAATTACGTAACATAAACGTACGGTTGAAAATATCCAGCAGTTTATGAATTTGCTGGTTCACCATGGATGGATAAACAAAAATCAAAACAATGCGTTAAACTGTTAACAGATGTCACAGTTCACAATTCACCGATAGTTTATAACATCGCTAATAGAAAGATTGTGAACAAGATTAGAAAGAGTGACTATTGAGTTTCTTGCCTGAATCTTCTCGATAGAATCAATTTTCGAACCGGTGGTAGGTATTTGTTCATTTGGATGTGTTTTTGATTGAATGTCTTTTTTACTTTACTTTACTGTAGAACTAACGATGTTTAAAATCATACGGTGTCATTACGATGGCATAAGTATTTTCTGTAATCCAACCTCGATCAATTGAGGAAAGCCATTGTATTGTATTTTTATCAAAAAAGCTGTAATGGGTTTTAGTTAAGAATCTGAATTATGCAATTTCAAAGTTTGGGTGGGATTCTAGAGAAAGGAATATGGGAGAAAAACCTATTAAAGAACAAACATCTTTCTAGAAGTTAAAGTTCCTGTATTTCAGTCTCCAGCGTTTTGTCGATGAATTCTGCATCAGTTTCTCGCTTCTTATAAATTCAAGCTAAGTACAGTCAGTCTCAAAAATACACAAGTTTAAACTTTAATGCAGCAGCGTAAGCGCAAAAATGAATCATTCTCGAGACTTTACATTGTACGCTGTTAAAGCGTTTGTGTTGCTGGGCCGGACTACAGCTCTTAACTCTTGCTTAACAATGTTTTGTGAGGAATGAATTGTTTGAGACTTAAGTATAAGAATATTTAAAGTACACGCTTTTAGGCATGTTATGAATTATTTTTGTGACATTTAACAAGTAAATTTTACAGTCATTATACATTTTAACAATTGTGCTATCATCTAGTGTGCAAATGAAATAGTAGAGTCACAGATGCCTAATTAGGCCTTGAAGATCTTACCTTATTAGGCAAAGAGCTAATGCAGAATGTATAAATATCATACCTGAACATAAATATTTATTTCGAATAACCGTATATAATGTTAAAAACAAGCGTCCGTTCGCTACTTCGTCCTCGTGGACTTTAGTTTAAAAAATGATTACGACCTGTCCTCCCTAACAAACATACATATGAAAAATTTCATCGAATCGGTCAAGCCGTCTTATTGGCAACAAACACGAGAATTTTAAATATAAGATTACGCTAGCTAACATAAATTTCGTAGAACTGCAAACACTTCTATAAGTTATACCGCTTCAAACATAACCTTTTCAAGTAAACTATCAGGCTCATCGCTATAGGCTGTTAGGGCGGGCGGGCGGCCCCTGCTAGGCGAGACCTAATGATGTGTCAATTATTCATGCAATTAACTGATTATAGCGACACTACCGCCCCCTACCTACCAACACACGGAACCATGACCCTCTAGAAATGTTTAGAGGCGAGATCTGTGTAAAGTTTTGTATGATACGATAAGTTAAAATGTTTTTACGTTAGACAATCGTTAATAGTGTTCGTGATTATGAATGCTTGATAATAAATGTTTTTTAATTAGCAAAAAGAAATAAAAACCGAAATACAGTAGAACTCGAATAATACAGAGGTAGTAACGATAATAAAGAGGTTTAATGCAGGGAAAGTTATCCCTTACTATAGTTATACATATACTTATTAATTTACTCTAGATGAACGTCGCAACAGTGGTTCAGTATTTATTTGTTTGATTGCGTTTCTCCGGAATTACAATAGTTTCTTCAAGACCACAGATATGACTTTTGTAGAAATTAGAAGTTGGAGTGTGATATTTGTAAATAACAATTTACTGTGACTGTCAACTGTTTCAACATTTATAAATGGATTGACTTACATTATATCACCGTAAATCGTAAGTTGAATAGATAAACGTTTATTTTTATGAAGCGATGTAATGAAATGTTCCACCACTAAGTACTATTTGTTTCCTATCAATATCCAAATAAGGCGGAAAGACAAGACATCAAATAACTAGGGTACCTATGCATATCAAATTCTCAATACATCATCTACAACTTCTCTCTACATACACACCATAATTCTACATTATAATCAGGCTATTTAGTCCAAGATTATGTCCCTATGTCACAAACTCTTTAATTCTGAACAGACATAAACTAGATTCCAGAGACATACGCCATCTTGTCTCCTAATTACTGTCAATTTATCATAATGCATAGTTAATTTTCATTAGAGCACAAGTGTGTATCCGGTTAGTGGTACAACTATATTTTGATCATTTATTCATAGACCGTGTCAGCTATTTCATGACGGCGGCGTCAAAGGATCGAATGAGGCGTTCGTGATACATATTTCATTAAAGTTTATGCAAATATTCGGTCGATGTGTTTCATGTCGTGTTAGTGTGGCGTGTTCAATTCTTTTTGTTTGAATTTGAATTTAATAATGTTGGTTATTATTTTAAGAGGATGCTGTATAAGAATCTTTTAGTGATTATGTGATAGTCTTTTAAATGTAGTGGTTTTTGTGTTAGCAAGAAATTAAAGTCAGCCTTAAACAGATTTAGTTTAAGTGAGCCAGAGAACCGAACAACTATCTTTCGTTTGAGGCACACCTCGAAACCTCGGAGTAAAAATGTTCATCAAATCCCATCATTAAAAACTAAAACCTACAAAATAAATTGAAACCATAACAGCAAATACAACATCTGTAGTCTAAAAGGCTTCGTCCATAATTCGGGGGAGGAGATTACTCCTATTAAATATGTATTAACGATTTTTTCTCTTTAAAAGGTAAAAAACGGCGTAAGGAGAAAATTGGCAATTAAGCGCCCTCCTCCACCGCCTACCTCCTGAAATTAGATTTGCTCCTTAAAGATATACAAAGTGAGTGTTCGCTAAACATTTTCCTGTAGCGTAAGCCGTGTTTGCTAATTTTAATGTATACCAGCTGTGTGGTCGGAGTCTTTACGTTCGCATCATTTATTTTTGACGACCATTTTGGTGTAATTATTGAGAAGTCAGCTACACCAAAGGTCACGGGTTCGATCCCCGCACAGTACAAACATTTGTGTGCATGAAAATGTCTGTTTGTATTGGTCTGGGTGTTTTCTATGTATATGAAGTATGTATTTACAAAAGAAAAAGTATTTAAGTCTTTCACCGCCGCCGGTCACTTTAACAATTGAATTCCTATTGTTTGTGACCGGCGTGGCGTTCAACGTGTTAGGGCCGGCGCCCACTATCGGCATCGGCACGCTTCAGGATTTTAAGGTGGCAAATAGCAATATACTTTAACATTATGGCAATAAAGTAGAAATTTCCGTGATGTGTTCTCGTAAAAACAATCGGTATGCTTGAGGCTGCTGTTTCGGCATTATCTACTTTATTGCCATTATGTTAGAGTATATTGCTATTTGCCACTTTAAAATCCTGAAGCGTGCCGATGCCGATAGTGGGCGCCGGCCCTTAAGTATGTTTATCCGTTGTCCAGCATCCCATAAAAACTAACTTTAATAACCTCACTTGCGGCTAGATGGCGCTGTGTGGAATAATGTCTAGGGATATTTATTTATTTATACCTGTTTAATTTTGTGTTGGATTGTGAGTATTGAATCTTTCTCAAAAAAAGGGGGTTGCGTTAAAACTACTTCTCTAACGTTACACGTTTTTATGCTACAGTAGCTGTATAAAAACTATAAATCCTAGTAATCCTACTAATATTATAAATGCTAAAGTTTGAAGGTATTGATGTTAGTTGCTCTTTAAAACTACTGGATGGATTTGGATGACACTTTCACTGATTTAGCGTATACATCAGAATAACACATATAGGCTACAAATTAATAAAGATATTTTTCAAAAAACTAAAGTCCACGCAGTCGCGGGTGGCCGCTTGTAAAAGTGTAAGTAATTTATCGTTTATTTGATTGTGCCGTTTTGGGCACTTTAAAAGTATCTTGCGATTGCCACCTTGTCTGTCAAGTTTGCCAGGTTTTGTACAATCCTATGTTCAGCAGTGGAAGACGATGATGATGGTGACTATTCGTTCATGTTTCTGTCCTTTTTAGCATATTAAATAAAAAGATTCAACCCATTTGTGGCGCAATCTAGTAAGTAACATCGCAGGTAGAATAACTTAAATTACCAAAGCAACCCGTCTTGGTTTGGTACAGTCAGAAACTAAACACGTCAAAAGAAAGCTCGCTCGGCGCATTAGATGATTAGGTACAGTCGCACTCGTAGCCCTCGTAATTCCGCAAATGGCTGTAACTAGAGCCGCGGCTTTAAAATTGAAATTTATATGCGCGCATTATACATGAGGGATTACAGCTCAAAGACGATCGCGGCCCGCGGGATCCCGCACTACTGTTTATGTCGTTTGTGTGTGACTGTACCTGTGTGGGTAGTGGAGATGGCAAGGCTAGGCAAAAATATTACACTATTTTTCCGTAAGGCGATCGCAATGCGAATTGTACAAGTTTTTGGGGCTGACTTAGGACAGTCAGCCCCAAAAACTTGCCTGCCTCTACTTTAGAATATTCGGCATTCATAGGCTTTTTTAAATTCAATGTGGATGGCAGACAAGGATGAGAAAGAAAAAACAATTAAGCATCTATGTACCAAAGGTTTTAAGGTAAGGTAAATTTATACAGATCTTGCCTTGGCGCTTAATCATCAGGCTTACTCATGTCCACTCCTAATAAGCGCTAATGATTATGATATGATGGTGATGAATTTATACATTAATTTACCGTGGAAGAATACAAATTAAAAAATATCTATATTTGGGGCTAGACCATCGTCTAGCACCCACCACACAGCGACCACACATCATCTTGTGGGCTGGAATAATGTCCGATGGTATTTATTTATTGAAAGTCTCCTTACGTTAAGCTAGCGTTCTGAATTTCGGATCTACATAATACTAAATAGTTGATCACTCAAGACAAATCAATTTTCAAATAAAAATTGGTTGATTATAAATTACTAGCTCACCCGGCGAACTTTGTTCCGCCTTAAGGGCAATAAATAAAAAAAAGTAAAAATAAAAAAAAAGTAAAGTAAATAAAAGTATCCTATGTCCTTCTCCTGGCTCTAAACTACCTCCATGCCAATTTTCAGCTAAATCGGTTCAGCCGTTCTTGAGTTATAAGTGGAGTAACTAACACGACTTTCTTTTATATATTATATAGAATATAGATATAGATATAGATTACGTAAGTACGTTTTAACCATCGTAAACTACATTCACCCCGTACATTACAAAATAAGTAGGTATTATTTAAGCTGGATTTAACCAAAGGCACCTAAGTACTTACTACCTACAAGTCGTTTCTTTGGACCTCTTACCGCTGAACAACAGTTTTTAAACCGCTATAAGCAGTTTAAAGTCCGCGGGGAGCGCCGAGCATTAGCGGGCGGGATTGAGCAAATGTTATTATTCGACGGCGGATTACCCCGTAAAGTCTGGGGTTCGATTTTGCCCCTTTAAAAAAAAGATTTTTGTATTAGTAATATGAATATGTGAGTTGATGTTTGCTATTGCGTGAAATATTGAAAATTTGAAGCATCACTACATAGTATAAAACAAAGTCGTGCGAAGCGGGGGCGGGTCGCTAGTTGTACATATTTTGACCAACTAAAGCTTCAACCAAACATCAATTCATTTGATATTCATAACGACGAAAGACTTCGTTCCTCAATTGACAGAGTTAATCCATTTAAACTGAACCATTATTCAAATTCAACCGTGAACCAGCTCAGATCGTTCTCATAACAATAATCGAAACACATTTGTTCGAATTACGCGCATAAATTGAGACGAGACCGTCATCGCGCCCGCCGTCCAAACACCACATAAATATCAATGATGCGCCGCGAGTTATCAAATTAGAAAAATTAAAAGTGATAAATAAAGTCCAATTAAAGTTTATTGCGTAAAAAACGCATAAATTAATGCGTGCGACGGAACGTTAAAAAAAAAGTTCGTTCGGCGGGAATTTGAGCTGTCAAGTGGTGTAGAGGTGGGACACGGCAACGAACGCGTGCCACGATGATTCATTTTAGATTAACGCAATGTCAATGTCAGATTAAATCTAATAGAACGAATGGGCCGTTGGTTAAAAATTGAAAAGCCCGGTGCAGGTGATTTTGTGGGGAGGGAATGAGAAAATCTTTCGTGAAAATAGTTTAATGAATCTGAAACTAACTTTTTATAGATTTCTAAATAATGTTATTTTAATAAATACTGATAGTTACAATCATACGTTTGATAACACCTTTAATTTCAATTTAATAAGCATACCTAATGCATTTTAATGATACTATAGACTAGGACTTTATATGCACGATTGCCATGCCGAAGCAATATTCATGTAAAAACTGTCTAAGCTTAAAAGGTATCCTTATTTATTTATTTTTAACCCGGAGGAAAATTTGACACCCAGTGGCATACCCACTAAAAACTCCGGGACCTTCTTCGTCCATGTTGGGGGAAACTGCAGTGACTGGCACGTAACCTTCAACGCACTACCCAGGGCGGAGCCCGCCTTGCACGGCAGGCTGGAAAGTCGAAGGTATCCTAATGGACATTGAGAAGTTACTCGAGTAAAATAGATAACTGACTATTAATAATTACTCTTCAAATGTAATGATTGGCTAAAATGGAACTAGGAAATGAGTATCATTCGGTAACTTTTCGAGTCATCTTTTGCTTCTCCTTCACTCTGATGCAAAACTAGACAAACCAGCTACAAAACATTTATCTATCGACAATCCACTAGTTAACATCCCTAGAGCCACCACACGTGGGTCTCTAATTACGCGCTCAAATTGTATTAATTAGAGCGCGACTGAAAGGGTTCGAGTTAACCGTTTAGTCGGGAACTCCATCCGTCATGTGCTCATTGTTCCACGAGCCACCATGAGGGTAATTTGCATAATTTATCGCTTTTATTAAGTAATTATTAACGTTGGTACGATGATATGTTTATTTTTGGTAGTATTTGGTTAACTCTTCTTTTCTTTAGCTCTGTAGATCACTGGTTGCTGAAGATTCTTCTCAACCATATGCGTTTTATTGCAAAGTGCATCTCTGTCATCGGCATTACGCGCAGAGTTGCCCTTCAATTGACAATTACTTTAACTATGAGAGCGCAGGATATAGACAAGCTGTAGGTAGTCAAAGAACTAGTGTTTTATACAGTGTGAGTCTTTCGTTGATGCACAGAAAAATGTTCTTAAAAATAATTTATACACTCTATAATATTTTCTACTTGATTTGTACCAAGATTACGCTGCAAAAATGTCCTAGAGTTCTTTTATATTTGAGATTTGTAGTATCAACAGCATTGTTATGTCAAGTGTACCACGCAGGACGTTAGAAGCTGCCTAAAACATATTCAACATCAGAGGTTGACTCATATGTTGCTGAGATCGAAAAACTGAAAGAAAGAAAAACTCTTTAGTACTATAACGTAAGTAAATGTTCGACATTTGAATTCCGATCTCATTGCTTTCAACTACACCGTGGATGATCTAAAACAAATTGTTATGTTCCCAAGACACTTCAGTCAAAGGCGATAAAACTAAACTGTATAACATAAAAGCTAAATTCGCGCCAATGGAAACATCAAAAAGGGGCTATTATGAAAAATTGTAACGCATTTACTGGGCGGACTTTCCTGCATTATTCATGAGAGAAATTGCTCCTGAGATACGTACCTGCTCCGTCCGGAGCTGTTATTTATACGCGTTCCGGACAGTAACAGTTATTGGGGTGCGCTAGCCCCGCCCTACGATGTGTAAAAAGTTAGCTAAATTATTCAGTTCCGGCTTACATAGTACGATAGTGTTATTGAACCAATGTTATCAAAACACGGGTATATATAGATGTTGACCCAGCAGTTAATATCATAAATTCCCATCAAATGTAGAGATGATTGAATTCAATAATGGAGGTATTATAGAGGAATCTCCGCAGTGCCTAGTCGGCACTCACAGCTTCTTTGAGCAGTAACCAGTGTTGATGGCGTTTCATGATAGAGGCATCATGAATTATCTCCAACTGTGGACACTTTTAGGATGATGATGATGAATGTTTCTACGCTGACAAGCTGGAGCTACTTCAAACTTATTTTGGTAGTAAGCAAAGCGAATCTGTAGGTACTTAAATTATTTTAACAAATAGGCCTAAACTTCATGTTATATGGTGGCAATGGATAGATAACGAATCATTTAAAAAACATTACCTGCAGGCTCTAGTTCCAAAGTAACATGGTAATTACTTATAAAAGAAACCGGAAACAAAGAATATACCACAAACCCCCAGAAAAGATATAAATAGCTCTGCATCTGTAGTACCTACGTACCAGAGCTGATGCAGGAACCACTGTGCGAAAGAATCTATATGTATAGGTATGGTAATCACATCACAGGTAATGAAATGAACAAAGCTATTCTCAAAAACTAATCAGTAGCGACTATGTAGTTAAATCAATTCCGAATCACAGTATCCACCTAGGAGCTTCTAAACAACACGAATAAGGCGGCGACAAACGAGATTGGCTGTTCATAAGGCGGCCGCAGACTTGGCAGTCAGGTCACGCGCGCGAGTGTCGCCCCCTAACGTCTTTACGCTGCAAATACCCTGATTGCTAACGACCGGAGACCGTAGTGGAGGGTGGAAGGGGGCGGATTTGGTCTAAACGTCAGAAGTTACAGCTATGATAGTTTAATAATATTCGGTATTTATTTATTAAACTGAAAAATAAGTAAGACCATGAGGGTAAATTACGTCGGTACGTACGGTAAAAGATTACGACCAACGCCGATAGAAACACCGATAAAAAAACCCAAGCAACCCCAATATGGGTGGCAGGCTGGCCCTTACTACCTTGGGTTTACGTTCGCTCGTAGAAGTGGGGACTTCTCAAAGTCCGTGCTTTCTGTCCCTATTTGGATACTGTTGTACATACGCTATGTTATTCAAAAAAATGGATTCACAGAGTGGCTAGCTCAAGACGACCTGCATCCACTGAAATCCAGTTAGATCAGGCCCCTATTCAATAAAGCTGACAATCCGACAATTCGACATATGTCGAGAAGTGACAATTCTACAATTTTTCTGTTCAATAAAACCGACAGGCGACATAATTGTCATGGCGGAAAATTGACAAATATGTCGGATGGTCACGACAATTCGACATATTTGCGTTCAATAAAACTTTTTACGCGACAGGCGACAATTTGTCGTGAAAAACTTGTCAAATCTGCTTAATTAAACACAAAATTGTCGCGACAATCCGACATATTTGTACAATTGTCAGATAATTCTGATAGGTGCCTTGACCCTCTGTCGCGAAATCTTTTTTGAAGTTGTTAGGTGTAAATGTTGTAAATAAATAAAATAAGAATTCCTGACTGATAGATAAAGTAGTTAAAAAAACTAAACCCAATTAAACTTACCAAAGAGTATTTTATTTTGGTAAATTAGTCCTAAAATAGGTATTTTTTGTTCATTTCTATTTTACATACGAGTTGCACTAGAGATTGAGTAATTCTCATTGTGGCAAAACTAAATTACTACTTATCCCTAATTAGCTTCAACAATCAAAATTACCTGTTTGCAAAGCAAACAGTTCAAAAGTCGACATATTTGTCACGACAATCCGACAATTGTCACTGACAATTGTCACTGACAATTGTCACCGACAATTGTAGTAAATAATTACTGTGGGTTTTTCACATATGTCGAGTTTTATTGAACGCTATTTTTCCTGACAAATTTGTCAGGATTTCACCTGTCGTTTTTCGACATATATGTCAATTTTATTGAACAGCCTAAGCGCGACAATTCTACAATTATGTCACTTTTTGACATAATTGTCGGATTGTCAGCTTTATTGAATAGGGCCCTGGTTATTTTGAAAATGTTTGAATTTAATAATGTAGATTGAACGAGTGCAAAAACAACAGAAAAAGAAGAGATAAACTACACTGTGCGCATAGAGTACGATTTCCAGATTGGATAAAACTCGATTTTGATAAACGCATACTGGTAGATTTCACTCAAGATTATTTGTGAATACGTTTTTAACAAAAAAACACATTCTACCTCCACCGCATTGGTTCCCGTGGCTCAGTCCGGTAAACAGCAAAGATGGGTCAATATGGTCAGTGACCACCCCGACCGCAATTTTGTGATGTATTTTTCAGGCACACCTGTATTTTGGAAGGCAAGTTAGCGATGTGAGCCGTTAAGTCTTTTCAGAGGCTTGAGAGCGGCTTGGTAGCCTCTGACTGTAACAGCAAGGTTCATCACTAACCTTACACCCCTCTAACCTCTAAGTTGGAGTATGGCTCGCGCCACCGCACAGTTGAGGTGGGGCCAGCCCAGCAGTGAAACGTAAGTATAAAAGCTGATGTCTGTTTGCATCGGTTCCACCGCAGAAAAAACGCGAAAAACAAAACGTTCCTTCCTATTTATCAGTTAACTGATAAAAAGATAATCTGAATCGTAAAGTAGAAAATAAAATTTCTCCAAGTGTCACGTTCTGTCTCCGCTGAGCAGATAATCCGGCTCTCTCTGAAGCTTCGCTCTCGCCGTAAGCAAAAACTCAATTATCATATTTTATACCTCATAATACTTACGAGAAAGATATTCAATTATATAATTTTTCCCCTGAAAAGGGAATCCCTTTTCATTTCTCATTTGGATTTTTCTCTTAAGCAATTACGGTGGCGGTAGGGTTGGCGCGTTTGCAGAAAGGAAATGCATTTCTGTTTTAAACCTTTATAAGATAACTAGCTGTCCCAACAGACTTCGATCTGTTGTCAAACATTTACTAAGAGGAAACTAAAATTGATATTTTTATTTTATTCCCAGCATTTTCTCATGATTACTCACCTTTTAAACCTTCCCTCGACCATTAAAAATATTTCAAAACCAAAATTAGCCAAATCTGTCCAGCCATTCCCGAGTTTTAGCGAGACCAACGAACAGCAATTGAAAAACAGAGATAGGTAGTACGCTATTTCGATGACTGATTCTCATTTTCCATTTTTTTTTCATAACCAATCGCGTGCATGGACATTGGGCTGGGTGTTTCATATGTATTATCTGAGTCTATCCGTTGTCTAGTTACCATAGAATCTAATTTTGGGTCATATCTGAGGAATTTCAAGAAGTTGCTATCTTAAGAGAATCTCTTGAGAATCGGGTGTTTTATACAAACCCGGGTAACCCTAGGTTGTCTTCAACTCCTACCATGGTAAATAACAGTTTGATGGAATGCTTATCATTTTGATGACCGATTTAATGTAATGGTTATGAAGTTGGCTACTAAACCAGAGGTTGCGAATTCGATGTCAACATATCTGTTTGTATTGGTCTGGGTGTTTTCTTTTATGGTATTTACAACGAAACAGGAAATTAAGTATGTTTATCCCCTTTTTCTTTCTAGTGTCCCAATGTAAAAGCGTTGCTAGTCCGGGGCTAGAACGGTGCTAGTCGATTACTTTCCAATGTAAAATGCTATATAATAAATATACCAGCAACCAATGATATGATGATAAAAAAGAAGTAGATAGGTTAATTGTGTTGACGGTTTGAGACCACACTGCGCAACTTATGTCTGTCTCGTTTAGGCTCTAGTAAATAATCATAGGTACTATCTTGTACACACGGTCAAATTATAGGTACTTACGCCAGGGGACAATTTTCGACTTGGCATCAGTATCGCATCTGACAAAACGTATCTAATATCTACCTCTTTTAAATATCATTGCCAGCAACCCTAGAAAGTCCCACCCCAGGCGCGGGGCGTACCGGATTGCGAGTAGGTACAAAACGCCACGTCCGACGCTTCTAATTTATCTTTTAACTAGCGAAATGTTATGATAACTTATGCGCGGACCGCGTTAGCTGTTTTGCCTATTAAAAGTGTGTTCGCGAATCATTTTATGAGTTTCCGTGAGTTACGAATTTGTTTCACGGAATAGAAATGAGCTCATTTAATACAGAGATTTGTTTGTAATTTATATGCGAATGCTGTATGACTGGGAAATACTTTAGGCGTTTAGAGCCTGGGAAGTGTTTATTAAAACCTCATCAACCAAAAGATTAATGCAACAATATGTTAATTAATTCATCGATTCGAACTGTTAGCTATAATATGACGGAAAAAGTAGATTTGCTGAGCTGATAATGGTATCAGCTCAGCATTTCTACTGGAATGGTCCAGTGACACTTTTTGCTCCTCTGTATTTTCACTGTACCAAGGTGACACTGTTTAAAATATTTTTTACTTTTACTTTTTCATGTCTCAAATGGTATGGTAACCACGAAGTCCTTTCCCCTATTCTGTAAGTTCATGATGTACTTATATCAATCTCTTATATTTACCTACCTACACCGAGCTGTTTATTTGAGATCACTTTTGAAACACAGTTGTATGACAGGACAATTAGCTGCCGAACAAACCGTAGAATCACCTACGGGAAAACAGCACCAAGTTGTGTGTTCTGCTTAGAGACTTAAGTACATATTATATGGTGTAAGGAGAGTGTTTCCAACAACGATTTTCCTAGAACTCTAAACCTATTCAACGACGAGTCCAGTCGCCGAGACTTTTGGCTCGCATTTTTTAGTTTATTCGCGCAAAGCAAAGGAAACAAGCAAATGTACAGCCTCACGTCAAAGGCGGAGCGATTCCGCACAAATTGCATTTACGCGTCCCGCGGCGCCTTTATCGAGTTTGCTATCAAAGAGCCGGCATTTTTAAAACTTCCATCGACCCAGGTAGATGTTCAATTGTGGTTCCGCTTTGTTCTTCTCCTTTATAGGGTTGACGAAGTTAGCGAGTTTCGGCTCAGGAATAATTTGTGTTCCCGGCCGCGCGATGTGATTACCAGAGTTTCGCCGGAATCCGATCCGCCAGTTTCCCGAATTCGATTCGGACCGCTTGAGCGTCGAGTTGCCGACTTCATTGGTCCGAATTATACTGGCGAATTAAACTTTGATTCTGTCAAAGGCAACGTTAAGTCGTTACTGGATTACCAGTTGTAATGTCATCAATTTGTATATTTCGACTCTTTTTTAAAGTCGACTCAGTGAACCCATACCTAAATATTTGCCGAAGAAAATGTGGTATATAAGAACACCATATTGTACCTAACTTTATTGTAGGCTTTTGTGAAATAGTATTTGTTCGGTTAGATTTAATCAAGATACTTTTTACTTAGTTATAGTTTTACAAGCGGCTGCCCGCGACTTCGTCCGCGTGAACTTAAGTTGAGAATCTAAAAGCAATATCTTTCTAAATTCGCGCTATTTTCGATTTTGTCTTAATTCGGAACGCACCCATAGTTACGCTAATGACAGCAGCTGTCTGTCTTTGTCATCAACTGTCATGCCATACCACGTGATGGCGCGTACATTTTCATATTTTACTTGATATTTTCAACAATTTACACAATATCTTCATAAATTGTAGCCTATGTGTTATTCAGATGTATAAGTAACATTATTGTAAAGTTTCATTAAAATCCAATCAGTAGTTTTTACGTGAAAGAGCAACACAGCACATCCAGACATACAAACTTTCGCCTTTATAATATTAGTAGGATAGCGTAACGAGTAAACATTTTTTTAACAAAATGTAACTCTCCAAATGAAGGCGATATGTAAATTAGCTATAAAATATATTCCATAGAAAAAAAACTTTCAATACAGTTTTTTTAAGCTGAACCGAAACATAAATTGTTGAGTATAAAGCTTTTAAAGCAATAAAAAGATAGTTTAACTGTGTCAAAAACATTTTACTTTTCATTTCTTATTACTGCAAACAACATGAATGTGGAATGATCGTCGCGATTTAATAATACACTCGACCCAGCAAGCTGTAAATATTAAATTTCATTTTTAGATAGGTACATGTCTGTTGGCTAAAATGTTTTAAATTAAATTTAAAAAACACAAAAAAGCGCTATGAAAAAAGTGATGTCCCTTAAAATATTCACACAGCAGATGGCTATCAGTAAACGTAGATCCCAAAAACATGCCTAACTCTAACTTACGTGAACAATAACAACGTTATAATGACTTATTCCCTAATAAAGGAAATGAGTTGCAAATTCCACGTCGTTACGTCGGCAAAATGAAGTGGAAGCTAATTGTGGCTCCAAATAACAAATTAAAATTTGGAAAGTAATTTATAACTTGTAAGGGAGCTGCGCTATCATTCCTACAATTTGCATCGCAATGCGGCTGCGGGGGTGACCACGAGAGTGGAATTACATAGGATATATTTTTATAACATAAAAGTAAGATCCATTTTTTTTATTACTAGGAAAAATGTCCCACAGTTGGGCGAAGTTCTTCCAACCACTTCTTCGGTCTCTTCAGTTCAGAGCTATGGTAGACCACCTTCCAGGTGGGAGTCGATTATATAACTTTTTAAGAAATTATTAGGCGCGTGCTACTTAGTTAGTTGGATCCGGTACGTTTAAGGACTATCAAAAAGGCTGTCGCACAATATTGATTAACACACAATGGATAGAACGTTTTTAGTTATTAGTTTACTAGATATTCAAAGCCTTATCTCATTGTTATTTAACCTCAAGCGGGTTCGACAAAGCTAAGACATCACTAAATTCTGCACAAATTCTAATCGAATTCTCTTAATGTCTCCGACAACTTTTAAAAACAGAAATACCGATATAATTAAGGCATTTATGGTTATGAATTTTCGTTAGCGTGGTATAGTTCAATTTCTCTCTCACTCTCATTTTCATAAAGATAAAACACTTATAGAGTTTATAAAACTATTTTACAAAAATTGGTGCTCCTTATTTTATTTTAATTGCTTTCTTGCACCCAAATGCTTTCCATCCAAAATATCCTGAAAAAATCCAACTTCATGGAGTCCAAAACGGAGGCAGCAAGCGGGCCACTCCGAAGTCGTGTAATAATCCCGGCAGCGGAATGATTTAGCCAATAAAAATTATGCTGATCCACTTACAACTTTCATCATTTCACTCTCGCGTTCTTATTTACGCCCGAAATAAGAAATATGGTGACGCGTGATGGTAGGAATTTGTTTTGGTAATTACTGTGTTTTTCGCTTTATTTATTCTGAAACCACAAATATATTTGCATAATTTATGTTCATTAAATGTTTGGTATTCAGAGATGAAAATCAGGAGACCAGACTTTCGTTGTATCTTGTAAAAAATCTGCTTTTGTAATAATCATAATTTATTTGTATTTTTTTTATTATTATGTCTTAATAAATTAACAGTTAATTTAACGTTTTAGCTGTAAAATGATTGTTACATAAAATGGAACCCAGGACTTTCCGGAAGAAGGTTGAGTGCGGTTACCAATTCATAATTACCAAACGTGGAGCTATTGATAGATACCTCAAAAGCACATCACAAAATTTCAACAATTTTAAAGGTACCAATTCCTCACTGTGGCCAATAGGTTGTGTTGCCTTACAACGACGTCCTTTCCATCTGCTGATTCCAATGAGCCACAGGCACGATATGGTGTAAAGTATTTCTATGACAGACCAAATCCAGCTAATAAAAAGCGCTAATTATGGGAACATCACCCTTATTCGCTGTCTCAAAACTCATACAAACAACAAACTCAGCTATATCTCCATTTGTTTGCTCCATTCCTCCAATCAAACGAGTTACGATAACGATAACCGCTTTCGTGCCATCCCTAACACTAACGAAGTCCGCACTCGCCACTCCAAACTGAATCTTATGCCGTCCCAATGCGGCTCGAATTAGCTCAACTCAGCCGGAAAAGAGTTTTCGACCAACAAACGAACGGTTAACGACGTTACTCTCGTTACGCCGCGTCGGTTCCGTTACGTTGCCGTAGTTTCGTTACGGTAACGAGCCCGACTCGATTCGATGAAAGCAGTTAGCGAGGCTGGTGTTGTGCCTAGTTTGGGATGTATTTTTATTTCAGTTTAAGACAAAGAGAACAAATAAGGAATACAGAATTCTTATTCTTCGCGTGTAATTGGTAATCTTATAATTCTAGCACTTTTACGACTTTTTCATTGGCGCTCATCAATAAGTATAGACATTGCGAATCGGGCATGACAGAAAGATGGCTCGAAATATTGAACTTCTCCCGACTTTTTAAAGAGAGGTGAGTTATTGAACAGAATGCAGTTTTTATAATTAACAAATATGCAATCCCTAATTTGAGATAAAATAAGTTTAAGAGTCATAACCGCTATTTTCTTTAATTACTTAGTACTTTTACTGAAATAAAAAAACTACAAATAAATAAAGACGTAGTCTATTTTATTAGCCGCCCAAATTGCCTGCTAGTGCGTCTAGTGCCAAAACACTGCATTTACACTCCCGATTATGAACAAGGTCTCTGTACTATAGAAGCCTACGGCGTAGTCGTCTCATCACAGCTACGGTGACGTAGGTAGCTCGAAAAATCTCGTAGCAGTTCTGCTCTCCGAAACCTTTTTTTTAATCTTTCAGCTCTTTTGTTGGTACTAGATACTAGATACTCTATTGCGGATTGTTATTTTTCATTTTCACAATGAAGTATCCTTCCCCATAGCATTATTTTTGAATAACACCTCAAGGGATTGTGCGTAAACTGGACCTATTTGATGTGCTGTGTGCACATCAAATAGGTTTAGTAGTATTTATTATCTTGTTTTTCTTATTGCTTCTACTCTGGAAAAAGTAAGCCCGCCTGCACTGTTCGTTTTAATGTCTACTTGCTGTTGACTACTTGCTTGAATTTTGAAGAATAGGGACGATTTATTTTATCTAACTAATGTTTAAGAAAATGCCTACAAAAGTGAAATAGTTTCAGAAAACCTCAAAGTGAATTTAAGTAAGCGAGATAGTTAGTGTAGTTAGTTACCGCAAATCATTGATTGGAAATAGGAGCTAGCCAAGCCGACAGAAAGGCTATGGAGTGTGCTACACACGCTCTCTCTGATTAAAAATGAATCAAATTTTAATTTTCCCAAATCAAACGTCAAACCTACCCGCGGCACTTCTCGGGTGATTACCGCCACCCGCATGCGGTCAGCAGCACAATGGAGGTCGCGTTACCACTCAATCTTTTGAGCGCACTTACTGATTTATTTTTTATGACCACTTGCCCATTCGTGGTATGCTGGCGTCACTAATCCGGGTGAAGGGTTGCGACAATGGATGGGAAAACTTTGATACTTTTTAAGAGTTAATATAATAAATAAAAAATATTTCTCGTGTTGTGATAACCCAGTGGTCAAACACTCTGGCTTGGATACGGGACGCTGGCCGTACATTTACTTTGTGTCAGTTTTACAATGGGGCAAACTTTCCGGTAATGGAAAACATCGATAATAAAAACCAAGTAACCTAAATACCAGGTCGTTGGCTCGCCTCTTGACTCGTTTGGTTCAAAACTGTTCGGTGAAATGTGGGCGTCTGAATTTATCCACCACCATGGCGGTAACAATCATTATACCTCTGACTAACCCATTTGGGATCTAGTAGTAACTCTAGGCTGGGCTGCTCCTTTGCGAATTATTTAGCTAACTAATGAAATATACAAGTATTCCGGCGAGATCATCATGGTTTAAGTTCAGTGAACTTCTTGAACTATTACTACTTAATGCGTTTGATTCTAAGAGAGTTGATTTCCTTTTATTATCATGCCGACATGCCAGTATGAAGTTTACTAATCGATATCGATCATCCACATGATAAAAAATAAAACTTTTTAACTCAACTTTACCCTTCAAAACGAAACATACTTGACTTTTCCGATCCGACTACTCGTTTACCAAACATAAAGCCGGGTCCCCACCAGCAGCGGGCGACACGCGCGCCGCGTGTGACGTCACAATACGCACAACATTGCAATGCGCCCGCGGCGCGCTGCGGGCACTCGCAACGATCTAACAGCGGCGGGTGTGAATGGAAATCTGTTATTCACTTTTTTGTGTAAATGATAGTGTGATAGACGCTTAATTATGTTTGGAAAAAGTAGTGTGGTTATGTGGTTCCACTTAGGATCCATCAGTTGGTAGCTGTTTGTAAAGCAATTTTCTACCTCTTTGCCTTTTTGTTGTTGTATGTTGATGCACCGACCAATTGCTATTGGACTGTATGGGAAAGCACAGCAAAAACCACATTCGGCTAACAACGAATATGCCGATCCCATCACGTTTGACAAGTACAAAACCCAGAACATTTTTGTCAAAATTTTATAAAAAAAGTATTGCCCTATTCGAGGCGTAGATAATAGGTCCGGCAGTTCTTGAGTTAATAATAGCTGGAGCAAATGCGACTTTGCTTCAGAAAAGCATCTCTAAGAGTGTAGGAGTTCAAGCAAAGAAATCTTCCTAAATAAACCAATATTGAATCAGTACCGTCTGAAAATACATTTGCAAAGGTCAATCCCCCAAATGACTAGGCGTCCGGAAATCAAGGCGCAATGACGGTACATTGGGCCCGAATGCGTCCACTCGGCGCGGCGGTCGCGTGCCGGCGCGCTTTGTTTATCCGCTGGATACGACGCAATTTAGCGTTAAGCGATCTCCCATTGCGTCATACAACATCAGTGTAGGGCTGGCCTAATCTGAAAAATGGACGCGATACTTGGGCGTCAAAATGGCAAAAGTTGGTTAATAATCTCGCCTTGATCACAATAATTATGTAAATCAGCTTTAATATTATAAATGAGAAAGTTATTCTTTTTGTTACGTTTTTACGCCTAAATTACACACAGATGAAGTGGACCTTGAGAAAGGTTATAGGATAGTTATAACTACGAAATATAGGCTTGAATTGATTGAAATAACAATCACACCTGGCCTTAAGCGACGATAAGGTAACGAACTAAGGTACGTCTTCTAACAGACTAGATCTTCCTCTTAAAGAGTTTCAACGGTTTGAAAAAAAATGTGCTTGCTTTTTGAAATGAGGGTGAGTGGACAACCCTATCTGCCACCCCTGTGGCCATTGATGACTTTACGCTTTTTTAATCGCAGCGGGTAGTCGGCGAGTGTGTACCGGCTTTGTGACGATTCAATCGGTTCCGCTATTAAACTGATATTTGTGTGACGTTTTTATTTTTTATTAATGTGTCCGTGGTCATAGTCGTTATGGCGTTTTGATATACTCGATTCATAGATATCAACTACTGTGATTGTAGGGAATAATATTAATAGATTAAACGTACGCTCCCGATTTGACTATATCCCATACGCGAGAAGTAGGTACTTAGTGAGAACACTGACTGTGTCCGTCTTGGCGACCGGAACATTTAGAAGCCCAAACTATACTAGGTGTTTTTAAACCCAACGTGGTAAATAGTGAGCATATAGTACCTCTTTTCAGGTAACTAGGATTTTAATTGTTTTTTTCATCGCCCAAGTTTGTTTAATCCCACATGGATTCAGAGTCAGGGCGTAACCACTAGGTCGCGTCAACAACGATAAATAGATAATATTTTTTTGACGTTTTTAGTTGAAAACTCAATTTGAAGGTCAAAGGCACCATGAGTAGGTACAATGTTCTACCTAGACTGAGCTTTACAGGAGTAGTTTTTTGAGATTGATGATTCTGATAGTCCCATGTAAAATGAATTTTAGCAAACATATTTTCTATTCACCCTCCAAATCATCACACATCTTAGACATCATTAGCAGTCGCAAGACTTATAATTCTTACTTTGTTTCGAATTTAACCCTTCACTACCACTCTAACAGAGTATTTCATTAAAAATATCACCATGCCCTATAATTCCGTCTTAAGTCCTATAAGTTCTGATAT
The DNA here is from genome assembly GCA_950022985.1 of Udea ferrugalis. Taxonomy (NCBI): domain Eukaryota; kingdom Metazoa; phylum Arthropoda; class Insecta; order Lepidoptera; family Crambidae; genus Udea; species Udea ferrugalis. The sequence goes on along the minus strand of OX465532.1, from coordinate 3,475,251 downwards.
TTTTTTTTACTGTGCAATACAATAACAATACAATACAACTTTTTTGCAACATTTTGTTTTCAAAAGAGCTAAGTACACGGGAATCTTATAATAGTATAAAATATTTGAGAACACTTCTTGTTGAAGCATTTCGCGTGAGTCAGTGCGCGTGCGCACAACAATAGCGCGGCTCGGTGTTCATTAGCGCGTTAATTAATGCTTAATTGAGCCAAATAGAGTATCAATTTAGCGACGACAATTGGATCATGCATCCCGCCGCTCTACTGTAGAGCAGCGAATACATTTGTGATGTACACTATCCGTCTTGTGTGTACGAAACTTCGAATTTTCGCGCATTCGATATAATGTCACATTGGTAAAATATGGCAAAAAAATCGAAGCACGAGTACCTTAAAGAGGGTGAAGATACCTAAGGGCAGGCAGGGCAGCAGTCTGGCGACGGAGGGAAACGCACGTTCTTATTACACAAAATATTTATTAGAAATTCACAACAATTTTCCTACAATAGACACATCACTTCACCATATCTAGACAAGCACTAAAACAAAATTACACACGTCCAAAAAGGAAACAAAAAGATTGTTCCAAAATTAAATATCTAAAAATACTTTTATAAAAAAATGTAAACATAAAAAAAGGTCTGTCGCCAACATACCTACTGAATTATTATTTGAAGGTTTCAACTCTTACCCCCTTATTCATAAAAACGGACGCAACGCTAAAGCATTGTTTAAGCGATTGAGGTGTTATGTCACTTACTCGCAAATGGCGGCAGCAACAAGAATGAAAGTGACAACGCAATACAAAAGTTATCGTGGTGTTAAAAGCTGTTTCAGTTTTTATGAACAAGGGGGTTAGGCACTTTGTTTTTGCAATAAGGTGTAGTAAATTCCTACTAATATTATAATTGGAAAGTTTGTATACAGTGTGGATGTGCAGTGTTGCTCTTTCACGTAAAAACTAATGACCAAATGTCTTTTTCTGGTTTTCAGATCTCTAGTAACTAATGAATGGATTTTATTGAAACTTTTCAATAACGTTGCTTATACATCTGAATAGCACATAGGCTACAATTTATAAAAAAACTACATATTTTTTTTAAATAAATAATTTAACTGCAAATTACAGATGGCATTTTACTGTACCTAATAAAAGTCCTAGCAGAGGTAGTGAGCACAAAAATCAACTCATGTCGGTCGTCGAGCCTAGTTGGAGGACGACATAATAACTTATTGTGCTGAATTGTCATAATGTGGTAGAGATCGTCTAAGCTGAACGAACAAGAGTGCTTGCTTGTTTGCGTAGATGCAGTGGAGGGGTCGTCGTCATTACAGATTAGACGATCTCTACGAACTCCCAAAGTGTATAACTTGTCCTGCGGCCTTCTGTACACACCCTTACGCTGTACACTGACAAGAGTACATCCGCAAGTGGCCGCAGTACATGCTAGTGCGTCGCGAGTTTCATTAACGACATTAATTAGCGTCGAATTGACTAAATAGACTAGCGATTACTTACGCGGCAATCAACGCGAGCGCCGACTGGAGGACTCTGCCAAGACATAGTGAATAGATGAAAATAACGTATCTCTTGCTTGCCGTTTTAGGAGAATCAAAAGATCACTTACTTACATAATGAGGAGGGGTCACATAATGAGGAACGACAAGTATCAGCTACTTATTATGCCAACTTATTATGCAAGGGAAGATCCAAGGACGAAGAAAACCCGGAAAAAGAACGTAACTCATGGCATGAGCACCAGATCGTTGTTGAGAGCAGCGGTCTCCAAAATTAGAATAGTTTTAATGATCTAGCTGACCTCCGGTAGGAGATGACACCATAAGAAGATAGGCCTCATAAGAAAGCTCAAGGGCATCCAAGCATTTCGCTATGAAATCCAATTAGACATGATGATATTCTTTGAAGAACTAAAGTAGCCCAGCAGATCGGCTGGTTGACGCGATGGGCCAAACATTTGTTGAATGGAGACCATTCGGATAAAAACACAGCGTGTTGCGTGACTAAAAGGAAACAGCATCGTTACAGTGTGACGTCTAAGATGACCGCATGATTGCATTGGTCGCAGAATTTGGGTGGATGCAATCCGCCTATCGACCGGCCGCTTTGGCAACCATGTGGGAGGCAGAGTTATTGCGTGGTTATCGCGTGGTTATTGATATTGAGATAATACACTATCCTTACAACGATGAAAACGTAAACAAATTTAATCCAAGTATGCTGAGAGACAGAGAAGTTCAAGGTTCATCATATTATATCAGCCGAACGACGCCCACTGCTGGGCGTAGGCCTCTCCCGAGGATCTCCACAACGATCGGTCCTGCGCTGTCCGCATCCAGCGGCTTCCCGCGACGTTGACCAGATCGTCGGTCCACCTTGTAGAGGGCCTGCCCACGGAACGTCGTCCGGTACGCGGTCGCCATTCGAGAACCTTTTCGCCCCAACGGTTCAAGGTTAACAGTTTGGAATTCAATGTTGACAAGTACCCTCGAACCGATTTCTAGCCTAATACGTCATTTTCGAATTTCAACCTCCTATTAAGGCCTTTGAGGCATGTTTGCATACATTCCTTAACGTTAGACACAATTCTCACTTAAGGCTTTTTTGGCTGGGTCTATTTGAAACTGTAGCTACTTAGCAAAGATACACCCATCATCTAATTCCGACCTCTGCCGGCGCGTCTGACCGAGGACGTGTGTGCGAATTAGCGAGCGCGTCCGTGTCGACAAATGCTCGCTAACGAACTTATCCCTGGCGCGCTCGCGATTAGGACGCGGTTTCGATGCTGAAGGAAAGGGCACATTCTCCACAATCAGAAATGTCAATTTCTAATTCACAGACAGGTTACTGCTAAGAGAGTAGGTGTAGTTGTCGAAGTGTATTAGTAGTCACTCATTCTTAGTACGGACGACGCCTGATACTTCCAGATACAGTTACGGAAATTCCGGTCCATATTATGCGATTAAGCCATACACTATCGCATTGGGTTTAGCCTGAAAGGATAGATGTTAAGGGTTTAAATAAATAAATAAATAAAATACTAATAGGTAATTCATTTACAATTACGAGTTGTGCGAATACAGGATAGCTGGATGACGGTTCAGCACCAGTTGGGAACGAATATTCTGATTCGAGAGCTCCTTAAAAAATGCACAGACATTGTCTGAATTTCTGAAAGGTGTCAAGGAAACAAAATAATTTTGTAACTACTGTGAAAATCAAAATGCTGTAGCTGCATGCTCCGCGTATTAGCATAAATCAATAATGCTTTTAATGTTTTATTAAAACTTCAGATCGTAAACACGATAGCATTCATTGCGTCATTAACAAACAAATTGTAATCACTTCTCCGATAGCATCTAACCCGCTCGCTTCGCTCGCACGCGCGGGGTGAAGCGGGCGATGTAAATCTATTTGTCATATTAATGTGGGCAATTAGGCATCATGCGGGCAAGGGTTGCAACGCGCGAATCCGTCGCCTCGCGGGTTCATTACACCCACCAATTGCAGGAGAATCACCCATGCGAACAAAACCAACCGCTACCGAAAACAGATAGGGTCTAATTCAGTTTGTGTAACGAGAAACTGAGTTTTTTGATGCTGAAAGCATCAGGCGATTTTAAGTCTAAACTTGTCGGTGTAGCGTTTAATTTGCTTTGCAATTACTAAAAGCGTATTTTTTCGCTTCATTCATTTAAGCGATTATAATTCTTAATGAAACAGCGCAACACTTTGTTCTCCTTTAATATTGACGTTGACATTTTTTGTGCGCAAACGTATTGTTGTTCTAATTGAGCTTTTAATTAGATTTGACGACGATACTGCTTTTAAAAGTGTATTAACTAAATGAACAGTTGCGAGCGGACAGTGAAATAATTACGGACAATGAGTGAGGTCTCGGCATCACCGGGATCCTTTTTTGTATCACAGAACGAAATTCCAACGTACTTACACGTTGTTTGTATTTGTTTCTCGAGCAAGATTTTCTAGACTGTTACTAAATTCAAGTGAGGAAATATTCAAATGGCTATGTAGCTCGAAGGACTGATGGTCGATAGGGCCGAGAAGGAAGGCCTCGAGTGGAGACCATTCGAGGCCAAGCGCAGTGTGGGATGCCCACCCGCAAGGTGGACGGATGACCTCATTAAGATCGCAGGGTCTCAATGGCTGCAGGCCGCCTACAACCGGCCGCCCTGGAAATCTATGGGGGAGGCCTATGTTCAGTAGTGAACGTCGTATGGCTGCTGATGATGATGATAATGACTGATTCGCATGTAATTATCATTTAAATTGCAAACAAAATTATTGCTATCATGTACCAATCCGTTGTTTGCAATTTTAATGTTATTGACCATGACAGTTAGAAGAAATATATTAATTATCATAATCACATTCTATATTCATTTTCACCAAAAGCGATCTCTTCCAGGCAACCTTGAAACATTAGTGGAAAAAAAACAAAGGGAAATTATCCATAGTGAGAGCGTACATGCGTAAGTATTTCTCTACTGTGTGTTTTTGTCGCTTTCACTTTACTTTACACTTTAGAGTCTGAGTAGAATAAGAACTCTAATTGATGTAATTCCCGTTTATTATCATGACTTTGAATTGAAAATGGCAACGCAAATACAATTAACCATCTTTGACTGAACCTCTTCATTGACAACAATGAAAAAAGTCATTGTAAAAAAGACAAATTACAATTTATTGAACAAACATTGTATTATGAGCCGCATCTAATACTACCTTTATTGTATTATGCCTTTTGTAAATTAATAAAAGAAAGACAGAGTCTGTTTTTTTAATAATACTTACTCTGTACTTCTGTAGATTACTCTAAATATTGGCAGGCTTTGACTGAGAATAGGGACTGGTGGAAGAGTTCGAGGGAAACCTTTATTAAGCAGTGAGATCTTATAAAGTTCGAAACAAGTAAGTAGTCTCCACTAGGCTGATAGGATAGCCGACATCGTATGTCACTTTGTTTTCATTCAGTTATTTAAAAAAAACTGTTTTACTCTAATAGGCGGCAGAACATACAGTACAGGAGCCCAAACCCCGACGTCGGAGGAATACATGCCCTTTTACTCGTTGGCTTTGATTGGCTTTGAATGTTTGGTGTTCCTTTCACCATGGCGGTAACAGTCAAGATGCCATACTACCCCGTGATTTGACTACCCCGTACTACTCACTACCCCGTTTGGGATAAAGTCGTGAGCATTGTTATTTCGTTGTGATTTCGAAGAATTTATCCAGATAATTTGTGTTGAGAATCACACCCTAAGGCGGTAACATTAAATTACATGGATTTGTATTACCTAAGTTATTTTTTGTTGTCCTCCGTTCACCTAAATGGCAATAAAACTACATCGTGATGCCTACTATAGGAATACAGAGCGCCAGCCAAAGTGCCAAATTGAGGTATCTCACAGAACAATTGAAATTGCAAGAGACAACGATGCGTTTATTACGATAATAATCGCAACACTGATGCAGTAGGCGCGGGAGTTGAAAAATGTGGAGAAGGCAGATGGTACATTTTGTAAAATTTTGGGTTCAAAATTGGGTTAGGTACATTTTGTATGGCGACCGATAAGAACAACTACGATGTTTAAAGCAAAAAAAATGTATTTATAATAAAAAGCGACGCTTACTGATAACCAAAGTGAACACAAATTTTAAAAGTATGTTTTTAAAGTGTAATGATTAACGTGAGTAGGGATTATTGGATAAATATCGAATATCGTCTACAATTTAGGCCGAAACTGTTCTGCCAACACTTGCCACTGGCGTGAAATAACTCACAATACACACGTAAAAATCACTACATAGTATAAAACAAAATCGCTTTCTCTGTCCCTATGTCCCTTTGAATGCTTAAATCTTTGAAACTACGCAACGGATTTTGATGCGGTTTTTTTTAATAGATAGAGTGATTCAAGAGGAAGGTTTATATTTATAATAACATCCTATTGCACCCGTGCGAAGCGGGGGCGGGTCGCTAGTAAGTACTAAAATGGACTGATATTCGTCTCGCTAAACGTCGAGAACGGCTGGACCGATTTGACTAATTTAAGGTTTTGAAATGTTCTTGGAAGTTCAGGAAAAGTTGGAAGGGTGAGTAAACATGAAAAAAAATTTGAATATAGAGGAAACCACATTTGAGTTTTCTCTTACTCCCTCTCTTCTACCTGACAAAACACTGATTGTTTGACCACAGAACAACGTCTGTCAGGACAGCCAGTAATTTAAAAAAATGTCTAGAAGTAAGAAAGAAACTGTGATAGTTATATGTATTTTACTCGTAATAAGAGAATTTAAATTCTAACTGCTTTTTTTTAAACCGGAACGATGTAGGTGGTTATTTTTCATGGTCAAATAATCTTGAGGTAAGATGTATTAAGCATTTATTAATTTTAAGCTTAGGTATACCGTTTCTGCCATCTGCCGTGAGGATAGAAGTTTAAAGTTGTGAACAAAAGCCACGTCCAAAAACTATCATAGATCCCGAAAAGTAATTGACTGGCGCACGCGCCGCTCCATCGGAATTCAAATAACAATAGCAAGTCAGTAAGTTAGTGAGCGTTGAATATATCGCCTCGGGGTGACGGGCTAAGGGCACTGCCCTACAAATAGAGTGCTATGACTACGTAATTGAGCCTTTTATAGCAATGGCGTAATTTTTGACGCGTCTAAATGTCGGGGAGTGAAATGATGCATGTGCGCTTGCGATGACAGCCAATGATATTAAAATAAAAAGACGTAGATAGGTTACTTGTGCTAAAAAAGTCGCACTCGGAATCAGGACTTCCGACCACCTGAGCAAATTGACAGTTTGAGACAACACTGCGCAACATGCACCTATCTGTCTCGTTTACGCTCCAGTAAATAATCATGCTATCTTGTACACACGGTCAAATTATGGGTATGTACGCCGAGGGACAATTTTTGACTGCGTCAGTACTGACATAAACTATCTACGTCTTTTTATAATAACATTGATGACAGCCGAAAAATGTATACAGGACGTGATTTACCAAAATTGACCTGATATTTAAAGGGTCTAGTCGCCATCGAGATGGCATCGAGCTGGTGTTTAAGAGAACGCTGATGTGCCAACTGCCTCAATATTTTTTTAATGAAAAAGAAAGCTCTTTTGTTGATCTGTGCGATTAACCCGCTTTTGGTGGCAAACTATGTCCGTGCTACTCTTTAGGCTTGGTAGAGAAAGTAAAGATTCCTTTTCTTCAACCATTAGGTATTTAAAAATAGCTAACGATACTTTGAAAAAAAAAATGGCTGAATTTAGGACATTTTTTACGTAGGCTCTCCATTCAATCTCTAAAGAAATGCCGAATTATTTTTAAGCAAAATAGTTTGGAGACTGATAGAGAAAAGGTTACAACTAAAACACCCAGAGAAAAAACTACCTTAACTCTACGGCATTAAATTCCAATTCCCTCATCATTCTTCCTCGCTAACTCAAACATCGTTAAGTTTAAAGTTGAGCCTGTCAAACTCTCAAGATTGTCGGTAATCGAATCCGGGTAATTGTCAATAATAATAATTGGGGCTAACTGGGTTCCGCTCGGGAAATTAACTTTTAAGTTAACATCGCTTTATTATGCTTGAGACTTCGAGAGTAATTAAGTTAAGTATTGGCGAAGTTGAGTTCAAGTTTAGCGGACAATGATTTAGAGTTGGTATAATATATTGTATAGATTCGTCGGTATATTCTACTGTATAGTGATACTACTATATTATTGTGCATTATAACGCTTCTGGTGTTAGAAAGCCTGCTGTCAAAGTCGTTCAGAATTAACAAAATGCGAAACCAACCCAAATCTGGTTGGTTGCTTAATCTCAATAAGTTTTATGTCTTTCACGCATTTCTATTCTCAATTTGGGAATTTTGAACAGATAACTGATTTAATTACACAAATATCACTTATTTTTACATGATATGATAGTAAAATGTGCTACTTGTGAAATGAGTTCTCTAAGCCCTTGTTGAAAGTTCTAAAACTTTCCTATGGGATTCCCTCACTTCAATATTTTTTGTCGTTTTCTACTTACATATCGCGGGCGGCTTGTTGTTCATGGCCGGCCAACATATAACGTATGTAGCGATAACAAACAACAAAACAAAATGAAGCCTCCTTTAACAAAATGGCGGCACATCCGGTCCGTCCGGAAGTGACGCTAATGCGCCGAGAGCCGGGCTTACGGCACCTACACTGCGATAATACTGCTTAAACACATTATTGTATCAAAATAATAATTTTTGGCCTATGTTGGAGTCAGATTTGCTTGTCAGAACCTGTTTTGGAATTTATTCAGGTTAGTACAGTTAGTTAAAACATAACTTATCCTGTGGAGATACTCGTACTGTAACGTTAAAGCTTAGTTCAATAGATGAAGAATACAGTCAGACCAACAGTACCGTCGCATATACAGTGTATTTGGGAACCGGTGTCCGACCCGTTAAGGTGAAGTAATATGATCTATTTTATGAATAAAACCACCATAATTAAGCACTTTGCCCCAGTTGTTTTAAAATGGCCGCCATTTTAATTTTTTTTTCTCGGGAGTACAGGTGGGTTATTTTAGTTTGCAATATCTGCCGATTTAGAGGTCCTACAGTCACAAAAGTGATATCGTTGGACAGCTACAAAAGTAGGCAATAAGCTGACAAAAAAGAATTTTTTCATAACTCCCTTAAAATACCTCAAAAAAAGGTTTGAACTTAAAAATTGTGATAGAATTTGTTAGTTTTTTTACATTTTTTTTTTTTTCAGAAAAACTAAACTGTCAACATACATTTATTTATAACTTTTTGGATACCCAAAGACATTACCTAAACACTGAAGCAAAAATCAAAGTTCCAAGTAAAATAGTTTAGAAGTTGTGACAAATTGAATATCACCCTGTCATCAGAGACCCTTTGAAACGCAGGTAAAATTTACCTGAAATAAATTAAAAAAAATTTAAAAAAATAATAATTAAAAGTGCTTAATTATGGTGGATTTATTCATAAAATAGATCATATTACTTCACCTTAACGGGTCGGACACCGGTTCCTAAACACACTGTATAGCTACACAGATATTAACCTCCTTCTTCATAAAAACTTAGACAGCTCTAACATTTGTATCACTTTATCTTTTTCATTCTTGTTGCTGCCGCCATTTGCGAGTAAGCGACATAACACGTCAATTGATTAAACAATGCTTTAGCGTTGCGTTAGTTTTCATGAATAAGGGAGTAAGTAATTATGATTTAGTAAGTACCTGCTTCATACTTATCTCTTTTGGTATACCTATGCGGCCTTAACGTACGACACGATTCTACCCTATGATTAACGGACAATTCCGCAGCCCATGCGTTGGCGGGCGCCGTTGACCGTAACTTAGTAAAGTTTGCTTGAGTTTTCAGTAAACACAAGGTAGATGTATGTCCAGGATTATACCTAAGACCACACAGAAAAAGGGCATAACCCTAACAATTAAGAGTAACCAAGTCATAACTTTATTCACATGAGTTACTGCAATTTATTTTCATTTGAAACAATAGGACAACAAGTCTTACTGACGCATTAACTAAAGTAATTACTATTAGTTAACAAGAATTACCACTTAGTGGTAAGAGCCCTAGACCATAAAATGTTAAATTTTAATTGAGCAAACAACACTGAACAATCAGGAATTTTTCATAGCAACGCAATCCCGCTTACTAATAATTAAAATCAATTCGTACGACCTCTCCGCAATTGGATTGCTCTACCGCATCGACACTACACTGTTGACGTGCGTATGCGCATATAGAACGCGTAAACCTTAAGTTGAGGCGAGGAAGGTTCAGAATTGTATAGTTTTGTTTTGGGTGGTCTATGGCATTGTTTTAAAGCAACGCTAATGAGGCAAATGTGAAAAAAAATAACAATGATTTCTCTTATAGAGCAAGTTAATTAACTCAATTTGTATGACATTATGCCCGATTATGACCCGAGATATTACTTCAGGCGAATTCCACAAGGATTATCATTACCAGTCATAAGACGTGAACTGCTGCGTGACAGGTCCCCACATAATCTCATAGAGACAAGTTGCACTTACACACATACACCAGTTAGAGGGTTTCCAGCACAACCTAGATTTTTTTAAGTATTTTGCTGGAATCTCCTGGCTTCAGCAGTTGGTTTCGGCTGATCTGATCGCTAGGTGTCAGTCGTTTATCATCATCGTTTATTATCATCGAAAGTGCTAAAATCAATGAAGTACCTACCTTCTCCTTGTTTATTCACATCGAATTTTCAGCATAGGTACTTACAAGTACGTCATAATTGATTGAGTTGCGAAAAGGCTGAAGCGCAAGCGCATCGAATGTCTCTTAACGAATATTAATAGAAACAATAAAAACATCCAATCACAATTCAATCAGCTTGCGAAAGATGCGGGTTCAAGTCCTGCCTGATGCCAACATGACCAAATGTCTTTTTCTGGTTTTCTTTAGAAAGATACTGCATGGAAAATGCTAAAAACAATAATAAAATATAATAATAGCTTTTTCATCTTAATCGGGAGTTAAATATTTGAAAAAATATTTCTTCCGAGTGTTAGAGGTGGATGCCTACTTATAACATTGATGAAATCACCCCGGCTCATAGGGCAAAATATACCAGAAAGATTCGGCCGGTCTGTTAATGGTCTCGGTAGCATAATTGGAAGTGCAGTCGCCCGGCTTGCGAAAGATGCGGGTTCAAGTCCTGCCTGATGCCAACATGACCAAATGTCTTTTTCTGGTTTTCTTTAGAAAGATTCAATCACAGTTGATCATGATTCGTTCTGTTAACCCGCGCTATCAGCGGCGACCCATATCGACGCCATTCGGTCACTCAATCGAAGCAATTGCATTTGTATCGATACTTTTGACAATGAGATCTCGTTACAAATATTGTTATTAATTTGTGTAACATACTTATTTGACGACGGTTCAATGGTCGGAATTGGCTGAAGTACACAAGGCATACGATTTGTCAGACAAGCAAGCGTGATAGTTTTCCGAAAAAAACACAATTGTCAGACGTGATAGCTTTTCTGAAAGAAACATCACCATGGCCCTCCATGGCCAATCAAAACCATCGTTTTCGTTTGAAAAAAGTGTTTTTTTCTCAAATTTTAGGGCAATGTAGAATGAACGGATGAAAATCAATTTTAGAAACAGAATCTTGAGTCAGTGGGTGGGTGGCTCGAAAGAGCAGACCTAGTGTTAGTGGAAAAATATGGTGCCTGATTATATCCTTGTCTTTTCATTTGCTAAGGCTATAAAAACGGTATGAGCGAAAGCTAGTAAGACGAACTATAACGAATCCCTGATCTTCCAGCTGACACAACAGGCTCCAGTGAGCTCTAGCTACCGACGTCGCCAGCAGAAACATAACACAATGAAAGTGTAGCTGATTTAGCGATAATAGCATGGTGATGCATGGATTTTCTGGTAGGCCTAATAATTTGTATAATTAATTAACATTTTTGATTTGTTCCAGACCGTCCACGTGGAGTTGGCGATCCCTCACTACTGCACGGTGGTAAAGTATATTATGCATCATTCAGGTTGACTGCTCAAACAGGAATTAGCTGTGCTCTACTCCTAATAGTGCAACTCAAACACGGTTGCGTAGAAACAATTTCTATTCATTCTTATGTTCTGTTCTGTGATCTACACATAACGACTAATGGCTCCAAGTTTCTAGCTCTCATTTAATTTGAAACATTGCGTGTCCGAGAACCGAAGTAAGATGATCACATGATGCGTCCGCTGGAGCGCAATGTAATTAGGGTTCATTAGTTAGTGGCTGCTCGTAACGAAGTAATCGCGCACCAGGGTCTAGGGTTACCACTAGAAGAAAAATGAATACCTACAATTTATGAGGCCTCCTGGTCGATTTTGACCACAGCGACTAATCTCAACGAGACCAACCAGGTACGCAGGAGATATTATAGTGCACAAGTGTGAGCGCAATACACAGGTGCATTCCCTATTCCATCACATTTCTATGACCCGATGGGACGACAGATGGACACGAAAGGAGAAAGGTGGTGCGCATGACCGAGTTTTTACATTCTCATCCGACAGCATGGATCATCTTACTTGTCAGACAGGAGGTGAAGAGCATCCACTGCCCTAGCCATCTCGAAATAACAAAACAAATGTGAACATGTTGTTGGTTCACGTGGGATTAGAATCCCACGTGAATCCCACTATTTTAACCCACGACCTCCGGGTTGAGAGCCCCGCGCTCACGGGCCTTAACCCATTTCGGAAAACTTTCAAAATGCCTTCTTTTTCAGATTAGTGCATCTGTAATTAGTTTGCATTATTTCTAATGACACTTTCATGTATTTGGCAGCCCTAGGACGTGCGTTCCGAGTCCGCTGGAATCGCGCACCCGGTTTATTCGATTAATCAGTCGGCCAAAGTTCACCAGCTCATTTGTTGGTCAACTATTTTTATGCATCATCAATGTTAATCATGGTTGATTTCACAGTGGTATAAATATATAGGTTCATCATTTTATATCAAAAGAAACTGCTACCGGTACATGTTTTCAATTTCTCGTCGTTGTTTTTTCACAAAATCTAAGTATTCTGGCTGCGAAGATTTTTCAGTTTGGATCAAAGAATTCAACAGGCCTAATCCATGGAATCATAGAAGGTATCGTCGCGACCTGCATTTACATCTACAGGTTCCGTTCGAGTGTGCACCGATATACCTCGTACACCAACGAAGAAAATCTGTGTATTATCGCTGTTACAATAAAATTGTAAAATAAAAAAGTCTTCTATCTTTATTATCAATGCCCCTTCAAGGACTCATGACTGACCTTCAGCCTTGAAGACGTAATGATCAAGATCATATCTCGAAACCAACTCAAGCTTTGGTTTCGGTTCCAACCAAGTTTTGCTGAAAGCTTTCGGCTGAAATCAGGTATCAATCGATCACAAAGTATTGATTATTGATGACAGTATCGTATAAGTAGCAAATAAACTCACTGGTCGAAGGGTGAAAACAGGTGGTGTGTGGGCCGCTGGTCAGTGGGGGCATCTCTGGACCCTGCACTGCCCACGGAGGGCGCTGGCGACGGGCAGCTGGCTTCCGACCTGCTGAACAACACCAAGTTTTTGTTTTGATTAGTTGTGACATTTATTCTGACAAGAGTTGACATTTCAAAAAGCAGAGGACCAACGACACATGACATGACAGATTCTCTACTGTCAGCCAGCAGTATGAAAAATATGAAAATATTCATTACTGAAACAATAGATTTTACAATGTGGGGATTGACTACCTCTAGTAAGTGCGGCATAGCACCTGTGTCAGAGGCAGCCACTCTTCCTTAGCTTATTTTTACATTTAACTTTGTATGTTACAATATTTGACTACGGAATTTATAGAATAAAAAGTATCTATCTTATTTTAGTTTTAGTATGCTTCTTCTCGTATCGTTTTAGAAGAAGTGATTTTATAATCTACCTAACCCATTGGCTAGAATGGATTTAATACTATTGAGCATTGGTCTCAATAGTATTAAATCCATTCATATTATAATAAAAAAGAGGTAGATAGAGATTGAGGCTGTTAAATTGATTACTACAAACAGCGGTTCTACCGACCTCTCGTTCCTAGGTGACCTATTCGGTGAGCGGTTCGGCGAGCGCAGTGGCGAACGTCGGGGCGAGCCAGGAGATACAGGAGACGAGGCCCTGGGTGAGCCAGCCGCTCCTGACACTGGAGACGCTTCTGCAGATCCCCGTGACATGCATTCAGATGAACCCTAGAAAATAATCATAAATTAGTGCTTTTCTAAAATATTTGATTTCCAAATGAATCGTTTTAGTGAAGTTCGATGTTAGTCTAATAGAGTTTAGGTCGATAAGATTTGAAAACGATGATATCCGTGTTTACATCCATTGCATTTATCTGAGCCCCTTCCACCACCACTTGTAAATGAAGAGCAGACGAATGTAGGGTAGTAATAGGAAATCTTAAGTAGAAAGTAAGTAAGTGTTAAGAGAGTGTTGACTTCATTCTTTTACCTTGTCATCGGTGGGATCCCGTTTCGTGAGGACTTCAGCTCCCTCTCTTTTCCGTTGCTCCTCTTTCAATCGCTCCGCTTTTCTCCATTTCGCTCTTCTATTTTGGAACCAGACCTACAAAAAGCAAATTTTCGAGTTAGGCTCATTTGATAATGGATTACAGAATCTGAATAAAGAAAAATGTTATTTGAATTCTTGGTTTTTTCAAATATCAATTAAAACTTAAGCTTATAGAGCGCTCTTTGTATATCGTTTACCTATGTTACTTATTTTTACGGTCCAGTGACAGGGAAAAAGTTTATTATACTTGAGCGATCCGAATGACTTCTAAGATTTATAAAAATAATACCCTCGATACAAATCTCAAAAGTTATCATACTTAAAAAAAACTTTTCTATCCACCAGCATCATAAATAATAAACACCATAGACCACACTAATCCCATACAGGCTGTCATCGGTACAAGTACTTACACCACGTCATTACCACCCTATTTGTACCCGTTGTAACTCATAACTCGAAGATTACAGATCATTTGGTGCCAACTGTATGGGGGAAACTGACCATAATAACAAACCCTACATCGCATAGGAAAGAAATGCTACGACAGCTCAATTAAAACTGGGCGTGATTCGTGCAACTAGCTTTGAAAGGCCTTTGCTGCTGCTGCAGTGAGAAAAGATGGTAGGTCAAGTAATTCTGGGCGCCATAAGCTGGTTACCAAGGAAGACATGGCCACATTTGCAGTGCAATTTTCGCAATATACTTTTAATAAGCTGGGTTGGCCGGAGTGCTCTGAAATCTTGCGGTGATTAACTGGTGAGTTGATACAGAAGAGACAATGGACTTCAGATTATGTTTTGTTTAGAATAATAATATGGTTCTGATTATTTACACTTATGCACTTTTGAATACCCAATGTTAATAATCATTTTCAGAGATATTCTTAATGGTTTAAGCATCCAAATATAAAATAAATATTGCACGCCTTTTCCCTATGCAAACAGGCATAGCATAACAATACATTTCAATGTTAGTATGATAAATGGAACTAAAATTATTCAATTAGGACGAGATGTTTCATATTGTATTCTTTACAACTTCACAAACATACCTATCACAATTTTGCCTTGGAAACTAGTCCATAATGCACTAACTCTAATAAATACTTAGCAAAATGTTTCAATGATATTCGCGAAGGCCCCCTGCTGTTATCTCTGAATGGTTTCTGCTATAGTGATTTTTAAAAGAATGTTTTCTTTATATTTTTCATATAATGTAATCATTAATAATGATATATTTTTTTGCATAGTAAAAACTAAAACAATTCCTTGGCATTTGTCTGAGCTCTCCTGAGCCCGTAGGTATATCACTCTCTGCAAAATGCTTTCTCCTCTACAACTTACTCTTTGCCCGAAGTCCCTTAACGATCGTAAGCTAATTTCGTTAAAATAATAATCCGCCATAATCCGGCAGCCCCTAATAGTTTTTATCATTTTGGGGCTGCGTTAATATTTAGAGACCGTCTGCGCCCCGTAATGCGAGTTATTCTTTATTGTGGGGTAATTTGCTGTTTTTCGTATTTTATCTGAACAATGCGTCACCGTCGTGTCAAAATTAAATAACTGACACATTTACCGAAATTCACTTTATAACATTTTTGAATATTGGAAACTGTGATCTACATTTCAGTCTTTAGCCCGTTGCGATATGTATAATACTCGCTTAGACATCTTCGTTTTAATAAACCTATTGACCATATATTACAACAAGGTTTGTACTAGAATTTCCGTGGAACAATTGAATAACTGGTAAATAAATTAAATAACTACATAACAAGGGCCACTACAATAAAAACAAAGTCAATAAGATACTTTGTTGAATTCTGCCACAACTCACTCCAAAACATTGTTACAAAATTTAGTTGTGGCAAAATTGAATAAATGCGCTTGTTTAATTTTTCATTATAAAAATGAAACTTAAACATAATTTTGAGATTGATAAGTGTGCTTAGTCAGTTTTTCCTGTTTAAAGTCGTGAATAAAATTCAAGCTTATATCAAGCAAACTAAATAGGTAATCCAAAAACTATAAAATTGTAACATGTATCTGAATCCAACCTCTGACAATCAACTTCAGATTACACCCAAAACAAATATTCAAATATGAAAATTAAAATAAATCAAGATTACTATTCCGATTCAACATCTAGCTCATTGACGTCAAGTTGAGCTGATGATGCAGGCAAACTTTTACGACGATACGATGCATGTAGTTCACGATTTTGAAGGCCATATTCAGTAATTGCAGCAGCAGGTGTACTTCTTGTTTGTAGACTAGGCTTGTTTAACGTATCTATGGATAATAATGCCCGGAAATTGATTTTCAAAACGTAAGCATTTGATTCTCAACCAAACGTGGCGATTCCTGGCTACGGTGGCGGTTATGGTAACCGCGGAGCAGGGGGTGGTAGGAATCCCCGGGTAAGATCCAACTGCCACCATTGACAACTCGACCTGGCAACATTTAACTCGCGCACTCTGAGGCTCGACGGGAACCTCGTGGAGTTGGAAGAATTTATAAGTTACATTGGGATATTTTTGGGTTATCTGAAGTCCGAAGAGAGGGGGGAGGGGAGGGAGGACTCGATAACCCTGCAATCCAGTAACTTACTATACCACGGAAAGGGCGACCAACAGTTCCTAAGTGGTGTTGGGTTCATCTTCACAAGTGTGTCAACAACGTGATCACTATCGGAAGTGTTTCGAGCAGGGTAGCGTATCTGATACTCAGAAAATCGAAACGACATTCGCTGAATGGCATTCAGGTCTACGCTCCGACTTCGAAACACGACGATGTCACGGTGGAGGTTATGTATGAGGAGATTTCTAAAGCCATGCATAGCCATAAAACCCACTACACAGTTGTGAGGGGGGATTTCAATGCGAAGTTGGGGCAACTTGGATTTAGGCAACGGAACAATAGGGGCCAGATTATTGCTGGCCGACTTCATGGAGAAGGAGAACCTCTTTATGATGAACTCTTTCTTCAAGAAGCCCGTGAACCGCAAATGGACCTGGATCAGTCCAGACGGTATGGTCAAAAACGAGATCAATTTTATCACGACGAAGAAACATATATTCAATGATGTCGCTGTGATCAACGCTGTTAAGACAGGAAGCGATCACCGCATGGTCAGAATCACATTGAATATCGACTTTTAAGGGAGCGCGACTGATGACATCCACGCTCCGACCTATAGCGGCTAAGATTCGCAAACCCGAGTGCTTTCAGCTTCAAACCCGCTTCGAAGCTCTTGAGAACAGCAACTATGTGGATGTATACCAAAACGCAACCATGTCCGTCCGATTACAGAACCAGAAATCGAAACCAATCCAACTACAGCGAGGCGTGAGACAAGGAGACGCTATTTCTCCGAAATTGTTCACAGCTGAGGATATTTTCATGCTTCTGGACTGGAAAGGATGCGGCATTCTTATGGCTGAGATCTTGGAAGACCTGAACATAATGCTCGAAGATCTCGGTAATGCTTCTTAAAGGAGAGAATCTTCGAGCATGTTGGGACACCTGCGACAGGCAGTCCAGTTAGGTTAGTCCAACTTCGAGAAAGAGATTTCTCGTCAAATTCAGCTCGGATGGGCAGCGTTCGGGAACCTCCGGCATATATTCGCATCCGAAATACCTAAATGTCTCAAGACGTTAGTTTTTGACCAGGGTGTGTTGCCAGTAATGACATATGGAAGTGAGACGTGGTCGTTCACTATGGGTCTCATAAGAAGGCTCAAGGTCACCTAGTGAGCAATGGTGAGAGCGATGCTGGGAATTTCCCTGCTTAAACGAATCAGAAATGATGGGATCCGCGGGAGAACTAAGACAACCGACATCGCTCGAAGGATTGCATTCTTAAAGTGGGCGGTATACATAGCGCGGAGAACCGATGGCCGTTGGGGTGTAAAGGTTCTGGAATGGCGACCGCGTACCGGACGACGTTCCGTAGGCAGGCCCTCCACAAGGTGGACCTACGATCTGGTCAAGGTCGCGGGAAGCCGCTGGATGCGGACAGCGCAGGACTGATCGTTGTGGAGATCCTTGGTGGAGGCCTATGTCCAGCAGTGGGCGTCGTTCGGCTGACATGATTACAGATTTTTTCACCAAAATTGCATAAATAAATGGATAAAACAAAATGAATAAATCAAAAATTAGGTCAGTAAAAGTGAAGCAAAATTAAATAAGCCCTCTTATTCACTAGAAATATTCGTATTAGTTACTTCTTGGGTGTGGCAAAACTTGTTAAGTGACATACAAAAACTTGATAACTGCAACTTGGTTGTAAAAAAAGTGTGTGGCAAAACTAAATAATTACTTTTTTATTTTTCTATTTAAAACAGTGAAAAGTAACATCATGGCAGACTACTTAAATTATGAAAGTAAACCTGCTGTATAACATATCGAAAGATCCACAGTAAATTTTCTTCACCTTAAAAAGTTATTGCCATTTTTATGGAAAAAAAACACAAAAACGTGAATATCTCAGAGTTTTGGTTTTGTCAGTTATTTAATTTTGACACGACGGTGACGAATGGGGGATAGAGTTGATTCTTTGACGCAAAAAAAATTTCACATATTCACTTGAATAAGTTGTTAATATTTTTTCTTAACTTTCATCAGATAAGTAGAGATCGCCTAAATTACTATAATAATCACCCCTTTCATTATAAAAACTAACGAAACACTGCAGCATTGTGTTAGCAATAGATGTTTCTGGTCACTAATTTGCAAATAGCGACAGCATTAAGAATGAAAGGGACAAATGGTTACAAAAGTTATGGTGACCCCATAGAGCTGATCGAGTTGAATGAATAAGGGCTCTTGCAAGCTCCTCTAACTTGTACAGTCCACTTCTGTTATCATACGGTGATATAATTATTATAGACCACATAAGAAGAAGAGAGAAGGTGAAGATTTTGGTTACGTTTCAAACGACTCTTCAATTTTAGAATTACAATTGCTTTTGTCAAACCGTCCATACCTTTTTGACCGCACTGTTAGGTAACATCATTTTGATGCTGACTGTACACCTATATTCCTGACATTCACTTGCGCGCCATTGAGTTCACATAGCGACATGACGCACTTCATCAAATCCCTATTACGCGAACAAACGAACCACCCCACCGACAAGGTTGTATCGCTCCACGAACACATGCTACCATGCAACTTTGTCACTTTTAACTACCCGCCCAATTTAACGAGACCTCCCGCTGTCTTGCCATTACACGTTATTTGGGGTCAAGATGAATTGATCGGTGTTATAAGGGGTGGTACAGAAGGGTGAGGTAATTACCTACAGTTCGAAGTGTTGTTACACGGCGTTGTTGCACTCGGGTTAAACAATAACATTGTTCAGCGTCAAGTGTTGTTTGGTTCGTTAATTGTTTCTTTTGTTGTTATTGTTGCAGTGTTTGTTAATGGGAGCGCTTGAGTTGTTGCTTCAATGGAGGGAGTGTGTTTGATTTTCGAACAGTAATTAATTGGCAGGGTATTATGGCGACGGCTGAATTGCAATGAATGAGTTACAAGCTTTTAGATAACAAGTTTGTTTTGCTTTTCTCCATTGGCAACTGCCCTTCTTCTTTTGATTCTGCGAACAACTTGAGCACCCTCAATGACACGATATTTGCCTTCTGTTTTGAGTGTCCCTCTTCCTCTTCTTTTCTCTATAGGTATTTTTAATCACACTTAATTTATGAAGCATCATGCTCTATCATGATGTGTCTTTGGATTTAATAAAAAAAACAATTGTGCACTAATAGTAAACCAATAGGTAGGTTTTTGCTTGAACCATCTGAATGAATTTGATGGTGTTTGATTCCCAAAGGATGAGCTGATTTATACCACATCTCTCTCTTAACTGACGTTTCCTCAAGTCAAAAATTCTTTGTGGTAAAACAGGGTAAAACAATGTGATTGATTTGATTCGATTTTTAAAATCGGGCCACACAACGAAAACAATTGACTGTCGGGTGAAACAAAATGCGTTCCATTTTCATATTAAATAATTAGTTACTTTTTAGATAAATTTATTTTTGAATAGGGGCCAGTTCCTAATGACTAAATAGGAGCCTTTGTATGAAGAAGACAGCAAAGTACAGTAGATAAAAAGTCCATCCTTGCTCTATATTGTTGACAACTTTTACGTGCGATTTGCGATATAAAAGCTTCAAATTAAAATACCTTCAAAGGCTGTGGTTAAGCACCAACAACACATGTTTCGAAATCACATCAAACGTCTTTTCCAAGACAAGAAATTTCGATACATTAACGTCTGCGCCCCCACTTAAGTCTAAAGAGCTTCCCCTCACATTCTCACTTATTTTCATAGGTTGTTACCGCTAACTTAAGTTCAACCACAGTATAAACATACAGTAGGTTATCTAAGGCCGCCCGCCGAGTTATTAGCCTAGCGTGCACACAGACACGCGGCACAGCCCGTCCGTACTGCCGCCTCCCTATGCCTCCCTATTTTATGCTAGCGTGTGCGTGATATCGCGACACGGCGCGCGACGCGCACGCACACATTCAAACCGAGAGCGCCACGTTTGTTTGTAGATGTTCTACTGTATGTTTATACTGTGGTTCAACGCTGTGTTAAGCCCGTGTTTTAAACATTACTGGCTTTTGACGTAATTATGAACTCTTAAGTGGCTCGAGAAGGTTTTTGCAAGTTGTGATGTGTGGTACGTGGTGCTAAGTGGTGAGTTGTGCACGGGAGGATTTTAGAAGTTAATTCGATGAATTTTAACTTGAACCGCGACGATGGCGGTTTAAATATGAAATGACTTGCTAAACTTTTACTGGAGTTGAAATTTTTTCAGGGAATTTCATTGCTTAGCTAAATGTTAATTATTGAAACTGACTAAGCAAAATAGCTAACAAATTCTGTCTATTTTTGGGTTTTAATGACAATGTACTTAAATAGAACATGGCGACGATGACGCCACAAAGTGAATAGAGATGCACTGACTCCTATTAAGAAAATTAGAATGAAATATTCCATTACATTTTAATATGGTATGATGGTAACTTTTTTCAGCACTAAGTAATGAAAGTGGTGTTATGTACGAAATTAAGTTTCTAAAAGTTTGTGGTTTTTTATGCTCCATATGCAAGTGAAGCATACAATTAATAAATAATAAACATATCGTCAGAAACAAAGATCTATTTGATACAAATATGTTAACTTATATCTCCTGACAAAATCCAATCTATCAAGAAGGTCGTCTCAATACAAACAAAATCCAATTAAGCACATTCACGTGTAAATAGCAATAAATATCTAATCAGTTAACCACATAACAGGCAAGTTGTGGCGCTAAGTTTTTCATCACATGATTAGGGCAAATTACCCCCTTTCGCCCCCACCCGGCTCTCTTGGGATCCGGCAAATCTCTCCTTATCCCGGATAGATGCTGCGGGCTTAGGAGTCGAGGTCCGGGATGTTCGAAGGGTAACTTGCTCACTTGGTCTTAGTGGTTTTTATTACTCACTACTTAATTAATTAAAACCAGAAGTACTGGGTTGCAGGTGGAGCCGTATTTTTCTTCGGGACAGAAGATGTGGTTCACAATCTTCTTCAAATAATTTACTTGCATGATTTTTAGGTGAAGGTACAATTTGGGTCTTGCAGGATATTTTTAATAACATTACACGTTATTAAAAAAAAAAAGGAAAAGTCTTTTTATTCCGAAAAAGGCCCAAAATAGACTCGCGTGGAGGAGGGGAAGAGAGGCCTTTGCCCAGCAGTGGGATCCTCATGGCTGATTTAGATTTAGATTAGATTACACGTTGGTAAAAACTCAATTTTTTTAAGTTAATTTTTATTTGGTTAGAAAAAGAAAGCCTGGGCTTATGAGGGGTAGCATAGTAGTCGAAGCCAAAATTAGGTACCAAAAATCTAATTCGATAGGTATACGAGTAGTGCCGAAGTAAGATCTGATCGTCTTTCTTGTACGTCACCCTATGCTCCTGGCATAAGACCCATTTTGCAATGGTTTTGTAAAGGTTTATGTGGGCGCCTCTGTACATTAAAAGCACATCCACAGCGTTTTCGCGGATCTCAACCACTAATTAGATTCCCCGTTGAGAGTGGTGTAATTCGCGTAAACGTAAGACGGATCGCGAAACTTGTTTACGGAAATTATCCGGACGAAGCTACTCGTGTATTCATTGCCGGAGAAAGAGGGATTCATTCGCCAATTAATGCACAATGAGCAGGGCCCCAAGTATACTAATTTTACAACGCTTCAATTGAATCGTAATTGAGCCTCAAATGTCTAATTTGACATATTTTTCAAAAATAATGTGTCAAATTAGCCGATGGACACTACATTACGACTCAATTGAAGCGTAAAAAAATTAGCAGACTTGGGGTTCTAGTTGGCCTATTAAAGTACGGGGTTCCTACGGTACAAAGTCGCAACAATTCGGGGACTTTAAGTAATACAATGGTTGCATAGATAGATAGATTCTTGGCTGACTCGGTACCGTGAAAACCAATCTCTAACTAATACGACCCTAAATCTATCGGCTAAGCTCGGTGGTGAATACCAGTTTGTATTACTTTATCTTTGACCTTGAAACCCTGGTCCACTGATTCTTAGTCTGGCTTTTTAAAATAAGTATTTTTTTCATAATTGTGCCACTCCTGCCAGGTTTCACCAATGCCGAGCAACTTTGTGAAACATTACTTTTATCCTTCGTCTTACAATAACTGTGTCAATGGTATTCAAGGACGGTCATCATCAACTATACCTACCCATTGGGTGTATGAGTGTAGTTTCTCCCATCTACGTCACCCAAAGTCACCGGCGTCATAACAGTAATAAACGTAATCCAATTACATCTCATCGTCGTTTGTCGCAACGCGAGACGCGTGGGATGAATAGTTGCACCCCGTCCGGACGACCCTCAGTTCAACCCCTTCTGGCAGCAGTGACAGGGTCGTGGGTTGGGAGTAATTGGCCAATTTTACGTTTTTTTCTTACAAATATTGAATCTTGTTAATGTTACACAAACTATTAAAAACTGATACACGCGTTTAATGTTCATAAACTGTACTAATATTGATACTGGCGCTATAGAGTCCGAGACAGACGGCAGACCGCAAACTGCAGCGGCCACTACAGAACATATTGTCTGACAACCGCAAGCGACACTTCTTGATTTCCATGAATTTCTCCAGCGGCAAGCGACAGCGTTAAGTTCATTCATTCAAACCAGATGTGTCTCTTCATTTTGCGGTTCTAATTTGCAGTCTTCCGAAAATGTTATTTTCAGCATCTTGCTTAACGTTCATTGTTACAAATGAACATAAAACGTGGATGACTTAAAAAGCATTTACAGAAAATACAACGCAGTTTTCTCATACATTTTTAATTTTATTATTAACCCTAGGTTCATACGACTCAAACTCAAAATGCTTAACCCACGGGCTACACTCTTCTTTACACAACAAATTAATACAAAAACAAACACAATTCTCGGCAAAAATCACGATTCTTCAAGCATGATTGGCAGAACAATGGAAAGTACCTACTCAATATTTCGAATCGTAAGATAAAACAAAGGGCATATTTCATTTTCACCCCTGATTTAATTCCCGCAGACAGGGTTGATGAAGAGTGCGCTCGAAGGGACCCCGCGAGTGCCCAAATGTGGAGTTGGTGTTAATGGAAACACACGTATGGCAATTGGAAAGTAAACGTTGCGTTTAGACATTCCGCATCTTCATAGTCCTTTTTCACATTTATTCGTGAACGGGTTTCGATCAGTCATTTTTCCCACGGTTAATTCAACATATTTTTTAGAAGGCAATCGTCACAATACAAAAGATGAATTATTGTTTTATACACATTTAGTTATGTTGAAAACACTTTACTTTACTTTTACTTGACTTTACATTATTCATAGATTAGGCCAGAATTATATGGTCAGAGCGCACGTTAAAGATATGAACTGAACGACATAAAACATTAGTTTTCTAGAATGGCATTAACGAAAGACTACTTAGCAAGATATACCAACAAACAACAAATAAGATGTAACTTCAAGTAAGTACCAACCTTAAGATTTTATTTTTTCAGAGCGCCTCTTTGCAGAAGATTGACCCGTATATTTTTCAAAGCTAGATCGAACTCAGTTTTTGCGTTGGGTTCGCGTTTGTCACACGGCGGTAGGGTTGCCCTGCCAAATCCCTTGGGACTGACTAGGACTGTAGTGTAATTGTTTGGCCTATTTGTAAGTAATATTATTAGGAATTTATTTATCACCACACACAGGAAAAGGTAAAAAACAGCTTCATTGAGGAAATAAGGTTTCGTTTGTGAATGCCTGCCTTTAACGAAACTGCCTTTAACGGCATGCATGCAAAAATGCATGCCTCGATGCATTGTACACATCAGTTATCTCAAATTGATATATAATTTTGCACTAACATATTTTAAATGATAATATTGTTTTTTTACATCGAGCACCGAGCCAGATTACTTACCCACAGGGCCAAATCGCTCTCTTTAATAAAACATCATCTTAAATTGCAAAAATACCACTTCACTCCATTGCCATTATATCCAAACAATTAAGTAACAATACCCAGCCCTACTCCCCAATTTGTAACGTTTCTGCCTCAAGAGCCATCGTGCGCGCTTGTTTGACAGCCCTATTGTTTTAGCGTATGGCGGCGCGCTTTGTGACGTCACTAGGCAAATCGAGTCGCGCGTTCTGATTGGCGTTCAAATATACTAGAGAGCCCTTTGTAGATTAAACTGTTGTCTGGGACTGGGTGAAGTGTAGTCGCTTTTTAAAGGAGGTAAGATAATTTCTTAAGTTGCCGAAATGTTTATATTTTAGCTGCATCTAACTACTGAAATTCAGTTAATTAGCCATGAATAACTTCTGGCTGAACACAACTTAATTGAGGAGACCAAGGCTCAGACCCCAATGACTTGATTTATGGTCAAGTACCAGGTCGAAAGACCACGTCATAATGACGATGAAACTCGTGGTGCCATGTGCACAGATAATGTAAAGGTTCCAAAAAATATAACATACTACGGAATCAGCCTCGATTACGCAGAGAGATATTTAAAGAGCAATAAACACTATATCGCCTCAGAACTCGATAAAACACCCCAAAAGAGTGTACTCGCCGCGCAGTAATCCAATATGTCTGCCGTAGGCTCCCAACGGGTTCTTTTTATATTTTTCTGCCGAATTATCACCGACACTCACCGGACGGAGGATGCGAATCAAATTGAAAGCCGACTCAATTATATTACGAGCATGCTTAGGGCTGAAACTCAGCCAGCGAGATAAACGCACGCATAAAGGTTTTCCATTTCCAACCTTAGGTCTAACATCCGTTCATATTGTATTGAAGTATCGTAAATATTGGACCAGAGTAGACCATCAGACCACCGTGTAAATAACTTCAATTTTTCACCGAGTTTAAATTCGATATTATAGGACACCGTGGAAGAACTTTGGTAGGAGAACTGTAGAAGAACTATTGCCACTGGTATCTGTGACGTAGTTCCTTACTATGCACCTCAAGAAGAACAAGTTCAAGGGTCACATGTAGACGGAGAGTCTTTCCATGAGAGCACTCGATGGCAAACCAATGACACGACTAAATCCCATGTGTGCAGTGGAAAGAATTTTCTTTTGAGCCTGAGCTCACAGTAAAAAATAAAAATTTGAACCTTTGCAGAGGACGGTATAATTCTGATAGTACGCTTGAGCTGTATTGTTTACATTGAAGACACTGACGCATGAAGTTTGGGAAAAATATGCTGTGTTTTTTTAAGATGTTATAATAAAAAATAATGGTTTCTCATCTTTAACCTAAACTGCTTTTACCTGAATCATGCAACGTATAAACAAGTGCTCTCTCTTTTCAAGATATTTCTACAGGCATCTTGAATTCTTGACTTCAAGCCATTTTCTTTTGAGTCCTTTTTCGACTTAATTTTATTGAAAGCTTTAGGCAGTTGTTTGTCCCAGTTTTAGTTTTTATGTGGGTATATCCACTAATGAATTGGACTTATGGGTTTTCTGTTACTTCACCTGAAATGACCTTTTAGATTATGCAGGTTAACTAATTTTAATATTAAGTTTGATTCTACTGGAAACATAGATATATCTATACCCTAATTTACTCTAAACATTTAGAAGTGACACCCCTTAATCCCACGCGTGCCATAAGGTGGTCGCGCGGGGCGGGGTAACAGCTTCATACCGTAACACCATTCCGAGATGAGCGACTTAAACACGTTACCAATACCCAGACAAGCCTGGCCTCCACCCCGCTCTCCACTTCACCAAACTTTCTACACTCACTCAACTCTGGATGAAAAGTGAGGGGTCGAGGCTAACTGGTCGTGCGGCCGTTCAATTCGCAACTGTTTTGGCGGTTTTGGCGAACTAGAGTGGATTTTGACAATGCTTGTTAACTAATGGAAGTAGAGTCCTGGATCGGCCAAATTGGATATTGTCTTACGTGTCCGACATGAGGTTATGTCGATTGGGCAGATTAAGTGAAGGTTTGATAGTTTTGAGTGGTCGGCTCGCTTTTTGACAGTTCCAGTTGGTGGTAATAAGTATGATGTACGAAATAAGCAGGGGAATTTGAGAAGAGTTTAATTTTTTCATGAGCATTGCCGTAATGTTTCCTGTCTATGTGAGACATCAACAACTTAAGCGATAAACGTTAAGCTTTATTATGTCCTTTTTTTATTTTGACTCACTTTTGAAACATATCCCCTGTCTCTAGATTAGCATTGAATATCGAACAAAATGAGCTGGCACTGGAATATAACAATAATTTCAGATACAAGTAAATAATGTGGCAATATTTGTGTGTGTATATTGTGTAAAATAATGTTATTACAGAAAAACTTACACCGAAGGTAATGTTTCAGAAAATATTACTTTTATTTTAGTTTATCAGAACACTAACGTGAAGCGTTGGTGAATGTATGAATACAGATGGATGTGTTTCATACCCACGTTAATAGAGACCTTTGGCAAACTCAATAGTTGAAATGTTAAATATTAAAAATCCTCCGGAAAATGTGAGCTTCTGAATGTTCCGTTCACTAAGACGGCAGCAGTCAGTGTGCTTCACACTACCCCAAAACCAGTCAATGCTATTTGTGTTACAGTAAAAATAGGTTTTTCTCTTAGTATTCAGGTCGCTGTAATTTATCTCCGCTAAAGTCTGAACTAATTTTATAAAGCTGGAGTAGCTACGAGCTCGTTAATTCTGGTTGGTTAAAAGATCCACCAATCAGCACCCGCCGTTCTAATTAGGCATCTTATCGTGCTAAGTCACTTATGGATTAGCCATTTTGTTTTAGACGAGTCCTTTTATTAGCTAAATTCTACTAAAAGCATTGGGTGGTCCTTTGTCCCAGTTTAAGTGGGGTAATAAAGTATGTTGTCTGGATCCTCTAATGAATTGGAGTTATGGTTATCTCTTACTTCTCCAAAGCTAGCAAACGACGATGTTTATAATATATTTTTTTATCCAAACACTTCATACCTTCGCTCCAAGTAGCCCGATCCCATATTGTAGCCTTTAAAATTGTTGAAATTAGTAACTTTACTTAGTTCACTATTATACTTAATAAGCACTGTTCTAACATGGGATTACCTTTTGCATAAAAAGTAAGACTGAAAAGAAACGTTTGTTTCACTTCAATTTCTTTTTACCTGTCTACCAGACTGTCCAATGTTTAATGATATTTAGGTATCCATAAGTATGTAATGACTGGAAAATTGAAGCATTTTAAGCTCCTGGATAAACACGGCTGCGCAGCAGTGTTGGCATGTGTGGATCCATTTTCATACGGCAATAAGGAATGAAAACATTACCGAAATATTACCTCAACTTACAGATTACGAGAAACGATCTAAGCCAGGGTTTCTCAAAGAGGGGTACGCGTACCCCTAGGGGTACGCCATTCGAGGACAAGGGGTACGCGACAAAATTTACGTAATGGCGGCTTGATAACTGGCAGACATGATAAAAACTAAGTACAGAAATCGACTTGATGCAGAGTCAGAATTGAGGTTAAAATTGACCAAAATTACACCTAAAATTGAATCCCTTTGCGACAAGAAACAAGTACATCCATCACATTAATATTAAAAAGACATTTCTTTTGGCACTATGTTTGTTACCTTTAATTTAAAATAAAAACCTTATTTTCTTCAATAGTCAATTTTTTTATTTTCTTCGGGGGGGTGGGGGGAGCAATTAATTAATTAGGGGTACGCTGTCACCTGGAAATTTTAACAGGGGTACGTGGTGCCAAAAGTTTGAGAAACCCTGATCTAAGCGATTTAAATTCACACAAGTACCCAAATCATTATGAGATCCAAAAGTGTAAGGTATATTGCGGTAGCTCAAAAACTTAACTTGGCAACAATTTTAGCCAACCATTTCCCGGCCTTTCAGTTGCATTTCAAGAATGTACATAAGAATGATGGGGGGGGGCTAAAACAGCAACATTTTAGATGATTCATATTATGAATCATCTAACTGACGTTTCATCTAGACCGCGGTCCGTTTCGAGTCAAAAGTGAGTAACAGCGCGCTCACACGCGTCCCGAATTGATAAATTGTATGAACGTGAGCGACGTCAGCGCGCTATTACCTAATAAGTTGCCATTTTAGGATTTCAAAAAGTGTTTCATATTATGTTTCAGATATGAAACGTCTAATGTCGCCATTTTAGCCCCCCTGTGCTTACAAATGACCTTTTAGATTATGCAGGTTAACTAATTTTAATATTAAGTTTGATTCTACTGGAAACATAGATATATCTATACCCTAATTTACTCTAAACATTTAGAAGTGACACCCCTTAATCCCACGCGTGCCATAAGGTGGTCGCGCGGGGCGGGGTAACAGCTTCATACCGTAACACCATTCCGAGATGAGCGACTTAAACACGTTACCAATACCCAGACAAGCCTGGCCTCCACCCCGCTCTCCACTTCACCAAACTTTCTACACTCACTCAACTCTGGATGAAAAGTGAGGGGTCGAGGCTAACTGGTCGTGCGGCCGTTCAATTCGCAACTGTTTTGGCGGTTTTGGCGAACTAGAGTGGATTTTGACAATGCTTGTTAACTAATGGAAGTAGAGTCCTGGATCGGCCAAATTGGATATTGTCTTACGTGTCCGACATGAGGTTATGTCGATTGGGCAGATTAAGTGAAGGTTTGATAGTTTTGAGTGGTCGGCTCGCTTTTTGACAGTTCCAGTTGGTGGTAATAAGTATGATGTACGAAATAAGCAGGGGAATTTGAGAAGAGTTTAATTTTTTCATGAGCATTGCCGTAATGTTTCCTGTCTATGTGAGACATCAACAACTTAAGCGATAAACGTTAAGCTTTATTATGTCCTTTTTTTATTTTGACTCACTTTTGAAACATATCCCGTCTCTAGATTAGCATTGAATATCGAACAAAATGAGCTGGCACTGGAATATAACAATAATTTCAGATACAAGTAAATAATGTGGCAATATTTGTGTGTGTATATTGTGTAAAATAATGTTATTACAGAAAAACTTACACCGAAGGTAATGTTTCAGAAAATATTACTTTTATTTTAGTTTATCAGAACACTAACGTGAAGCGTTGGTGAATGTATGAATACAGATGGATGTGTTTCATACCCACGTTAATAGAGACCTTTGGCAAACTCAATAGTTGAAATGTTAAATATTAAAAATCCTCCGGAAAATGTGAGCTTCTGAATGTTCCGTTCACTAAGACGGCAGCAGTCAGTGTGCTTCACACTACCCCAAAACCAGTCAATGCTATTTGTGTTACAGTAAAAATAGGTTTTTCTCTTAGTATTCAGGTCGCTGTAATTTATCTCCGCTAAAGTCTGAACTAATTTTATAAAGCTGGAGTAGCTACGAGCTCGTTAATTCTGGTTGGTTAAAAGATCCACCAATCAGCACCCGCCGTTCTAATTAGGCATCTTATCGTGCTAAGTCACTTATGGATTAGCCATTTTGTTTTAGACGAGTCCTTTTATTAGCTAAATTCTACTAAAAGCATTGGGTGGTCCTTTGTCCCAGTTTAAGTGGGGTAATAAAGTATGTTGTCTGGATCCTCTAATGAATTGGAGTTATGGTTATCTCTTACTTCTCCAAAGCTAGCAAACGACGATGTTTATAATATATTTTTTTATCCAAACACTTCATACCTTCGCTCCAAGTAGCCCGATCCCATATTGTAGCCTTTAAAATTGTTGAAATTAGTAACTTTACTTAGTTCACTATTATACTTAATAAGCACTGTTCTAACATGGGATTACCTTTTGCATAAAAAGTAAGACTGAAAAGAAACGTTTGTTTCACTTCAATTTCTTTTTACCTGTCTACCAGACTGTCCAATGTTTAATGATATTTAGGTATCCATAAGTATTTAATGACTGGAAAATTGAAGCATTTTAAGCTCCTGGATAAACACGGCTGCGCAGCAGTGTTGGCATGTGTGGATCCATTTTCATACGGCAATAAGGAATGAAAACATTACCGAAATATTACCTCAACTTACAGATTACGAGAAACGATCTAAGCCAGGGTTTCTCAAAGAGGGGTACGCGTACCCCTAGGGGTACGCCATTCGAGGACAAGGGGTACGCGACAAAATTTACGTAATGGCGGCTTGATAACTGGCAGACATGATAAAAACTAAGTACAGAAATCGACTTGATGCAGAGTCAGAATTGAGGTTAAAATTGACCAAAATTACACCTAAAATTGAATCCCTTTGCGACAAGAAACAAGTACATCCATCACATTAATATTAAAAAGACATTTCTTTTGGCACTATGTTTGTTACCTTTAATTTAAAATAAAAACCTTATTTTCTTCAATAGTCAATTTTTTTATTTTCTTCGGGGGGGTGGGGGGAGCAATTAATTAATTAGGGGTACGCTGTCACCTGGAAATTTTAACAGGGGTACGTGGTGCCAAAAGTTTGAGAAACCCTGATCTAAGCGATTTAAATTCACACAAGTACCCAAATCATTATGAGATCCAAAAGTGTAAGGTATATTGCGGTAGCTCAAAAACTTAACTTGGCAACAATTTTAGCCAACCATTTCCCGGCCTTTCAGTTGCATTTCAAGAATGTACATAAGAATGATGGGGGGGGGCTAAAACAGCAACATTTTAGATGATTCATATTATGAATCATCTAACTGACGTTTCATCTAGACCGCGGTCCGTTTCGAGTCAAAAGTGAGTAACAGCGCGCTCACACGCGTCCCGAATTGATAAATTGTATGAACGTGAGCGACGTCAGCGCGCTATTACTCACTTTTGACTGGAAACGGACCGCGGTCTAGATGAAACGTCACTTAGATGATTCATAATATGAAACATCAAAATGTTGCCGTTTTAGCCCCCCTGATCTGCTCACATGATCACTACACTCACATTTGATTAGCTCACGTATCAGCGTCCGAACCACTTTCGCCATAAATATTAAAGTTACTCGCGCGGTGAATAAAAGAGAGAACCATAAATAACATTAGTATTCAACTTGCCTCGCAGGTTACTGTTCACATACACGGATAACCGGATAGCGGTAGGGTTGGCTGAGAACTAGAACCGGATATTAAAACCGGAAGAAAAGTTTCTGTATTATTTATCCGAAGTAGGGAATTTGTTAATGATAGCGACTTGAAAGAATGAAAAAAGGCAGAAATTACCACGACATTGGTGGGGCTAGGAATTGGATGGATGGAGCGGACCAAAAGACTTAAGACTGGCGGCATGAAAGAGGGGAAGGTCTCTGCCCAGCAGTGGGATTCCAATGGCTAATTCAGATTAAGCCGATCACAGGTTTGTGGCTGGTATTTCAAGTTATCGTATGGATATTTCTAGCATATGACGACGACCGTCTCAACGAACTATAATTAGCTCACTTAGGGCTAGATGGCGCTGTGTGGAATAAGGTCCAGGGATATTTATCTACTATATAAAAATAAGTCGGGTTTTCCTTCCTGACGCTATAAATCAAGAACGCACGAACCAATTTCCACGGTTTTGCATTCGTTGGAAAGGTCTCAGGCTCCGTGAGGTTTATAGCAAAGAAAATTCAGGAAAATTTCAAAAGAAAAGCGAGAAAACGCGGACGAAACGCGAGAAAACGCGGACGAAACGCGGGCGGCTGCTAGTCTACTATATAAAAATAAGTCGGGTTTTCCTTCCTGACGCTATAACTCCATAACGCACCAACCGATTTCCACAGTTTTGCATTCGTTGGAAAGTTCTTGGGCTCCGTGAGGTTTATAGCAAAGAACATTTAGGAAAATTTCAACAGAAAAGCGGGTAAATCTTTTTTCACATACAGCTAAGTCCACGCGGACGAAGTCGCGGGCGGCTGCTAGTTCATTTGTATACTTATGAAAGTTAATATGTAGCATGTGCCGCTGTGCTCAACAGTGAGGTGGATAAGGGTTGTGGTTAGTTCACTTTTGATTGAAGGAATATTTTTATATTTTTAGTTAGGTATTCTAGTAACCGTCAGATCCTATTCAACCCTATCCGAGTCATCGCCGGTTTTAGGCAAATTGCTCGGCGCAACCGGGCGTGTTTTATTTATGTGCCAATAAAAATTGCGCCATTCCGCCGCTGGGGCGCGCCACAGTCGCAATTTAGTGGCGTGCCTGTCGCTGACGCGAATTGCCCTTAGCGGATGTGAACCGGAGTTAAGGGGGTTGTTCCGGTTATTGCAAAGCTTATTGGCTGGTGGAGGATCCAATTGTGGTTTCTATTGTGATTTCGAGGGTTAGTGGCAAACTTTAATAGTAAAGAAGCAATTGAACCAAAGTGAATTAAGAGGAACTGTTTCAACACTTGCATTGTCCGAAACATGAACGCAATCTCATTAGATAAAGAGTAGGTTTCTCTGCTTTAAATTTCCATCGATAATGTCTTGTCTTATGAATTAAATACATTTATACATACGAGTACATTGGGAGTGTTATTCCCGAAAACAAAACTTAGATTTTAGGGAAAGGAAAGGAATGATTTAATTTCCGTAAATTTTCAGTTTTTTGTTATTTGAGTTAGAGACAAATCCAACGTGTTGTAACAAAGTCGACTGTGTTTTATTTATTTTTAGGTTTCTTATTCACTGGCGTACAACTTAACTGTGTGTTAACTTTTTGTCTATCTATTTAGAAAAATCGACATGTTTTTGGAAAGACAGTTGGACTTCCTATTGGTAAGCTATTTTTGATGCTGATTGTATATTCAAAGTTGTCGCGTCCAACCAAGTCGTGTCCGTTGCATTCAGATACCAAATATAAATATCCTAGAGTCGCAATTTGCAAGTGTTGCGGCACGTCTCGGCTGTCTGGTCGGGTAACCTCGCGACTTCGTTAGTTTAAATCGCAAAGCAGTGTTATTTTATGTGTTATTAACCTAAAAATATTTGTGTGTCAACAGCTTCACTTTCGAATCTCGTGGTAACAAGTAAGTTAAAGTTTCATTGGGATCGGCGCAGAAATCTGCTCACCTTATTTGTTGAAAATTTTGAAGGAGTGAAATGTTCTGCTGAGAGGACAAATCTCCTGAAAGACTTGTCCATCGCAATCAGTGGCTCTAGAAATCGACTACTTGAGACTCAACCCCGAGGCATATGTTTAGCATAGGCGTATTACGAGCGACAAGAATGAACGTAACAAATCGATATAAAGGTTATGTGTTGTTGAAGCGCTGTTTAAGTTTTTATGAATAAGGGGGTTAATATATTAAGGTCAAGGACTCATCCATGTAGAGGCTGGTGCATATCAAATATCCACTCTCAATATCGATAGGGGCAAGATGGTCAAGAAAAGAGGATTTCCCTATCTGCAAGCAACGCATCTCGAGACATTTCTGTGGTGTTGCCATTGTCTAGGGGCTGAGGTGATTACTTTGTCTCTACAACTTTCTATGTTTTTAATCCAGATGATGTGTTTGCTGACATTTTACTGCATTGTCAAATGTTTTGAGAAGCTAACTCACCTGTACCCTGGCTTCAGTAAGGTTGATCTTAAGCGCTAGATCCTCTCGAGTGAACACGTCAGGGTAGTGTGTCTGCGCAAACGCCGTCTCCAACTCTTCCAGCTGCAACAAACAGTCCTCATTTAATGAAAGAAAGAAAGAAAGAAAAGTTTTTTATTGGCCTTACAGTAGGCTACATTTGAAAATAACAAATAAAAATTAAGTTAAAAAAAACACACACAGAACAATTTAGGTGTACACAGTAAAAAATAATGGATCATCAAATCATGATTCGCGACAAAGCATACACAGATGTCAGTAGTCAGAGTCAATCTGAACGTGGCTAATAGCCCCTAAGCCAAGTGATAAGAAAAAATGTTTTTTTGTAGTTTTCAAAATTACCTCAATTCCCACTAGGTAGTGGGAAGTAGCAGTGAGGTCCAGATATTCAGTTGACCGGTTGAGAGCTCAGAAACTACACTAAGCTACTACAGCTTAATAAAAATATTTGAAAACAACGCGCAAAGCAGGGTCAAGGAGTTGTTTTATATTATTAACAGTACAAAACGACACCTAAGAGTTTCATTTGCACAAGTTGGTGCAAGTCAATGATGCATATGAGACATGGGGCCATCCTGAATCAAGAGGCCCAGTG
Source organism: Udea ferrugalis (assembly GCA_950022985.1). Classification (NCBI taxonomy): domain Eukaryota; kingdom Metazoa; phylum Arthropoda; class Insecta; order Lepidoptera; family Crambidae; genus Udea; species Udea ferrugalis. Next base: position 3,440,378 of record OX465532.1, on the reverse strand, counting down.
GTTGTACTCACTTGTTGTAGAGTGAAGGTAGTCCTATTCCGCCTCTGCTTGCGGCGCACGAATGTGTCATCGTGTATCGCCGGGTGGTACGAGTAGCTTGTGTCTGAAAAAAAAAACATAAATAAATGAATATGTTTGGAGTGGACAAAGCTAAAGATATGATTTTACATATTTGTTTCCTAGTAATGAATCAGCAGGTATACATCACGTGCTCTGACAATAGGGTTACTAAGGTACGGTCAACGGCTCATCAGTTTTTTTATACCTCTTGCCAAATGACGTTTCGTTACAATAGAGCAAGCAGGATTGACTGGAAATGGGTAGTCTGTCATGCCGTTAACCGTTCCTTACTTAGTAAAGTTGCCTTTGCCTTGAAGTAGGTATGCTTGAAACATTGTAGACTGAAAACTTAAAAGCAATTAAAAATAATGAGAGTTTCATCTTAACTCTGTGGGCATAATCACTTCTATAAAATGTAAATCCTTTATTAGCTGTGTGCCCGGTACGTTTTTTCAATGTTTATTAGGATCTCTGGGTTTGTTGAATAAGTAAAATATTTTCATATTCCAAAATATGCTTTTTTACATTTACATTTAATCGTATACTGACGGTAAATTAAATTCAAAAAATTGGCTAAAAAGTCGTTCATGCTCAATAAAATAATGTCTCCATATTCTGAAGAGTTCCGAGACAAAAACAAACCATAGAGCAAGGAGTGGCGGAAGCACGGGCCATTAGACAATCCGAACGCCCCACAGATATTACCCTCAGATTGTCTATGGATGGAGGAGGTAGGGAGTTAGCACACGCTTGGATAGGGTGTCTGTGATGTTAGCTTTCTAACATTAGGAGCCTAATACTGGCGACTGGTTCACTCTTAATTTTCCGATTTAGGATCACTAACAAAACATTTTTACTTATCAGACATTGTGAAGAAAATAAGTTTTTATATTTTTTTGTTACAATGCTCTTAGATGAGAAAGTAGAGTGTGAAAGAGATTATTTTAGTTGAAACGTATTTAATAACTACTACTTGAAGAAAGGCAGCCAAATAAAACGATCGAATTCCGTAGCATGCAGCCAAATTGTCGTAGCATACAGGTAGCACACGGAGCGTTTCGTTTCAGCGCTACGAGTTTCGTAGATTTGCTACAGCTTATTTTGTCGTAGATACTTATTTTTGACAGTTATTTTATTAGTCATTTCGTTATGTTTCACATAAATTGGTACTTTGGCCAAAACTCTTTCATACCTACACGTACGACTCGACCTACCAGTTATACTGTGTATCTTACAATTGAGTTTTAAGAATAAGTGCTCTAGCCACATCAGAGCCCATCGCCAAAAGGACCCCACCTCAACTCCTGGCAACCGCGGGATACAGTGTGGACAACATGATAGTGATGATAATCTCTATATATGAAAATGGATTGCTGTTCGTTAGTCTCGCTAAAACTCGGGAATGGCTGGACCGATTTGGCTAATTTTGGTTTTAAAATATTTGTAATGGTCCAGGGAAAGTATAAAAGGTGAGTAATCATGAGAAAATGCTGAGAATATAGTAAAAATCTTAATTATAGTTTCTTCTTAGTAAATGTTACTGCCTGTCACGTGACACTAAATGTTTGACAACAGAATGAAGTCTGTTGGGACAGCTAGTCATTAATAAAATATTTTTTTTTAAAGTTGATGTTTATTATCGCCAAACAATGTCCCCTTAAAACGCAAAGCATGGTCACCCTACACCGGACAACAGATTACGTGACAAATGCTAGGGCTCACCGTCTGCCTTAACTTTTCTATTATTCGTCCCAATATTAGGCTAACGCGATCCCGTCTGTACAGGGGAATTACCGATAATAGCCCTGTCACCGTCGTAATGTCTTCTTGCAATAACTTTATTAAGCTCGCCACCCTATTTTTGTAGCAGTAGGAAATAGAATTTGCAATCAGTAGCGCCATTGAAAAAGAGTGGATGGAAATTACATTGTTTTCTGTTAATTATACATACTGTCTTAACAACGAATAATAAGGACAGATATTTTTGAAGTTTGCTTAAAAAGTTAAATATCGGATAAACATTTGAGACAATGATTTGGTAAGCATCTTTGCAAATCATAGAGACAGTCAAACCACATCAAGATAGTAAGTTGGTACTTAGTTATTTGTAAACAGGCAAACGTTGTCATATTGTGCCTAAATAAAGTTATTATTAATTTAACAAGGCAAACATTTAGATGTTTCAGGTGAAAGAATAAAACTTATCAAACGTTTGAAAAACAATGCGTCGATGTAGTATTCATTAGATGGATTCGCCTTGATAGCTAGAAGTTACAACTCAGAGGCCAAAATATTGACTTAAAAGTCATACAATAAATTAATCATGTGATTTACTAAAAATAGCTTCAAGCACGATAGCGGCTTCATTTTAAAAACTCATAACATGAAGCGAGCACACAAAGGCACAATTTGATCCGCCGAGTGAGTCGCCATGATACAAATTAGTTCAATTAATCCACCCATTAGCGCTCCGTCCGAACGCGACGCTTTTGAATAACCGCTAGAGACGGAAATCGGGATATTTCAAGCCGCATTTCCACTGGGCAACATTTGCAGCGCGACATGTTTCACAACTGACGAAGGACTGACGGTCGTTGGGGCCGGAAAGTCCTCGAGTGGAGACCATTCGACGCCAAGTGCAGCGTGGGACGCCCACCCGCAAGGTGGACGGATGACCTGATTACAATCGCAGGGTCTCGGTGGATGCAGGCCGCCTACAGCAGGCCGCTCTGGAAATCTATGGGGGAGGCCTATGTTCAGCAGTGGACGTCCTATGGCTGCTGATGATGATGATGATGATGTTCCACAACAAGACATGTTGGGCACAAGAGGTGCCCGCGTAGTTGTGCAGTGGATCGACAACGATCGAAGTTGTAATGCAACACACGCAGGGTCAGAAATGGGATGGTTGACAGACACGTTAGGCAGTTGGTCCGGTTGACGTCGCTAGGTGTCAGTCGTTAAGCCTAGTCAGTGGCCTTAGGGCAGCTTGATAACATCTGTCATTAAGGTTGCTCACTAACCTTACACCCCTCCAACAATCCGCACTGAGCCTGCGTGTTTTGGGATGGCTCGTACTACCTCATAGTTGAGGTGAGGCCTGTGCCCAATAGTTGGACGTGTATAGGCCGTTTATGACTAATTAGCTAATCGATGGAAATGGAAATAAAGACCCAAGAAAGAAACTTCTGGAAGGTACAAAATTCGAACGTTACGGGATTGAGGTAACAACAACAATTTTACTGTTCAATAAAAAAACGGTTTTACTTGAGTAACCAATGAATGTCTCACAAAACCACCAGAGCAAAAGCTGAACAAAATGAGTGAATGTGTCTTCGATTGTCAAAAGACCATACTTATCGTTTTTATTATTGTTTTTTAGCATTTTTCCATGCAGTATCCTTTTACTAAAGATCTGAAAACCAGAAAAAGACATTTGGTCATGTTGGCATCAGGCAGGACTCGAACCCGCATCTTTCGCAAACCGGGCGACTGCACTAACCAATTATGCTACCGAGACCATTAACAGACCGGCCGAATCTTTTTGGTATATTTACCCTATGAGCCAGGGTGATTTCATCAATATTATACTTAGGCATCCACCTCAAAGCATTGACAGACACTGCGCAATATGTATCTGTCTCGTTAACGCTCTAGTGAATAATCATGCTACCTTGTACACACGGTCAAATTATAGGTACGTACGCCAGGGAGCATTTTTTGACTTCGCGTCAGTACTGACATAACTTATCTACGTCTTTCTTATTGTTATATCATTGATCGCCACCTAAATATTAACACACGTCCCCATGCATCGCATTGTTGAATTAGTGCATAACAAAGCGCGAAGCAGGCAGGTGGCGGCGTGGATAACCTCGTCACTCACACCACCGACCGTGGTGATAAACACCGGCAGATTAGGGGAGGCCCACGGAGGTAAAAGAAAGACGGACGGAACATCACACAACAAAAAATGTGAAGCATGCTAGTTGCTACAATTACGTTTGTTGTAAACGATCTGCTACACTCACACAAACGCACTTGGTGCTACAAACTACGCCATTTTACTCCGTGTGACAGCGCCAATGACACGTGCTAGTCACGCACACACCTAAACTGGCAGCTGATAATATGCTACACTCTTGATTGGACTAGGTGACGTCCGTCTTTCTTTTACGTCCGTGGGGAGGCCTCATTATTGCGTTGCGGTGCAGCGTGGTGCGTCGTCCCAACGTCATTTGTTGCGTCGTTTTGCTTTATTTTTAAAACATGATTACATATAAATAGTTAACTAATAAAGATCTCATGGGTACATTAGCGTTGTATAATCGCAATTAAGGGACGCAGTGCAACGCAACGCGCTTATGAGGCTTCACCTAAGGCTAACGAAAACGGTAAGTAGGTACGATAGAGAGATATTTGCTGATTCCTAAAAAAAACCTCATGCTCCTGAAATCTTAACAGTGACTAGGAAGTGGTGCTGTTTGAGTTTTTATGAATAAGGTTAGTAGTAGTTACGTACCTATTTTCAAATTAGGGGGTATGTTTGGTTAGTAGACACTCGTATAGTTACGTATCTATGTAGGTATGTGTCCGTAGAAAACGTTATGATTAAAATGAGTTAGATTAAAACATAGAGAGGTTGAGGGATTATGAGTTTGTTTCTAAGTAGAAGTTTTTTAAAACTTGGCTTCATAATTACAAATTATGTTTTTAATGACTAAAATAAATTGCAATCCAACTCTCGACAGCAGATTAAGACGGATTATAAATATTTTCATTAATTGAATGTTAATAATTGAGTCCTCATCAAGTTCTCGTAGAAAAATCCCCAACGCCGGAAATTAAAAAGTGTTGAGCTTCCGGCGGAAGTGGCCGCCTGAGTGCAACAAAAAGTTGGACGGTGGATTAAATAGCTTTGGATAATTTTAATACAACAACCAAGTCTGGGCTTTCTTATGGTAATTCGTGAAGGCTCTCACTAAGCTTTCTTGGCTAGCACAGGTTTTAAAAATTACGGACGGAACCGTTGTAGTCGGAAATCGTTTTTATATTTTAAACACGCAATAGCTAGTTTCACATACTTACAGAACTTAATAGGGATAGAATCATTGTCACAAAATATTTTGACCTTTAAACATGCTCTGACTTGAACGCTAGGTTGTCTTCATTCAAAAATAAGCTTCAAGTATTGTGTTTTTTATAGCAATAAAAATGACACTTTTTTAAAACACCGCCTTTAGAACTTGTGCTCATTAAATGCATAAATGCAATATTGAATATTACGTCTTTCAAATATTGTGTATCAGTTTACAATTTATAAATGATGGATTTTCATAGTCATGCTTTTCAAATTTCGGCTATTATGAAGTTTCATTAAAAAGTATTTTATAGCAATTCCAGTTACAATGGCAAGCGACAGACAAAAACAGGGTTCTGTTTTCACAAATTATGACAAACCTAAATAATGAAGGGTTGTTTTATTGAAATGTGTATATATTAATTAAATTAAGAAAATAAATACAGAAATGCTTATTCCTTCATTTATTCTCTGTTTAGCACACCCCTAACTAAGGCACTAAATCTATAGAAAGCGAAGATATACCCCGCTAACAAAAGCTAGTCTGCGAGAACGTTCAAATTGCCTCGTACATTTTTAATAGATTCGTTTAAGCCGCTTTTTTATTCACCGGCCGCGGACCGCGCTTTTTAACCCCCCTCCCCCCCACGCAGTCTAGCAATTCACTAATAGGTTTTAAAAATTAATAAATTTTACGCAATTATGAAGAGCTGCCTACATTATTTCATAGATATTGAGTTAATAGAGACGGTGAGGAATCTTGGCATATTTATGGGGGTTGTTTATTTATTTTTCATTACTCATACTCTGAAAGTAGGTCATTACTGACCTGAGATGCGGGCTGAAAGTAATACTTTTCATCCCTAGGGAGAATCACTTTCAACTGACAGCTGTCATATCATTTTAAAAAAAAACTAGTTCTTTTTCACTCAACTATTGAACCATGTTCCAACTTTCTATACAGCCACGATGTAAAATTGAAATAACCTAAAGTTAAATTTTGATTAGAGAATATATATTTTTTAAATAACTTTATTATAATTAAGTTTCAACAATTTCTTTAAAATAACGTAGCTTTGAGCAAATTATTTACCATTTTTCCAATGATGAAAATAAAAAAGAATGGCTGAATAGCGGGCAGGCCACAGAAAAAAAAACAAACAAAATAGGCGGGAAAGCGGCAATTCGATCTTCATGAATTAATTCACGTTTTTATTTTTACTTTGCTCGTATTTGTAATGAAAAGCACAGTGTTTACCTCGGGTTAAAGACTTATTTAGTCCCTCGAACTATTGGCGCCCTCACTTCGTTCCGGGCGCCAAACCCCGTCTCGGGACTAAATAAGTTACTTTCACCCCTAGGATAACAATGTACTATTATTTACCTAATAATTTACTACATGTGGAAAACAATATATTGCGCTTAAATTCGTCTATCCTAGTAATATTATAAATGCGAAAGTTTGTATGTGTATGTGCCGTGTTGCTCTTTCACGTAAAAACCACTGGATTTTACTGAAGCTTTACACTGTGCAAATGCATCTGAATTGCACATATGCTACAATTTATAGAGATATATATTTAATTTACGGTTCATCTATGTCGAAATTAAGCATTTTGAAAAGTTCTTCATTCAAATCGGTATAAAGTATCTTTTGCATTGTGCGCTTTGGCACGTCTCTTGTGCGTGTGACTAGGCCTTGCGTTATAAAATGTTTGAATTGTATTTCAGTTTATTGCACCTTTTGCTTATCTAAAAGGTGCTCTGCTTGCTTATTGTGTGAACGGATGTCCCCATTATTCAATATGTTGTTTACGTATCTAAGTGCCTACATCAATTAGTTACAGTTAGATTCACAAATCTTGGCGACAAATTCTTTCTTCTTCAGGTGAACTTCAGTATTGCTTTTTTATAAGTTGTAGTTTAGTATAAGTCACTTAAGCCCTCCTTTTTACGATAAATTCAATTTTTCTCGAGTTTTAATAGCCACCCTCTCCCGTCTACCAATTCGTTAATATTAAAAATTAATACACTTACCCAATTACTGTCTGTCATTTCGAAACGCGATCTAATTCGCTCCCTTTGATCTTGGCGTTTTAAAAAACGCTACGCTCAGGGCTTAATCAAAAGTGACATGATCCTTATTAGGTTATCCGGTATAACTTGGTTATGCGACCGAGCGGCGCGACTCAAAAACTATTTTATGAATAATAGATGGCGCTGGCGGCGACCAATCCCTGGGGAGCGGGGGCTGTGGGCGGGGCGAGGGGGCGCCGCCCCGCCTGCTCCTCTATTCATTAGCACTTGCCACCCCTTGCTCGCGATATGGGATAACGGTAAAGAAACTGATTTCAAACGTTTGGATAACCCGTTGACTGATTTGGGGGTTTGTGCGTATTGTCAGTGGTCGAAATGGTCCGGAATCTACGGAACAAAATCCTCTCGTCCGGTTCCGGTTTGTCAAAAAAAAATTTTCTGCTTACAATTAATTATAATACTTATCGCTATCAGTAAGAAGGTTTGAAAATAAATGCGTTCCGGTTCGTGAGTAATCCAATTCGACCACTGCAGCATTACCCGAAGGCTGCCAGGTTGGGTTCTTTTGTCATGTTTAAACAAAACCACATTTAACAGGCGTGGTGAAAAAACCAAAAAAAAATAGCGGGAGGATATTTTCAAACTGTCTACCAACCCTAGCTTAATAGGTTGTAAAATTCTTTGAGGTACTTTACCAAGAATAATTCCCCTTCAGAAAACAATGTTCTTTATCTTATCAAACTACCTACTTATCTACTTAAAAAAATAAACTATGAAGTTAATATACAGAAGGCTACACAGATCAAGGTGTACACACTTCAACAGTTCTTAGCACCCTATCCCAATACATTAAAGATCATTTTCCAACTGCTAGGTTATTCTTGACTTGTGACCTTTCTGCACACAAAAATGGGTTCTCTATTAAATACTAAATAGGACAAAATTGGAAAGGTTGAAATCTTAAATTCAATGAAATAACTTGCCTTACAGAGTAACTTTCTACATATTATTGTTGGGAACCCGTCACTTGTCCGAAATTTACTAGTCCGAATTTCATTTGACTGAAAACTATTGACCAACATTTCATTTGCCAGATGTATTGTTTGACATATTTTTAACCCGTCGAAGTATCTTTTGACATAAGTCTCGTTTTACCGAAGTACGTTGAACCGAATTTCAGAATAAACTTTTTACTATTGCCCGAAGTCTTTTTTCAACTTTTTTCATTTACCAGATGACTTGTTTGGCATATGATCACTTTGCCTAAATCTTATTTTACCGAATATTACTAGGCCACAACGACTGTATGATAACGTTCAACGTCTCGTTAACATCAGTTTTCAGTTATTTCAACTTCAGGGCGAATCCGACTCAGTCAACCCCGACACCACGTGGTACTTGTTTTGCCCTACCCCAAGAGTGTTATTTAAACCCGCGTAGGCATGAAGGGGCGAGGCGGCCCGCGGGCTGAGGAGCAGGTGGCTATGAGCGAGGCGCCGCGGCTGAGGCTGGCCGGCGAAGCCGGCCAACAAGCCGAAGCTTCGGTGCTGAGCGAAAGCCATCTGCGACGATTAGCACGCGAGGAACCGCCGGAGCCCCGTAATGCCGGAGCCGTGACAGAATTCTTGTGTTTTCCTTGAACTTGCGTGTTGAATACTTGCATGCTGTTTGCCTGCGTACATGCTGTCATCATCATCACCATCAGCAGCCACATGATGTCCACTGCTGAACATAGGCCTCCCCCATAGATTTCCAGAGCTGCCGGTTGGAGGCGGCCTGCATCCACCGAGACCCTGCGACTTTTATGAGGTCATCCGTCCACATGCTGTCAATTTCTTATTTTAATTTAAATTCAAAAAATCCTTGTCTGCTTTTGTGCTGCTTGCATTATACCCGTAACTTTTTTATGATCGTTTGGTAAACTAAAAATATGGCAATCAAAATAGTGGTCTAATGATTGTTCTGTAAAACAATACTTCGAACAAGTGTCATTTCGACCAATCATCACTTCGGTAAAACGTTCTGTGGCCTTATAAAACGTCTGGCAAACGAAAAAAATCCAGTTGATAATTGGTCAACTGATACAGTGGCAAACGTGATTTCGGGAAAATGAAAAAATGCCGAACGAAAAAATGCGAAACGTTTTCGGGAAAATGAAATTCGGGATAAGAAAATTCGGTCTTATGATAGGTAACCATTATTGTTTCTAAACTCAGAGCTAAAATCCACAAATCCATCCAACTAACACATATTTGTCCTAGATCGATCGCATCCACGATACGCGGTCAAGCAGACCACCCAATACTCCACCAACCCATTCACCCAGTCAAAATTAAATCAGCATTCGATTTAATAATTCTAATACTACCTCTCCATCAATTCCGTACAACTCAATTACAGATCCATTAAGTTTTCAAATTTGGAAATGACGCCCTGAATGTTTCATCCGCCATTTTCTTTTTATTATTTTGATAACAGTAAAGACGAAACTAACGACACCTCACAAGGTGAAATCCGTTCATCCATTAATCCTAGGAAATAAAAATATTTTTTTAATTTCAAACCGAAATAGCAGTCTAAGGGTTAATTGTAGACGGTTGCTGTCCTAGTAAGAAATCTTTAGGTCGTCATTTCCAATAAGAATCCAGTATTATTTTTGTCTGGTCGGTACTTTCTTTTTGGGTATATTTTGTTCGAGACCTGGTTGTTCTCCTTTAAATGGCAAGATAATGCTGGGTCCGAGCCGTGCACTTGCGGTGCCGGCATATTGTGTTATAAGCTTTATACGTCCCAATGCTAGCCACGCTAAACTATGAGGTGGTACGAACTCTAGTACGAGGGCTCAGAGTAGATAGTAAGTGGAGTGTAGATATTAGTGATAGTTCTTGCTGTCAGAGGTTATGAAGCCGCCCTTAAGCCCTCGACAAGGCTTAACGACTTGCAAAATACAAGCGAAAAGTTCGCGTGGCATGACCACACTGACACGAGGACCCAACTTACTTCCTTATTCATAAAAGTTTACGCAGTTCATTCCTAAATGGCGATATCAATATGAATTAAAGAGACTTTTACATTATTTAAAGGGGTGCTGTAGGGCTGCTGGAGTTTTTAATGATTATATGAAGAGAGTTTTTAATGATTATTAAAGAAATTTACTCAGAATTAGTAATAAGGCTTGGAACCCCGTGGTCAAATCTGGCTGGAACACACTTACTCTGTGTTCGTTATACAATTTGCGGCTTTATTTATATGGTGGTCTTCAAGATGACCTCACTCCACCTGATGGGAAGCAGCCGTGAGGTCCAGATATGGGGTTGACAAGCACAGTAATGGAAAACAACTTAGCTGGTCAATCCCATTTTGAAGGCCTGCACAAATGACTTTTCACGCCCCGCTTAAAAAACCCGGGATTGTAGGAAGAAGGAAACACATGCGCTGGAAGAGCGTTCCACGTCTGGATAGTACGACACAGGAACGAATCACCGAACCTTTTGGTGCGGGCCGACAGTCGCTGGATCGTGTGTGGATGCTGACGCAGACCAGCGCGTGTGGTGCGGGAGTGGAAGGGTGAGGATAGGATCAGTTGCAACAACTCGTCAGAGCATTCGCCGTTGTAAATGCGGTAGAGGACACTCAACCTGGAAATGTCTCTACGGAGTTGGACAGGCTCCAGAGCCATAGTTGCCTCTAGGTTACCAATGATGCGGATAGCGCGTCGCTGCAACCTGTCGAGAGCTTCGAGCAAGTACTTGGTGGAACCGTCCGAGAGATGAGAGCAATGTTCCACACACGAGCGAACTTGTGTCTTATACAAAAAATAGAGCTGCTCGGGCGTGAACAATCATCCCACTCTGTTCAGGATTCCGAGTTTAACTAACTAACTTTCCGGTGATGGACAAAACCGATACTCTTACCACGTTGGGTTAAAATTCCCTCTGCGGGCTTCTGAATGTCTCGTTCACCATGACGACAACAATCAGTGTGCTTCTGACTACTCCATTGGGGATATGGACGGAGGGATATGTATGTATATATAAACTTACAAGGGTGTGATGCAGTGAAGGGGTACTCCAGGGTCGGCAGCCGATGCTGGTGCGGAGGCAGGCTCGGCGGGCAGTGGTAGCAGAACAGGCCGCGCCCTCCGCCACCGCCGCTCGCCAGCTGTGGACAATGTTAACACATGGGTATTTAGGTAAGGCACCTTGTAGTCTGTATAATAGTTTCATCATAAGTGCATACTGCAATGATATTTAAAAGAAGTATAGATACGTTATGTTAGTACTGACGCAAAGTCAAAAAATGTCCCCGGCGTATGTACCTACCTATGATTTGACCATGTGTACAAGATATCATGATTATTTACTAGAGCGTAAACGAGACAGATACATGTTGCTCAGTGTTGTCTCAATCTATCGATGCTCTGCTCAGGTGGGCAAAAGTCCTGATTTTGGGTGTCACTTTTTTAGCACAAGTAACTTATCTACGTCTTTTTAGTATAATATCATTGGGCTGAACTGTATTCATGCGTCCGCGCAAGATCTGTCGCGAGCGCATAGAGCTGCAATCTTGCAATTTACCGATCGAAACTAATTGATTTACGACCGCTGTGTCCTTTGTGCTGTACCACATCATCCGATATGTGGGGGATATGTTTAGATGCTTGTTGCTAAACTGATTTAAACTGATCTAAACTAAACTGAAACTAAAAGATGTATCAAGCTGTGTTTTAAACAAGTTTGTCAAGTGTTTCTAATATTTATACAGGGTGTTACAAAAATACCCCTAATAACTGAAGGGGGTTATAAAATGTTAATTTCTTAATTTCAGTCGTAGCTCTTAATTTGAATTTCGAGTAAAATAACGTAAAATAAAAACATCGAAGACCCAGCACTAATTTGGGTTCATGAACCCAAGTTGACCTTAACAGGGAGTGACCAGGAGCGACCTCCTTTGCCACGGCCCTACGTTATAAATCGATAAATCGAATTAATATCGACATTTTGGTAAACATTTCATGTACATCGTTTTTATCGGAACTGTTAAAGATATGAAAAAAGGGACAACTATTTCAGATTCATTCACTTTCTATGCCATTTCAGTCTTTAGGGGTATTTTTGAAACACCCTGTATAGTTCATTAACTCTGTAATAATAGAATAGGAATTTAAAATGGAATGATAAATAACAGGCCATGACACAGATAGTGCAACTTAATATTCAATAAACCTACCAACAGCTGATAGGTAATTATTACTCGATCGCCGACCACAAAGACAATGCTATGAACAACGCCCCGAAGATTGTGTGTATCGCAAAGCCTGCGTATGTGTGCTCACTGTGTGTGTGCAACCCCACGTCTTAATGGTAGTTTACTTCGATCAAGAATGTGGATACTTACTTACTTGTAACCAGAATACCAGCGGTAGGCTCGCCCCTTACCACGTTGGGTTTAAAAATTCGTTCGAAATAAGGGCTTCTGCAGGACGGCCAAAATCAGTGTGCCTCTGACTATAGTCGGTAAGAGTAAAGAATGCAGTAATATTATAGTTGCCCCTTAACCAATCAAATTGTTCCTAATTAGAAAGTCAAGTCTACAGTGACCAGCTGACGCATACCTTCCAACGCAAAGGTTGTAGATCTGAGTTGTATTGTATGCAACAGAATAAAATTCAAAAATCACTGCATTCTTAACGCGAACGGACTATAGTCCGTTTGGGATATATTCGTGAGGGTATCTTGCGTTTAATTGAAACAATGCATTCTTTGAATGCGCGCTACAGTAAAATTAATCGTGCTCCGCATTTATTGCAAACTATAGTCAATCGTAACTAGGAATTAGCGTTAAGTGTCGATGATTGCATATCACAATGTGGACCTGGATCGGCGCAGATCTATCGCGCATGCTTAGCATGCTGCGCGCGCAAGGCTGAAACCGCTTTGTCATTAAGCGGCGCTGTTTCTATGCTAATGCAAGGGTGAACTATTGGATCGACGACAATTATAGCTTATTCGACGATTTCTAATGCGGCTTTGTTTGAGCGTCCATTTTATTATACGGTGGAATATAAAATTACATGTGGGACTAGTTCGATCGGTTTTTGTAGAGATTTTATAAACACACATGTTGTATGGATCAGGGTTGGTATGGTTCCCAAAATAATTGAAACTATCCTGTGTAAATGTCCCATATTTGTTATATTTGTACTGAAAAAAATACTGAATGTACTTCAACATAGGTTTAGAAAACACGATTCGAAAGTGAGCAGCCATTCTGAGGTCAGGATGGCCGGGTTTTTTTTGTATGGAACCAAATTGATTGAAAATAAGTATCCTGAATAAAATCTCTCATACCTATTTATTCTATTTGTACCGAAAAAATATTTAATATACTTCAACATTAGAAAAACCAACAAGTTCGATTCCGGCTAAGAAAAAAGTTTTTTCGAAAATCTAAGTAGGTATTTAGTTTAAGTTTTTGTCAGAGTTGGTATCTAGACAACTTTGACTATTTTTCTAAATTCCGCATAGTTCAGGATTTGGCCTGCTCACTTTCAACTCGATTTTTGTGAACGTATGTTGTAGTACATTCAGTAATTTTGTCGGTACAAATAGTGGTAAATAATGGTCAGTATAGTTTCAATCATTTTGGTGCCATAGAAAGAAATCTACTTAACATCTCAGTTATACTCTCAATTTGCGTCCACTAAATCTCAATCTACGCAATCACTAAAGCACAAAACGAATCATTTACAGCATTCCGACATAACAATGTTTGCAGGAAAATGGCAATGAAATTCAATTGTGCGTCGTCGTACCCACGTGCGCGCGTCGCTCGGATGCGCCCGCGCATGTGACGCCATTTCATGTCGTTTTGTTTATTTATCTTTATAAGGTGCCCGTGGCTCAGTCTTAAAAGTATATGCCTAAACATTGGTGAAACCAACCTGGCTGCCAGGTATAATATACCAGAGAAATTCGTCCGGTCTGTTAATGGTCTCGGTAGCATAATCGTAGTGCAGTCGCCCGGTTTGCGAAAGACGCGGGTTCGAGTCCCGCCTGACGCCAAGACCGAATGCCTTTTTCTGGTTTTCCAATCTTTAGTAAGATGATAATGCATTATCCCTGACGCTAAAAAATAAAATAACCTATAACAATGTTTGCAGGAAAATGGCAATGAAATTCAATTGTGCGTCGTCGTACCCACGTGCGCGTGCGTCTGTCGGATGCGCCCGCGCCTGTGACGCCATTTCATGTCGTTTTATTTATTTATCTTCATGTGGTGCCCGTAGCTCAGTTGTGGCAGTAGATTGACAACGATCGTCGCTGTTATTATTTTTAACATTATCCATGCAGTATCTACTAAAGATCTCAGTATCTACTAAAGATCTCAACATCTTTACTAAAGATCCGAAAACCAGAAAAAGACATTCGGTCTACTTGACACACATGCCGTGTTGGGAATGAGACTTGTGACCACCCCGACCGTTAATTATTTTTATTTTAGGTCACCTACGTGCTTCAAAAGGTACTTTAAGCAGTTGGTCCTGGGCTCCTGGCTCACACGTCAGTAGATTTCAGTGATTATGATATCAAGCCTAGGCGAAGGCCTTAGGGTGCCTTGATAACATCTGGCAGTAAGGATTATCTCTAATCGTAACCGCGTGATGGATTATGACTCGCACCACATTATAGTGTGTTTTGTTGTAGAGTTAAGTATTGCGTTTGAAATATTAGAAAGTTAAAAAAAATATAAGGGTTTCCGATGGTCGGTTTTTTTTATTAACCCCAGTAAAACGACACTTTTTTAATTCTAATGGTGTTGACTTTTAGACAATAGCGAGACAACGAAACCCAGACTAAGTATTTATTTTAAAAAGTTTGCCTAATGATTCCTCATATCGCAAAATAACGGTATAAGCGTCCTAACGTTGTTCCTAAAACATAATCTAATTTAATAAAGATGTCCACCTCGTCCAACAATGAATCAGAAGGAGCATAACTCCAATCCCGTCGTATGATCCAGACCCGCTGCCGACGCTAATGGAGCAATGAATGGCTGAACGGTGCGCCGGCGCATGACGTCACGACTGCGGCGCTCAACCACAGTAAACAGAAAACAGTAAAATATCTACATACAAACTCGCCGCTATCGGTGTGCGTGCGAGTCGTGCGCCGTGTCGGCACGCGATTTCTCGCACACGCTGGCATAAAATATGGGGGAAAGGTGGCGGCGGAACGTACGGGCTGTGCCGCGTGTCTATGAGCACGCGAGGGTAATAACTCGGTGGGCGGCCTTAGATAACCTACTGTTAAGTTTACTGTGGCTCAACGACCAACGATAGATTTGCCGTTGTTTGTGCGTCCAATACAGAGGTTTGAATGAATTTTCGGAAATCACATATCGTCTATAAGTATACGTTGTTGAACAACAGGTTTCTACAGATCCGAAAACCAGAAAAATACTTTTTCCTTTTTTTGCGGATGTTTAGTAACGATATTGCATGGAAAATACTAAAAATAATAAAAACAGATTTCTACTTTAAGTTTTATTTTAACTGACTACCTCTATTAATACCAGTATATCTGACTTTACCGCAGATTTTAGAATCTTAGGGTTTTTTAAAGAAGGTTTATCAATGTCTTGAAAATGCTCAATATTGGTTTTATCCGCAAATGTCTAAACTGTCTCAAACTTTTTGAATCGTTTTCTATCACCATAGTCTACCGGAAGTACTTAATATTTTGTTGAGAGAGGAGATAAGCTCATCTATATTTTGATGTTTTGAATAACGTCTATTGTATTGCTGTCTTTTTGTTTAGATACAGTTTATACAACCGTAGCAAATAAACTTCCAAACCTCACTTGTCTGTCACGCCAATGGGCCCTAGGTTCTCCATGCGGCTCCATTCAGATTTACCAGAGCACTGACCATTTTTACTGACGGATCACGACATTTATCGCAGGATTTCCGGAAATCCTTGATCTGATACCAGATCCTGGATCGTGATATTTGTCTTGCGTGTATATTTACTGCGTCAGTGCGCAGCAAGATACTGAGGCGGTCCGTATTGATGGTGTAGGGTGTGTTCTGATTAGGCCTAAGATAAATCAGTAAATATCATGATAATTATCATGATATTAATTGACGTGGACCGTCCGCCGAAGAGGTTTTTGATGATTTTTTTGCGCCTTAGAAGTTATTCTTGCACCTAAGAAGGCTGGTTTGTGCTAACGAAAGAAGCGCGCAATATCGTCTGCAACAGAAAACGTTTCAGCGACAAAAGTTTCGCAGTAACCAACTGCACCTAATCCTAAAACCGCCAACAAGTGCCACAAACGTATGATAGAGAGTGTATTGGCTCGTCCTGTCTGCGTGCGTGGGGTCCCTATCCGACTAATCCTATTTATATTATTGTGTCATTATCGCGAAAGACACCCACCGCACATCCGCGCTGCACCGACGGCATAACCTTGGCTGCTGGCTTTACGTGGGACACGGTGCAATGCAAGGTCGGTTTGAACTGATTTAATTTTATGATTACTTACTTCACCTAACTAAATGGGTCTTATACATGATTACTCCACCTAAGCTGTTACTAAGGTCTGATAACTACGGGAAAAGCGATCAAAATTAACATCGAAAAACAGTTATTCTCAACACAACACACACGCAACAACGCCGGGTCAGTGGCAGTCGTTAAGCCTAGTCGGAGGCCTTAGGGCGGCTTGATAATATCTGACGTTACGGTTTCTCACTGACCTTACACCCCTCCAACAATCCGCACCGAGCCCGCGTGTTGGAGTGAGCCTCGCACCTCCTCATATACTCGGATTTTTAATTGTAGTCAGTGAAATGACATTTTCAGTATGGCAGGTTTTCAGTCCCAAATAAATAGTGATGTGGTAAATCGAGTTTTTACAATTAAAAGTTAGTCGACATTACAGCCTGGCAAAAAACTCGTAGTGAATGACCACGTCCCACTTCCATATGTCATTATTGGCAACGCACACTGGTCAGACTTTCGTTTTGAGACATAGAGGTACTTCGGTAAACTGTATTTAGTAAATAGATTTTCAGTTTCAAAATGTTTTGTTTCTGTATTATATTATTGACGGGTAAGGATTTCGTTTATTAACAGGTCATACAACTGGAAAAGTTTGGGAGGATACAACAGTAGAATCTTCCATACAAGTGTTTTCTAAAGGTTTGACTACAGGCCTAAAGGGCCCAACCAACAAAGGACGACGCCTTATAATTTCACTCATATATTTCATATAGGCAGTGATGAAGGTTTTGTAGATTCCGGTTTACTTATTTTTGAATCGAATAATAATAGTATGGACTATCATGAAGAGATGAATTCAGAATCGGAGTCGGAATCAATAGCAACCGTAACGAAAAAAAAAAACGTATATAATTACTTGTATTTTGCTGTCTTTCAAGTGTTAATTCCCCTGAACCTCTTTGGACATTTTTTTTCCAGCTATGGTTATAAATTTTTAGTGAGAAGTTTGAATATGGAGGTAGGGCCCATATTTCTTAAATCGTATTATTTAATTCGTTTTGTACCTATTAAATATTTACAATTATTTAAAAAAGGCTTTGATACCTCATAAAATAAATCATGACTGAATGTCTTAAGTCTAGTGATTGCCGAACGTCACTATTGTAGCGGGTCACCCTTTTTTGTATCAGTCACTGTTGAAGTTGTCATTTCGCTGACTACAATTATTAATCGTACTATAGTTTAGGTTAGGCCTGAGCCCAGTGGGACGTGGGTTTGTGTTATGTCATAGTTATTATCATTATTATCAAACACCTACTGCTGATCATTCTCCTCTCAGCGTTTAGAGAGTGGAGATGGTGATTCTCTGAACAAAACAAAACTCAATTTTGTTTTGAACAAAACAAAATTGAATTTTGTTTCAGAGAATCAAACTTCTGTAGTATCTGATAACTAGTGAAAGATTGTTAGTTATAAATATCGTCATATTCGAAATGAAGCCCTTGTTGATGATAAAGTATTTTATTAAATTGAACCAATAAAAACCCATCACTCATTTACTGAACATTTTTACGAAATTGCTTTATTAAAAATCTTTGAGCAACGAAAACGAAAACTGAGTTGAAATTCCATCAACGTGTTTACCAACAAACATTGGAGCCCAATAACGGAGGCAAACACAATTTGCGAGAAATTATGTTGAATCGAGTCGACTTCGCTTAATCAATCGACTAATTCGAGTCAAATCGAGTAATTACTGTATCGAGTAACGGCTTAATGCTGTTTAATGACGGCAAATTGATCTGCGCTCGATTATTTAACATTCACTGTTTCAATTAGATTGCTGTTGATACTTCTGATAATTTATTTACTAATGCAAAAGTTTAAATTTTGTTGAAGAGCTGTTTAAGTTTATATGCATTGGTTAGTCTTGTTTTAAATATTCTTTAATTTTTTGACAGCGAAGTCTGTCGTACAAGTATGCGTCCCATTGAGGCACAGGCCTTGGGCATTGAGCCTCAACTATCAGGTCGCAAAATACTCCAATACCGGCATGGCACGGATTCTTGAAGGGTTGTAAGGTTAGTGATAAACCTTACTGTCAGTTGGTATCAAGCCAACCTAAGGCCTCCGACTAGACGACGCAATGGGTAAACTGCTGCCGAGCAGTTGCCTTCCGAAACACGAGATGCAGCAAAATTCACCGGACTATTTGGACTTTATTTCCCATTACAGACGCGGCGATCTTTTCCTATACTAACACCCCCCCCCCCCCCCCCCCCCGAGAAAAAATATAAAACAATGAAGTTAGTTAAACTAGTTGTTTAGGCAAAGGAACATATCATTAAGGTAGGCACTAAATGATATGTTTGCGAGCATCCTGCATTACGTGGTTTGATGATTGCTCGAACTGTTCAACCGCTTTGATTTTTTGGTGTATTAGGGCTATTGTTTTACTTTAACTAACATTTTAATATCATAGTAATAATTTATCTCGGCACAGGTATACTTACTTATTAACGTTTTTTTCCTAAATTAAAAGAATGTCAGCAAGCAAGAGGGTCTCATAAGTAAAATTGCAGGCAGTTTATTCCGTGACACAGAATTTCGAATCAACACAAAACACTTGAATATAAAAGCATGCCAACCCACTCTTCATTTGGGCTAATACAATATTCTTGGAATTAAATGGCTCGAGCATTCGCATAAAAGGGTTACGAAGATAAATGATCAGTTCCCACCGAGATGGCGACTCCTCACAAAGACCTCTGCCCTCTTTCCTCTAATAGTGTTGTACCGGTGACGACTATCTCGCCTGTAAGTGCCATAGCACTTGACAATGAAGAAAATAAAAAGCCAACGCTTTCTTTTGAAGAACAGGGGCTGACAAAAAACGCGCTTTGAATGATTTTATGAAATAAATAAATGCCTTGATTTGAGATAAGAAACACTTTATTGCTCACAAAACAAAGTAGTTTACGATAACGTAATACTTACAGTTTTTATTTTATTTTACAATTTAGGCGGTCTTATTGCTTAAAGCAATCTTCAAGACAACCTCTTGTTGGTTATCAT
Source organism: Udea ferrugalis (assembly GCA_950022985.1). Lineage (NCBI taxonomy): Eukaryota > Metazoa > Arthropoda > Insecta > Lepidoptera > Crambidae > Udea > Udea ferrugalis. The sequence goes on along the minus strand of OX465532.1, from coordinate 3,420,620 downwards.
ATCAAATATGATAGAACGAGCAAGCAAGTGTACGAATGAGGACAAAAGGTGTGTTTACTGTATACATTACATAGAAAAATATTTAATGAAATAATACATTTGTTTTATTTTCTGAACGCAGTGCTTTTCAATATCAAATTGGAATGTCTCAAGAACAGAAGCAGTTTATTTTTTAATTTATTTAATAACTTCTTGAACGGAACGCTATTCAATATGTTCATTTGATATTTATTGATTTAAAAGGCTGATTACTTAGTCTTATAATACTAAGCTACTGAGTATGTTGTTTGTTGGTCTTAGCAGGTAGGTACTAACATATAAAAAAATACATTACTTTTGATTAATGAATACATTACTATACTCGGATTTTTAATTGTAGTCAGTGAAATGACATTTTCAGTGTGGCAGGTTTTCAGTCCCAAATAAATAGTGATGTGGTAAATCGAGTTTTTACAATTAAAAGTTAGTCGACATTACAGCCTGGCAAAAAAGTCGTAGTGAATGACCACGTCCCACTTCCATATGTCATTACTGGCAACACACACTGGTCAGACTTTCGTTTTGAGACATAGAGGTATTTCGGTAAACTGTATTTAGTAAATAGATTTTCGGTTTAAAATGTTTTGTTTCTGTATTATATTATTTACGGGTAAGAATTTCGTTTATTAACAGGTCATACAACTGGAAAAGTTTGGGAGGATACAACAGTAAAATAAAGTGTTTTCTAAAGGTTTGACTACAGGCCTAAAGGGCCCAACCGGCAAAGGACGACGCCTTATAATTTCAAATATAGGCAGTGATGAAGGTTTTGTAGATTCCGGTTTACTTATTTTTGAATCAAATAATAATAGTATGGACTATCATGAAGAGATGAATTCAGAATCGGAGTCGGAATCAATAGCAACCGTAACGAATGAAAACGTATATAATTACTTGTATTTTGCTGACTTTCAAGTGTTAATTCCCCTGAACCTCTTTGAACATTTTTTTTCCAGCTATGGTTATAATTTTTTAGTAAGAAGTTTTAATATGGAGGTAGGGCCCATATTTCTTAAATCGTAATTATTTAATTCGTTTTGTACACTATTAAATATTTACAATTATTTAAAAAAGGCTTTGATACCTCATAAAATAAATCATGACTAAATGTCTTAGTCTAGTGATTGCCGAACGTCACTATTGTAGCGGGTCACCCTTTTTTGTATCAGTCACTGTTGAAGTTGTCATTTCGCTGACTACAATTTATTAATCGTACTATACTCGGATTTTTAATTGTAGTCAGTGAAATGACATTTTCAGTGTGGCAGGTTTTCAGTCCCAAATAAATAGTGATGTGGTAAATCGAGTTTTTACAATTAAAAGTTAGTCGACATTACAGCCTGGCAAAAAAGTCGTAGTGAATGACCACGTCCCACTTCCATATGTCATTACTGGCAACACACACTGGTCAGACTTTCGTTTTGAGACATAGAGGTATTTCGGTAAACTGTATTTAGTAAATAGATTTTCAGTTTCAAAATGTTTTGTTTCTGTATTATATTATTTACAGGTAAGAATTTCGTTTATAAACAGGTCATACAACTGGAAAAGTTTGGGAGGATACAACAGTAGAATCTTCCATACAAGTGTTTTCTAAAGGTTTGACTACAGGCCTAAAGGGCCCAACCGGCAAAGGACGACGCCTTATAATTTCATATATAGGCAGTGATGAAGGTTTTGTAGATTCCGGTTTACTTATTTTTGAATCAAATAATAATATTATGGACTATCATGAAGAGATGAATTCAGAATCGGAGTCGGAATCAATAGCAACCGTAACGAATAAAAACGTATATAATTACTTGTATTTTGCTGACTTTCAAGTGTTAATTCCCCTGAACCTCTTTGAACATTTTTTTTCCAGCTATGGTTATAATTTTTAAGTGAGAAGTTTTAATATGGAGGTAGGGCCCATATTTCTTAAATCGTAATTATTTAATTCGTTTTGTACACTATTAAATATTTACAATTATTTAAAAAAGGCTTTGATACCTCATAAAATAAATCATGACTAAATGTCTTAGTCTAGTGATTGCCGAACGTCACTATTGTAGCGGGTCACCCTTTTTTGTATCAGTCACTGTTGAAGTTGTCATTTCACTGACTACAATTATTAATCGTACTATACTGATAAGATTTTCTGATTTTCGTTATGAATTTCTAATGAAAGTTCAAAGCCCAACTAAAATAGAAAAGAAACCTATTATAAGTATGTTTATCCTAAAAAATAATTACAGTCACAAGCAATACAATAAATAAACTCTAAGGTTAAAGGACTTGATCAAAAAAAAACCCAGAATCGCCAGAAATACCATATATGCTATTTTAACGAGCATAATGTGTAGATCAAAAATATATAAAAATCTACTGCAAAAGCTACACGGTTTACTAGATATTAATGATTAATGAAATCAATATTTGTATTTTTTAGGTTCTTGAAAATCTATTGTGGCCGTGATTTATGAACTCTTTTGGGTTGGTATTATAAGAAAAGTTGTTTTTGTAAAGTTTCATATCATATTCTATGAAAATATTATACAGGGTGAGTTACAGCCAAATCCTAAACTATGAGGAATTCAGAAAAATTGTCGAGGGACTTTTTAGCCCGATTAGGGCAAAAAACTGAAACTGTATACTCAGTTTTTTTTTAAAACTTCATTCGTAGCCGGGGTTCGAACCAGTTGTTTTTTGAAAAAAATTACACCCTGTATTACAATCTTGTAGTTTCGCTTCTAAGGGTCAAATAATGAGAAGCAACATTATATGGCAAACTGAAGGAAAGGTCTCATTCTTATTAAAATATTCATTTTCATTACATTCACATTGACCATTTTTCTGAATTCCTCACAACTGACACATGACATTGGCGTATGAATGACGTGCAATGCAAACAAGTCTCAGCCATATTTACTTGCAAACAGGTCCATTGGACCTGCTTTTAATGTGTTCATTTTTGGTACGTGGATGCCGTATCTTCCTCTCTTTGTTCATATTAATGAAGTTTTACAGTACAATAACTTCTATACTGTATGGTTTAGGAGGCTGATTTTTTGAATACGCAATAGGGTTACTTTAGTGAACCCATTTTTATACATTTCGTTGCTGGCGATTCTAGGTTTTTTGTCTATGTAATTTTGATCAAGTCCTTTTAACCTAAATATAAAGGTGAAATGGGTATTATTGTATTTTAACTCAACATAATGCGAAATGAACTCGAATAAAACTCATTCGGGAGCATTGATCGGCTAATTAGTATAAATGAAAATATTAATTTCATATCGTTCGCGTCGTTAATGAGCGAAATTGTTATTAAACTGAATGACGTTGCTCGCCGAAGTTCGTTATTGAATTTGGCGCAATTCGGCGCAATATGGCGCTAGGGCTGTCGGCGATTCCGCTTTGTTCGCATTGGGAAAATTGCGCTGTGAAAGTGACCCAGTGGTCTGGCTAGGAACCTAGAATCCCAAGTTTAAGTTTGGCCGTAACACAAAGGAGGGTTCATTAAATAAATATATATAAACAACGATAAAAACAACCCTATCAAGTCGGGTTTAAAATTCGCTCGTGAAGATATGGGCTTCTGGATGTTATGTTCCGTCCACATTGACGGCAACAGTCGGCGTGCTTCTGACTTGCCCCTTCGTAATTTAGTAGTGAACGTATGTTATGTTATTAGCACTTTGGGTGAAACGCTTTCTGTTTAATTTAGATTTAGGTAGAGATATCTTCATTCGCTCAAAACACCGTATTTTTTACATGGGGCAAATGAGTAAAAGGCAAAATCAGACCTCACGTGTTGTATGACATGGTGACATGCAACATTTTGAAAATTGTTTAAGTGAAGTAAGGAATTCTTAAAAGTCTATTGTACTGGCCTAACAAGTGTATGAATTTTTGATAAAAGTTTTTATTGTTTTGAACTAACAGTCTACTTACCTACTGGCCTACTAGCGATTTCATTTTAGTCGATGGATAGGTTCAGGCCACCATCAATTAAACATTTTGGAGTTCTAGACTAGAAATTTATGATATACCCGTTTAGACCGGTGGTGTCATAGTTGTATTTTCGATTTCTTGATTTGATTAATCACTGACCACAACTCGCAAAAAACTACTTAGGCAAGTAACGAAAAGGTGATGAAGGAAGTTACTATTTGAAATTTATTTACATTATTCTTCTAAAGCACACCTAAAAAACGGTAAGTACTTTAAGTTTAGTCTAAATTGTAAAGCCATTATCCATAAACCATCGCTCAATCGATCATCATCAACAACTTAAATATCAACATATACTTATTAAATGCACGTGATGCAATTCAAATACATTTTAAACCTTCACAAACACAACAAAATACAATTGAAACAAATCATTTTACGATACGAGCCCACTGGCGAGTGAACAATCAATGACATTCGATCAGTGCTAGCATTTCATCTAATAAAAACTTTACTAACTGCAATCGAGATCAATTGAACAATGTAAATTAACTATTAATACGTAGCAATGGTTCAATCTGGGAGAGGCAATCGGATCGATAAAAAGGAGTCAATAGTTAATTCTTTTCGATTAACTTTTGTTGGTGCGAGGATTATGTACAGTCAGCATAAATGGAATGGTCATGAAGGGTATTGAATGTTTGACTTAACTGTAATACTATAACAAAAGAGTCGTTTGAAGCGTTACTCGAATCTAAAATAAGTGAAACACTATTTTATTACTGTAGTGTTATAGTTGTTGTTCTCAAATATTTTAGACATATTCATTGACCACTCTGTGTACTCACATATCAATTTGATGTGGACTGTCTTACTAGGTATGGATTGATTGTTGTAGCTAGGGGTCTGCTCCCGGACAAAGTGTTTTAGTGTGTGTTGTGTTGCGTTTTTTGTTTATCAACAAATAAAAACAAACAACATCTGTATAAATCTTGAAGTAGAGGAATGCTTTGGTTATAACTTGGAATAAAAATAGTCATTTTCTTGATAGTTTTGTAATAAAAATAGAATTTAGGATTTACAATCGTCTTTCGTTCTTGAGTTTACATGGCAATCACTAACGTTACACCCCCAACAATTCGCACTGAGCCCTTGTTTCGGAGTATAGCTCGCCCTACTTTATTGTTGAGGTAAGGCTTGTAGTGGGATGTAAAAAGAATGTTGTAGGAGAAACGGAACTCCTTACTATTTTCTTATTTAATTTAGTTTTTTATTTGTGCTCAGCGCTAAAAAAGGAAACAATTGACCTTACTGTCAGTTTTCTGTGATGACAACCCTTACCAACTGCTTGAAACGTGTCTTCCGATGCACAGAGATGCCGGAAAAATACATCACTGAATTTCGATCGGGGTGGTTACCTATCTCATTTCCGACCTAGCGTGCGTTGCTTTACAAAGCTGACCGTTACCACGGACACGGACTCGTGTTGCAATGCAGTCGCGTGACTGTTAAACGCACGCTTTTTATCACAAAAAGTCGCAATGTGTGCTCTGAGACTTACCCAAAGCGCTTGATTTAAGCCGAATCTTGTATAGGTACCCAGCAAATAGCGCTGCAGCATTAAGATGCTATTTTTAACACCTAACCTCGTCAACCCTACACTTGCTATAGTTGGTTGTCAGTCATCGTTACAGTAACCGGGTCCAGCTGGCCCCTAATCGGTTTACGCGACGATACGCGCCGCTATTCATACTTGATTCAATTTGTAGACCTTAACTACCAATAAAAAGTGATGCTCCTATTCAGAAACACTGGACGACAAAAGACAAACTGTTTTGTTGAATTTTACGACAGCGTCAAAGCCCAGTGGTATACCACACACAACCCATGTGGTTTCAAGTTCAAGTCCAGCCGTAAACACCTATCTATTTTCACCTTACTCATGAAACAACACATTAACTTTTGTATCGATTTGTCCCTTTCATTCTTGTTGGCTGCCGCCATTTACGAGTAAGTGGCAACACACGTCAATTGCTTTAACTATGCTTTAGCGTTGCGTTCGTTTTTATGAATAAGGGGGTTTGTTGTAGTTAGTGTTTATTGTATAATTTGCGCCTAACTCTCCGGTGAAGAAAAACACCGATAAAAAATCGAAGCAGCCTGGGTAACGGATAACGGAGGTGAAATTTATTTAATAACTATCGGCCGCCCGCGTCTTCGTCGGCGTAGATTTAGGTTATAAAAGTGATATATCTTTATGAATTGTAGCCCATGTGCTATTCAGATACATAAGCTACATATAGGTATTATTGTAAATTTTTATTAAAAACCATCCAGTAGTTTTAACGTGAAAGAGCAACACAGCACATCCACAGTTACAAACACAGTTTCGCATTTATAAGTAGGATTTTCTACTAACTTAGCTTGCTGGCAAAAAAATATAGTTTAGTGTACATAGGGATATAGGGACAGAGAAAGAGACTTTGTTTTATACTATGTAGTGATTTTCTACTAATTTAGCTAGCTTGAAACTACAAAAAATGTAGTTTCATATACACTAGCTTAATGTAAGTAATTAAACATTAAACTATTCGCTAACCAGCTCCGTCGTTTAATCCAGAGTGCTATCTGAAACTAATTATTCTATTAGAGCCATTAGTTGGCAAACTATCAAGTTACTGCTTGTTGGAGTTAACGGGTAACTATTAATATGATTTTTAACAACTCAAGCCGGAGTATCCACGTTGCCTCTACCAGTTGTTTGGTTAGAACTTGGAACATTTTAGATGCGAAGATTGTGGTAAATCTTTGGATTTTTAAGGATTATTTTTGGTTGGTTTACTAAGTATTGAATAAATAGATGAGAACAGAAATAACCATGACTGAAGTATTCAAGTTCTCTATTTATTTATTTTATTTATTAGGACAACTAATAAGACAAACACACGTTCAATTTAAATCATCTTCGAGCAATAGGACTTTAAGCTAAGTGAAGTCTTAATTATAGGCTGCCACGGCATGCAATGTGGACTTCGAATACTATTTTCAGAACTGCGAGTTTCTACGAATTATTATAATGCTATGAGATAACTAGATATATCAGTAACTTTTTGTCAATGTATCTCTGTCATTGTAGTCAAATGTCCACACAGCACAAACTATAAAATATTAAGCTTGATATTAAGTTTGTGGAAAACTACCGTCTTAACTTTACTGCCAAGTCAAGGGAGTTTCACAATTTTACTAAACCAGTGTCAATACAATTTGCCAGAAAATCCAGCACAGTGAAAAAAATGTAAAGAAAAGATTAACAACATAACAGATTATTAATAAAAAAGGCAGAGAAACAAAACAACATTAACGACTGATATGGAATTTTCCTTATTGTAGGTTGTAGCCGGCCGTGTTCCAATTTTTTATTAATTTATTTGTCTACAACTATTCCACAGCTCTTAAATAAAACTAACACCAGTTATTATAAGCAATGTTCCTAACTGCCAATTAAGGAGTTGAATTATAATAACCTACCATAATGAATTAATAATTTACAATCTTCACATGGTAAGCGTCGTGGCCTAGTGGTTAAACACTTTGGCTTGGAACCCGGTGATCCCGAGATCAAATCTGGCGGATACACACCTACTTTGTGTTCATTGTACAATTTGCGGCTAACTCTCCGGTGATGGAGAACACCGGTAAGGAACTCTAGCAACCCGGATAACTGCGGTACGGTCGCACCTTAACACGTTGGGTTCAAATTCTCTCAGCGAAATGTGGGCTCCTGAATGATCCGTTCCCCAAGACGGCAACAACCAACACTGGTTGTTGCCGTTTGCACACTGGTTGGTACCATATCCCTAATGGGTTAGTCAGAGGCGTGTGCCTCTGACTAACCCATTAGGGATATGGTCGTGAGGGTATGTTATGTTACATTGTAACACATAAAATCGCGTTTCATTCCTCCTTCTTTTAATACACCACTGACAAAATGCACATCGTCAGGTGTGTGAGAATATTAATGTGTCTGTACGATAATTTAATCCTGTCTACATGTACACTTATGCAAATTCCTGGCAAAATTATGCAAAAGCAATTAAAGTGGCTACATTAGAAACGCTTCTCATCCAGTTTTACTTACAGCTAAGTGGGTAACTTACATTATACAGACGGTTCTTGGCGCGCTTAAAATGCTGTTAGGATCATCTTACATTTTAAGGTATAACTTGCGGTAGAACATGGTGAAATAGTAATTAACATTGCATGTGTAATTGGAAAAGTAGAAGCATTCTTTTGACAGTTAAAATACCTACAGGAAGGCGAGACCTTAGTAACATAAACTAAAGATGCATTTTTTTTAAAATGATCTGCTTTGTATTTTTGAATGATGCCATGGTCAATCCTTTTAAAAATCTTTTCATCAGTAGTTAGTGGTTGGTTAATACAAACGTTTGTTTCCCCACAACAGAGTCACGCCTTAATTCGCTACTATACTGAGATGATAGAACGCACAACAACTGGCACAGTAAATAGAAATAGAAAGGAGATTGCGAGTCTTTGTATGGATGTTTGACCAAATGCTGACCAGAATAACCACAGGATGCTTTTTTTTCCTTCAGACTAACACTAATATGTAACATCGAGGAGACCAGTTCAAAAAATAAATGTAATTGTGAAAAAATAGTCAGCCTGTATTGACATTATGACGACGCGTAGTGTCGTTCAACATTGAGTATATGGCAAACTCAGGGCAAGGTCTCACAATTTGAATTAAATATTTTTATTCGAACTGTCCTGAAATTCAACCTCCAAGGAGGTGAAATATGGAGGTGAAGCACACATAGATGAAGTCGCGGGCGCCCGCTGGTGAAATATGAAATTGTGCTTCTCTACCACACCAACAACAGTTTTTCTCCGAATCCGAAACCCTTAATAATAAATTTTTAATAATAATAATAAATTGTATTTATTTTCTCCCACATAACAGTCTTAAAAGAAACAAAGCAAGCTTAGTGTTAAACATTTGAACGTAAATAACATAGGTAAACATAAAAAATATAAAAATTAAGCCTGTTAGTTGCAGGAGACAGGTTTCCCAAACTAAGTTGCCCTGTGCTATGGGTCCCGTCCTTAAAAATAAATTTTACTAAAATTTAAGAAATTAACAACTAATTAAGAATAAAAATACTTTACTATACTTACTTTTATGTACATATGTACAAAAAAAATGCCTGAGAATTTATTATAGCCAACCTAAAAAAACAAAAAAAGAAAAACAGCCGAGAACAAAAACCGCCTTGAAACAATTGTGTTATTTGTTAGTTAAAAATTAGTGTGAGAAGCTTTTCTTCCAAACCAACATCCCAGTCAAAGACACAAAGTAGCTAACATAGAGGTATACCTAGCAGAAATCAAATCGCATCACCCGTCCGTCCACCACCTCCAACACCGGGATATTATTCGCGCGTTTGTGAATACTCGAGTAGCGCAAATCGAGTTGTTTGAATGTCGCGACTCGGCATTCGCAGCTTAAATGTCTCTCTGTGTGTTCTCACTGAAAATAGGTATGCCTTATCACGTCTACTGATGGCGTCGTGGCGCATATAAGTGTGTTTAAAACTTCCACTGAAATGTGAGCTTCTGAATGTTCCGGTTACCATGACAACAATCAGTGTTCCTTTAACTACTCTTTGCAAATAACGTCATCTTTTCTAATCTAAATTCGAGCTGCTTCTCTACTACCGCAACAGGCGCTTTTTCTTTGAATTCCTAACCCTTATCAAGAGTCAAAGATACAACTAGGAGGTAGATAACATAGATGTATAGTGAAATCAAATCGCATCACCCGTCCGTCCACCACCTCCAACACCGGGATATTATTCGCGCGTTTGTGAATACTCGAGTAGCGCAAATCGAGTTGTTTGAATGTCGCGACTCGGCACTCGCAGCTATGTCTCTCTGTGTGTTCTCACTGAAAATAGGTGTGCCTTACCGCGTTTACTGGCGAAACTTCCACTGAAATGTGGGCTTCTGAATGGTCCGGTTACCATGACAGCAATCTGTATCTCTGACTTCGCGTTAGGGATGAATCCGGGGGCGTATGCTATTTTAAAGCCTCGGACTTCTGTATTAACAAGTCAGAGTAAGATACAACTAAATGGTTGGTAGTTATTACTTAGAAAGGTATAACTAAAATTAAATACACTGTATGTTACGACTGAAAATAAGTGTGCTCTGACGAAATGTGAGCTTCTGAATGATGCGTTTACCATGATAATAAAAATCAAGGTCCCTCTGAGTACTTCGTTTAGGATATAGTTGTGAGCGTATGTTATGTATGTTTAAAACTTCCGCTAGACATCTGTTAGACGTATTTTACAAAAATCTTTGGCGGATACAAGATACCGATTTATTGTACTGTGTAGAGGTATTAATTAATAACATAATATAATGTTTTCACATGTGTTTCTATACCACTACCACGCTACATAGCTTTTACGCCGGCAGTGCTTGGTCGCTTGAAGGGCATTCTCATCGCATCGCATCGTTTTCGTAGTATTTTCGTAGCAGTTCCGTAGCAACCCTTAAACATAGTTTAAAACTCATTTTTTTCAGCTTTTACTTTTAAAAGGTAGCGACTAAACTATATTCAAACGCGACTTTAAACTAAATTATACTTATTTTTTTATTTAAATTATATTGTGACGCTTAAGGACAATATTTAACTAAAAAACGAATGATCTGTAAGAGCGTTTCACATGTGGATATTCGGCGCAAAATGCGTAACCTTACAATATAGAAGGTTATTTTTATTTTAGCATTAGGGATAATGCATTATTCCCCCGTCTGAAGCCAAGACCGAATGTCTTTTTCTGATTTTTCCTACCTTACAATATGCTGCCAACGTTATGCTATATTTGCGTAAGGTGTGCGTACGAGTATGTCTGAAGTGTTGGAAAATAGTACATTGTTATCCTAGGGGTGAAAGTTAAAGTTATTTGTAATGAAAAGCACAGTGTTTCCCTCGGGTGAAAGACTTATTTAGTCCCTCGAACTAAATAAATAAGTCTTTCACCCGAGGGAAACACTGTGCTTTTCATTACAAATACGAGGAAAGTAAAAATAAAAACATGAATTAGCTTAAGAAAAAATGAGGAAAATAAATGAAGATCGAATTGCCGCTTTCCCGCCTATTTTGTTTGTTTTTTTTCTGTGGCCAGCCCACTATTCAGCCATTATTTTTTATTTTCATCATTATAAAAATGGTAAATATTTTACTCAAAGCTAAGTTATTTTAAAGAAATTGTTGAAACTAAATTATAATAAAGTTATTTAAAACATATATATTCTCTGATCAATACTTAACTTTAAGTTATTTCAAATTTTACATCGTGGCTGTATAGAAAGTTGGAACATGGTTCAATAGATATGTGAAAAAGAACTAGTTTTTTTAAAAATAATTTGACACCTGTAATTTGAAAGTGATTCTCCCTAGGGATGAAAAGTGTTACTTTCAGCCCGCTTCTCAGGTCAGTAATGACCTACTTTCAGAGTATGAGTAATGAAAAAGCTAATTACTCGTAGACAACGGACAAACGACAAACGTCTATGACATTTGCTTTTGTCGAACCGTCTATCCTTCTGACCGCTCTGTCAGCTCTCATCGCGGTTGTAATAGAGTTACAAATTTAATAGTTATTCGTTGTATATTTTTTGATTTATATGTTCTAAATGGTTCGTAACTGTGAAAAAAATAATAAATAAATAAAATGTAACAATGACCGGCTTATGAATAAAGATATTTGTACGGTGGCCGGCACATCACGCTACCCATTTCCGGTCAGTTCTCCTTGCTCTATAGCGAACAAATGTCACTTGGCATCATTTTATTTGAAGCTGACTGTACTCGCTCATGAGTGGTAGCGCCGCAGTAATTGGCGCAGGCGCCGTCTCAGATTGCATATCAATACAGTTCTTATTTGTCAATAATTGAGCTGATTGTGAGATGCCTATTGGCCTTTATTGTATTACTAGTGGGACCACAGTTCTGAGGACTTTATGGGATAATTTTATACTTGTGGTAAGTTAGTGACTTATTTTGTTTTTGTCTGAAGTCTTTTATCTCAAAACGCATGGCCAACGAGTTGGCAAGTTAATTCAGTCTGCGGATCTTAGGAACTGTAAAAATATAAATTTATAAGTGAACACAATTAGAAAACACGCTCACAACGCTGTATATTTCAACTCTTGAAGTGGCAATGGTGTGTGTTTTTGGTAATTTTACATACAAGTGTATTGCACTATCCATCCTCGGAAGCAACAACGCGTTAGCAAATCAAAATGTGGAGAACATTTTAAGCATGTCTTGAGCACATAACAGGATTAAATTTTTGGTCAAATGTTTGATTGAACACAACAACAATTAAGAAACGGGTAGAGCTTACGGTAGTTTCTTTTCACATACGATTCACGCTAAGTAGACAGAATTTTAAATTATTAAAATGATATTGAAAAAATACAACTGACGGTCAAAGGGGGTGATTCTCTGATTAGTGTTCCTGTGTCGTTTTCCGTGAATGTCCTGCCTTGCACCTAAATAATAGTCACAGTACAAAGTGGTAGAGACTGTAGCGTGCACCGACTGACGTTGACAACAAACCAATTGGTACTCGCGATTCACCCGCGATATCATGTGATTCACTTGATTTCTTTGCACTTTACTTTGTGAGTATTTGTATTGGTTTTTCATTCTATAATACGCTTTTGAACTAACCCCCTTATTCATAAAAACTTAAGCAGCGCTCCAACAGAACGGTAACTTTTGTATCGCTTTGTCTCTTTCATTCTTGTTGCTACCACCATTTGCGAGTAAGTGCCAAAACACGTCAATTGCTTAAACAATGCTTTAGCGCTGCGTTCGTTTTTATGAATAAGGGGGTTAGTATTTCCTAAAACATACAGAAATACTTGTCAGTAAATGCACTTTGGTCAAAATGCACGATCAAAAGATCGTAGGTAGAGACTTACTGTTATGTTAACTTACTTATTTGGCAAAACTAAGTTCTGTAACTATAATTTACGAATGCAGCATAAGATCATCGCTATCCTGAAATCTAGAAAATACAGCTATATTTCATAAGAAATCTTCTATTTACCATTTGTCTTGTACGTTGTCGAGTTTCAATATGTTTGAGCTAAATTAAACAGTTGACTGTAAAATTAATACAGGGTAGTAGTAATTTTTATGACAAAGAATTTTCCGAATAAACAATTTAATTACTTGCGATCATGGTTTTAAAGAAAACAATATTATAAACTGTTTTCAGTATAAGAAAATGAAGTAAAAAATGTAATAGGTACGTAGCTTTTTTGAAAGTTCATTACTTTAAAATTGTCAACGACGTAGAAAAATTGGGAAACTCGGCAAATCTATAGGGACCACTTTGGGTGCCCCTCATCATGTCTTAGGAACTCCACATAGGTTCACGTGACACGTTAAAGGTCCCAATTAGATAGTATTTTTGACTATCTTGAATAGCGGCAAGTCAAAAGACAAAGTACTAGTATCTACTTCTTGAAAATTATTTATTTTTACAATACCGCAACCTTAAGCAGTGTGAAAAAAACATTTTTAACAAAACATTCTTCTTACATTTCAAAAATTAAGTTGTTAATCATTTACCTATTTGTACTCATGAAGAATCAGGTAAAATAACAAAAGTAGGGACGTAAAAAAATGTATTTGAATCATTTCAACTGGCGGTATAAGTATTATTGACTTATAAGTATTAATGAAATAACTAACTCATTGTTATTATCCTGTTTAAGCGCTAAGTTTCTTAAAATTAAACTAACAACTTTCTTAAAAGAGTTTCAAAAATAAAAAAATAATAAAATAATGGCTTACCTAACTTATGAATTATCAATAATAACGAATATGAAGTCATAATTCGACTATTTTGGACCCAAATCCTTGTTTGTGTAATTTCGAAAGTTTTTTTATAATTTTTACCCACGGATATTTTTTTCATTTTTCTAATTTTTTTTAGCCGCAACTACCTCCGGGAGGTGAAGTAAGGTATTTTACTATAATAGATATTCGTAGTCTGTATTACTTCTTTTACGCATAAGTAATACCTGCCGAACTTTTTGAACTGCTCAGCATTTTAATGTAACTTCACTTCTGTGTTGCGAATTTCAATGTTATTTCGAACAAAATGAGAATCGCTTTTTCACCTATCACTTGAAGGATCCTAGCTATTTTATAATACCTAACCTAAAAATATAAAACACCAAATTGTTCCCAAATAAAATATTATTACAAAATCCGAAAACAATCACAGAATCACTTCAAAAAAAATCTCCATCCTTTACCTTATTAGCGTCCGAAAAGATTTTGTCGTGTTGCGGCGGGAAGTTTTCCCGCCGAAATCCGCGAGAGAAGAACGCGGTCACCGATCCGCGGTCATACCGTGCGCGTGCTCGCGACCGCGCCGAACACTAGACTAACCGTTCAGAAACCGCCCTCACCAAACAAAACCCCACCCGTAAAGATCATTTTAGCACGCTCCCTCCCTCCCGCGCCCTGATTTAATAGCGAGCGCGGGCACTGATTCACTTAACCGAACGCTACTACCGACTCCTTCTCTCTCGCTCCTACCGAACCGTAATCCTCTAACCTTCAGCCCTCCCGCTCGCACGCCGCGAAAAAACTACAGTAGGAAAGAGACGGTGCCGCCGCGGCGGACACTTCTTTTCTCAACTCGATTTGCATGCGGGGGTCGCGCCGCAAACTTTATGTCCTCGTTTCGTAAATTATTTATACGTTTGAAAATACTTTTAACGGCATACCAGGGAAAAAGATTGCTTTAAAACGAGACGAATTAAGTGACCGGCCGGGCGGATTACCGCGACGCTATCATACAAATCAAATCTGAGCGCGCTTTGATCAACATTGAAACAGAAACACACTGATGTGGGTAAACTTTTGTTAAATACAGGTAAACTTTGTTAAGTTGCATTGTAACTTAAGTTTTACATTATTGGAAGTTTTTAGAAGTAAGTAAAAGGATGGAAATAATTTTATTGCAAGTTATTTTCTCAAAGGTGATTTTCTAGCCACCCTGTATTATGAAGATACTTTTGACCCACTACTAACGTACCTACGTTTTAACATAACTAAACTCAATTGTACATTACATGAATATTTTGTTCTGGGCAGGAATCCATCCCACTTTTTCGTAATACTAACGGCTGACACTAGAGACCCACACTCAAAACCAGTCAAATGTGAGTGGGATTCGATCCATGCAACAGTTTAGAATTATTGGAAATATTTTTATTTTATGAGGCTAACAGCATAAGTTACGGTTTCGCAATTTTTCCTTCATCTATGCTTTAAGACGTTGCTTTGTACAAAAACTCAACACTGAGTTCCCGGCAAGTTTTGATTCCCATGCGAGTGCCGAAAATTAGCGGTAGAAACGGCTGTAACTGTTGATTGCGTTGCCTTAGAAGTTTGATTTTTTGCTTCCTTGAAAGAGCTTGACAATGATTCGATTCGGATTTCATTAAGTTTGTCTGTTTTCAATTTTCAAAAGAATGAGATGAGAGAATGCAGTGGAGGTTAATTCAGTTTTCTTGAATAGTCATCTAATCTATGGTTCCAGAAAGAAATCTAGGTCCCAATGCTCTTTGTAACGCTATCTTTTAGAGTGCGTCTATTACGCTTACTGTCTCAGGGCAAACTTAGAGTTTCGTACGTTAACAGTTTTCATAAGTATCCCTTTGCATTTGGTGTAGACCGGATGCTATCAATTGACTTGGAACATTTTGGAAGTAAGGAACAAATACTTTTTAAAATACAGGGTGGCATTTTAATCACCAATATATATTTTTTAATAAGCTCCATAGTACTAGGAAAAAATTCCGTCGTCATTATTATTTTTCTGAAATCCATTAAAAATTCTTCAGTGACTTATTTTTAGCACATTTTAATTTCTTTTTAAACCACTAGGTACGTTTAAAAATATACGTAAAAGTTTGTCCTAAAAAATAAGTCAATAAAGGATTGGGCTTATTTCCGCGCCCAAAAATGACTCCTACACTTATAGATCAACTCGTGAATAAAATATTGTGACGGGTGCTGGCGTATTTTTTATAAAATAAGTAAATTGTCATAACTTACCACTTGAAAAAAAACAAAAACGAAAAAAAACGGAATACGAACAGCAATTGATATTAATTTATTAAAAAAAATGTTTAGCTATCAAATCGTTCCGTCAAATAGACTGACTGTTTAAATGAAAAATACACCAACCATTATGTTGACATCGTTTTAGCAGGTATAAAACCCAGGGACATTTTAAGGTAATGGTTTTCTCTTTCGTTTTTTTTCAATAACAATTTAATGCACTTTGGTTCGAGGCGAAGAAAAATCCAGCAAATCATAAACCACGAAAATACGTCTAGCTGTTCTGTTGTTACTTAAAACTAAGTGTTGTAGCAAACCTGACTTTGTTTTATTTATTAAAAATGTCACTGTATCATTGTGAATTTACCGCATTATTTTTTGATACTTTTCAAGCTGGCAAACCGACCAATAAAATTGTAATGGTCTGATTTAGATTAAGACAATTAAGTAGTTTCTTAATGATTTGGCAAGAAGGGCTAGCACGAACCGCTAACGTTTTGGTAATCGAAAAGTAAACTATACTTTTTTTTTTCTTTTTCCTATGTCTTCAAGAAAAAAAAGTATCGTTTACTTTTAGATTACCAAAACGTTAGCGGTTCGTGCTAGGCCTACTGTACCGAGTACCGACTCACATAAGTATTCCTTATTCCATAGATATGTCAATAAAAATATCATTGCTCTCATTTTGAAAATTATTAAAGTACCTAATACTCTACCAGAGCTATCAGACCTAACTCAAAAACAAGAAAGCCACATCTGTTTTATTTTAAAATAAATGTGTTGTTGTCTAAGTCTCGCTCAATTTTTCGTAGCAGCATTTAGCAGCACAGCACACAGTTGTGTAATCAACGACATTCAACGTTAATTGTATATTAGAGGTGATATGATTACCAGAAACAACCAGCTGCTAATAGCGGTCGAGAGTCGTGACCTCTTTACTAACTTCAGCCTCCCGAGCTCAGTTACTGATAGCCCGTACCATTTGCAGCAGATATCTACTGGTTAAAAAACTCAGAATTTATGATTTATAAACCTAGTAAGTAATAGATTCTAGTAAGAGATAGTAAAATTGACTTAAGAAATATTATTTATTGAACAAAACAGTCAAATTGTAGAGTCATATTTGGACTCTACCTACAGCGGTACGGGGCTAGCACCCATTCGGAGTTTTATGCGTCGATTTTCGAACGTATTTTCTGAATAAGTAGGTTTCTAGAAAATTATTTTTTTTTTTAAATTGGTTATACCTGTGATAATATTTTTTGAAACATAAATTATTGTTAAAATTTAAAATTACCTTTTTTAATGTAAGAATTTTAGTTGCGTTCGCATCTTACAAAAGTTCAAAAAACGGAGCAGACTTCTAGATTATAGAATACCTACTCGTTTCGATCAAGTAAACAGCTTCGACTTGACGTCACGTTTACTTCATCAAAAGTTTTTTTTTGTTTATTTGTTTGTAATGTTTTGTTGATGAATGTTTCACTTTTGATTCTTTTTTGTAGGCTTCCAGCCAATAAGTTGATTTGCATTATTTGTCACTAAGAAATATCTTATTGAAAACATCACTTACTGAAGTTCAAATATTTGACTCGCGAATTTGGGGAATACGTACACCATGACATCCAGTGTGACACTCAGAGGAACAGTAGATATAGGTAGTAGGGATACTTATTCTCCATCGGAATATTTTAAAGTACCAATCACCAAAAGTCATTTGTCGTGAACACTGGGTTGTGACTGTTTCTCTGTAATCCAGTTAACATCTAATTCGCTAATTTGCTCCGATATTCGTTACAGAGTAACTAAGTTACCCGCACACGAAATAACGAGGTAAATATCAGCACCGACTAACTCAATACGAGTTCCGATGTATCGTGTAGCTTAGCAGGAAAGCTCTATAATTTTGTACCAAAGCGAGATTACAACAAAACAATAAGACATAATTATCAAATATTCTCGGACAATCAAAAATAAGCTTCTTAATACTTTATAAGCAATCGTTTCAACGTCTGATTCTTTAATAAGAGCGCTGATTCAAAATTTACTTCTCTCGTATTCTCCTCAGCAAGGATAGCGGCTAAGCCATACTGACTCTTAAAAAAGTGCGACAAAGATTGAGAATGATACAATTTTAGTGATAAACAAATCTTGGGAGGTGTAAGTGACAATAAAACGGGGGCTTAGCTCTCGGGGCCGTCTTGAAGTGGAACGGGCGGAGGGGGCAGGGGGGCGGGGGCGAGCAGGGGGAGGAGCTATACATCCGTCCCGCTCTAACATGCTCCCGCGGCCACAGATCGTGCTCATCCGTTTTATTTCTTGTTTGTCCGCGCGCCGTCTTCCCTTGCTACATAATTTATTATGTGTCTTCCTAAAACACACAGCGTTTAGGGTGAAGAAGCTGTTCATGGTCTTATTTAATATTAGCAACACCTTACCTTAGTCTTTGGTATTTTTAGTTCCAATTGCTCACCAGGAGGGCGCCACCATCTTTGTAAAACTTGTGGCGACAAGTATTTGAAATCATAGCGTTTGTGGTTTTCTGCAAAAACGGTCACGTAAAGTGAAAATTCCAATTTAATTGTGAAAAAAGTAGTGAAGTGTATCTGTTTTTGTGCGCTTTCTTATCGCCATGATCGTAGCGGTAAGGAAGAATGTTTGCAAAGTCAAACCCTGATGCTCCGGATGGAAATCGGGAGATGACTCTTGACTCGAGGCGAACAGACGAAAGTAGGTACCTACTTCGTCTTCTTCCTCGCTTTAGGAAGACAAAAAGCGAATGGATTTCGCTAGTCCTCCACTAAATGAACGTCTTAGACGTAAGTAAAAACAATATGTTTCTCGTAGTGATCTGCGTGTTGACACGTTGATAAGTTGCTTCCATGTCTCAGTACCTATGTTACAGAATTGTCAAAGTATTTAAACAAGCTTCTAGGACAATATCTCGAAGCAAAATTGACCAGTTCTCAAAACGATTGCACAATCCATGTCAATCAACTGAAACTCTTATGGTTACTTAATGTCAAATTTAAATGTAGATAGCTTATTTTAGCTTATGGAGAATGTCTCTCTAAAATAGTTAAATTGCAATAATACTGATTCATTCGATACTGATGCATAGAAGACAATTCGTTATGAATGGGCTTCGCAATCAACGATTGCAGCTCAGGCTTTGTACCTTTGAAAATTAATGGCGAACTGTGCCATTTCAACAATCAGAAAGAATATTTACTTTCTACTGAAAACCTGTTAGCTGGACTATTAATGTGGTGTTTGAACAGCATCAATTAATAAAATCTGGTCCCCAGAACTTGTCAATTGGGCTGCCGCTCATTCTGAGGGCCTCAGTACATTGTTCAATAAAGTAAGTGTTATTTGTGGTCCACAAGCTGAATGTAATAAAATGTGGCTATGCAAATTATTTGTGGTAAAGGGCTGAGTTTATAGAATGGATCGCAAAAAATAAAATGAATAGTCCAGACCTGAGAAAAATTACACCAAAGGTTTTCGGATGGAAGTGGTTCGGTTGTAGGGGTCCAAGTTCAGAATATTTGTATGATTGTAAAAATTTACCCTAGTTATTAAGTCTTAGGGGGCACTCAAATGTGGCTGAATTGAATGATCTCCTGCATATTCAAAGGTGAATCATTTACTTCTACTTACTTTTTAAATGACCCCGACTCCCATCAGAACCCCAGAGCACCACATGAACCGTTATACTCATTGGTGGGGGGGGGGGGGGGGAAGGGGGCCCACTTAAGATATTGAGAGCCCCAGTAATAGATTTCAGCTGTTTTACCACAATGTCACCTACCAAATACCGGGGTGGGATAAGATCAATTTTCGACCTCAGAGGTCTCAATTGATTTGTGTCAACAAAACCACCACCACAAATATTTTGCAGGACTTTACAATTGGATTACAGAAATCCTTCTCTGTATGTCATTCAGAATTCTAGTCCATCTAGACAATTACCGTTTGGTCAACCAGGACCATTCTATTCTGGAGAGCCAAGTTGCGGAAACTATGGCACTCCT
Source organism: Udea ferrugalis (assembly GCA_950022985.1). Lineage (NCBI taxonomy): Eukaryota > Metazoa > Arthropoda > Insecta > Lepidoptera > Crambidae > Udea > Udea ferrugalis. Next base: position 3,400,418 of record OX465532.1, on the reverse strand, counting down.
ACAGACTCGAAGCTGGCATATCAACCGCCTTGATCAGTCTTAAAGCCAATTCAACAGGTAGAGTACTTGGGCTTACTATAGGACACTCTGTAAAGTGTCTTATTACTGACTGCAATAACTCTGCTCTGGCAATTTATTTTATTAATATAAATATATATATAATAATAATAGTTGCACTGTAAAAACTCAAAGTCTGTTAATCAAACTTTGCTTATCATGCCCATTCTAAAAAGGCACTCAAAATTGCCGAAACTTCAATTATTCTCTTTTTGGAGGTTTCATGCAAGGCTAACCAAGAGAAAGGAAGATGCTGTCTTCAAAAGCAAGGTAAAGTAAACCTAAACTAGTGGTTGACAATAGTCTATAATAGAGCACAGCTCGGTCCCATAAAAAAGTTAGAGGTCACTCAGTACCTAACATTCGATGCAGCAGATGTAGGCTGGGGTCCTCATCTCAATGACAACGTCTCAGCAGGCAAGTGGTCACCAAGTCAGAGCCTGGTTTTCAAATTTAAAACAATTGTATGCTGTTTTTGCTGCCATCAGGTGCCAACAATAAGTTCTTTTGAACACTCATATTCTGATTCAGTCAGAGAATATTACAATAATGTCATACATAAAATAAACAACTCGCTCCATTGCCACGTCAGAATTGACAACCAGACTCTTGGAGCTAACCGAGCAGCTTAACATATTGCTGTCGGCTTGTTACCTCTCGGGGAGGCTAGACAATAATGTCATACATACAATATCAACTCGCTCTTTTGCCATGTCAGAATTGACAAACAGACTCTTGGAGCTAACTGAGCAGCTCAAGATAATGCCTTTGGCTTGTTACCTCTCGGAGAGGCTAAAAAATAATGTCATATGTACAATAATAAACAACTCGCTCCTTTGCTATGTCAGAATTGACAAATAGATTTTTGGAGCTAACCGAGCAGCTCAACACATATAATGCTGTCGGCTTGTTACCTCTCGGGGAGGCTAGACAATAATGTCAATCATACAATAGTAATCAATTCGCTCCTTAGCCATGTCGAAATTGACAACCAGACTCTTGGAGCTAACCGAGCAGCTCAACACATATAATGCTGTCGGCTTGTAACCTCCCGGGGAGGCTAAACGGAATAGCAGACCCTCTGTCAAGAGGTCGAACTTTGCCCCAATGGCACTTACTGCCCCAGGCCACGGAGGTCGTATTCAGAAAGTGGGTTATTCGCGAGATAGCGTTGCTGCGGTCCAGCCCAGCTGTGGTCCCTCTTTAGGGCACCTTATACTAAAACGATGACTCAGCTCTTGTCTGCGACACCTTTAGTCGCTAGTGGATTTCGATCTAGCTTGGATATTCTTACTGTCCAACTTGTTACTTGGATGCTAGCTCACCCAAACTCAGCAAAGGGAAGCTACATTCTAATAGCTCCGCATTGAAACCAATGCTTTTGGTGGCCGGGTCTGAGGTGTCGAACCTTGAATGAGCCAATTCCAATACCATACCTGCGGAAGGTACTTGTACACAAGTCCACGGGCCTCAGCCCTGCTCAGGTGGCCCAGTTGCAACTCCAGCCTTGGATAGTTGGGGGTGCTCTGAACAAGTAGCAGACTAGAATTCAAGTAAGCAAGGTCTCTTGAAAGTAGTTGGCGAACATCTTTATTGTTTGTTGGTAAAACTTCTTTGAATATATCCTTTCCTAACATTTAATAGATTCTTTGGTGCGGAACCAGAAGGATTAATGATAAGTCCCTAAGAAGTGTGCTAAAGACCTTTTCTAGCAATTATATTTTTGAAGCTCCATCGGTGAAATGTGGCCTTCTGTGTGTTCTGTTCGCCATGGCGACGGCGGTCGGTGTGCTTCTGACTGACCCGTTAGGGATATGGTCGTGAGAGTATGATATTTTTGAAGGAAGGCTTTGCTGAAGTACTATCCTTTAGCATAATCAGCCATTCTTACTTACTGTAAAACCTTCAGAAACTGGAAGCCATTTGTCTCGCTAAACCCAAGCACATCCGCTGTTTGGAACAGTAAAATATTATTTCAATGATTAATAAATTCAACATGTTTGAATACACAAACCTCGATATAGCCAGACCTGCTGCCCTGGTACTACTTCTAGTTTCTGGCCATAGAATACATGAAACTAACATCAATATTAGTTACCTGTAAAAAATAGTTTTTCAAGACGATAAAGTGCACTTATGTCTTGAATTTGAATTTATGATAGTGGAACTAACCAACAATGGGTATGGTTATTATCATATCACCCAGACTTGTTTGACCAATTTATCACATAAATATATACATATATATTAGGGGTAACCAATACCTACTCGACAATTTGAAGGGCATAATATACCACAATTATTAAATTACAATAATTGGTTAACCTAAACCTGCTAAAAGAACTATGATGACAGATCTAATTTCAAGAAAACTACCATAGATCCATCTCCCGGTAGCATACCCAATACCCAATAGTTACCAAATAGTTGAATAGACAGTTGACCCAAGAAGGAAATTTCAGACAGAGGAAACTGGGAAAGAATCTCTGCATGTACTAACTGATCTTTATTGTCATCAAGTCCAACTGTTACTAATCTGTCAGAAGATTTGTTATATTCTAACTTTTCAAATATTTCATATATTTAATTATTGTTTATTTTTGTTTATATTGTTATTACAAAAATAAATCATTTAGTGATTAATGTGATCTCACTAAAAGTTGATAGCAAAAGTAATAGGTTTGTTTCTAAGCAAACAATGAGAACTCAATTCACAAGTGTGGGTATTATCATTATTGATAAGAAGTGAATGCAATTAAGTATTGTTGTTATTTGAGCAAATTATATAATTTGTTGCCTTGTTGATTTTATTATATTCTTGATTTTAACTGTGTTGATCCCTAATTATTGTGGGAATTAAACTTTAATAAAGGTTTATCCTTGTGCATTGTTTCTTACATAAATCATTGATTATGTAAGCATTCATGTAATCATCACATAGCGTTTGTGTTTTTAATATTTACTTCTCACCAGCAGATAACAAACAGGTCTTCACCCTAAACGCTGTGTGTTTTAGGAAGACACATAATAGAACTGTTTTGCATTACAACAAAACAGATGTTATGTGTTGAATAAAACACACAGCGTTGCAGCAAGTGGCTTGCAGGTGAGGGAAGACTTCTATGATTTCAAATACTTGTCGCCACAAGTTTTACAAAGATGGTGGCGCCCTCCTGGTGAGCAATTGGAACTAAAAATACCAAAGACTAAGGTAAGGTGTTGCTAATATTAAATAAGACCATGAACAGCTTCTTCACCCTAAACGCTGTGTGTTTTATTCAACACATAACATCTGTTTTGTTGTAATGCAAAACAGTTCTATTTTGAGCGGGTACATTTAAAAAATTGCCTGAGCCTCGTACGAGTTTAGGCGGTGAGATGGAGTTTGCGGGCGGCGGGGGCGTTAGCAAATGAAAATAATATGGTAAATGATTTCATTTGGATTGCCGTTCGCCGTAATCGCGGGTGGGTAATGGCGCGTGGAAAGACTCGCGCCATTGTCCGCTTTCATTTACGCGCTGAATTTATTTCGAGAGCTTTTATTGCTGTACTTGACTTTTATCGCTTTTATGCGGCCCATACATATTCAATGCCGCGTCCTGCCTGCCATCCGAAAACTATTTGATACAGTGTTTGTGACGCTGTAAGCACTTTATTGACAACGCGTGATGCGATATCGGGGTGGAGAGGACCAATAAATATTTATGAGCATATTTGCAGTAGGTACACAATATTTTTTCTGTCATATTCTATTTGCAGCTTCGATTTGGATGATCATTACTTTTTTACTCAAAATAACTGACAGATAGAGTACTTTTTAACAGAAACCTTTAAGTAATTAAACAACCAACCCCAATAAACCCACTTAAACATGAAGGAAACATGTGTCTACTTAATTAGTTATAATAATAAATTACCACATAGGTCCTAAACTCACGACTATATCCCAAACGAGGTAGGTAGTCAGCGGCACACTAACTGTTAGATACTGTCATGGTGAACATTTAGAAGCCCACACTTCACCTTCACCTAATTGGCACACAACTTGGCTAGCCTACCGCTATTCGGGTTGCTGACTATTAAATGAAAAAGTAATTAAAATAAATAGACAAGAGAATATGTATTGCTCTGATCCCAAAGTAAGGTTTTCCCTTGTGTTACAGAAATCAGAAACAACGAAGGTGCTACTAACACCTAGAGCCAGCACAAAAATTGGCTTCATCAACAAACCTTTTGTGCTGGTGCGGTAAACGAACCCGCGACCCTTTCAGCCACTACCGGCACTAGTAAACACTGGACTAAACGGGTCGTCAAGGTTTTTCTTTTTTCTTAAGATAGCTCACAGCTTATAAATATCAACAACAACAGCTAAAAGTACAACTAGAAGCTAGATATACTATGATGCAAAGTAAGCTAACTAATTCAGTAAGATATTGATTTATATTTTATATCTAAGATTAATAATGATCTCTCTAGGTACCTATTTTACTGTTATTTGACACAACAACTCATTAAATCCTAATTTCCAAAGTTTTCGCTTACTAACGCCTTTTTGCCATAAATCTAAGTCAACAGAGGATTCCATTCCCGACGACAGGCCGCGTCAAAGGCCATGACTGGCGAAAATCCTTAATAGCACTGAAATAACCACATCAATGGTTGCGTAATTGTATTCTGTCTTTTGTAGGGAAAAAATCAACCCTAATGCTCGGGTACTTTCGACCCCTCGACGGAGTGATTTATACAAGAAAGCTCTTAAACCCTTGCTTTGTTGGTCGTCCGCAACCACGGGTCATTACGGCCCGTTTTGCTCTGGTAACTCATTTGTGTTACTTTATTTTAATAGATAGGTCTTAGGTCTGTGTTGTGCTTTAATTGTGAGCTTGAAATTAATTGTCTTTGTACTATCATCAGTACATAGTATAAAACAAAGTTGCTTTCTCTGTCCCTATGCTCAAATTTTTAAAACTACACAACGGATTTTGAAGCGGTTTTTTTATTAGATAAATTAATTGCAGAGGAAGGTTCATAAGTATAAAAATATCCCATTGCACCCTTGCGAAGCCGGGGCAGATTGCATAAAAAAAATAGTTTTTAATGTGGGTATTGTAGAGCACCTTGTCTCGTGTTTTCACCGTGGGTTCTGAGATCAAACCTCTTTATGTTCATTGTACAATTTGCGGCTATAAATATAAAACTAAACCGCCGGATAACGGTTGTAAACTCACTCCTTACGATCCTGCTATGGTATTCCGGTGGGCGCCAAAACTCACGTCTCTCGTGGTGAGTTATCTTTAAATTCAATTTATCGTGACTGTGGTCGTTTGCGAGAAAATAACTAAGCCACATTTTTCAAATAACTATCACTAAGTTACATTTTTCAAATTATTTACATACAAATACTTATGCAAGTCAGTTCATGATTGATGATTGAAGTAAGCGTGAAGCACCGAAATGTGAAGTGATGTCCGATGTGCACCGCCGGAATAGCACGGCTGGATTCGATAGCGTTCGACAATATGTGGGCTTGTGACAGTAAGCAGAAAATCTCTATCTATTGTGGTTTTCAATGTTTTGATAACTAATTGATTAGATTGTGGTATATTTCCGTTAAGTTAGGGATATGAGGGTTAGGGTCGAGTTATGCTCGGAGTTTCTTTAAAAGATATATCAGAAATGAGGTTATCCGGCTAAGAACTGGAGTCGCCGACATACGAGTAGCTCGCAGAATCAGCAAGCTGAAGTGGCAGTGGGCTGGTCACGTCCGTAGAAGGACCGATGGCCGCTGCAGCACACGAGTCCTTGAATGGAGACCGCGGATCGGCAAACGCAGTGTAGGGCGCCCTTCAGCGAGATAGACAGATGACCTGCGAACGGTGGCGGGATCGGACTGGATGCGGAAGGCTCAGAACCGGGAGTTGTGGCGCACTTTGGGAGAGGCCTATGTCCAGCTGTGGACTATGACAGGCTGATGATGATGGGGGTTATTAAATAATAATGGAGCGGTTTAGCTACAGTTTTCACTTATGCGGTGAATACCTACTACTTAAATCAAAATATGATTTTCTAATTATTTATATTTACCTACTCACTTGAGAGTGAGTTATTTTACAATACAACAATTTAATAAAGCGATTATAAAACTAAAATGTCGTGTTGGGTATGCTTTGTATTGAGTTTAGTAAGTATCTATAAATTTATAAATTCTTGCAATTATCAGAGTGCCAAGTACGACAATGCCACATGCACAGACCAAACGCGGCGAGGTAGTAAACGCGGTTTTCACCAAAAAAAAAGGTTACTTCTACCCGCCACCAGAGAGCTGACATAGCAAAATGTCAAAATAAATTTAGTTTTCTTCAACAACACAAAAAAAATATAAGTATTTCAATTTGAATTAGTAGTTTCTGAGGGGTCCATATTGACTCACCCAAAAGTTTTTTCTCTGAAATGGTTCTGCCTAACGATTTGTGATCCGAATGATCACTCTTCGTAAAAATTTTAGTCCTAACGTTTTCTTTCATACTTTTTGTAGTTGTTTTATTTCGATGTATAGTGTTCGCGTTAATATCAGAAAACATTACCAATTAGTTGTTATAACAAATAATTCATAGTTTTTCATAGAGAAAAGATTTTTTTTCCCACTGTAGAATTAGGGTCAAAGACGGTTATGTTGATAAAAATTAGGATATAAGTGTTTATGGATATCGAAATTATGAAGTTGAATGATTCGGAACTAAAACATTAGGAAAAGAGAAGTTAGGAATTGGGATTGTTAGGATGAAAAAGTTTAGGAAGAAAATTTTCGGAGTTCCGATATTAGGAGTTAAAATTTTAGGTGAACTTTGGCGCACCCGTTTCTGAGACTAGCGCGTTCAAACCAACACAAACATACAAAAAAAACTCTTCTGCTTTATATTACAAGTATAGATTTCAAAAACATTGTAAGCTGTTGTCATTAATTTAAACAAAGAGGCAAGATAAGGTATCCCATCCATTACTGGTATGGCCAAAAGTGGCCATACTGACACAGGTCCAATGGACCTGTTTGCAAGCCAATATGACGGCGACTTGTTTGCGTGCACGCCATTCATACGTCAATGTCATGTGCCAGTTTTCGAATTCGCGAAGTATGGACGCAATGTATCTTCCTCTTCTTGTTTTCAACAAACAATGGCTGTTGCTCATCGTTTTACTAGCAACCATCTGAAGTGCTAACTGCTAAGTACGATATGCACAGACCAAACGCGGCGAGAAAGTAAACGCGTATTTCCTTAAAAAAAAACGGTTATGTCTACCCGCCATCAGAGGCCGCACCCACGATGCCAGTTGCACTCATACAAACCGCGTTTACTTCCTCACCGCGTTTGGTATGCTGTGCTGTGCATGTCGTAGGCACCTACTCAGCTCTCAGCTCTTGACACTTGGCTCTCAGACAGAGACCAGACTCAGTGCCAAGTACGAGTACGTGCACGTCGTACTTGGCAGTCTGATAGCACGTAATGAAATAATAGTATTAGCGTGCTGAAAATGACCACTTTAGTTGTAAGAGATGCTCAACTTTGATTTGCGAATTAGGCGGTGAGTCCATTGTCAGGCAGAAAAGCACAGACGTGCTGAGAATTAATGATGACATTTTACCTACAATTTCTTTGGAGAAATGTGACAGCAAACGCCATCTAGTATCAAAACGGCAAATCAAGCAAGCCATCAAAATGTTGCACATTCATTTATTAGCGACTTTTTCACTACAAAATGAAACTTTTGAATTATTCTGAAGCCGTAAAAAATAACCTTTCCTAAATTAACAATCATTTGAGCAAATTTTTTCATTGACAATGATTCAATACTTTTTGCTGAAGGTTTTATTCTCTGTGGTCGCTACGCCGTCATAGTGACACCTAGCGGATCTAGCGTAATATCATGTTTCGTCGGTAAAACAGCTTCATATTACAGAAATTATTTTTGTTATAATAAATTATATCGCAACTATACTGAAGAAACAATCCCTCTTTCAATAATAAAAATATATTTTTTAAATTAAAATATAATTTTCATATTTTATTTCACCCAATAACAAATATTTGTGAAAAAAATTGTAGTTACCGCCAAGAATCAGCGGCGTTTCGGCCATTTTGCGAACCCCGCTACAGGAAGTGAGTGTTGTAGGTGCTACGCAGGCGCAAATTGACCTTTCGGTTGAAGAACCCGTCGGTCACATGTGAGTGTCGATAAATATCTTAGTTTTATCGTGATTCTTTTATAAATTGTTGTGAATAAAGTTTTCGTAAGTATTATCCATGGTGATTAAGTTTTTGTGAAAATACAGCGACTCGGCTATGTGGATGATGTGTAATAAATATTGGAAATGAAATTGTGCCGCGCGCCGGCACGTTTGACAAACTGCTATTTTTCTATCGTTATCTCTTCGATTTGGTGTAAAGATCAAGTTCAATTTCTTATTTTGCGATATTTTCGTGCTTAATTTTGCTGTGTTACTGTGACAATCGGTTAGTGGTATTATTATCAAGTGTTTGTTCTGAAGACATGTCCAAGATGTCCCTTCGTGAAGCCACATGTTCGTATGGCACACTAGGACTGTGAGGTCATCACCACGTCGTGCCAGGCTTGAAAATCTTTGATTTCATAGTGTTCTTTCATATTGATAATGTAGAAGTGGTATAATTTTTATGTTGCTAGATGATACGTACAGTACAAAGGATGTTGCACTCCTGTCGATAGGTGGGGTTAGCTATGGCAGGCAATGCAAGTCCCTAAAAACATATATCATGCTACAGCAACTACTAATCATTAGTCTTGTCTCGATAGTTTTTGTGAAGAGCTGTCTGCATGCTATTGAATAGTGTAATTTTCTGATATTTTTGCCATATCGAAGTGAAAAAAAAGAGTAATTAGTTGTATGCAGTTTTAGATCAAGCTGGTAGTCTCTGCGCGGATAAACACGTGGTATTTTCGCTGCAATACCGAATTCCATTGACATGTGAGTGAGAGTGACACTGAAATGCTGCTGGTCCAGAAATTAACATTGCTGTTTCATTGCAAATTTTAACCTATCTTTGAAACATATGTTTTGCAGCCATGTCAAAATCTTTGCTTTCAAGATCCACTTTGTTGCATCATTAGTACACCAGTGACCTGAGGAATGAGTTCAGAATGTAATCTTCCAAATGAACTATTGTGTTGACTTGAATTATTGATCTGCAATGTATGTTTCTATATTAAAACCTCATAGTCATGAGAAAAGTTTAAAAGCTAGATCATCATCTAAAATTTAAATGTCAAAGGCTGCCTCATCCAACTATTTTAGGTTCCCGAGCCCATAGAGTCGCGAATACAGTTTTATATTGTATTTGTGCTGCGGGTACTCGAACATCATATACCAGGCCTGACTATGCGTCTCATCATACAACTGTATATTGAGATCACCGTACAAGGGCACAAGCTAAATAATGTATAAGTTAATTGAAATTATTTAAGTACATGAACTTATGTATCCTTAATTTTCAGCATAGTTTCATTACTTCTTTATCTTCATTCAAATTTGGATTTACATATTCAATACTTTCAGGCACAATGGCTTTGTAGCTTGCTGTGTGGTGTCTTGGCTCTTAAATGACTGTATATTTAATCTAGTTCATTGGAATATTTTCTTAGGAACAAAGCCTGTGGGTTTTAGCATTAGATTCCAAGTACAGGCTGACTCTTGTAGAAAGGCATGAAAGGATCTTATCCTGAACCAGGTCTACCCTATGAATTATCTAGTCAGTATTTGTTGTCTTTTTTTTCTTGTTTTACCTGTAGGTGGTTTGGAAGATATCGCTATTGGCAATAAGGCTGCCTAAAAGCTGTCATGTTATTTGTTTAATGTGGAATATTTTCTACATCTATGCATGGATTATCAGGACCAAATTTGTGATACTTTAATCCTGTCAAACCTTTTTTTTACCCTAAACTCACTTTCACGAACCTACTTAACACAGTTCAATGACCTGGGTTCAGTGACCTTATTGCCAATTTTCTTCTCACTCTGGTGTGATGTGAATCATAACAGTTATTGTGTCCAAGGTTTCTTTGGTTAGTATGATTGATTGTTGATAATTTTGAAGAATCTGCATATAGGTTTTTCTCCTAATATTTTTGAGCCTGCATTTCTGTTACAAAATTGGTTTTACAATCATTTGTTTACATGTAGCTGAGTTAGGAGTTCCTTCCATCACTTGGAAGTCACCTATAACTGCTAATTATAATAGAGCTGTATTTACTCTGGAGCTTCGCAACTTTGATTTGTCGAAAGGTTTTTGATGGTGGCATTTGTAAGGTTGTAAGTATTTGATTTATAATTCGAATTAACTAACAATGTATATTTCTCTCTTCTCCAGATCACTCCTGACCGTAGTTTAACTCAGCTCAACAAAATGGGTGACATTGAAGACACACACTTCGAGACCGGGGACTCCGGGGCTTCGGCCACCTTCCCCATGCAATGCTCGGCCCTGCGCAAAAACGGATTCGTGATGCTGAAGGGCCGTCCCTGCAAGATTGTGGAGATGTCTACTTCCAAAACCGGAAAGCACGGTCACGCTAAGGTTCACTTGGTCGGCATTGACATTTTTAACGGCAAGAAGTAAGTCTTTTATATATTTATTAACTTTGTTTAGTCTGAAGTCTTTATTTAGCAGTAGTTCTTTACTCCTGTACTTCTCTAGATAATGCACTGGTTTTTGATTTTCTAACCAAACCATCAATAGCAACAAAAAAATGGAAAAGACTGTAAGAAGACACGCAATACCAAATAATAAAGTAAAATAATACTGTAATGAACTTATTCGAACTTAGATAAAATTTAAGACTTACGCGTTAGCCACCTAAATAAATACGACTTTGAAAAATAATATTAATCTATAAGGACAAAAGTTTATTGAACTCTTGTCATAACAAAAGAAAGTAAAATATCATGCATGATTCATCATGAACCTTAAGTTGTAGAAGTATTCATGTTTTGTGATAAGAGCTAAAGAGTTCTTTTATCTGCAATGTTTTCTGCCCAGAACATGCGCGAAAATGCACTTTCTTATCATTTCTAACTTTATATCTAATCTAAACTTGATTTCTCACAATTAGAACATTTGGTAAACTGTTTTTATTGTCGCTCGTTTTTTTGCACATAAAATTTCCGAGCCCATAGAGTCGCGAATACAGTTTTATACTGTATTCGTGCTGCGGGTACTCGAAAATTATACACCAGGCCTGACTATGCGTCTCATCATACAACTGTATCTTGAGATCACCGTACAAAGCCACAAAACAATTTGAATTTCCCAGACAAATGCCCTAACTATGATAATTTGTTCAGAAAAATGCTCATTACTTCCGAATGTTGTTGCTAAATAAACAATTTTTATTGAAACAAAACTTCATCATTTTAGTGCACCTCTTCACCTTGTCTGTTTGTATTGGTCAGGGTGTTCCCTATGGTTATTGCGTATTTTCATATGTCGTCCAGTAACCCATAGTGCTAACTTTGCGTAGTTTTGGGACCAGGCGGCGCTGTGTGGAATGTTGTCCAATTACCTACTTTCACTTAAATACATACAATTTCACTAAAGAACGCGAAATTATTGAACTAACCAAACATTCGCGTAACCATCATGTATCCTATTCCCAACTCATGAGTTCCATCTGTCTCCAGATACGAGGATATCTGCCCTTCCACCCACAATATGGACGTGCCGCACGTTAAGCGTGAGGACTACCAGCTGACTGACATATCCGACGACGGCTACCTGACCCTCATGGCTGACAACGGTGACCTGCGCGAGGACCTGAAGATTCCCGACGGAGACCTCGGCACTCAGCTGCGCTCCGACTTCGATAGCGGCAAAGAATTACTGGTGAGATTATTTCTTGTCTGTTGTAATTCATTAAGAATAGGGATGTCGTCTGAGCGATAGGCTACTGCTATCATTACTGATCTATTGTGGCCCTCATCTCGTTAAAGATCACCCAGTCCCACAGCTTTTTCATAAACTGTATGACATTCCTGGCTCTAAAGATAGGAAAACCAGAAAAAGACATTCGGTCTTGGCTTCAGGTAGGAATCGAAACCGCGTCTTCCGTAAACCGGGCGACTGCAGTAACGGTTTTGAAGCTTATGTTTTAAAAGGCTTTGTAGTTTCACATCTTAGATTTCAGCAGGGGACAGTTAACTGTATCAAGACGCTAAACTCACCATGTTTGGTTTCACCTTCAATTTTGTGGGATTATGTCTAAAAATTATGTGCATGAAAATAGTTTATTTTAAATAATTAATAGGTACAAAACATTATTTGCGATTTTTAGTATTTGATTTATTTATAATTTGAAAACTTGCTGATGTAAATATGTTACAGATTATTTTTTTCATGCTAGTTTTCAATCATTAACATTTATCTATTGATTAAGTTTACTGAATGTATAAAAACGTCTGTCGAGTACTACGTTAGCTGACAAAAATCTGGTAACTCGTCCTTAATGTATATTTTTTATAATTTTAATTATTCACCAATAACCACCACCCTCAGTTGGGAGGAAAGTTTACTTTCATCATGTTTTCCTGACAACACTACAATTATATTTTATTTGTGTGTTACATTCATCCACGCTGTAATAATGAGAGTTAATATAAAAATAATTCTATCAATTAGAACTAACAGCAATGACTAATGACCGTTTTATCTAGTTTAATCACAACTGACACCTGAGTTCATCATACTTATCATAATTTAAAATATTCGGCGATCAACACGCCTATCCTATCTTCGTTAGTTTGAAAGTGGCCGACTTTGTGTGGAGGTTCGTTTTTCGATATTCTTCTCCAACTGAAACTATGGTCGATCAATTCTTTACATGTTCTTAATGTCTTTGGTGTCAATAAAGTACAACAGTAACATTATGCTGTTATGTTAACGAAAAAAAGTTTTTGCAGTCACCTTATTTGCTGCCGGAAAACAACCCCTAGGGACTTCGGGAAGCAATGAAAGTGTTCTAATAATATGAGAAGTCATAATAAAATACGTATCTGACATTGGACAGATTATCCTTTCTAACAGGGTACAGGCCATGCTTGAAGACTCACTCGTGAAAATTCAGCAAGCAAGATGATAAGTTGTAATCTTATTATTACATTCTTGTTGCCATACGTAATAAAGGTCAAAGCAGATAATAAAAATCAGAAAGTATAGCGAAAATAAACACTGATTGCCCCCGGATATAGGCAGTGCGCCTGAAAAGACTTATAAGTCGCAATTCTAGGAACGTTCTATTTTTAGCACTCCTTATTGATTTTGTTCGCTACACCGGCTACACAGGTAATTATTAATAAGTGTCGCTTTCGTCGCCAAGACTCCCGTTGCACAACTACTGGTGTATTATTACAGGAATTATACCTAGTCGTTTTTCTAAAACTTAATTTTGCTTGGCGCTTTTGATTTACTTGCGTATCAAGTAAGACATTACGTTTGCAGTGCTTTGCCTTTCACATGAATTCAGTGGTAATTAAACTTTAAATCGTTTCATTTACGTTTGAGATTGAAATAAATTATGACTTACTTGAAAGATGTCGCCTTTTTCCGAAAGTTATCTAACATCTTAATCTCAGTTTCTAAATGAGAATTGTTAGAAATATTCAGTCTAAGACGCTTTTTGGCTGGGTCCTATCAAAACCGTCTTTATCGGTTTTACCACAGACCATAGGTCGAGTATAGAGTCTCTGACACATTTTGTAATGTGTTGGTGCTAAATCCACTCGTAAAATATATCTGTTCCCCTAACCTGGGTTAGCGCTGCTCGCTAGCTATATGGACAAATGGGATTCAGGACAAACTACTAATTAAAATAAGACTGTAAACTGTATCAAATTAATTTAAATGATTATTGAATAATGAGGAAATCTGCCATTTTCTGTCAAACTAACTATCAGTTTCCTGCATTCTAATAAAAAGCGAAGAGTATAGTATTTTACTTGTTTAATTAATGATTATAATTTGTTGTTCCAGTGCACGGTGCTGAAGTCCTGCGGAGAGGAATGCGTCATCGCGGTGAAGGCAAACACAGCTCTCGACAAATAAACCAACTCAGCATTTATAGGGATATAACAAGCGTATAATTTTTTTACAATCAACAACTCTTACATAAATGTAAAACATAATATTTTTTAAATAATTTAACGTAAAATATTGTGGTTTGGCGCGGAGCTCGCGGGAACTGTCACGGTTGGGCTATAATGATATTAACTATAACTATTGCAAACGTGCAACGGATAATGCGGTACTTGGTAATAAGGATTCGACTCTAGAGACTTGTTGATTGTTTATTGTATGTATAGTTTAAAGTTTCTAGTCCCTGTGCTGAAAACCTGGACTGAATCTGCGTTTTTAGCACTCGGAATCGTTAGCTGACCGACATTGTTGTAACGAGTGCGCATTGTTGTATACAGATGAATTAATTTATGTATCTTATGAAATAGTGTGCGCGAGCGGCGCTATTAAATTAATTTATTTAAAATATAAGTGTAATAGTGTACCGAGATAGCCAGTGTATAGTAGCACAAGAAAACGCGGGTTTGCAGATATGACTCCTGCGAGACAATAATATTGATAATGCCTAGATTAATGGTGTGCGTTTGAGCGCATTTTTGACTAAGTAAATTGTCGAGTGGTAGTGTCATAGCTGCGCCGCGTAGCCTCGCGCGAGCCCCGCACGAGCCACGTGCGAGCCGCACTCGAGCCACACTCGAGCCGCCCTCGAGCCACACTCGAGCCGCCCTCGAGCCACACTCGAGCCGCGCTAGAGCCGCGGGCGCCGCGCCGCGCCAGCCGGAACTTCACGTTTGTTTTGTTTTGTTTGTTCTCTTTTCGCTTACGACGTCTTAACGTTAACGTTACGTTGCGCTCCGCGACCCGCCGAAAGATTGTTGATCGACATCGGTGATTAAATTCTTTGTGAATAGTATGTGTTATAATCTGACGAAAAGATGGACGCAAACTTGAAGTTATTACCATATTTTAATGCTAAATTAATTAATACATATAAAAAATCAAGAAAAACAAACAAAAAAATAGAAATAAAGGAAAATTCTTGAATGTGGTGTGTGATTGATTAGTCCTCTTTTGGAGACGTCGCTCGACTCTCCCGTCTCGCTGAGGCGTTATATCCCTTTGTGTGTAACACTTGCCATCTGTTCAAATAATGTTCTAAGAGCGTTACGTAGCACAAACTTCGTGGGGCTAGCGGCGAGGGCCACGTTACACACTCTGTCTCTGTCGCACTCGCGACGGAGGTGGCGTGCTATCTCGCTCTCGCCGCGCGCCCCGCGACCTGCGCACGCGACTCACCTCGTTCCTAAGCTGAACAAGACTCCTACCGTTAACCTAACATGTGCTAAATCGGTAAAGACTGATTGACTATCACTTGAGAAACGAATATCTTCAGTGAAGACTGAAATGCATTTTGTATCAAATAGTTGATTTTTGTATGACTAACGTTTTGGCTCGGCCTTTCCTTGCTCTCTTTATTTGAATATTTGAACACATGAAATGTTACACGAAATCAAGTGGCTTATAATTGCCTATATTCCGTGTTGTAAGTATAGTGTTCGCGCCACTGTAACAGCAAGTGTTGCGTCGAGGGCTCCTAGGATAACATTCTCACTTGTATGTCAGTGGGCTTATCAACATTTTTTAACATCAAATTGTCAAAGACGATATGATATACGAAATTAATGTAAGAATGTAAGGTAAGGCCCTATAGGTAAAATATTTTTTTATTCATTCAAAATTCGTACATTGCAGGTAGTATACTATAATTAGGCCGCTGATAGACATAAATTTGTCAATCTTTCCTTTTTTTCTTTAAATTTGCATAATCGTTAATTGTTGGTCAAGTTTTATTAATTAGCAGCTTGTAATCAGGTTTTTATTTTATATAAAAGACCTAAAGTATGTGTAAAGGCATCGGGAGGTGTAAAATAAAATACTTTAGTTACAAATTTTTGTTTTGGTCAGACTAGTGGTTGTTCCCTTTGACAGTAAACTTGATGTTATTCTATTGAATGTGTCTTGTATTCTATCGGACTCATAGGATACTTTGTGCATTAAATGTGAAATAATTTATGCGTACATACCCGTTAGAATAAATTGTTGGTGCACCTATAAGTTATCATTAGGAATTGATGGATCTCTTGCACACATGGTCAGTTGCCGCTTGTCTTAGAAATACTTTGTAAAACGAGCTATAGCATTGAAACTCTGTCACATATCCGTTGACACTGCACTTACCTTCAAGAAATACTAAGATCGGCCATTCCAAGGTGTAGTTCGTAGTAGTTAATGTTCACCATTGAAATGCCAGAACCTTTTAGGAGCCGTTAGGACCTTGTAATTTAAGAGATGGGACTAGAACTTGTATGGAATCTAAGAATGTGCTTTTATTTAGGAATCTTAAATTATTTTTTATATTGGGGCGAAAGTACTGGTTTAATAACAGTGATGGAAGGTGAAGCTCTGTATATACGTAATATATGACACGAATCAACACTCAGGAGATTGAATTTGAATGACCCACTCGCAATTTTGGACGCATTTTGTGAAATGTGCAAAATTCTACCGAATTTAATAGCATTTTTAATAGCAACGGCCAATAATAAATGTAAATGCAGTAATAAGTACCTATTTAACAGTCTGTCGAATTAAATCTGTACAAAATGAATTACCGTGCCTTGTGATTCATCACCTTTTTGTAGAGATTTTGGTTTTTTAGTATTTACTATAATTTCATTCCCATTTATTTTTAATGAGGTCGAGAACATAATTGTCATCATCATCTCCTAGACGTCCACTGCTGAACATGGACCCCCATTGGTTTCCATAGCGGCCGGTTGTAGAGTCGCTACCTTTATCAGGTCGTCCGTCCACCCGGCGGTTGAACGTCACAGGCTGCGTTTGCCTTCAAATGGTCTCTTATTTCAAAACGGCCATCAGTTTTTCGCGCTACCAACGGCTACATCGACCGGCTGATTCTAAATCGGCAAAACACAAAATAACTAAAACTTGATGAAACCAAACCTACAACCAGCCGCGAAAATTTGTCGGGGTAAGCCCTAAGATAAGCAGTGGTTGTCTCGCAGCTGATGATGATAATTAGCCCTACCTTCTACCAAAGAAACAACAACAAAATACAGTAAATGCATATTGTTTTTACGAAATGATTGTCTTGTACTGTAACTGCTTTTTGTACGAAACAAATAGCCATGATGATGTTATAGTTAGCAATAATGAAATGTCTGTTTACACAGCGGCTCCATATCTGGTGACGTCACGGTATTCATTGAAACTCTAGAATTCATTTGAAAACCTAATTTAATGACGGCGAACACTAACACTATGCATATACTCTATCGGGTCTATCGAATATCATAATTACTAGCTTCGGTTGGCCGCTATTCATTCAGGAAGGAGAAATCTTATTCAGAGGAAAAGAAGCGATGTGGGTGTGAAGCTGACTGGCTGGTAGCGGTTTGCACCGGAGACGTGTTGGTAGGTAATTTGTAGCGTCAACTACGAAGCGGCCCTAAAATTATTGTTGGCTGCTGCATGAAAACACGGTAATACTCATTATCATGCTGAGAGCACGAAATATTATTTTGTGCTGAAAGTGTCCCTGGCGCGCCGGTCGAACAGCGAACTTAGCAACGCCGGTCACCATCATATCTGATATCACCGGTGTTAGTAATAATATCGCTCGCTTGGACATATTTCCTCGGCGAAAATGACGGCAACAATCGGCGGGCCTCTGACTAACCCATGAGGGAGATAGTCGTGAACCCATGTTATGCTGTTCGGGCATTATACCCTGGTTTCTATCAAGGTGGAGAGAAAATGTGACTGACAAATGGTTATGGCACAGTATAAACCATACAGTAGGCTATCTAAGGCCGCCCGCCGAGTTATTAGCCTAGCGTGCACACAGACACGCGGCACAGCCCGTCCGTACTGCTGCCTCCCTATGCCTCCCTATTTTATGCTAGCGTGTGCGTGAAACCGCGTTTGCGTGATATCGCGACGCGCACGCACACATTCAAACCGAGAGTGGCACGTTTGAATTTAGATGTTCTACTGTATGGTTTATACTGTGGTTATGGGGTGGCATTTGCATGCACATCGAATGTTCGAACAGAGGTGAGATTGTACAGCTATGCTATTCCGGCGGACGCCAAAACTCCCTTCGCTCGTGTGAGTGAACTTTAAAATTCAATTTCTTTGCAACTGTGGTCGTTACAGAGAAAAGAACTAAGCCAAATAACATTTTTTAATTATTTACATACAAAATGAGAGAAAATACTAATTCAAAGTAAAGCTTATTGATAATTGAGGTAAGCGTGAAGCACCGAGATGTGAAGTGATGTTCGATGTGCACCGCCGGAATAGCCCGGCAGCTTGGCAAAAAAGTCCTGAAAGGGAACTAAATAATATTAACACTGGCAATACCGTGTTTAAAAAAAGTAAATTGGTAAGTTAGCACATCTTAGCTAATTGATACTTTTTTTATTGATTTTAGGTTTTCATTTAAATTTAAATTTTCTAGGCAGCGTCTGAGCCAGCTTGTGAGAATATATCTCCCGAAGATAGGAGGAAATCATGATACCACGTCATAACTGACTGTACCTTATTTCACGCATAGATAAATAAATAAATATAAAATAGAAAAGGGTTATTATTAACGGGGTAAGGTAAACTATAAATGAGCAAATCGACAGGTAATCATAAACCTTGCAAGATGACAGTATAATATCAGCATGAGCGACTCAACGGAACGAAGTAAAGCTTAGAATTTTGGAGAGGGTTTTGGTTGAGCCAAGCCATACACATGGTAGTAGGAAAATGTCCAGACAATGGGTTTGTATGTGGTGGGAATCGATTGTATTGGTTTTGCATTTCTGCCACCTAAGGGTTCACCCGATTGACCTGGTTACCTGTATGGCTACTTCCATTTTTCTACTGGATAATGAGGGATTAAAGAAATGTGAGGCGTTTCTTAATATAACGCGATACTTATAAGAATGAGAAAATACTAATCTAGAATTAGGTGTTCTAACAGGTGGTCGACACGTAATGCATTCGCGCAAACTTAGAATAGGTAGTGGGGAGATTGTATGAGAACAACGAGATAGCCATTCTCTCTAAAAAATAGTTGAATTGGTAAGCCATAGAGTAAAGTATCAAAACTGTTTGTGTCGTAGTATACGGGGTGACCACATTAACGAAAGTGGCGCCCTCATTAATTTCACGACTTTTTTGCCAGGCTATATTTTGTCGTTTTGTAAAACTCAATACCTAACTAGGTATTAGGCACTATGAGGGAGAATACTTATTCAAGGTGAAGCCCATAGACGATTAATGTTGGCGTCTGAGCGAGGTCGAGACGAGATTTGTGGGGTTAGCCAGAGAGTAGGCGCAGGTTAATGTCTAATAAGGGTTTCTGATTACCTAGTGATGACCTAGTTTTTCAATTCAAATACATCTCTGCTCAGGTGGAAACCGGCAATAACAAATAGAAGTGTTGTAGATTCAGAACACTATGTACCTACACTGAAAATAGGCCTTCGCCATAGATTGCTCGAGAGCGGTCGGTTGTATGCTGCCTGCATCCACCGAAACCCTGCGATATTCATCAAGTCTCAGCCACAACAGCCCATCAGTTCTTAGTGCTATATACGTCCACTCCCACTTCAATAACGTCGGAGACCTTAGTTCTTCTACGGATTTCCTCAATTCTGATTCGATTTCGTAGTGTAACACCGAGCATAGCGTTCTCCATAGCCCGTAGGGTGACCTTGAGCTTTCTGATGAGGCCCATAGTAAGTGACCACCATGTCATCGCTGGTAAAACACACTGTTTATAGACCTTTGTCTTGAGGCACTGAGACCAGGTATATTGAAAGAAAAGACGATTATTATTATTAAACGAAATATAATGTGTAACAAAATAACGTGACAATACTTTTGCTATATACAAACATGCACCATAAAATTATCTTGTCAAGGCACTCAAATCTAACATGCAACAGTCACGTGATTGTAATAATAAATAAATTATCCAGCCTAACTTGTAAGGGTCCTTCAACCATCTTGTCTGATGATTAAACCAGACGACTAGATTCGAGAGGTTTTCAAACACTTCTGACATTTTGAAGGGATCTCAAGTACAGTCGCCATCAGATAACTCGTAGCAGACTATAGTCCGTTCACCTTAAGAATGCAGTAATTTCATACTTGTCCTTTGACCTAGCCCGTCCCCTAACCAATCAAATCGTTCCTAATTAAAAAGTCAAGTCCAGTGACCAGTTTGAACGCATACTTTCGAACGCAAAGGTTGTGGATCTCAGTGTTTTGGTGTGCAACAGAATTAAATTTAAAAATACTTCGGATTTGTTTTTCGGTGAATAAGCTGGTCACTTCTGGTTGTGATATTGGTCAGAAGCATGTGGTCACTTCGTCTGCCACAATATTATATCTGATGGCGTCTGTCCATAAGTAACTTAGATGGTAATTACTGTGAAATTAATCTAATCATTCGTATTTTTTATAAAAAACAGGTAAAGATTTATCATATGTATCAGTAAAGTAGACCAGTTAAATAATAACCCTACTGGGAAGATCTCAGGTGTCCCTACATTCTATATGTAAGTTGCCAGCGTCTGCTATGCTATTCCGGTGGTCGTCGACACTCACTTCGCTCGTGCGAGGTAACTTTGAAATTCAATTCCTTCGCGACTGTGGTCGTTTGAGAGAAAAGAACTAAGCCAAATAACATTTTTTAATTATTTACATACAAAATGAGAGAAAATACTAATTCAAAGTAAAGCGTATTGATGATTGAGGTAAGCGTGAAGCTCCGAGATGTGAAGTGATGTTCGATGTGCACCGCCGGAATAGCACGGCAGATTATTATTTGACATTCCCTTTAGGTACCTATAGGATTTCATGGATAGATAGATATATACTTTACTGCACACCAGAACAACAGAAATAAACATAGATTAACAATTACGTACAATTTGGGCGGCTTTATCGCTAAAAAGAGATCTCTTCCAAACAACCCACAGGCAAGGAAAGTTGACGAGACGGTGAAGCAAGTGCACATACACCTCTAGCGGATATTAGAGGAACTACTAATATTCCATCCACACTGTGTTTTTTAACAGTCGAATAAAGTGTATTTCTTTCTTTCTTTGTCACTTTCTTTTTATATAAAAAATCAAACTCTTAAATTATGGGCTTTCTGCAATACAATAACTTAAAAAATGTTTTCAGCTATTTTTGCTCGACATTTCGGCGAAAATTAAAAGATAAATGAATGAAATCTTAGCCAAGTCTAAGTACATAGAGGCCAGAAGATCAGACCACCAGAAACTAAAATTTATTCAATCAGCTTTGGCTTCTCAAGGTTTTTTGAATATTTTCTGTTTAATATACGATGTATCTATTTTACAGGGTGGGTTCGCAAGGTGTGGCTAAATTTCTGAAATGAGTATACACTGAAAAAAAAATTCTAATAATAGAAAAATATAAAACTACGTCTTTAATGCTCTATAGAAGTAGTGTTTTACTTTAAAAAATGTTCTAAAATATCTTAAAAAGTAAGTAAATACAGGATTAGGCTTATTTTCGCGCAGAAAATGACTACACTCGTAGTTCAACTCGTGAGAATATCGTGTCGTGCGTCGTAAATGAAGTAAATCAAATAAATTTAAAAAATCTAATCAGAATAAAAATCCAAATAAGTCACCGATACCAAGTCGGTCCTAAAAATTTGGCAACTACTTGCAAACCACCCTGCACCTATAAACCATCTACTAGATTCTTTCAGAATGGTAGCGAACACCATATTTTTCCAAAGATTAATATCAGCGATATTTATGTTATACCACTATAGTAGATATCTTACCGACCAATATCGATTTCATATCAAACTACACTAGTTTTGGCAAGGCTAAAGTAGTGCTTTCTATTCCTATATGATTAACCGGTATAGCCTAGACTAAACTAGCTCATATTATGCCGAATCGGAAGACTAGCTAGTAAGCCGAAATAATAAGATGAGTATTTTGATGTAGATATGTCTAGACCACCAAAAAGTTCTCAACGTCTCGATACACTCACTTTATCTACATAGTTCATCATGCTATAAGTATGCACTATTGTAATGTTGTATTTGAATATCCATGTCATCATCAGAACTATCAGACGAGATTTCCATCACTAGGAAAGGATCTTCAATATCTAGAATAGTAGTAGTAAAATTTTCACCCAGCTCTTCCAGCTGCTCTTGTATGTCAATACACGGTTCTTCTTTGATAGTTATCTCTGGATTTTCCAATTTAATACCACAGTTAGAAGTATCCGTGGGCATTAAGGAAGTATCTAAGTTCTCTTGAACAACATTTAAATTGTTACTATTGCATGAAGCAAGTAGTTTCGTTGTATCATCGCTTGCATCTACTGATCTTGTTTTAGATTTTAAGTTGGATGTATATAAAGAAACGAATGTACTATTTTTGTCCTCTTCAACACCTTGTTTGCTTTCAGAAGGAAAACGCAGAGTCAGATCTTTTTTAGCAATCCTAACTTTGCCATCTTCTATCCTGGTCTCAACTCGTGGTACCGATGTACTTATCGGAATTAATAAACTGTTTTGGTCGCTATCACTTACAATACTAAAATATTGACTATTCGCTGGAATTGTCAATTTTGGTAATACTACTTTTGCTTTTAGGAAATGCGATAGAATCTCTGTAGATTTTTGGCTGTTGTTTGCGTCATTCGCAACTACGTCGTTATTGAGCTTCTCATTGTTGATGGATTCAAAAGTTTCTTCTATTTTAACTTCAGCACCGTCGTTTACAGTTTCATTGTTAACATCCGTTCCTACCGTGTTAATATTATTAGTATTATTGACAGAATAACAAATATCTATAGCTTTTTGTATAACATCTTCAACAGTTTCATTTGGTATTAACAACTCCCTTTGTGGTATTGAATAAACATTTAACAATTTAAGATTGGATGCAGAAAAGCCTGACGAAACAAGGGTGCTTTCCCTGCCGGCATCAGTTTCACTGCCATCCAAGACACTTGTTTGTTCATCAGTAGGAAGACATTTTCGATTCTCAGGTGTGACCACTTCTGAACATTCTCTGTCAATATGTGCTGTTCTTTCTACTTCACAATCGGTTCTGCTTAAATTTTGCGCTGAATCTAATATTTGATGATTGTTAGTATTTGTATTCTGAAGATCATTACTTGGTATTGTGTCTAAGTTCATATATTCATTCCGAAATCGGATATCATTATTTGAAACAATACCGAATTTGTCACATGTGAGCGGAGTAATTATCATTCTTTTCTTCGGTGGAGGAGGCTTATCATCTTCTTCAGGATGTGCCATTTGTGAATACCTGAAACAAATGAGAATAATTTTAACTGAGGCTTGGTTCAGAATGAGTATGGAGAGTCTATTTGCTACTGTAACATGGCAGTCAAACACATCATACCGGGGACTTTATGCATCATAAAAACTATTAGTCTGAAATTATTCACCGTATTTTTGGGGCGTATAAATCGGTAAAGTGACTAAAAAAGTAAAGTGTTATTTATTATTTTTTATCTTAAATTAACAAAACTTGCGTTCCTTTAGTGCGGTCCGTTTTGAGTCAAAAGTGATAATAGCGCGCTCACGTCGCTCACGCTCATACAATTTGTCAATTCGGGCCGCCTCCTGTGAGCGCGCTATAATCACTTTTGACTCAAAACGGACCGCGCCCCTTGTGTTGTGGCGTGGCACCTCAATTTACAGATGACTGGAAAAATTATAAAACTTTGTCAGTCATCAGTAACATGTATTATAATTATACACTGTCTTCTGTTAATAATCCTTGTATTTACGTTTTCCAACAAAACTTATTTTCTGATAATTTTTAACGAATCAATATGAATGCTGTCAATCAATCGGTCCACAGATTATCCCAGTCACACCAGGTGACAGGTGCGTTCGGAAACAAATATTGCCTATTGATTGATTAGATTCCTATCGATTTTGACAAATCAACAATTAAAATTTAACACATATTGGACATTTTTAACAATCGGCCATCCTGATCCTAGTCTGTCCTCAGACTTACTTAGCAAATCAAAGTTTTATATAATACTAAATGGTTTCTTCATTAATAATTATTCATATTGCAGGCTTAGTTACAATAAAACAAATAAATTAAAAAAACATAAGTCATAGTGAAATCCCGAGCAAAGAAATTTCCAACTAAAATCAACTCTGAATAACCTAAAACAATCTAATAACATGATCACAAATCTTTCATATAATTAAATAACAAGTTTGCTTTTTATCTAATTATCTTAAAAAAATATATATTATAGAATATTAGGTTCAATTACCCTAAATCCAAAAATATAATATCAGCAGTCATTAAATATCTAGAAATATTAACATTTACTTTTTACCAGAGTATAACTACTCATATAACTAACAATTTGTTATGTAACTGAGGCTTAGTTACCATATAAATCAAAAATTAAAAAAAACTAATTGTGAAATTCCAAACAATGAAATGTCTAACTAAAATTAATTCTAAATAAAGTAAAACGGACAAGAACATGATCACAAGTCTTTCATAAGGTTAAGTAACAAGTTTGCTATTCATCTATATTATCTTAAAAGATATATTTTATATAATATTAGGTTCAATTACCGAGATCCAAAGATATGACATCAGTAGTCATTAAAAATCTACAAATATTAACACTTATTTATTGCCAGAGTATAAATACTCATAGAACTAATAATTTGCTTTCGGCCATCCTTTAGTCCTCCGAATGTCCTCATTCGCATAAATTTATGGATTCCCCTCTGTTAGGATTGTCTCTACACAAATTGGTTGAAGGTTTCTCACATTAGATTTGAACACTTAGCACTGTTAACACACACTAGGTAATAATGTCACGCGGACGAAAGGTTTCATCGCAACCCACAAGGTTGTGGTGAAGCCAGGTGGCGATGCCACGCGCCGGGTGGTGATGCCACGCGCCGGGTGGTGATGCCACGCGCCGGGTGGTGATGCCACGCGCCGGGTGGTGATGCCACGCGCCGGGTGGTGATGCCACACGCAGGGTGGTAGGGCCACACGCAGGGTGGTGATGCCACACGCAGGGTGGTAGGGCCACACGCAGGGTGGTGATGCCACTCGCAGGGTGGTGATGCCACACGCAGGGTGGTGATGCCACACGCAGGGTGGTGATGCCACACGCAGGGTGGTGATGCCACACGCAGGGTGGTGATGCCACACGCAGGGTGGTAGGGCCACGCACAAGGTGGTGATGCCACACGCAGGGTGGTAGGGCCACGCACAAGGTGGTAGGGCCACGCACAAGGTGGTAGGGCCACGCACAAGGTGGTGATGCCACACGCAGGGTGGTGATGCCACACGCAGGGTGGTGATGCCACACGCAGGGTGGTGATGCCACACGCAGGGTGGTAGGGCCACACGCAGGGTGGTACGGCCACGCACAAGGTGGTGATGCCACACGCAGGGTGGTGATGCCACTCGCAGGGTGGTGATGCCATGTCTCTCCATCGTACCAATTGTATCATAACTTTGTGACGAAGAGGTTGCAAAGGAATAAGGTATGAAAGGAAAGGATGGGGGGTAAGACAAAATCTACAGTTAAGAAGAAATGTCAATAACAATTATTCACTTTCAGCGTATTCATTTTCAGTTTCATCGCCATTCTCAGATGCCGAATCTTGTCTACACCTTATCCAGGGCTTCATTTTATCCGCCGCGAACACATTCTTGTACTTCCTTTTCGAAAATCCATCGATACTTTTTACTTCATACCGGTCGTTACCCAAAACAGCTGATATTTTATAGGGGCCACTGAATGGAGGGACCAATTTGTTACTTTCGCCAACATTACGTACATTTTTGAGGACCATGACGAGATCACCTACTTTGTACGTTTTAGGTGCGCATCTAGTCTTATCAAACCGTTTCTTCATTGTTTCCTGCTGCTTAGCAATATTGCTCAGTGCATTCTGACGCTCTTCTTCTATATTAGTAGATGTCGCTAAATTGTTAGTGATATCATGCAAGTGTCCTTCCTCTAAATTGATGGTCTGCTTACCAAAAACTATTTGGGCCGGAGTCCTTCCGATCGCCTTGTTAAGCGTGTTGTTTAAACTCCATTGAACTTTATTTAGGCTGCAATCCCAATCACGGTCGTCTTTATCTATGTTTAAGGCCATTAGTGAACTCAAAATTGTTCGGTTATACCGTTCAATTTGGCCATTAGCGCGGGGGGTTGCCACAGCATTTTTCACGTGTTTAATTTGGTTGGATTCAATAAAACGTTTAAATTCATCCGAGGTGAAGCTAGTTCCGCGATCAGAAATGATAGTTTTTGGAGATCCGAACAAACCTATGAATTCGCGAAGTACCAGAATAGACGTTTTGCTTTTAGTGTTTCGTACAGCTTTTAGTACAATGAACTTCGTAAAAGAATCAATGATGCCTAGTATGTAAGTATTTCCTGATTTACTCCTCACAAAAGGACCCAAGTGGTCTATATGCACACACTGAAAAGGTATTTCTGGTTTAGGAATAGGATGCAAATAGCCTTGTTTCTTTCCGGAAAGTTGTTTAGCATAGGCGCAACATACACAGGCTTTTACGTATTTTTTAACAAAATTCGTCATGCGCGGAAACCAGTAATCTCTGCGCATCTTCTCAATCGTTTTGTCAAAGGAAAAATGGCCACTTTCATCGTGACACAATTGACAAATTTTCCACCTAGCATCGCGTGGTACAGCCCACTTTAGTTCTGTACCTACTATTCTGTATATTTTACCATCTTTAATTTGGTAGTTGTTTCGAACGTCTTTTGCTTCTACACAATTCCTGTCTAGAATACACTTTATGTGTACTAAACGGGGATCACTCAATTGCACCGACAGCATAGTCTTTTCATCCAATGATACAATGCTATGTATGGATAATACGTATTCTGTAACATTTGTTTTGATAGGATTTCGACTCAAGCTATCTGCATGCTGTAACTGGGTACCAGGACGAAATTCTATTGAAAAATTGTAATCTTGGACAAGAAGCCACCATCTAGCTATTCTGGGAACAAGATCCCTTTTAGTGAGAGTAGTGCGTAAGGAATTGCAATCCGTGATGACCTTGAATTCAATTCCCAACAAATACACGCGGAAACGACTTAAGGACATAACTACAGCCAATGTTTCTAGTTCGAAAGAATGCAAGTGTTGCTCTTCTGCAGTTGTCTGACGACTGAAATACGCAACGGCACTAAGGGGGGACTTTTCCTCAGATCTTTGTAGCAACACACCACCTATTCCTACTCGACTTGCATCTGTATGTAACTCAGTCAAATGATTAGGATTATATACAGGGTGTCCCGAAACGTGACGTCAAGCGGGCACGGGATGATAGGCTAGGTTATACCGGCTCTAGGAAAAATAAAGAAAAAAATCTATGACACTTGGTTTAGTAATAATAATAATATTTTTGATTTTTTTTTAAATCGACACCCTTGACTAAGTTTTCATGTACTGTACTCACAAATGACCGAATATCGCAGCGTTTTATTTTTTTATGTTATCTCAGAAAACTATGCTTTTGATTGTATCTACTTTTATGATGATCAATATTGGACATTTAGTAAAAAAAAATAAAGTTCGACTGAGTCATGGTCAAGAATTTTTATGTCAGCTAACTTCATCCCTTATTTTCTTTAAAAAACATTACTATAGCATCCTTGGCAAGTTATCTAGAAAAATAGCCCATTTAATCAAGATTTCAAAAAGGTAAAATACTAACTATTTCCTTGTCACATGTTTCCATGAAAAATATTATGAACCATAATGGGTCGTTCAAAACTTGAACTAGGTGAAGTCTAAAGTATGCTATTGTTGGCTAATGAAACAAAAACTGACCGTAGGTTAGTAGCGGTAGCAAATAAGAAATGATCGCTGTTGCTGAGCATTCCATGCCTGGTCGGTTAATGTGATGGGTGACCATTTCGTTTTTTTTTTTCATAGTATCTCCGTACACATGACATTAAGCAGTTGTTCCTAGCTGACGTTGCCAGTAGAAGTCAGCCGCGAATTTTGTTCAGAGGCCTTAAGGCGCCTTAATAACATCTGACTACATGGCTCAATAGAAGCTCTGGTATCCTACTTTTACGGTAAATGCCACATTACGCTTACCATTTTCGTTTAGTCCTCCTTACATACATACATAAACGGCCTATATCCATTCCACAGTTGGGCACAGGCCTCACTTCAACTACAAGGGTGGGCGCTAGGCATACTCTAACACGTGGGCTCAGTTGTAGGGGTGTAAAATCAGTGAAAAAATTATCTCAGATGTCATCAAGCCGCCTTAAGGTCTCCGACTAAGCTTTACGACTGACATCTAGCGATGTCGATCGGGACAAGCTGCTTATCGTGATGTCGGAAAATACATTACTAGTCTAGCAAGAGCAAGATTAAAAACGGAAACAGCTAGCCTGAGATGCCGGTGACTGTACCACGATCTACACTTAGCTCACTGTGCCAACATGTTAGAGTATGACGTTGTAGCAATACGGAATAGTTGCGTTGACCGTAAGCGTGAACGTTGAGCATAAGTAGAGACACTTATGCTCAACACTGGGCACACGCATCGTCTTCTGGAACCAACCGCTTAACGTACCTTTGAAGGACGGAGAAGCTATAAAAGATATTTAAAAAAAATGTTCGGAGTGGACACCCATTTCATTAACCGACCAGGCATGGAATGCTTAGCAACAGCAATGATTTCTTATTTGCTACCGTTACTAACCTACAATCACTTTTTGTTTCATTAACCAATAATAGCATACTTTAGACTTCACCTAGTTCAAGTTTTGAACGACCCATTATGGTTCATAATATTTTTCATGGAAACATGTGACAAGGAAATAGTTAGTATTTTACCTTTTTGAAATCTTGATTAAATGGGCTATTTTTCTAGATAACTTGCCAAGGGTGCTATAGTAATGTTTTTTAAAGAAAATAAGGGATGAAGTTAGCTGACATAAAAATTCTTGACCATGACTCAGTCGAACTTTATTTTTTTTTTACTAAATGTCCAATATTGATCATCATAAAAGTAGATACAATCAAAAGCATAGTTTTCTGAGATAACATAAAAAAATAAAACGCTGCGATATTCGGTCATTTGTAAGTACAGTACATGAAAACTTAGTCAAAGGTGTCGATTTAAAAAAAAATCAAAAATATTATTATTATTACTAAACCAAGTGACATAGTTTTTTTTCTTTATTTTTCCCAGAGCCGGTATAAACTAGCTTATCATCCCGTGCCCGCTTGACGTCACGTTTCGGGACACCCTGTATAGTAAGCACTGGTCTACTGGTGAGGATATTCTTGATTTGTTGAAAAGCCTGTTCTTGTTCATCTCCCCAAAGCCAACCTACATTCGTTTTTGTTAGTGAAGTCATTGGTCGGGCTATTGTGGCGAAGTTCTTGACGAAGCGTCTAAAAAAACTTGCCAATCCGACAAACTGTCTTACCTCATGCACATTTTGCGGAGTAGGAAAAGCAGTTACGGCTTCAGTCTTTTTGTTGCCTGGGCGTACGCCTTTGGCAGATATTTCAAAGCCCAGATATTCAATTTGGGTTTTGAAGAAATGGCATTTTTTGAGGTTAAGTGTCAAATTGGCTTCTCGCAGCAAATCTAAGACTTGCTTTAACTTTTGGACACCTTCATTTATTGTCTTGCTGCCAATGACAATATCATCCATGTAGGCAAGTACACCTGCTATCTTGTGTTTATTTAGAAGGTTATGCACCATTCTCTGAAAAACTGCAGGTGCGTTCGTTAGCCCAAATGGCATTCGATTATATTCAAAATGGCCATCTGGGGTAACGAAAGCTGTTAAGTGTTTTGAGCCCTCTGATACCGGTATTTGATGATAGCCTTGAGTAAGGTCTAGAGTAACGAAAAAGCACTGACCCTGCAGCCGATCAATCTGATCATCTATGAGAGGCATCGGGTACTTGTCTTTCACCGTCTTCCGATTCAAAGCTCTATAGTCGATGCAAAGCCTTGATTCTCCATTTTTTTTCGCAACCAGTATAATCGGGCTCGCGTATTCCGACTCTGATTCACGAATGATGTCGTTAGCCAACAAATCGTCAACAATGCATCTAACCTTTTCTCTTTCCGACATCGACAAACGGTAAGGCCGGTAAGTGACAGGTGTGGAATCATTCAGCTTTATATGCATCTCTGTTGAAAGGGTTTTGCCAAGTTCATTTAATGAAAAGGCAAAACAGTCTCTATATTGGTTTAAAAGGTTAACTAATTCCACCTTTGTTTTTAAATTTAAATTATCATCAATGTTTAGGTCTTGCTCCCGAATGTCTGCAGTGACACTACTTATGCGTCGCACGTTCATCATATATGTACTACCACTACAATTATTCTGATCGTTTTCTTCAGTATTCGATTTTAAATTAGGTACGATTATTCCCCTAGCAACAGTATCACCCTTTTTTAATTGTATAGTGGAACCGTTTAATGCAACTACTATCACATGGCCCATGCCATTATTGAAACTATACAAACCAGGTAAAATTAGATGTTCATGACCTGGGTCAGTTCTAACGTCGGAAATAACGCTTATGAGACCAGAATACGGACTTGCTAAACTAACTGCTACCATTTGGCCACCAACAATGCATTCGTCGTTTGTCCACTTTACAACCAGTGAATTAGTTTTATTGCATACAACTTGATAAAGGGTAAGCTCTGTCTGTTTTATAGGCCCTAACTGATGGCAGTTCAGTTAAGCTCTGACCAATGAGTACGTTAGAAGGTAGTAAAAAATCTGGTACAACATAGACACAAATAGAGACATCGACCAGATCGAGTACAATACGAACATTAGCCTTCCCAATCGGAGTTACTTCACTGTTACCGAAACCTTTTAAAACGGGTAGATCATTTACTGTCAAATTTAAATTTAAAAATTGCGACTGGCTCTCGCTTATCAATGTGCATTCGCTCCCGAAATCTATATACCCCTTCATCGGAATATTATTGACTTTAATATCTTTAAAATATTTCTGATTATTATCTTTTGTTGAATCGATTGTCAAAACTTTTTTAAAACCGTTATTTGCATTAAAATCTCTATTACTTACTCTATTTTCATTACTACTTTTTGTACATTTTGATTCTACATGACCATAGCATCTACACTTTCCACATTTCATTAGTTCTTTGGGACATGCACTCACTACATGACCAAGTTCTCCGCAATTGTAACAATTTAATTTACCAACATTATTTCTTCGAGGGTTGCTGTCTGCTGCGTACCTTTTTGTCCTATCAACTAAGTCCTTTGAATCACCAAAACCTGATCGACGGAGTGGTTGTAAGTTTTCATTCCTACTCGAAATGTTCCGTAAATAGTTTAAGACCTGATCAGGCTCAGTGAATTGACAGGCCTCGACGTTCATTCCGATATTATTATCGAAAATTCCATGAGCAATACAATCAACTGCCTGACGACCTTTTAATTCACAACGATTAATTAACATTATTTTATCATAATAGTACTCCACAAGTGTTTCATTTCGCCTACTTTTCCTATTTAACATTTGTGTTAGCAAATCACCATAATTCTGATTAGAAGGAAAAGCCTTCAACAATTTCTCTCTCCACTCTGCCCAAGTGTATTTGACAGTAGTCAAACCGTCATACCATTTCTTCGCTAATCCTTTTAACTTGGGTAGAGCGTAGAAGATAGTTTGCTTCTGTGACCAACCATATATTTCCGCAGTTTCATCAATCTTAGAAACCCAATCTTTCATCGTCTGAGATTTAGAGTTAGGGTCAAATTCCGTTATGACATTGTGAGCCCCATGGACGGAAGGAATTGACGCAGACGCACTAGTACTAGGCGCGCTCCTACCTTGCAAGGCAGTCACTAGTGTTTGTAGCAATGATTCTTCTCTTAGCGTGTGAGAACGCTTACTACTCTTCCGTGATGGGCTTCTTGAAGTGGAATCATAACGCTTTTTATAATTTTTGCGAGGTCGCTTTGTATGAGACCGCGCGCGTCTATCTCTTGTGCAGGAATGTGTCTCACTACTATGAGATGAATATAATCTCCGCTTACGGCTTATCCTTTCCGAATCGGCGCCAGAAGTCTCAGAAGAACTTCGATACCTCTTCCTCGATCTTCGTTTAGGCCGTGCAGTGCTTCTGACTGAGCTAGCACTACTATAGCTGTCTCGTCTTCTCTTATGATCATGGCTTTTCTTTTCAGCACCAGATAAGGGCAGCGGTGGTGTGTATCGATCAGACATTTTGAAGTATCAGCACAATCCAATCAGTAAAATTTGTTAGTAATCTTATGAATATAGGGAGTGTCCGGGAGGTTGGTAAGGAAGTGTTAGTTTAGTTAAGATACTATTGCTAGGTACTATATTTGGCTAAAATCAAAATAATTATGTTAGCTTGTTATTATATATATATACTTTGATATCCCAACATTCCCAACGGTAACTTTTAAAACATTTAGCTATTTAACAAAAAACAACATTATTTAAACACAATGGTTAACACTAAATAAACACACAATAACATCATTAGAACCACAACCAATGTTATGTAGAAATCCACACTGGCCTTGATTTTACCTCCTTTTAATGTATTTTTTTGTAAATAAATATTTATAAATTTGTTATTTTACAATACACACCACAGTACACATCACAGTAGTTTCAAAGTGAAATTCAAGTATTCATGCAAACCAGAAGCAATTAATATTCTACTCATAGGTTTCCTCACCCAGGAATCAAACTTGTAGAATGTCCCAACCAGCACTTGTTACCACTGTGTCTAATGGGTCACCCAAAGATAAGTAAATAAATCCCTTTAGGTTGACCAAGCTCATCCGTGCTAGCTGATACTTACAGTAAAATGAGCTGCTTGTTTCTACGAAGCATTATTGTATACTTCAACAACAAAAGGGAAGTAAAACCAATGTGCTGCAGAATGACCACTTTATACCTAAATTATCACGTTTCACCCAACTATTTAAGACGTTATTAAGACCACTAGCAAAGAGATCTTATTTTTTCAAGACTTTCCATTTCTTAAAGAAAGTCAATGAAGCTTTAATTGCAACAAAACAATCCGGCGATGTTTATACCGGGAATTTCAATTTAGCCTGCTTCCTCGGCCGATTAATGACTAGTTAAATTACTAGGAACATTAATTTGCAACGATATGGTAGAATATCTAAGGTACATGATATTCGTAGTCTAATAATAAGTGATTGTTATTTTTTTTTTACCTTTATGTCAGGAATTAGCCAACCTGAGAGCGTAAAAATCCCTTGCTTCTGAAATATTATAATTATACACTGTCTTCTGTTAATAATCCTTGTATTTACGTTTTCCAACAAAACTTATTTTCTGATAATTTTTCTGTGCGGTCCGTAATGCGATTACAGTTATGTGAGCGCTCACGGTGATTTCAGGCGTCCCGAATTGAAATATCGCGTCAACAGCGCTCACAGCGCTGTCAGCGTGAAAACCAATTCGGACCGCTTAATAGTGACACATAACCTAACAATTTTTAACTTTTAATTTCTATCATTCCCAGGTTAAATTTGCGGTTCTTGTAGTAAAACTTTCTGTTACGTTATCACAGAAAAAGATTTGTCCCAGCAAAGATTTATTCTGAGGACTATTGACAAAAATATTTTTACGCGAAAATGTCTGTTTGACGTTTCATCTATGAATCTGACATAAGGCCCACGGTGATATCGCTCTGGAGCATTATCGTTGTGAGCGCAATATGGCGCCGTTAGTGACGTCACCCATGACGTCAAGCTGTCTGACGTTAGATGAATGTCAGCGCGATATCTCAATTCGGGACGCTCTGTGAGCACGCTGTTATCGATTTTGACCCAATTCGGACCGCACAGTTTAACGAATCAATATGAATGCTGTCAATCAATCGGTCCACAGATTATCCCAGTCACACCAGGTGACAGGTGCGTTCGGAAACAAATATTGCCTATTGATTGATTAGATTCCTATCGATTTTGACAAATCAACAATTAAAATTTAACACATATTGGACATTTTTAACACATGTGTAAAAAAAAGTGAGTTCATCGTTATATTTTCGATCTTGACTTAATTCGGAACGCACCCTTAGTAACATAAAACTAGGGGTGCTAAAATCTTAAATATTCCCGTGTCAGTGTGTTGCCAAACTTCTCCGAAACAACTTGACCAATTTAGATCAAATTTTATAGCTGTTTGATAAGTCTGAAGTCGCGGGCGGCTAGTAATATATAAAAATACAATTAGAGAGCGTCGTGGCCTAACGGTTAAATGCTAGGACCCCAGGGGGTCACAAGTTCAAATCTGGTTGTTCAATGTACACATTGATACCTATTGTGCAGTTCCAATGTTGCGCCTCTTCTCCCTCAGGCGACCTCTGAAAACCATCGTCGTGCCACTGCGGCATATGCTGAGTGGAAGCCTTTTTGACACATTTTATATTATTTTTTTCTATGTTTTACTTTTTTATGTCTATTTTGTGTCAAATAAATTTCTCTTTTCTTTCTATTGTAATTTACCTGTCGATCAGCTCCCTTTCCTTGGAGACGGCCACATCCCGGTTGGCCTGCAGCCGCGCCTGCAGCGCAGGGTCGGAGTCAGCCGGGTCCTGGATGCTGTCGCTCTTGACCAGGCTCAGCAGGTCGCGCCATTCGCGCCGCTGGCGGCTCTTTTGGAGCGCTCGTCCGCAGTACGTGAATAGAGTTCGTGCTGGCGAACAGATTCATAATAGCATACATAACATAAACGGCATATACAGGGTGGCCGGGTAAAATTTTGATTCCTCATATCAAGGTGTATCCAAACCACCGCCATGTATGTTCTATGATACGCTGATAGGTTACGACGACCACGATTAAGGAAAAAAACATAAAAATAATTCTAGCTCGTAGACTAAGCAAAATCGTAGAACATACATGGGTGTGATTTGGATACACCTTGATATGTGGAATCTAAATTTTAGCTTTGGACGTTAACTTCCCGTTCACCCTGTATACGTCCCACTCCTCACATCAACTATGAGGTGAGGTAGAACGAGCCATACTCCAACAAGCCGGATTCTTGGAGGATTTAAATCCAAAACCAGCCCTGACTTCACAAAAACTTAATAGGTATTATATTAATAGAGTTTTGTAATCCATATTTTTATTTCGTAACATTGCTACGTTTTTTATTAACATACTACGTCTTGTTTCATTGGAGATCTAATTTACAGTAGTCATAATTTAGTTTTAGAAATGCTGAAATGTTTTGTTTAGCTTTTAGGCTGGCTGGTAGAGAATGCATCTTGCACCTTCCAATAAATGCAATGAAGAAAGGAAAAATAAAATAAATAGGTATCATACCTTCTGCCATGACTTTTTGCTTGCTCATGCCCATTTTCCCATCGATGTTAGCGCTCTGCACACATTCAACCACATCATTGAAATCTGGGAAGTGAGGTTGCCCATCGCTACCTATAATAATAACAAATTGATCATTTCTCACCACAAGTAAAAAAGATAATTGTGTAAACTCATTTTGTGTGTAAATAATTTAAAAATGTCATTCGGCTTAGTTCTTTGCTCTCAACTCAAACGACTACAGTCGCAAAGAAATTGAATTTTAAACATACCATGAGCGAAGTGAGTTTTGGCACCAACCAGAATAGGTACCTAATCTTTTAGGCCGGTGTCATCCTCTTAAGCAAGAGGTTACCACAGAAAACCAGCGTTATGGCTTTTTGTCACACAGTATCTGAGTGGTAATCATTTTGGTTCATGTGCCACCCAATTTTGAACGAGTCTAATAGTTTTACTATACTTTTACTCCGTTTTAATGTTTCTTTTTATTTTTATATCGTGTGAACCAAACATACTTTATTCTATTTTACTTAAATCAAGTTTTTTATGCATTGATGTTGTAAATAAGTTACCTATGTTTGCATTGATGAATGCCTCAAGCTGCTTCATAGGCAGTTTCATCTGCTCGTTGGCCGCAGTGAACCGCACCTCACGCCGCTTCACTGGATTTTCGTTCATCAAACAACATAGCACTTGGTACAAGTCCACTATTTTGGCTTTGTAACTGAAAATAAAAACATGACTCAAGCAGGCTTCATGAGAAAGCAGTGGGCGGAACCCTCCTCATGAGTTCTCGCCTTGGCGTGGCGAGGGGGCGTAGTACCGGTGGAAGGCTTCGTGCCACTTACCGTGTTCCCCTGCTATGGACGATTAGAGGGGTAGTAGGTGTTTTAGTCGGCAAGGCCACAGTTGATACCACCTTTCCAGTGGAGAGTCCGACATAAACCGTCCGTCCCCCGGTGGACGGGTATGCGTGAAGCATTTCCCCTACTAAAAAAAAACTAAAAAAAGTCAGTGGGCGGGGCAAACAGCATGGGTAACTGATAGCCGTTGGGGCCGAAAAGTACTCGAATTCGAATGCAAACGCAGTGTGAAGTTTGCTGGTTGATGAATGAATTTACTAGCTGTCCTGACAGACGTTGTTCTGTTATCAAACTTCAGGTTGATAGGTAGAAATGGTTGCTAAGAGAAAACTAAATTGTGATTTTTACTAATATTCCTAGCGTTTTTTCATGTTTACTCACCTTTCCAACCTTCCCTGAACTTCTACGAATATTTCGAATCCAAAATAAGCCAAAAGGGCCCAGCCGTTTCAGCGAGATTAACGAACAGCCATCCATTTTTATCTATAGAGATTCATCCATCTGATGAGTTAAAGGGGCAAGGGGCCTCAAACGGTATAGATACGCGGTGACATGACGCCCTGGAAATATGCTCCACGGCGTGACAGGCTACTTATTACCAGTCATATGTTTGCTGACTTACCTGCTACATAGAACATAAGGAGAAAAAGCTGTGTCAGTGTCCACCTCCTGTTGCTCATATTTTAAAACAAGCTCTTTGTAATGAGCTATTTGGTTTTCAATTGCTTGTATTCGAGCCTCAGTAAACATTCCAGGTTCAAACGGATCCAAGGCATCTTGTGGCGCTGGGACTGTTTTACAATTAATATTCTGTTGTGAATTCAAACTGTTTGTCTCATTAATTAATTCGTCATCTGAAAGGTCAATTGTAGTTGCTTCTTTTACAGCATCAATAACAT
Source organism: Udea ferrugalis (assembly GCA_950022985.1). NCBI lineage: Eukaryota > Metazoa > Arthropoda > Insecta > Lepidoptera > Crambidae > Udea > Udea ferrugalis. The sequence continues at coordinate 3,362,972 of OX465532.1, read as the reverse complement.
TATTACTACTTTTGCTTGGGTTATTATCTTCAGCAGAGCAATGAATTGTATTTAAACCTGTATTTTCTTTCTCTTCATCTTTTGGTACAAACTCGACAGCGACATTGTCAACAACTTCAAATGTTTTATCGCCAACACTAACATCCGCACTGTTTTCATTGTTGGGATTAGTTTCATCGGATACTCTTTGATCATCACTTATAATTTCTATCTCATCTTTAATTTGTACATCATCATCAGTCTCATTTTCATGAAGTAGATTAACACTTTTCGGTTCATCAAGATTCACAATCGGGACTTCAAAACCGTCTGAATCATCAGATACTACAATTTCCGTAATTTTTGCATTACGTTTCCTATTTTTTCTTATTCTCATTCTGATCTTTTCTTTTTCTCTCATCTTTTTAGTAATTTTCGTACGGGCTCTGTGAAAATCTGAAAAACAATTAATACCATGTCCATTGTTGATGCAAAATCACAAAATGAGCTTTGGTAAACAAAAAACATACAGTCAAAAGTCCCTTTTTTCAATTCCTATGTCGTCACATCCTGTGCAGTAACTGTGAGTCAGGACGAGAAAAATTATAGCACGTGACAATTAAAAACCACAGAACATAATGAGTTATTTCATTACTCCTGACTATAAAATACCTGCATTTCAGATTCGAACATCAAGCATCTTTTATCAGCTATCCAGTGTTCACAGGATGTCACCTTTTTTTTTTAAATGACTACTGCTGTGTGGCCTCAGATGGCCTTGACAGCTTTACCGGACTGTTGGGTGAGCGCTTAGGGCTCTCAACCTCAAATATTTAGAGTAACCCCAGAGTGGGGTCAGAACCTCGGCTTAGGGCGTTACTTGGAGAGGGCAATCGGACATATGTTTGGGGAGAAAAACGACCTGGCACATGCCGGTATCTATTATCGGGACAAAGGATGTCACCTGTCATATATTTTGTTTCATCACATCTAGCTGAGCTAGTCAAACACAGAGCATACTTACTGTACTGTGGTGGTGCACAATCAGATCCAACTTTCATTTTATCTTTGTTGAGTTTTATACTCTGACATAAATCGGAGATAAGACTGAATTTAAAATACGGCGCATTTTCTAAATTACAGATGGCTCTCGATATTATTGTCTTCAACATATCTGACTGCTGAAATTTAGCTGAACATTTTTCATAAATTGGTATCAATGATCGATTAAAAGCACGATGCATGTTTTCAGAGCTATCCAGTTCCAGACACTTGTCAATAAACTCTCCTAGCAGTCTGTTTTTTTTCATTATTTCATCATATCGGCCAATTTGTAAATCTGATATCTCTACCACATCGTCACTGTTGTCATCATCCAAATCAATAATTGTTTCCATCTTACTCCTGTGAACAATGCATATTAAAATGTTATCTTCATTTGTTTTCTCTATTGTCTACAGACAGCACTTGTGCCATCTTTTGGTTTGATACCAAGAGATTAATATAAAATGAGTCGATCAGAATCCAAGGTGGCCTAACTATAATATGAAAAAGCCAGATTTGATTCTACACTACTGAAATATTCAAATTTTAATGTAAATTGGAATGTTTTATTTTAAACTAGCGACCTGCCCCGCTTCGCACGGGTGCAAGAGGATGTTATTTTACATATAAACCTTCCTCTTGAATCACTCTATCTATTAAAAAAAAACACATCAAAATCCGTAGTGTAGTTTCAAAGATTTAAGCATTCAAAGAGACATAGGGACAGAGAAAGCGACTTTGTTTTATACTATATAGTTATTATTGTTTTATGATATTTACTTTTCACTATTTCATATAAAGGAATCCCTTAATTACTATTTTTATTGCTGAACTATTACAAAATGACTATTGGAAAGAGAACTGAGATTTTGTAAATTTTGCTTTTTGCTAAAATGTACCTACCACAAGTAAAGAGACCTTTTTATTTTGTTAAATGGCCCTCGCTGATATGGCAACAACTTTGGGTCCCAAAACCCATCCTCTGGGGTTACAAATACGACATAGATCGCGCAGAGTTGGGCCATATATTCCAAAATAGCCAATGTTCGTTGCTTGGGTAAAGAACTCTAGTGGAACTTCAATGCCATACTAACAAATAAAATACTAAGTTCAACAAACTTACGGCATAATAATAAGACCAGAGAAAGATGGATTCGTTTTTCATCAGCATGTATGTTATTTGTCCAGCCAAATAACTACTATATAGCCGAAAGTGTGGCTGTGGGAAGGGAGGTTTTAGCTCAATAAATTTGAAAATGAGGATTTCATACCTTGCCTAAATTAAATAAACCAAGCCTTAGATCTCAAGTTAACCTGCATTTTATATTAGAAATAACTCACCAAGTTTCATAAAACTAAATTAAAAGTAATAATTTAAAAAATAGGGCTTTTCCATCAATTGAAAACGCAATGGTTTGGCAACAACAATTTGTTTTATTGACAGACCTGACAGTTGTCACTTGTCATTTCTGACAACAGCCGGAAAATGACATTTTTGCTTCATAAAAGTTGAGCGGCATTCCAAAACGGGTGATGTACTACCACTGTACTACATTATTAACCTATGATTTTAGAAAAGCTTAAAATATTTTCATGAATGTTTCATGGAAAATAATAGTTGCATTGACTGAAAGTAGTGAATGCAACGAACAAAACATTAAAATTACACAGGATTTGTAAATGTGGGCTTGTAAAGTCTACTCTAAATTGGTTACAAAAAAGGAAGATTGTGCGTTACGTCATAAAGGTCGTAGCTCATTATCCCGGTACTGCAACTGCACGGCTCCGATCAATCTCCGAACCAGCAAATTATTTTGCCATTCAAGAACATTTTTGTAAGGCGTACAATATATTTTGCAATATTATTAGGAAAAAGCCAACGGCGAGAAGCTCCTGTCAGTCCTGTCAGTGCGCCAACAGCGTGCTTACAGCGAGCCGGCTGAGGGCTTACTACTACGCGCTGGCCGCTGATCAGTAGGGATGTTCGATGCTTCTGTGAATCGGTACTAAGCTGAACGACCCAGCCGATTTTTGGATTGATACAATAGCTTTTGATCCGTTGATAGATCGAGACACGTACAATGTGGATCAGTGGTAGGAACGTCTATGCCCTCAACGTCCTTCCGCGTTTGCCATCCACACTATCTATAAAAACTTTTATAGATTGACCAATAAAAAAAACCTGTAGTTCTAGGACACGGACGTAAAAGAAAACGACTTTCTTTTACGTAAATAAAACGTCTTTTTTTACGTCCATGGTCTAGGATTGTTGAAGTACGGTGTGGTTCGTAATAGTTGATTTGTGGCCTGAGCCCGCCAGTGACACGACGCTGCTGTATATGCATTCATTTATAAATTTATGCTCAACATAAATCATTGTGCCAAGTCATCTTGGCACTAATGATACATACTACGTATCATAGTACCTAAATAGTGTGTGGCACTAATGGCAGTCTTAATGCCGACTTGATTACTACAATGTTGGACCCGTCACGAGCCTCAAAGTTAACTATGCGAGGGCAGGGTGCGCAAGATTGACCTCACCTCTCGTCCCGCTGACACCCAAAACTGTGTTCACAGCCGCCATTGTGTTTGAATCAATCTAGATGTCGACAAGTGATGACTTACCCCCTTATTCATAAAAACTTAAGCAGCTCTTCATCAACACTTTAAATTTGTATCGCAATATCACTGTCATTCTTGTTGCTGCCGCCATTTGCTAGGAAGTGAAACGTCAACTTCAGCGTTGCGTTTGTTTTTATGAATAAGGGGGTAGGTATTTAGGTATCTATTAAAAATGTAGAAGTAAGTTTGCAATTCTCAAACGTCGTACTTATCGATCACGCATGCGCATGCTCGCGCACATAGGATCACGCCCAACGGAAAGGTTACTGTTGGGTCCAACTGCAAAATAGTAGGGTCTACCCAAGGACGTTAAAGGAAACTTTAAACGTTCTTGGGTCTACTTAAGTTGTCCAGAGAGGTAGTAGGGGGGAACAACCTACATTCAGAATAGAACAGTAGAAAAACCATTGTACAGATAAATATTTATTTATTTAGAGAGGCCAATTTAAAATAATTGTTATTATGAAATTCTTCGCAACATTAAAGACATTGGCTCGTTGCTGTTATCACTAATTCTATACTTTATAAGTGAATCTCTTACTTTAAGCCTTAATTAACAAATACAAGATTTCTAATGTACAATAAAAAAAATACTAAATGTAAGTAATAAAAATGCAGTCGCAAAATGAGATGGACAAATGGTGGGGACAAAAATAAAATAACACAGAATGTAAGTGGTAGATATTTCGCAATGGGCAAGTTTTTCATAGACGAGAATATTCTTGAAATATTTTGATTCGGGTTAAATCGCACCGAGAAGTCGAGAAAAATCGAATGTCGAGAAGTTTATCGTTCAAAAGAAGTTCCTATAGGTACTCGGACTTTTAATTAAGTGAAACGAAATGACAAAAAATGACAATTTTTTCAAGGAAAAGACAGATTTTTTAGCCAACACCAAAAAATTCAGACTCTTCAAGAAAATTCTGTAAAACAATCTGTCATTTTACTGCATATTAAAAATCTGAGTATGGGTACATTTCAGAGGCGGACACACCAACCTTTACAGAGGGGCACTTCATGCTGCTGAAACAAGACCCATTTTGCAATAGTTTTGTAAAGGTTGATAGGAATCCAGATCGAGTGATCAGCGGCGCAAATTTTAAAACTTTTATAGACAGCCAGCTATCTACTTGAACGACGGATCTCCATAATGAAAACTGAAAACCTTCTCAAATCAGATTATTATGATTTTAGCCTTCTTGTAAAAAAACTAATTCACGCTATTGCCTTGATGCGTTACCGTAGCTTTCGTATCTTCGTTACCTTAAGAAAAATGAGTTTAAAATTTAGACAAAACGGACCTTTATCTTACAATTTACATGAAATCCAAGTATATCCATTAAAAATGTTGAAATACAGAAATATAATGGACTACATATCTCAAAGCACCATGGTGGTAGCATTGACCTAATTCTAATAATATTTTCATGTTCTTTTAATGTACAATTTCTAATTCTTAATATTCATAAGTTTTCGAAGTTTTCTATTTTACAATCACAAGCATCATAAAATCTAATATTTTTACCGAACACTTTTGAATTTGAGGCCCGTATTCTAGAATATTACTCTACGTACTACGTAACTTGTACTCGAGTAGAGAGAGATGTAGATAGGCAGAGGCGTAACATAACATATAATAACTTAGCATACGCTGACGGTTACATCCGAAACAGCCTAAAGTCAGAGGCACGCCGACCGCTGCCGTCTTGGTGAACGGAACATTCGGAACCCCACACTTATCACGGCGAATTTGTACCCCGTGGGCGAGGGGCGAGCCTACCGCCGTCATGAACTGCTTAACCACTGGTCTTCAGCGCTCTCCCTTTTGACGAAACCCTTTTCTCTAATATATTCTTGCTAGTCCTTACACGCTGAGGCCAAGGCTCTTCTTTCCAGGGCCATTTTCCTCAACCTGCCCGGCCTCTATTGTGTTACGCTACTAGTTTAATACACGACAAAATTTCTTGCTTAGTTCGTTCATAATGAAAAACCTGACTGAAAAACCTGTTCGTTCAAAGTGAAAAACCTGTTGTAACATTCTTAAAAACAGGCCGACTAATAATTATCTCCTCTTTTCTGGAAATGAAAAGAGTTACTCTACTGAGAGGAGAGAGATTAGTTTTAAGACCAGCATAACAGGATCCTCAGTTATGTTACATTTCTTCCGCCTGCCCAAAAATCAACTATAGTCTATTCATGATTTAATTGTAATTGAATCATTCTATAAGTTTTTGCACACTGATCTTGAATCAGACATTTGATTAGCATAACGATTTTAAATGCTTGTAATTTAAAAGTAATTAGATAAGTTGCTATAATATCTTGCCCCGTCTCCTCCAGTTTTCACCATCTCATCTGAAATGTAAAAGTTTTCATTTAATACTGGTATCACACTTAACACCAACACAGTTTTTAACTAGTAATCATGAACAATTAATTGATAATACATAAAATAGACTAGAATTTATCTGGACATTATTCCACACAGCGCCATCTAGCCCCAAGGTGAGCTAATTAAAGCCCATTTTTATGGGGTACTAGACTACGAATAAACATACCTAAATGCTTTTTCTTTTGTAGATACATACATACTTAACATACATAGTATAGGTTCATGCACACAAATGTTTGTCCTGTGCGGGGATCGAACCCGCGACCTTTGGCGTAGTAGCCGACTTTTAAACAATACCACCACATCGGTCGTCAATGATTACATTTTCTTTTTCTTTATTCCTTTCAGAGGGTCACAGACTGGGTGCCTCAAGACGTAAGGCGTCCTGGTGGCAGGCCGAAAATGCGATGACGGGACGAACTGGACTCATCTTTGTGCAATTGGCGGGAAATAGCACAGAATCGGCAGCAGTGGAAGGGATGGGAAGGCCTTTGCCCTGCAGTGGGAAATGACAGGCTCCTTATACAAATATTCCTTTCAGTGGAAGCGATCTCGTACTCACCGGTTCGCCTAGGCGGCTAGTCGGCAAGCGGCTAGTCGGCTAGTCTGCGCGCGCGACGTGTCGGCGCTGGAGCGCAAGCGCGAGGTCGTGTTGGAGCGCCTGCGTGCGTCGCGCCACGTCCGCTGGGACCACCGACCGGAGACCGTTCACTATGTCTTTTGTTTTACCTGCAATAACCCAATGATTTAAAAGAGAGATAGATACGTTATGTCAGTACTGACGCGAAGTCAAAAATTGACTCCTGGCGTACGCACTTATCATTTGAGCGTGTGTACAAGATAGCATGATTATTTACTAGAGCGTAAACGAGACAGATGCATGTTGCGCAGTGTTGTCTCAAACTGTCAATGCTTTGCTCAGGTGGGCAAGTCCTGATTTCGGGTGCCACTTCTTTAGCACAAGTAACCTATCTACGTATTTGTATTATAATATCATTGCAATAACTATAGTTCAGCAACAACTGATTACTCTACAACACTAAAAAAACTGCAGAAAATCATCTACCGGAGGTTGTCTGGAAGAGATCGCTTGGAAGCGATAAGACCGATATATACAAGCGATGTGCTTTTACTGTTTCTTGATGTTTGTATTTTTGTGCAATAAAGATTATTTATCTAATGTGGCCACTTTCGCCATTTCCATGAAGAAAAAGTTTAGTTTTTTAAATGTATACAATTCTAACCTTAAAACTTTCAAAGATATATAAAAATATATTTTAAGAATACCTACCTCATAAGTTTTACAAATACTTACCAAAATAAATATCATTGAGCGTATTTCTAATCTTGTTCTCCATGTCTTCAACCATGCGACCGATGTTTATGATGTGAGGTGTCACATCACTGACTGCAGAGTCCTGCTCAGCCTATAACAACCAATTATTTTGATAGTCTTCTCTAATATCATTCACTAAGAAGAAAAGATTATTAAAGGAACATTTTTCAACCTGGTAAGGTCATAACTTGAAAGCATAATCAGCTTATGTGATAGGGACTAATCCCTAATATTTTGATGCTTTAGTCCTCAACCAAAAGTTACAAGAAATAATTGCCTTCGAGTTTCTATTTTTGTTATGGCCTATGATACCCACTGTACAAGCATTGAGTAGTAAAGGGTTTGTTCATGTCTGTAGGACATTTTAACATACACTACTTTTTTTAACATTATGATACCTGTCTAGTCAGGCTCCCTCCTAAATTCATGGTACCACTCCCTTCCTTGTTGGTTTGGAGCCACAACATGGCAGTGGATGTCAATTTATAGTGTGCGTTGCGGCCAGAACTCTTTTCCACCACTTCAACAACGTGAATAGAATCCCAGCAGCCTTTTATCTTTTGGGAACCATCACCTGCTTTCTTTATCAAGATGACTCCTAGAATGAAAATGTGCCTATGATTAAGAACAATCATTTTTAGATACAAACAAACATACTTTTCTCGTGAGTTATAGGTGTTTACAATATTGAAGATGTTAGACAATAAAAATGTGAGCTTTATCTTGCCATTCGGGCATACAACACAGGAATTTTTCTAAACATTTACATGTGTAGTGTTTTATAAACTAATACATTACATTTCGATCTCATTACGATTATGTAATAAATAAATGTTGTAAGACCCTAGGCTTTATAACACGACATACTAAAGGCTTCAAACAGTCCAAAAGCTTCGTTTATTTATATAAGACGCTTGTCAGGAGTGTATTGGAGTTTAACACGGTTATCTGGTCACCCTTTTATGAAGTTCATATTGAGCGCTTGGAAAAAGTACAGCGAAAGTTTTTAAACATACTGGCTTACCGACGTGGATTGCGCAGAACTGTCAGAAGTTACCAGGATAGGTTGAGATTGTTCAACATACAGTCTCTAGAGTCACGTCGCAAATATTTTGACCTTATATGCCTACACAAAATTGTTAATGGTAAGATTGATTCTCCTGTGCTGCTTTCTCTTTTGAATTTTAATATTAAATACAGGACCCGTAACCCTAAACCTTTTAACCTGCAAGTGTATACCAACAACACATCATTTTACAATCCTATCATCAGGATGTGTCGCACCTACAACGATTTAGTCAATTCGCATAAGGAAATGGACATATATTTTATCGGGCTTAACATGTTTAAAAGACATGTGCTGCAATGCATGAGTGGCGCGTTTCTTTGAGTATTTGTATGTACCTACCGTATACTGTTTCTTGTTGTTGTTTTATTTAGTTTTAATTTCTTTTTAAAATTCAATTTCATATCACTCATTTTTAATGCTTAATACTTAGTTGTTGCAAGGTGTGTTATCGGATTGTTCAAATTGTATTGCTGTGTGTACATGTTTTAGTATTACAGTCTGGAACAAAACTTTTATGTAATAAACTTTGTGCTTATGTTGACTGTTATATGTTATGTATACCAAATAAAATAAATAAATAAATAAATATAAAAACTAAATTTAATTATATTACAATAACAAAATATACTTTTTACAAATTATATTGTGGTAGTTGGAATAGGTTCTTTTCTTCATTTGTTATTGAATTTAGTTTGTCTCAAAATAAAATATATTTTTTGTGGCTTCAGTCAGCAAATAAAAGCACTTATTTACTAATAATAGGAATATTGTTTGTTTTCACAGTCTTATGTACTTTATTATCTTAATTCAAATATAGATAGACACTTCAGATAACTAATATACTTTTTATCAGCTACCAAAATAGATTTTTACTGACACTCCTATTTACTAATAAACAATCCTAACAAGTTATTTAACCAAATTAGAGATTGTAAATGTATGGAAACAATAAACATTTAATCAATCTAGAACATCATTAATAATTTAAATCTTTTTATCTGTTATTTCGACAAAAAGTCATGCCGAGAACAGATATAAAGCAAGTCAATTCACTAGATAATTATAAGATAAATTAGTTAATAGCAATTCAATTATCAATAAAAAAAACAAGCACCCAAAAACACTGTTTCAATAGTGTAGTTCAATGTATGTATTTTGTTTCAAAAATACTTTTCAAGGTTGTTTATTAAGTGAATAAACAAATGTAGAAAAGCAATACACACATATTTAACAATAAAATAAAATATGATGTTAATGGAAAAGTTCATTTGATTTTATTATACAGGCTATTTAAAAAGAGATTGAGAAAGTGTGGTTCAACTTTATCAACACGATAAGCCCTAAAAAATTGAAAATATACTTTTTCTTATTACCCCAGTGTATAATCAAAACCAGGTAGTTGTGAAAAGCAATTACCTGACTATTCAAATAATATGCAAAGAAATCTGCAGCAATTAAAAAAATGTGATAATTACATTACACTCTTCCAAAAGATCTAACCTAGTTTCAATTGGCAATTAGTGCATAACTTTTGAATAACAATGTGGAGAAACAGCTGCATAACTTAGCAGTCACATTTAGAGAGGACTCACTGTTTTTATTTAAGTGTCTGGTTTCTATCACAGATAGTAGGCAGTGCACACAGGATGTAATAGATAAAATAATTGTCAGAGTGAGAAAACAAACCTGCAAAGCCATGGTCCATGTCCCATAAGTAAACGGAGCTCACACCACCCTCAAAATACATTTCCCTGTACTGGTCAAATGCATAATTGGCCTCAATCTCCAACTTCCTCAACTTTTCTGAGGGCATTGACCCATCTTCCAGTGGAGGGTCGTATGTGTTCGACCAAGGCGACCTGTAGGAGTCTCCGTCGCGATTGTAGTCACACAGAAGGTAGTCCTTCCCATTACTACGGTCCTGGGCAATCTTCAAAGGCTGATCAACAGACGACAAGAGATCCTCGCATAAATTTGGCACGAGATCTATTAAATCGGTCAGGTTCTTCTCGATCTGTTGAGGCGGTAGCCTCCGCATCAAGTCCAACGCGCAATCCATTTGTTGTTCAGTCTGAAAATTCAGAGAAACGGGTCATAATCTACTAAAACCTGACCATTAGTCATCAGTGCTGTGATGGCACGTAAGCAGTAAATGAATAAACAATTTGTTAAAATAGACTATTACCATATTAATACACGTTTTATAAATGCAATAACTAAATGAAACAAACAGAAAACCTAATTTATTCCGAGAAAATAATAGGTAACAACTGTAAATTGCAAACAGCACGATTTGACAGTTTTGACTTTTGACAAATGGAGTTACGTCACAGATAAGATACATTCCCGGTTTAGTAATTTCAGTAAAAAATGTTCAACAAGTAAATATCACAATCACATAGGTACCTTAATTATAAATGCGCATTGGCTGCAGTTTTTAAAGCACATTTTCTCACGTTTTACAAATAAAGTTTGACGCATTATGAAAGTTAATTTTCGCGTGAAACGGACTAAATTCTACTTTGGGCGGAAACAGCTGGCTACGTCATGAACATTTTTTGCTATATGTTGGCCAACCTCGAAGACGCCGGTATGGTCAGTCTACTCATTCACTGAATAAATTCCTGTAGAAAGAGTGAGATAGACTAGAATTTGAATTAATATTTATGGGTTGGACCATCTGCTTCGTAGTAAACGTCAAGTTTTGTCATTCAGACAGAAGTTGAAGTAATGTTTTGCTAAACTTTTGTTGATATTACTTTAATTCTGTTGGCATTTAGTGATATTTACTTTCACACATTTGCCAATGGGATCGTGATCCAATTTACAGAGTAATAACTTGGCTTTATTGTGATAAAGTCAACATTCCAAAAGGTTTGTACTCTATCCAAACATTGTAATGAATCACCTTACGGGAATGTCTTTTGCAATTTAACACCGTAACAGGCATTTATTGTCTAAAACAGGAAATGTTTTACTTATTGTGGCTATGGCAAATACTAGCTATACCGATTACAGGACTGTGTTGTGTAGTTGTAACGTTGTAGAGGTTATATCCAAGTTATGAGTTGATGAAACCATAGAAAGTTATAATGCACTCATTTTACTTGGTTATTGATTGCAGTTATTGTCAACTAAGACAAGCTAGTACTCTTGTCAGGTGAAGTAGATTACCTTGATGCCTTTGTTGAAAATATACAACTATTAACAATTCTAGCAAGGCAAGGAGATGTTTTGTTTATGGGTGGAGGGAAATCTGTGTTTTGTTAACAGATTGTAAAGCTGCAATAGATGGCTTGCATTCTGTGTGTACTCATATGGAATGTATGACTCTCCTATCCTTAGCCCTTTTCAAGAGAGCTGTAGACCTGTAGAATTATTTATAATGGCAAATAATGGGATATTGTTGCCATAATAGATTGGTCTGTACCACATCCTGAATAGTGAACAAATAGCTGCTCATCTCAGCTGTATTGATGTCCAAATCTATTCTTTCTGCAGCAAAAAGTAATCACATTGTTTTCTTTTCAGATAACATACCATTCCAAAAGAACATTCCACTTATATTTTATTAAAACGTAGAACTGGCCTGACATGATGCCGACTCAGCTTGTGAATCAGGACAATCATGCGAACGACATTCGTGTGAAGACGGTGTACAGCGGTGATGTTATGATAACTTACATCAAACATAACATCACGCTTGAGGAGTTTACCCAGGAGATGGTGGCAATATGCCGCTTCCTGCCAGACCAGGTAAAAATGTTATTCAAATAACATATACTAATAACAATAGGCTAGATGACTGCATTTTTTTTTAGTTGAACCCAAGTTTGCAGGCTTATTTTGGCCTCATTTTGAAATCAATTGTTATTTTTGGGGAACATAAAAAACTATGCAAAATGACTCATAGTCACCCACCCTATTACAGATATACATAAAAATGACAATTTAAGAGTGCTGGTCTGTACATTTAAGCCAGTTGACTAAAGAAGAATAACTTCATAGTTCACTAACCCTTAGAATCAAATACTTCCAATATCTGTATGAATATACCTACTACAATTCTAACAGTATTGCTGCCTTGTTCTGCAATACTTTATGGCAAACAGCAAAAGAGAGAAGATAACAAACTCTTCAATTTGAAAGCTTTGTAACTTTATGAAACACTAGTATTATGATACTTTGTATGTATTTGAGGCTGGAGATTTTTCCATTTATGGGGCCTTTCTCAAGTTGAGTAGACCAGAACAAAGTGAAAATTGGAATCTACTCTCTGAGTGAGTGTGATGTTGTTAAAGTTCTACTGGTAGGAAGCATTATACATTTATGGGATGATATTAGAATTCATCTGTTTGTGAATAATTTTGTGGTTAAGGTTATTCTGACCAGACTGGTCCAGGCCATATGGCTACAAAACAGATGTGAACTGTGGATGGATGGATGGACAGGTGTGTGTTGCTCTTACAACATCAAAACTACTGAAGGGATTTTAATGAAACCACAATAATAATAGCTTAAACATCAGAATAAGACAAAGGGTACAATTAATAACATTATTTCACTTATTTATAAAAAAATAAAGTTCACGCTGACAAAGTCGCGGGCTGTCGCTAGTCACTCATTGTTTGTTCATTGTGGTTTTTTGGTTACCAAGATTCGCCACTTTCACCTATACTGAAGCTTTTAAATAAATACAGCCCTGTCTAACAATTCATGTCTTGATCAATAAAATAATACTATGATTATATTTCCAGGTGTTTACCATGAAGTGGGTGGATGAGGAAGGTGATCCGTGCACAATTTCTACGCAGTTGGAGCTTGATGAGGCTCTCCGGTTGTATGAGCTGAACCGAGACTCAGAGCTAACTGTTCATGGTAAGTACCTTGAAATATGAAGTTTTAATAAACAGCTTCGAATTTCTTTTGTCCTTTCTTGGTTCATTTGAAACCAATGGATCCTTTATCTACTATGTAGGTATGTACATTTTACTTATCAATATATCATATTTTTTACTGAAAGATAACTTTATCCTTGTATACTTAAGAATATCACTGAACAGTGGACATTATTCCTCACAGCGCCATCTAGCCCCAAATTAAGCAATTCAATTCTTGTGCTATGGGATACTAGACAACAGATAAACATACTCAGATACATTATACATAGGAAACACCCAGACTAGTACAAACAGAAAAGTTCATGCACACAAATGTTTCTATTGTGCTGCGATCGTACCCGCGACAACTGGTCTAATAGTCCACTTCTTAACAAATCTGTTGTCTTTATATGTATACAAAGATGTTGTTAAAGGTGATGCCTCTTGGCGTTATGCTCTACGACGATATTGTCTTCTGTCTGTGCTAAAACCTACCTGAAATTTCCCAATACTATGTACTGCTTTCTTATTTTTTCCAGCCTCCCAGATTCCTGATCCAACCTGATAATCATCATTCCCTGTTTCATAAAACCTATCCTTTCCTCAAGAGAAGAAAAGTACTGAAAATCAAAATTCTTTATCAAAATTATTTGTAGTGGCAAATGTGCTTGATTTATAGGGATGGAAATTTCTCGTTCTCGCGAAAACGAGATTGGATTCCCTAATATAAACTTAACCTTGATCTTACTCAAGGTGCAGCAGAATGGCCACCATATTATGCAAAGGGCAAATGCTGAGTACCTGATTATTTGGTGCTACATTTGTGTTTTCTTCTGCTTATTTTTCAATTTGCAATTTTGTGTACTTGTTTCGAAACAACACTGCCATTCCCTAAAAGCATTCTTACTGACTTTAAATCGCAATCTTAACTCGTGTACCGCAGCCGTCATAAACGCAGCTAACCGCCAACATACGCCAAACGAACGCAACACAAACAACGATAATCCTGTTCAAGCGGGCCACGTATTCAATTAACGGAATAGGCCCTGAATTGCCGTTCATAACGCTCGCAAAGTTAATTAAAATATCCCTAATTGCGCAGCGACAAACGTGGCGAACAAACTCAGCGCCATGGCCTGACTGTTTGCGCTTTATTAGAACAACTTCCCCGCCTATTTTGCATACAAGGTTACTTACTATTAATTCGACGAAAATGCGTTGACTGGTAAGCTAATAGGCTTCTCTGCGCTGCCTAAAGGGGCCTAGCTACATTGATTTAAACAAAAAGAGGAAGTACGTTATGTTCATACTTCGCGAATTCAAAAACTGGCTCATGACGTTTGACGTATGAATGACTTGCACGCTGACAAGTTGCAGTCATATTGATTTGGAACAGGTCCATTGGACCTGTTTTTGTGTGGCCTCGTTTTGTACGCAGATGCCGTATCTTCCTCTTTTTGTTTAAATAAATGATTTCGAAAGATCACTACCATTCCTTGAAAGCATTCTCACTGACTTTTAATCGCAATCTTAACTCGTGTACCACAGCCGTCATAAACGCAGCCAACCGGCTACATACTCCAAACGAACGCAACACAAACAACGATAATCCTATTCAAGCGGGCCACGTATTCAATTAACGGAATAGGCCCTGAATTGCCGTTCATAACGCTCGCAAAGTTAATTAAAATATCCCTAATTGCGCAGCGACAAACGTGGCGAACAAACTCAGCGCCATGGCCTGACTGTTTGCGCTTTATTAGAACAACTTCCCCGCCTATTTTGCATACAAGGTTACTTACTATTTATTCTACGAAAACGGCGTTGACTGGTAAGCTAATAGGCTTCTCTGCGCTGCTTTAAGGGACCTAGCTACATTGATTTAAACAAAAAGAGGGAGGTACGTTATGTTCATACTTCGCGAATTCGAAAACTGGCAAATGGCATTGACGTATGAAGGCATTGCACGCTAACAAGTTGCAGTCGTATTGGCTTGAAAACAGGTCCATTGGACCTGTTTTTGTGTCGTTTAGTACGCAGATGCCGCATCTTCCTCTTTTTGTTTGTATCAATGCAAATGCATAGCTACTAAAACTTGAACGCAGCTTGTTTTTTTCCACGATTACTTAGCTTAGATAGGTAGGTAGGCGTGTCGTTTCAAAATTCGAACTATACTGAGAGGCAGCATCACTACCAACTGAGCTATCTATATTCTGTGTATATTTGTAAAGCTACATTTGTAGATCAAGCAGTTGTTCCTTCGCCTTCTTTCAAAAGTAAAGACACATCGTAAAACGAGACGCTTAGATCTGTCTTTCAATCTCTGACTCCTAATTGGTGGATACAACTATACTTGAGTAGGTGGCTCGAAAACCACAGCAAGTATTTGCTTAATGAAATCGCTCAATTAATCGCCCTCAATAAATGTCCCCAATAGTGCAACTACCAATGCTGTGTGCAAGCTAGTCCCACGGTGGGCGCCAGCCGCAATGTTTGTGCTTTATTAGAACAAGTTCCCGCCTGTTTGCATACAAGTTTGTGGGGCAACTTGGTCGGGCGCACTAGATCCATGTGGAACTTGCGACGCCTTCAGCAAACAAAATTAAATGATGTATGCGATGAAATTCTTGGCAATGAATGGTAAAAGTTTAAAAACCTTGTTAGCTGTTACTTAAATAGCTAGCTGCTTTTTTTTGTGACGTATACGAATCTTTCCCATCGTCAATGAAACTGTAGACACTTACTCTGGAATGAAAAGGATGTGTCGCTAAAGACATGATAGATAATTTCATTAACGCAAGTAAACCATTGTCTGTCTGTGTAACTATGTAGAAAAAATGGGTACTTAAAACATAATATTGATTCGAGCACAGTAAGTGTCTTGTCAGTACAAATTTATCGGCCTGCATTAACGTACTAAATTCCCGTTCACACCGTTCCGAAAGCTAATTAAAATATCCTTAATTGCGCAGCAACAAACTTGTCCCACGGTGGGCGCCAGCCGCAGTGTTTGTGCTTTATTAGACAAGTTCTCGCCTGTTTGCATACGAGTTTGGCCGCTTCCGTTTTATTTGCCCTCGGAGCGAGCCAACTTGTGCGGACGCCTCACTAGATCCGTGTAGAACTTGCGACGCCATTAGCAAACAAATGATGCATGCGAGTGGGCCAATGAAACTGTTGCCAACAATCCGGTAAAATTTAATAAGCTTGTTGTTTATTACCGCTAGATTAGGCAAGACTGTTGCAAAACATCAATGTGATGATAGTATATTTATGTTTGCATATTATAAGAGGATATCAAAAGAAAAATGCTAATTTACATCGAAACAAAAATATCGCTGTCGTCCAAAGCGGTTGCTTACTAATTTCCATATTATAACAGGAAATCCAAAGGAAATATTAAATGGTATCGAAACAAAAACGTCGCTGTCTTCCAGTGCGGTTGCGTTCAGGAATCAAAACATGTGGATATCGTCATATATTAAAGTAACTGTCATACGATAAAGTTCGATGAAGAATATTGTGTGAGGTATTTTAAATCACGCCGAAAATGTGTGATTTCATTTTCACATTAATGCGAAATACAACTGCATTGTTATACGTTTTGTAGCCACGAAATGCAATGCTGTTGTGAATTACCGTTTGCACCTCTCTGAAAGATAATTAAAATGTCCCTAATTGCGCAGCAACAAACTCGTCCCACGTTGGGCGCCAGCCGCAATGTTTGTGCTTTATTAGAACAAGTTCCCGCCTGTTTGCATACACGTTCGGCCGCTTTCGTTTTATTTGTACTTGAGCGGGCCAACTTGTGTGGACGCCTCGTGAGATACCCGTGTAGAATTTGCGAGTTAGCGACACGCTGTTCTGCAAATAAATGATTTATACGAAGTAATGAATCTATTCTGTAAAGCCCAAACCTTTTACCCTCAGACAACATTCAGATGAAGATAATTTATGTGCCGGTAACGAACCAGCAAGAGTATTCAGCATTTCTCTGTAGTCGTATTAGCTGTTAATATTCAGCTTCGAAAATGTATTATTGTATTTTGTACTGAATAGTTAACTAGGCACTTAAACACGTCACTAAGACCGTTATGTAATAATACCTTGTCTACAAATCCCTGTGGTCGGAAAAACAGAAAACTCCAAATTCGGATCATGTCACCGTATCACGGATTTCCATAAATGAATAATTTATCCGCAAATAAATTATTTATTCGCAACTGTAGCGGGCCCGCGTCACCGGCTGATTATAGGCCGAATGTTAAAAACGGGTGCCTTATCTGGCACAGTTTTCAGAAGTCCCGGTATGGCCGTTGCGTCCAGTTTTTTTATATTTGTGTATTTTTTCACACTCCACTTGAGCGGTTTGAATTTCACTGGCAGAACAGTGACTGGTTGGCAGTCTTTGATAAAACATTGAGAAGGTGTTGATCGATGAAGCGTAAAGCCAAAAAAAAGCGATACCTTGTAAAAAGCAAAAGAAGGTACATGAATAGATTCCTAATAATCTACAAGCATTTTTTCACGTAGATTTTTTTTAAATAAGATTGAGGGGAAGGGAAGCTGCAAGACCTAGGATCTTTTAAAGTTAATAATGCTATGAAAAAGTTTCGTGGCCCGGTCCAGGTAGAAATCTGTCTAGAACACCTAATTTGTAACTCTGACAACGAAAAACCCGAGTGAAAACTTGGCGAAATGTGGCCTCCTGAACGTTCCGTTTACCATGACGGTAACAATCAGTGTGCTTTCGGCTGGAATACAGTTGTGAGTTACGGAGATTGCTTACTTCCTTGCAGCACTAAATATTTTCACGGAAAACAATACCTACATTATTTTAAAAGGTAGACCTGGTAAGGCAACACCGTCTCCTGTATTGTGTTCACTTATCGACGCCATTTTGCATATGCTCCCGCCGTTCGTGCTGTAGATTTTCGCCATAAAAACCTTATCTGCCCGCATTGCGAATCCGGCTGGCGGCCATTTCCATATTCAGATTGGCGTTTGTTTTCTGTGACTCCCTTTCGGTTGGAGATTTTTGTAGTAATGGGAGAATAACGATAGCGTGCAGTATCGGCGAGTATGAGTGCCGATCAGAAAGTGCTTTTGTTGCGCTCGTGTCAAAATGCGTTTCGTTCGCTAGCGCATTAGTCTACATCTGGGCAGTTAAGAAAGGTTCACATGGAGGAATTTTCTTTGTTCAGTGGCGTGTACCTTGCACGGCACATGAGTTGATTTTGCGGTTGGTACCCACACGGGAAGTACTTGAAAGCTCGTTTACTTCGTTGATTACGATTTATGTCAAATGTGGTTTTGTCGATCGATTACTCAATGGTCTGCTATTTACATGGTTGGTTTTTCGCCGTGTGCTAACTATTTGAAAAAGTTCTGTCTAAAACACGCCACATTCCAAATTGAATACCAGAAATAATAATTGCAGCGCAAACCCTTAATTGCTATGAATCAATATCATATTCTGAAGAACCAATCGTTTCAAGGAATCGCGCTCAATGATTACATACAAACTCATAAAACCACTTGACACGGGCAGAATACTCTAGAGAACAGAAGTTGCAGGCCATTTAAAAAGTCATGGATGCCTCGTGTCATGGGAGTCATGTCGCATGCAAAGTGTAGATGCGGCATTAGAGAATCTGACTCGCGAGTGGGTGCCAGGTAGACAAGACCGAATGTAACAAACAGGTGCCTTATCTGGCACAGTTTTTAGACGTCCTGATTTGGCCGTTGCGTCCAGTTTTAAATATTTGTGTATTTTTCACACTCAACCAAATGGTTTGAATTTCACTGGCAGAACAGCTTGACAGTTTTTGATAGAACCTTGAAGAGGTATTGATCGAAGAAGCGTAAAGCCAAAAAAAACTTATACCTTGTTAAAAGCAAAAGAAGAAACATGAATAGAGTCCCAACTCCTAATACGTTACAAGCGTTTTTTAACGAAATCATGGACGGTAGTGTTAGGGAATCTGTCTCGCGGGTGGGTGCCAGGTAGACAAGACCGCAAGGCGTGATGGAGTTACTAACTTTCCCTAATTAATGTTGCTCCGTAATTTCGCGTCGACGTCGGCTTTCGTCTACCCCCATGTTAAATTCATAGTTCTATCGCCTTAAGATCAGTGCACACTGGTTCTGGAAGTGCTTGTTGTTGTAATAGAAGCTACTTTAGAATGGGTTCTAATTTAATTGGCAATTAGATTGTTTATGTAGCGTGTTCCATGTGAAATGTAATACTAGTGAATTTGAGTATTTAAACCTTAATTTTTGGACATTCAAAATAATACCTAACTCGTTACTAAAGATCTGAAAACCAGAAAAATACATTTGGTCATGTTGGCATCAGGCAGGATTCGAACCCGAATAACAACTCGTGTCATTAATTAATTGCGAGCAATCCTTCAAACTTGGTACCTGTTGGTATAGGTACCAAAATTTCAAAATATTATTTTTCATTGACATCATGGGACGCAAAGAAACCGGGGGTTGGACTTCAAACCTTTTTTTCATAACTTTATTTTCTTTTTACTCTTCTGTCCTGAAGTTTCAATCAACCAGTTAAACAAACCAGAGTATTACCATTCTTTTTGAAAAATAATATTTTTGTCAGTATTACTAAATCATAGGTACTAAACTTTGACAGAATTTACCTCATTAAATGTAACAGTACACTCGTGGAGCTAGACGAAAACTGCCTTACTATAACATCGTAATAAAGTCTTTGTTGAACACAGAAGTTCTTTACAAAAGTAACCATAGATACAAGGTAATTGTAAAACAAATACGATGCGTATTCGTTTCGCCCTATCATGAATACCATTACACAAACATGAACGCCTATCCCGGGCCTATTCGCTCGGATAATGTATCCAAAGAACGGCGTAATTGTATTTTCTTACCCAATTTGCATTGCTCTGTTTTCCTTTCTGGCGGTTGTAATAGTTTCGTCAATATGTAATTCATATTTCCATATTTATACCGCCGTATAAACTCTAGCTTAAGTTTTCTGATATATTTGTACCTAAGTTACATAATATAGACATTTTGTGTCTTTTTTTGGCCTTATTGCGCAGGGAGGGTTTTGCCGTTCTGAGACCAATTCTCCAGAGTTATTTATTTCATATTTAATTCATTAAATATTACAATAGGAGGACTTCATGCAAAAAGCGTTATCAACCAGACGAATATTGAGCGAGTGATCGGGGCTCACTTTGTGTTCAGCTACATGCTACATAGCTACATAGCTACATAGCTACATAGGCGATCGTATCAGGTCTTCTGTCGCCAATGAGGCTCGGGCGCTTTATTAAAAACCCGGATAAAAAATCCCGTTCAAGCAAATTTCCTGTGGGCGGTTAAGTTTTCACCTATCGGTAAAAATTGAGGTGACGAAATTTAACCATTTTTCAAGAAAAATCTTATGATAGGTATTAGGAGTTAGGTGATGCAGTTACTTATCTCTTTTCATGCAAAGGTACTTGAATGTGTGTAATAATAATATAACAAGTTGGAGTCACAAGTGTGGGAGGACTTAAACGTTTATTTAAAAACGATTTCCTGTTGCCCCCTCAGTGGAGGCAGGTGGCAACCAAACTATCAGTCTAGTTATTATGTTCATCCCAAGTGCCGGTAACCCTAGCGTCAGGTGTAGCTTACCAGCTGTGGCAAATGTCAAATTACACTTGGAATTGAGTAATCAAAGGACGGCCGTATTGGAATAGTTACCTGCCCTTCGCCGTAATAGGTCATAATAACTTGGAACTGTTAAACTCGATTCGAACTTGAAAATGTATTTACATTGTTGTGATGTTTATGGATTTGCTGAATAGGTAAGTTGGTGAATTGAGCAACCAATTTTCATATTTTTCTGCCTTCCGGTATAATGCAATGAAAAAAAACGGCAGCTCAGATTCCATTCGAACGAGGTGACTCATAACTAACTAATAATCGGAACGATTTCTATTTCGTAACTACCAGACCCCTATTTACCCCCATTGCATTTTTTAACCCCATTTTAACAAATAAAACATGTTTTGTAACATTACTATTGCACTTATGCAGCCAGGAACATGGACCACTGATAACAACTGTTTGGATTTATGTAATTACGCTAACCCTTTTCTTTCCTTGGGGAAATCAGTGGGTAGTTGGTGAGCCCACCACACTGCCACGCCTGAGTTCTCTTGGCTTCCCGGCGGTCCCAACCTAACCCAACCGGTACTTAGCCCCCCGCCACGCCAAGGCGAGAACTCATGAGGGGGAACTCTTAACTAACTCACCGGTGGAAAACACCGATAAAAAACTCAAGAAACCCGAATTTATCCGGGTGTGGACTCGTGCCTACGGTGCCGTGCCGCCACCGGTCGTTTAGCGGAATGAGGACTTCCGAATGTTCCGTTGACCATGACTGCAACAGTCGGCGTGCCTCTAACTGCCTCGTTTGGGATGCAGTCGTGAGCGTATGTAATGTAATAACGCAGTAAGTCGCCTATCTTCAACGATGCTTTTTGTCGCAGACATACTTCGTATTTTGTCATGACAGATATGAAAATATTTAAAACGGTATCTAGCCATAGTAACTAATGCCGTCCCATTTAATGGCTACCAACCCACCCATCTGCTCTATTAACTCGAGCCTAATAAAAGTTAAAACTGTACTCGCGCTTCTATAAAGTAAATAGATCTTAATTTAGGAACATGCGCGTTATTATTTATGTTCAAACGGGCAATGTCCTCGCTCCTGTGACGTCATGCGCCTGCGCATGCAAACCGACATCATTAAAAAAAAACAAAGCTAGACTTCACTTGTCTAGTCCGAAAAGACTAGTGTTGCAAAATGGCATGTCGACTTTCTTGTTTTAGGATTTTTACATTTCTAAATTACATAAAATTACAGTGGGGTTTTTAGTTTCTCAAATTACCGTTATTTTCTAAAAAAAACCACAGCCTAACTTTACTGCCCTGTAAAAGCTACACCGAAGATTGTCTGAAAGATTCACTTTGCAGTGATAAAAGACCGCCTCTGTTTAACAGCTGATGTGTACTTGTCGTATGTAAGTTTGTGCAATTTTATTTTATTTTATTAGGTCCAATGATTTAGATTAAATGAAGCGGTGGACAAAGAAACCTATCCGTATTGAAATTCAAAATAAACGTTCTCTTTTCATTCTTTTTTGCTATTGCCATTCTTTAAAATAGGTCACAATTTCCAAACTGTCGATCTATCTTTTGAAGCTATCAACCTCCGTGCGACCTCAAATGTTTCAAAGCGTCACTTTGTGGACTTATTTCAGACGGTGTTATGTAAATTTCGTCCGTTTCATCTTGCGGTTCATTGTTCGACCACTGTCCGCCGACGATATTGTCAATTCGATCATGGCCGGTCAAACCCGCCAGCCGGAACAGCCGCCATTTTTTATTTCAATTAAGTTTTGTAGTTAAAAGAGGGCGCAAAAAGATGATTTCTTTTTAATACGGATTAACGGTAGCTAGTTGGCTTACGATTCATAGCTTTTGGTGAAAATAAAAGATCATATTTTGATTCACTTTTCGGTAGAGTGAGTTGGCCTATTCAAGGAATTGACATATTATTTTACACAAAGCATAAAATCAATAAGACTGTGATTTAAAAGCAAGTCGAATGATGAAGTCCCGTTGGTAATTATGAACAATTTCTTAACTTACGTATCTTCTTTACTCCGACTTTTAATCAAGTGCAGTGTGTAATAAAATGACGGGTAAGTTTTTAAATAATGACAGATTTTTCGAGGGAATTGCAGATTTTACTGCTACTAATTGAATGAACGTATGCGGGGCGTAAGTACTCATGTGGTCTGGTCACTGCGCATGTAATTCATCGAACGCGCTGGAAAAACGCTGGTGTGAAGGCGATCTAATAGTCATATAAATAATTTTCTTCTCCGGAATTACTTTATTTTTACATTATTTGGTAGATAGTAAGTACAAGAACCAATACCTAGCTAATGAATAATGTTAATAATGTTGCTAATAATAATGCACTTTATTACTTTATAACAGCTACGTCACGTTGATCTAAGATTTCGCAGTTTTATGAAAGAAATGTGCGTAATTGTGTAATGAATTGCTAGTAAATTGAATTCTAAAATTATGATATCTATCCGCATTTTTCAGTTGTAAGTTTGTAACTAAAATTCGGCCTTAAAAGGAATGTCTGATACGGAGAAGTTTCCACTAATAAGTATGTAGTCAAATGTTATGTAAATGTCAGTTTCTCGGTTCATTGTTCGCGCGAATGTCTGTCATCTCGATCATCGCGGCCGTGACGGCCAATTGAGGCTCGGCGCGCGCGCACTCCAAACAGTGGCATTGTGAAAATCTGTGCGTGCGCGCGTGTTCGGCGCTCGTATCGCCTGCCCCGCGACATTTCGAAACGCAGTGAACGTTGTTTACGTTATTTGATTCGCGAGAATGGAGGCGACGACCTCGAAGTCGATACCAATGCTTGTGTTTGTTTTTGAGTGCTGTCAGCGTGAGATGGTTATGATTGTTCATGTTTTTAAGTGCATTTTAGGGCATTATTCCGGCTGGTGTGAAACTTAACCTCAAAAAACAACTGTCAAGTCTGTTGCTGTTGTTTTGGTTTGATGTTTACGTATTTTTGTCAAGATTAACAACGGTGATCAAAGCTACTTTTACGATTAGCCTTTGAAGGTTTAACTACGGACCTTTAACATAAATCTTTGCAATTAATGCAGGTTAGTGTTTAAAATATGGTGTGAAATTGTTATTCATAGTAAAAAAATATCTATTCTAAGCATTTTTTTTCAGTCCTTAAAAGCAGTCAGCCAGTAACGTTAAGCAATTAAATTAGGTAGGTAATGAAGCTTCTTGAATATTTTTTCGTAAGTTCAAAACTTCGCTCGTTCGATAAAGCAAAGAATCATGACCTTCAACGTTTAGTTTACTAGTTCCTGTTTCATTTTGGTCTTGGGTCTTGAGCTAAGCAAGCTATTTAGAGTTTTTTTTATATCTTCGTTCATTCGCCTTTGTTTTTGTGCTTCACTCTTTGTTGAGCAGGCGCTGTCAGTCGCGGTTTGACCCAAATCAGCTCAAAGTTACCAACTTTCGTGGTATCTAGTTACCAAGCTCGAAGGTTTACTTCATTCTTGAGGGATAGTTCTTATTTCAAGAGTTGGCACTTTCCTATTTTTTTTCAACAAGTGGATCTAGCCAATTTAAAATATAGAAAGGGTACGTGTAAAGTGTTCACAGCATCCATAAGTATGATCATTCTGCTCAGATAACGTCCAAATATCTTCAATATTAATTCCACAACGCTCAGGGTGTGGAAGGAGTTCTTGTTAAGGTGAAGAGTGATGTTAGTAGTTGTTCCTGAAAGCGTCACATAAAATACTCTTACGGTCCTTGTAATAACAAATAGTTATGACAGTATCTAGAGAATTATCTTATCTTATCTTCATGTAGGGCAACTTCGGATGTTGCCTCTTGATTCTGGTGTTATATTTGTAAACATCCATAGAGGTCCGCGAGCGGTCAACATACTCATTTGCTTATTATTTGCCAGAAACAAAATTACGAGAAGTACAATTTGAATTATGCTGCATGCTGCTAAATCTTGTTGCATATATTGATTTTATGACACTACCTGATGACCTACCCAGACGATTGCCTGTATGTAGGCGTTTACGACAAGCAGACCTGGCAATATATCCCAGCTGTATCCGCTGGTTTGCAGTTTATCTTGTGTTTATCCGGTAATAACAGACGTCATCCACAATTGGCTCAAATCCGTCCAGAGTTGGTACCCATGCGAGGTTTTTGTGACATGCATGAAAAAAAATGTTCAGTAGAAACATACACATACATAGTACATTATGGTTTGCAATAAAGAATTGAATTGAATTAATTACACTGTGATTTCGATGAAAAGACATTTTCATTGTTTACTAAAAACCTCCTCTGTTTTTAGTAAACTTTTTCCTTTATGCATTTCGCTGCAGTTGAGTAATCAATGGGACAAGTAAAGAAGAACGAACTTCAAGTCAGTTAAGTAAATTCGAATTCGATATTTTTAACAGATAATTCAGCACTGCAGATAAGTGCGCAAAGTAGGATCTTACGTTATTTCTTTTGCACCACAATAATTTAATACTTGCTTAAAGTAGGTTAAGTCTCAGCAAGCTCTTTCTTTTAAACACATTTTGGCAACAATTTAAACTTAGACTTATGCGTTTTTGTACGATTGCCAAATCTTGAAAATGTGAGTTCAACCGCATTATTTCCAAAAGGCGGATAAAGTAATCTCAACTGTTTTACAATCCACCTAAAAGTACCTATGTTCCATAAGAAAAACAAATTTAAAACCAGTTAGTTTTCGTACCAGAAATTTCTTAATTTTGGCCTTTTAATGATTGAATAAACATACAGCATTGTGAATGCCATTGCTAGAAACCTGCCGAAGTGCTCATTTTGTACAAAACGAACATCGTGGTAAATTCTAACGTATGACAACCCTACACCCGGGGGTTCCCGGGTATTGTTAAACACCGCCGCGATAAGCGGATCGGTCCGTATTCCGCACGTGTGTTGCCCAGTTTGCCGTTCCCGGATAACAATCATTGGTGTCCAATCGTTTCGACTTGGAAGGTTCCACAAACGTGCACTATCTCGACTCAACAGGAATCTTTTATGCTGTTATCGGATGAATACCCCAGTGTTCAAGATGACGCGACATGGCTAATTATGAAACATAAATAATAATTCGATCGAATAATTTCTATTTGTGCCTTGTTCCCCCCTGTCCCGTTCTGATGCCAGATACTTAGCGGAACATTTGTTCAATTTAAAAAATATATTAACCACGTGAAGTCAACCAAAAATCACCGTTCTGAATGGAATAAAATATCAGGCGGCAGGGTAATGATTTTTGTCGAATATCTTCATACGCCTAGATAGATATGTTTTTTTCATTCAGCCAAAGAAAAAACTCTTTTTTATAGATACCAGTTTTCTGACTCAAGTGCTATATTCTTAGTCCTCTCGCCAGTAAAAAGACAAAAAGTGTGACGACCTGAGCGGACTAAATAGAACATGTTCCGAGTCGGACGCTTTAGGAAACTAGGCGGGTGAAGGTGACTACCTACCGCGAATGTTGAGTAAGTGCTTTACCTAATTCGTGAAGCTATAGGTACCCCGTTAAATTAGCGTTTCTAACATTATGATAAACTAGCGGCCGCCCGCGACTTCGTCCGCGTGGACTTAAGATAGAAAACATTAGTTTTTTTTTATAAATTGTTGCCCATGACCTATTCAGATGTATAAGCTATATTATTGTTAAGTTTCACTAACATCCATTAAGTAGTTTTTACGTGAAAGAGCAACACGACAAATACATCCATCCACACCACACAAACAAACTTTCGCATTTATAATATTAGTAGGATTGCATAGGTATAGTTCAGGATTGCCTTCATGGTGTTATGATGAGACAGAACTGAACCGTCCTATTTCCCGTCATGAGTTCGGTTCTCTCAATATTCGGAACTCACAGGAGCATATTTGTTGCTGAAACCATGCGGGCCTAATGCCTAGAGGAATTCTCTACCTATATTCTTTTGTTGGTTCTGGGTGTTTGTAGTACCTTTGTTGATAGTAGTTTCCATAGTAAAAAACAAAAACGTACCTAGAGAGTAATATTACTGCTTTCTTTATGTTTTCTACTTTATAAATATCTATAGACATAGGCTGTATGCAACACCAATGAGCACAAATACCATTACCGTGCTAATACTATTGCCCTATAACTAATTCTAAGCTAATAACTTAAGTTGTGTCTTTGTCAGTATGTAGTAATAATAATTCGGCGGGTAGTTAACCTCGTTACCAACAACCTTGATCTTGCTGAGTCATATGTACTTACATATAAACACTTGCTAGACAGGCTCAAACCACTTCCATAAACATACTGTGTGTAAGTACATTCAGGTAGGATGCGCGTTGTGTGTTTTCTTTGAGTGAGAAAAAAGAAAAAAAAGTATTTTATGATTTATGCTCGATCGATCGATTGTAATTTGAAAAAACTTACAAAGTAAGTGTGAATTTAGTGTGCAATGAAGTGTTTCTTATCTTGCTTTAAAAACGAATAAGCCAAACCCACGATAAGTGAAAAAGTAACAATTAATTCAGTAATTTAGTAAATTTAAAATGTTACGCTGCAGGAATTCTAATCATCTAAACTAATAAACCAATTTTATACTACACGTAATATAATATTAAATATTTATAATCCGAAGAACTAATGACACTCTACCGGTAGGTACTGAAAGTTTCAGTAGAGTATAGTGCGAAAAGTTTAAATGTGTCACAAAAGTCAGCCGACATTATGCCTAAAACGAATGTTTCGTTGTTATCGAATACAATACAGAAAAACAAAATGGTTGTAACACGTCGTTTATTTCGTTAGCACCAAGTTGCAAGCATTGCAAGCGAGATAAGGGAACCTTGAATTGTATTTGCTTATTATACGGTTTATTAAGGATATGGGGCTATAAACGTCCATGTTATGTGTGATTAATGCACTTTTAAAACAAAGGTAGTTGCAGGTGTGAGTCGCTGATTTGAAGTTTAGATCGTAAACATTGTGCGTAAAAAAATGTGATGATGCAACCATTTCTTAGGGAAGCAAAGTTACAAATTCATTAGCATATAGCTTATAGTGCTATAGCATATAGCAATATTCTGCAGAAGATATGGTGTTTGATAGTCTTGTTAATGGTTACACTTTAACAGCTACTAAAACGGAAATGCCTTATTAATTTATTACATGCTTGGCTTGTGCCGATTTCACAAGTCAACTGACTGATTCATTTTAAAAAAATATATTTATGCAAATTCGTAATTACATGATAGTTAAAAAGCGAGTGACCTACGAGGTCACTTAGAATTTTATTTAGACTTTTGGAAATTAAGAGTCAAGAGTTCAATTTTGATTAATACAGTGAAAGTGATGTTGCAGAAAATTTTGAACAAATGTTTTTATGCAGCAAAATGCAGTACATTTTAATTAAGAACTGTCTTCGGCTGTATATGAACAATTATCATAGGCTTTGCTAATATTATCTGTGTGGACATTAGGATGTATGTAATTAATACTTGCATCAAACAACATGCATTACAACGTCCCTGTGCTACTTGTGTCAATTTAATCTTGACGTAACTACAAATTGCCCTTTGTTTACCTTTACTAAACCAGCGATATGTATATTAAAACATTTATTATTGTAGTGCGTTAACTTTACGAATTGCTATTTTTCGTTTCGGCCTTGGATCGAAGGAACTAAAATTCAAAAAACGATTTAGAAAAAAACAACGTCATTAACAATGAGCTCTAAACTTGATGAAGAACGGTGCAGCTCATTCCCATTTTCTGTATATGGCTTTATAAGGCAAAGGACATCGATTCACGCAGCCTTTAACTTAATCTGTGGATTGCGTGGTGACTTTTCTACACGGCCTAGATACGACCCGCCAGCTGCGGTCAGTTTAAGGTGTGCCCGCAATCAAACATTACAACAGCAATGATACACACATGCTGTATCAAAGTACTGAACTTTCACCAGCACCGAAAATAACCGTTGTATCGGCGGTTCTGCATGACTTGTCATGCATACCGATATGCCTGTCACTTTCTCGCATTTGTTGATTTATCGATGATAGAGCGAGACGGCTGCAAGCGCCCGAGAATCTAGACTTGAATCCAGGGAGAAAGTACCTAACTGATGTAGTACGTACTTTCTGTGGAGGCAAGTTGACATCATCGACATCCGAGGCCACTCTCGGTTTCATTGAATTGGCGGCTTGCATTTAAACACTTAGTTGAGTATGAGAGAGCATTTATTACCGGATGAAGTTTAACATTTTCAACACAGATTAAAGCCACATTTTCATCTAAATTTAATTAATGTTTAAACATCTTCTAACTAATCATGTAATAAAATTGTCACTAACGTGAAACAGTGCTAGATTGAACTGGGTGGATTTTAATGAAACTTAACTAAATTAAAAAATATATAAAGCTTGATAATGATAGCTAGGTCACCTTTTCTTCCACTAATTTTATTATTATTGACATTCGCACTATAGCACTTATTATTCCAATCAGACTTTTTTTTCTGCATACATACTCGCAGCTACCCAATATAGGAACCTCTGACATACCACATTTTCTCCAGACTTGTATCACACGGAATGACTCAATAGCGGCTTCTTTGAATACTTTTTAAATCCTACGTTACGTAAATTCACGTGTATCTTTTTCTTTTTTCGAATACCAGCGCGATGAGTCTGTTTCAAAAAAAGTTTTTATCACTTTTTGCTACTTCGAAAAGTTTTAGTTTCTGTAACTTTACTCTCGGCTACCTTTGAAAGTTCCGCAATAATTTAAGGTGAGTTTTAGTCGTTTTTGCTTAAATAGATTTTTCAAGACTTAACAGAACTGTACTAAGATTAAGACGAGTATTGTACGATCTTGGTGATTAATATCTCTGTTAGCTGTTTCAGAGCTCTTTTGAATTTTGGTTTTGCTGGTACAAAATTAGGTTAAGCCCCTAATTACATTTAATAGACGTTTTAAATCAAGTAACCTACTTAAACGGTGTCCATTTATTTTGTCTTCTTTTCATGTGAATGTTCACATAATTATGCCATTCTTTGTCCGACAAACTGAAGCATTTGATGATTGTCATGCGTGACCTAGACTAGATAGCAGTTGATGTTTGAAATTCCCTGTTAGGTCACGCGTGATGATTTAAACGCACATTATCATTATAGTAATGTTGCGAGCATAGCCCTGCAATAGGGTAGATGACTATGAGTGATTTTGCATGGTTTTTTATATTCCCCAAAAATAATAATTGATTTCAAATGTTATTGTGAAACCACAATCGATATTCGTTTCAAAATGATGCCACAATATGCCTGCAAACTTAGGTGGGAGAGTCCATTTCAAAAGTGTAAAATTTTTATAAAACAATGTCACTATTTTGTAACCCATACTATTATGAAGCAATTATGTTAGGATACCATTTTCATAAACGCAATATTTAATATAGCTGTCGAACAAAGTTATTACGCGCTTCTTACAAAAGCAGTGACTGTGACGTCACGTTCCCTGTCAAGTTTGTATGTAGCGTTTTTGGGCAAGTCCAAAAATGTCCATTTCAAATTGTGATATCACTGGTATTATTGATCCAAATGAAGTGATTCTTTGAGGATTGTTCACATAAGTGTAAGGTCTTTCGATAATAAACAAAAAAAAAATACAGTTATCTAGCCTATTGCGCTACGCTTCGACACCAACACAGCGAGAGGAATAGAGAACATCAGAAGGAAAAAAGACTGACCATACACCCAAAGTTTCACAAGTCTACCACTTGGATTAGCGGCAACATACAACTCTATAAAAATATTAAAGTAATTGATAAATAAAAGTGAATGGAGTTCAACGTTACGTGATTATGTCTTGTCGTGTAGCCGAGCACAGATTACTAAATAGTTACTGTGCCACGTAAAATTCAATAACCCAGTAAACTCATATGACATACTCTTCTGGAAAATCAACAACTGTCTTCCATCTTGAAAATGGGGCAAAACTGAGATCAATTTCATTTTTAAGATGAATAATAATTTGCCGTTACCTAGAGATCTATGGTCTATGCTCTAGCGTTGAAATACACTTACGAGAAAGAGAGAATCTTGAAAGTTTTTTGAAATAATTAAAAACTGTTATTTTCATAATATCCTCGCTCCTTCCTCAGCAGTTCTTAAGTGATAACGCACTCTTAACCTAGACAGTAATATGCAAGTCATTAATGACCATAGACTATAAAACCCTTCAGTAACACAAATGCTGTGAATATTGTCCTTGAGAGTCAAATATGAACTACATTAATCGTAGTTATTTGGAGGGAAGTCGCCACATCGCTAAATCAGCACAGCGGCTCTCTCAATTGTGGCCAATTATCTTACAAACAATAAGGCCGGACGTGTACTTACGACTTTGTCTTTGTCCACATATTTTTAATCATTGTCATCAGTAAAACTATTTCCGCTTACGAACTGTCCCGTTTCCGCCAGCTTGGTCTACTGATATTTTTCATCAATAATAAGAATTCACTTACATTTGATGTATTTATTGAGCTAGGCCAGTCAGGTCGATGAAGTGTAGAAGGAACGAAGGAGGAACGAGGAAGGAAGGAAGAATGTTAGTTGTGTTGGACTTTTTTTTGATCTACGGACCTATCTTAACTGAACTAGGAAAATAATGTCATTATTGCAATGGCTACTAATTTTTGTGAATTTACGTTAGCACACTAGGTAATTGGTCTCGCCCGGCTGACGCACTAGATGTCAGTTGTTAATCCAAGTCCAAGGACGGAAGGCAGTAAAGTCCAACATTCCTCGTGTTGAGGTATGACTTCAATCTTAGCAGGTGTAGCAGCCCGTGCTCAACAATAGCACGTACCAAGTCTGTAGGTCTTTTTGTTGACTGACGTTAAAAAAGTTTTTTTTATTTTTTTTTTCATTTTTCAACACACTTGCTCATAAAGTGGCTCACATTTCACTGCAATTAGGCACATAATGACACCTATAATCAAACTGTGACTTTTTCATCACTATTATTCACAAGTGAGTTATAGAGTTTTTTTTTAATTGGTTGAATTGCTTTGTTCTTAAAAAAGTTTCGATAAAAAAAAGATCGTGTTTAATATTTATTTAAAAATATTTATTTCAAATTATAAGAATAAATAAGGAGAACATTAAGTTTGTGCAAAGGTAAATTACATTCTTTGGTACATTAAATTGATCAGCATAATAGCTATTTGGGCGGTTGGCGCCTTTTTTCTTTTACTGTCGTTTATTTTCTAAGACAATATTACATGCTCCAAGTCTATTTTATTAGTGGCCACTTCGACATTCGAATGAATCGTCTTTGGTGAAAAGCTTTCATGTTTCTCTTTTTTTTAATATGCAAAGAAAACGATTACATTCAGCCTACCTCAGAATGAAATCTCATTGCATCTAAACATTTTTGACTACACGGCCTTGCATTCCAAATTCAAATCACTTTATGCCCTAGTAGAGCATAATGAAATCCAGTACAACATTATGTCCCGGCTAGAGCATATGCCATTGATTGACGAGCAGGTAGTATATAAAATAAACTTTTTATTTTCTGAATAAAATGAGTTTCTAACATTATTTTCTTCACACTTGTGTCGAAAAATGTCGTATGATACACGTGTGTATTGATGATTATCATCGTCCTCGGATTACCATCGTCCTCGGCTCTCTTAAGACCCTCGCCTACGGCTCGGGTCTCAATGGCGCCTCAGCGGTAATCACCAACTTTACACACTTGTACCATAATGTATTATTATTAATAATTACTTTCTAGTGCATATTGACTTGTCTTTGGAATAGTTTTTTAAAAATTGTTTTTTTGTTATCACTGTATTTCATTATAAATGATATCCGATTCAAAAGCTTTTGAGCTGCCGATTCAAAAGCTTCATAAGTAGTTCAGTGTTCATCTGACTTACGCTCCGAGCGCTAAATTGACGCATTAGACTCGTTGCGAGCGAGCGAGCGGTGACGTCATCACACAATCAATATCGCGATTCCCACACAACTGCTTCGTATGAGTGGTTATTGAAACTACTTTCTCACAATAGGTTTTATTGGCGCACTAATGGAAGGAATATTGTTTTAATATCATATCGTGAATTCGTGATAGAAACTGAGGTTGCGTTCCTATTTAAGTCTGATGTTTACGTCTCTTTTAGTTATGATCGTTGAAACTTAACTAATCCCTAATTGAGTTTAATCTGTTATCAAGATGACACATTTCATTAAAACACCCGTACATATCATTGTTGTTGTTAAAACCTTACTAACTATGTCTATCCGTTGTCTAGTATCCCATAGCAAAAGCATTTAGTTGCTTAGTTTCGGGCTAGGTGGCGCTGTGTGGGATAATGTCTAGTGATATTTGTTTATAATTAAGCCAGGAAATGGTAGCAAATTACACAAAAAAAAACATCATCGTTCATATTTTTTTTAATACTTAGACAGACACCACAGTTTGTAAACACCATTTTCGTAAATCATACTCGAGTAGGTATTCTTAAATTCTGAATTGCATTTTAATCTCAGTGTTTGCTAACTTAACGAGTTTGTTTTGATCTCAAGCTGAATGGCTAAAATAGTTTTAAATAAAAACGCATCTGAGAAGTTTTTGCTAGGAAAATAGTCGAGCTTAACTTGCCCCTAGCAAAAACACAAAAATATTAAAATTTCAAGTAAAAACTTTAATCTTGTCGATTTTAACGGTGCTTAGTATTTTTAATTATCGAGGTATTGATTTGATGTTTTGTTTGTGTGGAGGAATGAAATTCTGTGACATCTGTTTTTTGAGTGAAGGTTTGGTATGCCCATTACCCAAGGATTTCACTTGGTGAGGATGTCGCATTTCGTTGACATTTTACGTGTTTCAAATATGGCGGAACATGACATTTATGTCGCAGGCAGAGCGATGCCTTTGACGACGACACAGCCAAAGTTAATCGGGCAAATTAAAAAAAAAGTGTAAACACACGCTCATATTGCGACCACGCTTCCGTATGCCGTACACTCGCTGCGGTGTCCATGCATTTGACTTTTTATTAGCGGTCCGTTGTAGGTCGATAAAGATAGAGAAGCTGGCTAAAAAGGTGAGTTTTGCGGATGGTTGGGGTAAAATTAAGAACTTATGTCGAAAGAGGCAGGCTCCAAAACTTATAGAGCGTGTGCCTAATCTAATAATTGTTAAAAAGTAATGTATCGTAAGGTTTATTAATAGTAACTTAAAGTGAAATCTATTTAGTAGTTTGACGTGCTTATAATTCAGTCTTTGTGTTTTGATTGAGCGTATTCCTATGTGCATACTGAATATGCCTCTTTTTCCACGCTGGTGTTTGTCCTTAAGCATACAATTCTAGGTTTATGGTACCGTGTGTCCAAAAAAAAATGAAAGGTTTTTTTTTACGGGCCTTATTTTTCCGTAATGTCAGACTGTCTTGCCGTTGATAATGGTAACTCTGCCATCCACGACACAAGCTAGATCAAAGCGCGTTTTACAACGATCGCGCTTGCTGAGTGACGCACGACGTGCTAATAAATTGACGTTTTACTTTTTAACGATGGTAATTATGTTAGTGCTGTACTACTTGATATTTTGGATAGTAATAATTAATACGCATAGGTGGTATTTATGGATTTCTGGATATAGTTAACATGATATTTTTACATCAGTCTACTGTAAATCAGGATTGATCCGAAAAATCACGCAAAATACCTGGTTATCCGGCCTAATAGTAGACCATAATGACTAATATTGAAATATTATTTAAATTATATTGGATAGGTTATTATTGTGGTTGTCAGTTTGTACATTAATCACTTAATGTAATTATATTTATTTGTTTGAGGGCTGTAAAGAGTGATGAACAGATTTTAATATTAAGGTTAATTACTTTGGGTACCAAATAAATAAACTGTTGAGCTAAGGTATTTTTACCTACTGATAGCTTTACAGTTTTGCGTGATTTACAAACTAAATATAGCACTGAATACTTAGTAACTAACGTGTGGCAATTTAAGCAATACAGAACTAAAGATTTTGGTATTTCCGCATGCGAATTGTAAGTAAGCATAGGTAACTAAGTAGAGATCGTCAATAAGGCGATTGTATGCGTAGATGCAGTGTAGGGGCGCGTCATTTTAGCTTAGACGATCTCTATTGTAGAATGGAATGAAAGCTGCGCGTTCCAAAAGAGTTTATGGAATCGGTCTATAATACTGATTGCTGCTGCATAGTCGTTATGCCTGCATTGACGCTGAATTAATGCGTTCAGCAAACACACGCCGCCGTTATTATCGGGAACAGGATTTTACAATGATATTTAACAAAAAAGAGGTAGATAGGTTACTTGAGCTAAAAAAGTGGCTCCCGCAATCAGAACTATTAGTGCACCTGAGCAAAGCATTGACAATTTGAGACGACACTGCGTAACATGTATCTGTCTCGTTTACGCTCTAGTTGATAATCATACCAAGATAGTATGATTATTACTTCACGCGGTCAAATTATAGGTTCGTACGCCTGTGGACAATTTTCGACTTAGCATCAGTACTGACATAACCTATATACCCTGTTTTTTATTGTAATATCTTTGGGATTTTATGCTTTTCTCTCTCTTCCCTGCCTTATATCCCACATGCCTGTAGGGTCAGCCTCCTGTGTTCTGAAACCTGTCCTCAATATCGTCTTTGGGAACCACACACTCTCTCATGAGTTTCACCACTGTACCCCTTTAATCTTGTTTTGGGTTTTCTTCTACTTCTTCGGCTAGGCAGTGAAAGCTTCAGTGCTGACGTAGCCGGTAGCCTCTTTTTTACGTGACTTCGTAAAACCGTTTATAGGTACCTTGAATAATGTGGAACCTAAGGCGATACGTCAAGCGTAACGTTTCAGACCTTTAACTCATTGGCGTAAGGTGATACAACCAAAGTGTGTATACAGTATTAGTATCTTCCGTAATTTTATTTAATTTTCATTCTCTCTTTGAATTTTTTTTCAAAACACAGCCTGTATCCTATTTGCTACCAGTACTTAGCGTATCTGCTGACGGTATCGAGTGCAGGCGTCGTTACTAGGCTGCATCGACACGGAATTAATTCGTTCGGGGCTAATAGCGACACCGAAATTGCGGTAGCGTCGTTCGGAAGTGATGCGACACGTTGCGACATGTTTCGCTATTAAAAATTCGGTGTAAGCTATCGAAGGCGGCATCATCCTCATGGATACGTAGGTTTTGTTATCCCTAATTAGAAGTTGGTCTCACCATTCAGCCATCGGCACTTCATGAGCTTCTAGAAGGAGCCGCTTGTTAATGTCCATCCTCATTTGAAAAAAAAAAAACAAAACCCGGAGTACACGGTAGCCAACTAGGCTCCCTGCAGAGTTCACCACTTTTGTTGGAGGGCCGCAATATCGGTCAGCGTTCCGGCTACACGGTTAGCAACAAGATCCCAATTACAGTCCTACCAACTTTTCTGTGAACTGAAAGAGGACGACACCGTCGATTCAGTGTTGCCAATTAATATAAGGTGCCCAAAATTGAGTAAGTTTTAGAAGTAGGTAATTTGTCACAAGAAATAAGTATTAAATAAAAATAGTGAAATAAATATATACTTATTGTAATTATTGATAAATAAAAAATAAAATTAAAAAAATATATTTGTAGTTATGTAGGTACGCTAAAGAGTTGTCCTTCAGGATTAAAAAATGGCTTTATTTAGGAAGTGATCCAGTGAAATGGAAATCCTGCAGATATTAAGGTTTGACAGCTAAAACAGTTAATAGAGAGATAAACTAGAATCTGGAAAACTTATCAATCATACTAAATGATCCACACTTAAAACTTTCATTCAATGTGATTTATGTACCCTCCCTGCATCAGGTGCCTGGTACTATATGCTGGTTTGGTTTTAGTTGAGACCGTACCTAACCCCTAAGTACCTAATGGATGTAATAAAAAAAACAAATTGCTTTACAATTATTTATTAAAAACCAGATTTACAGTAATGATCTTTAGATGAACCTGCACTACCGACATCATCATCGCTGTCCTGTGTAATTTATTTCTGTCTTTAAGACCACTAGAAGGTTTTTAACAGTAGGCACCTCGTTTTTAGCAGAATCAAATTCATGTACTCTCCTCCGTATAACTCCCATGTCAAAATCATCAACGTGTATGATTCCACTTCTATCCTTCCTTGCCTGGTGTCCGAATTTTAGTGACAGTGTCTTCTGCTGCATGCCCCTCTTTATCTAGTTTTGAACGTCCTTGACTCACACCTGAAACATAGGATTATTTTTTTCCTCGAAATTTGAACACCGGCAGGTTAGTTGGCTCACCCCATTTAACAGGTAACATATTAGATGTGCGTAACCGTTGCGTTAACCTACAGTAAGAATATATACAAATATTCCGTGGACTTAAATATTTGGTTAAGTTTAAAGGTATTTATGAAAATAAAGTTGACAACACTAACCTGTTGCAGCCGAAATTCGTTTGTATATTTTGGTAAATGGAATAATCGGAGACCTCGCCTGAGCTTCTGCATTGAAAAAGGTTTCAACCTTAAGAATATTGTTTCGAGCATCACTTTTAATGGCTTTCGGCATATTCAACTTCATAAATTCCGAATTATCACAATAAAACAACCATAGTACTCAAAATTAGTTGACACGGACAATCGAATGACATTTCAACATGGCGGTCGTAGTTCCAATTTTCGCCATTTCACAGATAAGTTGGTAGGTCTGTACACATTTTTGACGTCATATCCCATTCTTCGGAGAAATTTTTGGCCAGCACCAAAACATAAAGAGTGGATTTAAAAAAAAGCTAGGTCACTTGCTGTTTCCTATGGTTTTTTTTGTCCTTGTGTCACATCGGCGCGGTGTGAATTGAGCCTTACCAAAAACTTCCAACAAAGATCGTCCTAATACAAACGAGAATATCGAATTGGAGTCGTTGTTTCCGACAATCGATCAAAGGCTCGGATCGGAGACGAGCTGGTCGTAAACTCGCGATCCCGCGGGAGCTGGGACTGCACGGTGACGGAGATAAAACGGTTTGACGTTTAGCTGTTAAGTCTCGCTCTCACACTGTTGTCTTTGGTTTTTTTTGCTATACCTTTTCCCAAAACACTTAGGGTAAGTTGCACCATAGTAGAAGTTAAAGTTTTTGTCAAATTTGACAATTTGACGTCACTTTTGGGCCTAACCGGTACTTTAACTGAAATTTGGGTGTTTGTTATTGTTAAAGTCAGATGGTGCAACCCTTAAATTTACTCCGGTTCTGTTACTTCTCTGTCAAAATTAACTTCTTTTTTCACTGAAAAAAAAGAAAACTGCTTGAAAGATCGTCGTCGATTCGAGAAGTTTGCGACATTTAGTTAATCAATATCATTAAATAAAGCTTCAAGGATGCTTAAGTTTTATAACGGAGAAAATAGCGTCGAGTGATGAACCCCACCTTAAATTCTAATTTTAAATCAAACTTGTGTCTTTCAATATGCAAGAAAACAATCTTGTTTGATAAAAGGCTTCATATTGAAAGGCTTCCTTTTTATAATACTATCCAAACTAGCGAAGCTAAATGAATAAAACCAAAAATAGGGACTTCTATTTTTGACAGTTGGCGTCACCTTATGCTATCGCACTAATTAATAGTTTATCAAGAAATTATAAGTCACTACCAACAGCCCGCGACTTCGTCCGCGTAGACTTAAATGGAGAAACAAAAAGTAATATTCATTGACAAATTGTAGCCTATGTGCGACCTAGATGTATAAGCTACATTATTGTAAAATGTCATTATACCTAATCCATTCAGTAGTTTTTACGTGAAAGAGCAACACGGCCCACACACATACAAATTTTCGCATTTGTAATATTAGTAGGATTGTCAAAGCTTTTTTTCCGCCAGTACAAACTCGTGAGCGCGAGGCATAACCCACTTGTATGATGTAACTGTTCACCTTGCGAGGACCTTGAGTTTTTAGGATAGGAAATATTAGGTCGTGATTGCGAATTTAAGATTGTATAAGTGTGTGAACTAGGAATCTTTTATTACCTCAGATTTGGTATTGTTCGAATGTGGGCCAGTTCCGGCTTACGATAATTAAGCTTATTTTAAGGTAAACATGCTTTAAGTAATGTTTAAACATAGTAGATACTTAATATTATCATTTATTATAGGATCACAACAGCTGGTTAGTACAGTAAAAGTTTTATCATAGCAGATACGTAGATATAAGTCAAAGTGCTAGGCGCTACGCATTATGTTATAATGATGAAAACACTAAAAAAGTTTTAATCAAGCAATAAATGTTATTTTTTTGCTGAACTAAAAATTAAACTATACAATCATAAATAAAAAAAAAACCTTTCGAACAACGTATATGAACTAAAATAATTGACAAAAAATACAAAAATCTCGAAATCTCGTGGGAGTGTGGCAAGGTGACGGGATGTAAAATAACTGCACTGAAATGTAGCGTAAAAATAAAATTTCGAAAGTGCATTAAACGCTCTTATAAAATAAACCAGTTCACCAAACTGAAATTTTAGTTATTTCCGCTATCATCGTACACACACGGCAGCGTTAAAAAGCGCTTGAATTTTTTGTAAGCGCAACACGTCTGCTGAACAAGATTAAGGGAAAGCCTCACCGCTGTAAGCCACTGCATAATGGAGCGGTGGCCACCACCTAGACAGTGATCTCGGTTTGGGGGGAACTATTAAAACTCGAAACTGACTCGAAGCTTTATCGTTTACATACATGTGACGTGAGTAAAATGTATGCGAGTACGGCCGCAGAGTAATAAGCTTCCATGCATGGTGGCTCTGAATAAATGCTTTTTGTTGGTAGTAGGAATGTTGTTAAGTAGACGATCGATTCAAATTCTGAAATAATCATTTTATGATCAATTCTCTTCAATTGATTGACGGATTAAAAAGTGTTTCGATGACAGAATCCTGTGAAAGATTCATCAAATTATCATTTATTATGTTTTGACACTAAAAACCTTAAAATACGAACAACGTTCTACCGACAGATGTCCGTAAGGAAAATGGAAAATCTGAAGCTGTCTACTCTTCAGTGTCATTCGAAGAATAACATTTCCACTTCTTGATTAGCTGTGAGTTTCTAAAATGTAAAAGAAAGAAAAGTGTTCTCCTATTTAATTTTTGCCTTGAGCTGTAACTTGTAGAAGTATGTGAACACATTTAGCAAGTCTATTTTTAACTAATGTTGTTAATTGTGATGTGTGAAATAGTGTGATGATGACTCATCTGATGGTGTGTTCTTGTCATATTGTTTCTTTCTCTTACAATTCTGATCAATCATAATCTTGTCTTTATTAACTAACCAAGTATTGCAAGTTTAAGTATTGTATTTTCAAGTAGGTTATTCACCAATGGTTTAATAACCCTTGGTCCTGCTTCGGTAGTCACATTCATCGATTGACATAAGTTCGAATACTGACAAGACAGCTTTTCCTTTGCGGCGAAGTTTGAAATCCTTAGATAAAAATAGATAAAAATAGATCTGCTTCGGTAGTCACATTCATCGATTGACATAAGTTCGAATACTGACAAGACAGCTTTTCCTTTGCGGCGAAGTTTGAAATCCTTAGATAAAATTAGATAAAAATAGATCTTGTGTGAGAACTTGTGCTGGTGAAACCAGGTGTCTGAGCGAAGTATAGTGAAGTAACTGCAATTTTAGTAATTTGAGTTACAGAAGAATATTGTACTAACGCTGAAAATTACACTGGCCCTATGCCAGTGTAATTTTGCATTGTGAATATTGATGAACTCTTGATGTTGAAAAAAGCTAGTTGTAGAGTTATTTTGTGTTTTATTCTTGGTTAAGTATGTGCATTCAGAATCAGCTGCTATCGTTTCGAAACGTAAGAAAATCTCTTCTAGCTCCGTAATATTTTTAATAACTCGATAAACTAATTTTTTACTCAAAGTTCCCTTTTAAAATAAAACGTCGGGGATTCGTAGTAATGCAATTTGGCGTCCATCTAAAATACATTTCTTTTTCATTTAGGCTTAACAGCGCTAAAACATGAAAGCTGATGCGATGTGTTTTCTTTTACTCGAACATTTCGCGTCCGAAAAAGGTGTTTTTACATGGAAATATTTCATCATGAATATGTATTCTGAAAGGGATTAAATATTTTTAGTAGAAATCGCATGTTGCATTTCCTTTGATTCTCGATGAGGCGTATTAATTTAGGTAATCCTACTGCGATAAGTTTTAGTCGAGGTTTGAATACTACCTTTCGCAGAAAAAAATAAATATATTAGTACGAATATTGTTTAACAGAAGCGCCAAGATGGCGGACAATCACAGGTTGCTCCAGAGAATATGTCCGCTAGATGGCGGCTACGTGGTTGGAAATCTTATCAGCCTCGCTTTGTTCCGAAACAGATGGGCTTCTGTCACCAGCTACTTTAGGGTTGCCTTTAAAAAAACCTGATAAATAACGCGGGAAATATAACCAAAGCGATACTTACACAATTCCAAGTGATAGCTTCACTTTAAAAGGTTAATGAGCAAATAAGTTAGAATAATTTTGACGATCATTATCTTATAGATAATGTGCTTTGCGGTCAATAAAATTTTAACAACTTCACATAGATTTGCTCAATTTAACAGGCAGCCGTAACAATCATGCCTATTCAAATTCACACAGTTGGGAGTGGAACCGTGGCTTAGCAAGCAGGAATTAAGCTTATGTCACTAATGTGCTTACATTTCGTTATAAATCACGTTGTAACGAACTAGCACATAAACACACGAATAGTTAAG
The DNA here is from genome assembly GCA_950022985.1 of Udea ferrugalis. Taxonomy (NCBI): domain Eukaryota; kingdom Metazoa; phylum Arthropoda; class Insecta; order Lepidoptera; family Crambidae; genus Udea; species Udea ferrugalis. The sequence goes on along the minus strand of OX465532.1, from coordinate 3,321,136 downwards.
ATGTTTAGAAGTTAAATATTAACTTTTATACCTAACAACTTGATGCTAGCCCTACTTGGCACAAAAGAAATTCTTCAAGGAGATAAGAAGTCTTTGAATATTTACCCAGTAACGTATCTTAGTACCTTATATATTTTATTACTCTCAGAGTTAATTTGGGGTCTAACTTTCGAAATAAAAAAAAACAAATACCTAAGTAGGTAGTATAATAGTGTTATGTGACTCTACACTGAGTTTTTGTTTGAATGGGTATTTTAAATGTACTTGCCACTATTAATCAAAAACGATTGGCGGTGCTAGTGGGCAGTGAACTGCCTCTGTACTAGCACATGCAGCACCGATATACATGAAATGCTTGGGGAAAAAAAATGTGGCGAAAATTTTCTTATCTTACAAAAATTTTGTAGAAAAAATGTCAAATTATGTTGAAATATCTGCTCACAGAAGGGTCACATAAATGGAACAATTCGCACAGTATCTTTCAAGTCCAGTAAATCAACATTTTTCTATGAACATAGTTTTGCAAACCCAAATTTTTCATTTTCTCGTGTAATTAAAAAGTCGCGTTGTATAACTTTTTCGTTTATAATTTTAAAAATTCCTAGTTAAAAATACGAGTGATTGCTTTGGGATTATTCAAAGTATGTGATAAAGTTATTTCTGCCTATTAGGAAGTTGGCTACTAAACCAAAGGGCGCGGGTTCGATCCCCGCACAGTACAAACATGCGTGTGCATGAACGAACATGTAGGATTGCACTGGTTTGGGTGTTTCCTGTGTATATTAAGTATGTATTTCCAAAGAAAGGTATTCAAGCACGTTAATTCGTTGTCTAGTATCCTAAAGCACAAACAATTAATTGCTCAATATGGGGCTAGATGGCGCTGTGTGGAATAATGTCAAGAAAATTATTATTTACTAGCGACCCGCCCCCGCGCACGGGTGCAATAGGATGTTATTATACATATAAACCTTCCTCTTGAAACGTTCTATCTATTAAAAAAAACGCATCAAAATCCGTTGCGTAGTTTCAAAGATTTAAGCATACAAAGGGACAGAGAAAGCGACTTTGTTTTATACTATGTAGTGATTATTATTAGCCTAAAGTAGTGTCCCACTGCTGGGCAAAAGCCTCCCAACCTGTACGGTCTAGAGCTATGGTTGACCAGTTTTCTAGGTAGTTGTCCAGCTCATCCCGCCATCGCCTTTTAGGTCTGCCGCGAGGTCTCTTTACTTTTCATGAGATATAACCTAAAAATATATTAGAATAGAACGCTATGGATCACAATTATGCAGTCAGTTGCACGTTAACGTATTAATAAACACAAGGATAAATGACTATTATCAGTTGAATAGTTTTCTAATAAAGGCCCTCTTTATGACAGGTTGAATTTGCATAGAATTAACACGTTTTGTGAAAGGATTAGTGATATCTGCATAACTACATTGAAGCTCATTTAAATAAACCATTTGTCATTCGTAAACATAATTGATATCACGGCGACAGAATAATAGCGGGATTCGTTTAAAAACACTTCTGTTAAAACGTGACGACATTTTAAGGTCGTGTAAAAGAAACAAGAAGCCTCAGTGGTATTTATTTATTCATTTGCATTACTTATTTAAGGTAAGGATAAAGTAGAACCCAAAAAATTTTGGGGATTTTGAGCACACCATTATAAATGAAAGGTAGATATGGATCTAAAAAGAAAGAACTTAGGTCGCAAATACGTTTTAATCGACTTGGATTATTTTAATGTTTTGTTTGTCGATTTCACTCCATTCCACCATGAAGCTAAGTAAATTCCAATAACCTACGTGTTGTAAAGGTTTCTTCGCCATTGCTCTATCCAAAAGCAATCCTTAACATATCGATACTCCGCCTGTTTTTATTTCGCCAAAAAACCGATTCAATTTACGTATTTGACTGCCAAAATGTTTGCCCTTCACAAACGCTCACACACAAGGTCATCCCGTTCCCCCATATATTATTTAACACGAAAGAAAGCGTAGAGGTGGTGACTGGAGTTCCCCTGATATTTTATTTATTCAGAGTATTTCGGAGCAGCTCCGGAGCTCACAAAATTTCAACTAGTACTAGTACAGGAATATTCTACACGGCTGAATAATGTCATGTGCCGGCAAAGAATGCATCTGCATATGCATTACCTGCTCAAATTCACGGTCCATCAAACTCGACGTTGCGCGAAATACAAAAGAGAATCTAGGACATGAAAATTCTACTCTGTTGCTCACGTAAATAGCTACCAATTTTACTCTGATTCAGTTGGCAAAAAAGTTGAGATTGCTTTAACACAAAAGTAAAAACACACTTAAATTTTTTTTTGCGTTTTTTTTAGATTCTTTGTAGGTAGCTATTTGAACTAATATTGGCTATCTGTTTGAAGCCTGAATAATGCCCATTTGTCTCTAAATATACCAAAATATACAGTTACAATAGCACCTAAAACAAAAACAACCAACAAATATGAAATACAAAAGGTCTGCGTGTTTTGAAACATATGTTTCCAATCTTTTTTCGAAACAAAGTCAATTCAGCTGAAAAGTATTTTAATAAAGCTTTTCACGTTTTCTTAGATCAACTTTAAGAAAGTTTTGCCACTTTTGTCTTAAATTATTTTATTGAAACTTCTTCATTGCTGTTGAAAAACAGAAATAATTTGCCAAAGGCTACTATTATTAGCTACTAGTCAACCATAGATTTAACAGATAATTCATCAAGTAGACCTTTTGTACTTTATTTAATTCTCAATTATTAGATCCAACATGATGCCGTGGTGACATGACAAGGAATGCAGTGATGGAATGTTTAAAAAGTGCAAGTGCGTTAAAAACAGTGAAAATGCTCGTTCTTTCCAACATGTTCCGTGCGCCGAAAGCGACAAACGACACACTGCAGAAAGAAAACGAAACGCGAAATTCATTGAGAGTGAAACATCGAACGAAAACGCATGATGACGTCAGCGTCACGCACGCTGATAGACGGGAAAAGTGCCTTTCTAACAGTGTGGACGCGATCGTCACGCGTGATGATGGGAGGAGCAAAGTGATATGTAGTGCCAAAGGTTTGTTAGAGACTAATCTAGACGATCTGTTTTGCGACGACCAAAGTGTGAGTTGGGAGAAGAATTTGGGTGCCAGTGAACCGACGTTGACGTTGTGTGACTTCAAGAGTGGGAGTAGGAGGGAATCCCTCATGTCAGAGGATGACAGCGAGGAGGATTCCGCTACAGATAGCGATTGCTTGGATGAGGTGATCCGAGAGCAGAAGATATGTCTTGGAGCCAGGCGCTTCGGGCATATGCTCAGGAGGGTTATTTCTAGAAATGGTAAGTGTAGATTTTAACTTCACCTGTCTCTTGACTCAACTGGTTACTGACTTATATTTACCTGTATAAGAACTACTTGTGCACCCCCAAGTGTGTAACGACATGTTTTTATCTTCTTCCATAATTGGTTGTAAGTGATGGAGGTATATGTTTTCCCATACATTGGTGATATCTGTTTAGTCTTCCAGGAGAGACCTAAGTTTTAGTTTTTTGTTAACACATGCGCTGCAAATCATATGCATAATCACGCGAATAACATATCGTTATACATTCTGTTACTAAGTATCTTCCTTCGCCGTTTTGACTGCAAAGCTGGGGGTCTAGAAAGGCAACATTTTAGATGTTTCATATATGAAACATCTAAGTGACGTTTCATCTAGAGCGCGGTCCGTTTCGAGTCAAAAGTGATAATAGCGCGCTCACGTCGCTCACGCTCATACAATTTATCCATTTGGGACGCGTCACGCGATTTATGAAACATCTAAAATGTTGCCTTTTTAGACCCCCTGAAGTGTATCGATAAAGACTGAAAATTTTGTCTACATCTGTAATGTGATTGTCCAATACAATTAGTGTCGTTGTCGGCCATTACTTGCGGCCAATTGCGTCGTGATTGTAGCTTTGTAGCCGTCGGAAACGACTCCGCGATCTTATCAGCTTTGGTTGCCTCTGATGAGTTGTCTTTATGTATCCGACCATTAGTGATCAGGTGCTGTATCTGCAATTGTTATTAATTTTCAGATTTTGAGGTCGACTTGAGAAGTTACAAAAAAAAAGAGTGTTTTGGGAATTGTAGAATTACTACTGCCCAAAATTACCGCAAAGAATCTTTATATTAAAGCTTATGTGATATTCAGATGCATAAGCTATATTATTGTAGTTTCATTAAAATTAAAATGAGAGTGTCGTGGCCCAGTGGTTAAACACTCTGGCTCGGAACCCATTGGTCCCGAGATCAAATCCGGCCGAAACACACCTACTTTGTGTTCATTGTGAAATTGCGGCTAACTCTCCGGTGATGGAAAACACCGAAATTAAACCCAAGCAACACGGATAACGGCGGTAGGCTCGCCCCTTACCGCGTTGGGTTCAAATTCCCTCGGCGAAATGGCTTCTGAATGTTCCGTTCACCATGACGGCAACAATCAGTGTGCCTCTGACCTACCCTTTAGGGTCGTGAGGGCATTAAAATCCATCCAGTAGTTTTTACGTGTAAGAGCAACACGATGGCAAATATTAGTAGGATGTATGTATTTTATACTTGTATGTACTATCTATAGTTTCATCCTGGCGGTACAAGTATGTGCTGCTCAGACTAATCCCGCGGTTCATTTACCGATGCGCTAATGCACCATGCCAGTTGCCTCTTGCATCGGAGGAAGCGCGGGATCTGAGAGTGCAGATCCTCACAAATAACCTCATACATATAGGACGAAGAGGTCCTATACTAAGGAAGCGTAGTTAGCTCAGCTATCTGCTACCTATTTAGTGCGCCTTACTTCAAATTGTGTTTATCAAAAAATACAGTGAGGGCTTCGTAGCGTTTGTTTGTAGACAGTCTCAATTTTTAAACGTTGATGACCCGACTACCCTCATTCAAAAATTTTAACTTTTGTATGTCACTGTCAAGTGTCAAAGCGACAAAAATAAAAAACAAGTAAAATACAAGCATGACTACTTGTTGCTGCCGCCATTTGCGAGTAATTGACTCAACACGTCAATTTCTAAAACAATGCTTTAGCGTTGCGTTCGCTTTTATGAATGAGGGCGCATACCACTAAAGGGCTAGAAATAAGCAACATACCGCTCGCTAATATAAATATATAAAGCTCCGAAATTGTATTGCGAGGACATCAAATGAAGGAAAGAAAGAAAAAACGTTTATTGCATCCGGACATCGCATAAAAGATAAGAACAAACGAAACGAAATTGTTACACAAAAAGACATAACTTTTTGAGTTTTTTTTTAAAAAAATAAACAAAATTTTTCACCAGATAGCGCGGTGTAAAGATGTCCAAAATTAAATAGACCACACAATGGATGCATAGTAATGACGTATGGACTTTGCCGATTTGGTGAATTCTTATGTCGTCTTTGATTACATACATTCTTAATGTTTCAAACTTTACAAATAAATAGATTGATTGATTGATTCTTTTTTGATTGTTTTTATAAACTTACCATTAAGTTGTCGTGACAAGTACAGTAGTTCATAATATATTGTTCTAAGTGATTGCAGCTGGGCCCCTATACATATTGTATGTGAATAATATGTTTGTATATTTAAAGACCTGCAATAGCTCAGTATATCCGCATATCAGCTTAAACACACCATTTATTTTGTAATTTCGACGGACTGGTGTCCAATGACTTATAAAACCGTTATTAGGCTAGTCCAATAATGGTGAAGTTTAAAAAGTCGTTAAGTTGAACATGTTTCGGCGCTTAAAAACAAAAAGTATTGCGACTTAAAACTTGTTTATTTTCACAAACTTGTAATAGCACAATTTATAAATTGTGCTATTTGTGTAGTAAGTCATGTAAGTGATATGGGATACCAGACATAGACAATGGATGAACATCCTTTTTTTAAAACGCATAGTAAACACTCAGACCAAATAAAACAGACATGTTCTCGCTCACGAATGTTTCTTCTGTGCCGTCGTCGAACCGGCGACCTCTGGTGTAGTAGCTAACTTCTCAACCACCGCGTCAAGTCGTCAAACTGTCCACTATATAATGTGGCGTGTTGCTCGCCACGTCAATGAGTCACCTGTACACCTGAGCAGCATGTCACCATCCGATGCCACTTGAATGGGCGCTCCATACAGCTGCTTTGAATGTTGAGACGAGTTGAAACGTCGAATTCCTTGTCAGATCACGCGATATGTTGTGTATGGGTGCTGCTTCACATAGTAATAATCGTTATTAAATCTCTATTGCACAAAAAACGTTACAGTGTGTGTTTTTGGTAATTTAGTCTAGACACTGCAACTGGGGCTGCGCTTTCACTATAGTCCAACTAATCTAAGAAATACATTTTGACAGCTGCCGGGGTCATTGTAAATTAAACTTTAAGTAATGCTTATGCTGAAAATTTATTTCATAGGTTAGTTATACTGTAGGTATTGAAGCGTAAACCAGAATACGTAATACAACTCGGTAGATTACAATACTTAAACTTGAACTATATTGTGTGAAATTCCATGTACAAACATTTGTTCTAGGCTTATTTGGAGCGCATCTCTCTGAAAATAACATTCAGGTACATTTAGAACTCTGATTCTTACAAATGCCTTTACTTCTCCTGCATCGTTACTTTTATTGCACTTAGCCGTGCATTCCGCGCTAACTATCTGCCTTTTTACATCAATTTTCAGAAACTGCAGTTTAAAAGACGTTAACTCGCAATGGCTGTAGAATGTGCATCCCATGCGACCGGCACTTAGCTTGCACTCCGCCTGCATAGGCACTTAGGATCGAATTCTTGTTAGGTTTAATGTTGCCGGTAACGTATGGTAACGCGATCTCCCGAGAGAAAGTGTAGTGGGAACTTGATAATTATTAGTGCTATTATTTGCGAAGGATGCTAGTTCACCTATGTTGTTCAGGGTTAGTTAACGCCAAACGTATAAATTAACTCAGTTATTATACTGGTATTCATCTTTAACAATGAGAGAAAGCTGGTACATGCCATGATTGGGCTAGATCTCTGTATTTTTTTTAAAGTCAAAAGGAATAACTTTACGGTGACAGAGTTTTAGCAAGCGATCTGTACAGTCAATCACCAATAAAGATCAAATAATTTATATGGACTTATAAATTACGCTTAGTATAATGTGAAGTTCACAGATTGAAACGCTGTAGATCAGGTTGACTGTATTCACAACAGCATCAAAATGATGTGTGCTGCACTCAGTACAGTGGTTGATTATGTCGGAAGTATTCAACAAAAGCAACCTTATCGCTACATAATACACTAGACATTACCACTGGAAATTATCCTACACAGCGCCACCTAGTCCCAATTTAATTGCTTGTGCTATGGGAATTATGGGATACTAGACATATAAATAAACGTACTTAAATACTTTATAAATATTAGAGGTTGAAAGCCCTCAGCGCTCACTCTACAGTCCGCTAAAGCTGTCAAGGCCACACAGCAGTAGTCATTTAGAAAAAAAAACTTAAATACTTAATAATGTTTTCGTAAACACATACTTTTTATACATAGTAAACACCTAGGCCAGTACAAACAAACATGTTCATGCACACGTATTTTTTTACTGTGCGGTGATCGAACCTTTGGTGTAGTAGCCAACTTCTTAAGTATAACACCAAACCTATTGTCAATTTAATGGGCGTTTTACTGGTTGCAGTTTTGATTGATGCATTTTTGACCACTCTGTGAGTACCTACTCATCATTTCGGAGCCGACTGTACATCAGAATAAAAACCAATGATATACGATTTCAGTCAAAGATGATTATACAAATCTCCGAACGTTTTTCTCGTTACATTATGTGATGATTATCTTCTAATGTGATTTTGCTCTCACGCGCCATTTACTTCGATATCACACCGCAAAAAGAGGCGCATAAGCGATATGAATCTGAACGTTTTTACTGGCCAGGGGTGTCATTCATAATGCACACTTCGATCTCGAACTCGAATTCGCTTGACGGAGACTTAACTATGTGTTTCTTTTTTAGATCTGAAGAGTGAAAATCTACCTATGTTTATTTAATACAATACATGCTAGATGTCAGGCAGCCTGTACTTTCTAGCTCTCGCACAAGAACCCGTAGGTTAGGGCTGAAAACCAGCGCTACCCGGAATCTATACTTCCGCGGCAGCATATGCTGAGCCCCTTGACCTTTTGTCCAATTTTGTATTTTATTTTTAATGTTTTATAGATTTCATAAGAATCTGTATCCGACAATAAATTTATTTTCTTTCGTTCTTTCTTTCTTTCTTGCCTAAATTATAAATGACTTACTGCCGCACTCAGACACGTCAATTAACGTTAATGGTTCATTAGAGTACAAATTTTACATTCTTAAAAGTTCTTTATTCGATTTGTTATAAAGTCTCTTTTTAAAAATATAATATAATTTTGACTGTAATGAACCATTAACGTTAATTGACGTCTCTGAGTGCGGCGGTTAGTTTGTCCTAAGATGAATACATTTTTTACATTAGACCTATGAAAATGTCATACCATACATTTTTGGCTTTTATTGATCTTGACACGCCCCCCAGATTTGTAATGCAATGCTCCACATTGCATACGTTGTGTACAGGCAGCACCATGAACGTGTGACCTTTTGGAGTGCTCAAAATACCTAGGCTGAAATATCTTTTGCCGAAAACCCGTGACACATTACTTCTGCCATATTATGGTCTGAGATGTCAGATTTAAGTGATTTCGGGTATCTTCATGGTTAAAATTAAAACTTGCTTTGGCGCTCACGGTGGTAACTAAAAATGATAATGCTTCATACAATTTCTCCAATAGGCCATTTCGGTATTTTAGTCCCTGCCAGTTCAGGCATGTTTTCATACATTCATTACGCCTAAATCGCGTTTTACATTAAATGCCGCTTAATCGTTATTTTTGCTAGTTAACATAAAAATATTCTAACATGGTGTGCTCATATGTAACTGTACATATTAATGGTACCATTTCTTTATGCCCGCGCCCGATGTGGTCGATCAGTCAATTTGACTGTCACTGAGGGCGCGACCGCTGATGGGACCGGGCGTGCACGAATGAGGACTTGTGTAATGTGAGTTACAATTTGAGTGATACGTCATGAGGGCCTTGTGCGACTTTTGTTTGATCAGGATGGTCAATGTATGTATGTCGTCGTATGGCCTGAAATAACAGTACTGGTTGCAATCTGCACTAACAATATAATGCTGAAGGGTTTGATTGGAATTCTGGAACTACTGGTTCGAATTGAAAAATGGTTTTTGTGTTCAAAAGTCCATTTCTTGACGAAGACTAATGATATCACGCTGCGCGGGGTGGATCCTCGTAGTAAGATATAAAGCGTAGACTCTCGAATGGAGCCTAAGTAATGGCTGATCAGGTTATTAAGTCAACGGTCGGTATTAACTGAATTTTCATAAGGAGAACTGGTCTACCATAGCTCTGAGAGTAATAGCTCTCTTTCTATGTCTACCACGGAGAGACAGAAACAGTAGTGATGTCACAGTCCAGCTGTAAGACGTTGTAGGCTCTTAATTGCGTTAAAGTTCTAGAAAAGTCACCTCTTTATCTCTCCCTTCTATTGAAAGAAAGAAAGAAAGAAATAAAATTTATTTGACACATAAGACACAAAAAAATAAAAATTCTAACATTGAAATAAATAAGATCAAACGTGTCAAACAGGCGTGTCCCACTCAGCATATGCCGCGGTGGTACAAGAGCACCACGACGCTGGTTTTCAGGGGTCGCCTTATTGAATTAGAGAGGGAGAAGTGGCGCAACATTTGAATTTACTTAACTAGGTATGATACGCATAACAAAACAAGAACCAAAATGAAACAGTTACACAATCAAAAACAAAAACAAAAACGGATTCCTTTTTACATTAAAAACAACAACATTAAAAAGCTACGTGAATAACAACTATTATACTTACAGAGGTAATGTTTTCCTAAATAAATACACATTTTAGTATCTATAAATAGGTATGGTTAAATTACATGACCAACACTTTACTGTTTTTGCACTTTCAAAAGATGCAATTTAAATTTATTCTTAAATGAGTTAACTGTGACTGAATTTCTTATGGGCGGTGGAATATTATTCCAGCATTTCGTGGCTGCGTAACGAAAGCTGCCACGAAATGCGGTTGTGCTGTACTGTGTGTGTGCTAGCCGGAATGCTGTTCTACATGGTCGCTTAGGAAACTTTAGCTTCTCATATAGATATGGGGGTGATTGTTTTTTTATGATTCCAAAGAGAAGGCAAGCAAAGTGAAGCGACCTTCTAGACTCCATGTTTAACAAATCTCCTTGGTTCAGATAGGGAGTCACATGGGCTCTGCGCGGTATCGTGAAACAAAAGCGGGCACACGCATTTTGCACTCTCTGTATCAGCTTTCTAGTTCGGGCCAAAAGACATCCCCCAATGACGGTGTCTGCATAATTCAGTTTGGATAGTATTAGTGATTCACAAAAATAGATTCTGAGGTTATTACTTAAGTATTGCCGGATTTTGTAGAGAATTTTCAATCTATAATAACAACCCCTGACAGTCTCCAGTACATGGTTTTCGAATCTTAATCTATCATCTAACAGTATACCAAGGTTGCGCGCTTCAGTCACCTGATCTACACATTTACCCTTAACCTTGACCACTGGATTGCACTTATTGATGTTCTGTATTTGGTTTTTAGTACCCATTACGAGAAACTTAGACTTGTCGGGATTCAAGACCAAGCTATTTACGTGTCCACTCAGCTATACGTTTCAGATCCTCATTTAATTTATTTCTTGCTGATCCTCATTTTTTTATTGCCCTACAGAATAATGAAAGATGTCTTAGTTCATTATCGAATTTAGTGTTTAGTTTGTATATGACTGACTATCTGTGCCCGCGCTTACCCCTGTGGAATTCAGTCTATCACAGGAGATTTTTGTAAGCCTTTCCCAAACAAACTAAATTTTCTAATTCACAATTTTCCAGTTTCGTCGTTCCTAGGCAGGCGAAACTTCCGATATGAACTGTACAATGTCGCATTCTAGCAATTTGCGCTCGTGTAGTACTCGTACCATCTTCATTCAATCTTCACATTTATTCAGATCTTCATACCACTTCATTTGTTGTCATTAGGCGTTATACGTTACGAGTGGGTATAAGGTATTGATCTTTCCATTTTGTCTCACTGAAGATATTTATGTCCTTCCCTGCCGGTTGATTTATCGTGCACCCAATGGAAAGTGTTTTTAATTTATTGCCGCCACCTCTGCGCACTTGGCTCGCTCACTGCTATCTACGGTATTTCCCATCTACGGTATTTCGTGTTTTATGCTACCACTTTACGAAGTCGTTTACTTGGTTAATTGAAAGTTTGAATGCAAATTGATGGAGTACGTTGTCTTTTGCTAAAATCGTAATTTGTTATGATTGGCTTAGTTTATGCGCTTAGGTATTTAAGTTCTTGTAACTTAAACATACTTGTAAATTGTGACACGTTCTGTAATACGCTGTGACAATGTGTAAAAATGGTTATAGTCCACACGAAGAGTCAAAAAATTTGATTCGATTCCCGCTTGATGCCTACAATTTTTTCAACGTCCTGCGAGTTTTAAAATGTTATTGTAGATTTTTATTCTCATTATTGCATCATATTAAAATGTACTCTACACGTGCTCTTGATTCTAAAAATGCCAAGTACCTAAGTATTTTTGAATGAAACTCCTGCGAATTTTATCTCGACATTTCGCCGCAAAATGTTACTCTACCCTGCCTGTCGTTAAAACGCGACCTAACTCGTTTAAAACATGAGATGTAAAGGCTGCATAAAAATTCACGTTTAAAGTATGATATCTTAATATTTCTAAAGGAATAGCTCTGAAAACACGACCACAAAGCGCGTAATAAGAAAGGGATATCTGGCTTTCACCGGGCAATTCTGATTGTGCCTTGGCCATTCTGGAGATTGCCTGCGCAAATGGCGCCATCTTCCTCGGCCTATGGAAATCAGGCCTATTGTTAGTTTCGAGCGGGCTTTTTGTAAAGTTTAGAATATCTTTTTGTTCGAATGCATAAGACCTTCGATGTATGCATAAGAGTATGAGCTTTAACGCTAACCACATTCAGCAGTTTAACAATTGTACAGTGATTCTGTAAACGAATTTGACTAATATGGATTCTGTAATAAAATTCAAAATCAGTTTCTAAAATCACTACTCGACTCAAAAGGAATCAACTCGACTTTAACTTAATTAAAGACCAGAATATCACTTCTTTTTCGCCTTTTTAATGACACTTGAGACGGGCTCCATTTGAGACACTTTAATTCTCTATGTCTAGAATGGGTCCCGACTGTAAAATTTTTTTGCACAATTCATTTTTTTATATACCCAGTATCACTCTCACTGTAATAACGAATCTAACGAGACCTCTCAAGCTGAATCCATTCAGGCTGCAGGCCGTGTCAAACACTTTAACATACATACACTCGCAAAACATAACCTTCCTTCTGGCGCAGTCGGGTAAAAAGGTGCTATACACTGACTGTATTGACTGTGTTGACTGTCTTGTCGTTATCTTACTTGTTAAAAAGTGAACTACATAATTGCATTGTTATGTGCGGTGAAAAGAAAAGATCCGATCGCTATTGTAGATCCAAAGCGACCGCCGATGGCGTCACCTCACACTTTCACCATTGTTGATAGTGTAAAACAATACCGGTCTCGATTGCCGTGACTTTGGACTTTTACTTAATAATTGCTGTAAAATTTACGATTGTTGACGTAACGAACAAATGTTAATCAATATGATTGGTACAACATCCGACTAAGTGCTTCATTACAAATAAATCTTGTTTATGTGGTTCATATTGTGTCCCGTAATAAATGTATAGGGTACTGAGTTTTCTGCAACACACTTATTTCAAAAGTGTTCTGCCTTTTCATTTCCGACGCGTAAAACCGATGTTTCATTCGTGAAAAATGCAACAAGAAAGTTTAAAAATCTATTTACCACCTCTTGCACTACCACATTCACTTTTCTTCTCCTGTTTCTCTAAGTGAAGATTGCCTGGACGAGATCGCTTTTAGCGATAAGGCTGCCTGCCCATTTTAGTAAATAATATTCAAACTGGTAGAAATGCTACCGCGTTGTATAAAAACGGATCCCTGTACAATTAGCTTTCAAAGTAAAAAACCAGTAAAATTTAACTTGAATAATGGTAAAGACCCAGTTTTTAATTCCATTATTTCATTAAAACACATTCACCGCAGTGCAATATTTTCTTTTAAAACCGCACGCAAATATTTTGCACGAAATAAATTCAAAGGCATCATTAATACGCAACCCTCTGACGCGGTTCCTCCCAATTTAAATACGATTCTCGACAAAACATCACCGAATATAATCTTTATTAAGAGGTTGAAATTTATTTGCATTAATTAAAAGATGTTACTTTATTCTTTCAGGTAAGTGGCCGATCTTCCGCTGACCCGGCGCTTTTCAAGGTATTCGTGTGATAATTTCTTCTTTTTTTGGCCTACTTTCGAAGTTTGACAGAGCACTGTAGGTATTATGTGCTTCTACGAGTAACGAATATTTTTAACTAGCTCACCCGGCGAACTTTGTTCCGCCTTAAGGGCAATAAATAAAAAAAAGTAAAAGAAATAAAAGTATCCTATGTCCTTCTCCTGGCTCTAAACTACTTCCATGCCAATTTTCAGCTTAATCGGTTCAGCCGTTCTTGAGTTATAAATAGAGTAACTAACACGACTTTCTTTTATATATATAGATTCGCTGTGAACAAATAGTGGGGCGACGTTTTTACTATGCGTCTATCTTACGTTAAGTTAGTGGGTAACCAAAATGATGAAATTTTTCATTTGCCTTTTTTAACGATTTGTCTTTTTTTAAAATTATGGAATTCTGCTAAAAGCTCACCAAAATGGTAACGAATTGAAGATTACATCTCAAACGAAGTAGGCAGAGGCACGCTGACTATTGTCTCATTAAAATTTGATGGAACATCTAGAAGACGACACTTGGCCAGTGAATTTGGACCTAATGTGCTCTGAGTATTAACCACTATCCGGTGTGCGTAGGTTTCATTGTATAGAGGTTTTCCACGACTCAATTTTCTGAATATTCTATTCTGTCTTCAATATACGACGGACAAAAATTATTCATTTTGACACTAAACTTGGCAATTTGAAATTAGCCTTTTCATTTTCATGCCTTCAAGATTTCGGCTATTTCTTGTTACACCTTATGAAGTTATGCTATGAATACTGATGACTAGTGACGGTTCTGGCAATTCTCAGTTTATGACAAAAAGTATTATGCGTTTCCATAGGTCACCAATAGGTACCTATATTATTATATTACCTATACTGAGCTTTTGTCATTCCTCATAATGACTTAAAAACTGCAGAAGCATTTCGATGAAATTAATGCAATATTAATTATGTCCAGGGGTCGTTTAAACCCCTCTTCCTCCACAGGCAATTACACCCCCTGTCCGAAATAATCGCTAATTCGCTAGCCTTAAGGGTTAATTACAGGTGTTGGTCATGTTCATTTATGCTAATGGCGGAACGAAATACCCTCCAATGTTTCTTTATTCAATTCCTGATGCTAATTAGAGGTTAGGGGTCTGCAACATTTTACGGCAACGTGTTGGATAGGAGTAGAAAGTAAGTACTGACAAAATAAATGATCTGAAGTTTTTTTGACAAGGTTCCCGCTCCGGCTTTGCTTTGGTGGTTATCGCCCTTTGTAGTGAAGTTTTTCCAACCCCTTTAAGCCTATATTTTGTGATAAAAACTATCTTAAATTTCTTATTGAGTGATTGAAACTAGCAGTGCCAAACTGTTTAAAATTGGCAAGAGCTTAGAAAGAGTTAAAACCACCCAAGTATAATCAGTTTTAATAAGAACGTCTAACTCAGCAATTATGTGTAGAAAAAATGTGTATCTGAATATTGCCACTTATAAGTTAGATAATGTTATTTTTAGGGTTGTGGTATTGCGAAATATTGTATTCTACAACTTTCTGTCATTTTTTAATCAATTTAAAAACGTAAATTGAGTATAAGGCAAGAGTCATACGATGTATAAGGTCCAGTACTAAACTCCGTACAATTACTGCGTCCAAACAATCCTATACAAATGCATTAATACAAACGGCCTTGATCGGTTGTTGTCTAAATCTAAAATAATTGACCTTCATTTGTTTAAGCAGTCCTCTGATTGAAAGTGATTCTGTTTCCGTATAGAATAAATATATGACCTTCAATCGTATTGTATTAGAAACTAAACAAACTATTTTATTTATCATCATCATCATCATCATCATCATCGAACGTTTAGACGACCGGTTTGATGTAATAGAAGTTTAGAAGTTGGTCACACTTACACCAGAGGTCGCGGGTTCGATCCCCGTACAGTACAAACTGTCCTGTGCATGAACATGTAGGTTTTTACTGATGTTTGTTTTCTATGTATGTATTTGGTTATCTGTTGTCTATAGAATCTCATAGCACAAGCAAGCTTACAAGCTTTACTTAATTTGGGGCCAGATGGCGCTTTCTGGACGACCATCACTAAAATCAGCTATACCAAACTATTCCGTGTAGCGATCCATCCGTTTCTTGCGCATTTTTCACGAGGCGCTCATCCATTAGTCCCTTTATACTCGGTTCACAAAGGCCATTGCTGTCTAACGCGGCAATGGTTGGCGTGTTTCGATATATTTCTCGTTTGTACATACGTTAACCGTCATGGTAGGTTTTTTTCTTGGATTTCACGTGTTACTGCCTGCATAGCCAAAAACCCAGGACGTATAAGGACTGTACCCAATTCAAATTCGATATTTTGAATTGTAAAATTTCATATTTTCTATTTTCAATGGGAAAGAGCTTTAGCTGTCAATGTCATGAGGTTCAGGCTAATCATCAATGAGTCAAAGTTAATAATTTAGTTGATGTTAGGTGGTGAAAATCCGTAAGAAAAACTTTGAATGAAATCATATGTAAATGATGGAGTTTTTCTGTACTGAGTGAACAAAAATTCAACATTATTTATCTCGTAAGGAAACTATGTAACAATCCCCAAAACAGATTTCACGTACATACGCCATAACTCTGAATATGAAATCGGACAAAGTTTGCGGACGCTCCGTTCCGTTTCACAGTGAAAACACGAATGATTTATACGAAGTGACGTAACAAAAGTTGAACAGATAAAACGGAACGTTATCCAGCATCATTGTGCGAGCACCCGTTTTCAGTTTCATAATTCAGCCTGAGTTGGACCATTATTCAGCTGAATTGTATATTCTAAGCAGAGTAGGGAGGTGACTCAGTAATGAAGAGACTCGATAAAATGTCTTCTTTGTTTGTGTAGAAGTATTATTTTTTCATATTGTTTTGCCACTGTTATTTCTGGAATTGAAGCCTAATATAAGTCTTGTAATAAGAAGCTATAGGCGGAGCAGAAAGTGTTGCAATATTGTTGTCAAGGAACCGTAATATTACAAATTGCGTAGAAGGAAAATCGTGGCATTCATGACTTTTATGTTTGAATTCTTGTATGTCCCTATGATGTGTCGAATAAATTGTATTTCTTTCTTCCCTTACATTCACATAAGACCAGCTGCAGTCACATCCAATTGGGTTAACAACTGTACATGAGATGGAGCAGACAAGCTAGAGGGTAACTTTAAGAACAGTGATCACCTAATGGTGATCACTGTTGAACCACATGAACCACTGCAACGACAAAGTGTTATTTCTGGAAATGGGTAGTCCTGCCGTTGCCCGCAAGTTATTTTATGTTGGTATTTACAGGTGGAAATACCTTCTTTTCTCACATGTCCACAAAATTGTCACAAATAACTTTATTTCACATCAAATGAAGCATCCAACAGTAAGAAGACAAATCAAAATGTTTTGTATCGACATCTACTTCACTCGTGTCGCATCCCTACGGGGTCCAGTTTGTATCCCGCTCATTACGCTTGCTAATGAAAATATAGGTGGGATGAATTCCTACACGCTCGGTCTGTTGGCTAACAAACGGCGTTGGGGCGGTAACCGCTAGTATTGATGATGATTAACACTAAGATAAGGTTTAATTCAATTGGAAGGTACGAGAATCATGGCCTTATTAAAATTCAATTTCAACAGAGGTTGTTGTTAGTGTGTGAGGCTGCGATTAATCATGTCAGAGGTTACCAAGCAGTCTTAATTCCTCCGACTAGGCTTAGTAACTGACACCTAGTGATCTGAGCCTGGACCAATCACTCATTGTGCCACCACTTAGTTTCGTTTGGAGTTGTGAGTTATTTTTACCCACCGCTGCCAAGTTCGGTGTTGAAATTAAAAAAGTGACAAGTGGGTGTCACTCATTCCACTACCGACCTTGGCAGCGTAATTTCATATTGGTGCATGTTCGGTACGATGAAGGACACCGCCAACGTGCAATTAAATAAAAATAAGGGGTATTAGAGTTTGTCTTTACAATTCTCGAACAGGCCAGCGCTGCAAATTCAAATTCGTAATATCATTATTAAAATAGACCTGTTACAAGTGCTTTTGAATCGTCAAGGACTAAATCAAACAGACAAAAACACTCTTAATAATAGTCTTAAATACTATTATAGAAAAAACAAATAAATACACAGTATACAAATATAATGTGACTTACGGCTACAACATATCGATTACATGAAGCGCTCTAGCACTGAGACACAGGGTCCACAGTTGAAATGGCAAAAAAAACCCAAAATGATCCTGGGTTCTGTACCTGTCAAACGGAACGGGATGGACACATTTAATAAATAATATATAATGAACTGTAATTGACAAAACGTCGTCGTCTAGCGGAACAGCTAGTTAAAAATATGCGTTTTAATTTAATTTAAAAGCACGTCTACATTAATTACTACTATCACGGGCTATGTGACGGCAGTCAGTTTATTTAAATTACACAGCTGTAGAAGTGTTCTTTGTCCTTGCGAGACCAATTGGCTTCCATTTAGGTCTTCATTGGCTTTTATTGCGCAGGTAAGACAATTTAGCTCTAACCAGAAGCGAACTCCTACAGTCAGTGTCCCAAGAAATGTGTCCAGTTACATTCGCTAATTTAAAGTTCTACTAGGCCACAAACCATACCAAAAAGTTAAGTGCCTGAATACATTTCTTAGGACACTGACTGTACATAAACCTATAGGCGACAAAGATATACAAGAACGTACATGAATACTTAGTTAGTAATCTCACCTGATCGTAAGTGGTAATGTGGTCTGAGGTGGTACATGCCAACCTAACAAATGGCTATTCACTCTCTTCGTGAAGAGGCCCAAGTTTTATTGCTGTGGAAATAATTCAGCAAATTATAAGCATTATCAAGGGTTTCTTGCTTGAGATCGCATGCCCTTTGCTCGAATATAAAATAACAGTATATTATGTTTATCCATTGTCTAGTATTCTATAGTACAAGTTTTGTTTCGTTTAGAACTAGACGGCGCCGTGTGGATTTATGTACAATGATATTTATTTTTTTATTATAACGTTTGGTCAAACCACGATTATATTTTTTTGGTAGTCAGCACCGAGCCACGGTGTCTACTGCATAGGTAAAATTCCGGAAATAGCTTGGCTCTACTCCAAAAATTAATATGGCAGTTCGACCTAACAGTACATGACTTGTAATTAAAATTATTTTTTACTGATAGCTAAAGTCACCAACAAAGTCCAGCGGACTTATATACAGTTTAAGTTGCATAGAGAAAAGCACATAGCGCAAGAAGATAGTCATTTTGGTATATTATTATACAAATCCCCTCAAATGCCTTTTCACCAATATGGTTACCTTTCGCTTTTACGGCAATTGTGACCTGTCCACTACCACTAATTCCTAATACCAGAAAGCTATGTCAATGACCTTGTAGTAACTTTCAAAAAGGTTACCGAAAAAGGTTAACAGAAGCCCACAATCCGCCGAGTGAATTTGAACCCAACGTCTCAACGTTTTGTTCAATTTGACTCGGGCAAGCCTACCTCCGTTATTCGGGTTGCTTGGGTTTCTATCGGTTTCATTTTTCGAAGAAAGTATAATGTAAACATATCAAATCGAACTAAACATACTTGTTTCGACTTGACTTTTGCCGCAGCTCTCACTGAAAACTAGAGGCGGCCTACATAGTCAGAACATTCAAATTAGTACCACTACTGCAATGCCAGTAAATCATGCGTACATAGTTATCCCCACAACCCAAAGTTACCCCCTAATGCACTTTACCCAAGCCCCATAGGTGCGGTTTCATCAAGCTTAGTGCGGTACATAGCCGTCCACATCAACGTTTACATAAAGGCCTTATGCTGTTAACATAAGATCCATTTTGCAATGGTTTTGTAAAGGTTGATGTGAACGCCTCGGTACAAATGCACTTGTAGTCCGGCATAACATATGGGATTATTAAAACTACGCCTCCTGCTACTGTGTTTGTAAGTGCTGAAGCGGTTGGGCTGTTTTGCAGGCAAAAAGTTTTTATAAGTTTGTGTAGAGAGGCCGATACGTAGAAAAACTTCTAGGGAAAGTAGAACCAAATATATAATGCCGTAATAGGGTCCGTGCGGACCGCTGATTGGCTAAAGAAATACTAATCCTAGTCAATCAATTTTATTCACTTACGAGTATCAAATTGTTTATTTTCTTTTACCTGTATTGTTATACCAATAAATCGGCCCGAATTACACATGATTACTGTAAGATTTGCCTTTAAATTGTTGATGTTTTTGGTGTGCAATAATATACTTAATTATCAATCT
Organism: Udea ferrugalis; assembly: GCA_950022985.1. Classification (NCBI taxonomy): domain Eukaryota; kingdom Metazoa; phylum Arthropoda; class Insecta; order Lepidoptera; family Crambidae; genus Udea; species Udea ferrugalis. The sequence goes on along the minus strand of OX465532.1, from coordinate 3,301,248 downwards.
TGACTAACAAATCACAAGCAAAACCAAAAGAAACCGTGCAAAAAGAACTTTTACGAATTCCAAACCCCACAAAGTGTGACTCTGTGCTAATTGCGAATAATCCATTCCTAACAGTCTGATGAATTGCAGACTGAAAAGTTAATATTTCATTTCAAATATGCTGAATATTCGAAACCAAAATGTCGGATCCCAGTTATCCATTAATTAAACCTTTAATTACCTGGACGAGGCATTGAGATTTAATAAGGAGAATCCATCAATTATAAGGCCCTAATTGAGGCCCCAATTACCCTCTTGACCTGGCCAGCTGGAGTGCATAATGCTCTGATTAGCTAGATCATCCGAATAACGATCTATGCTGATTAACAGTACTGGATGAAAGACAAATCTCATTTATCATTAAACTTTTTTGTAAAGAAACTCTATTTAATAACTAGCGGCCGCCCGTGACTTCGTCCCCGAAAATTAAAAGGAATATTTTTTAATAAATTGTAGCCTATGTGCGATTCAGATGTATAAGCTACGTTATTGTTTTAATAAATTCCATTCAGTAGTTTTTACGTGAATGAACAACACAGCACATCCACACATACAAACTTTCGCCTTCCTAATATTAGTAGGATTAGTAGGATCATCCTCAGACGACCTCTAGTAGCATACTTCTTAACCGTTACACAAAGTCGGTGGTTTTTGTAATTTAACTGTTTATTAAACCAGCTTCGTTTTCATCTAGTACTTCCAATTATGAAGTCGTCTTCAAACACCAGGAACCACCATGGTTTGGGTTCAGCTTTAAAACCTTTGTAGGACCCTAACTTTATTTGAGTATCTCGAAAAGTGACAACCTATCATCTAGTTTAGTATTCCATTATGAAGCAATAATAACTCATAAAACTGTGTGCTTACTGATTTGTGAATAGTTACCGTATAGAAGTGTGCAACATTTTAAAACAGAAACTGGTGGTAGTTTTCAGAATAGTAAGAATCACAGTATAATCAGTGCTAAAGTAAGTTTTCTGAAAAAGCCCAGAGCGGTCATTCGCAATCCCGCGCTATCGCAGACCGGACGGTTCTATTATTTTAAGTATTCCATGAATATTTCCCGTTCATTTTTCCCGCAATCCTCGGGGATTTCCCGGGGGACTCCCCTGATTCTGGTATCAGGTGACAATGAACTCTCGGCTAATGAGCACGAGTATTTGAAATCCCTGTAGTCGTGGAGTATAAGGAATTAGTTGTAGAAAATGATATTTTGTCTTACAATGGGAATTAACTTGAGATAAAATTTACGTACCTATTGGAATATTATGGTGATAGAATCTATCATAGTGTATTAAGATGGTAGCGTTCACCCTCTACTTGAATTCCCTAAACTTTGGCGTAGGTAGGCACTTATCAGGAAACACAGTAATATTTCCGAAGTTATTGTATTAAATAGGGTGAATGTTGATTTCTGTGTTTAAGAAGATAGCTACTACATCAGATTTCACGGGTTTGGTCCCCTCACATTACAAACATTTGAGTACATGAACAAGTCTGTCTGTCAATATGTCTTACATAGCTATGTCAATAATAATGAAAATGTAGAATAAATGAGAATAAATATCGGAATTATACACATTATTGATCAGAAATACTTTAATTAGCAGTTATAAAGTCATAATCAGTCATAATTGAGAGCGTCGTGGCCCAGTGGTTAAACACTCTGGCTCGGAACCCGATGGTCCCGAGATCGAATCTGGCCGGAACACACCTACTTTGTGTTCATTGTGAAATTTGCGGCTAACGGTGGAATTCACAAAGGCAAATCAGATCACTCACTCAGCTAATTAAGCCATTAGTTTAATCGCACGCTTAACTTAAATGCTATTCACAAACGTTCATTAAGCAGTTTTCTACCGTGATCAGCTGAGCATCTTTCAAACAAACCGAAATGCCAACATTGCAAAAAGAAACATTCGTTCTCGCTAACCATTTGATGGAACTATTGTTTTGTGCCTCGATTCGTTTCGTTGTTTGTCGAAATTATTGCTGGAAATGAACAATTCTTGGGTTTTTTCATAGATCTATCTCAATTTAAGATGACTGTAGCGTAGCTTGGTTATTAATTAGAAATTTACGCCTGTTTGAACAAAAAAAATAAATGGAATAAACAAAACAATACTTTTTCATTTTTAAAACAATATTTATGTAAAAACGGAACGCAACCAAATGTCAAATATGTGTCAATCAGGCATTTTAAGAATTTAGGTTAGAATTACGTATTCAATTAAATTTTAAATTTGTTTATTTATGTAACTACATTTCCAAGTAATTATCTGGGTTTCTGGAAGATCATCGTTACAGTCAGTGTAAGATCTTGCACTTGATCTTATAGATCTTGACTGCAGATAAAGTACCTGCAAAGACAATAACTCAAATAAAATAAGCCAAGCTGAAAATGGATAGTTTGGAACACGGGTTTGGAAATAGATTATTAGGTAAGTTAAAAACTCTATTTAGCTGTGTTTACAATCTTCAATACAGTCAGTTAAAATCAATACAGTTTTTTGTTTGATGTTAAAAGTTCCACTGTGTAAATTTAGCCATTACCTACCTTTCTTTATTTGTTGAAAAACAAATGTTATTAACAAGTATTTTACTTTCCAGCTCTTCAAAGAGTAGCAGATAACCAAAATGAAGGAAATAATGAATAAGGCAGTAGTACCACAAAAGTTGAACATAAAATATGATGATATTGCGTATTATTTGCCAACTGTGACCGCTATAGTGACTAACTTTATATGGAGAAGAAGACCTAGAAGGTGCAAGAGAAGAAGAATTATGTTTATGCCAAAACAATCAATTTTATTGGTAGTAGACTATTTGTTCAATAGAATATTGACACTGAGGAGCATTTAATGTATTGGTATTGTTTGTAAAACACATAACTTACTATAAACTTTAATTTGGCAGGCATTACAGCAAAATATGTATTTCATAGCTGTTCGAATCTTTAACCACTTGCATCAAATCAATAGTGGACACTGAATATATAATGCCATATAAATTTAATGTTTTAAATGATAGCCTTTTTTTAAAAAGACAGTACCATTCTGCTGGGTATTTCAGCAACAAACTAGCTTGACTTGCTAACCTTTTCTATCACTATTCCTCTGCCTGTAGGTTGTCTGAAAGAGATTGTTTTTAGCAATAAGACTGCCTAAGTTGTATTTTATGGTGAAAATGTATTACTTTCATACCAATAATTTTGCTAATAATTTAGTGTGCAATAATGTGTTCCTCATCTTATCAAATTGTTATCTTGTTGTGATTTCACATTGTAATGTTATATTTCAACTGTGTGAACCTAGTTTATTTGTTATTTTTGAATTACATAAAATAAATTATTCATTTATCGTTTTGTATTTTTATTAATTATCATGAAACTCATAATTTATATTCGAGATCTACACTGGGGTCACTGCTCCCAAAATTTAGCATAGATCATGAAGACTGAACAAACAATATTGTTTTTTAATACAGTGCTCAAAAGTGACCAGCGATATCTCAAGCATTTTCATACAAAATATAGCTATTTGGAAGGCTGTAAAAATTTAAATATTGATACCAACGTAGAAATTTTTAGAACACAGAAACTGCTTTATCTGCCCTTTTTGATTGTATAAAGAAATCCATCGTAGTAGCAGTATTGTACAAAATTTTAGCAAAATCAAACTTTTTTTTGTTATATTCTTAATCTTTATCTGATGCCTCTGTCCTCGCGTTATTCTAAGATAATGCTCAACTTGTAAATGAGCTTAACTTTATGAAATATTACAAAAAAGATATCCCTATAGACAGTTTTGATGTGTACATAGGTACTTCAGTAAATAGATATAACACCCAAACACAGGATAGACACAAATATTCATTACACAATTTTAGGTGTATAGGGGGAAACAAACATACAACCTTAAGTAATAAGTAGGTGCACACCTTTTTTATTTCAATAACTTAAAAACTGGGTGTGATGACTTTTCCCCTGCAGTGAGACATGATGGGTGGATAGATTAGGAAAAGAACTTGTGTTTTAGAACTGTGTAATAATTAGTTGTTAAATAAAACAAATATTGATTTGACGGTGTTTATTTATGCAGTTCGTGTTCACTACACTATTACATTATGTTAGGTGCCTTCTACACAACACCAACGACTTAACTTCATGTGTTCCTAACAGAGCCCACAGTACACTGCACATTCCACTGTTGTTGGTGGGATTATAACTATACCAACATAGGCCATTCCCAATAATTGATATAAATAAGGACAAGAAAATCTTCTTTTGTGAATACCAAACAGTCTCTTTATTGTGGTCCAGAGCCTTTAATGAAGTAATAATGTGTTTGTCCAGCAGCTATTCTTATAATTTAGATAGAAACATGGGTAGCCACACTTTGAATCACCAAGTTCACTACACTCTAGAAAGGCACACACTGGACTCTTTTTGATAATGGTACTAAATAGTCTTTCGACCCAGGTTTTTTGATAACTGGCATTGGCATCCAAGCTACAGGTTAGCAAACATTGGAGTCTGGAAGAGTCTTTTGGAAATGGTAGTATCCTGTTCTGATTGTGGGTCTTTGATAACTGCCCTTGGCATAATGATGGAGAGCGAGGAGTATTCCGTATATTGGCTGTGTTGCTTGATTGCTTTTCTTCCAATTTGGGGACGTGCTGACTAATTTCTTTTGTCGGAAACTGCAATTCTTAGTAGCATTTGAAATTGCGTTTTGACATATTTCTGTAGTGTTTTTAGGTATTACACATTACAGAGACTTCTAACAAGGGGTACTTCTTCTACCAAAGTCCTTAAAACGGGCGTTAAAGCTGAAATACTTCCAAATCAAATATTTAAGATAGGTCGCGACCGCTCTCAACTTTTTAAATATTTGAGCATGCTATTTGTCACATTTTGTGGCATTTTATTATCTGTGGCACGCTGATTGTCTTTCATGAATACGATTTTCTCGTTTGAGTGCTTAATCAACTTAGTTTAATCACGTGAGTGGAGGAGCAATTGATGAACTTTTGTGAATGCGAAAAAACAGTTTGAGCGTTGTTCAAGTATTTGTTAAACGCTCAACTATTTAATTTGCTTTTGTGAATTCCACCGTAACTCTCCGGTGATGGAAAACACCGATATTAAACCCAAGAAACCCGGATAACGGCGGTAGGCTCGCCCCTTGCCACGTTGGGTTCAAATTCCCTCGGCGAAATGTGGGCTTCTGAATGTTCCGTCACCACGGCAACAATCAGTGTGCCTCTGACTAACCCATTAGGGATATGGTCGTGAGGGTATGTATAAAATTTCAAGAAATATACACATTAAATACTACCGTACGTAAACTTACGATTTTAACTGCACCACTGCAGTCGAGTAGACGGCCATCGACGACCAAACCGTACTATTCGAACTACTTACACATCGCGACGTGGCCTGAATGATTTCATATTTGGACCGGTGTTTGCAGGGCTCGTGCCAAACGGTGCGGCGAAACGGCAAAATATTTGATATACAGCAGAAACGTTCCGTGGCAAAAACGCCAAATGTCGTGGGTCACATTAAATACTACTCGTGCTTGCGATTTCCCAAGACTCCGTCCCTGCGATATGTGTGAAATGTATTTCGGCTGATATCTAAAACCTGTGGACTTCTTGTAGAATCCGCTGTTACATTTGAGTGTGATTATAACATCACATGGTAAGATGTAGTAAATGTGATTTTGAAACTTTAATGTGGATTTTTGTTAATTTTGGACAAACCATTCGCTGATGACGCCCATTCTCCATGTGCCTGTTCAATTTGACCGTTGCTTCCAGGGATACCATGCATAATGAGGATTTACATACCCATCTACTTACATACCACACTCTCAAAATCTCAAACCCTCCCTTTTGCTTCACCGTATGCAACTACACACTACGCCTTGCACTACGCGAGTGCGTAGTTGCAGTTAGTGAGTGTGTGAGTTGTAGTTAGTGAGCTCTCTGACATTATTGAATTCGAATTTAGTTTCGTTAGAAAATCGTGTCTATTTTTGGATTTCTGCCTTGATTTTCAAAGCCTAAGTTGCGGGCATTTGACCACATCTCACCTGATCATAAGGTTTAAGGTTATTGCCGGTCTTACAAATGTCTATTCACTTTCTTCTTGAAAAGACCCTAATTGTGATGCTCTGGAAACTTCAGCAAGACCCCTTATTCCACTCTCTTGCTTAGCTGGCTACGCAATGATATGGAAGTAAGTTGAAGTATCATTAGTTTTTTTAACTCAAAACCTATCGTGTAAGCTCCACCAAAAAGAAAAGCTACCAGAAGCCAACTTCTCTGAAAACCTGGCCGCATCTGTTGAAAACCTTTTGAATATACATCATCATCATCATCAGCATGTCATACCACTGCTGGATATAGGCCTATCCTATTCTACTGAACTCGATCTTCGGCTGCTCGCATCCAGCCAGCCAGCCATCCTGCGCAAATCATCACTCCACCTGAGGAAATTTTAATAAACGGGATTAGTTATTCGACAGTTCCTAAACCTTCACAGTCAGTCTCTCTCTTCCATGCTATATATCCCACATTGTGGTGGGGTCAGCTTTCCTTATTTTTCTTCTCCACTTCGCCCTGTCCTCGACATCGTGTTCAGAGACCTCACACTCCCTCATGTCCTTCAGCACTACACCTTCCCACCTTGTCTTGGGTCTTCCTCTGGATCTCCGACCGGGGAGAGAGAGCTGAAGTGCCAAATTCCCTACGTAGTCAGGGGGCTTCCTTTTCACATGACCAGCCTACTCTCCTGCATCTTGTCGGAAGTGTCGCGTATACCTAGGCTTCCTCGCACGTACTCGTTACGGATTTTATCCAGTCTCGTCACGCCACACATCCATCTCAGCATCTTCATTTCGGCGACTTGAATGATATGCACGTTCTTTTGGGTTAAACCTTCACAGTCAGTAACTCTCCCAAATACCCCCAATTAGTCTACATTATTCACAGCTCCACAATATTACCGCGGTGCATCGCTGCGCACGCATTTAGAGCCGATTTACGCCCCGGTTTTGACCCAAAAATTTACGAGTCCAACGGCTAATAACTTGCACTAAATGGGACAACTACCCCGCTTAGTGTTGATGGCAACTAACTTACGGCTTGGCTGGGTAGTTTGGAATTTCTATTGTTTATTTATGTGGCTGTCTTTGCTTTATTAGGGTATCATTTGAATAAATGATTACCACGTAAGAAAACTAGCTTTTGCCTGTAACTCTGTTCTAAAGTGATTTCAAAGAAGGAAAATGCCTTTAGATCTTATGACTTAGGGCAATACACCCCGACACTGCCAGCCCAGCAGTCAATTTATTCTTTTCATTCATTTATTTGAAGAAAGCTCGTATATATCAAAATCGTACATTTCAAAGACAAGAGCTACATCCAATGATGTGTCATAACACACTCTGCAAGCTCTATGGCCACAGCTGTTTGGTATTCCAACAATGAATGAAATTTCTGTTTTTTCACAATGATTTTCATTTTTCTTCTAAGTGTCATGATCAGATCTAGTACCAAGTGAATGATGGATGTAAATGCATTGTGTATTCCTACAGTTATTATAGATCATATTTGATCATCCTTAATGCGTTACTCTTGTTGCTTGTGTTCGGCTTTCACGCTTCCCTAATTGATCGATCATTTCATAATTTCAGTGGCCAATGCTCTGTTTCGAGCAGAATACTTTGAATTCCGATAGGTCGTTCCACATTGTACTTGCTAGCTGTCCCAACTCACGTTTAGACAAATGTTTTTGGACTTTCACACCACCGACGTAAAAGAAAGACGGATGTCACCTCGTCTAATCATGAGTGAAGCATATTATCATCTGCCAGTTTAGGTGTATGCGTGACTAGCACGTGTCACACGGAGTAAGATGGCGTAGTTTGTAGCACCTAGTGTGTTTGTGTGAGTGTAGAAGGTCGTGTATAACAAACGAAATTGTAGGACCTTGTATGCTTCACATTTTTTAGTGTGATGTTTCGTCCATCATTCTTTTACTTCTAAATAATGCAGGACATAGTCAGATCATTATTTATTTATTTATTAGTTAGTACACAAAAAGACAATTACAATAGACAGACAATTAGGAGATTAAAAGTACAGGTGAGCTCATCTCTGGAAAGAGATTTCTCCCAGCAGACCACGTTCACAGGAAACGTTTTTTTAAGTAGAGGCGGATAAACAGCTGTGCACAAATTAAAGAAAGATCTTTGTGTGAATGTGGTGCAAAAATAGAAATTGTTGTTAGATTCATTCGATTAAATTTCCGTGATGTGCGAGAAAACGACAGATATCTAATAGAAACTATCCGCGAATAGCACATAATAATATTTTTGGCATATGCAGTTTGTCAATCTAGCAATCTCTAATTTAGCATTATAATGCTAAAAATATTAATTAGTTCTCTAAGTGAATTTCATCATTATTTTTTGTGATGTTGCAAATTTAAAAATTGTAGGTAATGATAGTTCACTTACATGAAGTAGAGTCCAAAGTAGAAAGCTGGTTAGGTAACTAATAGTTTTTCCATAATAGTGATTGATTCCAGTCGTGTTTTGAGTAGCGAAGTTTACATTGACCAGAGCTTTGGATTCTGATCCAGTGCGTACATTGTTTTGATAGTTTGCACCTGCACGTTAGATAATGTTAGTTTTATAGTCATCTTGAAATATTTTAGTCTAGCCTACTTGTTTAGATATGATGTTTCACAAATGAAGTTAAAGTAAGAACAAAATATATTTGGTACTTGATAATGTATTACGACGTAATCATCTTTTGCAGCGTAGCCATAAAATTAAATCAATATCATACAATTTTTAACGACAAACTGACAAGTACGCCAAGGTATGTTACCTACCTTATTATGTTGTAAATTGTTGTAATAAGTATGTTGCGAAAGGTTTGGGGGAGACCTTTGCCCAGCAGTGGGATCTTGCAGGTAAAAAAAAAAGTATGTTGCTTTACAGATATCGAAGTAGATCAAAACTTTGATTATCTCTCTAATCGAGCTACATTAGCGCCATCTTTTGATGGTTTGTGGAACTTTTCTAATCTTTCAGTTATATTTTTAGTTATTATTATAATCTTAATTCTTACTTTCGCCAATGGACCTTAAAAAGTGGACTTATTTCCTGGCGTCACTCCATCTTGTTACGCTAATAGCTTTATTACGTTAAAGTATCTACTTACCAAAGAAAAACTACTTGAAAGTTAGCTCAGCCACAATTTGGACGTTCGTGAAATTGCCCGATGCCGAACGTAACCGGGTTCGTTAGGAAAATGTCGCAGTTCACCGAATTCGCCGCTTAGGCCAAATTACTTGACATTCGCCTGATTGCGGCCTATTTCGTAAATAATTGTAGTTTTTTGTGAGTGTTTTTTACTTAGCTGCGATTTAGCGGGCGTGTTTTTAGCTAGAAACTTGTTGAACTGTTAATTAGTTTGTGAAAATAGCCGTTTGCAGGAACTTATGCTAGATGCCTGTTTGTTGGTGCTAGTTATTTATCTAGCAGCAGGCTGAGTAGTGGAAGTCTAGACACTTGTGGCTTGTGGTCGACACTTGCGGTCAGTGTCTCTTATTATTTCAAGCCATTATAATGTAATGTAATTGTAATGTATCATTAAAATGAAGAATCGCGCGAGTGGCGATTTATGTCGGCGTTAGTAGCCGCAGGAGCCAGAATATGCGAGCAGCGACGATTTGTTTCGTGTAGTGACCCCGGCGTCCACTGTTTCATACAAAAATTATGAAAATCACAGTAATTATCCCGGTGGCGGCGTTTTGTTGTTGCATGTGGTCAGTGCGTGGACCTTAGTGCTGCAAAAGACAAAACAAATGGACAAATTGTTGTAGAATACATTCTTTGGCATATTGAGTCGCCTTACAAAATGGCGGCCGCATTGGCCGATGCGCTTTTTTCTGTCTTGTTATTCTTGTACGCATGGTTTTTAAGTCTGGTTGGTCGCTTGCTCGTCTGGTTGGTCACTGGCTGGTATGGTTGGTCGCTGGCCAAATAGGTCGCTGGCTCCGCGGCTTGATTAATGCGTTGCTGCAAAATTAATACACATTTCTTCATAATCCCCGGATATCGGTTCTTTAAAAGTCGAGTTAATACCAGCTGTTTTTTTTTATTGGAGGCTGCACTAGTGAAGTTGTTTTATTTTACTATTCTTCGTTGAAACCCAAAACTACAATAATTTTTTGGCTAGTAAGTATTGCAGAGAACATGAATGCGTGCGCTATAGCATTACTAACAATGCAAGTAATAATACACGGAAGAATATTCATTTTGTTTATTTATTTATTATTTATTGCACAAGGAAAAGAAAGAAATACAATTTGCGGACGTAATGCCTAAAGGCATTCTCTACCAGTCAACCATTGGGCGAAGCAGATGTTGGAATATTGATTTAGAGTTGATCAAATACAAAACATGATAATGGAGTATGCAAAAATTAATACTACATTCTAACTAAAGTTGTGAAATGCATAGGCTGTATAAGCCATGTTTCCTTCGTCATATTATTTGTTTGTTTATTCTAAATACGTTTATTATTCCTGCAAGATCCCACTGACCTAATTATTTCAATAGCAGAAACCTCGTTGGCGGTTAAACAGTTATGAGGACCTACTCAATTATCTCGTTTCGACATATCTTCTCCTGTTCGTATACTAAAGTTCAGGTCTGGTTGTGATATGCCGTACCTAACTGGAGCACACCGCAGGAAGACGTTTTAGTGGTAAACTCAACAATTACAAGCAAAGCAGTCCACTACTGGACTTAGGCCTTTTCTCCAGCCGTTTGTAAACCTTTCCCGATGGGACACAGTACCAGACCTCTTACGCTTGCTTTAAAAAAAAATCTATATATAAAAATGGATTGCTGTTCGTTAGTCTCGCTAAAACTCGGGAACGACTAAACCGATTTGGATAATTTTTGTTTTGAAATATGTGTGATGGTCTAGGGAAGGTTTAAAAGGTGAGACAACATGAAATAAAACTAGGAATAGAGTAAAAAAAAACAATTTAGTTTTCTCTTAGCAACTGTTACTACCTGTCACATGACACTGAATGTTTGACAACAGAACGAAGTCTGACGGGACAGCTAGTATACAATAAAAACATATTTCTATAAGTAAGTATCGTAAAACAAGCACCCCCTTAAAACCCCCCGAAAATATGTCACAGAGCTGTAACTACACGGAAACGCTACCGAATGGCGACCATCCGTCATCCTCACGGGCGGATGCGGTTGGACGACTTGTCGATCCGATATTTTCACCCGATTCTGATAAATAACGCTGATATTCGACGGTACTTGACAACATCTAACAGTATAATCCCCGCCAATTGCTAATGCGCCTGGCCGCCATTTTTGTGACGAAGTTTTGACATTTCATCGCTCAGTACCGTTTGCAACTTATGCTGTCATATTACGGACGCGAAATTGAATTGTGACCACGCACTTTTTTACTGGTATTATTTTTCGTTATATTGTTGTATTTGTCACTAAATTGTTAAGTTTTGCTGTTATTCGTTATAAAAAGTCCAATTTATCCTAATGTTTACTTGTTTACTGACAGTGAATAATTGTTACCAACCATGAAGAAACACATGTTTTGACAGCTTGAAATCTTCCATTCGAATTAAACGAAATAATTTGAACAGGTACATATCGTTTTCATCCTTTAGTATCAAAAAGCAAGCACCCCTTAAAACCCCCCAAAATATGTCACAGAGCTGTAACTACACGGAAACGCCACCGAATGGCGACCATCCGTCACCCTCACGGGCGGATGCGGTTGGACGACTTGTCGATTCGATATTTTCACCCGATTCTGATAAATAACGCTGATATTCGACGTTACTTGATAACATCTAACAGTATAATCCCCGCCAATTGCTAATGCGCCTGGCTGCCATTTTTGTGACGATGTTTTGACATTTCATCGCTCAGTACCGTTTGCAACTTATGCTGTCAAATTACGGACGCGAAATTGAATTGTGACCACGCACTTTTTTACTGGTATTATTTTTCGTTATATTGTTGTATTTGTCACTAAAATGTTAAGTTTTGCTGTTATTCGTTGTAAAGAGTCCAATTTATCCTAATGTTTACTTGTTTACTGACAGTGAATAATTGTTAACAACCATGAAGAAACGCATGTTTTGACAGCTTGAAATCTTCCATTCGAATTAAATGAAATAATTTGAATAGGTACATATCGTTTTTATCCTTTAGTATCGAAAAGCAAGCACCCCTTAAAACCTCCCCAAAATATGTCACAGAGCTGTAACTACACGGAAACGCCACCGAATGGCGACCATCCGTCACCCTCACGGGCGGATGCGGTTGGACGACTTGGCGATTCGATATTTTCACCCGATTCTGATAAATAGCACTGATATTCGACGTTACAGAGTTTTAAAAAGCAGCCAACTACGGAGCTGGACAGATTTCCAATTTGTTGATCGGTAATTTAAACCGTTTGTAGGGAATTTCTCGTAAAATCTACGATGGTAATCAAAATAACTGGTTTGTGTTTGATCTTTTATGTTTGTTTGTCAGTTACATCTATAGTTCAAAAAAATATTTCCTTATTGAATATTATGTACTGACAAAACTACTGAAGATACTTCGCTTTATTTTATGATATGGTAAAAAATAACGTTAACAAAACCACTAAATAGTATAAAACAAAGTCCCTTTCTCTGTCCCAATGTTCGCTTAAATCTTTAAATCTTCTTAAAGGATTTCGATGCAGTTTTTTTTGATAGATAGAGTGATTGAAGAGGAAAGTTTATATGTATGATAACATCCTATTACAAAGCCGAGGCGAATCGCTAGTAATGTAATAAGTAACATCTAACGCTATAATCCCAGAGAGGATTGCTAATGCGGCTGGCCGCCATTTTTGTGTAGTAGGTATTTTTTGACATTTCAACGCTTAGTACCGTTTGCAACTTATGCTGTCAAACTAAGTACGCGAAAAGGAATTATGACCACGCACATTTTTATCGTTATTGTATTCGTTATCTTGGTGTATTTGTTACTGAGTTGTTAATACGAATAATTAAAAAAACTTGATTGCTACTCATGTTTTTTTTAAATCCACTTTATCCTAATGTTCCAACTTGTTTACTGACAGTAATAAATTATTGTTATCAACCATGATTTGACTGCTTAAAATCTTCCATTCAAATTATTTCAAAATTGCTTTAATAATTTAAATAGGTACTTATCGTTTTTATCCTTTTTTTTGTGAACTGCATTTTTGAGGTCAAGTGGTTTTTAGTTTGACAAGGTTCCAGAGCATTAGCAATTGGCGAGGATTATAAGGTTTATCACTGCCACAGTGCCATAGACACACTCAAACAACCGCATCGGGCGCTGATTATGTTAGGAGTCGACTACGAAACCAATTTGAATTGTGGTTAAACTAACCCCCAATTAAAATTTAACCTGATTATTTGGTGGCTAATACATCCGTGGTCGACGGTCGGTGGTTAGTCGGAGTTCAGAGGCACTTGACGATCGAAACTGGACATACTCGTAGATTCGTTTTATTTGAGAACAGCAAACAAGTATCTACGAGCCTCAAATCTATACTCGTATAAATAAAAAACAATCTCCGAAATGCATGTACGCGCATTCTTCATCTTTTTTTGTTATTTTCAGCACGGGGTTTGTATAAATGGTGATTTTCAAAAAATAAGCAATATTGCGCAAAAAATCAAAAAACCTAACGACTTTATACATTTTGCGTTGACAGGACGAAGTCTGTTGTGGCAGCTAGCAATAAAAAAATTCTAAGATACGTTTAGGCAATTAAATACGGTCTTAAAATTATGACTAGAAATCAAAGTGCACTCCTGGCCCCTGCATAGTTCTTTGAAAGTGCTTGATAAGCTCTGCATAATTGTGTGCAAAATACGCAAAGGTCAATCATGATGGCGAAGGTCAAACCAAACGCGTCAGTCAGTTAACACTGACCAACAAGGATACCAATGATATTATTACATTCTAGGGTGTCTTAAGGATTCCCTTTCGCTCGCACTCGCCATTGTCCTTCCTATCGATTTGCGCTACTTCTTAGGCGTAAGGTAAGAGCTATCTGTGTATTTCTTGGACACAACTACCAAAACATAGCGACGATTAAACAAACACAGAATTACATAGGACGTCTATAGCTTCACATAGGCTAATGGCTCTATAAGTCGAGCATTAAGCGCTCGCCTCGTGGCGTAAATCAAGCTGGCGCAGGGCCCCCACGACCCACTTGGCCCACGACCAACGACACGGAGTGAACTGATCGTTATGGAGAAGAAAGTCAGACACGGTCTGAAGGTTACTGGAGTTATGGTTTAAAACCACATTGCAAATATTGGTGGAGCAGCTCGATATGGTATAGTTACCACCAGTGATATTATAATAAAAATACGCAGATAGATAGATAACTTGTGCTAAAAAAGTGGCACCCGAAATCAGGACTTTCGAACACCTGAGCAAAGCATTTACAGTTTGAGACAAAACTGCGCAACATGTATCTGTCTCGTTTACGCTCTAACGCAAAGGTTATTTTAGTAAATAATCATGCTGTCTTGTACACACGGACAAAGATACGTACGCCAGGAGACAATTTTTATCTGTTGATTATGTATTTCCTAAACTCTGTGATTATCTCTATACATAAAAATTTATTGCTGTTCGTTAGTTTCGCTAAAACTCGAGAACGGCTAGAACGATTTAGCTTATTTTGGTTTTGAAATATTTGTGAAGGTCCAAAGAAGGTTTAAAAGGTGGGTAAACATGAGAAAATGCTAAGAATATAGTGTAAAACCACCATTTCGTTTTCTGTTAGCAAGTGTTACTACCTGTCACGTGATACTGAATGTTTGACAACAGAACGAAGTCTGTAGGCACAGCTAGTTTAAGATAATTTATCTGCATTCAATGGTTGTCATGTTTTATTTGCTGGGTGGACTGGTACCAGGCTTTCATTGCTCTGACAGTTTGTATTCGCATCCAGTTGGTCGTGGGCCAACTGGGCCGCAAGGACGCTATGCGCCAAGTTATTCACACCAAACGTTTTTGGATATCATACAGGACATATCCATGTATAATACATTAGTAATTGTGTGCTATAATTAGACTCTGGTTTTGCTCTACACGTCTACCTCACATATCAAGCCACCTTAAGGCCTCCGACTGAGCTTAACGACTGACATACATCGACGTCAGCCAAAACCACATGCGTAACGCGCCTACCGAAGCCGAAAATGCAACTAAATTTCCATCGGGTGGTCACCCATCCCATTTAACATTGCTTAACAACGATGATCGTTCGCGTTGTCGATCCACCATCACTACTGAGCCACGGGCACCTCACGCCCGATCAAATAACCCGAGAGCGTTTATAGTCAGTTCTCCCTACTCCTCCCCCCCACTCAATTGCAAAGAAATTTCATTAAGTAAAAGCAAGATGAAAAACGGCAATGGGTAGCCTAATGTGCCGTTGACTGTACAACATCTAAGACCCACATGTGTTACCTTTTCCGTATCAGCTCCCTAGACAGGCCTTACGCAAGACGCATTGCGTGTCAAGTGTCCTGGCTAATACCGCAGTCTAGCGCATAGCGAACCTAGTTTAATGAATGCCACAAAGAACTTGCAATAGCGAAATGTTCGCAGTTATTAGTTTTATTGGAAGCATATAGCAATGAAAATCACTACATAGTATAAAACAAAGTCGCTTTCTCTGTCCCTATGTCCCTTTGTATGCTTAAATCTTTGAAACTACGCAACGGATTTTGATGCGGTTTTTTTAATAGATAGAGTGATTCAAGAGGAAGGTTTATATGTATAATAACATCCTATTGCATCCGTGCGAAGCGGGGGCGGGTCGCTAGTGAAAAAATATAGACACTTATTTAAAACGTTGTGATTCGAAAAAAATTCTGCAGAACAAAACAAACGAATAACGGGTTTCATACGAGTACGTTCCACTGCTGGGCACAAGTCTAATCTCAAATACGAGATTTAACTCCAACACGCGCAGCATAACCTAAATCACATTAACCAAACTAGTGCTTTAGCGTACGGCATATATTTCCTAGTAGTTCATTGATAACAACAGTTATACAATATAGCTTACTAAGGCTGCGTTGCCACCACAGATGCGATGTGAGGAATTGAGGCAAGCTAGGTAAATGGAGATTCTATTGGTTCTTAAAAACACATTCCTCGCAACGCATCTACGGCGGTAACGCAGCCTAAGGCCTGCGTTTAATTTAAAATGGAAACACCAAATAATGTGTGTATCACTAACCGGTGCGCTGAAAGTTCAGGGTTACTCAGTGTGCAATGTAAACTGCATCGTCCGGCATTTCGCTTCATGAATCCGAGGCCCTATTACAATCTCTTATAACCTGACAGTTTTAGTCACAAGCTCAGCTTTTGAGCTGCATATTCACCGTCACAAGTCGTATTTTGTGTGGTAAATATTGTCAAAAAAACCCTTAATTTTTCTAAATAGCTGTAGTAACTTGTTTTGCATGTTTTAGTCAAATTTGACAACAAAACACGTAAACTTAGCTAAAACTGACCTGTAAAAAGATCGTAATAAGGCCCCCTGTCCAACACTAAATGCCTTATTTGAAAAGTTCCCTAGAATTCTTGATCACGTATTATACACATTACAGTTACTCTTGTTCAGTTCACCAGACATACACTTGACCTACAAGAAGACAAAAACTGGCAAGTGCTAAGCGTAAGTTGCAAGGTGAAGAAGCATTAATTCCACGGCGAGCACTAAATAGCGGCCGCGAAAAACCCGCAAATATGTTATCTGTTGCGAACATACGCGCGGCGCCCGGCGAGACATATCGCTAGAGGGCGGGCATATATCTTGGTGCGGATTACTTTGGCTGGCGAGATAGTTTATATTGTTTTAATAACTGTGATAATTATGTTGAAAACGCGCAATAGTGTAAAAGAAGATGAATATCGTCTTCACAGATGCCGATGCATTTGAGTCAGGCTTATGATCTGTTTTAAAGTCATGAATTTGGCAGTGCCTATTTTGACAAATAAATAAAACTACTAACTCACGTTGTATACAAATTGTCTCTTATGTCTCTCTGGTGAATTCTGTTCAGTAATACAAACAAAAGAGCCGTTTCTGAGTCATTAACCTACCTACCTATTTTGACAAATAAATAAAACTACTAACTCACATATAGTCTCAAAAAATCCTTGTGTTTATCACTTAGCATTACCCTATGTGCTCCATCTTTATAAATTGGTCGTTTATTTAAAAATCTCCAGGTTCCATCCAAGTTAGCCCCGTTGTTTTATTTTAAATCTAAGTATCTGCCTATGCATTTTAAGTTTTTCTGTCCCATGTCCCAAAGACTTCTATTAGCATTTTTCTCTATTCCTACATACATACCTACCTCACTCAGTACACAAATTCACCCAGTATATTAACGTAAGCAATTCAACTGAAACCATTCCACCACCTATCCACAAATCTGCGGCAATCGAAGCGCGAACACAGTACACCCAAGGCATTCGCACGCCACTCCCGAGCGATACATATTTCTCTCGCACGCCACTCCCGAGCGATACATATTTCTCTCGCCCAGAAAATACACCTTTCCGATAGGGCGATTTGTAGCGCAGCGCGCCGGTTATTCACACAACAACTATATTGGGTATATTGCGATTCTATTTTAAACTAACGCGAGTTAGAAAACATATATTGCATGTAGCTGTTTTCGATAAACATTATTTCTATTTCAAACGTGTGAGTGTTAAGATCCATGTTACCGCAAATAGATAATATGTTTTTTATCAACCTACTCTTTGAATGTGAAGAAAAGAAAGAAATGAAAGCAAATTAAGAAAGATTTAAAAAAAAATTATGTAGAAAGGCCTGCGTCTAATTTAAAATAGAAACGCCATATACTCAATACACTAACTCTTAGTTGTAGGATGTGTGTATCACTAACCGGTGCGCAGAAAGCTCAGGGTTACCCAGTGTGCAAGAAACGGCTATGCCCGGCATTTCGCTACATGAATCTGTCCAACACTAAAAGCCTAATTTGAAAACATAACATAACATAAACGGCCTATATACGTCCCACTCTTGGGCACAGGCCTCACCCCAACTATAAGGTGGAACGAGCCATACTCCAAGTTTAGCCTACCTCACTCAGTACACAAATTCACCCAGTATATTAACGTAAGCAATTCAACTGAAACCATTCCAGCACCTATCCACAAATCTGCGGCAATCGAAGCGCGAACACAGTACACCCAAGGCATTCGCACGCCACTCCCGAGCGAAACATATTTCTCTCGCCCAGAAAATACACCTTTCCGGTAGGGCGATTTGTAGCGCAGCGCGCCGGTAATTCACACAACAACTATATTCAGTATATTGCGATTCTATTTTAAACTAACGCAAGTTAGAAAACTATATTGTATGTAGCTGTTTCCGATGAAATAGCAACATTATTTCTATTTCAAACGTGTGAGTGTTAAGATTGCCTAATCGATGTTTTGATTTTTATCGAGCTACTCTTTGAATGTGAAGAAAAGAAAGATAACAAAGCAAATTAAGAAAGCCAAAAAACGGAGTTTTTTATGTAGAAAAAGTAACTGAAAGTAAGTATAACCGATTGACTGACCGTATTGTCAGACCATCTGTCTACCTTGGGGGTGGGCATCACACGCTGAGTTTGCCTTCAAATGGCCTTCATTTAAGAACTTTTAAGCCCAATAGAAAGGAAGTAATGTCATTTTTTGACGGGACAGTGCAACTTACTTGTAAAGAGCAGGTACGGACAACCATCCAAAAATTAATTTAAAAATGTCTCGCTGAGCGCCGCACAGCGCATGTTCGCAACAGACATTGTCATGCTGTCGCTCACCAGTGTAAGGGTAAGTTGCACCATAGTCGAAGTTAAAGTTAAAGTTTTTGTCAAATTTGACTGTAACATTAACGTTGACTACGTTAACGCGTTTGACAAATTGACAGATCAATTAACACAAACTATAACAGTGACCAGTGAAAATTGAGCGGTTACGGTTAATGTTATGACGTCATTCAACTATTTGGCTGTTTGTTCTTGTTAAAGATGGGGCAACCCACCCTAAGTCAATTAAACTCTTGCGTTAAACGAAACTAGCAAGTAAGTACGATGCACACTGGATTGGAACCCGCGTGGTCCTTAATTCAAATCTGGCCGAAACACACCTAAGTACTTTGTGTTCATTGTAAAATTTGCGACTAACTCTAGCGACGGCGGTAGGCTCGCCTGTTACCATGTTGGGTACGAAAATTAGCTCGGTGACATGTAAGAGTATGCTAATGTTTCGTTCACCATGACGGCAACAATCAGTGTGCCTCTGACTACCCCGGTATATGATGTTAATGTAAACGATGTACAAAATAATCAGAAGTAAGAACCTTTTCCAATTCAGAAGCAGATTTATCACCATCCTGGTGTCCTCCACTGGCCCCAACCTGCTTTAATACTGCTCACAGTAGCACCGTGATTTGTTATCGGCAATTAGGGCCTAAATGTCCTATTCGGCTTGATAATTACCTCTGTGGCGATATTTATGGTATTACCTCTTGATAAATATTTCGGATACCCAATCTCTGCTGTTACAGGAGTCTTGGGGAGATTATCTTCGCCAAATGAGTCTTGGTGCGTCAAGTTTTCTTTAAATATAATGGGAAATATATGTGTGCCTGTTTTGTCGTGCAAATGTTTTGATTGTAATCCAATCCACGCCTTCAAAGCCTGCAATGTCCTTTTGTTGTGCAGAGGTTTCCCTGCCATTTTCTCAATATCTGCGATCTACAAGCTGGGTCTACCAATGTTACGAATTGGAATCCAGGTCCCAGCCATCAACTTTTTGGTCTACTGCGAATGTTTCCGCGTTGTGCATTTAGTCCTCTAAACAAGTACTGTGTTCGCAACATTTTCTTTGAGAACTACATTTGAATCCAATTTCAAGCCTCACAGGATCAGGCTATAGGCAAGCAAGTAAGTCCATGGGTCCCATGCGAGTTGCTGGCTTCAGGGTGCTTAATTCTGGAGCTGTATCTTGTGGTAATGTAACATAACAACTGAGATGGAAACATTTAATAAACTCAAGTAATTACATTAACATAAACGGCCTATATACGTCCCACTGCTGGGCACAGGCCTCACCTCAACTATGAGGTGGAATGAGCCATACTCCAACACGCGGGCTCAGTGCGGATTGTTGGAGGGGCGTAAGGTTAGTGAGCAACCTTAATGTCAGATGTTATCAAGCCGCCCTAGGGCCTCTTACTAAGATTAACGACTGACATCTGGCGACGTCAACCGGGACCAACTGCTTAACGTGCCTTCCGAAGCACGGAGATGCCCGAAATACACATAACTAAATTTCGGTCGGGGTGGTCACCCATCTCATTTCCGACCCAGCGCTCACCAGTGTGTCAGTTAAACTCTTGCGTTAAACGAAAAAACTAGCAATTAAGTACGATACACACTGGATTAGAATCCGCGTGGTCCTTAATTCAAATCTGGCCGAAACACCAAGTGTGTTGCTTACAACAGCGATCGTCGCCGATCACTGTCACAACTGCGCCACGGGCACCTCAAGTAATTGATTCGTTAAATATTTGTTTGTATTACCTACCTGAAGGCTACTTGATGAGAAGTTTATAAACGATCCCCTTTATAATCATGATAAATATTTTATGTATCGTATAATTCTAAAATGCACATTTCCTTAACTATAGATCGTGCTAACTCCACAATCGATAGTAAATACCATAATCACAAATCGTACATACCTGTTCTATTAAAAAAGGTAAAAGTATTTTCAGTTTCCGGCCTTTCCCATAAAACCCTCAATAGTTCACGACCCATAGTGAGGTATCAGCAAAATATCACGTGACGGTAGATATCATTTGTCATTATTATGTCCCAAATGTGGTTCGAAATTTTTATCGAGACTATAGTAGGAAGAAATCGGTTTTTATAGCCTTTTATAGGTCGGTATATGGTCGTAAAGGTATAGCAGTTAGCCGTCCCGAATGGCTGATAGAAATGAGTTATTTTGAGGTCATTGCCTGCCGGCGACGGATTTGACAAAAAACGTTTTGCTAAGGTAGGGATTGCGGATTATAAAGAACTGAAATGTTCTGAAGTATATTTTTTGGGGTAGTGGAATTTGGAACTCTGTTGTTGAATGTGGTAACAAAAACTATGATTTTATTATTAACTACTGACAAACAATTTGTAAACCTCCTTGTTATATAGAAATTCGATCAGAATGCAAATCCAGCATTCGAATTCTGAATGTTTTGGTGTTGTGAATCTAAAGAGAATAACATATCAATCTTCTAATTTTCATCATTCCTTATTATTTGCTATACCGGGTGGGGCGTTCCGACCGACAATCCTTGAAATTTTGAAAAGCTCTACACATACACATACCTAAGGTATTTTTATTTTATTTTTAAGTTCGATAGTTTTCGAGTTATTGAATGACAAAGTTTTGCTTCAAAAGTGTGCGTTGTCAACCTTAATCAACAGCTGTTTGGGACGTATTTAGGGAAAAAGATTTAAGAAGTCGTTGACCTTTTTTCTTTTAATTATTGTAGGGAAATCCTCATGAAAAAGCCGGACTTAAGTCGCGGCAATAAGTCAACCATTAGACTAAGCAAAAAATACAGTAGGTTTGCATAGTACTGCATTCTAGAACGATACTTAAGCACTCATTTGCCCTTGAGAAGATAATAATGTGATTGTATGAACTGAGGAATACAATAACGATCTCAGCTCCTCAACTCAAGTTCCTAATTTAGGCACTTTTTTTTTAAATACCTACGCTAATTAGTTCAGCTTTTGAAACAAGAATTCAAGTTCCATGATTGTTCGTGCTATAACAAAATAATAAAATTAACTAACTTAAATTCAACTTTACATTAAACATAATAAAAGCAATTTACACTATCCATCTTAAGTTTAAAGCCGGCCCTGTCTCCCGCAAACCGACGCGCACACGCCGAAAGGCGATAACAAAGAGACCGCGCCGCTTTGCCTACGTGCCGCCTTCCTTTGCCGGCACCGAGCTAGTGTTGTTCTCCTCAGCCGCGTAGCCGCTTAGCTAAGTGTCGACAGTCGACTTGTCGATACCAACTGATTTATCATCAACATCATTTCATTGCAATTCTAAAATCCTATGATGTTTCAACAAGATTTGATTGATTGAAAGGAATAGGGACAACTTTGCTTTACGGTGTACAGTGAATCACAAAAAGAACTTACACTAGAAACAAAAGCACTAATTGAACTCGCAAGCTGAATGCAAAACATTGTTTAATACACATTTCTATCTTTTCTGACAAGCTTTTAGCCATTGTACTTAAAGTCGATAAAAAAAACGTGTCTTCAAGGCCTGCCGGTAACTAGTTTGGTTTGTTCGCGGTTATAAGTTTTTAGATCAAACACGATTTAACAAAATAATCGATAACTTTGTTAAAGCGTTTTATCGTGTTAATAATCGAAAACTTAACTTAACACTACGAACTTAAGGGCTTTGTGTTTATTAAAAGAACACAATTTATCGACGTTGGAAACGGTGACGTCTCTACTCGCCTACTTTGCTTCTCCCTACCGGTCCGCGCTCTGCCCAATTTTTTTAGTCGCTTCGCAGATTTCAGCTAGTGCGTGTGTATCGGGTGTCGTAAAAGCGCGAGTGGTTGAGTGGAGTTTTTTACAAATAATACGTAGTGCGAGTGTTTGTGTGAGTGAGTGGCAGTTTTCAAAATGTCTTTACAAGCGCAAGACTATTTGGAATTCGCTTGGTGGGAGCGTAAATGTTGTCACGTGTGCACAGGCATACTTGATTACGTCTTCGGCTGTGCCTACTTAGAGGAGGTGGGCACATCGAGCATCGTATTTAAGGTAAGTGACTGTTGTGTTATTCACAAGTGAGACGAGTGAAATGTGGCGACTTGATCGTTTCGCGGCTTTGCGGAAAGTACAGATAGGTACTTCGTCAATAGGGTTGTCACAACGTACAAAGTTGTTTTTTTTACGACTGTTTTAATATGGTCTGAATTCACGTATTGAGTACTTAAAACGCAAGTATGTGAGGTTCTTTACACGATATTTTTGTCAATGTCGGTTATTCCGCCCCACCCTGTATAAAGTAGTCCATGTCTAGTCATGGATCCCCAGTTTGCGTCCCAACAAAATTAACAAAATACAGCATTTAAACGTCCCCTACAACGAATGTTGTCGGGGCGAGTGAGAAACCTTGCTGAAAGATGTTGTCAAGTCGCCTTTACTCCTCCAATTTATTAGTTTTGACTGACATCTATCATCATCTAGCGACGTAACAGACCAACTGCTTAACGTCCCTTCTGAAGCACGGAGATGCCCGAAAAAGACATTTCTGAATTTCGGTCGAAGTGGTCACCCATCACAATACTTGATCTGGCGTGCGTTGCTTAACAGAAGCCATCGTTGTCGATCCACTATTGCCACTGCGCCACGGACACTTTAGACAACTTTGTGCAAATGATGTCGCAGACACAAATCGCTGCGGAGAAATGCAGAAATGGAATAAATTTGAGTCCTCTATAATTACAGCAATCTCAGCCAGTTCCAGATCGTTCCATTCACTCGTTCAGTTGCTAATTCCACATTATTCGCGCCACTATCAGTCACTCGGGCAGCCTCCATTAAAATGAATTCATTAGTTAGAGAGCAAAGGCCAATATTTTAGCGATGAATGGAAGAAATTATTTTCCATCGCCCTTCCCGGGCATTCATCAAAACGAATCGCCGTAACAATAAAATTCTACCCTTTGCCAGACAAATATGAATCTTATCTGAACGGAACAAGTGTTGAGTTAGACACAGGATGCGTTTAGGGAATAGGGAGTTATGTTGTATTGTTAATAAATGAGAACAAAGAGTAATTGAAACGTTGGATTTTTCTTGCTCCTTTTAAGGTTGCTCTAAATGCTAAGAGTGTTATCATTAAATAATAATTTGACAGTAATACTAGACGTTACGTAAACGCGTAAGATAAAAAAGCTTTTAGTGGAATATCGAAGATATATTTTGGTTCAAATTAATTTGCTCTTTAGAGAGGAAGGTTAAGGAATTCGGGTGTAAGGTCGAGTAGCGAGATCGTTGGCATTGGAAGCGGGATGGAAATGACATCAAACGTCATTTTAACTTTTCGCCCATCTGGCGACCTCTTATTCTAATGTCACCCCATAGGGCCCATTCATGAAGTACAGTGGCGTCCACATCAACCAGCAAAAGGGGTCTTATGTCAGCGGCATAAGGTGCTCCTATGTAAAGGTTGATGTGAGCGCCTCTGTACGTCACACGTATTTCATGATTTTTAGAAACCTCCCTCCTCCTTGTCACATTTGTGAGCAAGCAGTTTTCTCTAGCACCCCTGTTCAGCCAATGTACCTACTTCATAAAATGTTGAACAAACACACAGACTCTGATGTTCTGAGCGAGAATCTGGCGTCTGAAGTGAAACTGTTAGCGCAGGTTTATGATACCAAGGCTTAGTTAAAATATGTTGACACCCATAATTTTAACCATAAAGAAAGAAAAAACCAGTTTTAATAGAGTGAGAAAAGCAATACTTACCCCCTTCTCCTTATTCATTAAAGTTGAAGCCATGCTGCAGCATCGGTTAACCGATTGACATTTCTTGTCACTTACTCGCAAATTTTATCAGCAATAAGCATGAAAGAAACATTGTATCATGACATTATTCGCATGAACGGAATAAATGAAGTATCTTCATCTACTGTCAGATTATAGAAATTTGACTTTGATCAATGTTGATCACACGTCCAGCGTGACAAAGTTATTGAAAAATTATCTTTCGTGCACTCGTTTAAGGTGGTACCTACAAACTGTCAGTGTTGCCTTCTGTACAAAGCTTAACCCTTACGTTGCCGATAGTAATTTAGCACTAATTCAGTATCAGAGCTTATTACCGCCTCAATAGGGCGCTCTCGCTTGCTACGTCTCTCATTTGACTGCCAAAAGGCGTCTATTCAACATCACTTTAATTGCCGTTCTAGGCAGGGTTGGCAATAAAGTCGCTAATGTGATTCAAGCTGTGTGCAAGTGATGCAACAAAAATTCAAAAAAAAATTGTTGCATTTTTTCACAAATTTTACAATATTTGCCGTAGTCACGAGCGGGTATTCCGCTCTGCGTCCGCCCTACCAGTCACCATTTTGAGTTCTGTATTGCGTTCATTAACAAAGCAAAAATGCAGAGAGAAAACTGCTGGAGATGGGCAGCGTGCCATACTGTGCACTCCACACTCCACACAACAGCAGGCCATACTGCAATCGCCAACCTGCCTCCCAAGCGTGACGATTATAGCAAACATGGTGGGGGGCCTATGCCTAGCAGTGGATTATGGCAAACAATGGGGAAGGCCTATGCCCAGCAGTCGGCATCGTTCAGCTGACGTGATGATGATAATAAATGCAAAAATACTTCATCCTTTTTCCAACAAGCTGTTCATAGGATCGTTTAGTATTATGATTCTATTTTATTATAATTTAAAAAAGGGCACCGCTTGAGATCTGTATATGCCTCAACTAGCGCGTTCCGTTTGATGCCGTGCTTTAAAACAATGTTTTGGGTAACATAACTTTTCTTGTATTTTTGTGCCATCGTTTTTCATATTCATCATTCGTCATTTTGTGTATCTTTCCAATATTTTTGTAACACACGCACAAATTTTTTAACCCATTCGTAAATGATGACATCCCTAGACACTATCTAAAGCACCTACTTTAGTCTCATTTCGCATAGAACCGCGCTAATGTGGTGTTGTTTTTTCACAGGTAAGTGCTGCCCTTGTTCCGGCGTTTCGGCTTCGGCAATACGTCGTTTCGGCCCACGACCTAGTTGAGGCGAGGGTTAACGTGAGTATTACTTTTTGTAATTGATTGTTTATTTTTATGTGGTTTATTTGACGTTTAGATCGGTTACAACTAAATTAGTAGACTTGGGTTGCATTATGTGAATATAGAGTCTCTAAAATGATCAATCCCGTATAAATTATTTCCTGGCGAGAATACCAGTCAAATACATTTTATTTCTTCACAGTTTTAATCCTGTTATCGCGGTACACTCTCACATTCGAATACGCCTGAAATCCTTCGAAGTGTTCAGATAACCAGAACTCTGTTTGAGACTTTACCTTAGCTAATTACAAGACAATAAAGTAAGTAAGACAATAATTATAAGACAATAAATATACTTTATTGGTGCATTTTACAGCTGTATTCAGATATTGAAAGCTTAGCTTATGTGTAAGTATTTTCCTCGATATGGTACGAAGCCAACTGGACCGCTTGGTCAATTCCTTTTTCATTTCAAAGGCTACTCAAGTGGTCCAATGATCATAAGAATAGGATAAAGGATCTGTTGAAGCGCTCCTAAAGTATTCATGATACAACCCTCGTAGATATTGGGGTTGTTTTTCATCACAATACAAGAAAACCTACAAAAAAACCATTTGAAACTTTTGAAGTCGGTTGTTGTTTTTTCCGCCACAAAAAATATCTAGCTTGTCCAAGAGCAAAGTAAACGCAATAGTTAGCTTAAAGAAAAACGGCAAAAAACCACCGCAAGACCTATTCAAACTTAAAATTAAACCCTTCAACTGGCAGACTAAAAAATGAAATGAGATTCGCTTCAAGTTAAACTTCGCAACTCCTCGGATTTAGGAAACCCTGGAGACTTCTGATGTTCACCGTCTCTGGGAAATCGTGAAGTCTTTGTGATTACATTTAGTTTCAAAATAAAAGGGTATTCAAACCTCACTAGGATTTCTTTTTAGGATTCCGTTAGCCTGGTGCTTTCGTAAAAACAGGAAATCTCACAAAAAAAAGAAAAAATAAATTTAACATTTCCTGAATTATAAAAACTTATTGTCATAGACAATTAGAACAGACGCAGTGCCTACCGCCGTTATCCGGCTTCCTTGAGTTTTTTATCGGTGTTTACCATCACCGGAGAGTTAGCCGCAAATTGTACAATGAACACGAACTAGGTGTTCCGACCAGGGTCGTACTCGGGACCAACAGGTTCCAAGCGAGAGTGTTCAGCCACTGGGCCACGACGCTCTAAGATTTGATTAGATTGTGTTTAAGATGAGGACAAACATAAATTACTAGACTTTAAAATTGCATGAATAACGGCTACTCTTTAGCTCTTTGCAAAAACTCAGAGAATAACTCCTATAGTAACATCTGGGGCCTTATTATGAACAGTTTACAGCTCTGTTTCAGCACAGTTTACGTCTTAACATTTATTAAAATTTGAATACTAAAGCAATGAAGAAAAATTAAGGTTTCTTTCGACACTATTTACCACACAAAACATGACTTGCTACAGTAAATATGCAGCTCAGAAGATGGGCTTGTGACTGAAACTATCAGGTTATAAGAGCTTGTAATAATGTTCTGCCTTCGGACTGGAACCTTTAGGTGTCCAAAAGCTTCTCCAAGTACACCTATTCAAGAATCGACAGATGTACCTCCCTACACATCCCAGTCACCATTGGTATCACAACAAAGTAAGTATAGAGTGGTTTCAGTTGCAATTAACAGCGAAAGCGAAGTAAGGGCCTCATTAAAACTTCTTCATTAAAAGCTACGAGATGCGCCCCTAACACTGTGCCTTAACTCTGTGGCAAAAGGTCCGTTTTACTACCGCAAGAAAGTTACAGCCATAATATTGTTTTGACTAACAGTACCTACCTAATGATGTACTCAACTACTCATTATTTACCGAAATACGCTGTTGAACTTGTATTTTCGTGAACAAAATTTTGTGGATTAACTTTACTGTCAAAATACTTTCTTAATGTAAGTTGTCAGTGCCTGTTATTTGCTAATTTTGTCGTTTCTTCGTGTATTAAATACTTACTTGGGTCTCAGGCTGCAAAAAGGATTCAAATCTACATCTTCAGAAGTTCATTATGCCATAAGACCCACGTAAATTTTTGCCTTTGCTCATGTCTGGTTCAAAGATAACTCGTCTTCATATTTTACCAGGTTTTTTCATGTATTACAATAATACAATCAAAGTTAGCCACCTTAAATATGATTGGGGGCCTAAGTGATCCTTAATAAGAGCTTGTACGATGCGATTCTAAACTTCTATTAACAACGTTAAAAACCCCATAGTTCGTGGGTATGGCTTAAAAAAATCCTACTTTCACTACCTGTTACTTATATTTAGGAAATAAATAATATAACATGAAATAAACAGAGTTGTTACCGTTTTAATTAGCTACAAAGGCGAAACCCAGACATATAACATTATAATCATACAAAGTCAACCCAGTGTTGTTTTTTGCAGGGTTAAATACAATTCGCATTACCGACGTCAAGTCGTTTGTATGGATTAACCCTTCAACGCTGCGGGCGCGGAATCAGATGTTATTAATTTTTAGTCTTGTTTGTTGACATTAGGGAGGGAGGGATTAGTGTTGGAAGTATTTCGCTTGCGAAGCTTTCTACTCGTATAAGGATGAGAAAAATTGCGGGAAACCTGTACTAATCAGGTATTTGCAAAGCATTGTATTTGTAACATATTAAAACACAAATGCCACTAATATTAAGAATCATCATTCATTTATTGGACATTAATTAACAACAGCGCCGTTCAACGCCTTAGTTTGCCTTACCCCCGAATTCACAAACGCATATCAACGTTGAGCATCCCTCAAGTATAGCTGTCACTTTCAGTTCTATTGATGTTTTACGGGACAGCATGAGCGTGAGCGCGTGCTTGGCGTTGATTGACGTTTGTGTATTTTGGGGTTAGTAACCGCCAATCTAAGCAAAGCTATGTACTGTGGGAGCTAGACAACAGATTAACATAACTTTGACTGTCGTTTGTGAAATCAGAGATTTTGAGCTGGCAATAACATAGTTAAGGCGACGTTGAAGGACATAAATGCCGATGTTTAATTTCCTTTTTACCTAGCAACCGACCGGACATGCTCCAATGAGCTTCTAAATAAAGGCATAAGGATTCCCACATGAAGTTAGGACTCTCAATTACGTAGGGGCAAGTTGAATGAGCTGCGACTGGGAGCGACCGCCGGACGCAAACAGTTCGCAACTAGTCGCAACTCCGTCACTTTAATGACTTCGTGATTGCATTGTCTGCCGGCTCGGGACTGGAATTGAGTTTATTTAATCGTATTTACGCTTTGCGTTGTGTTTTGTCTTTTAGGAGCCTCTCATGAGGCGAGAATTGGCAAAAAGTTACGTTAGAATTGACAGACTAGTCCAAATTACAAATCCCCGAATTCACAAACGTCAATCAACGCTAAGCACGCGCTCAAGCTCATGCTGCCCCGTGAAATGTCAATAGAACTGACAGGAACAGCTATACTTTTGAGTGATGCTCTACCTTGATTTGCGATTGTGAATTCGGGGGAAAGACACTCTACTTTACGCCGCAATGCCTTCGGACATTGTTTTTGAGCTTTTTTGTAGCATCCTATAAAATCATCTCACATCATAGAGACAAAACTCGTAGTTGTCAAGATCATTCCGCTAGAAAACTTGACTTTGATATAGTCACGAATTAGCAACTATTTTCTTTCGCTAGATGATTGCATTTGTCGTAACGGTATCCTATTGCACTGGACAAATAACAACCAATTAGAATGAGTTTTACCTGTGATAGATGCGTAAACGGCTATCAGTTTTCAACTAAGTAACTTGCTACTAGTTGCGCGACTTTTATGGTCTGTGAGTATTTTAACGTTACGTCTTAATTTTAACTGATTAAGTAACGATTGAGTAACGTTTTTGCCATGGCTACAATACAACATCTTGCCTAAAATGTAGTCCAACACAAAACAAAAACTACATCTCATTTCTTTAATAACGAATGTGCAATCTGTGTGCATATATTTATGAATGGTCATGCATTACTTCGTGCGTACACATGCTTTTATCCCAAATGCGATGAAAAACATCCAAGTGAATCCCTCTCCTATTATAATTAGGGTATGTATTGCACAAATGTAAGCGAAATCCGGATAAATATTGAAGGAAATCTATTCGTAGCGAATCGTTCGATAGGGCGCCCTAAGCGGTGGACGTGCTACGAATGCTACGGCTGTCTGCGGCTACGGCGCTGTGAGCTACGGCGTAAACGCTACGACTACGAGATGCCATAACAGCGTATGAACATTTTTCAATCTATGTTATCTTTAGCATAGGAACAGCTGTATGCCTACTTAACGTTTTTGGCATATAGAAAATTCTAGAGGGGAATATTAAAGAAAATATTATTTTTAACTATTCATCGTAGTATGCAAATTTATAGCACATAGAGCTCAGTTTACGCTGGCTGTTCGTTTTGATTGTGGTTGAATGTGTTCTAGATCCTAATGACTGATTTATGCAATATTAAATTAAACTCAAATATCAGTATTTGGCGCATTGAATTAGTAATTCAAATCTAAATCGCTCTCTGGTTTGTTCCAAAAGTTCTAAAGCTAATGAGTTGATCGGGATATTTGAATGCATTTTGTGTCTGATTGAATAGAGCAGTTTTACGGGTCAGCTGCTGCTTTGTTATTGAAATGTGAGTTATTCAAAATATTGTGATTGTTCAGGTAACATGTGATTTTAACGGTTGTTAAATATTTACATATTTTAGCATAGCCTTATTTTCTAGCTATGCAGTTAGCCTGTGTTTTACGGATTTTACTGTAATTTCAACGTCTACAGAGCTGAGTAATGCTTTCGTCTGCAATTTACTTCAGAAAATGATTAGAGTATATGACCTCTGAACAACACGTAAAGTCATCGCCAAAAGTGCATGACCACTTTAATACTTTGTCATACTGGCTAAACTGCCAGCTCCGTCATAAGTTATATGACAACGAGAGCAGAGTGAATGTGAATTGGTTCAAAAATAGGCACTATTATCTAAGGCCACCTGCCGAGTTTTTAGCCAAGCGTGCTCACAGACACGCGGCACTTTGAGTATATATGGCTGAATGAGTACAATCGGCAGCATGTAGGCCAACTGAGTTTTTAATAAAATATTAAGACAGCGGAAACCAACCAACATCTCAACCACTACACCGAAAGCCTCATCGAATCCTTTTTTATCTTAGCTTCTATAAAACATTTCAACAACACTTTCGGCATTAAGTAAAGTTTTCATAGAACGATACTACAAGCTACGGCTACGAGCAAATATTAATTATAGCATTAGTTCCTACAGATATTCCTACGTGACCCAAATATTCAGCCGTGCATGTATACCAGATGAAATGAACGTTTAACCGAAATAACAATTACAAACGGACAATACCCGCTGTTTGCCGACCGCGGCCAACGGGCC
This sequence comes from Udea ferrugalis, assembly GCA_950022985.1. NCBI lineage: Eukaryota > Metazoa > Arthropoda > Insecta > Lepidoptera > Crambidae > Udea > Udea ferrugalis. The sequence goes on along the minus strand of OX465532.1, from coordinate 3,269,693 downwards.
GTGAGCCGTTTGCCGGACGCGCCGCAAATCATAATGCATTCGTATCGCGGCTCCAATGCGGAATATTATTTACTTGATGCCGAAAGTGTGGTTGAAATGTTTTATAGAAGCTAAGATAAAAGATTCCATTCGAGACACTGGCTTTAAGTGCAAATGATGGATGTACATAACATACATACATACATAAACGGACTATATACGTCCCACAGCTGGGCACAGGCCTCACCTCAACTATGAGGTGGATTGAGCCATGCTCCAACATGCGGGCTCAGTGCGGATTGTTGGAAATGATGGATGTAAAGTACTTGAAATGATTATTGGTCGGGAATGAACCCAGGACTATCGGCACTGTAGGCTCTCTGCCTATGCGCTGACGTCGTGGTGCAAAGTTAACGAGCTGCAGCTGCTCCATTCTTCCGTGTTATAAAAACGACATCACTCTTGTATTATGTTTTAACTGGGCCGGCTCTGAATGTCTGTTTTAAATCTTATGGAAAGCGACTTACAACAAGCGTACCTCTTAAAAATTGAGGAATAGATGATGTTTCATTAATATTATGCTGACTTAAAAAGGGACAGAACGGGTAGAACGGTTTTACAGCTTTCAGTAAGGTTTCATAAATAAAAGTATGTGTACTTTTAGTTTTCATAACCATAGCATACGGCAAAAAGCTCATAACAAAAGAATGTACAAAAGACAAACAAAAAATTAGAGCTTTCTAAAATCTAAAATTAATAAAAGTCCCACTTTGTGGGCGATTGCTTGACCAAGAACGTCTTGCTCTTTCAGGTTATCAGTTTCCGGAATAATTTTGAAATTGTTCTTTCATCAAACATTTGACTTTTGTGTCACTCAGTCCGTCCCTGGCGAGTGTCAGGTGCTAAGCCGCGTTCATAATTACAGCTCCTCGGCATCACTTGTTCGTTAGTTGACTCGAAAACTGCTGCGCTTACACATTTTTATATGCATTCACCATGAGGACATGGTAAAAGTGTATTTAGGCCCCAATAGTCCGAAATCCACCCGCAGGATCCGCTTTGTCGAATACACTTTTTATTCAAGCTTTTAACTATTTGTAGTAAAATTTACTTGCCTAATTAAAAACCCGGGAATCGTAACTTCGTTCTACTTGATCGATTACCTCCATGAAACATTGGCAGTAGTTGCACATTAAGTAACGTTAAGAAACTATGGTCAGCTTAGGCGAAACTCGCCAAGACTTTCACAAGTCATGAAAAGAATCTACTTAATTAAGATTCGGCTGCCAAGGGTTTCAAGAAAGGACTTGATCAAAAAAAAACCCAGAATCGCCAGAAATGCCATATATGCTATTTTAACGAGCATAATGTGTAGATCGAAAATATATAAAAATCTACTGCAAAAGCTACGCGGTATACTAGATATTAATGATTAATGAAATCAATATTTGTATTTTTTAGGTTCTGAAAAATCTATTGTAGCCGTGATCTATGAACTTTTTTGGGTCGGTATTATTAGAAAAGTTGTTATTATAAAGTTTCATATCATATTCTATTAAAATATTTTACAGAATGAGTTTTTCAAGTGGGCGCGGTAGGCCAAATCCTAAACTATGAGTAATTCAGAAAAATTGTCGAGGGAGTCTTTAGCCCGATTTGGACAAAAACTAAAACTGTATACTCAGATTTTTTTAAAACTTCATTCGTAGCCGGGGTTTGAACCAGTTGTTTTTGGAAAAAAATGACACCCTGTATGCCATCTTGTAGTTTCGCTTCTAAGGGTCAAATAATGAGAAGTAACACTATATGGCAAACTAAAGGAAGGGTCACATTTTTAATAAAATATTAACTTTCATTAAATTCACATTGATCATTTTTCTGAATTCCTCATAGTTTAGGATTTCGCCTACCATGCCCACTTGAAAAACTCACCTTGCATAAATGTATGTAAAAATCGTGATCAAACTCAAAACACGTGTGTATTTAAGGAGGAGTGTTAAAGAGTAGAATAATGTCTTTTGTTACACATTGTGATTTTACTTTTTACTCATTTATAGGTTTAGGTTTAAAGACATTTATTCTCACTTAAGACCTAAGTCACTTACATGAGAAAAATAACATAAGTAAAATGCGTGTGTTCGTTGCCACAATAACAAAACGTAAATATCAAAAACTTAATCTAAACATTAATAAACAATCAAAAAGACTTAACCAGGTACCTACGAAATTTACCCGTCCAACGTATTCCTTTGCATTTTAAAGCAAGTCATTCGCAATTATGTGTTGGGCCAGTTGCTTCTTGCGATTTGCGAGGGTATTCTGTTATAAAGTTGCGCTCCCTCATAAGTCGGCGTTGTTCTACCGTAGTTCGTTCGGATCTTAGGTAAGGCCAGAAAGCTAGCCGGCCGCGTACTGTGGTTGGCAACCTTTTTTCGCTTGGTAAACAATATGTTAGTGTGTAAATTCTTGTTAAGCGCTTTTCGAATAAAAATACAAGTATTATAGACGTAAAGTTTTCTTAAATTCATTAATTTAGTGTCGTTGTAAATTTTTTTAGTTCTTGTTAAAAAGTGATAGTTAAAGAGCATTTTAATTATTTTATTTTGTAAAACTTGAAGTTCAGTCAATTTTGTTTTTGCCGCACTTCCCCAAATTTCAATGAGATATAGTAGGTTATGTCAATGTTCATCATCCTATTCGTCATTGCCATTCCATTCTATGTTCTTTATGTATTCGGAAACTGGCACATGACATTGGCGTATGAATGACATGCGATGCAAACAAGTCGCCGCCATATTGACTTGCAAACAGGTCCATTGGACCTGTTTTTTATGTAGTCATTTTTGGTACATGGATGCAATATCTTCCTCGTTTTGTTTATATTAATGAAGTTATACAGTACAATAACTTCTGTACTGTATGGTTTAGGAGGCTGATTTTTGGAATACGTAATAGGGGTTACTTCAGTTAACTCATTTTTATACATTTCGTTGCTGGCGATTCTGGGTTTTTTGTCTATGAAATTTTGATCAAGTCCTTTCGGGGTCAAATATATGGCACGTTTTTTGTTACCGAGTGGACTTACTAAGGATAATCGTTTTAACATAGTTGTTATAGTGAAATGTGTATATTTGTTTTAATCACATGTAAAGGGTGTGTTTTATCATACCATTCCAACTTTTCCATTCTAATGGTGATAGTCTGATAGGTCGTGTAATGTTTGTTCTAGGTCTCGCCAATTTTAATGGGATAAGTTTCATTTAAACTTGAGTTAGGGATAAAACAATTAGAGGCTAGTCTATTGTGAAATGAGAGGGATGAAGTTAGGACAGAAATGTGTTGTTCGATGGAAACTTGGAGATGAATGTCCCTTTAGTGGAAAATGATGACTATTGTGTTAATATAGATCACCGTCTATTAGCATAAAAATGTAGACAAAAACATATTTTGGCATATCGTAATTTATACTTATGATACTTACGCGTAATGTTATTAACCATAACTTCAACTTAATTGTTTCAAGTAGGTACAAATACAATCAAGCATATCATGCACAACCATACAACCATGAGCATAATGTAGCAATTATCGCATCTTTGGCCCCAGTAACGCCTGTTGAAGTTACTACCTTCTGCACTTGTTGTAATAGTTATTTGAAAAAGTTTAACATTTGGGTACGTGATCTCACCATATTGAAAACTACCAGGATGATTTTACTAGAATGGTTCTCTCGATTAGAGATGTCTTGGTTACGTCTATCACAGTCAATTGCCACACCCACTACTTTCAGACTGGGGATTTATAAAATCTGCTAAACATAAGTCCTATCCTAAAAAATTACCTCGAAACCCCTAGAATCCAATTGAGTATTCTAGCAACTCTACCACCAAACCATTTCGTTACCATTATGTTTAAACTTACATAAAAACTTCCGAAACGCTGACAAGTTTAACTTGAAAACTATAGCAAACACCAAAACTCTCCAAGCGTGCAATTCAGTGTTCCATTCCACGCAACGACTGCATTTGACACATAACTGACAAGCTCGGTCAGCCACAACTTCCTGATCAAACCGCCAGCCAATTAGAAAAAGCGCCTAAACTCTCTGTCACCGATTCGAATTACGAACTTACCGCAACGGATTTTCAGCCGGGTCCCGCCGAATCCGATAGGTGACGTCATAATCATATGACTGCGCATTGCGCCCACCTGTCGCCGCGCGTGCGTCCGGGTGACGTCATCGCCGAGCGGCCCCGAGCCCCGCCGATTCGCTGTGGACCGCAACGGATTGATCCGAGCGGGACGCCACGCTAATCAAATCGCCTATCACCTTGTCACTTTCATATTGATACATAAAAAATATATAAATACTATTTTTCTAACTACTGCCACATTTTTTTTGCTAGGATCAATGTGACAGGTAGGAGGTAAATGGAATAAAGTGGCAGACACAGTCGCTACAGCTCCTTATCTAGTTCTTAATCCAAGATAAATATTACATCAATCGGGGGAGGAGAAAGGGCGGAGCACGCAGGCGCGCCCGCCGGCAGCCCAGTCCCGCTGTGGCCGCGCAGCCCGCCGCACTTCTCAGCGGCCGACTCTGCGGCGACTCGCCCGGTACCACGATAATAGTCAGTGATCTCCCGGACAATCTCTAACCGTGAACACGTGCTGTATTGCGTAAGTCAGGCGACATCTCCTTTGACACGCAAAAACAAAAGCTATCGATTACCGTGTTTATTATTGCCTGCGTGATGCGGCACCATGTGTCGTTTTCGTTGGTAGCGTAGGATTGTGCGCGAGGTTAGAATGTCTTTCGTTTTAATGGGGTAATCCGGCCGCGCCTAACCATCTAGCCCTGTAGTACGCAAGTGCTACTTGACCTTACAGCCGTCTGGCGATGCGATCTTGTTTTGTTTATGACGCTGTATCTGTACATGCATTTTTATGCAGATGTCATATTTACCAGCTGCAATTGTTTATTTGGAAGCTGATCTAAACAACTCTTAAACGTTACTCGCAGTCCTGTAATTTCCGTTCTGGAACGTGTAATTTCGGTAATAGTTTTCTAACTAACTGAGTGGCGTATTGTCAGAACTAGAGGGTTAATTACTTTATTTCTTACTCCAACGCGCTACCATAATGACTATTAGAAACGATTTAACTTATACGATCAAAGTTAAAGTGGAGTCCAGTTTGGGAAATTGTTAGGTTTTATCTTTATTAATCCTCTAAAATGGGCATTTATTTTTCAGCATGAGGATTTTGTGAAAGCGTTCGAAGTTAAGATATTTGAAAGCTTTCACACTTTTTGCTCAGCATATTTATATACGGAGCCGTCTTCAACTTTTTTTAATCGTCCCTAATGACTTTTCCCCTAATTAATGACGCTTGACAGATAAGAAATGGGAGTTTTCCGCGAAATTTAGAATTAGCTTTGGGACGTTCGAAGTGTTTTACGAAATACTCGCCATTAGTGGTAGGAAAAAAGCATTTTACCCACCAAATTACCATTTTCGTTTATTTATCATGAAGGAATACCCTTCGGCAGTTAAGCGGTACAAATATTCGCGCAAAATAATTTTAAATGTATAAGCTAAGACAAGTTTTGGTTATTATTGACTGGGTTGCTGCAGCAGCAGTAGAGGTCCTACAGCGCAAAAGGTTGTAGGTTCAATCCCAACCCAGGATTAATAATCATGTAGGGCTCATTGGTGCTTTCTGTATCTGAGTATTTTTAGGTATTTTGTATTAATGTGTAAATAAGTACGTTTCATAAGTATCCAGGCGCGGATCCACCGTTGTGGGCACTGTGGGCATGCCCACAACCCTAATTTGCTTGTTGTTATTATAATATGTCCATGATTGTTCATGAGTGAGCATCGGTGGATCCAGGGGGGAGGTCATGACCCCCCCCCCCCAACCCCTGAGCTAGTTCCTGAGCGGCCTCTAGCTTTACAGAAATCAAATAAACTACTGATAACTAAAGCCATTTTTTGGAAAAAAAACCGCGCTTGCTTCGCTCGCGCTATATTACTCCTGTTTCCATTTTTCTTGAAAGGAGGCAGTATTCATTGAGAGTCAGACACACGTGGATAGCCCTAACGGACTTATCCACCTCCCAGAGAGACTATCTGGTATTTGGAATTAGTTTTCTACTTACTAAGCGAAACTTAAGAAACGCAAAAAAAAACAAATGCGTTTTTTTTTTAGATTTGATTGGTCTTTCTTTCAAGTCTCTCTCACTATAAATAATCTAGTCGATTAACAATCGAAAAAAAAAGCGCTCGCTTCGCTCGCGTTCAGTTATCTTGGGACAGCGTTGTTGCTAGGTTCTGCCGGGCCCACCTAATTTAACGTTTTTTTACTGAGAAGTAAAAGAGGCCTCGCGAACTTGATGTCGCCAACGTCCACATGTGGTCTATCGTCGCCACTGTCGAAATCACTTTCCTTTTTTTTTTTCAAGTAAAGTACCTACGTACATAAATAAAATACCTACTTTTTACTTGTATCTATAATATCAAAATTAAATAACAAGTTCTTGACTTGACAACGACCTTGTGACCCCCTCCTGGCGCCAAAGCTGGATCCGCGTGAGTGAGTTAGTACTCCATTCAACTCCCACTTTGATAATTTTTGGTGGCTGTGCCCACAACCTTTTTTGAGGGCTGGATCCGCGCCTGTAAGTATCTGACATCCATTTTTTGAATGCTGATTCCTATGTTGATGATTGGCAAAGAATAAATAATTAGCAGTGTTCATAAGAAGTTCTCCTAACATAATTCCGGATTTTTGATAATGATGGTATTCAATTAAAATATCTATTCCTACAGTCAGAAGCTTTGGTTCGTTCCAGCTCAGGAGTACGCCCAATTAGACCACTGGTCTTTACTATAAGAATTGCTTAGTTTGTGGTCTGATAATCCTGGTGTTATGGCTCAAATATTAAGTGCCTTAGTGAATATTTACTTGTAGTTAAGAAAATTAGCGGCAGTCAATAACATGACGTCCAGTCTGTTAGCCAAATTTCGGAGTCGAATGATATTGATGTACTCGTACTATGTATGGCTGATATAGTAGCTGCATTATATACGAAGCACCAAAAACATAACAACAAACAAAACAAAAACATACCAAATATGACGCAGCTATATTTTGATAGAAACAATTTTATTATAAAGTTCGAATTATCTAGCACATTCGTTAATTCGGGCATGGTCAGTCGCTAGGCATAGACCTGACCTAGATATTTATACACGTAAATAAATTATTGAACCTAGTGAATTATTTATAAGGTATTTCAATAGTAACCTTTATTTTTTTAGCTTGAAGAAGAGAAGAGAAGAAGAGCTTGTTATGGATGCATAACAAGCTCTTCTTAGATAGTATCAGATTATCTTTACTTGCGTCGGGGTTACGTGACCTGGCGCATAAGTCAAGTATCCAAGCATAGGTTTTAAACGCGACGGTCAACGTAAGCTTATTAGGGGAATTGGTTCTGGGTTAAGGCAGAAACTACCCTTAATGGCTGCCAGTGGGGTGCTATTGTTACTCTATTGTGTCTGCGTGTTTGACGTTTCAAGTGGCAGCCATTAATTACTTTTTAAATTGACTTTGTCATCATTCTTGTGAGCCGAAATCGTTTACGAATATACCTCACCAGTAGGTTTCCGTGGTTGGTTGTGAGCGAACTGTGTCCTCTCAAACTTTGCAACTTTGGTTAGGTCATCTATTTATAAAGTGTGGACTGTGTTTGACATCAAATGGTAATCAGTTATTAACGCTTTTTGCCCTATACCGTCTGCCCCTTTAATGATCTACTCGTGATTAGCTTAGCTAAGTAAAGCTACTTTGGATGGTTTAGCGTCGTATAGTTGTTGTTATCACCGTGTTCGATTTCGTACTTCATTTAGCGGGATAAATCTACTGATTTGAGGTGAAGACATACGTTCATCAGACTCACACTGATACACTGATTGTTGCCGTCATAGCGAACAGAAAATTCAGAAGTCCACACTAGTAGTCCCACTAATATACCAATAAATAATTTACAGAAATATTCACACACAGAGAGTGTATTGCTAAAAAACGATATCTTTCTCTTTTTCTACCAGTTCTTCTGATCATGTTTGTTATAGACCATTCTATTTCTATTGGCAGACGAGTGCCAGGAGTGTCAGGGCTTTCTGGTAAACGTTGCCTGTTCGTTTTAGTCGGCTAAAGTCGACCAAATGAAATAGGTACGAGTAGGTATGTAGATATGGAACAAAAGCAGAGCGATTACATTAACTCGCGTGAAGGCGCTTAGGCGATGTGTGCTAAGTCGACAATCCGATTTGTAGATATGAATCTTATTCTGACGTAGCCACAGACCTATTTTAGAACAGCAACTTTAAATGAGAATATCGATCACAGTATTGCAAATACGAAATAGATCTTGCATTCCAGAATAGGACGTCTTAGGTGGCACGTGTTGAACCTTTTTTATTTTGTTTGTATCCAAGAAGTTTTTAAGAAAATAAGTTATGCACTTTTTAAATAGTTCAGTAGTCAGTAACATAACACTCAGTTTTTTTTATAATGTATATTAATCAAAACTGATAAGTATTTCAGTAAAGCTTACAGCATCATGACACTTGTCGGAAAACTCACGAAATTCTTTACTTAATATTATGGTAGCGAAAGCAGCTTTTTCGACTTTATTTCTAGCATATCATGGTCATAATAAATCTTATTAGCAAAACATAACAAGGTTAAAATTCATAGCATCGATTGTAACAAACAGCAGCGGAAATAGAGAAAACTTAATTTATGAATGTAGCTTTCAATGGAGTCAATGCTATTTCCGTGCTATTCATGTTTGTAATGCTTTTACTTATTTAGAAACTAACTGTAAAATTACAAATATTTGTTAGTTACACTGATACTCTAGTTTAGGTTAAATAGTTTAAAAATCTCGATGATACTTGTAAAATATAGCAAACAAGTATTTTCACAATGTAAAAAAAAATATTAAAAATACTAACTACCTAAATGTATCATAAATTTTAAATTACACCTGAAAGCTATTCAACAAAAAACGTTTTATTTAACCCGTTATCGTTCTATCGAGTCCTTTGTTTTTGTGTGCAAAAACAAATATAAACAAAAAATTGTTAAAATTTCCTCACAACTTTCCATCAGCGAAAAAGTTTAACGTTAAATTTTCAAGGATGAGTTACTGTTTTTTACATGTATAAACGAAATTAAATTCACCACAGACACTACAAGACCGGGATCGTTTGTATTTAATTAAGTGTTTTATGAGACTCGCAAAAATGGCGAGACTCGAAATTTTGGTGCCAATTTTGCGGTAAAGTATGTTCGCCGATATTACTTTTATGCATGGCTGTTAGGAATTTAATCAGATTTAATCGTATATTGTACAGTCGCCGTTAAGTCAGTCTTTTTAATCACTTCAATAATAGTAACTGAAGTTTTTCAGTTTGATATGCTCCCGTTAGTTGAAACTGGTAGTAATTTTTGTGACAAGAAAAATGACAATAATTACAGGAAATATACAATTATAAACTTTTGCAAGCTTTACTCGCACTCCTGGTAATCATAACGATTTGTTACCTGGCTAGGTATTGTTGATAGTAGCTTTTTCGTTGCTATGCAGTTTTTGCATTGAATTAGGGTGTCATTTTCACTTTCATACAGCCCTAATTATTAGTGTTGCACGATTTCTTAGTGTTTGTTGGTTGTAGGTGTATTATTTTATTTGATGTTGATTTTCTTCTAGAGTGTGTTATATTAAGCGTGGTTAAATAAATATAATATATGTGGTATTCCTCTCTGAATTGTTTGAAAATTCAAAAGTGCACTGTGTGTTCGCCTAATATCATATGACTCGGTTGTATAGTGTTTTGGCATGGCTAACATGTTTGTTAAGTTATGCTCATTGGACTGTACATAAATTATGTTTGTTGGTGTAAGCCTGTCTTCTGTGGTTTGCATTTTTGGCAACATTACGAAAATACTATAGCTATCCATTTACATACGTTATTCCCAATGATATTTAAAAGAGGTAGATACTTTATTTCAGTACAGATAACATAACATAACATAAGCGGCCTATATGCGTCCCACTGCTGGGCACAGGCCTCACCTCAACTATGAGGTGGATTGAGCCATACTCCAACACGCGGGCTCAGTGCGGATTGTTGGAGCGGTGTAAGGTTAGTGATTGTTTAGTTTTTATGCATTGGATTTAATAATATCATTGCCTTCGGTTAACAAGTGTACAGTATTAAAAAGTTATTATAATTTTGCGGCAATCACACAACACACATACTGTCCTTGTCTAATATTCATTTATATGTATGTCTATCTCCCTCCCGCACTCTTTTCTTTATGGGCGGGCAACGCTGAATTTGGCGGCAAAATCAGCTGTCACTGAAGACTTCTCAACTACAAATGGACGATTTCCCGCGGCGGCCGCCTTACGTGGCCTTACTAACAAATTTATTTGGAAATTCAAGATATCGGAAAATATTGAATTGTTGTGACTTATCGGCGTTTTGGGTGAGTGTAGGGCTCCTTTTCTATTGTTTTATTTATGTTTATATCGACACACGGCGGAAATACGGCAAACTGCCTTGAAGGTGCTAACCAGCAAAATATTTGCGGCGTGTGAAAACTCCATCTGAGGTTCAGATTAAAATCTGATCCAAGGAAAGCTAGTAGCATTTACATTTGGTCCTTCGAGTCGTGGATTAGCATTTTCGATGCATTTTCCCGTATTTTCATTCGTAACAAAATACACGGAAAATTTGTCAGATACATTTTCCAACTTTGCGTGAAAAAAGTGATACACACCTTTTACACTGGACACGGTAACTCATTATTATTATTTTATGCCCTCCAATAGTCCCTTTTTATTGTTTCTAGTTATTATTTACAACATTATTTTTGTTCATACACAAAACATGCATACGCCAACTAGCGCCATCTATCAGTGCAATTGGTAACTAAATCGGACAATGATATTAACTTTAATTTTGTAATTTTGCGGTTTATTACAAGATTATTGTTCATGCAGCGTAATTAGCTTTTGGGGTTACTTACGAATTTTATTTATTTTGTGTTTCTTAGCGGATTTTATGTTTTATTTGACAATTTTCATTTGAATTTACTTACAAGAAGGAAGGAATGGCATTGATGTGTACGGAAAACACTGCTTATTTTAACTGGGTGTAGGCTAGTCGCGCGGAGTCCATAGGTTGTAGGTTCGGTTCTCGGTAATTTTATTTAGTTTTGTGTTTTTGCCTTTTTTGTTTTTTGTTGTTAGTAACAAAGGTTTGACGGTTTAATAATTACTTTAGGTTTTGCGGTTTACCTGAGTTTTTATTTTATTTTTAATTTCTTGATATTTAGTTAAACATTGTAACAAAAGTTTTGCGGTTTACTTTTGTTTACATAACTATACGTAGGTATTGCGGATTATTCAAGGTTTAGGTATGGTTTTATTATTTTCTACTTCCAGAAGGTTTAGTTGTGAATAGGTAGGTACTTATTGAAAATTGCCTATTTAATACAGTTATTGTGTCATTTGTTAACTTTTGAAGTGATCTTTAACCTAGCTTATTATTTAATATCTTGATAACTTAGTGCCTGTTATTAGTTGAGTAACATTAATTTTAGTATTTTTGTGTATGGATAAATAGTAAAATGGCTGCTAGGAAATTGAATATTGCTAAAATTAAATATCAAACTGCTTTGCAGGATTTAGATAATATGATTCACGGTCTTTCCCAGAAATCACTTGACGTTGAAAGTGAACTTAATGAATTTAAATTGCGGTATTTGAACATTGAAAAAATATTTAAAGATTTATCAGCTTCTCACCTGGAAATTCAGTTACATTCAGATGAGAACTTTAATTTGGCTGAACATAAATTGAACTATGAAAGATGGAATAAATTGTATTATTTTGTAAAGTGTAAATATTTGGATCTGTTTCCTGAGTGTAAGTTAGAGGAGAGTTTCAAATCCACCAGCTCTAGAGATGAACATACTAAATCTAGGAACGTGTTTCTCCCTCGAATTCAATTACCCACCTTTACGGGTAAATTTGAAGAGTTTATTTCTTTTATTGATTTATTTGAATCTCTCATCGGGAGTGATTCTTCTTTGTCTCAGACTGAGAAATTGTATTATTTGATAAGTTCCTTAGGAGGCGAGGCTAAAACTTTAGTCCAGCACTTATCAATCACTGATGATAATTATTCGGTTGCCTTAGAGCTTTTAAAGAAACGGTACCACAACAAAAGGTTGTTAGCGGATAAATTGATGAACAATTTCTTACATTTTACACACGTGAATAAAAGTTTGAACTCATTAAAACATTTTTTAAATTCTTTGCTGGAAAATACAAAGGCGCTGGAGAAAATGGATTTCCCAGTACCTGAATGGTCTTATTTATTGTTCTACATAAATTTTCAAAAATTAGATTCTGGATTAAAAAATCAATTTGAAGAGAGACATGTTGGTAAGGAACTACCAAATTTTAAGGATTTAATTAAATTTTTGGAAAATGAGGTTCGCATTCTTGAGACTAGCTCAGATGTGCGGGTGGGTAGGCCAACCACCACTCCTAGTAGGTCAATTGTTTCATTCGAACAGAGTGTGGCGTCGCCACCTGGATGTAAACTTTGTGAAAACGGTAGACATCACATATCTAAATGTGATAAGTTTTTATTTTTGAAAACTGCTGCACGGAAGCAGTATGTTATAGAGAATAGGTTGTGTTTTAGGTGCCTCGGGGCCCACAATATTTATGATTGCGGTTCAAATGGTCATTGTTTTCAGTGTAAGTCGGACAAACATCACCATTTACTACATTTTGATAAAATTAATTTGTCTCCAAACACATCTAGGGTGGATGTACCGGTATTGGACAGCCAGGTGGATAGGGTAAATTCTCCAGTACCGCGCAGTAGCGGGGCGGCTTTGACGTCACAAACTACATTGCCTTCAACATACCAGCGGTCGGTTTTGCTCTCAACGGCCATGGTGCGTGTCAGGGATGGTTGCGGTACCTATCACACCGTGCGCGCGCTGTTGGACCCTGGGAGTCAGAGCACATTCATTGTGGAAGGCTGCGCTCAAAGATTGGGCTTGCGGCGATTCAAATCGAATGTTGCAAGGGTTACTGGACTTAGCGGCGCTCCTGTTAGCGGTTGCAGGGGCGGCGTTATGTTATCCATTAGTCCTTGTCATGCGGACAAGCCTGTTCTTGAAACTCCAGCTACAGTCTTGTCAAAAATTACCTATAATTTGCCTAATTTCAACCTACCTGCTTCTATTGCTGATAGTTATACAGCCTTTTATCTTGCGGATGATAAGTTTTATTTAAGCCGGGAGGTTGAAATTCTGATCGGAGCGGATCTCATGGGAGATATTGTTTTAGGCGGATCAATTAAAATTAGTAATAATTTGCCTCGTGTGATGAACACTATTTTCGGTTATGTTGTTAGTGGACCTGTAAGTAATTCGGTATTTACTCCTGTAAATAATAGGAATGTGAATAATATGTATAGGACTTCTCATGTTGTTGCGGATCAACATTTAGATAGGCGTAAGGATTCTAAAGATTCTAAATCTATGAAAATGAATAAACATTTTCATGATCACTGTAGGAATGATTATTTGCCAGGCCAACGGAAAGTGCCTTATAGCAAATAGTTGAATCTCAGATCATTTTCAGAGAATTCAAGACCAGGTAGGGACAACAGCCTTACAAACTGTTATTCAAAACGAGGATTGAATTCTTTTGACACAGTACACTAATTTCATTTATTTACTTTAAAACTTTTAAAGTGGATATTACCTATATTTTTCTTATGTCATACGGTTTTATTACGGAAAGGTAGATTTTGGTTTATAGTTTCAAATAAAAGTTACTTATGGTTAAATGTAAACGCGGTATGATTATTATTGTGATTGTGATAGTTAGTTGTTATTTTGTACAGATAGTGTTAATTAGATTAGTCATGTTTTAGACTTCTGTAAACAGTATTGTAGCTAACCGGTTGCATAAATGCATACCCATTTTTCTTGTAAGTATTTGATTATATTGCGCAGTTCTATATTTTGTGTTTTGCTGTATTATTAAGGTTTGAATTTCGCGGTATAGATTTTTTGTTATAATTTTTAATGTTTAAGTTGTTGTATTCTGCGGGTTTAGAATCTTGTATGATTTGCGGTGTTTCAATTTCATATTTGTGTTACTTATTGCGGTATTGTAATCTTTTTAGATGATTTGCGGTATTGATAAAGGCTTTAGCCTTTCTCGGGCGGGGGGATGTTTAGTTTTTATGCATTGGATTTAATAATATCATTGCCTTCGGTTAACAAGTGTACAGTATTAAAAAGTTATTATAATTTTGCGGCAATCACACAACACACATACTGTCCTTGTCTAATATTCATTTATATGTATGTCTATCTCCCTCCCGCACTCTTTTCTTTATGGGCGGGCAACGCTGAATTTGGCGGCAAAATCAGCTGTCACTGAAGACTTCTCAACTACAAATGGACGATTTCCCGCGGCGGCCGCACGTAAGGCGGAGTTTTTAAGAAAATAAGTTATGCACTTTTTAAATAGTTCAGTAGTCAGTAACATAACACTCAGTTTTTTTTATAATGTATATTAATCAAAACTGATAAGTATTTCAGTAAAGCTTACAGCATCATGACACTTGTCGGAAAACTCACGAAATTCTTTACTTAATATTATGGTAGCGAAAGCAGCTTTTTCGACTTTATTTCTAGCATATCATGGTCATAATAAATCTTATTAGCAAAACATAACAAGGTTAAAATTCATAGCATCGATTGTAACAAACAGCAGCGGAAATAGAGAAAACTTAATTTATGAATGTAGCTTTCAATGGAGTCAATGCTATTTCCGTGCTATTCATGTTTGTAATGCTTTTACTTATTTAGAAACTAACTGTAAAATTACAAATATTTGTTAGTTACACTGATACTCTAGTTTAGGTTAAATAGTTTAAAAATCTCGATGATACTTGTAAAATATAGCAAACAAGTATTTTCACAATGTAAAAAAAAATATTAAAAATACTAACTACCTAAATGTATCATAAATTTTAAATTACACCTGAAAGCTATTCAACAAAAAACGTTTTATTTAACCCGTTATCGTTCTATCGAGTCCTTTGTTTTTGTGTGCAAAAACAAATATAAACAAAAAATTGTTAAAATTTCCTCACAACTTTCCATCAGCGAAAAAGTTTAACGTTAAATTTTCAAGGATGAGTTACTGTTTTTTACATGTATAAACGAAATTAAATTCACCACAGACACTACAAGACCGGGATCGTTTGTATTTAATTAAGTGTTTTATGAGACTCGCAAAAATGGCGAGACTCGAAATTTTGGTGCCAATTTTGCGGTAAAGTATGTTCGCCGATATTACTTTTATGCATGGCTGTTAGGAATTTAATCAGATTTAATCGTATATTGTACAGTCGCCGTTAAGTCAGTCTTTTTAATCACTTCAATAATAGTAACTGAAGTTTTTCAGTTTGATATGCTCCCGTTAGTTGAAACTGGTAGTAATTTTTGTGACAAGAAAAATGACAATAATTACAGGAAATATACAATTATAAACTTTTGCAAGCTTTACTCGCACTCCTGGTAATCATAACGATTTGTTACCTGGCTAGGTATTGTTGATAGTAGCTTTTTCGTTGCTATGCAGTTTTTGCATTGAATTAGGGTGTCATTTTCACTTTCATACAGCCCTAATTATTAGTGTTGCACGATTTCTTAGTGTTTGTTGGTTGTAGGTGTATTATTTTATTTGATGTTGATTTTCTTCTAGAGTGTGTTATATTAAGCGTGGTTAAATAAATATAATATATGTGGTATTCCTCTCTGAATTGTTTGAAAATTCAAAAGTGCACTGTGTGTTCGCCTAATATCATATGACTCGGTTGTATAGTGTTTTGGCATGGCTAACATGTTTGTTAAGTTATGCTCATTGGACTGTACATAAATTATGTTTGTTGGTGTAAGCCTGTCTTCTGTGGTTTGCATTTTTGGCAACATTACGAAAATACTATAGCTATCCATTTACATACGTTATTCCCAATGATATTTAAAAGAGGTAGATACTTTATTTCAGTACAGATAACATAACATAACATAAGCGGCCTATATGCGTCCCACTGCTGGGCACAGGCCTCACCTCAACTATGAGGTGGATTGAGCCATACTCCAACACGCGGGCTCAGTGCGGATTGTTGGAGCGGTGTAAGGTTAGTGATTGTTTAGTTTTTATGCATTGGATTTAATAATATCATTGCCTTCGGTTAACAAGTGTACAGTATTAAAAAGTTATTATAATTTTGCGGCAATCACACAACACACATACTGTCCTTGTCTAATATTCATTTATATGTATGTCTATCTCCCTCCCGCACTCTTTTCTTTATGGGCGGGCAACGCTGAATTTGGCGGCAAAATCAGCTGTCACTGAAGACTTCTCAACTACAAATGGACGATTTCCCGCGGCGGCCGCCTTACGTGGCCTTACTAACAAATTTATTTGGAAATTCAAGATATCGGAAAATATTGAATTGTTGTGACTTATCGGCGTTTTGGGTGAGTGTAGGGCTCCTTTTCTATTGTTTTATTTATGTTTATATCGACACACGGCGGAAATACGGCAAACTGCCTTGAAGGTGCTAACCAGCAAAATATTTGCGGCGTGTGAAAACTCCATCTGAGGTTCAGATTAAAATCTGATCCAAGGAAAGCTAGTAGCATTTACAGTGATCAACCTTAATGTCAGATGTTATCAAGCCGCCCTAAGGCCTCCTGACTAGGCTTAACGACTGACATCTAGTCAGTACAGTCAGTCAGTACAGATGCGAAGTCGAAAATTGTCCTCGGTCGTACATACCTATAATTTAACCGTGTGTACAAGATTCTTATTTTGTGTGCCACGTTTTTTGCACAAGTAACCTATCTACGTCTTTTTTATTATAAAATCCTTGCGTTATTCCTGTGAAAAGCATTTGAACTTGTTCCACAGTTAACAGTGCATGATCTAGTTTCAAAGCCAGACCTCAACCTAGCTACACCTGAGTTGAGGCCGCAGTTCGACACCTGTCAGCCGTGAAACTGACGTGTTCGGGCTGAACAGAACGTGTCGTGTTCCAAGCTTACACTATTCACGTCTTATGGCAGCCGTGAAGTGGACTGGCATTTAGATCTGTGAGGTTCTGTATATGTTAGCATCATTTTCATCCGCCTACGATAGCGCATTGCTGGACTAACCCCCAAATTCACAAACGCAAATCAACGTTGAGCATCCCTCAGAAGTATAGCTGTCCCTTTCAGTTCTATTGACGTTTTACGAGACAGCGTGCTCGTGAGTGCGTGCTTTGCGTTAATTGACGTTTGTGAATTCTAAGGTAAGGGTTTCATAGGCAATTGTAGACACCTGCCACTTTAAGCTTGCCGATTTAGAGAAATACACTGACTGACTGAGAGAAATTTACTTAGAGAAACTCTAAGCATAGCTTTTTCCATAGTTTATCGAGCGACCCGAAGCCTGTGCTCCAATCTGTGACTGTCCATATTTTGGCTCTGTGCGCCATAACAGAATTATGGTTGAAATCCTCTGTTTTGAAAATTATTTTTATGGGTGAAGCTTAATCCCGACTATACAGATTACAATTGCTTAATCTAAATCTAAAGCTAGTTTAGGCGACGTATAGCAGTTCAACGACTGGTGCCTGGGGCTGGTGTGACGTGTCGTGTTTCGTGCTGCCACTACTCGCTGTCAGAGAGCAATACCGCTCTTTGTACGGACAGCAAATGTGTGCAAACGAAACTAACCGAATGAACAGCGGTTTATGTAATCATTCACTCCCCCTTTTCTCGGCAGTATAGTTAACTGTCATGTAGAATTATTTAGTGATGGCCCTTCAGGATGATCAAGTTTTACCAGCATGCATGCCCATGAATAGAAAATGAGGAGAACCTCAGTAGAATAACCCAGCAGATAGGGAATATTATGTGACTGGAACCGTCAAACTTAACTGAATATGTTGACACAAATGCATTTATTTTATGCCACTTACAAGAGTAAATATATATCATAATTTATTTGCATGAATGTGCTACATATTGGTATCACATAGATTGACAGGAAAATAAAACATGCATACTCGTACAAATACCAAACTTTCTTTTAACTATTATTGAATAGTTACTTCACCATTGCAGGTTCTGCGCCTTTGCAACAACAAAGCAATCTATTGTGTTGTCTAGCACATAGGTGATAATGAAATTCCAATTCATGTTTCAATTCATAATTCAGTCCATGAGCTTTTGCAGACCGTACCATTCGTGCTATGGAAATAAACCGACGGAACCGTCCTGAGTGGTTTACGATGCACTCGCGCCATAAACCTGGGGATTGGTTCTGTCGTGACCGACCTGCCTGTCAGGTCTGGCCTATTCACGAACGGTGCGGTATTAGACTGGATACACTAGGGCACTATACCGACGTGTGACGTTTTGTATCGCATTATTCAGAGGTATTGAGGTGCCCGTGGCGTACTTGTGACAGTGATCGGCGACGATCGCTGTTAAGCAACACACGCCGGGTCGGAAAGGGATGGGTGACCACCTCGACCGAAATTTAGTGATGTATTTTTCGGACATCTCCGTGCTTCGGAAGGCACGCTAAGCAGTTGGTCCCGGTTGACGTCGTTAGATGTCAGTCGTTAAGCCTAGTCCGAGGCCTTATAACATCGGCGGCTTGATAACATCTGACATGAGGGTTGCTCACTAGCCTTACACCCCTCCAACAATCCGCACTAAGCCCACGTGTCGGAGTATGGCTGGTTCCACCTCATAGTTGAGCTGAGGCCTGTGCACAGCAGTGGGACGTATATAGGCCGTTTATGTTATGTTATAAAGGTGTTCACCGGGAGCAGTCGCGTGTAATGTTACGTTACACCTTCTCGTTTTTCATACACACACTTGCTTCATCAAATCATTTAGATTTGCTAAACGAAGGTAAGATAAGATGAGAAACTTCAGTGTTTTTGAACGTGTGTTTCCCTCTTTCAACAGAAGTGTGATTAAGATAGGTACGAGTTGCATCGTGCCGTGTGCATGGAAGGACTAAAATTTTTACAGTTCAATTCGATGATATCATTGAAAAATATTGCACACGTAAATTGCAGTGGCATTATTGGTTTTCATATGAACTCAAAGAATTTATGTTACGTAACAAACGTGCTCTATTCTTTTCACCCGACTAGGGCGAAGCAAAAAGGAGGGTTTTGATTTGACCTGTATGTTTCTTGTTTGAGGTAGCAATCACACACGCGCGAAAGGTGAGGTTCGGAAAATTGTCCGTGTAAATATTTTAAACGCAATCATTACCTATTGCTATCCCCTTTGCACACCTTACTTTCTTACTCCCTTATCCATAAAAACGAACGCAACGCTAAAGCATAGTTTAAGCAATTGGCTTAATGAGTCACTTACTCGCAAATGGCGGCAGCAACAAGAATGAAAGAGACAAAGCGATACCAAATGTGTTGTTGAAAAGCTGTTTAAGTTTTTATGAATAAGGGGGAAAATCTTCTACTTCTCATGTATTTGAGTTGTGTTTAGGCAACTTAGTAGTGTTTAAAATATTGTTGTTGTAAAGTTAGGACTTACATTTGGCGCCAAGAGCTTAAGCTACGAAATTTTCTTGAGAGTTACTTTGCCATTATGCCATTAGTTAAGAAAGAAAATTTACAACAAACTTTAGTTTTTTTGTATTGTTACTCGAAAACAGTAGAAGAATATATCATTATGAGAATCTAGAAAATGTAACTTACTTAAAACAGTTACCAACAACTTTTCAATGCTTATTCTATTTTGCGTCAATTTACTGTTCGATAATAATAATCGCTCGTTATATGGCCGTTGGCATTCACTGTTGACACAATTTGAATAACAAACAAGATTGGTGCTTTAAAATGTAACCAGTGTTGTGTATGCCCTTTGTATGCATTTTTATTGAGTTTGCTTGCTGCACCTACATTATATAGGCTTGTTATTTTCGCAAACTACCCTCTGCTCTCCATTTTGCAACACATTTCCGATTTCCGATGTAAAAGTGACCGGTTCGTAGGGTTGTCTCTCATTCGAAATAATATCAATACGTTTAATTAAAACAAAATTGGTCTAGTATAAGTAATCAGAGGCACGCTGACTATTGCCGTTGTGATGAACGAATCAATCAAAAGCCCACATTTTGCTGCACAAATTTAAATGTCAGGTGGTTGTGGGTGAAACTACCTCCATTGTTTTTACTATTGTTTGCACTGGAGAGTTTGTGAAAGCTGTTATTATCATAAGCAGCTGGCAAATAAAGGCTTCCCCTTTGGCCTTCTATTCACCGAAACCGTTGATAGTCTATCTATATTTCGACTGGGTCGGCTGTCCATTAAATCCAGAACTTCTGCCCAAAGGGCAATCAGCTATTGGGCTCGCCCACTAGACTGGTGTAACTCCGGACACTTACATCAATCTACGAGTATCCCAATTCGGTTTTATATCAATCATTTTACCGAAATAATGCCAATCGCCTCTCGCCTTCATCCATTTGATACTTACGTAAGTATTTTGCTGACAGTTCTGAACCTGTAAATTATGAAGTAAAATCAAATAGCTTAACTAGATTTAATTTTACATCAGCCGGTGTGAGATACGCTTTGATAAAATAATAAATCCGTACGCTCTCGCGATGAGGGAGATTAACGAAGCTTGTAAGGATTTCACTGGTCCGGATATATTTGACGTTAAATTTTAGTAGACATTCAGTTTCTCTACATTTTTTTCGGAAAACTTTGGCATTCGCTACAATGTCTTTTGATATGTCGTAGACAGTGGGGACTGTTAACTTGTCAAGCAGTAGTGCAAAACCACTAAAGAACCGGGGCGGCCTTCTTCTTTGCGTGACCAGGGTTTCCCGAGAACTCCCCCGAGGAGGCACTCTACCGGTGAAACCCTGACGCGCTGTGCCGGCAACCTCAAGGGAAGTGGTCAATTCCGGCTCACCTGGAGGGAAGCGGTGGTCCCCTCTTACACCTGTTCGCAGTGTACGGCAGTGCCACTCCACACTGCCGTCCTCTTCGGAGTCACTTGTGCAATGGAAGCACACATCCCCCGTTGTGTGCTCTCCGAGCGACCCCAAGGGGCGCCCTTTAGTCGCCTCTTACGACAGGCGACTAAGTCACTCCTACGTTTATTTCTAATAAAATACCGTGTTATATCGCGCAGACCTCTAACATACGACTCCTTGGCAAGCATTGACCACTGCAGCATAGTACTTTTGAGCACTGTAGTTTTTATTCATAATTTTATTTATTTATTGAATCGGTCAGACACTTTTCAATCGAGTGTCAGTTGCCAACCCTAGTGTGCAGGAATGAATTTAATTGAATGCTTTTGTCCATCGCTTTGGTTGTGGCATGTTTTATGAGATAAAGTAAATTGGTGAAAAATACATTTTATCCGTAATCCAGAACTCTTTATGTGTTTAATATTTTTTTCAATAGCCATTTCAAATGACTATTGTGAAGGTAATTTTTATTCTCTTTGACTACTTACAGAAACCAATGTACAAATTAGGCAAACTTCAGATCATATATTTTCTTAAGAATAAGAAAGTCACTTTTCTTTTAAACTGAGCAGACTAGACTTGTATCAGATGGTGTGATTATATTCAGTGACATAATTCAAACCAGTCTAAATATTAAAGCTGGCATGCATGTTTATTAAAACCTAAATAATTCTCACAATGTATGTCTGCCTCATTCGAGACTTTCAACCCTCGCCATTACACTCCCCCCCACATAAAGCATTTCCATTGTCGCGCCCACCTACGTCTCGCTGTAACGTAATACTGTTTTACAAACTCTAATGTGCTCCTCTCCTGTAATAAACAAAAGATAACGCACGATAATTGTGACGTAAACATATACCTGTTTTGCTGTCGCTTTTTCTATTGACACTGATATTTGAAACAGGTACACGCTCTGCCGTGAAAGCTGTTACGAGTGTCTTTAGGTATCGATAGGTATCTATGCATCCCTTTTCAACATAAAACATCTTTGCACCAAGATCACCAGGCCAGAACTAAGCATAGAGTACTGTAGGTACTTACTTTGCATATTCTGCACCTATTCTGTCTTTTCCCAGCATAAAACATTTTCGTTTGCACTTTTGTCCAGCGAGTGGTAATGGCGCACATTTACCAAAACCCTTTTAGCACTGGCAAAATAAAAGTCGCAGTGCTTTGGCATCGCAGGGTACGAGGCGCACTGCCTTTGCGTCAGTGTGACATGTTGTACATTCTCATTTTACGTCACAAAACCTTCTCTACAGCTCCGCAAAAAGGCAGTACCTAATGAATTACTCGTACCTTGTGTCGCACAGCTATAGCTATACTTTTTGATTTTTTTATTTGCATCACTTATGTATTGTCTTGATATTATGTTTTCGAAAGTCGAACGAAACAGTATGCAAGCTGTAAAACTGTGTAAACTGAAAAAATGAACACAATACGAGGTCAAATCTCAATGACAAAAAGTATTTGAAAGAGCATAGTATAGGTGTCGTTGGACATATTGATTAAAAACCGATGAAATCAATTAATAATTCGAAATTGCTTGCGTATAAAATATGATATTTGTTTAGAAACTGACTTGTACTGCGAAATCCGATCGAAGTTCGTCGAGTAAGTTTACAAAAGTATATTTCTTGGAAATTGACCTGTTATTTGAAATTTTCTTTCGTGTTAGTGTCTGTTATTATGTTTTCATAATGGCACCCAACCTCGAGGTTAGGTGGGTAGTTACCTGGACGTACCGTTTGATATTCTGATGTCTCTTTTCTAATGGCCAGTAAGAAATCACGGTTGCGAATTTTAGCATAGTGAATGCTTCAATCGACGTGTGTTCTGGCTTTGTATCAAATACTCGTAGTGTATGTGTGTAAATGCATGCCTATTATCTCATTAAGTATGTTAACAAAAAAATAAAACGCGTCTTCAAAATACGTGCTCGCTGACTGTCGAAACATCACATTAGGCGATACTAAATGTTAATGACAAACCTTAAAATTGTAAGCATGCCGTGTTATTCAAATCATTTGCAGTCTGCAGTCTATTTTTTCTCGTGTGCCACACACCAGTTGTCATGTTTTTTGAAGATTAAAGTTTTTATTCATAAGTTGTGTCATGATCAAAGAAACTGAGTAGCACTGAATGAGAAGAGGTGGAAAGGAATTTTTGAAGGATATCAAATGAGGAAAATATCGTTACAACTCCAATAGCAAGCTCTTTCATTGCACAAACGTCGGTTAAAAATGAAGTTATTTCCTTTACGTTTTGCACTGAATGGCAACGGTCTTTTATTTCCACAGTTCGATGCTACAAAAACTTTTTCACGTAACAGTATTTCATGAAATCGGCGCGGAGTTGTTCATGTTGTGACGTCACGTCCGTGTCGCGACGTTCCGTTTCACGGAGTTAACGTTGCAACTTCAAAGAGAAATATTTTTTCCATTTAGTTAACGTAATTAGCTGAATTTTGAGCAATTTTGTGTGTTTTACGCTTTATGTAAATTATGAAACGTGGATTCCTTTGCTGAAGTTAATTGCGCACGTGTGTTTTATTACTAAATAGTCTTTTTTACTAAAAATATCGTATTTAGGTATGAATAAAATGTTTTTTCTGTAGTATTTCCGTATCGCATAAAATTTGAAACTCATGCTTTTACAAATCGAAAATACAAAGTTTTTCAACATAACGTTAGTATTACCGCGCAAAAATCAGAAATACAATTATACTAAGTGAATTGATATAACTGGTATTTTCCACCGACTTATTACAATGGGATGGAAACTTTGCCACAACAGAATGACGCGAGCCTAACTGGGTTAGCCATATGTTAATCAGGTTAGTACCGTGCATCCGTGAACTGCCTGCGTCGGTGACGTCACACTACAATACGTTCCATTTCACGTAATCGAATAGACTTCTTGACTTAAAGTGGCGGTTAGAAGACATAGCGAAGAACGGATGGCCATTGGGGCACAAGTTCTGGAATGTAGATTATTTGATATTAAACGAGAAGGGGTTGACAGGTTAAAAGGTTTCAGTTGATGCAGGTCACCTTTGACCGACTTCTCATGCGAATTAAATAAATAAATATCACTGGACACTATTCCACACAACGTCATCTAGCCCCAAACTAAGCAACTAAACGCTTGTGCTACAGGAAACAAGACAACGGATAAACATACTCAAATATTTTTTTCAGACCAGTATAAAGATACATGTTCATGCACACAAATATTTGTGCTGGGCGGGAAACGAACCCGCGCCTACTTCTGAACCATTATACCAAAATTAGTCGTCAATATTCACGTCTGCCAAAAGCAGATCACGTGCTGTGTCTGTAAATTCTGTAATAGATAAACAAATAAATTATAAAATCAAATATATTACAACAAGAACATTAGGGTTGGCATTCTGCATTACACATCGAACGTTCGGACAGTGGATTCGAAGGGAGATTGTATTTTGGCGTTTTGTAAAACTCAATAACTACGCGAATTCAATCGTTTGAGTGAAGAAAACTAAGCCCAAAAACATTTTGAATTTATTTCTTTACAAATGAAGGAAGATATCAATTTAGGGTAAAGCGAACAGACGATCAAAGACGAGAAAGACTCGAGATGAGATTTAGCGTTAACCAAAATTGAGTAGACCCTAAATATAGTAGAGCTTGAACCATGGATGTCAGTGACAGATAAACATACTTACTTAAGTACTTACGAATGTTCTTCATGGCAACATTTGCCCTGGATGGTAATTGACTCCACGACCTTCGGTGCTAATATAAAGATCTCTACGATTATTATCATATTTATTTAATTCAGTAATACCCAGACACAAAGCCCATGTCGATATAGAAAGCATGGGCACACCCTCCTATTCAAGATTTACTTATAACAAGCCTAAGACGACGATTCGTAAGAGAAAGCTGTCCTTCCCCTAATACCCGTTTAATTTACCCCGATTTGCCTAAAAACGAGCCCTTTCACCCCTTTAAAGGATTATTTATGGTCCTTTATAAGGAAAAGGCAACATGAGCATTAAATAATCTTGAGCGCACTTGTATGTGTAGATACTTGGAGGCAATGATGTTATAATAAAAAAGAGGTATATAGCTTATGTCAGTACTGGTGCGAAGTCGAAAATTGTCCCCTGGCGTATGTACCTATAATTTGACCGAGAGAAGATAATAGTATGATTATTTACCAGAGCGTAAACGAGCTTTTACGAGAGCGACTAGATGTTGTCGGAATGTTAGTCTCCCTAGCAAAATTGAGATTAATACAGGGTAAACATTTTCCTATCCTCCAAGTGCATTTCATTTCATATCTCATTGCTCTGATAGTATCTCGAGCTCGAGACCCACTCAGCATTTGGGCTGGGGGGAAGGAGGGGCTAGTAAATGAGATGGAAACGTGATACACGGCCAAACAAGCGAACACGACTTAGTACGATTGATGGGGCAAGTTTTGTTGCCTAAATAACGGTTTTAGTTCCGGAAATGGGTAGAGTATTTATGTTTTGGTATTCAAATCTACGTGCAACTGAAAAGTTATGTGATATGTAACACATAACGTGAAGGATACATTTAAATGCCTTAAGGCTCAAAGTATTCACCAAGTTACGAAAAAAAATATTATATTCCATTTCCTCTTCAATGAAATATACACAATATTTCAAATTAAAAACACATTGGTAAAGACAAAAAGGTCGCAACCAGTTGAATAAATCGAAAATAAACCAGAATCAGAATCAGAATCAGAAATATCTTTATTTAAATAGACCTGTTACAAGTGCTTTCAAATCGTCAAAAACTTAATCAAACAAACAAAAATACACTTAATAATAGACTTAAATACTATAATAGAAATAATAAATAAATACACAGTATACAAACATAATGTGACTCAACCACCGGTGTCGGAAAGTTGTTTCTGTACTGAGAAGAACCGGCAAGAAACTCAGCAGTTACTCTTTTCAATATGTTCTGTACAATAATCCGTTAGTAAATTACAATTTTATTAAGTACACATACAGTTATACAATTTCAAGAAAATGGTTAGTGCACAAAATAATGTTAAATTATTAAAAGCAATTAACAATATTGTTTAGAAAAGACTACTGGTTAACATTATAAAAAAGGAGTTTTGAGGTTCACATCCAGTTATACAATTCAAAGAAAAAAAATGTTTGGTTGGTTCACATTATTATGTTGAATCCGTATAATTGTTACAAAATGGCTAATTGGAGTCCGCGTCGAGCTGAGAGCTTACTCCCAGGCGTTCCTATCCATAAGGTAGTCGGCTGTGGTATAATATCCTTTTTTTAATAAGACAGTTTTAATATGATGTTTAAACCTATGTAATGGTAACTTACAAATTGCTTCTGGAATTTTGTTGTAGTAGTGTATACCTTGCCCCATAAAGGAACCTAAAACCTTTTGCAACCTGAATAATGGAAGCGCAATTTTATTCCTATTCCTCGTATTTTTGTCATGTATGTCACTATGTTTAGTAAAGAGATTAATATTTTCTCGCACCAATATAATACAATTATAAACGTATTGTGAAGCCACAGTAAGAATCCCAACTTCCTTAAAAATATCCCTAAGCGAGGTCCGTGCACGAAGCTTGTAGATGGATCTGATGGCTCGCTTCTGAAGAATAAATATGGTTTGTATATCTGCTGCCTGGCCCCAAAGTATAATACCATATGACATAATACTGTGGAAATAGCTGAAATAAACCGATCGAGCTGTGTCTACATCTGTCAAAGATCTTATTTTTCTAATAGCAAAAGCAGCTGAGCTAAGTCTGCCTGAAAGCTTGTCTATGTGAGGGCTCCACTGTAATTTAGAGTCTATCGTCATTCCAAGAAAAACTGTTGAATCTACAAGCTCCATATCATTACTATTTATTTTCAAATCAATGTGGTTATTTCTAACATTAGGCAACTTGAAATTAATACATTTAGTTTTGTTTGCATTTAACTGAAGGTTGTTGGTTGTAAACCATTGCAAAACCTTAGAAAGTGCATTGTTTACGTCATCAAAATTATCTTTATTTCTATCGACATTAAAAACTAATGATGTATCATCTGCAAATAAAACTATGTCACAAAGGTCTCTAACGTAAAAAGGTAAGTCATTTATATAAATCAAAAATAAAAAGGGCCCCAAAATTGATCCCTGTGGAACCCCCATTTTGAGCAGTGATCCGGAAGATGAAGTGCCATTCACGTCGACTTTTTGAGTTCTGAAACTAAGATATGAAGTAATTAGATCCAACGCTGTGTCTTTAACACCATAAAAATCGAGCTTACGTATGAGAGTGAGGTGGTCGACGCAATCGAATGCTTTGGATAAGTCACAGAAGATACCAAGAGCATTCTGAGCACTCTCCCAAGCCCTGAAGATGTGTTTCACGAGCGCAATACCAGCATCTGTAGTAGAACTACCTCTAGTGAATCCGTACTGTTCCCTGTGTAGAAGTTTATTCTCATGAAAATGACTCAAAAGTTGTTCTAGTATGATCTTTTCAAAAATCTTGCTTAAAGCTGGCAAGATAGATATGGGCCTAAAGTTACCAGGGTCCTGTTTACTGCCTGATTTAAAAAGAGGTATCACTTTACTGTGTTTCATTAAATCTGGAAACACTCCTTCATCAACACAGTCATTAAAAATTATGGCTAGGTACGGAGCAAGAACATCTACTATATGACTAATAATATTTACTGAAATACCCCAAAGATCGGTGGTATTCTTTTTATTAATTAATTTAAATGTTTTTAAAACATCAAGTGAATCTATGTGTTTAAACTTAAATACATCAGCCTTACAGGATACATTGTCCTTTAACAACTGTTCTGCTTTAGCTGGACATGAATTCAGAGAAGCTGTAGTGACCAAGGGTATATTAGAAAAGTAGTCTTCAAAAGCTTCAGCTATGTTTGCATCTGATTTAATAATTCTACTGTTAATATTCAAAGATAATGTGGTATCATGATGCTTCGTTTTACCCGTTTCGTGATTAATTACGTCCCAAGTGGTTTTTATTTTGTTTTGGGACTTAGATATTTTATCACGTATGTGTAATGCCTTGGCCATTGCACATACTTTCCTAAAAGCTTTAGAGTACTTTCTAACGTACTCAATAAAAACTGGATCAACGCTGTATTTTTTCAAGCCATACAACTCATACATTTTATTTCTACTTTTATAAATTCCGGGTGTGGCCCATTCAGAAAACTTTGACTGAGCTTTACGAGTCACCTTTCTTAGAGGGAAACTAGCATCAAACTCACCTTTAACACACTCAAAAAAATTCTTGTAAAGGTTTCCCGAGTCACCTGGCTTATAAACAATGCAAGGTAGCTTACACTTTAAACGGTCCCTAAAACGATTTATGCGATGTCCTGTCATTGGTCTACAAATGATTTTCGCAGGATTAGACTTGGTGAGAGCCTTATCTAAAAATGTTATCTTTTGTCCGCAATGATCTGATGTTAAAACGGACACAATAGATTTATTTATCGGAGTACAATCACAAAATATATTATCCAGACAAGTAGCCGTGGTGGCTGTAACTCTAGTAGGTTCCTGAAATTGATAATCTAATCCAAACGATTTAAATAAAGACACTAATCTGTTGCGCTCAGTTGAGGTACCTAATAAATCCACATTAAAATCACCACACACAATAATAGACTTAGCCTTAGAGTTTAACTTTCCTAAAACTTCCTCCATGACTGACTCGAATTTGTCAAAGTTTGTTCTAGGGGGCCGGTACACACTAACCACAACATAGCCCTCAAGCTCCACACAAGACAACTCGACGATACGCTCTACTGACAGGCCTACTATGTCTTTGCGCTCTTTACATTTCAAGCTATTTACTGTATAAATTATTGAGCCACCATGAATAGTGGCCTTCCTAAAAAAGGCGCTTGACAATTTAAAATTATTTAATACAAAAGACTGATGGTTGGCTTCAGTTAGCCAATGTTCAGTTATACATAAAATATCTATACCCTGATTTTCTAGAAATAGTTCTATTTCTAAATCTTTGCCAGTCAAGCTCTGAATATTCTGATGAAAAACATTCAGATGTTTGGGCTTGGCTGTTGTCTTAGGTCCTAGTTTAAACAGGGCCCTGCTGTAGAAATATTATTTAAAACCGGTAAATTAGTACTAGTACTAATGTCAAAATAAGAATAAAAAGTACTGCCAAAAGCGGCATCGTTGATGTTATAAGCTAACAAGGTAGCCAGTTTTTTCTTAGTCCTAATGGGAAGATACATTGTATCTTCAGTTAACCTAAAGTAAGATACAAATGAGTTTGTATCAAATAAAGTTATGTCACTGTGACGACACGTCAGGTTATATAAAGTTATATTAAGGTCATGTATGGCCTTGTTCTGACTAGGTGATGAAGTACTTGAGTATGGGAAAGCACACAAAATGAATTTACACTTGTACTCTGCCTGTATATCAATTATTGAATCAATGCTTTTTACTAGTCCCCTTTTTGTTATTGATCGGCTGTCCCCATGGAAAACTACCACAGTGGTATTCTCCCCTAGCTCCTCTTTAGAAATGTTACCTATCAAGTCGGAGTAGGACAGCCCTGGGTAGCACAAGTTTTTTACCTGTTGCTTGGTGTCGTTTGACAGAAATATTCCTAATCCTTGACCTATCTTGTCAGAAAATAATACTGTTTTCTTAGCATTGCTAGTAGTGCTAGTAGCAGCCGGTGGTGTAGAACAGGTAACCACATCTGTCGGCTCACAAAGGACACCTGAGGTTGGTCGCACATGTAACAACTCAGAATCCAGCTCAATTCTTTCAGAACATTGGTTGCAAGGGTTGCCTTTGTTAATCAGTGAGTCAAACCTATCTGCATTATAGGTTGACATTTCCACTAATTGGGTGGCAGCTAAGATGTGTTCCTTAATCTCTTTCTGGGCGATATCATATCTGTTTTTCATGTCCCTGAGAGAGTTCTCCAACCTGGTTATCTTGTTTTCTAAATCAAAAGTCTCTTTTTCATATGAGATTTGCCTTTCCTGTAATAATAAACTACTATGTTCTAATTGGGATTTTAAATCTAACTTTTCCTTCCGTAAAGTGTTGCTAATTTTAAAATCACACTGTTTATTAACAAGTTTTTTTGTTTTACTTATGTATTTGTTAACTTTAATGTATTTTTTCAACTTTTTAGTACTACTAAATTTATAGGATTTAGTTCCAGAAACTGAGTCATCACATGTGAGATCAACTGTAGGAATAACTGAATCACATACATTTGGAGCAGACACAGCAAGCTCATCAAATAAACTCTGATCTCCCCCCCCAATAGTACAACTTTTGTCACTTTCTAACTGCTTAATTGTTCTTAGAGACTCATATAAACTTGTTTCTAGGTCATGAATGCGATTTAATGCTAGTTCATGAGTGTTACTACATGCATTAAAAGTGTCTACAACTTCTTGCAGCTGGGTACAGCGATCAACCACATCCAAGTACTTTTGGTCCAATTCTGCTAGCTCACACTTTAGTTGGGTGTTCTTGATGATGATGTTTTTGATTTCTAATTCACTGTCTTCACGCTCTTGAAGCAGCTCTACGTTATCACTCCTAAGAACCTCCAGGTCATCGCACACTTGCTTGTACTGCTCCATAAGTTTACTGCGGGTCATCATCTTGTAGGTTAAGGTTGTTCTCCAGCAAATGCAGTATCAAGTAGGGCCAGAACCCTGAAATGTGATAGAAGTGGTGTCAGAATAATGAAATAACAATACGGGTAATATTAACACTACAGTTTAGTTACAGATGAAAAAAAGTTAATCAGGCAACTAATGAAAGTAAAACAATTGAGTGAATACTATTCTAGAGCTTTAACAACAAAGTTTTAAAGTAAATGTATGTAAAATAAGATGGAGGGTAGGTGTGTACCTATGTGTTTTTAAAATGTTTCATGAATATTTAATTTAACATTCAGATAACTCAGTAAAATTGATAAGTGTAAGGGTAAATTGTCTGGGGCAATCAGGTTGTTTACGTCAACTTTGCTTCCACAATTTGTCAAGCGAAGAGACAAACAACAATGCCAAAATGTAGTGAAATTTGACGAACCTCACATTAGTGAGACACTGTGCAGTGTGTAATGTAAATGAGAGAGTAATAATCTTAATATTTTACAATTTTAATGCTAAATTTGAAGGGTCAAAAATACATAACATAACCTTAAAAGGTACGAAGTAAAGAAAAAAAGTTTTGATTAACAGGAATTAGGATGCATTGTGGCCTGTTAAAGCTGTTTCACTGTTGTATTTTATGTAAATAAGAGTAAACAAACAATACTCCCCTGAGTCAGTTGAAATCAAAACGACAGTTGGTCGTCCGGCGTACGAAAAGTCTTTCTCAAACTTTAGACGTTCACTTCACACTATACTGTTCACCAACGTTTTCACTTAGTTATTGGTATAAATACTAACGAAATTAGTTATTAAGACATGTAAATACACATTATTTTACATAAAATTTTTAAAATTAAAATCAGCTGCGTAACAAGACGTCTGACAGCTGGTGTTGCCAGCCAAAAAAAAAATCAGAATGTTTATAATCCGCTTGTCACTAACCAAATTGATAGAGAGCTACGACAAAAAAAGTCCTTCAAAGACTAAAATCTCGGGGTTAAGCCTTTGCTTGAAGGAAAACTGGCTATAAATACATATAATCCATATAAAGTTACGTTAAATAGTTTGGCTTTTAGACTACCTCAGCCTATTAGTGCGCTTCCACCTTGGCCGCAAAAAAAGGGGTTACCTTCTTACTCTATATTTAGTAGTCATTTCTTACTTTATAGTTCTGAAGTTTTGGGACTTTCTTCTTAGCACTTTCTAGATATTTTCACCGACATGGTTTAGTTGCGTTTAGTTTCTTGAGCTTTAAAGTTAAGAATGTTATCTACTAAAGCATATATGTTAAGGCTCGTATTCGTCGAGTAGAATGTTACTTCAACGCTATTAAGTTCTTGAGAAGTGAATAGGCACCGTCAGGTTTACGAAAATACATTATACAGTTCATTAATCCTATCCCAACAACGAACAAACTTATTTGTTTGTCATCAAACAACAGATACCTGAATATGTTTTAAAAGCCCACATTAAATATTAGCAAAGATACGCCCATCTATTCCGGTTCATCGCGCGCGGCACGTGTTAAAATCTAATTACGCGCCGAATCAAAATCCGAAGATTAAAGTGTCACTTTAATTACGTCGCGATTTAACGTTACATCGACGTCAAAGGAGATTAGCTTGCCAGTTGTCAGTGTCGAAATCAGCAGGTTTCCCGTTGTATGGATCAGTGACCAGTGATTAAAAATGGCGTGGGGTTACTGGTCTGCATCGTCTGTGCTGCCCGACCGCGGGAGAAGTCCTCGACGCGCCGGCACATCCGCAGTGCACGCGCATCCTAACCCCCCTACAGCGAGAGAAGTGATGGAAAGTCACGATGAGTCAATAATACATACTGCGTCAACGTCAAGGGATAGTAGGGATCATTCCGCGTCGCCGCATTCGTCGTCGAATGGGGGTCATTCGCACCACCACGAAGTGAGGCATGCAGTGCCGGCGAGTGCGTTGTTCGGGGAGAGTTACGGGGAGTTGTCGCGGCGGCCATCTTTGGATTTGGGGTCGGTGCGTAGTGCGTTAGCGTCTTGTTCTGGCGGCGGCACGCTGAGCGCGGGCTCGACGCTGACGCGGGGGGGCACGCTGGCGGACTACCTGCCCCCCGCCCCGTGTCCCCACCATCACCGGGTGTACGTGGACCACCATAAGCACTACGAGCAGCCCATCCAGCCTGTGCACGTGGGTGTGGCGCACCATTCCCACTCGCACGCCTCCAGTCGACATCATACTGATGATGAGGATGACCTCGAGCCTACTTATGCTACAGGTATGTTACTTTTTCACATAATTAGAGTTGTACTTAGTAGTGGTGTCACGAAAATATTTGGGTAAAGTAAGATAAGATAAGAAATTCAAACACATTACTTAACACATTTTTTTGTGAGTTATTTTTAGGATTTTTAAAAATGATCGCAATAAATTACAGTTTTTGTGTCACATTTGTATGTATCTGACTTGTTAAAAGCGCCAAAACTGTATGGGATCACATTTTAGAAGCTGCCAGATCGACGAAATTACCAAATTTCATTTGAATACAATTTCATTCACTGTCTACATGTCGCCGGGCAGCGTTTTGCTCATGGCTAGCCCCCAGGACTGTTTACATTCAATTGCATTTATTTAACATTCTAGTATAGTCAAACTAATATTTAAACGAGCCATCACAACTCGTCAACAATCGGCAAATTCAATATATCTCGCATGAGTTCGACGCCGACGTCGAGATCCACAATCTCACTCAATATTCAGACGGATATCCTCAAAGCAAGGGTTTTATTTCACAAGGACGCTACGAGTACTATCAGTCTAGACTCAAGGCTTCTTCCTACAAAGCAGAATATTTCGTTTGCCACTAAATCATGTTTTGTAAAGTGTTAAAATAAACACACATCAAAAGTGTCTAGGGATATCTCAAGCATTTTCATACAAAGTATAGCTATTGGGGAGGCTGTAAAAATTAAAATATTGATACCAACGTAGAAATTTTTAGGACACAGAAACTGCTATATCTGCCTTTTCAGATTGTATAAAGAAATTCATTGTGGTAGCATTATTGTGCAATCGTAAGGACGTTAAAAAAAAGACAGATTTTTCTTTTAAAAGGTTTCAAAATTTTAGCAAAATCAAACGTTTTTTTTGTAATATTCTTAACCTTTATCTTATGCCTGTTTCCTCGAGTTATTCTAAGATAATGCTGAGCATTATCTAATATCTTTGATTTTGCTAAAATTTTGAAACCTTTTAAAAGAAAAATCTGTCTTTTTTTTAACGTCCTTACGATTGTACAATAATGCTACCACAATGAATTTCTTTATACAATCTGAAAGGGCAGATATAGCAGTTTCTGTGTCCTAAAAATTTCTACGTTGGTATCAATATTTTAATTTTTACAGCCTCCCCAATAGCTATACTTTGTATGAAAATGCTTGAGATATCCCTAGACACTTTTGATGTGTGTAGTTCACTATTTTTACCTTTATCAATAACATCTACTTTTAGTTGAACCCTAATTTATGTAGCGACAAGCGCACTGCTGTATAATTAATCTATGTAAAATATTTTTACATGAT
The DNA here is from genome assembly GCA_950022985.1 of Udea ferrugalis. Taxonomy (NCBI): domain Eukaryota; kingdom Metazoa; phylum Arthropoda; class Insecta; order Lepidoptera; family Crambidae; genus Udea; species Udea ferrugalis. Next base: position 3,235,241 of record OX465532.1, on the reverse strand, counting down.
CAGAAATGTCTTAGGTACACTGAAGCAAAGAGACATCGGAATCATTCTAATTGTTTATAAAACAAATGTTGTTCAAAGGGCAACAATGTTTTGCTGTTGGTAAGCAATCTTTTTTTCCGTTATTAGTAACATTATGTTGAACGAGTGACTACCAACCATTTTTAGCCTTCCACAACTAAAAATGGGACCCTATTACGAGTACTAAGGCCAAGTGCCTATTAGGGCACCTGGCCTTTTTGTTTTGTTCAAGTGCTTTATTTGAATAACGAGAATTTATTTGAAATGGTAAACTGCCCTTATTAGTGATTATAGTCCGTTCGCGTTAAGAATGCAGTAATTTCATACTTGTCCCTTGACCCAGCCCGTCCCCTAACCAATGAAATCGTTCCTAATTAGAAAGCCAAGTCCACAGTGACCAGCTTAACGCATACTTTTGAACGCAAAGGTTGTGGATCTTAGCTTTTTTGTGTGCGACAGAATTAAATTTAAAAATCACTGCATGCTTAACGCGAACGGACTATAGTGCTAACGACTAATTTTCCCGAGAGTTAGCTAACCAGTGAGAAAAGGGTCTATCTGTAGTCATTAAATCCGCAACGGAGCGGGTATTATATTAAATTAATTACTAAAGTTGCTTGTTTTATTCCTTTAATGTATTGTAGGGGGCGACCTAGTTTCCCGTTTTCATGGCACTTTCCACCTTCGATCTTAACTTTTGACTTAGTTCCTATTATCTCATTTTGTTTTGTTATAATTCCAAAATGAAATTGTTCAGAAATACTTATTTCACTGTTTAGCAGCCGCCCGCGACTTCGTCCGCTTGGACTGAGGTTAAAAATAAAGTTACATCATTTTATAAATTGTAGCTTATGTGCTATTCAGATGCATAAGCTATATTATTGTAAAGTTTCATAAAATCTATCCAGTAGTTTTAACGTGAAAAAGCAACACGGCACATCCACACATACAAACTTTCAACAAGACCGGTGGTAGAGTAACATTAAGTGTTTCTTACATCATTTAATTTTTTTTACTGACTTTTCATAAACATTGGTGAAAGTCACCATGAAATAGATATTTTTTTCATTTTTTCGCCTTTTTGATATTAGAAGGACTCATTTCAATCATTATCATAAATATTTCTTGTCACCCTTAACCTAGGGGGTTCATTTAAAAAGACTATTAGCTAAGGGTTGAATACGGTACTTAAGTTTTTTCCACTCAGTAAGTTACCTTGCCTCGTTCCTCGTATCTTGCAAAGAGCAAACATGTACTCGTATTAATGTCACTGCCAAATATATTATCCTCTGCAGTGGAACATAAAGAGGCCTTAAATTGAATTTTCTCTCAATATTGACTAAAGTATTGAATAAAGTGGTCCATTTAAATAACATGCGGTTATGACGTCATAAAGTTAGTCTATTTGCGAGTTTCCTGACCTACTTTCGGTGGGCAGTCGAAGTCTTTTCATTTAGCACTTAATGTAGCGTGCGGTGCCTTAAATACTCTCAGTGGGGGTAAGTTCAGGAGCTGATAGTGAACGAGGGTTGAATAAAACACTGGTCGTGCCTTAAGTAGCCAATACAACCAAATAAATAAAAGACAGACTTCGGTCAAAGTACCTTAGCTCTATGTAGTTTACATAGAACATGTTGATAGCGCGAGCTATTTACGTATAACGCCATCTGTTGGCCAGACTCAAAACTAACTTATACGAGGTAATAGTCGGCTTAGCTTCCACCAGAGCTCAGCGGAGATGTGTGGCGCTGAGCATGAACTACCAATTAGATGTCTGGGTGTCTCGATGCAGGTACAGAGAACGTGCTAATATCTTGCTCTTACCAAATGTTCTTTTTTTCAATAGATTTACTACTTACCGGAAATGGGCAGCCTGATGTGCTGTTGACCTAACATATTTTATATTCATCGAAATAAAACAACTTTACGGATTCTACTCGCGGTGTTATATTTTCTTTCATTTTCTAACCCGACGTTTCGACTCCTTTACAGCAGTCGTGATCACGGGATGACAAAGATGTTCTATGTTACAAAACAGTACAAAATTTTTTAGCAACCCTCACTTAACTACCGTCATTTCCACTAACATTATTGGAAATGTTCCTATCCACGCAGTACGAACTAACCGTATCCTGAGACCTCACAGTATTGTGCTGCCCTCTGGGATTGATCAAGCGTATAACAGGCTCCCAAGCTGGTGGTAAATTCCAACCATCCTCACGATTGAAATTCGGATGTTTTTTAATTTCAATAGCCTCTCGCAGCATCCTTGGTAAGTAACGATTCTCCCTAGCAAGGACCTGCGGTTTATCAAATCGTATGAAATGGTTGGGCTTATCAAGGGCATGTTCACAAACTGCTGATTTTGTAGATCTCCTATTCTTAATATCACCTATGTGTTCTTTGATACGCGTCCCTATGCTTCTTTTGGTTTGACCTATATACGAGAGCCCACAGTCACAATCAAGCTTGTATACACCCGCTGTTTGAAGAGGAATATTACACTTAACAGGTCTTAAAAATTGATTAATCTTCTTCGGCGGCTTAAAATAAGTTTTAATAGAAGCACGCTTCAAGATGTTCCCAATCTTGTCAGTGACACCCTTCAAATATGGCAATACAGCAGGCTGACGCTCAACTGTGGCTGGTTTCACTCGGTTTCTGCGACGTCGCGGTGCTTTGAGCTTGTTTTCACCCAGCACACGCTTGACATGCTGGACTTCAGCATGCAGGTGGTCATCATCACAGATCCGTTCCGCTCTCTGTAACAAAGTTTTACCAACAGTAGCTAACTGCGAAGGATGGTGGTGAGAATCACCGTTTAAGTACCTATCAGTATGGGTAGACTTCCGATACACAGTATGACCCAAACTATGATCAGGATTCCTAATAACTAACACATCTAAGAAAGGTAGTTTACTGTCAGCTTCCAATTCCATAGTAAATGTTATCCTAGGGTGTATAGAGTTAAGATGGTCTAAAAATGCTGATACTTTGTTGGATGGTAAAATTATGAAAGTATCATCCACATACCGCTTGTAAAACCGTGGAACGACAGGTGCTGAAGCTAAAGCTTTTTCCTCGAAATCCTCCATGAAGATGTCAGCTACCACAGGGGACACGGGAGATCCCATCGCTACACCATCAAGCTGTATGTAGAATTTATCATTCCAGTAAAAATAACCTGCCCTAAGACACAAGAGTGCATAAGAGAGCGGAACGGATCTGTGATGATGACCACCTGCATGCTGAAGTCCAGCATGTCAAGCGTGTGCTGGGTGAAAACAAGCTCAAAGCACCGCGACGTCGCAGAAACCGAGTGAAACCAGCCACAGTTGAGCGTCAGCCTGCTGTATTGCCATATTTGAAGGGTGTCACTGACAAGATTGGGAACATCTTGAAGCGTGCTTCTATTAAAACTTATTTTAAGCCGCCGAAGAAGATTAATCAATTTTTAAGACCTGTTAAGTGTAATATTCCTCTTCAAACAGCGGGTGTATACAAGCTTGATTGTGACTGTGGGCTCTCGTATATAGGTCAAACCAAAAGAAGCATAGGGACGCGTATCAAAGAACACATAGGTGATATTAAGAATAGGAGATCTACAAAATCAGCAGTTTGTGAACATGCCCTTGATAAGCCCAACCATTTCATACGATTTGATAAACCGCAGGTCCTTGCTAGGGAGAATCGTTACTTACCAAGGATGCTGCGAGAGGCTATTGAAATTAAAAAACATCCGAATTTCAATCGTGAGGATGGTTGGAATTTACCACCAGCTTGGGAGCCTGTTATACGCTTGATCAATCCCAGAGGGCAGCACAATACTGTGAGGTCTCAGGATACGGTTAGTTCGTACTGCGTGGATAGGAACATTTCCAATAATGTTAGTGGAAATGACGGTAGTTAAGTGAGGGTTGCTAAAAAATTTTGTACTGTTTTGTGACATAGAACATCTTTGTCATCCCGTGATCACGACTGCTGTAAAGGAGTCGAAACGTCGGGTTAGAAAATGAAAGAAAATATAACACCGCGAGTAGAATCCGTAAAGTTGTTTTATTTCGATGAATAGTGTTCGCGTAAATATTAGAAAACATTATATTTTATATTGTAAATTACAAATGATAGAAAAATATGTTACACGTGTTCATAGGTACTGTGAGCGTATATTATAAAGTCGCAAGTGTACAACTGAACTAACGCACCTGGAAGTGACACGTCAGGTCTAGTTTCATTATTCATCGTTCAATTCATTATATACTTAAGTACTCGCTTCTTCAAATCAAAGTACCATAACATATTTTTTATTATTGCAAAACTTAAAAATATTAAAACACCTTATTGCACACTCTATCCGACCGACCGAATTTGACCGAATTTGACGACCGTCTTGGTGTAATTGTTCAGAAGTCGGCTACTACACCAAGGGTCGCGGGTTCGATCCCCGCACAGTACAAACATTTGTGTGCATGAACATGTCTGTTTGTATTGGTCTGGGTGTTTCCTATGTATATTAAGTATGTATTTACAAAAGAAAAAGTATTTAAGTATGTTTATCCGTTGTCTAGTATCCATAATAACGGACTATAATTAGCCTACTTGGGACTAGATGGCGCTGTGTGGAATAATGTCCAAGGACTCAATCAACAGAAGTATATTAACAATGTACAATTTAGGCGATCTTACTACTAAAAGCAATCTCTTCCAGAAAACCTACAGAGAGAAGAAAAACGATGATAGATTTATATTGTCCGACTTCTGACGTGTAATAAATGGTCATGGAGCAGCCACAAATAATGGAGCAAATCTAGTCTGTGGAAGCAGGAATGCTAAAACTAAAAGATTTTTCCAATAAACTTTGTAACAAACAAGACATTTTCCGTTTCGCATTCTATCGAGAGCTACGTAATAGTCTTTCTCGACTATATTTATGTTTCTGAACAGAAATGTGGCAAGGCCTCGTTACAGTAACCTACTTCGACCTGGCTTATTAAGCATTTCAAGATAAATTGTATGTTCTATGTTCATGATTGAATGGGTTGTTTCTGTTAGTAACATAATTATTTAACTGATAGTAGATTCAAGTGCGAGCTTAATTAAGTACTGTTACTTAGGTACTTTGTTGTGAACATGGAATTAAAGTCAAATGAAAAATTCAAAGCAATTTAAAAAAGAGAATCTATGGAATAGTGTAAAGAGCTCAGTGCTTATTTCTGTGGAAATCCCTCAGCAGGGAGTTCATTCCACAGTTTATCGAAGTTTGATGTAACCATAAAAAAGAGAAAATGTTAATTAGTACACATTTTTGTATTTCCGGTGAAGTTAAATACGGAGGGGTTGAAGTGAAAAGAAACATCTTAGTCTGCGAGAGATATTGGCTGTGCTATACTACTCGTATCTATGAGGATGACTTTCCTGACGATAGTTTGGAAATATTTCTGCAATGAAAAACTCGTAGTACAGACAGTAGAAAAAATAAATAAAACGGAGATAAAATATTATCAATCAAATAAGGATGTCAAGGGTTTGAAGTAGGGCGTAAAAAGTTATAAGTTATAAGAAGTCATCTTCAAAATTCATGGACGTACGTGTCGCCATCAAAACTCGTTCAAACACAAGCACAAAGGCTTTTGTCGAAACGCATTAAAAGAATCTCTATAAAAGTTTTATGTGCGTCCAGAGAGTGAATGAGGCGCTGCGGCGAATGTAATTATTCGTTCATTCATTCACCTCCGTGCAACAACGACCCGCCGACCTAGATACGGCGGGCATGACTAGCACTGAATGTGGCGTCAGCAATGTCTACAGTATTGAAATGCTTGTGAATTTGTCGTAGGTTTAATTTGAATACTTATGCCCTTTTTTATAAAAAAGTATTTTTGACAGTCTCGAAACCGACTGCTGGGGCGCGTGGAACGCAAGCATTTATTTAAAGACTGTTTTTGTAGAGACGTACATGAAAAAATATCGCTAGGATGTGTTTGCAAGCGAGTATTCTTATCGATAGGAACAACGCCCGAACCGGTGGTGAAGTTACAATCTGTGTTTTCCTTTTTCCAACTGTACATATTTTTACAGACTTTTCATAATCACTTGTGAAACTTTACATAAAATAAATGCGTTTGAGTTTAAGAATGAAAATCCACCTATCTCTAACCTTAGCAGATGTTGGTGTCAGACACATTGTGCACTAATGGTCCCATGGTTTTGGGTCTCTGGGTTAAGGTCATAGTTCATTAGGCCAGCACGGCAACTACACGGGTCCGACCCAGCAATTATCTCACCATTCAATTTTGAACCTTATGTTGTGATTGGTACAATGTATTTTGCAATAATAGTATGAAAAGTCAACCGCGAGCTAACGGCGAGCTGTCGGCGCGCTCACCTTTACCAAACCTCTTGATTCGCAACTTCTTACAACTTAGGGTTCAAATTTGAATGGCAAGATGCGAATGCTGCGTCGGAGCCGAAGTTGCCGTGCTAGCAAAGTTTGCTACGAGCTTAACCCAAGACGCGCCCAGAAAAAACAAAACAGATCCTAAACAATAATGTGAAAATACTAATTTGAACATTAAAGAATGCACTCGGCAAAATTATGTCTGTATTTTCAGTTATAAATAAATAAAAATATTTTCCCTTTCCTATAATTATTAATGTCATTCCCCTTTTTTATGAGGGTGATTTCCGGTGTTTATTTTGATACCGTGTTACTTACAGCGGTAATGCGGTGTTTCATCGTTAATCATATATTTCTCCTGACTTTGACGAGGGTCGCTCAGCCGGTAGCTCTGTCGAATCTGGTCCAACAGAATGAAGAGGAAATAACAAATTAGTTTAAAAGCTATTAGATTTTTTCAAATATTTATAATACCTTTCAACAAGCTTTCAACCCTTGGGTCATAAGTGTTAAAAATAATAAGTTTTTTTTTAATTCTAAAAAGGTTTTTTTTTGACTTGGTGGATATTTCACATTATGTAAAAGAATGCAAAATTCTATTAAAATATAGCAACAAAACAGTAGTATATAAAAATATAGTATATAATATACATATAAGACAACAATTACAAAATGAAAGTCTAAATAAAACGAAAACATCGTTTCTTTAAATAAAAAACATTCAAATAAGTCGCAATACAAATACGATGCTAGACCTAAACGCAGATACCTTTTAGAAGAACGTGTTAAAATGTGGTTTTTTAGCCGAATAAATGATTATTATTCTTAACTACACAAAAATGATAGAGCCTGTAAAGTAAGTAAGTAGTAAGTCGCTGTATAAAAAGATTGGGGACCCCTGAAATGGCCCATGAAAGCACTTAAAAATGGTTTCTTGTATTTTAGGCCCTTTTTTCCGCGTATCAACAAATGATTGGATGCGATTTCCCAAAACACTAAAATGCGAACCAATTTGAGAAAGGTCGGTTACAAGATAAGATATAGGTTTTCAGACCTACATTTATGTAAGTAGGTTCGGTTTTCTTTCTTGCAGATGCTGTTCATTAGTTTTGTTTTGATTGGACAAGGGCCTAACTACATGGCAGGAATAGAGCAGAGCAGCCGCCCGGTTTGCAAAAGACGCAGGTTTGAAACTGATTGCTTTTCCTGGTATTTACATCTTTAAATGAAAGATACAGCATTGATTATGTTAAATACCAAAAAAACTATTGGTTTTGAACTTAAATATAATCATTAATAAATAAGTGTCACATACTGCGCTAGCAGCAGTTTACAGAGGCCATTTTGCAATGGTTTTGTAAAGGTTGATGTGTGCGCTTTCTACCTTACTAATGTAAGTCAAAACAGTTATAAGTGGATTTCAGATTTACCTATTTGTTAAAAAAGACATTATTTTTTTACAAACTACCTTTGTGGTTTCCAGATTCTATCAAAAGCTTACCGTTTCATTTGAAACTAGCGTTATATGCAAAGTCAACATCACCATTAATTCTTTGAAATTAATTATCGCACCTACCGTCGTGGGACATTACTGGTATCCGCCATCTTTATTGCACGATTTCCATAAACAGTTATCGCCCCTTGTAACGCAACGCTACACGCGTTGGGCAGCACTTTGATGGTCTGGATTTGTCACGTTTTTTTTATAAACGCACAACGTCTTGATGAACAGGGTAGACCGCCTGCAGATAAGCAATCTGGACAATAACTTACACAAAAATGTTGGGTAGTTACCTCAGATAAAACCTTGTTATTTCTTAACCAAAGTTGAAACAGCAAACAGTTCAGCAGTTAAGCAGTGAGGGTGCCCGTGGCGCAGTTGTGACAGTGATCAGTGACGATCGCTATAGTGAAGCAACAAACGCCGGGTCGGAAATGGCATGGGTGATCACCCCGACCGAATTTTAGTGATGTGTATTTCGGGCATCTCTGTGCTTCGGAAGGCACGTTAAGCAGTTGGTCTTGGCTGACTTTAGGTGTCAGTCGTTAAGCCTAGTCGGAGGCCTTATAGCGGTTTGATAACATCGGATATTAAGCTCGCTCACTACATCTTACACCCCTTCAACAATCCGCAATTCGCAAATCTTCAGCAATCCGCTTTAATGAGCCCGCGTGTTGGAGTATGGCTTGTTCCACCTCATAGTTGAGGTGATGCCTGTGCCCAGCAGTGGGACGTATATAGCCGTGTATGTATGTTAGGCAGCAGGCACAGCGTATGGCGACATGGCACACTAGAATATGCCTAGTGTCGTACTGGGGGGTCTTAAAAGGCGACATTGTATGTTTCATATTTGATTCATAATGTTTCATTTCATGGTCCCTGTGTGAGGCTTTATATATAACCAGCCAGTTGTATTTTTAACAATGAACTTAATATCGATGGCCATATTTGATTTATTTTATTTTTAATCATGTTGTGTGTACAATCTTTCGATTGCTGTCTGGTCTTAAGTTTTTTTTTTTAAATATTGTGGACATGAAGTGACGGCAATCTGTCTGTATACCTTTCAAAAATAAATAAATAAATTTATTTAATGAGTTTTAAATTACTTAGAATGAATAATGAATTGAATTGAATTTATCTTCTACTAGACATCAGTGGTCTATTTGTAAAACTAAGTAGCAGTCTAGCTGTAGCTAGGTTAGTTTCTCAAAAGGAATATAAAGTGTTGATATAAACTGGTAATGTCGTTTCAAATTCCCCCGCCGCCTGAATGCATGTAGGATCATAAATTTTCCTTCAAGAATGCTTTGTAACTTTTCTTTGAAAAATTGCTTACATGCTTAAAGAAGGTGATTTGCATATACGAGTATGTTTACCGAAATATTTTAAGTCTTCGTTGTTATAACACTTGCTAAATATGCATAGGCCCGAGCTTTGTTTCGTAAGGGCCTAAACACACTTTCAACCTGATTGTGGAATTCAGGACCTGTAAAAATAGCTGAGTGGAGATGGCTGGAGCCAATGATATTATAATAAAAAAGAGGTAGATAGGTTACTTGTGCTAAAAAAGTGGCACCTGAAATCAGAACTATTAGTGCACCTGAGTAAAGCATTGACTGTTTGTTGTATCTGTCTCGTTTATGCTCTAGTGAAAAAACATAGTTTCTGGTTCACAATTTACAACGCTGACAAATTGACTTCACATCAGAACTGACATAAAGTATCTACCTCTTATACATATCATTTCTTTATATGATATCTTAATTTCAGTCTATCTTATTCTATATAAAGCCTTGAAAGTCACTGCTCTAACAGAACAGGTAAAAGCTCATAACAAGAACAATACTTATTATAATTTATGACCCGTTTAGCATATTTTTATTAAAAACTCGAACCCTATCGGGAAAAACCCCAATTAAAACGAAACCAGATGCAATGAAATACAGGGTTCAAGTAATTACTACTTCCGTAATATTTACTTCGTCCTGTGAATTCTGCCACGTGATTTTAAACATTACCTTCAAGTTTCAAAGTTCAAAATTGCTTCAAGTCAGTGGCCATAATTCTAGAAAATTGTTTCGGACTAACGCCCTAATAATTGCTACACCATTTTGGACTTTGTGTGCAAGTGTCAGTGGTTAGGATCGCGTGATATTTTGCGGCTATAATTTTGGAAAATGAGTAAGTATTTTAATGCAGGGAAACGTACCGATTATTCCTGTCGTGCAATTTTAAACTTTGAACGCTGTGATGTGACGCTGAAAGATGAAAATTGCTTGATGTATAAATGTCAATTTTGGAAATGGGAAGCTCCTATGCGGTAGGAGATAAAGCGCAGTTTTGATTATTTCTCAGTTTAACTTGTTGCTGGAGTTTCGAATCGATTTGTTCGATGAATATCTCGATGGTTTAAATATTGGAACGTTTTCGTCTGGCAGTTCCGATTAGATTGCATCTTGAACGATTTCAGATAATTACGTTCCGTTTCACCAAATGCTATTTTGAACGATTTAGATAGGAAAGTGTGTTAAAGGCGCTGGTATTGTTGTTAATAGCTAAAAATTATTGTCCTATGTAACATAACAGTACATTATAGTACAATCAAAAGGCCCATTCTCTACTGGTATCATGCAAGCTATAACTAAAATCTTAAAGCTACTGATAGAAATAGCAGAAAAACAACACACAACACATTTTATAGTGTAAAACGAATTGTTGTTTTGCGCAGGCCGGTAACGCCTCTGACCCTACACAAGATGTCCGAAATCTAAGTCAATTTCCATAGTTTTTCTGTCGTATACAACTTTTTTCCTACAATGATATCAAAAAGAATAAACTCTGTGCGTAAGCCACTCGGCAACGCACAATAAGTATGAGGTAGACTTTTGCACCTGTAAGGTACAGTCGACCCAAGCTGATTTATGAACTACCATGAGTCTGAATTCAAGAAATTGTATTTTGAAAATGCATGGGTAGTAGTTTTTCTGAAATCAAAAGAGTTATGGATTATGTTAAATAACTATGAACTATTAGAAAATCAAAACGAGTTAGCTACCTGTGACGTTGACATCTTTCATGATTCTGAACGAGTTATGAGGGGGGGAAGTCTTTGGCAATACTGAGCTCAAATCCTGAGTAAATCAATCATTACTGTTACAATCATCATTGTTATTTTTTCTATATTTTTTTAAGTTAACGTTATAAACCTTGGTCTGTTTTTATTTTGATTGTGAATGCTGTATACACCTGTAAAGGCATATCTTTTAAGATCAAATTGTGTATTTTTTAATTCAAGTGTTTAATGATATTGTCGCTGGTGTATCTTAATCAATAAAATAAATAAATAAAATAAATAAATAAAACAAGGACAGTTTTTTAAAGCATATGTTATCATTAAAAACCATTGATTTAAACAAAAAGAGGAAGATAGGGCATCCTCGTATCAAAAGTGGCCTGTGACCTGTTTGCAAGCCAATATGACGGCGACTTGTGCACGTCATTTATACGTCAATGTCATGTGCCAGTTTTCAAATTCGCGAAGTATGAATATTCGCATCAGTACTGACGTTCCCTATCTACCTCTTTTTATAACAATATCATTGATCATGACTGTTTGTTCGACTGTACTTCACGTGTTCTTCCCGTGTAGTCACAGTCTATAATTCCCGTACTCGCCAACTCCGCGATATGTTTTGACAGCTGTCAGGGATGTCCGCTGAATGGAATTGTTACTTTTACGTGTGAAATCCTTTTCGTGTAGCCTGTGGAAATATTTCCTTTTTCATATTCGCAAAGTACGTAATTGGAGATGATATTTTCACATTGTTTATTTATTTTTACAAAGCTAGCAGGCTTGCCCATTTCCACGTTGGGTTTAAAATTTCAGAATCTGGGAATCAGATGCGTGCCCCTTTCTCTGATTACCTCTTCCAGGGCATAATTCGAGAGCTTATAGATGCAAATTATTATTCAGGTGTTTAAGTCATCAATACACACCTCTTAAAGCTGTCTGAAGTATTACCAGACAATATAAATTTATAAAAATAGCGCAGTTTTGGGTTCTATTCCGGCTGTAGCACATATGTTTTTGTTGATGCTTAAAAGGAATAGTTAATTATGTATAATGTAAGATGTCGGGCAAGGGTAATTCATTGAGACATTTTAGACAGTTATAATAAAATAGAATGAATTGTAAGCACCTGACCGTGAACTGAATAAATATAGCTCATATTGTCTTTTAACTGAAAGTTACACAAACGTCTCTGTCACGTTATTATTATCAGGTTTCAGGGTTGTGTTTCAGGACTTGGCACTACTTACACAAAAAGAATGCGTATTAAATGTTAGTGACATGCTTTAGACGGCAGGCGAAGATACGCAATAGATGGCTTAAATTCAGAATTTAAACTTTGCCACATCGTATTTTTGCTGATACGCCCCATGTTAAAAAAAAACGTTGTTCTTTAAATCTCCGTTACGACTCAATTCACGATAAAAACGTATGTATACAGAACCAAACTAGATAACATTTTCTATAGTTTGTGTCATATTCTTTTATATAATTAAACAGACATGTGTTTTTGCAAAACGTTGTCTTTCATCACTTTGCAGCACGCAATATTTGGAAGAACAACTGTAAGCTTTAAGTGGCCATGTGCTAAAGTTCCCTGAAATGCTTAATTTTGGCAAACTGTCACCAAATGTATCCAAACTCAAAACTTGGTCAGTAAGAGTGTTATACTTTCTGCCAACACATGCACAAATAGATGTTGTTGGTACTTGGCAGACCTCCCAAAGGTCACCATTACAGTTGCACGAAAGAACGCGATATATTGGAATACTTTGCCGCATTGTAAAGTATCGGAATGTACCAAATTTACGGTATTAACTTTACCGTTTTCTGGCCACGGCTTTTTTGGTTAATTACATTTGTTTACTGAACTGGAAAGTTTCGTATTAAAAATGGCATTTAAGCCATGACTGGCGTGAAAGTTTAAAAGTATGTAAACCGTATGCTGATTTCGACTGAGTCATTATAATGTGTTTCTGCTGGAAAGTGAGATAACTATATTTCATTGGGGGATCCCGTGTGTGGATGGTGGACCCCGGCTAAACACACATCAGCTAAACTTCGGTCTCCCAAGACGCAAACGCTATTGTTCGTCTTGTAGACTACTTACACAAAAGTGTCTCTTAGTGTTAGAGATCGGTAACGGTCACTACACTTGTTATTCATAAGACGAAACAGCCTTTACTAAAAGTCGGTTGGTGTACCAATTCTTCTGTTTTTTCTTCCAATTTCCTTTCACTCGCTAATTTCGGTCAAACCTTCCTGTTTTACCTTATTTCTCATCAAGTCTAATTCGAAAACGTGCAACGTTACCTCGGCAGATGTAAATTCCCGTCGCGTCCGAATCTGAGATTGTCGTTAAGTCGCTCCGCGGAAAGCCTCCCTAATTATAATCCGTTGATTTGGGAGTCAAGGACAGGATGTCAACCTGGAGGGTTGAAGGAAAGAAGCGTAAATACTTTTATTAATCAAAAGTAATACAGAAGGGTTTAAATTAGGTGTGTACGTTTTAAGGTTGAATATTTAAACTGAATATTGGTAAGGATGGTTGAAAGGCGGTCCTTTATCTAAAAGTCAGTTATGATCGGTATTTCGACTTCTCTCGTTGGATCTAGTTCTAAACTCTTAAGTCGTGGTTTACATAATTGAAATTCCTTCAGCCCCGACTTCAGCAAAGGTGCAGCGGGGGTGAAATACTCCCTGATAGATAATATTGTGCCGGTAGATGGGGTGCCCCAGTAGAGCCCTTAGTGCGGCACTTTGCATATCCAAACCACTCGAAGGGGGCGAGGGTCGGGGGTGCTAGGCACGTGTTGACAGCACTTCACTATTTAAATTTTACGGAAAAATCTAGCGCTGGGAGTGTCATTCATGCGTGGTTGTAGTTTTGCGTTTTCTCGATTTTTATTTACGAATGCTATGAATAAATGCTCTAAAAATAGGTGGCTGCGGAGAGCAACCGAAGCTGAAAGATCAGAGCGAATCATCAGCGATCAGGGATGTTAAGCTACGCATGCCAGGTTGAGTAATGGGATGGAGGACCTCTACGACGGAATACTGATGTATTTGTATGTCATCAGAACATCTTATTTTATTCTTGTTGACTGATTTCGAATTGACCTTGTATAGAGGCTTTTCGATGTTAGACATGTTATTTGATTGTTTTTTGATTGTTTTTTGTTTGTTTCAGGTAAGTGGGAAATGAATAAATTCAACTTAAAACAGTTTCGCATCCCTCCCAAGTTGGAATTTACGTAAGTAATCGGCAATTTTTTATTTCAAACCTTAAGTTGAACGGTTTTGATTTCAATAACGAATACGGGTTGTGTAACATCAGCTTGATTTGAAATCAAAAAAAATACGAAAAAATATAGCGTATTTTTCTAGATTTTGGATCTTTTGACAGGTAAGTGCATTTTTGTTTGTTGTCAATGCTGTTAAATTGCTGTTCTATTATAGTTCAATAAAGCAGGTCTATTGACAAACAAATAAATGGAATATTAAGCCTTTGACAGAACGAAGTGTCGGGTCAGCTAGTATTGTATAATGCGGCTCTACAAGCCGAGTCAGCGAGGACTACTCGTATACAAATTATGCAACGATTAGTCGGGGACTCGGGCAGCGGCTTCAATATGTAAACTGGGCAAATACGCTTTAAGACATGAGCGTTAGACATTTTCATTTAAACATAACATTCCCAACACTAAGCTCTAGAAAACGGTTGATCGTTTAAAACTAATGTCTAAAATTCCTTTTTATTCAGACCCTTAGTTTACAGTCTTTTCTTTAACACGCTTTCTCTTGTCTTTTTTTGTACAGATTAAAAAAGTAACGCACGACTGAGCGATTGATTGTTTTATGATCTAAGGAATGAACATCTGAAGGTTCGAAACACCAACTGTTCAAATGGTGACTGGAGCTAAATTTACACAGCGAAATTGTTTCGATAGCACTATAGTCCGTTCTCGTTAAGGATGCAGTCACTTCCTACTTGTCCTTTGACCTAGCACGTCCCCTAACCAATCAAATCGTTCCTAATTAGAAAGTCAAGTACACAGTGACCAGTTGAACGCATACTTCCGAACGCAATGGTTGTGGATCGAGTTTTTAAGTGTGCAACAGAATTCAATTTGAAAATCACTGCATTCTTAACGCGAACTGACTATAGAGGCATGTCAAAAAAGATTTTCATTTCAACTTGACAAACTAACTTGCGTGAGCTTCGGAACCATCCTCGTTTTAGTCTGAAACAATAAGATAAAATAAAAAATAACATTGAAATCAAAATCAAAATAACTTTTTTCAAATATAACTGTTACAAAGTACTTTTAAATCGTCAAATCTAATTAACAAACATACATTCTTAATATTGGACATGAATACCATAATATTAAATGTAAACAATAAATAAACTGTACTTAAATGTGACGCAACCAACGGATCGGAAAGTTCGTCAGAAAATGAGATGAGAATGATAGGAAAATGTCCAACTATCTCATTCAAAACTAGTTTTTAATATGTTAGTTCCAAAAGCCACCAGTTTACCGACTTCATTTAAGTAAGTTGCTTGTACCCTAGTTGTTTACTTTGTGTCTTGCCTTATCGCGACATGTGCCAAATTGTGTTTGGGGACGCGAGCCATTTAGATGGGTTGATAAACCGGAGCCATCCCTCCTATTGTTATACCCCTCGTAATTAGGAATACGGCATTTGGCGTGCTAAATATTAATTAGAACTGGGATTGGCTTGGTTGCGTGTTTTATATGAAGTTTTAACTATGACGCTGTTAGCTGATGTTATCAGGAATTTCGCTTGCCATTTGTTAGTTTAATATCTGCTAACTATTAGAAAAGACATTTTGCAATTTTTAATATTTTTTGTCAACTATGCTCCTTAAGAAGGCTTCACTCCATCTAATGAGAATAAGCAGTGTGTACAGTAATACAGGAACTTCTCAGCTGGTCAATCTCATTTTAAAGGCCTTTAATGTAACTGAATTGGCAAAATAATTAAAACTGTTGACGTAGCCGAGCTGGTATGTTAAAGTTTCAGCGTGCTACATAACCATCGAATAACAGATTGTTTCATGGATATTTCAGAAGCCTTAAACTAAATAGAGATTAATGTTGTAAGCTTCATACTCTACAAAATTGATAAAAGAAACTCTTGGTTTTGCAAATAAATTTATAAATTTCTAGTTGGAATATTTACTGAAAAAGGTTATTTCATTGTCTACGAAAGCAACGTATATGCTCTTGTTAAACAGTTCAATTAATTGAAAAAAACTGCGTATGAAGCCGGTATAATTTCCCCAAATTTTTAGTAAGACACTGTCGTCACAAGACTTAATAATGGTTAAAAAATCCTTCTTAGTTTGGACGTCTAAGTGCACAGTTGAAGCGCACAATATAACGTCATACTAAATGACAGATTCAATGAGCAGACTTTAACTTATTCCGGCGTGTTTAACGCAAGTCCATAATCGATAGCACATGGTTTAATAAAACACAAACACACGAATGACGTAATCGAGTTAGACGTTTGATATACAAAGATATATGCAGTAAGACTTTTAACGAAGCAGTTGTAGAGCCCAGCTATTAAAGAAATGCTGAAATGCGAAAGCTAAATTCAACAATAACAAAATGCCACTTTCAAAAATCCCAGAAGTAAATTACAACGCAATTTAAAAAAGTAGGCAAATTTAATTTCTACTGCAATTTCATTTTTTAACCAACAACGGACACCTTGGCAGTTCCAGAACATGACATACATTTGGTTCAAAATTCATAGTGTTTCATTTAAATTTTGAGGCCGTAATGTTAAACGAATTTTCGTCAGAAGTAATAGTAAAAAAAAGAATTATATTCGAAAACCACCTTTTTACTGTTCATGATACTTGATACTGGGTTAAGTTTATTCTTAGGGGTTCAAAAAACACTTTCTTGGACTTTATGTGTAATAAAGGACAATTACATAATTTTTTATTGCTTTAGGTTTGTACAAAAGATCTTAACAGACAATAAATATACTTAAAACGGACCCATAACATTAGGGCATTGCAACATGTATCTCTCTCGTTTACGCTGTAGTTAATATTCATACTCTCTTGTTTACACGGTCATATTATAGGTATGTACGCCAGGAGACCATTTTTGACTTCGCATCAGTACTGACATACCCTATCTACCCCTTTTTTATTACAATATCATTGACTTACAATATATTTCTAAGCGATGAGAAATGTACAATTCTGAGGAACGAGCAAGTTGGGTTCCGTAGTCACAGCTATGTTTCAAAACGTATTGTCGAAGTTTCAGTATTCGAAGTTGAACTCCTCGTAATCGAATAACTATGCCGAAATGTTGTGTTAGGTCTGAATATATTGTGAGCCACTCTATTAGATGAATGGAAGTGGTAATAATTGAAATCAAAGTTTACTTATTAACCTTAGAATAGTCTTCTATTTTCTGATGTGGAATTAGTTAAAACCTATGTGTTTTGTATCGTATGTACGGTTAGTATATATGTAGACGTATTTAGTTTGTAGACTTAATCTTACTTTTAGTCCAGTACACTGCCTTAATTTCTGTCTGACTGTGGTAAGTGGGTTGGTGATTGACTGGTAGGAAATGCCTTTAGGTATTAAGTCCGACATTTGTACTTTACTTTTGTGCAATAAAGAATAAATAAATAACATCATGAGCCAAGAAAGAGGACGGGCATCAAATCAGATTCTCTCACATAATAAGACATGGGAGGGGCCTAGATTTAGCTCCACAGCTGATCATCATTCTGAGACTGCTAGAGACTGCTGAGGAGTCTGCTAATTGTACCTTTTTTGTATTGTGCAATAAAAGAAAATATAACTCCCAGTTTCTAAAAAGTTTATCACATGTTAATCTATCTTTAAACACAATCATATCAAAAAATATTATGGTTTGTATATGGCTTAAGCTTTGCTTGAATCATAATTCAGGCAAAGCTTTAATTTTGAATCTACATTTAATAACTCAACTCCATAGGAACGTCACTTTATTCCAGTTAATGTCCCAAGAATTAACTCATCTTACGTCACAGGCCACAAAAGTTATCCGTCTCTCTCTCACCCGTTCATTTCGCTCTAACCTAGTGGCTTATAACCCTTGGCTGGTCGCCAGGGGTTTGTAATATAAACGGAATGTCCTGGACAATGCTCTCAACAATAGTCACGGGATATATCCCAGTTGAATAACGTCCTAACGTTTCAGATTCTTTGTTTGCCATATTTAATCTACTGTTATTGTTGTAAAAGTGAAGATAAGGGCTTTCTGGCTAAGTGATCTCTTATGACGGTATTTTGGACGTAGGTAATCAATCTCTGTTTAGTGGGCTAGTAAAAAGTAGTTACATACCCCCTTATTCATGAACAGCTCTTCAACATCACGTTAACTTTTGTATCGCTATGTCACTTTCATTCTTGTTGCTGCCGCCATTCGAGTAAGTGACAAAACACGTCAATTGCTTAAACTATGATTTAGGGTTGCGTTCGTTTTTATGAATAAGGGGGTTATTGTTTTGATTTGTTAACTGTCCCCAGTGTCACTCATGCGGAAGTTTTTCAAAACAATTCGAATCAACTCGCCCTAGTTTATACTACCACCAAACTATTAAACTTACTCAATTTAATCTTTTTTGTCTTATTGTATCTGCAAGCTGGTCATGGTTTTTGTTTTAGGTCTAGTTATACTTAACCTTATCAATACATTACGTCAAATTGGATAGAATGTAAATAATGTAAAAATAATCAATAATGTAATTATTCTCATGTAAGCGACATATTTTTTGTCCTAATGAGCCAATAAAGACATTTAGACCGAAATCTGTTAATAATTACGTAAAACCAAATGACATCAATTAATTCCCACCATGAATATTTAGGTAAATAAACGTTAGGCCGTTAAAATAGCTATATGTCATAGTTAAATTCAGCTTCGCCCGGTGATTGCGACGCCGAACCATTTCTGAGAGAATCCCCAATTGGTACTTCATCAGGATCACACAGTTTCCTATTGTCTCTAGGAAATAGCTTCAGCTTATTATGCTAATGTTTTTTTCAAGTTTTTCCTGTCCAAAATCCGGGTCAGATGAGATGGAATACGTAGAAGAGCTTAAATCACTGACGAAGCGTACGGATGTATACTTACAAATCAAAAAAATATTTTTGACATCAATACGCACAGCGCCTTCTAGCCCCGGACTGAACAAACCTTGTACTCTGAGACAGCGAATACACATTATAAATACGGACTGTAAAGGGACGCAACGCTAAAGCATAGTTTAAGCGATTGACGTGTTGTGTCACTTACTCGCAAGCAACAAGAAGGACAGTGACAAAGTGATACAAAAGTTGAAATGTTGTTGAGGAACTGTTTAAGTTTTTATGAATAAGTGGGTTAGTGTACATAGAACACACCCAGGCTAATACAAACAGACATTAGGAAACACCCAGCCCAATACAAACAAATATGTTTATGCACACATGATGTACGTTTGTACTTTGAATGCTGTTTCATTCAATTCACCTAATTGGTTGACAAATTAACTTGTTCTATGGGTATCAGAGACTGATAAACAGAGTCAAATAATGCAAAGTACAAACTGAAAATGTGCACTGAACAAGCACGAAAATATGTCTCTTAAATTTTTGTCTTGGGTGGGAATAGGGTTGGGTTGAATTGTCGTCAAATTAAGAAAAAATAACATTTTTCTCCTTACTAAAGATCTGAAAACCAGAAAAAGGCATTTGGTCATATTGGCATCAGGCAGGAATCGAACCCGCATCTTTCGCAAACCGGGCGACTGCACTAACAACTATGCTACCGAGATCAAGAACAGACCGGCTAAATCTTTCTGGTATATTTACCTAACCTAAGGGTAGTGCAGTCGCCCGGTCAGTCCTGCCTGATGCCAACATGACCAAATGTCTTTTTTTTTTGTTTTCAGATCTTTAGTAAATATACTGCATGGAAAATGCTAAAACCATAATGAAACACATCTTTCTACTTGTTAAGTTCCTTGAATCTGCTTTTTCAAAATGAATGGCTTTTCGCTAGACAAAGGGTTAGTAATTTATCTAAAGATGTACATAAATTTCATGAGATCCTTCCAATCACAAATCATCCATATCTGGGTATTCCAATCTGCGCCAGACTTGCATTGCATGACACTCATACATCATGTCTCCCGGGTTGCCAAGCTTGTTTATGGTCGGTATGGAATACGAATTAGTCGATTTTGATAACAAAATACAAATTGTATGTGACGTATTTTCAGGGTTGCACAAAATAAAGGGAAAATTAAGTAGCACTTACATAGTATAAAACAAAGGCGCTTTTTCTGTCCCTATGTCCCTTTGTATGCTTAGATCTTTGAAACTACGCAACGGATTTTGATGAGGTTTTTTTAATAGATAGAGTGATTCAAGAGGAAGGTATAATAACATCCTATTGCACCCGTGCGAAGCGGGGGCGAGTCGCTAGTTTTAAATAATAAAGAGTTCCGGTTAAATGATTGTTTGAATGCATTTTATTGCTTTGCAATTACTTGAAACAATGACGGTGAAATATTGACTTGAGCTGATTTGGCGTTGTGGCCCAGTGGCAGAACTAGACTTGGTCGGAGTTGAATCTGACCGGAACACCGGGGAGTTAGACGCAAATTATCAAAATCTGCGTGCCTCTGACTACCCCGTTTGGAATAAAGTCGTAAACGTGTTATGTTCTATGTTATGTTGATACTCACTACAGTCATCACATCTGCCGCACAACGTCTACTGCCTCCCGAATCAAAAGGGGCTAGTCGTCTTATCCTAATATCATCAATCATGTCAATTTTGTTTTCATATATTCATATTATATTTTTAATAACCGTCTTGCACCAGCGCATCTACTTCCTTTTCCAGTTTCTCTACCTGAAGGTTGCCTGGAAGAGATCGCTCGTAGTGATAAGCCCGCCTATTTTGTACATTCCAAATATCTTCAAGCATCGTTATGTAATTTGTTTTTTTTGTGCAATAAAGTATATCTTATCTTATCATCCATGGATGTATATTACCCCAAGGTGGTAATATATTAAGATCATTTGAATACACCTGAAAAACAATCATATAAGGCTACATAGCTTATCGTAGCGTACCGTAGCATCGTAGCGTACCGTAGCATCGTAGCCTACTAGGTTTCGAAAAGATTTGTTAGACTACAACTCTAGTGTCAACCCTTCGCATGTATAGTCTGGTTCACGTTTGAGCAAAAGTGCTCTAGAACTTGATTTCTATTTGCAACTCTTGTGTATAACCACGACTAGTACCAATGGATTTGGGATAGTGTCGTGTATATGAATCTGTCGGTCGTAGAGTGATAAAGTGGTGGGGGTAAGGGGGGGGCGCCGTAAAAGGTGTTAAAACGACCTCTTGATTTTGGGCTCTATCTCTGTAAATAGTTGTTGTATTTCTTTGATTTTGGTTTCATTTGAATGGTAATCATATTTACTATCTTTGTTTAGAAGAACTTAAATACGTAAAACTTATACTTTAAAAGTTATTTTTAAAAAACGTCTTTTTGTAACCCATTGTATAAATGTCACTGCAGATTACAAGAAAACCATTAGGTTTAAGGTAATACAGGTTATTATAAAAAATGTCGTGAATTAATTCAGCTTTAAGAAAAGATATGAATTATCACCCTAAGATCAATACCTATTGGGTTGTAGTCAGTGGCGCACAACATCGCCGCCTGTTTCGCGCCTCAAGAGACGACGTAATGTAATGAGCGAATTTCTCCTATTTGCTGGCTTTAACGGTTTATGTTATATGATTTTAGTGTTTTAGTAATGAATAAAACTAAGATAAACTCAATATTAACATTGTAGTTGTTAAATACAGAAACTAAGTAGCACTTTGATTAACGTTAGCCATCCTTTTTTCTTGTCTTAAGTAGGTATCAACTAATAGAAGTTTATTCGGGTAAAAACGCAATTTAAGAAAACCATTTAGTTGAATTTAGTAAATCAAAGCTAGGGCAATGAACAAATAGATAAAATGAAAAGTGTATGTGAAAATTCGAAGAAAAAGGAACACAACGTAGGCTAATGTTGATCATCCATGAAGAACTTACTTGTCTCCGTATTCTCATACTAGCTCGTACCGGCCACCCGTGCCTTCAGTATTTTGAACAATATCTTTATAAATAAAATTGTAGCCTATGTGTTATTCTGATGTCCGAGTATAAGCTATATTACTGTTAAAGTTTAATCAAAACCCGTTGAGTAGTTTGAACGTAAAAGAGTAACATACATCCAATACAACAAACTTTCGCATTTATAACATTAGTAAGATGCATTAGTAATCACAAATTGGTCTTCAGTAGATAAAAATAATTTCAAATATGGTGGCTGTGAATAGTGGTTTTAAGTATGTATGCCTATGTGGCCTACAGATGTAGCCGCCCGATGGCGTTAGATGATCATCCTCTCCCATGCCTTAAAAGACATGTGCCCTTTGGTTTGCTGGTTTGCCCAGTGCGTGCTAGTTGAGTGTAGTGCACAGTCATCATCATCGTAACGTCGCAAAGGCGAATACTACAACTAAAACGTACTAAGTTCACGAATGTCTGTCACGACTAACACTAAGCCATTGACTCTGGTGAGCGGCAACATGGAGGTGGTAAACTACTGTTAAAACTTTAAGAATACGGTCACTGTGTGAGACATCTTTATAAGTTGATTATGATCAAGAAGAAGATACTTAATAGAGTTACTAGCAAATGGATCAAAAAAGCAGATTGTTAAGTCTGATGGCGCTGCAGCCTACAACCATAGCTGATACTATAACTATTTAATGGCTGGCAAAGTTTGGGTTGAAAACAACCTGAACATTAATTTGCGATACATCTTTGCACAGTTAAGCACTATTCATTGGCTACTACTGTGAGTTAATACCTTGTGCGAGTATCAGACTGCTCAGTAACGATTGTTGTGCTTTACAAGTAAGATAGAAGTAAGTAACGTGAAGTAGATCTATATTTACTTACTACTCAAGCATTGTGACAGAAATCATCAATACATCCCGGATGACTACTGAAAATTACCAAAATTTAAAATAAGCTGCACATCTATTTTGAAGCAATACGTGTGAGAAACAAGCACGCCTTCAATTTTGAGAACAGCTGGATTGACCCTTACTGTTCCTACCTGTTCGACCGAAGAAGAGGTGCTTGTTCTGCTGTTGGAACTCAGTTGGAAGATAACCATTCAAAGACAAAAATAACAGTAAAAGACTGAACTGACTGCCTAAGACTAGGGCTGTTGCCGTCGACTGAGTAGATAGTTTTAGCCAGCCAGCCAGGGCTAGGGCTTTTTGTCTATCTGGTAATTGGTCGCAAACTTATACTTTCATAATGTTTTGCTCGACAATGGTTATGGGACTTGGACTAAATAAAACTACTGAGGATTCCCTAAACTCCAAAAAGACCCAAAGAGTTCTCACAAAAGCTTCAAACACGAGTCGCTATTCTTAAAATAAGTCCCGAGTTTTTGGACATACCTCCTCCTGCTTAGTTAGAAGGCAAAGATGAAGGAACCATATGCAGTGTTTTTCCTGAAAAACCAGAATGCATATTATTTATAAACATCGTGGACGGCAACGATTACCGATTAACTAGAAAACGATCAATAAAATTTAGAGTTCAAGTAGGCAACTGTGCCTGCAGGATTTGTTTGTTTCTGTCTTGCAGTCTGTGTTGAGTTAGTATGTGTACCATATCAAAAGAAATGTCTTGCCAGATAAGTATTGTGGAAGTTGGTTTTATAATGCTCATGATGCATAAATATCTCTGGGGCTTTAGGATCATAGAAACTTCCAATGGACAGATAGATCTTGTATTTACATTTTATAAAGAAGTCAATAACGAGCTTTTACACGCAGACCAAGTACAAACTGTTAAATAATTGACACAATGAATGTTTGTAATGAGTCGGAATCGAAACCTAGACTCCTATAGCCCACCTAGCGCAGTAGGTAAAATCGCTAACTATTACGCCTTGTTTCTTTCATTCAGATGATTAAATTAGATATTTACCTACTTATAATAGTATTAACTAGTAAAGTTTGGTTAGGAATTTTAATAAGTGGAAGTCACGACATACTAGTATAAAACAAAGTCGCTTGCTCAGTCCCTATATTCATGTGTACCTATGCTTGTGTCTTTAAAACTACGCAACTGATCTTGATGAGGTTTCTTTCAATAGATAGAATTATTAAAGGGGAAGGTTTAAATATTTAATACAACCCCATTACATCCTTGCGAAGCTGAGGCGGGTCGATAGTCGAATTAATACTATAAATGCGAAAGTTTGTATGTGTGGACAGCAGTTTTTACGTGAAAGAGCAACACGGCGCGTTGCTCTTTCACGTAAAAACTGCTGTATGGATTTTAAGGAAACTTTATAATAATAAAGCTTATGTATCTGAACAGGGCATAGGCTATTATTTATAAAGATATATCACTGTTTTTTTTTGCCTAAGACCGCGCCGATGAAGGCGCAGGCGGCCGCTTATATTAAATAATTATTGGTGCTGCCTGAACTAAAAATACCTTAGTACTAGAACAAAAATATACTGAAGTCTCAAAAATCTGATAATAAACTAAGAATTTGATCAAACAGCTTATTCAAATTATTAAAACATAGAAAAACACGATGACACAGCGACGCGGTCTTCCCCGCGTGAGTACTCGGCGCGCTCCTTTATTGCGCTTGTTCGACTATGGCTCAATCGATATTAGTCCTACATTAATAATACATACCTTCATTGAATCCTTAAAAGTTTCTTCACGTTTTTTAATAGAACCAAAAAACACAAAAACGGGCAAGTTTTCTAGAAATCCAGCAAAATCTTTTTTCTTTAGAGTAAAAAAAAAAAGTTTTATGATATAACTTTTGAAATATTTGATTTACGTTCAAGATGTGTATGAGAGAATCATAGAAAATATTATTACCATTCTAACAAGTCTAAGAAATAAGAAATACAACAAGTATTGGCGAAGATATAGCGTAAAAACAAAAGGTCCATTTCGCCAACTTTGATGCATCCCCCCTCTCCCCCCCACCACTTTGGCACTCTACGACCGACAGATTCGTATTCAGGACATCACCATCAATCCATTGGTACCAGTCGTAGGTATACACAGAACTTGCAAATAGAAATTTTGTCTCTAGTACTACGGTGAACCGGACTAGTATCGGTGCATAGCAAGTCGGATTACAATTAGAATTAAATTTCGGATGTTTGCATTTCGCGTGCGGGCGGGCAGCGTCGTTAGCAGGGCGGGCGGCTGCGACTGCTGCAGGGTTAGCAGCTTTCGTAAAGCATTGAATCGCATTTGATTTCGAAATAACCGTAAAAATATCAAAGACATAAAATATGACTTTGTCTTCAGTTCTACATCGTAGGACTTTGCAGGCAGGCATAATTATTCTTTTTTGGAAGACCTTGTGAAAGAAGACAAAAGGCACTGTAGTTGTAATTGTTTTCGACCTTCATCTACTTTTTTTTTATTTTGTAAATATTTGATGGTGTACGTAAATAAATACACACATCAAAAGTGTCTAGGGATATCTCAAGCATTTTCATACAAAGTATAGCTATTGGGGAGGCTGTAAAAATTAAAATATTGATACCAACGTAGAAATTTTTAGGACACAGAAACTGCTATATCTGCCCTTTCAGATTGTATAAAGAAATTCATTGTGGTAGCATTATTGTACAATCGTAAGGACGTTAAAAAAAAGACAGATTTTTCTTTTAAAAGGTTTCAAAATTTTAGCAAAATCAAAGATATTAGATAATGCTCAGCATTATCTTAGAATAACTCGAGGAAACAGGCATAAGATAAAGGTTAAGAATATTACAAAAAAAACGTTTGATTTTGCTAAAATTTTGAAACCTTTTAAAAGAAAAATCTGTCTTTTTTTTAACGTCCTTACGCTTGTACAATAATGCTATACTCCGCACGGCGAATGATGATCCCTATGACAGTTCGTTAGCGCTTAACTTTGTACTGACGTCCTGTCACAACAAATCCTTTAGAGGTCCATTAAAAAATGGAAAAAATCATAATTGTGTAGATTTTCAACTTATAAAAATCAATATTAAGAAATTATAACGTAATGTTCGTATATAATGGAAAAAAACTCAATGCAAATGTACATGGTACGTGCTGCAAAAGTTACGTCGTCAAGCTGTTATCGACTAAGAAGGGACACATCGATAAACAAAATATCGATAATTAGTTGTAAAAATTTAACAAATGCTTTAAGTTTGTATTTTATTTATATCAATTTGAATCTGATACAGGGTCAAGCGAATCTTCAAAATCTGAGTCTGAACTGCAGCTATCCGTGACGTTTAATATTAACGGTTGGTCAATGATATTGTCGTATTGTACATCTCGATCCCAGTCTTGTAAACAAATTTTCTTCGTTCTTTCGGCCACTTTTCGTTTTATTCAAATTATGGAATTTAAATAAAAATTAAAGAATAGTAAAATAAAATTTAGACTCTTACCCCCTTATTCATAAAAACGAACGCAACGCTAATGCATTGTTTAAGCTATTGACGTGTTCTGCCACTTACTCGCAAATGGCGGCAGCAACAAGAATGAAAGTGACAAAGCGATACAAAAGTTACCGTGTTGTTGTAGAGCTGTTTAAGTTTTTATGAATAAGGGGGTTATTGTTTTATGTCCATCAATGCGCGTTAGCTTTTTTTCAAAATAAATAGAAATTGCTTATTATGTTGAATGACCTGGCTGAAAGACAAGACATTTGCCTAAAAAAATAATATTTTATCGAAATTGTTTGAAATTGTTTCGCATCACTAATACAGCTGTCAGTTGAAACGTCATAGGGATCATCATTCGTCGTGCGAACTATACCACAATGAATTTCTTTATACAATCTGAAAGGGCAGATATAGCAGTTTCTGTGACTTAAAAATTTCTACGTTGGTATCAATATTTTAATTTTTACAGCCTCCCCAATAGCTATACTTTGTATGAAAATGCTTGAGATATCCCTAGACACTTTTGATGTGTGTAGGTGAAAATGATATATTTACAATTTAAAGACACTTTACACAGTTTTCCCTAAAAACATAATTCTGAAGAGTTGGTAACTTAAAAGTTGCTTTTTGACGAAGAATTAATTTTTAATTATTGTACATTCCAAATATCTATAAGCATCGTATGTTCCCTTTTTTTCTTTGAGCAATAAAGTATATCTTATCTTATTGAAAAAACCGATAGATTAATGGTAAGCCTCAGCAGACAGTCGAACTCACGCCACCCCTCTATTTGCGTTGGGGATTAAAACAGGTGAACATAGACAGCCCTAGCCGCACCTATCCAGCATTTCAGCGGAGCATGCCCGTATTAGGTGCCGAGCTAACGCGCGCTCACAATTCCGACGAGCACCGATGATGCATACACGATACGATTTTAAACAGTGCATGGGAAATTGCCACTAATTCTCATCTCTAACTACTGTTTAGCTTAGGTATTTTTGATTGCACGGTGCATTTTTGATGTAGTTGTTACCGGCATTTCTTTTTTAAGGTTTGCAATCGTATTTGTAGGATGCGTACGAACGATGGATCACTTTTTCGTGCGTCTGTCAATGTCGAGGTTGGAGCTTAAATGAATGTCAAATTCTCAGGTCCGAACTGCTTTGGAGCGTAAAAAAAGCTATCGAGTCAACTCTGTCTAAAGATACGGCCTTATAACTGTATTCCTCCTTCCACCCTTTGCAAGTTTTCGTTGTGGCTAGGTTTTAATCGTAATGTCATAGCTATAGCGACTGATTGTCGACTTCATGTGTGTGTACAAATTTAATACCTATGTCTGTACTAAGTTTACGAGAAAAACTCTCAAGTGCAAAAAATAACAAGATTAACTTCCTTCAAGTATACTCATTGGGGAGGATAATTTTTCATTACCGTATCAATTTTAGCCAGTTTTTCTTTGAAAGCTGCAAAAACAAGTTGTAACAACTTTATTTACAAGGTACGGTCAAGTCTACACACCGGCACGCATAAAGTTTTAAGTAGAAAACTTTGTAAGCAAGTTTTATCTTAACGTTTTACGGGAATTAACGAACCACGACGTCAAGCTTGGGGTTAAAATTTTACCTCTAAGAAGCCATGTAAAGTTGACTCTGGTTTACTTTGTTTTGCACTGGAGTTTCGGTAGGTTATAGCTGTTTCATTTTTAGCTACTCCTTTAGCCGCTAAAATATGTATACATTTATTTCTTGAGGAGTTGTGTGTTACAGTACAATTCCTTGATTAACATTGCACTAAAATTGCCGTGTGCTTACTCAGCCTGTCCAATAAAAGCGTCTTGGCGAAGGGCCTAATGCCCTTAGCACATTTCAACATAAACGGCCCACTGTTCCACTGCTGGGCACCGGCCTCAACTATGAGGTGGAACAAGCCATACTCCAACACGCGGGCTCAGTGCGGATTGTTGGAGGGGTGTAAGGTTAGTGAGCAACCTTAATAACCCTACAATAAATGAACTAACCAACAAACAGAGCAAACTATGTAAAATATGATTGTTCTGATTTATGGCGATGATTAGTTTATTACTGTCAGAAATTGCCTCAACATACCTCAAATACCACAAAAAAGTACGAATGAGGTCCATCATGCATCACACTGACCAAAGGCCATATGTGATTTTATTGCTTGGGTGTCAAAAAAGCAGTTTACAAACATTTTCACCTACACAAAATACGTCTTTATACGCACCACAATATCCTGTGAGCTGGTATAAGTATTCTCAGTAAAAACGGTATTAGCTTTCGCCGGCGTACGTCACGCCGCGTGCCCTCAAGATTGACGGGTGACGTGACGAGAAAACATACAATATGTTATGTCCGTCATCCTGGCATTCCCGGATTTGTATATATTACACAAAACTTCCGGTTGCCAGCTTTAACAATACCTCTGCTGTTACTTATTTTATAAATAAACCAACTGTGCCCGCAGCTCCGCCCAAGTCTTATTAGGTCTGTCACAGATGCTCCGCGGTTCCACTAGCGTGATCACTTTCTTGTTACGGCGTTACTCTACTACGATATCTTTTAGGTTACCTATTGAAACGCATTTTGTGAACTTTTTTTTAAAATTAATTCAGATTAGCTGCAGCTACGAGCCACACTCATAATTTGGAAATTTGATCATTTTAAAACATTATGTATCCTTCTTGAGCAGAATGTTTAAATAAATATCTCGGGACATCTTTCACATGACGCCGACCTTACCTGCTTGGACAGTTAGCTTTTAAAATATTTGCTCAGATTTCAAAAAAACCTAAGTAGATAATATGCAGACACAGAACCAACTCAAAGTTAATCTTTAGAATTGAACTACGAGCTATAGCAAAGAACAGAACAAATGCAACTGACATAAGCTCTAAAAATATATAATTTCAGTCTTGAAAATCATTAAAAATACCATTCAAATGCTTGGAATACTCCAGAATACTTACTCTTCATCCCATTGAGCAGTAATACGGGTTATTCCGAGTGAATTGCGTGCTTCCGGTAAGGTTGTCAACTCTGGGGTGAACTCATAGACTTCGTTTTACTCATGGTACGGTCGACGGCATGACATGCTATCCATTTTCGCTCATTCCTTCTTGCTCTAATTAGCATTTGGTAAGTGCGAGATAAAAAACGGGAATTGGTAGCCTGATGAGTTGTTGACACAAGCGCACAAACACAGTTTATTTGTGGAAGATGGAGATACTGCGAGATCGGAAATGGGATGGGTGACCACCCCAGCCAAAATTTTGTGCTGTATTTTTCAGAATTGGTCGGCAGTTGGTTTCGGTTGGGTGTTACAACAATTTGCCCTGATCCCGCGTGTTGGAATATGGCTTCACCTCATACTGTACTCACCTCACATCGTTAAGGTGAGGCCTGTGCCCAGCAGTGGGACGCTTAGGCGGTTTAAGTTCATTCAGAAACCGACTTTGCAGTAGTTGTCAACCCTACTCGTGTTCCCTATTTAAAAATGCAGAGGCGCATCGTGAAGACGCCTTGCATTCAGCCTGATTCAACGGAGACAGAATAAGCAAGCCACTTTATTTTATTGTTCTGGTGCGATGGCTGAGGAGTGAGGTTCGTTTTATTATTCAGAGTGCTACGGGTTTTAATTAAAATAACTTTCAGTTAGAATAACAACCGCGTACGACATGTAAAAGCGTTAAAAGTATCTAAATGACACGAAATGGAATTTTGACTTGTCGCCAATCTAGCTAGTTTTGATTTGTGATCATAACTACAGAAACGAAAATCCGATCCGGGAGTGGTAAGCCTACCGAGGGTTACCGGTTACCGGGGTGCCATCTCCATGGTCCACCTAGCCTATCGGGGGGCCTTCTTGGTCTATCTATCCTATCGGGGGGCCTTTTCCTTAGTATATCTAGCCTACCGGGGGGCCTTCTCCTTATACCATTTAGCCTACCGGGGGGCCTTCTCCTTGGTCCAAACCAACCTTCTCCCTCGTTTTGTCAGAGAGGTCATGATAGACACAGCTTATCGCGCGAGCTCCTCCTATTTCATCTCGTTGCCAGACTGTCTGGAGCAGTCAGATCCTACTGCGGAATTTATTTGTCATCGGTGTTGCCACCTGACACTGATCAGGTTACCTGCCGAGTTTCTAAAGTATCAACACATAAACGGCCTATATACGTCCCACTGCTGGGCACAGGCCTCACCTCAACTATGAGGTGGAACAAGCCATACTCCACGCGCACTACACACGCGGGCTCAGTGCGGATTGTCTGAGGGGTGTAAGGTTAGTGAGCAACGTTAATGTCAGATGTTATCAAGCCACCCTAAGGCCTCTGACTAGGCTTAACGACTGACATCTTGCGACGTCAACCGGGACCAACTGCTTAACGTGCCTTTCGAAGCGCGGAGATGCCCGAAATACACATCACTAAATTTCGGTCGGAATGGTCACCCATCCCATTTCCGACCCGGCGCGTGTTGCTTTACAACAGCGATCGTCGCCGATCACTGTCACGACTGCGCCACGGGCACCTCCGTATCAACACATTGGTACTAAAATCCTTTTAAATTATGCTGAGCATGTTCCTTTGGCACCACATCTTCAGAGCATTTATCTTCCCCCTTCCCAACTAGAGCACTGTTGACGTCTCTGCTACGTAAATAAAAAGAAATAGTCAACACCAGCCACTTTTTGGAAGATTTGTTAATTTTAATTCCTTCTCACTCTTCTTAACTTGGACAAAGCTGAGTTAACAAGACATTCAAAATTAAAAAACTAACAGTTTTCTGAAGTTATTATACATGAACCCTCGATAAAGTCGGAACTCTGAATTATGCCCTTGCTTCAAATGTCAACTTCAATATGGATCACTACAAAGGCGCACGGAAATAGGGCCAAGTTTTGAACAATGCGCACTCGGTTACTTTAGGAGTTCACTAACTATGCGATTAACTAAGTCATTTTGGTAAAGACTTCTTGTGTGAGATGTGGAAGGACATCCTGTATAGGTTATATTGCTGTATGTACCTACACTAATGCCATATAGGCTTTGTTCAAGAAGTTAGTTTTGGGATTTTAACAAAAAACATCGCTGTTACTCGTGGCGTTCCACGCGTAGTCATGTTTCATTAGCGAAAACTTTCACATGCATGTATAAGCATATCATTTTTTTTTAAAGAGTACATATATGTATAATGACTAGAACATTTTCCTGTTCCAATCCTTCTGCAGTGGTTTTAAAAGGACCCTGTATGAAGTAACATCAAAAATCAAATATTCATAACCAGCAAATGGATTAATCTTATTACATGCGTATTCGGAAGCCAACATTTAGTTCATTAATATATAAAGGGTTTTTCAAACAATAAACCTATTCTAAAATGGCCTTTACACGTGGAAGAAATTTGGGAAAAATCAAAGAAGAACCTTACAAAAACGTTTAACTCGCAAATCATTTGCGCTTGTAAATAGCAAATCGCTATACTTTATTCCGTTTGCGTTCCGACTAAGAATCAGGCTAAGCTATGTGCTAGTAGGTATTTCAACTTGTAACCGATATGCCATACAGTCTGTTGTCTGTCTGTTATGTAGATACATAATTTGTATATACCTGCTATGATACTAATACTAAATACACACAGACATACTTTCGTTAGTAATACTAATGAAGACATACTGTGCGCGCAAAATAATCGTGTTATACGAACGAATAAAGCAGAAAAAGTAATTTACTTAGTTGCGTAACAAAAACTGACTTTCAGTAATGTAATAAACAATGTATGCTAAAAACTAAGCGATAGGCGAATGTGGCTTCAACCGAATACAAACATTCGGGCGACGATTCGGCGCATAGAAAAAAACGAAAAAAAAAACAAAAAACGTTCCACTGCAAAAAAATGGTAGTTACTCATCAAACTTTTGTTATTGGTTCCTCGAAAGTTGCTTTCAAACTTGCTAAAAAAGATGTTACCCACAACAAAACCTTTTGAAAGCAATAAAAATTGAAACAAACTTTCTGATTTTAAACAAAAAAAAATACTAAAATAGTTATGTAGTCCATTATTTCTCTGTAATTAAATTGTATCACAAAATGTTTCCCCATAAAACAAATGTACGCGAAGTTCTTCACTATTCCATTCCCCTCTAGACAAAATTAAAGAGATCTTGTTTTTTCAATTCTCGCGATGCGAATGGACAGTGACATTTTCTTGGCGGAGCTAAAGGCAGAGTTTCGTGCTCTCTTTTTGCAGCACTCGAGAAGTGTTGGCGGTGCAATTGAACGCGTTTGAAGTCTTGGTCTCAAATCGGATTTGAGCTAGGTCTGCTGCACGCAGAGCTGGCGTTAGTGTCTTTTAAAAAAATAGTAAAATTCCAAAGTCATCTCGATTTTTCGCTGTTCTATGCATTAACGGTGAAAACTTCTATTTAACCGTAGTTCAACTATGTTGCAGAAAACCCGGTTTTTTAGTGTTTATACAGTGAAAAATGCAACAAGAAAGTTTAAAAACCGTAATATGACTAAACAATAATATGCATTGTATTTCATAGTACAAAATAGATTAAATTTAAAAACACGATATTCGTTTTGCTGTCGAATCGTTCCTTAATGTTGTATAAGTCTCGATTGTCTTAATTTGAAAATCTCTCTGTGCTTGCGAGAAGACTTAATTCAGTTGTTAAGTTGAGTAAGTTTTTCTCTCTATTCGTATCACGTACATGACATAGGTACTGTCCGTACGTCACAATACTTATTACTTAGTAGAGTTTTGCGCGAAACTTTCTGTACGTGACTTGTGGAAGAGACTCACTCTTCAGTTCTGTAATGTAATTAACCGCGTATTGACTCATTAGTGGTCAATCGACAAGAATAATAAATGTTTTTTTTCTTATTTTAATTGCATGTCAATTCTTATCAAGCAAGCAAGTGCAAGTCCACAAGGGGGACCAACGATCTTGTCAAGGTCGCGGGAAGCCGCTGGATGCAGACAGCGCAGGACCGATCGTTGTGGAGATCCTTGGGGGAGGCCTATGTCCAGCAGTGGGCGTCGTTCGGCTGACATGATGAAGCAACGTGCAAGTCATCACTTGTCTCCAGCTGAATCCTCCTTCCTAAAATCAGCAGTCAATGTTATAACTCCTCTTGTGGCATATTAAGCACTTCTCGTAGGCATCTTTTTGACTCAATCCATTTTCTTATATTCCTTCTTATGTATGGAAAAGTAGCACAAATTAATAATTTACAGATATATTCGAGCACAAATAACTTTACATGTACTGTCATTTTAGCCCGTCTTAAACTATGCAACGAAATGTATTTTTTTCTTTTTTATAATTGGCTACGTTTATTCAAAACGTCAGCTGAAAAATAAAGCTTTCTTTAATATCAGAATTCTATAAAGAAACCGTTGTTTTTGTATATTGAAATTCAATCCGGTGCGCCTAAAAATCCGAAATAATGCGGACGGCTGGTGTATTAATGATTACGGTTATAATTTTATTCCCCCGGAGAAATACTAATGCCGCCCAAAAGGAACATCGAGGTGTTTTTTTCTTAACTTTTTAGTCCCGTTCATGGGCGGGTATAATACTAGCTATAGGTATTTTCTTTGTACTTACATAGGACACTAAGATAATACTTTGGGTGTTAGGACGTGGTGAATAAAGTTTACGTATTTATTATTTTATGATTGAAACAAAAAATGTATCTTTTTGCTTTGAAAAAAAGCTCTCAAACTGAGGGTTCACTCGTTTCAGCAGGTTTTCATAAAGACCTTGGTTTTTGCAATGGTCATACCGGCGGTGTATTATGTTGCTCGCCCGACCATGATGGTCATTGAAAGTCAAGTAGGGCACTGTCCGCACGACAGAAATCTACAAGGTCTAAATAAAGGAGCCTGTGATGCCATATAATAAAATAAAAATAAAAGTTTTTAGTTTAAGTATAATATGGATTGTTTTTAATTCTCTTTTTGTGTTTTTTTTGTTATTAGAATTATGTGTTTATGATTTATTTATTTATTTATTTATTTATTTAAGCACACCAACAGCAAGATGTATACAAGAGTTCCACAAACATACAATGATCTTAGTTCTTATACATCAGCTAATTACAGGTATACATAACCTTACCAAAACAGTGAGTTACAAAATCCTAACTTAAAAATCTAATTAATTTTTTACCTAATTATTTAAAATTGTTACAAAATAATGTCACCATGAAGGCCGACATTTAAAGGCTTTACAATTTTCTTTTTGAAGGTAAAGAGTGAGTCGCAAAATATATCCATTTCCTATATCTATATCATGATTGACACTAATTTTCGAATCAATTTTTCTTTCGTGATTGCTCGTTCAAGCTTACCCGCTGGTCTGCGTCGGTGGCTATCCTTATAGCATATAGAGTGATACTTAGCTTCATTGTCTTAACTTAAACCAAAATGAAATCAATAAATTGAGTGACCGTTAGCTTCTTTGTCAATCCAACAAAACGAAATCAATCATTCGCATTCTGTTGGATTACAGGCATAATCTGTGAATAATTTAATATGCCGCCATTGTCCGAGCTTGGCCCTTGTCCGTGCGCCTTTGTCGAGGTGACGCATGAGACACTTCGGCTGGAATGTGCCAATTAGCTCGTCCATTGTCTGGATTGGAACCTGTGTCCGATTTATTTCTATTATTGTACAGGATGTTGTTTTTAAATGCTGAAAATAAAAGTTTTACTAGAGAAAAAACACGGTCGGTTTTTTTAACTAGGGACCAGCCCCGGCTACGCACAGGTGAGATGGGATGTTATGACACATTCAAACCTTCCTCTTCAATCACTTTTCGCATTGAAAAAAACCGCATTGAAATCTGTTGAGTAGTTTTAATGATTTAAGCATATGTAGAAAGCGACTTTGTTTTATTCTGTGTAGTGAAGAACCCACTAAATTGGGTCTTTATATAAGTTTTGGAGTCAACATCCTTGATTTATAGAAAGGGGGGTCAGAAAGCCGTCGAGAAAGCTCCATACAATTCATGGAAACCAGAGGGGATGACACCCCCTCAGGTTTATTACACAATACATATGTATATAAGTACAAGTAATATCCCCATTACGTTTTGTTTTTATTTATTAATAATAGCAGTTTCCAATCCGGTCAGGACATTTCTGACGGCGCCCAGGGCTGTAATTCCGGAGCAAACATCCGTTATTTATTTCCGGTCAATACGGCGACCTTTCTTTCTGAATTTAAATTCGCTTTGTATTTTTAATTCTGAGAGTAACAGCCTTTTTTCTATCGGGCTAGATAGAGATGTTCGTCTAAAGATATGGTATTCGGACGTAAGTTAGATTATGTAGGGTGTTTCCCCTAGGGAAGTTTTAAGTTATATATTTTTTCGAAATCAATGTGGCGTATGAACTTGCAGCATAAAATAAAACTGATCTAAGATTATAAGCCAGTGAAAAGTAGTACAATTGTGTATTTTCAACCTGCTGATCTCATCCTCATCATCTCTATTTATTATAGCATTAGATAGAACTTGACAGAAGTAAAAAAAGGTTCTTTTTAGGGTACACTACACGCGCTAAAAGTACAAAAAATATTATAACTTCTAAGATCTCGTACTTGTATGCGTACTCGTACTCGTACTTGTATGCCGAACTTAGTAAAATCTATTGCTTAAGCCAACTGTCACACTAAACTGTTCTCATTTAACTTTAATAACTTTTTCTAATGTTACAACAAATGGAGTATAGGTATTATAATTATAATGAAAACACAACTGTTTGGCGGAAGTGGGTAATTGGGCCGCAGAATAGACTGGCAATCAAACTAGTGTCGTGTAAGCATCTGTTGGGATGAGGTCCAGTCGCCGTAAGTGCTCAGATAAAACATTGTTAACCCCACCCAATTTACATACATCACACTAAAGTCCCGGTTACCATGACTCAGCCAATGTTTTACTGTTGTATCGGACAACACGTAAAAAGTTAACGACTGCGCCCACTAATAAAATTATATGCTACAGAGTGTGGCCGAAAAGTGCTTTATTTGTTTAACGACTGCTGTAAACTGTACAAAATGGGAGTGGATGTACACATAAATAACGGTAGTGAAATAATAAATAGTGTCGATTTGTTAACTACGGAACCCATAAAAGTTCGCGTAGCTTTATTTTATTCGTTAATTTGTTACCGATGCGGAGCTTAATCTCAAAATGTGCACTTTAAAAGTTGTAATAATATTTTTCATCTGTGCTTTTTATTTTGGCGAAGGCCCTTATGTGACTAAACTGCTCAGCGTTGGTCGTTAAGCACTAAGCGGTAACTAGTTCCCATAAATATGACGTAGCTATAGCTAACGAGCAGAAACTGTCGATTACCCGTAGAAAAGCGCGAGCGCGAGCTAATCAAGCGAAGCGAGCAAGTCATGACGAGCAAATCGAAGCGCCAGAACTTAATCTGTCACTAGTTTTAAATAGGTAATACCTTCTTCCTAGTTTTATTAGTAGTGGGCATTCTGGCCCAGTTTCAAATACTCCAGCGCTATCCTGAAATCAAATCTGGCTGGTACTTTGTTTTCTATAAATTCGCTCGTTGGAACGTAAGCTTCTAAATGTACCTACCGCTCACCATGACAGCAAAAGTTAGTGCGTATCATTACTCCGCTTAATATAAAGAGCGCGTGTTATATAAAAAGAGTATACCTGTAAATGACTTTGTTTTTTTGTCTTAAAACAATAATTAAAAACATCTTCATAGAAGGGAAAACTAGTTACACCTGAAAACTGAACGTGTAAGTAAACCAACTTGCAGCGGCGCAGCTGCGCAACCAAGCCGGAAGTGCGGCGTGAGTCAGCCCTAGTATACTGTTGTTTACTGCAGTCATACTGTAAACATGTTTCCGCGAACTCCTTGCTCCCCCATTTGACGATTAACCAAATTAAGGGTGGCTTTCTCGAAATTTCGTGCGGAATGCGCGCGGCACGCTTTGACTAACCTGGTCTGAATTTTTTCCTGCTTTCCGCATAAACAGACTGAAATGCTCGCAAAGCATATTTCGTTCGGTTACTTTTGTGAATGTAGTAAATAATTACGGAGAAATCGTTTTAATGTTTAAAATTTCTGAGAAATCGATTCCGGAGGATACTGCTTTTCAAATACTCAGAACAATTTTATTTGCAATCTTAAAACAAATAAAAAACACTTTGTTTCATGTTCACGCCTTAAACACCACCACCTAATAATGAAATTTAATTCGTGCTAAGTAGGACTACTGACGATTTATTAAAATTAAAGCAAACTTATCTTTTAATAGAAATAATAAAAAAATACATTTATTTATCAGGACATCGCAACTCACAAAAACTTAAACAAAAAATCAAAATAATAATAGGTATGATCATTTCAATTCACGAAAACAATCAAAATCAGATTCAAAGTTGAAGATCTGTTATATTTGTTTCCACATCGAATGGGCAAAAATTAATTTAAATACACCATCAAATGCTTACGCATTTGGAACATGAAACCAGATAAAAAAGCATTGCAAATAAGCTCTAGTAAAAAATCTCATTCCGATCGACTGATACACTTCTAACGCCCGGAATCGCAGTCACATTTCAATTTAAGTATTAAAAGCTTAAGGAAGCCGATCACAAGGCCAGGGCACAGTATAAACATACAGTAGGTTATCTAAGGCCGCCCGCCGAGTTATTAGCCTAGCGTGCACACAGACACGCGGCACAGCCCGTCCGTACTGCCGTCTCCCTATGCCTCCCTATTTTATGCTAGCGTGTGCGTGAAATCGCGACACGGCGCGCGACGCGCACGCACACATTCGAACCGAGAGTGGCACGTTTGTATGTAGATGTTCTACTGTATGTTTATACTGTGGCCAGGGTCCGTTCTCGTGGATATTCCACGAGCAAAATGGTGTAACATTTCGAGAAGCGAGATAAGGATAACGGGAATGGGGGCACAGCTCACTTATGGAGGAAAACATAAAAAAGAACTCATTATTCGCGGACCTGGAGCAAAAATACAGTAACAAAGCGAATAATGTAAGAGTATGAAATGTAAGTGCGTTGATGACGAAGCGTCGTTATGGCACTTGATAAGCAAGAGCCTGTGTAATTGCCGCTTTAGGGACGTTTTTAGGCGGCAATATCTTTAAATGTATGGAGTTTAGTGTTTAAAAAGGATACTGGCCCATGACTCTCTGTAATGATTACACATGCAACCCTTTCAGGTCTGCATTTTTAACTTTTTGGTGAAATGTTACGGTTGTGCCACATGATAAGCAGGCGACAGTGTGTGGACCTCTTTCGACGTTAAAAATTACTTCCTTCCTAGTAATATAGATTTTATCACAGCTTTTGTATGTAGGTACGACTATTATAAAGTGGGCCCCACAGCGCAGTGCTCTTGTGGCCAAAGTTGGCCAAGATTTGAGTCTTCCTAGCGTCGTCCTAGCCATGTTGGCGGACAAAGACGCATGGTAGGCAGTCGGCACCTTCTCTGAAGAAGTGATGGCCGAAAAGGAGGCCGCGGAGCGCATGCGGGAGCAAGATCCCGCTGCTAACGCGCTCCGCAGGGCAAGGAGGGGGGGAAGACGGCGAACAATCGCCCGTCGTCTCCAACCTCTCCGTGGAGGAGGCCAGCGGGCGCGTGGTACGGGGGTACCAGCGCCAGCATTGCACAGGCCACCTCCACTGCCTGGTAGGGACGGCTCGACGCCCTCGGCTGTTCCTACTGGCCTCTTCCCACGAGGAAGGGGTCGCTTCCGGCCCGCCGTGTAAGGCGGGCTCCGTCCGGGGGGACGCGTAGCAGGCTTCTTGCCAGTCACCGCATTCCCCCCACCGTGGACGATGAGAGGGAGTCGCTGAGGTTTTTAGTCGGTAGGCCACTGGGTCAACCTTCCCAGTAGGAGAGTCCGACATAACCCGACCGCCCCCCAGCGGCGGGTATGCGTAAGGCATTTCCCTCAGCGAAAACAAAAAAAAAAAAAAGGTACGACTATTATGCTTCAATCACTTTTTCTGAATGTATGAATATCGGAGAAGCTACCATGATCTGAATTACCCTAACGCCATCTACAGATAGTTCGTGGAACTGAATGAAGATGTTAACCACTTATTTATAAATTTAGTAAGTGGTAACTGATGCTATAATAAGAAAAGATAGCACATACTTATGTCCCATATTTACTGCAAAAAATACCAAAATAACCACCACAGGAAGCATTCACAAAAAAACATTCATTTGCTAGCTCAAATATGACCAACAAATTGTGTTTAATTTTGCGGGTAGCGCAAAGCCGGGGCGAGCCGGCTCACAAACA
The DNA here is from genome assembly GCA_950022985.1 of Udea ferrugalis. NCBI lineage: Eukaryota > Metazoa > Arthropoda > Insecta > Lepidoptera > Crambidae > Udea > Udea ferrugalis. The sequence continues at coordinate 3,195,308 of OX465532.1, read as the reverse complement.
TTGTTCTTTAATACGTGTGTGTATCCCAAATTTACGTGGCGCTTGAAATATAAATAGGCCGAAAATGGCACGAAAAGTTTCATTTTATTGAACAGCACAAAGTCCACAAATACAAAAACAGTAATAGGTAGGACTTTTAGTGTGTCATGTAAAGTTTAATGAAAATAGTCAATGATATTACAATAAAAAAGACGAAAATAGGTTATGTCAGTACTGACGCGAAGTCAAAAATTGTCACCTGGCGTATGTAAAGTCGCGGAATGAAAAGCTTGACCAATTTTCAAATAAATTCATTTACGCGTTTCAAGCACATGTTGCCCTTTTAAACTGAGTAACAGGCTAGAGTGTTTTGTCGAAAAGTATGCTTTATTGTTTGACAATAAAAGTAAAATTCGATTGCATGTAAGTTCCTCCACGATTGACAGTTGAACCAATACTTTTCATTGATTTGATCTTGCCGTTACGTTGCAGTGTCAAGATTGATAAATCTAATTATTTGCTCATATGCGCATAATAATTAAAACTACAAATGTGACCAACAGACCAACAGTTTCTGCCAATATCATCATTGAGCAAGCAAAAACAGATCTTAGGGTGGTCAACCTTCTCATTTCCCGACTGTACCTATAATTTGACCGTGTGTGCAAGATAGAATGATTATTTACTAGAGCGTTAACGAGACAGATACATGTTGCGCAGTGTCGTCTCAAACTGTTATTTATTTTTATTTATTTATTAACGGTTACATACGAGAACACGATTGCCATTATATTTAGAGGCGTAAATTATGAGATTTCGTTCACGGACTTTGCGAATGTTAATAAACAAATTAAAGTTCTATGTTGCTTACAAATTGTAAAAAACTTTGTGAAATCCCTTATTCAAATAGGGCTTTAGGAGACAAAACGGCCTCAAAAATGCAGGCAGTTATTTTAGTATTATTTTTGCCTTAAAGTATGAGAAAACATGTAGGACGATAGATTGGGGCCCTTTTATCATTTATTTATTTCGAAATAAAACAACTTTACGGATTCTACTCGCGGTGTTATATTTTCTTTCATTTTCTAACCCGACGTTTCGACTCCTTTACAGCAGTCGTGATCACGGGATGACAAAGATGTTCTATGTCACAAAACAGATGTTCTTTGTCATCCCGTGATCACGACTGCTGTAAAGGAGTCGAAACGTCGGGTTAGAAAATGAAAGAAAATATAACACCGCGAGTAGAATCCGTAAAGTTGTTTTATTTCGATGTATAGTGTTCGCGTAAATATTAGAAAACATCATTTATTTATTTATCGAATACATAGTGCCCGGTAGCTACAAGACTGTGCAAGGCTTTGAAAGGTTCCGCAAACATAGAAAGAGGTAGACTTACTGTTTTGTTTTTAATAATTGAATCTTATGCATTATCTTGTACTACAGTTACCCCTTAATTTCAGCCTACTGGCTCACGGATCCGTGATATCGGGATATTAATAGTGATATTAGCGCAACACTACGCCATCCATCACGGGCGCAATTACAACGGGTTTAGCCGGGTGATTAGAGCTGGCTCTCCGATTGTCGGATCTTGGCCGGTTTGTGTATGCCAATATGATCAATCAAATCAATTGCCGGATTTAGGTGTTGTATGCCAGCTGCGTGAACAGGTGATTATTATATTCATGATAAACATCAATTTATTATTCGTACACAAAATAACCGTTATAATAGAGAACTGACTCGACCATCACTAATATCGTCTTTTAACTGTTAGCTTTGGACTGCAAAGAGATAGAAGTAAGTTGGAAGGCAGTTCTTGGTTCTGCAGTGGTGCCAACACAGGCACAACCCATTTTTATTCATCGGAATAAAAATAATATAGAGGGCGCAGAATGAAAATGAAGTAGAGAGGAGCTTTTCTCTAAAACGAAAAAATATTATTGACAGACCGTTTTTAAATAATAAAGTGAATAAACACCTTTATAAAATGCGAATATTGTGAAAATTGAAATTTTGCACCTTAAGGTTTTCTTAAAGGTTCTGTAATTAACAATCAGCTCTGTAATTAACAACAGATTCAACTTTGCCTCTGTTTTTTTATTTATTTATTTTTTTATTTTCTTTATTGGGGAAACAAACAGCCTTAAATAACACATATGTTTAACTTAAATTAGTGAATACATTGGCATTTAAAGTTTCCACTGCTGATTATTACATTTTAAGTTGTTAAAAAGAAACAAAATCAAAAGGTTCAGGTGAAGAAATAAACTAAGAAAGAAATCCAACAATAGATTTCAAACATACAATTCACTGCTTAACCACACCAGGTCTCACCTGGTGTGGTTGTCGTAACAATTTTCGGTTTTTTTTATCGGTGTTTCCCATCACCAGGAAATTGTACATGGACACAAAGAAAAAGCCAGGTGCGCTGGGTTCTTCGACCAACTGGGCTCCGACCCAGATTGTTGAACCACTGTTCCTAATTTATCTTTAGCAATAATATCGAAAAATTAATTGTTAATTGCAATATGTACAAAGGCGCTTACATCAACCTTTACATAGGGGCACATAATGCCGCTGACATAAGACCCATTTTGTAACGTTTTTGTAAAGGTTGATGTGCGCCTCTGTACATTTAGGCACCATACTTCAGTTCTCCGGACAAACGGCCATATCAGGAGTTGGAACTGCTCCCTGCGTATTTATTTCTGTGCAATTTTTATGTAAATGTACCAGTTGAAGAATGAGCAGCCGCCATATCGTTGCAATAATTTTAAAACGCAGAAAGCTTTTTAAAATTCTACAAATACGCTGGGAGATTTAATGCTAGGGAAAATTATTGCAAGCAATGAGTTATTGCATTTGTGTCATTAATAATGAGAGTAAAAAATTACGTGAATAAGGTGTGAGAGTGAAGAATTACTCGCAAGCATGCAAAAGATATAAATATACGGTTGTTTATTGCTCTGCGTGTTTCATTAACATGTATGTTTTCGTTACAGGTAAGTACGTGTGACGATTCGAAAGAAGGGAAATTGATACAGGTAAACGGTGCCCTTATATCCCACAGTTGGACTGAAGTCTTAGCTGTGTACTCCAACACGCGGGCTAAGTGCATATTGTGGGTGAGTTGTATATTTGTCAGATGTTATTCTTGTAGGTTAATAAAGCTACATGGTACAAACAAACTATTGAGTGGTAAAGTAAATCAGTATATTAAATAATATACAAGAGCGTACAAGACATGCAATTACAAAGACACACACATGACAATCAACTTCTTCATAAACAGAGTAAGTGTCAATGGTTACTGTAGAGGTTCAATACCTCAACACCCTCCCATAACCAAGACATCTTACAAGACTCCAAGTTCCTCTGTAAAGTAGTCATGTTTCACACGCCCGAGGGGCTTCGTGAGAATATCCGCCACCATTTGGCCAGTTGGCAGATATAACAGCTCAATGTCAAGCTTATGGACTATTTCCCTAACATAATGATATCTCACACTAATATGTTTGGTACGTCTGTGATAGACTGGATTTTCAGCAAGCCTTAGAGCCGACTGATTGTCGCAATACAAACTCACTTTGCAAAAAACATCCAATTCACACAGCAGTGCCTTGAGGAATACCGCCTCTCTACAAGCTTCACTGAGACTGATATACTCCGCCTCGGTAGACGAAAGCGCAGTACAAGACTGTTTGTAACAACCCCAGGAAATGCTATTACCGGCGTACTTAAAAATGTAACCTGTATACGACTTGCGGTCTGAGTCCGCAGCCCAGTCTGCATCTGCGTAACCTTCCAAGACAGAGTTTACATTAGATTTCTTAAATACTAAAGTTTTGTGCTTGGTACCCTTAAGATATCTTAAAACACGTTTAGCATGATTCCAGTATTCTACAGTATAGCAACTATTAAACTGGCTCAGGTATGCCACAGCAAATGAAATATCAGGTCGAGTGGTAACACACAAATACATCAAGCTACCTAACAGTTCTTGATAAGGGAGCTTTACCTCAACATTATTCTTAATAGTAGGACTACCTAAAGAATTACTAATGTTAATAATCATAGGAGAGTTGACAGACTTGCAATCGGTCATTCCAAAACGTTCAAGCAAAGCATCAATCTTATGCTCCTGACTGATTTTAATGCAACTGTCATCACGTTCAACTTTTATCCCCAACATATTTCTTACCTGACCTAAGTCCTTAACTTTGAAATGTTTGAGTAAAGATTTCTTTAAAGTTATTGCTAAACAACTGTCATTGTAAAACACGAAAAAATCATCAACGTAAAGTGCAATAATAGCAACAGACTTACCAACTTTGCGAACAAAGATGCATTCCTCTTGTTTGCATTGGTAATAGCCCAAAGAAATAAGAACATCCTTTACCTTTTGATTCCAGGCGCGCGAAGCTTGCTTCAACCCGTACACAGCCTTACGTAATCTGTAGACTTTATTTTCATTCCCTGGCGTGACAAATCCTTCAGGTTGATTCAAATATATTTCTTCCTTCAAATCTCCATTAAGGAAAGCAGTCTGAACATCCAAATGATCAATTTTAAGATTCATTTCTACAGCGAATGATAGTAATAGCCTAATAGAACAGTGACGTACTACCGGTGAAAAAGTTTCAGTGTAATCTTCACCATATTTCTGGGTGAAGCCCTTCGCCACAAGCCGTGCCTTATAACGTGTAATGTTACCATCAGAGTCTCTTTTCAGTGTGAATATCCACTTGTTCTTAACAATATTTTTGTTAAGTGGCATATCAACCAGCTCCCAAGCTTCGTGAGTGTTAAACGAATCTATTTCTTCTTGCATTGCTTTCTGCCATAGTTCTTTTTCTTCACAGCTGAAGGCCTCTTTTACACTCCTTGGCTCAACAGTCTTAACATTGTTCACGTTAGCAACATTACAGGTTTCTCTCGTATTTCTGGGCCGCAAATTGTACCGATGACCAACAGTCTCCGGTTCAGTGGTACTATCAACCACAGACTCTCTGTCGTGGCTTTGTTCACACTCCGCCTCAACAGGTATTTCAGATGACTCTTCACGAACTGGTGATAGCTCCGCCTCATTAGGCATGACTTCCAACTCGTCATCATCAGTACCTCCTGAAAGAAATATAGGTTCATTTCTCGTTTTGGCTTTCGAGTGTCTTCCAGGAAATATAGATTCATTGAACACGACGTCACGTGACACAATAATTTTGTTATTCTCCGGATTAAACAATCGATATCCCTTTACATTGTCCTCATACCCTAAGAACACGTATTTTTTACTCTTAGGATTCAACTTCTTGCGCTTGCAATCATTAACATGCGCAAATGCCTCACAACCAAAGACACGAAGATGTTTCAGGGTAACTTTACTGCTAGTCCACAATTCCTCTGGAATTTTACCCGATATTCTGGAACTAGGCGAACGATTGATTAGATACGCCGCAGTACATACAGCTTCGGCCCACATCTTGTCATCTAATTGAGCATTATAAAGTAAACATCTCACTTTTTCAAGTAAGGTACGGTTTAGTCTCTCAGCCACCCCGTTTTGTTGAGGACTGTACGGGACTGTCAGCTGATGGACAATACCTTTACTTTTGAGAAAATTAGTTAAGTCCGCATTTACGTATTCTGTACCGTTGTCAGACCTAAGTACTTTTACAGTCGTACCGCACTGATTTTCTACAAGATTGATGAAATCTTTAGTGTACTTACTTACATCACTCTTTTTAGCGATTGGATAAGCAAACACTTTCCTGGTGTGGTCGTCTAAAAACGTGAGAATATACCTTTTTCCTCCAAGAGAAGCGGTCGGCATCGGACCACAGACATCCGAGTGGATCAGGTCCAGTCGCGCCTTAGCCACCTGCTTACTAGGATTACTCGCAAATGGAGCTCGGGTTTGTTTACCTTTAAGGCAAATATCACAAACTTCTTTCTTAGCATCAACCTGAAAATCAATATCATTAGTGACACGGTTTAAAGTTTTCAAGCTTTCAAAGTTAAGGTGTCCTAACCTCTGATGCCAGATTTTCATATCGTCTGAACCTGCTTTAATCAAGTTGGCCCTACCGACGGTTGCAAGTCTGTAAACCCTCCCAGATTGCCTAGCTCTTAAAACTATAACACCAGCCTTAGAAATGCTACATTTTGTGTTAGTAAAAACAACATCATAGCCTTTTTGCGTCAAACAATAAACAGAACACAAGTTAACCGCAAGTTCCGGTACGAACATCACATCAGTTAAGGTAATATTAACAATTTTACCTTTAAATTCCACTGAAAATTGAACATCACCGATACCACTCACATCTAACTTCTTGCCATTAGCAACACGCACCTCTTTCGTCGTAGACGGTTTCAGTGTATCAAACCACTCACGACATCCTGTCATATGGTTAGTTGCACCACTGTCAATAAACCAAGAACCGTTGTCATTACTTGTACTGAGCGCCGATAGGACCAGATTACTAGACATATTCTTCTGAGTACAATCTTTCTTCAAGTGACCTTTAGACCGACACTTCCAGCACCACAACTTCTTTGTTTTGCTTGACGAATCGGTTTGCTTAACTGTGCTAGGATAGTTGCTATCACACATGCTGCGTTTGCTCTCAACACGCTGTCGTGTAAACAAGCTGTCATTGCCAACATCTTTGCTACCTTTCCACCGCTTGTCTTGCAATAGCTTCAGTTTGACCATATCCGTCGAGATCACTATACCAGAGTGCTCTAATGCCATAATCATCGGCTCATATTCTTGCGGTAAACCTTGAAGCATAATGGCAGCCAGGAATTCATCATCAAGTGGTTTATCCATACCTCGCAGTTGACTTGCTATCGATAAAACTTTATTGACGTACGACTCCATGCAGTCGTAATCAACCAGCTTGATCATACACAAATGACGAAGCAACTTTAACCTTATGTTCAATCCCCTGTCATCAAAAGTCTTTTGTAAGGACTCCCATACTTCTCGTGCAGTTTTCGCATGAATTATATGAGAATAACATGATTTGTCTACAGACAGACAAAGCATAGACCGAGCTCTCTCCTCTCTACGAGTAGCCTGCTCTACAGTCTCTCCTTGTACAACCTCTCCGGTCACACTGCTCCACAAATTCTCAAATACCAACAGATTTTTCACCTGAAAACTCCAGTCTCTGTAGTTGGACGCGCCATTCAACTTTTCAGTCAAACAAATTGCGCCGCCGCCAGCCATACTTGAATTTGTAAGGAACATATGAAACTTAAACCTTATTATTGCCGCGTCCTGGGCCCATAACCTCTTGTAGGTTAATAAAGCTACATGGTACAAACAAACTATTGAGTGGTAAAGTAAATCAGTATATTAAATAATATACAAGAGCGTACAAGACATGCAATTACAAAGACACACACATGACAATCAACTTCTTCATAAACAGAGTAAGTGTCAATGGTTACTGTAGAGGTTCAATACCTCAACAGTTATCTTTCTGCCCTGACGCCCAAAGTCGGTAGTTGCTTTACTATCAGCCAGAGGCGATTTACGAAACCCTGTACAACTACCGTCAAATAGCTATACAGGGTTACGCATTTACGCAGAAGCTACGCGGCGTACATCAAAACTCATGGTGGGCTCAGATCTCCAAGCTAAGTTAAGATAAGATAAGGAACACTTTATTGCACACAAACACAATAGAGTAATTAACAAAGAAGGAAAACATTTAAGAGTCAATGTACAATTTAGGCTGCCTTATTGCTAAAAGCAATCTCTTCTTGACAACCCACAGGTAAAGGAAAGAATATAGAAAGGGTAAGTTCTTTGTCCATTGCCAGTACGAGTCACTTATCCACTTGGCCGTCAACATGTTTTTGCTTAATAAGTAAATATCATCCTATACAAGTGTTGCACAACCTCCTCCTACGTCTGAACTAACAGTAATCTAATTAAAGAAAACAACAGCGTTACTCGCCGCTAAACTTGTTATACAATTTGGCAGGAAGCCTTCTCGCCTCCATTGTTCAACTGCATCGAGAGTAGGAACACCAGACATTATGATTAAGTAACGGTATGAAGTAACTTTTCTGCTTCACTGTGGAATGAGTATTTAACATGGATGTAGAAGTGAATCGGGGAAGTTCTTGTGGAGATTTAACCCGTTATACGACAGACCATGTTGCAATTTTTCATTGGTTTTGGACCCTATTTCCATGGAATGCAGTTGAAAATATGGTGTCCAACATATGGACAGAGCCTTGTAAAGGGAGATTTAGAAATCAAGTTGCTTTCACTCTATGCATTTGTCTCTCTTTTATTATTTTTGATTAGTGAAGGTCTAATGTTTTGCTTATATACCTATAAGGAACTTGTTTAGGATAACATACAAAGCAAACTTCTCTTCACGTAGCTACAGAAGTTTTTGTGCAACTTCTTTGACAGGCAAGCTTGTGGGCTGCCTGATAATTCCGGGTACGATACATTAAATTATAAAAACTTGACAGTCATTTTGCAATCCTCATGTTACGCTTGTATGTTATGCCAGCAGTTTTTAGCGAGACGAACAATGGCTCTTTTTCAAAGCTGATTCATTTAGTAAACCAGTCAGGCACGTCTTTTTTAAGGAATGTCCCTTAACTTACAACGTGTGGTAAACCTACAGTCCTAGTAACATGTGCGGACGGTTTTTTGGCATGGTCCGACGCCTTCATTGTTCTCACTTCTCTTCTTTTATAGTAGGGGAGCACTCAGCGTTGTAAATTAACTTATAGAAGATACCTTGCACCTTGTTTACTACCTCTACCAAATCCAGATATGGCCTCGCGCGTAGAACCACTTTCAAATTTATCGAAACCCCTTCGGATTCGCCAACAATTCGGGAATTTACTTTTTAATTTCTAAAAAGGCGCCTCGGGCTAACGTCTCATCCGAATCATATGTTTTTAACGAGAGCGTTGTTTGAATTCATCTAAACCCCTTTAGTATCGGGAGTACAGTCGAGTTCATTAATATATAAGCACTGTCAAGGATTCAAAATATAGTGAGCGTTGGAAAGCTCAATAAATTCTACAGAACTTATAGATCACAAATATGTTCACATGTGAACGGTCCAATAATATATGCAGTGCAATATGCCATAAATATGTGGTCACCCTTTTCAACAATAATATCTAAACTGTAATTACTTCAATAATATCTAAGTAGGCTTAGCTTCTTAATTATCTTTATATGTATGGGAAAATCTATTTTAAGACTGAACAAATTTCTGCTTGACTACTCACGTGCATTTGATACCATAAATCCTACTTTACTTATAGCTAAACTTGCGTATTACGGTTTCGATGGTCCCTCTTTGCGATGGTTTTCGAGTTACTTGACAGGCCGTTCACAGCGGGTAGAAGTTTCTAGCGGTGACGGGACCAAACTTCAATCTAATAGCTTACCAGTAAGTAAAGGTGTGCCACAAGGGTCGATTTTGGGACCAATTCTTTTCATACTTTACACTGCTGATCTACCCAAATGTATCCAAAGTAGTGAGTATCACATTTATGCTGATGACCTTCAAATATATCAGAGTTTAAAACCTGGTGATACTGAAACAGCTGTAAATAGTTTGAATATGGACTTGGAACGTATAGCGGAGTGGTCGGAGGCGAATGGTCTGGTCATAAACCCAACTAAAACCAAGTTTCTTGTTCTAGGTTCAAAAACACAAACTGCTAGAATAAAATTTCAGGTGCCTATTATAAAAATACGTAATACGCAAATTGAAAACGTTACTGAAGCTAGAAACTTGGGGGTTGTACTGGATACTAATTTGAAATTTGAAAAACATGTACTGGAAACTGTAAAAAATTGTTACTACAGGCTAAGAGTTTTGTACAAAATGCGTGAACACTTGAGTGTAGAATCGCGAATCTATATTTGTGAGACTCTTATTTTGTCGAAATTAAATTATGCTGATGTCGTAATTGGTGAATGTTTACTTGCTCGTACCAAGAAGCTAATTCAACGGGTACAAAACTCCTGTGCGAGATTCTGTTTCCCGATTCCTCGTAGAGCTCATATAACACCATACCTGAACAGAAGTGACTTGATGAACATGGAATCCCGACGTGCCCTTCACTTGTCAGTGCTTCTTTTTGGTGTTATTAAATATCAAAGTCCACTTTATCTCTTTAATAAACTTCAGTTCTCAAAGCGCGGGTCTCGAGTACGTGACCGTCTAGTTTGCCCTACGTTCAAAACATCTGCGTTTCGTGGTAGTTTTAGGTACGCCGCAACAAGATGCTGGAACAACATTCCTCCACCTATTAGAAATTCACCGACCGTTCATATTTTTAAGCATAAACTCAAATTGTATATTTTAAATGTCCAGAAATCCAGTAGTACCAAGTAAACATACCTATGCATCTTCCTAACTCTTAGACAAAATGCTCTAAGTCCTAACTTGATTTCATAGTGTTTGTATTCTGAAGTTGTTAAATTGTAAGTTAATAAGTATCTGTTGTGTTCTGTAGCGCAGTGCCACTTGGTTTATTTTATTTTATTCTTTGTTTTTAAATATTTTATTCTATTTTGTTTTTATCTATGCAAGGTACCGCAGAATATCAGCGCCGTGGCGGGGACGCATAGTCCATGCCACGACATTATGCTGAGCGGAAACCTTTTTGGTGCGTACTTAGATGTAGATTTATATTGTTGTTGTCTTATTTTGTATACTGTACTGTATTGGTACAAGAAAGAAGAAAGAATGAAAATGTGAAAGAAAGAAAGAAAATAAATTTATTTGGATAAATTTATTTTCTTTCTTTCTTTCAAATAAGACCTAGTTTACATTGTTACAGAAATTACAGTGTAGCTTCCATTGGTCACCTCGCGTGTGCTTTTTTATTTTAAAATAAGTGTATTTCAATCCAAATATAAAATAATAAACTGATTGATGACTGACATATTTATTGACGAAATACTTAAAACTAGGTCTTATACACTAATTTTTATATTAATTCTTATCGTACCTATCAATACAGTTTTGATATAATTGGAAATAAACTTAAAATGTCCCGTAAATTGTTCTATTCCTAAACATGCTAATATTAGAACACATTTACAAAAAAATTATGAATGATTTTGTAAAAGACGATGTTTCACCTACGGGAACCTTATCATAGTAACTAGAAATTTCACCGTAAGTCACAAATTATAAAATAACAAAAAAAAAAATTCTGCTCAGCCAGGCGCAACCATCTTAGGTTTGATAATTATACCACAACTTTTATAGGACTAACGAAGTCATAGCTGTAAATTAAATTTTACGTCACCGGAAAGAAAAGAATATCATTATCTACATTTTAGTTTAAACTTTATTTTTTGACTCTTATAACTTAAACAAAACTAAATCTCTGTAGTTTTTATTATTGTTTTAGCATTTTCCATGCAGTATCTTTCTAAAGAAAACCAGAAAAAGACATTTGGTCATGTTGGCATCAGGCAGGACTTGAACCCGCATCTTTCGCAATCCGGGCGACTGCACTACCAATTATGCTACCGAGACCATTAACAGACCGGCCGAATCTTTCTGGTATATTTTACCCTATGAGCTAGGGTGATTTCATCAATGTTATAGGCATCCACCTCTAACACTCGGAAGAAATATTTTTTCAAATATTTAACTTCCAATTAAGATGAAAAAGCTATTACTATGTTTTTATTATTGTTTTAGCATTTTCCATGCAGTATCTTTCTAAAGAAAACCAGAAAAAGACATTTGGTCATGTTGGCATCAGGCAGGACTTGAACCCGCATCTTTCGCAATCCGGGCGACTGCACTACCAATTATGCTACCGAGACCATTAACAGACCGGCCGAATCTTTCTGGTATATTTTACCCTATGAGCTAGGGTGATTTCATCAATGTTATAGGCATCCACCTCTAACACTCGGAAGAAATATTTTTTCAAATATTTAACTTCCAATTAAGATGAAAAAGCTATTACTATGTTTTTATTATTGTTTTAGCATTTTCCATGCAGTATCTTTCTAAAGAAAACCAGAAAAAGACATTTGGTCATGTTGGCATCAGGCAGGACTTGAACCCGCATCTTTCGCAATCCGGGCGACTGCACTACCAATTATGCTACCGAGACCATTAACAGACCGGCCGAATCTTTCTGGTATATTTTACCCTATGAGCTAGGGTGATGCCAACATGACCAAATGTCTTTTTCTGGTTTTCTTTAGAAAGATACTGCATGGAAAATGCTAAAACAATAATAAAAACATAGTAATAGCTTTTTCATCTTAATTGGAAGTTAAATATTTGAAAAAAATATTTCTTCCGAGTGTTAGAGGTGGATGCCTATAACATTGATGAAATCACCCTAGCTCATAGGGTAAAATATACCAGAAAGATTCGGCCGGTCTGTTAATGGTCTCGGTAGCATAATTGGTAGTGCAGTCGCCCGGATTGCGAAAGATGCGGGTTCAAGTCCTGCCTGATGCCAACATGACCAAATGTCTTTTTCTGGTTTTCTTTAGAAAGATACTGCATGGAAAATGCTAAAACAATAATAAAAACATAGTAATAGCTTTTTCATCTTAATTGGAAGTTAAATATTTGAAAAAATATTTCTTCCGAGTGTTAGAGGTGGATGCCTATAACATTGATGAAATCACCCTAGCTCATAGGGTAAAATATACCAGAAAGATTCGGCCGGTCTGTTAATGGTCTCGGTAGCATAATTGGTAGTGCAGTCGCCCGGATTGCGAAAGATGCGGGTTCAAGTCCTGCCTGATGCCAACATGACCAAATGTCTTTTTCTGGTTTTCTTTAGAAAGATACTGCATGGAAAATGCTAAAACAATAATAAAAACATAGTAATAGCTTTTTCATCTTAATTGGAAGTTAAATATTTGAAAAAATATTTCTTCCGAGTGTTAGAGGTGGATGCCTATAACATTGATGAAATCACCCTAGCTCATAGGGTAAAATATACCAGAAAGATTCGGCCGGTCTGTTAATGGTCTCGGTAGCATAATTGGTAGTGCAGTCGCCCGGATTGCGAAAGATGCGGGTTCAAGTCCTGCCTGATGCCAACATGACCAAATGTCTTTTTCTGGTTTTCTTTAGATAAATCTCTGTAGCTTTAGTGTCCTAAACTAAAACTAATATTTAATATTTTTTTGTAAAAAAAAAGCACGTCTTTAATAAAGTCAATTTTTCGAGAAATTAGGTACCAAAATATTATCTAATTAGCGCTCCAATTAAAAATAATAGTCGCTAATATCTTGTGTATGATCCGTTCGCATCAATCACTGCTTGCAGTCGAGCTCTCATTGACTGAACCATATTGTGGCAACAATCTCTATTTCTATAACTATTCCAGATGTCATGTGCATGAGCCTTTAAATTCTCTTCCGTGCGAGCCTCATTAGAGTCCCAATTCTGTACCATTAACCCCCATAGATTCTCTATGGGGTTAAGGTCCGGACTTTTCGGTGGAATTTTTATTAATTCTAAGTCTGGTTGCTCCGCTATCCAATTTTGAACTCGTCTGGCATTGTGAACGGAACTATTATCCTGTATAAAAGTTATCCGGTGATTATCAGGATAGACAATTTTTGCAGTTGGTAAAAACACATCTTTTAGAATATCTAGATAGGCATCACTATTCATTCGACCAGATATTTCGCACAGTTCTATGGGTCCACCCGAATTTATCCACCCCCAAAATCCGAACGTAATGCGTCCACTACGTCTATTTGGCAATACATTCTCATCATCATAACGTGTATTGGCTGCACGATACAAAGAAATCCGCCCGTCCGCCGAAGAAACAAACGTTTTCTCGTCCATGAAAGCAACGTGTTCAAAATTATAATTTAAATATCTGTTAGCAAATTGTAACCGTAACATTTTATGCCTTTCCGTTAGTAACAATTTTTTTGCTGGAATTCGGTGATGAATTCCAGCTTCAGTAAGTCTTCGACGTATAGTTAAACTGGATACAGCCAGATCAGCTGCTAATGTAGATGTTCTGATAAATCTTGCATTTCGAACATTTTCAACCAATTGCATATCTTGATCATGAGTTGTTTTTCTAGGTCGGCCAAAAGACACATGTTTCGTGAGATTTCCCTCTTCTTGCCACCTTTTCCACCATAATGTAACAGTATTTCTCTGTTAAAGAATGATTTTATTAAATTACCAAGTTAGAGATTACTTAGATAAAAACATGAACAGGAAAAAATCAAATTCTTACCGATATGCCTAATTCTTCCGCAATAGCTGATTTAGAAACCCCGTCCTCACACATATGAACTATTTTATGTTTCGTATGCTCATCAATTCGATACATTTTTATTTTAAATGGGTAGGAGGATTGCAATAAAATTGTAATGTAAATTATAGAATTTAATTGAATAGTTATTTGACATGTGCGTCAGTTATAATTTTATTAGAAAAACAGAACGTCATTTGAAGTTTATCTAGCCAGTGATAAATAATGTTGCAAACTCCTTAACCATGCAGTTTTATGAACACTAGTAAAATCATCTTTATGCCGTTAATAATTAGGTAGAATTTTAATTACATTAACTAGTTCAGATATTATTGTATTCCGTGTGCATACATAATTATGGATCACACGCTTTTCAGATAATATGATCTTAAAGTAGTTCATATAATAATGTGTCTTTGGCTGTATATATGTTACTGAGAAGAAGCAGTCCCATATTTATGAATCTAAACCTTGAAAACAATTTAGTGATGCTTATGCTTGGTACAATATTATGAACTTTTTTAACGTTAATATATTTTTGAATCCTTGACAGTGCTTATATATTAATGAACTCGACTGTACTTCCATGTGCTTACTAACCCCCTTATTCATAAAAACTTGAACAGCACTTCAACAACACGACAACTTTTGTATCACTTTGTCACTTTCATTCTTGTTGCTGCCGCCATTTGCGAGAGTCAATCCCAATTGCTTAAACTATGCTTTAGCGTTACGTTCGTTTTTATGAGTATCTCTCTCTTACCACCGAACAATTTAAAATCAAAAAACCTTCTCTCTTTCTGCTTTTTTAAATTTATAAAACTATTTAAAGAAGTGTTCTTGTGGAAAGCACATCCTAGCCACCTTTCATGCACTTTAGATGAAATCTGATAGCTCTTCAGAAGTAATCGGATATCACTGGCATTACGCCAGCTCTTCCCTTGCCAAACTTCTGGCGAAGACATAAAAAAATCATAAGTGAAGCGCGAAACGCACAACGAATATTGCATCTCGTGATGAATGAGAACATACTTTAGCATTTAGAATTTAAAAAGCAATTTTGTAGGAATGAGTTAATGAGCGAAATATCTGCATTTATTTTTTATTTTAAGAGAGCTTGTCTGCTATGGTTTTGTTGCATATTCTATGGTGTAGAGACTAACGGTTGGCTATGGTTTCTAAAGTCATTATAATTCATCTGCCCGGTATTCAATTTTTTGGAACATTCCTCACCACATTCTACTTATCAATATCCTTCAGTAACCATTTTTCACGTCCACTTTTTCTTCTCTTTATCTCTGCCTGAAAGTTGTCTGGAAGAGATCTGTTTTAGCTATGAAGCCGCCTAGGTTGTGGTCCCAAAATATCGGTATATCTGATAAGGTGAAACTATTTTCTTTGTGTAATAAAGTATTTCATATGTTATTCCACAATACTGTGTGTATAACGATAAGCGACCACTGTCACACGGAAAGCCAGTTGCAACTGCATGAAGTTTTCATATTATTTATAAATACTCGCCGAACGTTCATGTCGTAGAACTACTACGAACTTTGTAGCACTTGTAGCTACAACGTGGCAGCGTTACGAACTACAACTGTAGCATTCCGTAGCTATACTAAGATAACAAACAAGGGGGTGTGAACGCGAATGATTTAGTGAGATGAATTGAATAAAAGAGAAAGCAATTAGATCGTTGAATTGCCAGACCATCTTTCGTAATCGCAGACTATCTATTGGTGTCGCTAGGTAGTGCCAGACTATCTTCCAGTGTCGTAATCTAGTGCCAGATTAGCTTTCAGCTTGGCAAGCTAGTGCCAGGCTAGCTTTCAGCTTCCCACGCTAGTGCCCGACTAGCTTCCAGCATCGCAAGCTTATACCAGACTATGCTACTATACTACTACTAATATTATCAAAGCGAAAGTTTGTATGTGTGGATGGATGTATGTACCGTGTTGCTCTTTCACGTAACCTAGTCGGCGGCCGCTAGTCTTTCATAATCGCAAGCTAGTGCCTTTCTACCCATCAGTGCTGCAAGCTAGTGCCAGACTAGCTTTTACCGTCGCAAGCTACTGCCAGACGTGCTTTCGTCGCAAGCCTGTGGCACGACACGACTGCCTACACCGCTCTGAAGAATTCATAGCAAGGGGTAGCAATTACTCGCAAGACATCTCCCTCATGACATATTCAGGGGGCTGTCCGACCGCGTCCGGGGTGGTTTACGCTTCTGCTGCTCTTTCAATTATTTACACCAGTTTACAAGTTGAAAGCGTATTAGGCGTCTTTAACATAATATTTTGTAAACATTGAATAAAATGAGAGTTTCGCGGCAAAGTGGTTAGACTTTGGCTCGAATACCGCGTGGTCCCGAGATCAAGTCTGGCCTGAACACCGTTTTTGTGTTTATTTTACAATTAACGGCTAACTCCTCGGTGATAGAAAACACTGTTAAAAACCCAAGCAACCCGTATAACGGCGGTGGGTTGGCCGAATACCACGTTGGGCTCTTATTAGCTCGGTGATATGTAAGATTCTGAGTGCTACGATCACCATGAGATGGACACAATCAGTGTGGCTTGAACCACCGTTTGGTAAATTTTATAGTCATGAGCGTATGTTATTCAATGAAACTTCGCCAAGTAAAAATGTTGTTGTTGGAATTTGTGCCTTTCTATTTCGCGATTTAAGTTATGTTCAAATAAAAAATAGGGATGGATTAGTAGTTAATAGTAGAAGTATACAGTCGTTCTATTTAGGTATGTTCATCTACAGGTAATAAAACAAGATTCATGGAACGTTTTCAGGCCACTTGTAAAACTACTCCAGAACGAGAGTGCTTTCAGACTATTTAATGCTCACAGTTTGAGTAACGGTGATGTGTCTACTTATACTCATTCGGAACCCAGAGTTTCTCAACCTGTTTTACGACTAGTTGAAATTTCAACTTGCATTGAAATAAGATTCAATATCATTGTAAGCCATTTTATGGGTACTGGTATCACTTCGTGCTTCAAACCTTAGCTGTAATTGTATAGATTGCAAAAATAGTATTAATTTATTATTTTCATCATTGCATTTAATCAAAGGTATAAACAACAGACTTTATGCCTAGAGACATTCTTTACTACTTGACTTGATGACTAAACACGGAACAACTTAACTTCAAGAAACAACAATTTTAGGCAAAAAACTGTTTCGATTTTCGTTCAGGATTCTCCATAGACTTGCACTGAGAATAAAAACGTCACATAAAGATATCAAAAAAACGTTTAAATTCACATTTCCCCGTCCATTATTTTACATTTCTGTTTTAGCTAAAAAAGCTTCCGAGGGTGCCCTCGCGTTCACAAAAGGTGCTCAGCCCTTAGACGGACAGCGTCATTCTTCGGCGAGTACAAAGCGACATTTACGTTATATTAATAGCATTACTCGGAAAACCTTCTGAAGACTTGTTTGTTAACAATCACTGGGACGAAGGCTTTATCTCGAGGTCACAATGACTATACCGTCAGAAAAACTATTCACCCGGTGTCACCGCGGCACCTGTTGTCCACCTTATCTGTCGTTTGCCGGCGAAACTCCATTGAATAGGGATGTAGTATGAACAATATCGATACGTCGATAATTTCTAGTTTTGAGAAAGAAAAACTTTAGTTATTTCGGGACACCGCTTACACATTTATAAACAAAGTAAAAGTAGTGAATATTAATGCAAACAATATGGACTGAAAAATATAATGTAAATGCAAAACAAGAGTGCTACGCATAATGTTCAAAATAAAATGGGCCTCATTCAGCTAATGCCCGGGCCTGATGGGCTCAGGCGTTCATTTTTAAATTGCTACAATTAGATGAACTCTTAGACAGTAGTCTACACGCAACAACGGTGCATATTACATTGTCATTTCTATTTGATCAAACAAACAGATCCAGAGTACATAGGTACGATTCTTTCAATTAAAAACGTCAGTATATTTTTTTCATCATCTACACACATCGCCAAAAAAACAAATAATGTAAAAGTAAATGTTTTACTAAACCATAATATAGTAACTAATTAGTGGTCAAAGTGTAGTTTTGAAAGGTTTTAATAAAAAATAAAAATAAGAAAAATAACATTTTCTAAGTTGTTTAAATGTTTTATCGATATTTGGCAAACATCGACAGTAACGAGCCCTTTCTAATAAGCAGGAGGACATCAGGAGTGCTCTCAAAGGATTCGTCTCATTACAGGTACTGAAGTTCAGCTATCTCAATATACTCTTGTAGGGTTGTCAAAGTCCGGGCTCTTCATTAAAAAAAATTGCAATTTAGCTTGCATTACTTCTTTAAATGAGATCGTCGCAAAAATGCCGTCATCACTTTTCACTGTGGTGCCTGTGGGGAAAGCCCACGTCTAGCAGAGGACTGTAATGAGGTGATGATGATCTTGAAGTGTGTAAGTAATGTAATTGGTGACATTAAACAACTTCAAACGAAATTCTTAGTGAACATGTTGAGAAAAATTGCTTTGCTATAGATTTCCCTTTGGCAGCCCTACTTCCCGCAAAACTAAATTTCCAGCGAGCATCTGAAAACCCGAATCATTCCGGAAGTGAATTTTGTATTATTAGCGCAGGGGAATGAAGTTCTCATACTGGGCAGCCCCTTGCCGCTATACTAAATAGCTCTTAGAGAACAGTACCTACCTGCCCATTAGTACAAGAAGCGGGGGATTATTTCTACAGGGTTGTTATTATCGACGAGGCAAAGGACAATGCTGGATTAATATGGACAAGTAGGCCCTTTTTTTCCTTTTTTAAGTTCACCATGTTCCAACAAACAACGATCATGACAACTATAGCTCTAAATGCATTCCGAATCGAGTTAAAGGTGTCAGAAGTTATAAAAATAAGAAGATAAGATAAGATATACTTTATTGCTCAAAGAAAACAAGTTACATAACGATGCTTAAAGATATTTAGCATGTACAATACAGAATAAGAATTATTTCTTTGTGAATTAATTAATTAATTTTTCTGTTTGTGTGTAAGAGACCTCTCTTATCGCCCTTGCTACTTTATGTTCAGAAAGAATCGGCATAATGACTGCATTTACGAGATTGAGCGTTATACCTTATTAACGAACCTGCGTACGTTTTGAGTGAACTTGAGTATTTCGTCCACATAAGTACTGAAAAACTGCGTTGATCTGGTTTTTAACTCGCCGCGTTTGACCTCGGGGTCAGCTATCCGTAAATGTAAGCCTCTGAGGTCCTCGTGCGAGTCAACTGGATCACACGCATGGCGCATAAATGCGGTTTTGCACAGTTTCATTAACCCGCCACCAAGGGCCTAACCACGATTGCCATACAAATTCACGCACTTGGCCCTTGAAACAAGTTCTTGCACGAATGAGCGTATGTCAGGGTTCTTACGGAGGATGTCTAACGAGAGAGAGGGCGGACTGTAGGTATGTATATCAGGATTTCATTCAATTATTTTACACGTATGATGGTAACCAAAACAGAAATGGGATTGGTGCGTACGAGGTGTGATGCCCAAGTTTTGTAAGAAACTCTGCTTATTTTTTTAACTGGAAGTAGTTGTCAAATGCTCAACTCTGCGAAACAGGAAAAAACTCAAAGACACTCGGAGCCGATTTTACTAAAAACCAAAAAAGCAACTCAGATTTTAAAGAACAGAGTCAGGGGAAACCCTGACTAGGAATCCAACCTGTTATGCCATGTTAGTGTCGCTGAAAAAGATCAATGCTTTGTAATAACATTTTACGGTAAACTTAAGGGTTCAGAAGGTCACTCTCTTTATACGAGTAGAACCAGTAGTGCTGTCAAAAGCCATCTACAGTGGAACAGCGGTAGCCTTATAGAAAAATATATAAATCATCTCCAGTGTTTTACTTATCTTCCGCCCACTTGATGTGCCTCTTTATAAGCTCACTTCACTTGTTCAAAAGCAAATGAGTTTGCAAATAGCCCGACCAGAGACTAATTGTCGGCCAGGCAGTCTTTGTCTTCGTTTTATGCTTTTTTTCGCCTCAGCTCTTCATTATTCGGTGAAAGAATATAAATTCGCCGAGGCCCGGCGTCGAAATTAATAATAGAGTAAGTAGGGTTGATACTGAGCTGGAAAATATTGCTGACGTCTTAATAGATAAAGGAGGAAAGGAAAATAATTAATTTTGGTGCGCAACACAAAATAACATTTTGTTAACCATAAGGCATGAACGAGCCTATAAATGGATTTATATCAGGCTAGATATGCAGCATTAAAAAGTTTTGTTGGGTTGTTTTGGATTTAAATGCATTCTTGGACATATTTAAGTACCCGATAACTGATAACTACGAGTAAAAGTATGATTCCTGGCCGCCATATTGTGTGAGGTTAAATGAGACGACATTCCGAGCTAGGCAGCAATGTCGAAGCAGCAATGCAGCGGCAGCACTGCTGCGCATCAGTGTCGCTATTCCGCCGCGACAGACCAGTAGTGTCTTGTCAACTCAAAGTAAACTAACCAATCACAACAACGCATCACCGCGAACAGAGTGAAACTGCCGCCATGGTCGGAATCAGCGCGATGGCAGCACCTTAGTGGCAGCACTGGTGCAACATCACTGCTGCTTGCTGCTAAGTTCAGAATCAAACCTTAACTGTCCCAACAGATATGTCGTTCGTTTAAAACAATGATGATGAAGATGATGACATCAATCCTCTGAGCCATTAGGCCGGACTGTAAAAAATAATTTAATTTTTGTTTTTGTATCCCATCTCCAATATCTCTAGTCTTTTCTTTTCTGTGTAAATAAATGTTTTTTTTTAAAAGAGTTTCAACCCTAGACCTCGGGGCGAGCAATTTATCGTTCTATTATGGACGATAAATTCATATTATAAATACGATGAGATCGGGTTCTCTGCACAATTAGCGCTGGCTCCGAGATATTGGGACAAGTGTTTATCTGATTTATATTGTACAAGCGAGTTTAACGACCCCTTCGCAACCTTTTAAGGTAATAACTCTTAATAATACCCCCCTGAGGACGCATTTGTTTTTTGATAACGAGGAAAATACCTGGAATATTCTATTATTTACCAGCTTTTTATTTTTTGCTAGATGTTGATGATGACTGATTTCAATGGTTTACCCTTAGGTAGGTCAGTATATAGGCTAATAACTTGCTTCTTCCTAAACAGTTTGAAACATTCTTTACACCAGCATTTTAAGTATGTATATTTTTTGCGAAATTACAAATTTTGCTTAAATCTCAAAAATCACAATAAATTCGTTATTAAAAATATCTGTATTTTGTATAAGAACATCGTTGTAAGATTTGTTGACATGTGTTGATTGATAAATAACTCAAAATATTCGCATTTCTTTTTGTACTCTATGAAAAAATACTATTTTATTGAATACCGACATTTACACTGCAAAATGATCGAAAATGACTCCTGCCCTGAATGCGTTTAATACCTGAAAGCTAAGATCATACTTTCAGGTACATCCTGTATATTAACATAAACGAGGCAAGTTCAACGGTCCATTCCCACCCTTAAAAGGAAATAACTTTTGAAAAATACCCCTTAGGGAGGCATTCCTTTTTTTGATAATAATAAGAAACGCACCTGGAATATTTTATAGCGTATTTGACCTCTTAGTCTACATTGGCTTACTTATACATTTTCTTTTTATTGTTTTTAGAAGCTTTTGCATCGATAATCATTTTCTGATGTATAAGTTGATTAAGTTCCGTTGGAGACCGAAGATCTGCTATAATTGCTTATGACATTTAATGAGGAGGTTTCAATTCTTAATTTTTTTTAATAAGTTATTAGTTCTGTTCAGCACTGCGAATGACTGTTGGAGAATGCTTCGAGGCATTTAGTCCGCTATTATAATTTTTTTGCAATTCAAGCAAAATACCTAGCCGCAGTTCATGAATAGTATCTATTTGATTGAAGTACAATTTCTTATGACACTGGCAGCTGTCGAAATGAATTTCTTAGATTAGTGTGACTGTAGTGGCAGATTCGTTTTCTATGAAAAACATCATATTCTATTATAAATCATAACTGGCAGAATTTCTGAAGTTTTCGTATAGAATACAAGCTTTTGAACTTCTGCAGTGGGTTGGCCAGTATCCAATTTCAATAGAGCTTTGTACTTATGTAAAAAGCATAAGTATAAACAGCGTTTTTGTAAATAATGGCGTTATAGAGCTCTAGCCCAGACAACGCCCAAAATAGCAATTTTGGCAGACTACCAAACCATAATACCGGAAAAACGGTTAAAAATGCACTTGTACTTTGCTCAACGCTTTCCTCATGCATAGCGAACGAACGTCAAAAATGGTCCTTGTTTGTATGGGCCCATACATTTTTTGTTTCATATGCTCTCGGCGTCATGCCGTATGGGGTAGTCAAATTCGCTAGTATCGTAATTCGGTAGATATTTGTAACGTGGATGAATGATATTTTTAATAATAACATTGACTTGAGTATGTTTTTTGACACTAAAAAGTCTTTAGTAAATGACTTGTATAAAACCATAATAAGTAGGTTAGATACAATATTAACTTCTTTGATGCGAGAATGTTCCTCTATTATGTAATAGAGGAACATTCTCGCATCAAAGAAGTTATACCATATAGAGATAGTTTGGCGCACTCTGTGTGTTTTTTTTTACTAAAACACTAAGGTTGGGTTGCACCATCTGACTTTAACAATAACAAACATCAAAATTTCAGTTAAAGTACCGGTCAGGTAAGCAAAAATGACGTCAAATTGTCAAATTTGACAAAAACTTGAACTTTAACTTCTACTATGGTGCAACTTACCCTAAGGGTACAAAAACTTTAACTTTAACTTCTACTATGGTGCAACTTTGTCAATTTGTTTGGTGCAAATTTGACAATTTGACGTCATTTTTGGGCCTAACCGGTAACTTTAACTGAAATTTTGATGTTTGTCATTGTTAAAGTCAGATGGTGCAACCCAACCTTAATAAGCTGATAGTTTCCCTAGATATTCCTATCGATCTATATCTATAAAGCAAAGTCGAGTTTGTAACAATAGGTATAACCTGAACATCACTGATGAACCGATATTCATGGTTCAATTTTGCGAAGACACATACAACAAATCAAACTTGTTGAATGTGTCTTCGTGAAGTTAGTAATTGACCAAATAACATTTTCATTTTTCCAAAAAACTGGGTTTTGTACCAGTCAAACGGGGCGCAATGGTAAATTTTTTTGGTTTTCAAATAATATTTCACTAAACTTTCAGGACACAAAACTGCTCTGTTTCGACAGCTCGTAAGATAATAAATACATATATAAGTCGTCTTACACCAAAACCTGGCTCTATTAACAAATCAAGACCGTGGCCCATTTTTCATTAAACTTGTACTTTACATTTTTTTATCATATTTTCAAAGTTACACATAAATGATCTGTTCTATGAATGTGTTGAACAGCAGAACCATTTCGCAAGTAGTATTTTCGCTGAACTTTCCGCCGTAGAAAGCAATTATGTAAGTTTTAAAGTTATTTTCAAGTAAATTCTTATACTTGCCAGGTTTGCAGTGTGGCCACTGGACATAAATATTCTGTACCCAGTGTGATAATGTTTAAACGCCTTTTCTCCTGGTAAAGTTTGTGTTAGAAATGAAATGAAATGAAATTGTGTATGAATCCTCTTATTTGCCTTCAAGATGTAGTTGTTTGAGTTGTTTTATTTACTCTTGGTGCTTAGCTTCAGATAACAAATTGGTTTAGTTAATACATATATCGGTTTATATATTGTGATTCTAATTTATTGTTTCTTCTCTGAAAGATATCGTTTCCTAAAGAAATTACCATCTAAATCGTACATGCTAAGTTTTTATGTATTTTTCATAAATTTAAGCGTTCAAGTATATCTATGGTATCACCTTCTATTCCATTGTAATCGCAGTAAGGACTTCGAACCTAGGCACTTTTTAATAAACCTACATGATTAAGTTACTACAACAGACTTATTAAAAACATTATAAGTTGTATCATAATACAGGCCTAGTCTGGATTTGAGTATTCCGAATCGTATTTTTTAACCCTCTATGGAGTACTGTCGATGTACTAGACACTATATTTTTAAATTAACTTGATCCTCTTGACATAAGGTCCGAAACCGATTAAACATTACAACACGCTCTGCCCTCTAAAGGGTTAAAATCATGAGAAAGTATATTGGTAGAGCTACAAAAGTGCGAAGTTCGAACGTCGGGGACAACTGATACTTTTGTAGCACCGTAGCTATAAACGCTAGGGACTACAGTGCTACGAAATCCGTGTAGCTTATCGTAGCAGCTACATAATGTAAAATGTAGTGTCGCGCTGTATTATAGCCGTAGCAGCTTATAGCCACTGTATTATTAGTACAAAAAACTTACAGATATTTCACAATTAACCCTTCTACTCGTAATTGGTAATAAACCGAAAACTCTTTGCCTAGAATCCAAGTAATACCAGCGCAATATTTAACCAAAATGAAAAGCATTCAAGAGCGAATTATTATAGTTAGTCGTAAAAATCTCTAAATGAAAAAGCCTTCTGGCCCTTAAAACTTCCGATTGAAACAATTAGGACGAAATAAAATTTCCCTCCAATTATACAGCGTTCGGTTTTAAGGGACCGCTGTAAAAGCGGCTTTGATCGTAAAGTGTTATCTGGCATTGAAGGAATTACTCCCGAGGGATTAAAGGGCGGTGTACACAGACAGAAATCAGATTTCGCATGTAAGTAGATTTTTTATGATTCAGGACTGAAAAATTCAAATGAAAACAGACGGCGAAACGGCGGCTGTAAAAAAGATATATTGTGTTTTATGTTTTTCAGTCTCTAGTAATACCTTCATCGTGACCTTGACCATGATTAAGAGCTACTTTAAAAATCCGCGATCAGCGATTTTGCAACGATCTCGGAACCTAACCTAGATAGTTCTTATGATGATCGCTTAATATTAGACCGCATCTCTTTACTTTATCTTCATTTAAAAGTAGTGGCTGCACGCGACTTTGTCCGCTTGGACTCGTGATATATATAGTCTATAGCCTTCCTCAATAAATGGACTATTCAGCCCAAAAAAAAGTCACATCGAAGCAGTAGTTTCAGTCTTGCTTGATGGTAAGCGACGACGAGGTCGAAGGTGGAACACGCTTACCCAGAAAACGCCCATTCACTCTTGCCTTGAAGACCCCAAGACTGTATGTTTTCGGAAACACAGACGCAGGGAGAGCGTTCCACTCCTTAGCTGAGCGGACTAGAAAGAAAGCAGCAAACCTTATCATTCATCTTTCATTTAATTTGTCTTTATCCTATGTCTTTAAGAAAAAAATGTATCGTTTACTTTTCGATTACCAAAACTTTAGCGGTTCGTGCTAGGCTTACAGAACGGAGTCTGTCAGGACAGTTAGTAGAATATAAAAAAGTATCAGTCAACAATAATACCATAGTGAGCTGGGTCCCTAACGAGGCCGGGACGCGACGAAGCGGGACACTTAATTAGGTTTAATCGCCAGCGGTTAGCGAACATAATTATTGACGATGGGTTCTGCGGCTGTCTACATTGGGACAGTCGGCCACATAACTAAATCGCAATTTTATTAAAAAGCAAACCTTGTTTTGTTGAGGTCGTGGTCTCGTGGTTAAACTAAATGAATGGTTAGAAAGTGGGCTCAGAACCCATGTGGTCCCGAAAGCAAGACTACACTACAAAATAATAGTCTACAGTACACTGGTGATAGCAAATACCGATAAAGCACAAAAACAAAACATGAAAATAGATACGTTCAACGATTAATTTAATTTATCTGATGATGAAAAAAATTAATAGATCTTTCATGGCATACATTTTGAGGAAAAAAACGGTTGTCTGTAGGTTCACTGACGATAGTTGAACCTGATAACGTCATAAATGGAACTCCTCAGAGCGAGGTAACGCCGCATGAGTCATGTTTTTTGGCTCCATCGTATTATAAGACGTGGTCACTTCATAAATAAACCGAAAATTAAATTGTTATTTCTCTCTACTCTGGTGTCAAAATTCCTATTAAACAACAACACTAAACACCTATTTTCGCTCACCTATATTAATAAAGGCGCCGAACCATAAAGAGAACTTAATAAATTCTCACATTAATATAACAAACACGGATTTAGGCAAAGATTCCCGGGATTCGGGCGAACTCGCTTGTGACGTATGTACCGGGATAAGGATAAGCCGGGATTAGGGCCCCAGTAAGCCCCTGCGGCCGACAATGATGGAGCTCGTATCCCTAATAAACGTGGGCTTTAAGAACTGGTTAAAAATTGACATAGTTTATTAGCCCAACACTTTAGATAGACAAACTGATGTTATAATACGTTGTTGAATCAGGTACAGTCAGCATCAAAACAATGTGATGTTCAGACTTGACATATCTCAACTGTTGGAGAAAGCAGTGCTCATACTTCATAAGAACTGTTGTCATATAATCATATGATATCACTGAGCATTATTGCACACAGAGCTGCTTACCTCCAAACTAAGCACAGCTTAATGACGGATAAACATACTTGAATACCTTATTTTTGTGTCAATATATACTCTGCGTCATTTAACTGACGTGAAACTGTATGTCAAAGTGACTTAAATTCAAATTCAAAATAATATCTTTATTTTCAGACCTGTTACAAGTGCTTTTAAATCTTCAAGAACTACGAGTAAATCAAATAAACAATAATACACTTTATTAGACTTTACTTCAACCAATTTTCTAACAGGAGCACGTC
This sequence comes from Udea ferrugalis, assembly GCA_950022985.1. Lineage (NCBI taxonomy): Eukaryota > Metazoa > Arthropoda > Insecta > Lepidoptera > Crambidae > Udea > Udea ferrugalis. The sequence goes on along the minus strand of OX465532.1, from coordinate 3,168,241 downwards.
GTTTGGGCTCAAAGTTAACCCGAGTAAAATCAAGTATAATGAACATTTTAAATTAAAAAAGCACGGACGATAGAGTCTGTGGCATAATCTTTCACCCAAACACCCAAATCGGGGGGGGCAAGGTATATATCAGTTTGACAGGTTAACAAAGTTGACTGTAATGCATTGCTGCAAATAGTATTTGATAGCGTCCCGATTTCTTTTAGTGGAAATTCGAAAAATATCAGTCAAAACGCCTGTAGTATTTCCTTTTACTTACCAGTATCACTACATAGTATAAAACCAAGTCGCTTACTCTGTCCCTATGTCCCTTTGTATGCTTAAATCTTTGAAACTACGCAACGGATTTTGATGCGGTTTTTTTTAATAGATAGAGTGATCCAAGAGGAAGGTTTATGTGTATAATAACATCCTATTGCACCCGTGCGAAGCGGGGGCGGGTCGCTAGTTAAGCGATAACTTGTGATTATTAGAAGTAGATCTAATAGTCCCTCATCGAAGGAGCGTGACACATTTAATTAATCTGATTAATGTGCTCAACCTTCCACTATCTAAATGGCAATCAAACCTGTCCAACACTATAAGTCAAATCAAAACTAAATGACGTGTCATTATGTATTTTATCCAAAGTGCGATTTTCAGGAATTAGGGGTGTTTCGTGCGTGCTCCCTTCCTTATTGAGGGGTGGTGTTTGCGGTCGGGGATTATTAATGGAGTTTTTTGAATTCTTCACTTATTAAGCAGGTGACTAATGTTCGCCACTTTTATCAATTGTGTTTTTATTCCATTCAGGGCCACTAAAACAACAATTCGACAGGTTTAGAATTTTGAATGTCAAAAATAACTGTGTTCCTTACTTCGTTATTTTGAAAGTCAACATAGGAAAACGGCTCAACCGGTTTAGCTGTAGTTCATTCATCTGATATTTATCTGGCTATTAAATTATCAGCCATAAGAAAAATCACGGCGCGAAATATAAACAGCTTATTACTTGTTCTAAATCATAACGCTTATAGCAGGTTTACTTTACTTATCATATCGTAATTAGTCATTAATATCCGACTACTAGGAAAGGGTCCTCCCTCTCCCTAGGGGTCCCTTTCCAAGCAAGTCTATACCAAAAGTAAATCAACGTATAATTTTTTTAACATGGTTGATTAGATAACATGTTCCAAAGCATTAAGAAATGTATATTTGAATGAATTCGTATATTAATCTTTAAAGTGAGATCAAAGAGTCAGGAAATAATATTTAATCACTAATAAAATTCTATGTACTCTACATTTGTGTAGGTAGTCTCTATCCAGATATGTACGAAGATAACTTCAAGAATACAAAACAATTTGTACTCGTTTAATACGACTGAAACGCCTAGGAAAGGTTCCGAACAAGCACAAATGTTCGTCATGTAAAACTCTATCCTGGGTTTCATAGATGACTTTTTTCAGCAGCGGACATTTTATAGTTACAAATTGTGATGATAAACATGAAGAGGTCACTAAACACATCTTCATTACAGCAGTTGTTTTGACAACGCCTTCATAACTTTTATAACCATTTTAACTGTTCTCCTCCTATGTCGCAAAAGACTTTGAACCTTACAGCACCACTTGTAGAGTCAGCATTTTATCAGCAGTCTCCTGCAAATAATACTAACTTAGTTGAGCAAACGTCCACAGATGTCGCTAGACATACGACGGTGTACAACTTGCCTAATATCACGGCTGTATTATGAAACTTTTCGCTTGAATTATTCTGACTTGTGCCTTATAGTGCCTTGGAAGGTGTAATAAATCTGCAGATTTACTTGTAAAAAGTAATACTTGGAGGTTTTGTGGCGCCGCTCTGTGCGAAACACAATTTTGGGGCACAGACGAGTTTTTGCCCATATCACAACTTCTAAGTGAAAGTGAGGTTACATATTGTTTTTTGTTTGATAACTTATGAAAGATGTCCAAGAACATTTGTGATTATCTATTATTACAATTTATGTTCATTATTGTTTTTTCAGCATTTTCCATGCATTATAATTTAATTTCTTGCACAGATATCTCATTAATGTATATAATGTAAATTGCCATGTATTTCTGAATAAATACCTAATTACTGAAATACTTCATACAGATACATTGAAAACAGCGATCGTGATATACATTTTCAGTACATTTTAGATTTAACCTTCTATAATTTTATTAAGTAACTAAATGGGTTGTTTGCCGGCTATTTTTAAAAGGAACATCGGCTGAATATCGGTATGTGTTTTTGAACAGCGAGTAAGATATACTACGCATACTTACAGCATGGTAAATTAAAATCAAAATGTTAATCTTGGAGACGCCGTAAACTTGGATATTGCATATTCATATCTCCAAATATAAAAAAACACGTAACTTTTTATCACTTTCCAATTTCGTCTTCAAAAACTTCGATAAGACTTTTAAGACTTTTCTCTCGTTGCAATTTTAATTTCTACAGCCAAACGCTGCCAAGAAGATGTCTCTACACTTTTATCAGTTGAAAACTATTGCAAACTTTTGCTATAAAGTTCCATATTTTTAAAAGCGCGGGCCTCTTGGGGGGAAATTAAAAAACTTACGTATGGAAGTAGTACCGATCTACTTTATTATAAAACTTGTCCCGACATACGTCGGTCTGTCAAAAGTTTTTATACTGTGAGTGTGACAGTTCATAAGAAACAATATTTACCAACGGATATGTTTTATACCGTCCCGTTTGACTGTGACTTAGTTTATAATGTGAATAAATGAATAAATAATAATAAATAAATACCAACCCCAGAAACATCTTGGGGAAATATAATATTTTTTTCTTCAATTTTCCATTATTCAAATATTTAATCTCCTATTCAAGATAGTGACAAATTCAATAAAGCAGAACTCATTATCTTTGTACATATTCAACTATCGAAAAGTAATGCGTTGAATTTTAAACTAACGATCACATGACAGCTGTACGTACCTTCCAGAAGCCAAATACCACCTTCCAGAAATGCGCTAGAGGTTCTTTTCCAACAGCTTGCCTGTACACTCAAGTGACCATAGTATCTGAACATTCATAACTTATAATATCTGAACAGATGCTAGTAGCTAGTCAACAACTTCTAAACACATGTGTCAGATATGCCACGCATCATGTTCAGATATTTATGAAGTAATGAATATTCAGGTATTAATGGTAACTAGAACTTATTGGCTCAACCAATTAAAAATATTTGGCCACCTTGTCTGCTTCAATACTTATATCTGATGTCGACAGTACAAAAAACTATCCACGTTTGAAGTAATGAGAAAAGGGCCGACATCGTCGCTTTTTGCAAACAAATAAGAAAAGGCAGCAAAAAGTAATCACTAAATTGATTTAAGGGCATGATTGATAGTGCAGAGCGTCGAAACGACGCAGGCCTTATGGTGACGTCACTCGTGACGTGGAAGCAATAAACTTATGCTTGGTAAACAAGCTAGGGGCTCATTCGTGCGGAAAATCGCAATAAATATGAATTATGTGCCTTACTGGCTTCATTTTTTTGGTTTGATTGTCATTTGTTCGTTATCGTTCCGGAGATGTATGTTACATCGTGACGTAGAAATGAATATGTGTATAAAAAAAGATACACTTTCATGCCTGGAAGAACTCAGAAAAAATCTGCTTATATTCTTTTATCAATTTTTGGTAAATAAAAATAAATAAGTTGTGAACATGGTTGTTACCGACAGCAAAATCTTGTTTCCTCTAAAACAGGGTTTAAATAACCAAAATAGTTCAGCTACTTATCCATTTTTTCGGGGCGTTTACTTCTTTCATACGATTTGACAGTTGCAGCAGTGCAAAGTGTTAAAAGCAACTATCCGTGAGCTGTCCGACACTCGCACTGCCAACGCACAGCAGCAGTCCGTCACGAATCGTTTAATTTGAAAGCGCCCTTTGTTCCTAAACGGTGCAAGAAGTGGGTAGTACCCTTAGAGCATTTAGAACTGGAGATGCCTTACGTGCCTTACGCCTCTGCACGCGTTACGATTAAAAATCCGAACGTTGAACAAAACTACTTGAATCTCGGAAATTTTGACATAACGAGTCAGACGTCGATGAGTAAAGAGCTCTTCAAAAATGCCGTTTTGTGCTGTAGATGTTTGTAAGAACACTTCGAGAAACTTAAATTGGAAGAAGGATAATTTTATGTTTCATCCGTATGTATTTTTTTGGTTCAATTTCATGTTCCTTTTGCAAAAATCACTAATAATTAAAACACCTGAAACATTGCTTGGAATGACATTTGAGTGTTTTCGTAATCACACTAGTGTTGGGGTTAATGGCAAGAAAAATCGATTGGCAAGTTCCGATTGCACTCGAATAAAATATTTCAATTAGTTCGATTGACGTAAGAATAATGTTTCTAATGATTTATTTATTTATTATCCGACTGCGCTAGAAGGCGGGTTATGTTTTTCGAGTGTATGTATGTATATATGTAAGTATGTTTGTATGTAATAGTGTTTGACACGCTCTGCAGCCTGAACGGCTCGATTTATTTCAGCGTGAGATGTGTCGTTAGATTTGTAATTACTGCGAAAGTGATACTGGGCCTAACAATATAAAAAAACATTCAAATTAATTTTAAAGTAAGATTATTTAAAGACCCATTGTTACAATTTTTCTTAAATTAAGTGCGATAAGCATTGATATTAACAAAAAGACGAAGATACGACACCCGCGTACCAAAAGTGGCCACACTAAGCTAGGTCCAACGGACCTAACTTTCGAGCTAATATTGCAGCAACTTGTTTACGAGCACGTCATTCATATACGTTATTGACATGTGCCAGTTTTCGAATTTGCGAAGTATGAACGTAACGTACTTTCCTTTTTTTGTGTGGCGGGTAAGCCGACTATCTCGTTTTAGTTTTTTTACATTACACATAAACGTAGTTGGGTTTTTTAACTTTTTTTGGCAGTAAATTGACTCGTCATAAGTGTTTGCCTGAAATTAATGCAAAGACTTTTTTATCGAATGCATATATCATATATATAATATAATATCTTACAATACGAAAGCATGCATTTAAAACCGATGTTTCCAATCACATAATATCAAGTTTACTAACTTAGGCAGTCTGTCAAGCCCTTGAAACATACATGCAGCTCGTTTCAGTTAGGGCAGATTATTCAACAGTTAGATCAAAGTTATCGGATGAACAAATAACAACTCGGCAGATTTCAAAATATTGAATTACGAAATCTAAATGTGGACCATCTATTTCATAAGATTTCATACTATGCACTAGTCATGGGTAGATTTTAAAATCTGCGGCGTTATTATAGGTTAAAAATAAAAGGTTAACCGGTTCACAGTCCACAGCCCACATATGGGCTGCGAACAATTAGCTTTTAATTGTTAAATATTTGTGGACAGTGAACCTGTTAATTTATCAGACCAATAGGTCTGATAAGTTTTTAATCCTCAAAATTGGTCCTTAGTCCAAATTTTTACTATAATAATTTATTCAATGATTGGATTTTAACTGTTTACGTGGACTTCTCCACGTAAACAGTTAAAATCAGGCTTAGAAATTATGGAAAGTGCGTAATTTCCAATACATAATATAATTCACAATTTCTAATCGAAACATTTGTTCAATTTTTTTTGTACATCCAATGGCTGTGTTATGGTCAGCACTAGCCAAGTTGACATAAGGACCGTGTAAAGACATAACTAATGTCAAAAGTTGTGGTAGTGTGAATCATTTTATTGACATGTGTGTGTAAAATATCCCTGTGTTGCTTATTTAGGTTTGTGTGCGATTGTGCCAACAAGACTCTTTTGTTATAGTAGAGGTAAGTTTCTTTGTGTGAGTGTTCCCCCTGCCCCCGCAAAAAGGGACAGACTTTTTTGCATTGACGGGTGGCCCAATCGCGAGTCCATTTCTATATTGTCTAAGGTAGTACCTAAGCTTGGGTTCGGTCCAGGGGTTTTTGCCGCCGGAGTCGGCCGGACTGACAAGGAAGGGGCGTGGCCACTGACGGCCACTGTCATCACGCTAATAGCATAGCTTAAATTATCAATATGGATACCTATCTGTAAGATTACAGGAAATAAGACATGCATTAAATATCGTTTAGTTTTTTTGTTAGCAAACGGATTTCACATTGTTTTTTAATAAAAAGACTAGCTGCCCCGACAGATGTCGTTCTGTCAATATAAATATAACTATATAACTATAAATAAAACAAATGCATTTGGCATTTGTTTTATTTATTAAAAACAAACAAATGCATTTGGCATTTGTTTTATTTATTTATTTGTCTATATTTATTTGTTTGTCCAGTTTGTCAGACAGACCAGAATAGGTGCATCATTGCCATTGAAGATAATCGATTCGAAATGCTTAACCAACCTTCTTTATTTTCTCCGTTTCAAAGTCTGTTGTCAACTAATGAACCGGCCGTAATAATTCACAATTGCTTTCAGACAATCTAGCCAGAATAACAATACCTACCCAGTTACCTATACCCTATAAAAAGGTAAGGATAAAATCCAGCTGCAAGAGGCGAGTTTACAACGAGCCCTTTTTCCAAGGGCCCTTGTACACTTGCGTAAGGCCCTCGGGTCGAGGGCCTCGAGAGGTTCAGAATATTGGATAGGTACTTTAGCCAGTATTTCTATGCGATTAATAAGCTGTTTTTCATGCTATTTTTATATTGTGTTTATAATTAGGTGGCTTGACTGTATCATTTGGCAGCGGACTATGATTAAGGATGTCAAGCTACGCGTGCATGGTTGGGTACAGAGATGGGTGACCGACATTTTGTGATGTAATTTCTGGGCAAATCCGTGCTTTGGAGGTCACCTCAATTAGCCGACTACTTAATGTGCTACGAAGCATAGAAGTCTCAGTCCACGTTTTAGAGCTTCCTGACTAAACCTGAAGAATGAGGATACATCCTCATTCCTACCCCTCTTCCTCTCATACCACGATTGCCAAGTGGATCTGTCGTATAGGTACTGTGGTGTTTGCACCCTGACAAGCCTTTCCTTACAATAAGCGACATGTGGGCGAAAAAAACAAACCAGCGAAACGCTTTTAGTCGTAAAACGGAAACAAATCTGACTTTCACATCTAAAAGATTGTGAGGCCTTGTAAGGAAAAGGTGAAGAGGTTTCCACCTTGTATACATATTAAACTGTTCAGGGTGTTTATCTATTGTATTTAGATGAAAAGTGTTTTATAGCGTTTTTCACTGTTCGGCATTTCGGAACGCATGACTTTATGGATAGGTATGCGCTAACGCTCTTTTCCTCGTCATTATTTCAACATTTAATTTTTTCAATATTATAGTTGCAATAGTTCAGGGAGCTTTTCTGAACTTGCCTTTATTTCTTAAGGAGACCATTACCTTTTTTTAAAATGGAACAAAACTGCAATCAGATATTTTGAAAATACGTAAGACACATGCTGACATCAAAACAACGCTATTTTTTTTCTACCGTAAAAAACCGTATTGGAATTCAAAAGGGAAACCGTGAAATTTAACAATTGCTTATAATTTCAATAGGAAAAGATGAAAATTAATTGAGTCAATTCAAGCAGGTGCCGCAAAATTAATTTATTTTGGTACATTAAAAGAAATCACCCTGTACATTGAAATAGGGACGAAACAGCCTGCGATTCCGTTTCAAACGTAAAGGCCTGTTCGCATCTCGGGGTGCAAGACATAAAACATACGATTGGAGTTTTACGGGAGAAGTTTACGAGGTCCGTGTGCACCGCGCCGTATATCACAAGTTACAATGGAATAATGCCGGCAAAATATCCGAACGGTGGAGCACGAACGACAGATAAGAAATAAAATTCGGATACTGTGGTATATGGAGTGGACTTGTTTTGAAGAATATCCGACTGTAAAGTTCTTGCTAATAGTAGTTGAAAACTACGGGACATTTTGTCATCATAATATCGCTATTCACAAAGAGTACGCGCTGCTAGGAGTTGTCGATATTGCATGTCAGGATTTATTCATAAGATAGATGCAAGCATGAGTGTGGATAAGCTTATCCCAGGGATTATTAGAGCTGCCATGCATGCCAGAGCGGGCAGTGTGATGGCTGCCAGACCAACTGAAATATCATCGTCATCATCATCAGCCTTTCCTAGCTGGCTGCTGGAGCTATGGTCTTTGGAAGAGGCCTTTGCCTCTCCATTGTCCCTGTGTATCTTCGTGAGTCAGAGACCACGGCCTTACCAATTATGAATGATGTTAACGGAACAGCATCATCTGTCTTTCGTAGTTTCTAATTAGGTTAATTCGGACTAAAAGCTAGTCTTGTATAGAGAATATACGAGTAGAAGTAACTTTAGAGACCAATAAGCCAAAAGTGGAAAAGCTATGTGTTTACTCAAATTATCAGGATCTGACTATCGTATATCCCACTGGTACAGTCGGCAAACAAGCCAAGTTGACGAAACGCGGCGCGACGCTTATTTGTGTTTTTCCTATAAACATTTCCCCGACTTCGCTCAGTTTAGCATCGGTTTGTGTTTTACGGAGCAATAACGGATTACGGGGCTAGCTGTACCACAGTATAAACAAACAGTAGAATATCTACATACAAACGTGCCACTCTCCGTTTGAATGTGTGCGTGCGCGTGGCGCGCAGTGTCGCGATTTCACGCACACGCTAGCGTAAAATAGGGATGCATAGGGAGGCGGCAGTACGGACGGGCTGTCCCGCGTGTCTGTGTGTGTGTGCACGCTAGGCTAATAACTCGGCGGGCGGCCTTAGATAACCTACTGTATGTTTATACTGTGGCTGTACTTCCACCTTTGTGAGCCTGCGATCTTTTACGAGCCTCGGGTGAAATTAAATTGCAAAAAAGTAAAAAGGTCCTGAACTACTCGGTCGTGAATGCAACGGTATAGCTTAATAATTTACAACACTCGTTTTGTTAATATACAGCCAATATTATCTCTTACAGCGATGTGATAAAGGTCTGTTTTTAGCTGATGTTACGTTTTATGTGCTACTGAAAAGACATTTTTATCTTTGTTGTCTTATTTAGTAAAAAGGCTTTGTAACCAAATTAGCCGTATACATGTCGATACAAACTTTTGATGAATCACCCTATGTTGAGCTTCATAAGTACGAGTATGCATTATTATTACCAACACGTGTTTCATGCAATTTTTCAAATATTTATTTTTTGTTTTAGGTAAGTCAACGTGATTTTAACAACTCCGTGATTACCACAGAGTTTCTGACTGGAGGATCATCAATGTAAAGTGCCAAAACCAGTAGTACCTACCTATTTAGTTAGGCTCTGAATCTATACTTATAAAATATTTTGTCCTATCACAACATCAACAACGAAACTTATACTTTAACAACCACTAGTCTAGTATCAAACTTGAATGGACTTGAATAGGATCAGAAAGGTTATGGCGGTTGGACAACTGTGCAACAAAAGCAATTACAAATACTACAATGTAGTGACAAGACTGCTTTTCTTAGATACCATTTTTTTTCGTGCGCAATTCTCAAGGATACCTTGCCACCCGGACGACGAGGTTGTGTCGGACTCCTACCGACTAAAACCCCACGGCACTCAACTGTGGCACTTCGGCAGCAAAGCTGGATCCACAACCGACCCCCAACAAAGGGGGGAGGCCACAAAAGCGTTTAGAGTACAGAACTTCCGCCATTTCGGTGGACGCCGTGCAACTAACCGATTGTGCTTCGCGGCCTCAGGCCGCTTGCAGGCCCCACTGGGCCCTCAACCCCACGTGTCACCCTTATCATCCTCAGCTGGTAGTTGGTAAGTCTACCACACTGCCACGCCTGAGCTCTCTTAGTTTCCCCCCCAAGCCATGACAAGGCGAGAACTCATGGCGAGGTTTCTTAAATATATCCACTTCACATTTGACCTGACCACACATAATTTATACGTTGGATAATGATCTAGAAAGTTCGCTTCCGATGGGAAGACTCCAAAAGATTATAATTTCCGCGTTTGGTTAACTTCAACCACGACCTGTTAAAATGCCGAGCGGTTCGGTACCTTCCTTTCCCGAGATCCAGGTTCTAACTACATAATCCCCCTTTTAAGGCGCGTGACGCGCCTGTTTATGTAAGGGATGAGGGATGCTTTTATCTACAAAAGCCAAATTCAAATTATCCCTAGGACCGAGAAGAGATTACGGTCCCGAGAAAACGTGAGGGATCTATACAAAACTATCTTGGACCTTTTATCAAAAATTAGATTTAGTTTTTTGACCTGATAGCTGCTGGCTAGGCTGGGAAGGATTGTAGTACTTATGTTGAGAGTGGAATGAATACTAAGCTTCTAATTTTAAACGCAACCAATAAAAAAGTAAATGCCATTCTCTATTTGATGTAGATATCTGATCGACTATTTTTGTGAGGATAAAAAGTTTCCCTTAAAACTTTTTTTTTTCAAAACCAAACATTGGTCCTTCGAGCCGGATTCTTTAAATTTCAAGGGATAGTTAGAACCACACTTAAAAACGATAATGAATAGAGTTTTTGAGATTTTTATCGATTGTGATATTATGTAGGATTCGCAAGAATTGTGGCTGAGTCCGAGTACGAACCTCAGTGTTCAGCAACAATAAGTGAATATACGGAAACTCGCAAATGATTACCAACCCAACTATCGATCATTCTGTAAATAACCTAGAGAACCTCTTTGGGGCGGAATGCAGCTATTATCGTGCAGAGAAGTTGTCTATAAGTTGGCGTTAGTTGGAGTTCCGATTGCGGTGATTAGGGATGCACGTGTACCGGTTTGTGTTATCGATATTCGGAATAAGGCTTTCATTGGGAAAGTTAATGCAATTCGGATTCTGATCATTGTGTAGAACTTGCGGATTCTTGTCTGAAGTTAGGCTTACTGTAGAGCTATTCTGTTAACTTGATTTTAAATCATCTGTCAGAAAACTCACTAATAAAGTCATATTATTTGCTTTAGTTTTTTAGAAAGCTGTCTAACAACATCTTCTTCTGCGTTACGACACTCAACTTGAGATTTGTGAGTTTCAAATACTTAGCAGATATAAAAAGAATAGCGTAGGAAAATCGCTGAGTAGTAAATCGTTTTAATTTTTACATTTGAAAGGGTCTGCCCTGCATGGGCGGTATTTCTTAGTCAAAAGTTGTCAAATAATTGTTGAATACACATAAGTACAATACAATAACAGCTAAATAACTAAAATTATTACAAATAGTTACTCTGAAATGGCATCAGTAACATCGCTCGATATACACATATTTTATTAAATGGTTCAAAATATCGTTAAAAGTAAAATGCCAAAAAATAAACAATAGCAAAGTGACAGTTTGAAATGAAGAAGACAAGATTTTAAATTGCATTTTCTCAAAGCCCAGGCCTTGGCTGACCTTTAGCTTGAACTCCTAACTTCTTGAACACCTTACAACCCAACGGCTCCGAATACAGTTAATCCGACTCGACCCTCAAAATAACTCAGCACGAAGCCAATCCCCGTTGAGTTCCTTGTGCAACATCTTCGGGAGCCATTCGTTCTTCCACTGCATAAATGATTGTTGAATTTTAACGTTAGGAAAACGATACGATATCTTTCAACAAGAGAGCCCTGTGTGTGGCCCATCTTCTGTTCTATGTTTACCGTTGAAGAAGATACAGCCCTCATACTTCCCACTGCTGGGCACAGGCCTCATTACGCAGCTCCGTGAATAACCACTTAAAACTGCACGTTTAGAAAACATCGGCAGAATTAGTACCCTTCGACAATAGAGAGTGCAGGTTAGATAAAAAACAACGCATTCCGGTCTGATCCCCCTTCTGGTTTTTACTTATAATCACGAGAAATGGATCAAAATAAGGGGTCTCAGTCCGGAATAAAAATTAACCACTAGCCTTACTAGCAACATCGTAAGTTATTTTCATTGTTAGCTATGTTGTGGCTGAACAACCGTTCTTCTCTTCTATTTTTAATTAATTTTAAAGGTATTAAGCTAGCTGTAAAAATATTATATTATGGCTCATGATGCCCAAAAACGTAACATTAATTTGGCAAATCGGGTTTACGGTCGCAAGAAGCTTTTAAAAAGGTTTTTAGGACAAGTCAAACAAGTAATGAAAGTGATTCTTTAAAATGCTCTTTAACAGATTATTTTGTAAAACGTTTTTTTCACGGCATTTGCGTAAGGCAACTGGCGGAGACGAAGACAAACAAATAAATAGTGATCATTTTTATAACAAAGTTGGTTAAGTTTTGGAAACTACTTACTTAAATCAGAAACGTGGAACGCTCTTCCAGCGCATGTGATTCCTTCTTCCCACAATCCCGGGTTTTTTAAGCGGGGCGTGAAAAAGGCATTTATGCAGGCCTTCAAAATGCGATTGACCAGCAAAGTAGTTCTCAATTACTGTGCTTGTCAACCCCATATCTGGACCTCACGGCTGCTTCCCATCAGGTGAAGTGAGTTCATCATGAAAACCACTATATAAAAAAACACTTCTGTCCTGCGATGTTAAAAATTCAATTTTCAATTATTTCGTTTTGTTTATGTGGTTGCGGTTTATTTGTTTAATTTTAAATCATCTGAATATATGGGTCAGGTGATTTATTTTCATCACTGCGTATGTATGTGGTATGTAGTCGCATATTTATTATCTTGGCGTAGTTGCCTTTGTAGGCAATTTGTGAAATAATTTTAATTTATTTTCTTCTTAAGCTTTTAATTTCAGAACAAAATAAAGAACTTACTCGGAAAATTCGTAAGTACAAATAATGTACTATCATAACATAAACATTGAAATTAAATTTAACTAAAAATCCGAATAGAATAGCGCAAAGGACGTGAAAGAATCAAGCGAAGCGAGCGGAGCGATGCACAACAAGCGTGTGTACGTGACCGGAGCGATTTTCATTAAATAGCCGCGGGCGCCGGCGCGCGGCGTGCATTATTATGCTAATGCGGCGACTGCGTGCCGCCGGCTCTCAGATTTGATCCGTGGCCTCGGGCACAGCGAGGTACTAAAGCTTGAAACCAAAGCTGAGCGGAGTTGAGATGAGTGGAGCTGTGCTTTTAACAACTTAGTGGCGTTGAAGTGCGACTTCTAATGTCGTCGTGTGCGCGATTGTTTGTATAAATAGGCATGATGACTGTAATTTTTTTTTGTTTATTATCGAAAGACCTTACATTTATGTAAACAATCCTCAAAGAATCACTTCATCTGGATCAATACCACCGGAGATATCACAATTTGAAATGCACATTTTTGGACTTGCCCAAAAACGCTCCATACAAAAGTGACAGCGACAGTGACGTCACTCTCGCTGTTTTTGTAAGGAGCGCGTAATAACTTTGTTCGACAGCTATATTAAATATTGCGTTTATGATAATGGTCTCCTAACATAATTCCTTCATAATAGTTTGGGTTACAAAAAAGTGATATTGTTTTACAAAAATTTAACACATATGAAATGGACTTGCCCACCCAAGTTTGCAGGCCTATTGTAGCCTCATTTTGAAACGAATTTCGATTGTGGTTTTACAATAACATTTGAAATCAATTATTATTTTTGGGGAACATAAAAAAACATGCAAAATCACTCATAGTCATCTACCCTATTGGTTCTGACATCCCCGGTCCCGACCTTCTCAGTTTTTGGGGTCTCAGCCAGGAATGTATGCAATACTTGTTAGGACCAGCGGTCACTTGAACAGATTAGGAGTGAGACATTAGGACAATTTGTGAATCATTTTTTATTAATTTCGCCATTTCACAATTACAGCGGGCCGCGATCCATGCATCAATAAACTTAGCCTTAAGTCCGCAAGTTAAGGTGACACTGTTGAGGGCAATTAACGTTTATGAGGACAAAACTGCAGATTCTAGTAGTGAGATAGTTTTGCCTATATGATAGCTTTTCAGACCAAGTCTTTTTATTCTGGGATTTAAGTAAGTAAATATTCTTTATTGCACACTAAAACAACAACAATATTACAGGACAGTAGCTGAAGTAAACACGTGTACAACTTGGGCGGTTTTATCGCGCGATAAAAGCGCGAATCACCCGCAAAAAGCGATCTCTTCCAAACAACCCAAAGGGAGATTTAGGTACATCTCCAAAATAAAGTTTCTTGCCACCGAATCACCCGCTATCATTGAAACCCCGGCCTCTCAGTAACTTTAGAGCCCAGTTTATGAAAATCCAAGCTCCGGGGTTGCTTCACTGAATTTACCTTGGTCTTTCACTCTTTGTTTTTCGTACTCGCATTTTAAAATTTTCAACTTATATTTTTATGGCATTCGCTTTGCCTAGGTGGATCTAGTTTTCAGGAGACTTTGCAAGAGAGATTGTCAGATTTAGCGGAGGCGATTCCGGTACTAGCTTTCAACCAACATTGTATAACTTTTTGTCGGCATCATAAAACTCATATGTAAATGTCACCGGAAAATAACAAAAACCGTCAATTTATAAATTTCCTAGGAAATTTATCAACTTTCGTAGGATTCTAAACGAGAGATAAATTGTATTATTTTACGCCCACATTTCCGGAAATTTATAAATTTGCGACGACTCGTGGAAAATTTATCAATTTACGAATATTTATTCGTAAGATTCTAAACGGTTCGACTAATCACAGAAGAGCTTTTAATTTTACGCTTTTATAAATTACGGAAAATAACACACTGCTCTCTGATTGGTCAATGTTGACAGTAGCAATGCTTGTGTTCGTAGTTTATGGTACAATCAGACTTGCCAAACTGTACATTTATCAGTTTCGAATACGTAGGTATTCTGACTGACTGGACTTTTACTTTAAAACTGGGTAGGTTTAACGGGTTACTTTTTACAATTAATAGGCTGATAACCCCCCTACTTAATCAAAGTAAGACAGCAGAAATCGTGTCTTACGATATCAAAAAGTAAATAAAAAAATGAAATACACTTATAAAATATAACATACAAAACATGGCATATTTATTTATTTATTATCATCTCGATCATATCCCAAATGGGGTAATCAGAGTCACACAGAGTTCCCGTGACGGTGAACGAACGGAACATACAGAAGCCCACATATCACCGAGAGAATTTGAACCAATCGTGGTAAGAAGCGAGCATACCGCCGTTATCTGGGTTGCTTAGATTTTTTATCGGTGTTTCTCATCGCCGGAGAGTTAGCCGCAAATTATACAATGAACACGAAGATGAATTGTTGTTACAAAATAAAACATTAAAACCAACATTCTACCAAAATTAAATGGCAGAGGAGAGGAATGACACGTGACTTATTCGACCAATCAGAGCGCACATGGCGCTTGGTTACTGCCCACTTATTATTTTACGGATGCGTTCCGCAAGTTTATCAATTTCCGGAAATGAGGGCGTAAAATAAAACAATTTATCTCTCGTTTAGAATCCTACGAAAGTTTATAAATTTCCTAGGAAATTTATAAATTTACGGTTCTTGTTATTTTCCGGTGACATAAACATTACATACGCTCACGATTTCATCTCAAACGGAGCTGTCAGGGGCACAATTTTGCTGCCGTAATGGTCAGCGAAACATGCAGACGCCTACACTTTTGCCAGGATAATTAAACAGGGCTTAATAGGGCATAACGGCCTACGCCAGCCTAACGCCGTTATCCTAATACAGTTATCCGCAATTTATGAAATGAAAACTATTTAATGAGTTAAAGTGTTTTACCACTGGCCCACTACGCTCTCGTTCTGTATCTGTATAGATTTCCAATTTCTATGCAACCGTATGTTTTGTGTGTGGATTTCTATGTTACGTGTTAAAATGCGATTATTTAATCACAAAAAGGTGTTCAGACGGGCAGCGCGGGCAGCTAATGGACATCGTACAAACACCAGCTAATGCTGTTCGCTAATGGACGCTTTATAACGGACACTTAAAACGACAAGTGGAAAATGTTGGTTGGAAGTACAGGAGCTTCCAACCAACATTGTATCACTTTTTGTCGGCATCACAATACTTTTATGTAAACATTACATACGCTTACGATTTTATCTCAAACGGGGCAGTCAGAGGCACGATGTTGTTGCCGTCATAGTCAGCGGAACATTCAGAACCACCCACCTACCACACTTTGCCGAGCTAATTTGAACACACCTTAATGTGGCCTAACGCCGTACGCCGGCTTAACGCCGTTATTCTGATTACTCGAATTTTTATCGGTGTAAAATTGTGACATCAAAACTATGTAACGAGTTAAAGTGTTTAACCACTGGCCCACTACGCTCTCGTTCTGTGTCTGTATGGATTTTTTGTGGTGTGTTACGTGTTAAAATGTGATTATTTAATCACAAAAAGGTGTTCAGACGGGCAGCTAATGAACATCGTACAAACACCAGCTAATGCTGCTCGCTAATGGACGCTTTAGAACGGACACTTAAACGACAAGTGGAAAAAGGAAGTGCCGACTAAATGTACCAGGGCTGGAGAGGATAACGGGAGATTTCGATTTTTAAAGCGACTGTTTTTTATCCTCTTTGGGATTACGTAACATCTCACACGTCTTTTGTTTTTGTTTTTATTTTATCTAGTAGTAAATATCTTGAGAGTTTGTACTATCGGCCTCAGAGATTGATGGACATTATTTAAATATTTCTAAAAACACAAATGTTTGTCACGTTGGGTTGGAACCCACGATTTTCACTGACACACTGCCATTTCAATTTAATGCCAAATGCAAGGAAGCCAACTTTTTAAATCAACGTCCATGAAGGTGACTGAGATATCAGCGCCCCGTTCATATTTAAGTTTTATGTCTGTACTGTACTGCTAAAGCGATCAAGATTTTGGTCAACCAACGTGGTCACTGAAATGAGTCACAAAGTCACTGCCACGTTGCGCTATCTCTTAAATTCTAACATTTACTTCCCATTCCAACCAATATTTTTCGTATTCAAACTACTCTTTCATATAATCGATCATGTCGATGTGCGTTATCCAGATTTAAATCAAGACCTACTCAATAAGTTGGATCGTCTCCTTAATAACTGTATTCGATTCATCTTCGATTTACTTAAAGTCCATATTTCTTCCTATCGCTTTAGGCTTCAATGGCTGCTTATTCCCTCACGTCGTAGTGTCCGTATCCACACTTATCCTGTTATCATAAATCTAGATTTAACTATCTCAGTTCTGACAAGCAGGGCATAGCGTTTTTGTCACTAATCAATCTCTCAGCTTCACCCAATGGTATTATTATAAAAAAAGGGTAGATAGGTTACTTATGCTTAAATGCACCTAAGCAAAGCATTGACAGTGTTGTTATAGTAAATAATAATACTATCTTGTTCACACGGTCATAGATACGTGCGCCAGGGGTCAATTTTCGACTTTTCATCAGGACTGACATGATAACCTATCTAGTATATCTACCCCTTTTTTATTATAATATCACTGTATTCACAAAAGTAGTATTCGGATACCAACAAACGTTAATTCCCTAGATTTTTCCTTAATCAGAGAGCTTTATAACTTAATTCAATTCAAAAATTAGTATATCAGTATTACTACATATCGTTACAGCTTACTATATGTGTGTATATGAACCCTAAGTCTCATTCGCGGCCGGCTCTTTACGGATCAAAGCGCGTACATCTATCGAGGGAGAGCGGCGCGAACGCTCCCGTCGGAGACATTGGCGCGGGTATCGACTGAACCTGAAGAGATGTTGGGCAGCTCCGTAACCGTAACCGAAACAATCGGATATCCGGAAAAAATATCCGTCATCGAATCCGAAATTACAGTTTCGAATAATATCGGATAGGGGCGGATTTTACATAGCGATAATAATTACTCAGCAAGTGGTGACATAAATAAAAGCATTTTAATAGCTTATTCGGAAAGTCCTCGAGAGGAGACCATTCGAGGCCGAGCGCAGCTTGAGACGCCGATCCGCAAGGTGGACGGATGGCCTCACTAAGATCGCTGGGTTTCGGTGGATGCAGGCCGCCTACAACCGGCCGCTCTGGAAATCTATGGGGGAGGCCTATGTTCAGCAGTGGACGTCGTATGGCTGCTGATGATGACGATGAACAGCTTATTCTTATTTTTACTTTCCCTTAAAAATATATGTTACCGTAATCCAAATAATCCGAAACTAGCGAATAATCCAAAATTTCGTATCCGTATCCAGTGCAGTAATCATAAGTATATCCGTATCCGTAATTGCATAGCCAAAACATCCCTGGTACACACGTATACACACGTACATGTTACGTTTGTATGTGTGTGTAGGCTAATCTGCGGGACGAGGATTACTCTATCTTATTCGTGTTTTGTAAGCGTGAAATAGAATTTATTGGCTCGAAGGATCAGTAGGGAGTGATGCTGCCGAGTCTTGGGTTCGACACCACGACTTGTGATATGAACGTTAGTGTCTGGAAACACAGGAACTGTACAGGAAATAAATTATTAAAGTGTGTATCTTTCTCAGACACGCATAGAGAGAAGTTTTAGGAATCGAGTAGATATGAATAAAACTGCCAGAGATGATATATTTATTTTACACTTTTGTAGGCGATTGTATCTGGCTATTAGCGGAGTGGTCATGGTTCAAGGTTAGACTGCAACAGCAGAAGGGATAGAAGGTATTTTAACATGTTTCTAATCAAAGTGTTGGCAACAACTGGAAAAAGCATATCGCAAGTGTCATCCTCTGACATAGATAGTTAAATTCTGCTTAATCTGGGATCAGCCCATCTGATAAAACATAGAAATTGAAAATTGACACATTATTATTACAATAAAGAAATATTTTTTTCAATTTTCGCATTGAATTGTGAACTAGAACAATATTCAAATGCGAATCAGAAATACAAGTTGCTTCTTGAACCGGAAAACCGGCAACGTCGAAATTACGGGCGTAATCGATTGCGCAAATTCCACCGCAACCCGGAATATAAATTACACTAGTGATGCCCTCCCCCTCCCCCCACTTCCACGAAACACAAATAAAAGTCCAGAAAGCGCCGTGCTCCGTCTGTTCTTCAAAGAAATCCAATATTTCCGATGGCGGGGAACTTTGCGTTTAATGTCATTTTAATTTGCATTTCCGAAAGCGCTGCGGGAATAGTTAAGCGCTAGTACAGGGTGTCCGTAAAAAGTGGTTCCTAAAATAACCTACGCTCATGAGCTTATTCCATTTATGATGGTCGAAAGCATGATTCTCTTGCTGTCTCGGTGTACGGAAAACTCGGAATATGTCATAAGTAAATGATAACTTAAAGGGGGTAAAGGATAAGCCGTCATCCGGTTTGCTGAAGTTTTATATCGGATTTTTCCGTATTTTACATACATTTGCGCTAAAGACATTTGCCCACAATGAGACACTTGCACCTATGGACATTTGTGCGAAGACCATTCTCGTGGTCAAATCATGCAACCCCCCAAGAACTTATTAGTTAAGAGTTGGTAGCCAAGAGCAAAACGCCAAAAATTACATTGCCTGCAATGACACGCAGATCAGCGACAAGTCAGGGGGCGAATGGCTTTATTTACCTAGCTTCGCTTAATGAGGCGATTCTATTGGTTCTTGACAAACACATCCCTCTAAACGCATCCTCGCTCACCTGTGGTGGAAACGCAGCCTTAGTGACATTTAGATTCTTAGCAACACAATAAAAGTATTTGACATGTAGCAAAGCTTTGGCGTGCTGCACATGGATAGCCTGGCTACAGCTCTCGAGTATAACATCACTTAAGGCTTAACTTATCTATCGAAGTTTTTATTCGGACGTCCTGTAGAGTTATCCAACACTCAAAAATTTACAGTTTACTGCGAGAAAATCACGCTAAGCAGTATTAGATTACTTTTTGATTGGTGCTGCGGTAGTTTTATTTATTTAGTTAACCCTGCCGACGCCGGTGCGAATTACACCAAATTGATTTCTGTGTATTTTATGGACTTGAAAACTTTTCCGACGGAGATATCGTGAATTACTCGAACTTTGCCCCCAATTTTAAGGGATCTTACTTATAAATTGTAAATACGGAAGTTTAGATGCTTATTTATAAAGTTTGTTCCTGAATAACGTTGTAAATTGTAAATGGCAAATAGATTTTGATCTTGCTTATACTACAATGTATAAGAACAGTAAATTACTAATTAAAATGTAAAAACATCTTTTGTTTAGATAATCGACCTAGCTGATATCATTTTCATAGGTTTTAACGTTTTTCAGGGCACAGCTTCTGTTTATTTATTTATTCGGACAACCAAGAAGGTACCTAGTAACCTAGAGGTACAAGAAAAAAAACAATGCAATGCAATGTGGACTACAGAGTTCTCAAACATTCGTATGCTTCGAAGTTTGATTGTATTGCACTGGCTGTGCCTATGAAAAAAAAAGGCTTGAATATAATATCAATTTGTCGTTTCTGCACGAAATTTACTCACCTAGTGCTATGTGTTTTATACATTCAGACAAAGATGGGCGTTCTTTATGTACGGACCTATTTTTTTCCGCCCCCGGCGATCATCAATCTCCTTATACAAATGTGGCTTTTTCGGTCTCCACTCGCTCTACATATACGTCGATACTTGTATCCGTAAGCGATCTCTCTTCACCGTTTAACTGACGGATTACAATCGTAGAATATTTAGTTTGGCTCAAACAAAATGCTTGTTTTAGACACAAATTATAATCCGTTCGCGTTATGAATGCAGTAATTTCATACTTGTCCTTTGACCTAGCACGTTCTCTAACCAGTCAAATTATTCCTAATTAAAAAGTCTAGTCCATCCACAGTAACCAGTTGAACGCATACTTTCGAACGCAAAGGTTGTAGATCTGAGTTTTTTTTGTATGCAACAAAATGAAATTAAAAATCACTGGTGTTTTACATTCAAAATGTTCACAATAGGCATGATGACTGTATTTTTTTTTTGTTTATTATCGAAAGACCTTACATTTATGTAAACAATCCTCAAAGAATCACTTCATCTGGATCAATACCACCAGAGATATCACAATTTGAAATGCACATTTTTTGGACTTGCCCAAAAACGCTCCATACAAAAGCGACAGTGACGTCACTATCGCTGTCACTTTTGTATGGAGCGTTTTTGGGCAAGTCCAAAAATGTGCATTTCAAATTGTGATATCTCTGGTGGTATTGATCCAGATGAAGTGATTCTTTGAGGATTGTTTACATAAATGTAAGGTCTTTCGATAATAAACAAAAAAAAAATACAGTCATCATGCCTATTAATGTCATCGTTTTTTTTTAAAGTGAAGTTTATAGGCTGTAATGTAATGCGTTGTAACCGCTCTTATACATATAATAATTATGTTTGTATTCGCTCCACCATTAGTAAATTAATAAAGCTGATCAAGGAACCTGCGTAATTAGCGGGTTGGGTGACCTCAGGTGTGGGCAGGGCTAATGAGCTTATTGGGTGTGGGCGATCCATACCCGAGTATTTTAGGGTTATCTGTGGAATTACGATCAGTAAGATTCAATGTTGTAGCATTTAAAACATCTTTTTTTTTGTTATCAGTCACACATGTAAACACACAAAAATAAAGTAAAACTATAACATAAAACATATTTAGTCGTTATTGATTACGCATTTTAAACAAAGTACAGGTAATATAGGTAATTTAGAGTATGATTTTATCAAGTGTGTGTGGTAGGTAAAATCCTTAACTATGAGGAATATGGGACTCAAATGAGTCTCTTCTAGGCCTATTTAGACAAAGACTAAAACTAGGTACTCTCAGATTAAATTACTTCCTTCTTTGAAACACAATCTTTGTTGTTACAATAATCAAAATATAGTTGTAAAAAAGGACAAAAAAGGTACCACCAGACACCTTTTCGTTTCGCATTTCCTTTCATGCTAATTATGTTATTAATATAAATAATGCGGAAACAAGAGTGTGCAATTACAGTGGCCTCAGGTGTGGGGCAGTGGGTGTAATGTGCCCGTAAATTGAGAGGGGGCTTAGGAGACCCGCCCGCGACGTTTGAAGGTTAGGTCGAGTGTGTGGCAGTTCCGGTGCGTGAGACCGCTCGCTATTTATTTAATTACAAATTAACTAAAATATGAAAAATTGCAACGGTTTCGATTTTTTTGGTATTCGTTCGATCCTTTGAATATATGTTTTTGTTGCTACTTTTAAAGTATGAGGTCCGCTGCTGAACATAGGCCTCTCCATAGATATCCAGAGCGGACGGTAAGGCCTGTAGCCACCGAAAGCCTGCTACCGTTATCATCACCTTGCGGTGATGACCCGTATTTTTCAAGCAAAACTTTTGCTGGAAAGGCCAAAGCCAGAACTAAGTTATGATGACTAAAATAATTTGATAAATATTTTTGTTCGAATAAATATCCCGTACATCTGTAAAAACGCCGTCACGATTTCCAAGCTCAACACTGCTCAAAATTTACACATTTAACTGAAAAATCCGAACCACTATCATGTGTTGATCTCTCGTACATCAATTCGAGTAAGTTATGAGGGTATAGTGATGTTCAGCTACGTTCTTTTCAATTCTACGTTCTTTCCTCGTCAAACTTCCAGTTTATATTTATTTAAGTAAGTAGGTATTTTTTTAAATTACACAGAAGTAGGTTTTTAAACTTTGTTGTTGCATTTTTCACTATATAAACACTAAAAACCGGGTTTTCTGCAACATTTAAACTACGGTAAAAACGACTATTTTACCGACCACGGCACATGCAATTGTCGCCGAAACGTCGGGCAAATACAGGTAAAATAGTCGTTTTACCGTAGTTTAAATGTTGCAGAAAACCCGATTTTTAGTGTTTATACACAGAAGTAGGTAGAGATCGTCTAAGCTGAAATGATGCGTCCCTCTACTGCATCTGCGCAAACAAGAGTGCTGGCTTATATGCGAAGACGCAGTGGAGGGGCGAGTCATTCAGGCTTAGACGATCTTTACATTATTGTTCCTAACTTATACGATATATTTTCTGTACACCAACTAGCTAAAGTCCGGTACTTTAGCTAGTTGATGTACAGAAAATATATCCTCCTCTTGCGGACACAGTTTTCTCGATACTTGAGTTACAATTTCCAAGCTCAAACACTAACCGAGATAGTTAAACAAATGTAATGTATCACCGGCGTCCGGTTGCGGCTTCTCTTTGTCTACGGGGATGTGTCTGCGACTTTCCCGGGGCACATTACTTACACGCTGACAAGCAAGCGCCCAGGAAGCACTTTATTACGCCGAATATGATGGGCTAAGCTATGATATTATAGCACAAATACGTAGAAAGTTTTTTTTTCCTAACCTACATTATCCCACTGTTAGGCAAAGGTCTCTCCCAATCCTTTCCAAACCTTTCGATCCCGTGCCAGGCTCTGCCAATCTTTCTCATGATGTCTCAAATCATCACTCCAACGTTTTCTGAGCCTTCTCCTGAAAGGTTACTTGTGCTAAAAAAGAGGCATCCGAAAACAGAACTTTCGACCACCTGAGTAAAGCATTGACAGTTTGAGACAACACTGCGCAACATGTATTTGTCTCGTTTACGCTCTAGTAAATAATCATGCTATCTTGTACACACGGTCAAATTATAGGTACGTGCGCCAGGGGACAATTTTTGACTTCGCGTCAGTACTGACATAACCTATCTACTTCTTTTTATTGTAATACTAGCTTTTGCCCGCGACTTCGTCCGCGTGGACCACTGTTTGTAATTCTTATTTTTCTTGCCGTAAAAACCATCCTTGAACTTCAACAAACATTTTAAAAAAAGATTTGGCCAAATTGGTCCAGGCGTTGTTGAGTTATGCGCTTACCAACACATTTTGCGATTCATTTTTATATTATAGATCATTGATGGCCAGGGGGTTTGAAATCTTTTTGTAGCATTAGTTTTTTGTCTATATCAAAGACTAACAGTTTTTTTTACATCTGTGGCATAGATGTGGGCCATCATGCGTATTGTCTGACGGTTAGCTGGTACAGTCAACGACAATAGTGCCTATGGACTATTGTCCCATTAACGTTGCTTCCCTTGAACTTTTGAAGGATTTGTCGGATTATCCAAAGTGCTAAAGTGATTAGGCATTATTGGCGCTGACTTTGCAAACCATGTTGAGTGCAATACCTTAGTAATCGCTATTTTATAGATCTTTTAAATATTACTCCAGTTATTACAAGATCCACAATAGAGATCTTAAACTACAATTTTTCAGTTTTTAAAAATTTTTGTAACACCTTTGAATATAGAAACTGATAATGATATTAATAGAAGAAAACACTTACTCTTGCGAGTGCCTGTCACAAAGTGTATACTGTCCGGAACAAAAGTGATTCATCGTGTTTGGCTTTGCTCAACTAGAAACTTTATGTCTACAAGACGAAAATCATAGTGTTACTTAGACATACGCTCTCGGCCAATGATATTGTAATAAAAAACACGTATAAATAGGTTACTTGTGCTAAAAAAGTGGCACCCGAAATCAGAACTTCGAACACCTGAGCAAAGCATTGACAGTTTGAGAAGACACTGCGCAACATGTATCTGTCTCGTTTACGCTCTAGTAAATAATCATACTATCTTATACACACGGTCAAATTATAGGTAGGGGACAATTTTTGACTTCGCATCAGTACTGACTTAACGTATCTAAAACAAAATATCGTTGCTCACGACTACATGCCAAGCGGGGTAGTCAGAGGCATACTGATTGTTGCCATCAAAATAAAGGGAACATTCAGAAGCCCACATTCCACTGAGCGAGTTTGAACCCAACGTGGCATAAGGTGAGTCTACCGCCGTTATCTGGGGTTGCTTGTGTTTTATACCGGAGTTTTCATCACTGAATAGTTGCATCAATATTGCGGCCGGACTGGAACTTGGAACCGCCCAGTTTTCTCGCCAGAGTATTCAACCACTGAGCTACGACTCTCTCAACGATTGTGACGGCGAGACCTCTTAATAATTTTGTACCCAATGTTCATCTTAGTAGATGGATTATTTTTCACTGTATAAATTGGTATTACTTTCAACGTCACTGGTTATTTCAGCATAATCAAATCTCGTCACGTCTGCCTGCCACTTTAATCCCATCTTCTTTCGTGCATTTTTAATCCCTTAGCGTTCTCGAACCTCTCAAAGGTAAAGGTCGTAGCTCACTAGGCAAGCACAGTAACTCCACGGCTCCGACCCAGCAATTATCTTGCCGTTCAAATTCGAACCTTAAGTTGTGAGAGGTACGATATGTTTTTCAATAATGTACCACTCAACTCGCAGCTCGTGTCCTTACAGCATCGCGGCAGTAAACAGAGAACAGTAAAATATCTACATACAAACGTCACGATTTCACGCACACGCTATCATAAAATATTGGGGAATAAGGTGGCGGCAGTACGTACGGGCTGTGCCGCGTGTCTGTGAGCACGCTAGGCTAATAACTCGGCGGGCGGCCTTAGATAACCTACTGTTATGTTTACTGTGGTCGCGGCGAGCGCGTTGACAGGTCGCCGTTGGCGTTCTCATATTATTATTGCAAAATATATCGAACCACTCACAGCTCAAAGTTCGAATGACAAAATAATTCCTGGGTCGGAACCGTGCAGTTTCCGTACTTGCCTAGTGTGCTACGAGCTTAAGACTTTATAAAAACGCTCTCAGTGTTCCTTCGATCCGAGGATCAATACACTTGGGTTCCGTACGTTTTGATTGATGCTCGCCGGACCGGGTCCATTTACATATTAGCGTGCGCTGGACCCTAATCTTATAAATGATATGCTCAGGCGGTTTTGTGGCAGCTTATTTTTGCAATTCGGTTTTGGACTTCTATTTGACTAATGTATAATCGATTTTGCTCAAAAAGCATAAGAAAACTTTCACAAAATGATCAGAAAGGGAATGAATAAAAATGCAATGAACAAAAATCAAATGTTTATACTGTTTTTTCTCTGGTATTTCTTTCTACATAGTTTAACGAAATACAGCATTATGAATTCTAAATTACTCATTGAAATGTGACGGTTCTTAAGAATATTTTTTTATGAGAACTAATAAATTAATAATGTTATCTCGTTTTAATTGAACTTCTGTTGTGTTAAAAACTTAAGTGAAAAAAAAACTGTCAGCGAAATGTGGGCTTCTGAATGTCCCGTTCACCATGACGGCAACAATCGGTGTGCCTCTGACTAACCCATTAGGTATATTGTCGTGAGGGTATTATATGAGAAACCAAAAACTTTTTCAATATCTTTTTGACAGAAGAACTTGTAAATGTTAACTCCTGCAACAACTTTACTTAAGTACTTCCATTACAATAAGTAACGTATTGTCTCTCGGAGATCTCAAACAGCGATTCCCGAGTGAACAACAAACATAAAGGCATGAACAACTGTAATTTCATAAGTAACGCTCTTATCGGCAAAGAAATTACGAATACATGAGTCCTCACACATATCTTATACAAACCAAACGGCATATTTCTCAATAATAGAGCCGTAAAACAAAGATGGGGTAGATCTGGTGTAGGGCTGTCACTTACATGCGTAAACCCTCATTTGCGTATCTGAAATCATCAGCTAACCTTAAGAAGAGTCTATGTAGAAAGCGTCAAATGAATGAATCTACATGACAGTAAACGTCCCTGCGCACGGACCCTACGCCGCACTCACAAAACGCCGCCAACAGCATAACACCTATATGGAATCGCAGTACACGGTGGACGCTGGTGGTCCCCACACGCTACAAATAAACGCTGCGATACGCCACCCGCGTGATTCTTTATGCTTAAGGTACTGCAACCGCAATTGACCACAAGCTACAAGTGGCTGTCGCTCGCTTCAGCTTGCTGGGCTACGCGCCGTTCCTGTCACATGGCATCCGCAGAATACCAGTGGTCGTGACGAGCTCTGCCATCACTATTCAGTCATTCATCATATTAGTTATTATTTGTTTTTCCTTTTTGTTTTTATTGTATTTTTTTGTTTTTGTTAATTAAATTTGGTTTTGACGCTAAATTTAATTTTGACTTGTCGCTGATCTGGCGGCTTCTAATGCCATCCTCCACAATTTTGGTGCTTTGTCGTCGGTTGGCCCGTGCTGCTCATGGCTAGCTAAGCGAGCTTTAGCATGTGATAAACTATCAAACAATGCATCCTGCAACAATGATGTGCTCATAGTATGAGTCATACTACAACCATACTACCATGGATAGTTTGAGATGTGTGCACTGCCTACTGACGATGCTTACTTTCAGATATTACCAAACTTCTTTTAGGCTTAACTAATGGCAACTTGTGCTGTCAGCTTAACGTGACTTGAAAACTACCGGTATGCCCGAAGAATACAAAGAAAATTTCGGCGGGAGTTACCCATTTTCGATTTTGTCTTAATTCGGAACGCACCCATAGTTACCCTAATGACAGCAGCTCTCTCTCTTTGTCATCAACTGTCATGCCATACCACGTGATGCCGCGTACATTTTCATATTTTACTTGATATTTTCAACAATTTACACAATATCTTTATGAATTGTAGCCTATGTGTTATTCAGATGTATAAGCAACATTATTGTAAAGTTTCATTAAAATCCATTCAGTAGTTTTTACGTGAAAGAGCAATACGGCACATACAGACATACAAACTTTCGTCTTTATAATATTAGTAGGATCTTTGTATCGTTGTCTGCCAACCCTAAACCCGGGTCCGTACCGAGTTATCGATAAAACCAAACTGATTTATTATTATGATCGACATAAAACTGCCTGGGCTATGTATTCTTATTTATCCAACGACGTCCCTGTCTCTCAAGAGACTGGAGACTTTGTATCTATCGTATATCGAATGTCGATATTGTGGTGTCGCCTCAATATTGGAACTCCTTTGGTTATAATAGTTACTGAAAGCGTAACTACCTGATGTAAATTGTGACTAGCTGTTCAGCCCATTGGGTTGAGATTTTGCTTATAAGGCCGAAGGTTGTTAGTTCGATCCCCATTGGGAATCAACTGTCAGTTATATTTGTTCTGTGTCTGAAGTCTCTACCTATAAAATTAATGAACCTCTTACTTTCTCTGTCTGACCGTATGGTTGAGAGAGAATGCCTCTAGGCATTAAGTCTGCCAAATGTACTTTTGTGCTTTTATAAAGAATAAAAAAATAATAGTTTATAATCATTTATTGCGCTCTTGCTGTACTTTACAGGACTTTCATTAGATTTTAGTTCAGAACATGAACCCTGTTAGTGCATACCCTTGGGTTAGATGAGCTTTCTGTTAAGTACGTCCCAATTTATTTTTAGTCTAAAGTAACAAAATATGTTAAAGTTTCAACCATGAAACAACCTTTTTGTTCGTCGAGCCCTTCGTTTAGTTCCCATAATACAAGCTAAGCATAGTTTGGGGCTAAGTGGCGCTGCTTGGATTCCAAATATCGAAAGATAATGATGATGATGAAATATTGTTGTTTATAATTTCCCAAATATTCCTATTTCATAAAGTATTCCAGAAAATGTATGTTTTGAAACGTCTTCACGTCAGGAGATCTCGCTAGTGAATAAATAAGTACGCTTCGTATCCGAACAAACATTCTCTAAGTTATGGCAATATCCGTCATTTGGATGCTCCAATATTTTTCCAACAGCCATGGATGTTCTGCCCTTGGCTGACATATTGAGGAGTATCACTCTCTGTCGCCGACTGAGCGTCACGTTCAATAACACGCTGATGTACGCTTGAAGCATACCTTTGTCCCATCAATACACAGTTTGAGTCGAATCAGAGAGTCTACGATAGAAGTAACCATTTGAAATACCTATTACGTCAAATGGTTTTCAATTCAGCAACATTCAAGTGCCTGTATACCAATCCAGACATATCATTGGCTAATTTAATGAGCACAACGCCATCTATTGGCAGACTTATAAACCAACACAGAAAAGGATAACATAAGTACATTTAAAAAAAAGGTACTAATACTGTTGCTGTAAAAAATGTTGCGTATCTTTTTAGATTTTTTTCCCGCTGTTCTCAGCATGCACCAGCTTCCTTCATTTTTTTGTTGTCGCCGTGGTTTTCCGTTACCTATTTATATATTATTTTAAGGTTACTCACTGACCTTACACCCCTACAAAAATCCGCATTGAGCCCGCGTGTTGGAGTATGGCTCGCGCCACCTCATAGTTGAGGTGAGGCCTGTACAGTGGGACGTCTAAAGGCCGTTTAAGTTTTATGTTATTATTATTTTACTATTTAAGGTATCCAAATAAAATGGAAATGAAAATGAAAATATTTATTTTTGAAACAATAGGTTTTACTAAGTTGGGATTGACTACCTCTAGTAAGTGTGGCATAGCACCCGTGTCAGAGGCAGAATATCAAAATAATCAAAAGACATCCTCAGACAATCCTCATTCGTAAACTACGACTAGACTTCGCGCCTGGCGCAACCTAAACATCGCACTGCTTACACCCGCTATCATCACACTGTTCAAGTTGGGAATAAAATAAAAGTTGAAGAGCAAAGACGTAAGTTTGCGGCTGCTAAGCCCCGGGCTCCCGAGCTTCTAACTTGCCCCATCCCTCGCCGCACCCTGAGTTATAGCACAGTAAACATACAGTAGAACATCTACATACAAACGTGCCACTCTCGGTTTGAATGTGTGCGTGCGCGTCAGGCGCCGTGTCGCGATTTCACGCTAGCATAAAATAGGGAGGCATAGGGAGGCGGCAGTACGGACAGGCTGTGCCGCGTGTCAGTGTGCACGCTAGGCTAATAACTCGGCGGGCGGCCTTAGATAGCCTACTGTATGGTTTATACTGTGCTTCTAACTTGCCCCATCCCTCGCCGCACCCTGAGTTATAGCTGACGTAGCTTTATAAACTTGCTGGGAGTACGCTTGACTGGACGTGCTGCAATGTATCGAGACGTAACTAAATGTTTCTTTCTGATGTTTTATTACCAGTCAATTCGGCTTACAATAAAGTTTTATCTTCCGACCTACTGGAGGTTGTGAAAACGGTAGACAAACGGTTTTCTGTACATCAATTGGCTTGTGACGTTGTTTCGGCGGCATTTAGAAGCCAACAACAACTATCTTAATAGTTAAAATCGTGTGACCTATATTCGTATACTCTGATTTGTGTCTGTATCCCTAAGACTCGTATTTACAAACTTCAATGAAAGAGTTAAGCACAACTCAAAAGTCCAGCTGTACTGTTTAGTGTCTAAAGAACTGGGCCTTTAGGGCTACCTAATTTCGATTGGCGTTTGAGTGTAACTATTTTAATTTTTAATCCAAAAATTGAAACTCATTTCTTTTACTAGACTGGTCTGGCTAAACACTCAGGCCCACAACCTAGGCTCAAGACTGGCCCAAACACTCACGTAATGTTTGTTGTACAATTTGCGGCTTACTCTCCGGCGAGGAAAAACAGCGGTAAAAAAGCACCACCACACTGGTTGCAAAATTGCCACACGTAATGTTGTGGGCTTCTGAATGTTCCGTTTACCATGATGGCTCATTCACAATCAATATGATTACCCCATTTAGGATATAATCGCAAGTATAATATGGTCATAACCAATTCAAGATGGCGTAAGAAAAATAGGGATACAGCTATTAAGTAGACTCTCCACGTGACCGAATCCTACTACTAGTTACATCCGCTGAGACTCTTGACTCCGCAAACTGCACTCCTTCAGATCCAGACCGAGTATTTACTGTGCACGGAATTTACTCCGGAAATATTGCTGCAGACAGTTTTCAATAGCCATCTTTAGGTTTGAAAAGATATATATCCGTTTGGTAGAGGAAAAGTGGATAAAAATTTTTCAAAAATAAGGCTGCTACGAATTCACAACACCTATAAAATCAAGATCAGCACTAATTCAATATTGTATTAAGTTTAAATGTAAAAAAATAAAAATACAACACAAACTTTTTTTTGACAACCGGTTTTTTCTAATGGTTAGGAAGTTGGCTATTACACAAAGGGTATCGGATTCGATCCCCGCACTGTACCAACATTCGTGTTCAAGAACATCTAGTACATCCCATAGCACAAGCAAGCTTACAAGTTTTGCTTAATTTGGGGCTAGATGGCGCTGTGTGGAATAATGTCCAGTGATATTGATATAATTTGAACTTTAGAACAAATCACTTTCCCCACAGTTTTGAGCTTTTCAATAAGTAATAGCTGATTCGTGCGGTTTTCTTCAGTAAGTTGTTTATCTCTAATAAGAACAAGTGCGGTGGCTTTCCTGAGTTGAGAAAGTAATCTAGCCTTTCCATTAAGAAGGTGAACGGAACTCTTGCAAAGAAAAACAGTGTCTTTATCGCCAACAGTAAGTTTTGGGCACTAGCCTGTATTTGTGCTAAGTTTGCACTCTTCTTTCAGGCATATTTACTTTCCTGAACAAAGACCTAAGTACACATTATTAGGTTTCTTGACCTTACTAACTTATACCAACTTACTTTCTACTACTTCCGTTTCATGCGCGACTTTCCTATTGCTAAGTGAAAGAAAGCTTGAAAGTTTCAGTTTGAACTTACGTTGTAACATCTTTTCTTGGGAAAAGATTATCACTCAACTAATATTTGTTCTGTGCACCTTATGTGTTAATAGATAATGCCTTGAAATTAGGCTCATAACTTAAAACCAGCTTGTAATATTCTTTTAAGTGTCAGAATATATCCATTAATTTTCGTTTTTCCAACTTAAACTGAATTGAAAGCTAATAAGACTTACAATACAAATATGTAACCTAAATATTTCCTTGTGTGTTTACAAACCGGCACAGAGCAACCGTTTTTTTCACCAATTGTGGTTTTTCCCCACAAAGATGTAAAACAGATATGTGCTTTTATGCAGAAACATAACACTTCAAATTAATATCATGATAACAAAACCCAATATCACGATTGCTATTATCACAACTGAAACAATTTTCCAATACCCGTAGGTTAGAAGGCAGAAATATTATTTATTTTCACGAGTGCGCACGTAACTCACCGTTTGACAGCCAAACTAACATGGCGGCATATTTTAGGCGGCTTTTTTAATTGACACGATGACGCGGCGACACGCAAACAATTTCGCGCCTTCCAAATTGAGTGGGTTATTTACGGAGAGCGTATCCGATCGCCTTTGTAGCATTGAATGAATGAACGAAAGGGATGAACCTTTGGTCGGGTCGTTGGATGTGTCAAAGTGGAAACATACTTGCTTGCCTTTGCTTGCTATACGTAGATAGTGGTCTCATTTGAAATGTAGGTCACTATAAATCTTTTTCGCAATATTGACGGCAAACATTCTCTCGCAAGAGACAAAATTGCCTAGTTTGGGAAGTGCGATTCCTTTGTTGTGAAACTTGTGTAAAAAAAATCCTGTATGTCTAATGCGGTGTGAGAAACGCACGCGGCGCGTTATAGTTCGATTCCGATGAACATATGCAATAGAAAACACAAAATAAAGATTAACCAGGAATGAAAATGAAAAAAAAACAAACCTCCGAATCTTGATTTGACCTCATGGAATGAACGTGTAACAGTAATTGTTTTCGGTTTCACCATGTAGCCATTGGCTAAACATACGGAGGACGACGAGCTACTCGGAAAGATTAAATTTATATAATGATAATGTCTTTCATCTAGTTTCTGTTAGGTTCACGTTTTGCTTCACGTCGCCTTATAGAGACATTAACGTCAGCTGTTTATTTCTTATAACGCTATCTTCATACGAGTATATCCCGGTGATGTACAATGACGTAATGTCTATTAGAGCCGGCAATGGGGACGGTCAGGCGAACATCTCTAGCTAAACGCCGAGTGATCCATTAGTTTGCAGCTAAACTTACTCTTGAGTGAGACACGCCGGTGTCGTCTTCGGAGAGCTTGCGAAATAAACCAGGTTTACTTCTTACCCCCTTATTCGTAAAAAACAAGGAGTGTTATAGCGCCTTTTTAACTACTGGACTATTTTGATATGCAATTTTTATTACTGACAACATCAGCGGGCTGTTGGTATCTAACCAGTAATTCCATAAATCAGATGTCCTTTTTAAAAAATCTCGAGCCGTGTTACTAAAAACTCGTGACCCCTTTCAAAAATTGCTTTAGGTCTAATTCGGTGTAAGAAACGCACGCGCCGCCTGCCAGACACCTACGTACCTTTACAATTCGATTCCGATTAACATATGCACTAGAAAACACAAAATAATGATAAACCAGGAATTAAAATGAAAAAAACAATGCGTCCGAATGTTGACCTCATGAAATGAATGTGTTACAGTAACACAAACAACCCTAAAAGTTTGTCAATTGTTTTCGGTTTCACCCTGTAGACATGGGACATACAGAGAACGACTAGCTACTCGGAAAGATTTAATTAAAATAATGTTAATGTCTTTCATCCAGTTTCTGTTAGGTTCACGCTTTCCTTCACGACGCCTTAAAGAGACATTAACGTCAGCTGTTTATTTCTTATACTGCTATCTTCATACGAGTATATCCCGGTGATGTACAATGACGTAACGTCTATTAGAGCCGGCAATGGGGCCGGCCAGGCGAACATCTCTAGCTAAACGCCGAGTGATCCATTAGTTTGCAGCTAAACTTACTCTTGAGTGAGACACGCCGGTGTCGTCTTCGGAGAGCTTGCGAAATAAGCCAGGTTTACTTGGGGGGATTCATAAAAAATCTGCTGCACTGCTTTAACTATACTGTACTATTTTGGTCTGCAATTGTTGATACTGCCAACATTAGCGAGCCACTGGTATCTAACCAAGATATTATTAGTATAGCGACTGGTAAAACTCGTGACTGTCTTCTTTACCTAGAAAAATGCATGAAAGAAATCAATGAAGAAGTCTTTTCCAAAGGCTATGTAAGAGTCACCACGTTATACTGAACGTCACAGACGTAAAAGAAAGATGGACGGAACACCACACTAAAAAAATGTGAAGCATGCAAGCTACTACAATTCCGTTTGTTGTACACGACCTACTACACTCACACAAACACACTAGGTGCGACAAACTACGCCATTTTACTCCGTGTGACACTGGCTCTGGCAACTAATAATACGAGTATGCTTCACTCATGATTAGACGAGGTGACGTCCGTCTTTCTTTTACGTTCGTGCTGAACGTAAGGACACCTTATGATAAATAAAAACACTTAATGGCACCGAATGCCACGAGTCTTTGCGTTTAGTATAATAAAAGTAACTCAATTCAGTCCTCAATAAGGTGGTTATAGAGCTGTAAGTTATCCGCCGTTGTTGCCTTCCGTGTGTCCCGGCCAGAGGCCATTCCTCAAGTCGGCGGTTATTGGCTGCGGATAATAACTCCTCAGCAGAACTTATATGTCCTCGAGTTCCACACGCTCACCTTGGTGAGGGCTATGTGTAGTTTATATGTGAACACGTCGAGTTTCGATGATACTAGTCAAGTCTAGCTATAGTATCTAAGCTGGAACAGCCTAGTTTGTGTTGGTAGTCATGAACATTGCATATTAATGATGTTTTGTAGTACAGACCACCGCAACTAAAGCGTAACATTCAGCTTGGGCAGAACTTTCGATGCTCTTAAATAATAGACCAATGTAATAAGATTGACAAAAATAGTACTAAACTGCAGAAGAACGTATTTTTAATGAAAGAGGGGGGTACAAACGAGGTTGAGGTCACCTGACATTAGTGAAAGACCAGCGCTGCGGTGTCATCATGGCACCCAGCATTTGCTGAGCTGATACCCTTCCAGTGACACTTTTTTGCTCCTCTGCATTTGTCTTTTTACTGAACCAAGTGCCACTGAATAAATTATTATTTTTTACTTTTACTGATGTAAACTAATCATCCCCGTTTGCCAACCTTCCAAAAAGGAAAAGGAATTCGGCTATACTTACGCGGTGAAAGGTGGACGCAGTGGACACAGTTGCAGAGAGCCAGCCAACCAGATTATGATCGTGGAGTTTCAGCTTCAGTCGACACGCTATGCGATTGTAGAGCGGTGTTTACATAGTACCATCTTTTTCAACTTATGAAGAACTAATAAACCTGTCCAAGACAATGTTTACTTCAAAGGTAAACTTTTACTCAGTCATCCTCAAACAGAAGTTGCAAATTTATTAGTCAGGAGTTAGTTGTAGAAGTCGCCGTCTCCATTGGCTGTGCCCGATGACTGATGGGCCAAGTTGGATGATCGATGGTCCGACTCGCAATTACTGACTGTTTGGTCGCGATTACTGCTGAATAATTGAGAGGGTTGTGGATGGAAGGGAAATGGAATAATAAAACAGTTGACGTCAGGAGCTATGGTAGTTTAAACAATAGGTTTTATGTCTCACTGCTGAGCACAGGCCTAAACTCAACTATGAGGCGAATACGCGGACTTTGTGCGTATTGTTGGAGGAGTGTAAGATCAGTCTTAACACTTTATTTAACTTCAAACGTTATCAAATCGACCGAAGGCCTCCGACTAGGCTTATCGATTGATATCTATAGACGTCAGCCGGGACCGCCTGCCTCACCGAAAAGTACATCACCTCATTTCGATCGGGGTGGTTACCCATCTTATTACCAACCCGGGGTGCGTTACTTACCAACGCCGATCGTTGCCGACCCGCTGCGCGCTATCACGACTGTGCCTCCACCTCGTTATGTGTTATGTTAGTTGTAAGCGGCTAACTCTCCTGTGGTAAAAACCCAAACAACGGCGGTGGACTTGCTCCTTGCCACGATTGGTCCAAGTTCCCTCGGCGATGTGTTGGCTTCTGAATGTTCCGTTTACTACAACAGCAATTCGTGAGCGCATTTAATGTTTATATTATGCTATACTGGCGTAATCAAGAACCTATTCCCGTAATTATCACACAGTAACTGACCGTACAAATTTATCTTTTCCTGTATACCAAAGCGATTGTTTTAAATGCTACCTAATCCTGATTAATGAAAGCGACTACAAATACACTCGCGTGCAATAAAACTGCGCAAAGCAATTTGTCTCGCATTCGTGCACTGTATTTTGTTGGGAACTGTACTAACTAATTATTATAATTAATTGTTGTTATAACTGATGCCGGCAACATGGTTTAAATACTGCTATCGTTAGGTTGAGTAGGTATTAACTGAATATATTTTTACTAACTAACAAGAATAATACTAAAAAAAGCGATTACAATAGAAAAATCATTAGATTCCGACCTATTTGGCTAGTTCTACAGTGCCTGCGAGTATTCGAAATTGACGTAGCCGGAGGTGGGTGGTCACTATTACAACAGAATGATTGTCCTAAACAGGCAATCACGGGTACCGATACCTAACTTTTGCGTTTTGCGTTCAACTTGTAGTAGTAGTACTTGAAGTAACTGTGAGAAGCTGGGAAATTGTAAAATTAACTCCCTGCTGAGGTTTTTCTGAGCTAATATAAGCATGCAGTTGTTTGAGAAGGTTTAAAAAGGATATTTACGGGGTTGGCAATGTGCGAGCCATAGTTTTATACAAAAAAAATAGTTTGTATAAAATAAAGCTTTTACTGGGATAGGATAATGTACTTATCTAGTAGGTAAGCACATTATTTTGAGCCACTTTCACTAACAGGAAGGCGTTCGCTCGCACAAATTTTCCCACAAAACTTTTTCTATGTAAGTTTATTTTACTAAATCATTCTCGAATAGGTAGTATTTTAGGTCCCAAAAACTAATCAGTCAGCTTGACGTCCCGTATTCAGCTCTGTTATTAATACATAAGTCGTTAGGGAATAGTGCGAGCGCGAGTAATAATAACACATCGAACCCGGGGGAGCCTCGCGAATTAAACGCGCGTACCACATGGCGGCCATATTGGATAAAGTGTGACGTAGACACGTTAGGTCTAGAGCCTGAATGGTCACTTTGAGGCAAAACTTCCCTTAACAAATCAGCTGTCAGCGGCTACTGACACTTGCACTTTTTATGCCAAAACAAAGTTATTTGCAATAGGAAATAGTGGTTAGTCTGTCATGTCATGATTGCCACTTCTACAAATCAAAAGTTAAAGAATAGTTGTAAAGTTTATTTTAATAATTTCCCCAAAGATAATAAGGTCGTACAGTTATCGAAAGTTTTACAGTTACTTGTATTATGTGGCAATCAGAACTTAACTTTGTGAAAGACTGGTGCTTAGGTTAGGTTTGAGAACTGTACAGGTCACAAACGCGGTAAGTTTCTTATTTGTTCATTTATACATTGCACAAAAGAAAATTACAAACGACGAACTTAATAACAACAGTAACCGTGTCTAAATAAAAAGACTCCAAAGCCAAAATACATTACTTAACAGTGTTTTTAGTTTTCTCGTAGGCTTCACCTCTATTTACCTGCTACAGCAAATAACTACTACAACTTTGCTTTGGTTAGAAGACTTACAGGCAAAACGAACTACTAACAAAAACGCTTTTCCGCCACAAAACTGATTTAAGCCAAATAAAACTGAATAAATCCAGTTCCGGAAAAGTCACATCTGAAATAACTCGAATCATCTCTCCTAAACTCCCTTCCAATTCGATATTTACGAATACTTACGAATGGTTATATATTTTCGATTACGGGGGACTGTCACATCTTCCCCCTGGTCCCCTTGTTACTTGTTACATACTCCCATTTTATTCAAAATATATCAGTGCGAAAAAGAGTTGACTGCAATGATGAACTCTTCACAAAATCATTCGGATTTGAAGAAGATATTTTTTTGCAAGATTTGAAATGATTTCGTGAACACTGCCATCGACAAAATCCTACCTTAGTACATCAGACCGAATATCCGACGGATTTAATACCATACATAACATAACTTAACTTGTCACTTCGACATCTTTGACTTCCGCGTCGAGAGAAAGTTACCTAATGGATTTCCATTTTTGGGACAGAACGGAGATAAATAATCATTTCTGTAGTTACGATATTCATC
Organism: Udea ferrugalis; assembly: GCA_950022985.1. Lineage (NCBI taxonomy): Eukaryota > Metazoa > Arthropoda > Insecta > Lepidoptera > Crambidae > Udea > Udea ferrugalis. Next base: position 3,130,275 of record OX465532.1, on the reverse strand, counting down.
ATGTCAGCCGAACGACGCCCACTGCTGGGCATAGGCCTCCCCCAAGGATAGATTAGGATAATTTAAATATTGCTGAACATTAAAATTCCGAATAATTTAGGTACTTATTTTTGCTGGTTTGTGTAGGATTTTAATTTCATTCTTTGAAAAAATCTTTCGGCTTTGCAGAACCCTCGCTCTTATCTAGGACAGACCCCCCCCCCCCATGCCCTCTGCAGGTGAGATAAAGAAACGTCGGAATCCACTACTATCGCCATTTAAATATCGCGCTCCGGGATCAGGCCGGAATAGGGCTGCTTTTGTCCTGGTTTTATTGTTATTGCTCAGGATAAGAGTTGTGACGGTAAGGGAATATAATTTTTGGCTTATAATGCAGAAACATATCCACAGTTCACTTTTCAGCAAATGTTGAAAATTCATTAGAGCGTTGATTCAGCACCTCTTTGACGAACTTCTCGATTCGTTTTTTTTTTTAATTAGTTAATCTCCTTACCGCGGTATTTATAATTCTTCTTAAATTATAATATTGTAAAACCAATTATAATTCATCTACCTATTTGATGACACATAACCGTTTTACTGTTGCATTCGTATGTACGTTGCAACATAACAGAAATTACATCCCTAATAGTTTTTTTTTTGTTTCAATTATTTAACTTTTGTGTATTGTTTTATACGTTTCTCTAGGAAGCAAGGAACCCTTTTCATTTTGCTGTCCGTCCGACTGCCACAGCGGAATTGCTTGCAGGATATCAGGGCAGTAGATAGCTGAAATTTGGCTGATTTAAGGTCTTATTTTTAATAAACAAGTAAGTAAAGGCACACACAAGGCACTGTGCCGCGACTTCGTCCGTGTGTAATCCTATATTTCTTAAAAAGTAAGAGTTCGCCAAATGCATTTGAGAATTGGTTTAGATGTTAAAGCGTCAATACGTACCATCTAAACAGACAGACACACTGTGGCATTTATGATGTAAGAAGTGTTATGCACGCTGTGACAATTTTGATATTTCAAACAACTAAAATGTGTACATAATAACAGCCTTGACTAGGTGCAAAGTACTGATTTAGTACTTTTTTATGTTTATAATCAAATATGTATATTGTTTTTTTTAGAGTAAATAAGAGTGATAAAAAACTTGTTAAAAACCCTTAAGCTGTTAACCCTAGTAGCATCCGGGATTGACTGGGGATTGTCGGACCTCGACTCAGTGTTTGTGACCATCCGACGGGTTAGTTACGGGTTACGGGTCGGGCGAGAGAGGAAGGGTTCCTGTTTTTACTGAGCACAAAGCAATTTTAGGGTTAAAAGTTTAACGGCTATTGCTGTTAATGTATTTTAATAGAGTATTTACAAAGGGACTAAAGTAATATTGAATTCTGGTCAATGGGAGCTGGTGTGAAACTTAACTGGAACCAGAAACAGTGCCTTTCTCTGTGGAAGAAAATACCAACAGGTACCAATTTCTGGCTACACGTAGAGGTAATGATTGTCTGGTAGAACTGGAAAAAAAATGGTAAACGCCATTTGCAGGGTATCCATGCCTATCCTACTGTCAATAACGAAACCAAGTTTTTCAAGACAAAGTTTAGTTTGTACGCAACCATAGAGCGTTTTCCGCTGCTTAATCAGTAAGGACTTAAATGCTGTCACTATACGCAAAATAACCTGCTTAACCAAGCGCTCTATCACCTCTTGTTTCCAACAATATTAACACATCACGGTTATCTGATTAAGCGGTGAATCAGATCTAGAACAATGTAGTACATTGATCGAAATGAGCCGATTTCACGGCTGGCCGCGCGGTCGTCGCGATGACGCTCCGTTGCACAGATGCTATCGGCGATGCAATGGCACTGTTGACGTATCTCGCATAATATGACACCATTTGTCAAATTATGCGAGATACGTCAACAGCTTTAGTAAGTTTAGGTGCAAGTGCACATGTTGGATATGATGACCACAGACGTTAAAGAAAGACGGACGGAACATCACACTAAAAATATGTGAAGCATGCAAGGTGCTACAATTTCGTTTGTTATGGTGCTCCCACATTGCCGTTAGAAAATGTTTGTAAACATTTTATAACACCAAAACATTTACTAACAAATGTTAACAATTGTTGCATTTTGTTAGAAACTGTTACATGTTATAAGTGCTCCTACATTGATGGAAAATGTTTAAACATTTTATAACATCTAGTATTGGCTCGCAGTTTGGTTTCGCCTTCTGAGGGCCGAGGACGTCTACACGAAAATGGAAGAAGATTTGCTCATTGGAATAGCTTTTATTTTTTGTTTAAAAAAGAAGAAAAAGCGCTCTTATTGGATGCGCCAAACCCTAAAAGCTAGAGGAAAATATAGTGCCACAGACTATCTCAAGGATTTGGGTATTGACGGTTGCGACCTGCGTACTCTAACCCCCACCGCACCGCACCGCCTATCCCGCCATCACCCTTATAAAATGTTTACAAACAAAAGATAACACATGTTTTATTGTGTTATAATTTGTTTTGTTATAAAATGTTTACTAACATTACTAAACATTTTCTAACATGAAAATTTATTTTAACATTTGTGATTAAATGTTTGCTAACAAATGTTTACTAACGTTACTAAACATTTTCTAACGGCAATGTGGGAGCACCATTATACACAACCTTCTACACTTGCACAAACACACTAGGTGCTACAAACTACGCCATTTCCACCTGCAATGCAGTACCTACTGTCAATAACGAGACGAAGTTTTTCAAGACTAAGTTTAGTTTTAAGCTATCAAAAAGCCTTTTCCGCAGCTTAATCGGTAAGGACTTAAATGCTGTCACTATACGCAAAATAACCTGCTTAACCAAGCGCTCTATCACCTCTTGTTTCCAACAATATTAACACATCACGGTTATCTGATTAAGCGGTGAATCAGATCTAGAACAATGTAGTACATTGATCGAAATGAGCCGATTTCACGGCTGGTCGCGCGATCGGTCGCGATGACGCTCCGTTGCACAGATGTTGTCGGCGGTGCAATGCAACTGTTGACGTATCTCGCATTATTTGACAAATGGTGCTTTAGTAAGCTCAGGTGCAAGTGCGCATGTTGGATATGGTGACCAGAGACGTTAAGAAAGGACGGAACATCATACTAAAAATATGTGAAGCATGCAAGGTGCTACAATTTCGTTTGATATGCACGACCTTCTACACTTGCACAAACACACTAGGTGCTACAATGCAGTACCTACTGTCAATAACAAGACGCAAGTTTTTCAAGACAATGTTTAGTCCTAGAAGCTACCATAAACCCTTTTCCGCAGCTGCTTACTCGGTAAAGACTTAAATGCTGTCACAATACGCAAAATAACCTGCTTAACCAAGCGCTCTATCACCTCTTGTTTCCAACAATATTAACACATCATTGTTATCTGATTAAGCGGTGAATCAGATCTAGAACAATGTAGTACATTGATCGAAATGAGCCGATTTCACGGCTGGCCGCGCGGTCGGTCGCGATGACGCTCCGTTGCACAGATGTTGTCGGCGATGCAATTGAACTGTTGACGTATCTCGCATTATTTGACAAATGGTGCTTTAGTAACTTCAGGTTCAAGTGCACATGTTGTATTGATGTCTTTAACTTGAAAATCACAGTACCCTAGAGTTTAGACTTTACATTTGTATTTGATGATTTTTATGCATAAAAAGTATTTTCATCGTCTCCCATTTAAAATGTTAACCCAATAAAGATAAGTGTAATGTTTTATTTACATACTAGCAGCCGCTCGCGACTTCATCCGCGTGAACTTATCGAATCGACGAAAAACGATGGGCCATATTTCTTTATAAATTATAGCCTAAGGGCGATTCAGATATTATATAAGCTACACTAGCAGCCGCCCGCGACTTCGTCCGCGTGGACTTAGCCGTATGTGAAAAAATAAATTTCTGTTGGAATTTTCCTGAATTTTGTTTGCTATAAACCTTACGGAGCCCGAGACCTTTCCAACGAATGCGAAACCGTGGAAATCGGTTGGTGCGTTCTGGAGTTATAGCGTCAGGAAGGAAAACCCGACTTATTTTTATATAGTAGATAGATTATTGTAAAGTTTCATTAACATCCATTCAGTAGTTTTTACATGAAAGAGCAACACGGCACATCCACACATACTAACTTTGGTATTTATAATATTAGTGGGATTATTACATATATTTTTTTTTACTATTTTGTTTTTTTGAAAAAGGCAATAGGAAAGGATTTTCTCACTTGTCCAGTCATTTATTTTCTTTTTTATTATTTTCCTATGTTCATATTGACAGAAAAGCGTGATAGGTTGTGAATCACTGTCAAAGGAATAATCTATATTTATCTAATAAAATATTTTCTTCTTTACAGGTAAGCGAATTCGAGAGTATTGTTGTTCTACTTGGTTTGAGAACACATTTATCGTAAGTACTTAGACATTAATTTTAGGCTGGCCGAATTAACTTAGTTGGCCATAGTTTCGGGACTGTTTTGAATAACTACCTGAAAAAATATCTATCTATCTTGAATCTCCAATCAGTGCGGCAGATTTTCTGTTTTTGCTATGGTCACACTGGATTGGTTGACTGTTGGCGATAAATGTCATTAAAAGTCAAATGGGGCAACAAACTGTCTAGACGGGCAGAAGAAAACTGCAAGGTCACCCGTGTGGAGAGGTTGGTTGGTTGGCAATCGTATATTTCGTGCTTAAGAACTTGCGTCCTTCGAAGAGGTAGCGTTCTAGTTGGCTTTACTCTTTGCAAGACTTTTTGCCACCCAATAAAGTGTAAATCGGGCTGAAGCGTACGTAATAATAATCGATTCTTTATCACCTATCAAAATATAATAACACCGATTCTAGATCAAGTACTCGGCCTTGAGATATCCAATGCAAATCTGGGCCATCGAATAATCTACGTTGTACGCTTCGCGCCAAATCGCCGGGACCAACCTCCATTCTCGTGCCAGTATTTGCGTTAGCAACGTGTTTGTTTATTCGAATTTCGAACACGACCATTTTGTGTCGATTCGAACGGTGTGATTTTGTTTTTTTTAAGTGTTTCCGCGCTGTGAGAGAGTTTAAAAAGTTTACTCGTGTTATAACCTACATTTTTTAACTAGAAACGCAAATAGGTAGAGTAAAGGTTTTTAATTGCTTTCAATTTACTAGATATTATCGAAAAATGGTAAAATATGACAGTCACTCATGTGTTTTTTTTCCTTCAACTGAAAGATGAGTGCTGTTTAGTCACTGATGGCTTTGACAGTTTCACTGGGCTGTATGGTGAGCGCAGAAGGATTTCAACCCTGGCCTCATCTAGGGTATATAGTTCAGTAGGTACATTTAGTTACCTAAATGATTCTTACTATAGTACTCACCTCTTCTGACAGAACAACAGCTTCAAATTGGCATGAATAACTGTTGTGTCAAAATATATTACTCCAGTCACGATGTTTGCTCCGACTTGCAGTTATTTCCACCGGTTCGGCTCTGTTCGGCCTAGTTCGGCCTTGTTCGGCTCAGCTTCGGCACGTTTGTTACTTCGATTCGGACGTGTTTTCTTTTTATTCATAGTTCGCCGTGTTCCGATTTAGAGGCATCGGAAAAAGGCTCGTTATCCGTTTTCGCGTGTGACCGTTTATAAACGTTGCTGTTATTCAATTTTATCTCTGTATGGTAAAACAACTTTTAGGTTAATAATTTTTTAGGTAAAAATAAAGTAAATGTTAATAAAGGATGCTTCCATCCAACAAACGTGATTTTACTGTATAGATAATGGTACGGGACCCTCCGTGAGCGAGTCCGATTCTAAGTAAGCATGTAAAATGGCTTCCCAAAAACACTGGTCACCCATTAAAACAATTTCGGTTTTGCTTACACACAATTTAATATAACCAATCTAGATAAGGAGCTGCAAAACACGTCGTCCCGTAATGAACCGTAAGGTAAATACCGGTCCGATAGCTATCCGGCTGCCCGGAACCGGAACGCGACCGGAATTAAGTCCCTGCGCTTAATTAACCGTAAATTTTAATGCAAACTATTCCTAAAACCGGTGAGATAACGGCTAATCTCTTGGATTTAGGTGTGGAAAGTTTGATATTAAATGTTGTTGGTTTTCTAGGTGTTAATGTCACATATTGAATTGGCCTTTAGAGATTTTGTTCATTAGTTTTAACAAAAATATGCATGGGCCTTAAACCTTGGTAAAACTAAATATTAAGTAACTAAGTCGTTCTCGGAAAGGGTCAGCAGGGTTTGAAAAAAAAGGGCTTTTGCTAAGTAAATGAATATTGCGAAAATAAACGATTATGATATAAAATATTCAAATCATTAAGAAATAAAATCACAAACATTAGATACTTACTTCAATATTAATTCAGTATATTTTGTTTGGTTAATTAGATTTGACGATTTTAAACTCTAACAGATCTATTTCTTTAAACTTTCATGGTCACTAACACTTAAATCGTAAAATACGGGAACCGAAATATCGGAAACTCAAAACAAAAAAGGTAAATTCGCAGAAAAAAAGGTTGACCAGTTTTTGAATAAATTCATTTACGGGTTGCAAGCACATGGTGTCTTTTTAAACTGTGTAACAGGCTAGAGTATGTCCGAAAAATGTGTTTTATTGTTTGACAATAAAGTTGATTGACGATTGACAGTTGAACCAATACTTTTTTCATTACTCATACTCTGAAAGTAGGTCATTACTGACCTGAGAAGCGGGCTGAAAGTAATACTTTGCATCCCTAGGGAGAATCACTTTCAACTGACATCTGCCAAATTATTAAAAAAAAACTTAGTTATTTTTCACATATCTATTGAACCATGTTCCAACTTTCTTTACAGCCACGATGTAAAATTGAAATAACTTAAAGTTAAGTATTGATTAGAGAATGTATATTTTATAAATAACTTTATTATAATTCAGTTTCAACAATTTCTTCAAAATATTTAAGCTTAGAGCAAAATATTTACCATTTTTCCAATGAAAAAAATAAAAAATAATGGCTGAATAGTGGGCCCGCCACAGAAAAAAAAACAAACAAAATAGGCGGGATAGCGCCAATTCGATCTTCATTTATTTTTATATCTTTTTCTTTGGCTAATTCATGTTTTATTTTTACTTTCCTTGTATTCATAATGAAAAGCACAGTGTTTACCTCGGGTGAAAGACTTATTTAGTCCCTCGAACGGGCGCCAAACCCCGTCTCGGGACTAAATAAGTTACTTTCACCCCTAGGATAACAATGTACTATTATTGGTTTGATCTTGTCAATGTCATCATTGAGCAAGCAAATACAGATATTAGGGTGGTCAACCCTTTCATTCCCGACTGTACATAGTAGTAATCCCGTATTTTACGATTTAAGTCTAACAGACCCGTTTGAATGACGTTTTTTTTTCAATTTTGAGCATGTATAGACCGTATATTACACATAAGTATAGACAGTATCTTTGACATACTGCTACCCTACAGTGTCAAACCCAAAAATGAAACCAAATTATTGAAAGGCTGCTAAAAACCCGACCTAAGACTAAAATTTGTGAATATAACATCATGTAATCTACTGCATTAAATTTTTAATTTTCGAAGTACACGTAAAATGCAACGCAAAATGGACCCAAATTGCAGGAAAATAATAAATAAAGAACATGTTTACAGTCCATCAAAAGCTCGTTAAGGCCTTATTGCCAGAATCGTTGAATATTGAATAGGAAAAGCCTTCGTCATTTTCTTTTGGGGCCACTGGGCACTAATATGTCTATATTTGTCATATTTTGACCGATATTAGGTGCAGGGTCCGTGGCGCAGTTGTGACAGTGATCGGCGACGATCGCTGTTGTAAAGCAACACACGCGGGTCGGAAATGGGATGGGTGACCACCCCGACCGAAATTTAGTGATTTATATTTCGGGCATCTCCGTGCTTCGGAAGGCACGTTAAGCAGTTGGTCCCGGCTTACGACGCTAAATGTCAGTCGTTAAGCTTAGTCAGAGGCCTTAGGGCGGCTTGATAACATCTGACATTAAGATTGCTCACTAACCTCACACCCCTCCAACAATCCGCACTGGGCCCGCGTGTTTGGAGTATGGCTCGTTCCACCTCATAGTTGAGGTGAGGCCTGTGCCCAGCAATGGGAGGTATATTTAGATGCAGGGTTAGGTCCTACCTGTGGTAGAGCCGCATTATGTTTGTACGTAGTTTTTTTTCTATTTGTTGTTTTGATATTTGATTTTGATTAACATGGGTAGTCCTTTTTATTTTCTTTGCACGGTTCCATTCCAAATGTTTATCATTGTTTTCAGTACCGAATACTTAGTTAAGTGATAAAAATATGATGGACAAGCGGTCACTGGCGGTCACGAGCGACGATACTGTACCGGTTCTATGAAATAATGCTTAAATGTTATGAGTAAGAACTAAGATTTTTTACTGACCGCTCTACCTACAGAATATTATTTTTGATGATCTTTTAAGCTATGTCGAACTGTACATCAAAACCTGGAATCAATTGAATAAGAGGTTATGAAAATGACTTAAGTCTCCAAAATAGTGCGCGAGTGTTGTTTCCGTATTTCTGAGACGAAACTGGTGTTATGAACAATGCAATAATGGTGCACAAAAAGGAACATGACTGTTTTCTGGCGCTGTTCGCTATGCTGTGCGATCAGGGGAAACCTTCGCAGAAGAAGAAGATCCAGGGAAAACCAGGTACTTAAAAGAACCATATCCGTCTTTGTTATACGACCTCAGATCTTATCGGATTTTGATAAAAAGGAGATTTAATTTTGTGTGCAAGCCGGTCACAGTGTTAGAAGTAGGCAATATGTTGCTTTAAAGTTAACTTGTGAAGTGATCCTTCTGTACGTTGGAAGGTATCTACTTTTTTTTCTCAGTGCCTGTATTGCAATTCCAATTTTGCTATAAGTATGTTTAGATCAGTTAATCATAACTTACAGATGTCTACTGCTTAACATCGGCCTCTATTTACCTAGTGGTGTATTACATCCTGCGTGTATAGCCGGTATAAGTTTGGCATAACCGCATAACCTTCACTAGTGGGATACATGAAACGTTTCCTCTGGAAAAAATAAATCAAAAGGAGGTTGACCTTAGGTTACATTTAAATCATTTTTATGCAAAGTTAAGGATGCCCAATAATGAACAGGGGCCTCCTCCATTCATTTTCAAAGACATAAGGTGTTAGAAATAAACATAGAGTAGGTAGAGATCGTCTCAACTGAAATGACGCGCCCTTCCACCGCATCTACGCATACAAGAGTGCTTGCTTGTATTCGTAGATGCAGTGGAGCCCTAACTCATTCAACATTTTTATACCATAGGATTCGCAATCCTAGTTTTTCCAAACTTATCAACATTACAATTTGGCCACAAAGTTTGATGAGGCACCAACCTTGCTAGTAGTAACATTTTATCACCCTTTAAGTAGGTCTAGGTGGGCTAAAAGAGGTTAGTAATTTTTATCAAATCGCTTATTTTCCTTCGTTATCGCGACAATTTACGCATGAATCGTAGTCGTAGGCGCTGGTTCACGCGAGAGCTTGTAATGACCTAGTTTGGGCGGCAAACAATGTTTTCTTTGTGCTTGTAAAATAGTAAGGAAGTGCCCGTGGCGCAGTTGTGACAGTGATCGGCGACGATCGCTGTTCGTATTAGAAATCGACGACTGATTGGAGGTAATGGTTAGGTACTTTGTTACTACGCCAGAGGTCGTTCGTTCCTCACACAGTAAAAAACATTGTAAAGGATTATGTAGTATTTAGTGACTGTAGTCCGTTCGCGTTAAGAATGCAGTGATTTCATTCTTGTCCTTCGACCTAGTACGCCCACTAACTAATCAAACCGTTCCTAATTAAAAAGTCAAGTTCACAGTGCCTAAATGAACGCATTCTTTTTTGAACGGTTTTGTACCTGTGTTTTTAATAACCACGAGTATGAAATATACCAAACAGTTTTATGACGAATCAAATCATTATTTATTGTTATTCATTCTACATTTACAAATACTAGATAGGTACTTCTAGTGCTTTTTGTCCATTTATCATCCATTATTTTCCCAATACAGACTGACTTGTTTGTAAAAACAAGGTGCAGTACTCGTACATCATCCTTTGTAATTCACCTCGAGAAGTAATATCATATCTGAATGATTGATAGTGTCTACGTGTTACGTCAAAAGTCTCCTTTGTAATATTTGAGAATCATTTTTTATTGATTTTTCAGTCGTCTACGTCGACTTTCTTGGCTAAGTTGACTGCCTTAGGAGAATAACTGTGAAGCACTGTGAAGCTGTGAGGAACTGTGAAGCATTTGCTTCACAGTTAGAATAGTCTTTACCATACCTTCTTTGCTCTATAGCGAAGAATTGTCTTTTTACAAGAGCCAGGTAAAATACGGATATCGGTAGACTACGGATATCGGTTCAACCTTGCCGATATTTTTGACTGACAAAAAACAGAAGACACTTATCTACGTAACCCACCGTACATGATTTTGTTACCAAGTCAATATGTTCATTCAATGAAATATCACCAGTCATTACTTAATTAAGTAACAGGTGTGAATTTGAAAAGTATCACCTAAGATAAGAGATGAAAAATTAGCATGTGTGTTTGCTTGTCCAAACAATTGCACTATCAGCTGTTCCACCTAATTGTGGGCGAGCGTTATCAACGCGATATGGAAGACGCTTAGCTACGATAACAACGCTGCAGTCGCCGGTAAAACGTCCTACAGTTATTTACTCTGTCAAATAATATTGACAATTGACATAGACAAACTCTTTAGTAAAAAAAAAGTTTCTGTTTCAAAATTTGAACTTCGAACTAGTGATGTGACGATGACGGAGCTGGAGTTGTCGATGCGCGGACGCTGAGTGCAAAATGAGGTCGTTCTGGACGGAGTTTTTGAATGCCGCTGCCAGTCATCCGTTTCCGTCGATGCCTGGGGATTTGCTCCCTATCCCTATACCGGATTTGGATCTAGACGACAATCGTTAGTATTGCACATTAGACAAAGTATTCAATTTCAAGATAGAACCTAACATGTCGATGAGTTCAAAACCACATGGGGTTCAAAAATTCGCTCGATTAAATGAGAGATTCTGAATGTTCTGTTCACCATGACGCCAACTATCAGTGTGCTTCTGACTAGCCTGTAGATAGTGTTAAAATCCATTACGAATTCACGCTACAAACGTTTCAAAATGATGTCACTTATCAATACCCATGTATCGAAGATAGGTTCTGCTCAGTACCTTCTAAGCCAATTTAAATCGTTACACCTGAAGATAAAACCGATTATTGCAGAATAGGAAACGTTCATGAGCAGTTATAGCTGCCTAATTCGTTAATAACTAATTTCAGTTCCCGTTTGTAGAACCAATTAAGCTGAAAGCAATTGTGTTTATGTTTGTGACAATGCATTTGAATCCGTTCAAACATGTAATATATGGTTCAATTAACTGATCATATGATTAAATTTGTGTGCAAACCAGTTACTAGAACTTATTAATACGTTTCTCTCAACCTAGGTACATACAACAAACAAATCAACAAAATTGTTTGACTTCGACTTTAGTTTCCCGCGACTCACGCATTTTCTGCTCTGTTGAGTACCTGAAAGACTAGAATCTTTATTTAGGAATATTACCCTGGACATTGAACACTGTCTAACAGTCCTCTTCATGATCAGCCAATCATTAAACATCATCCCTTAAAGATTTCAATTTTATAGAGGAGTTTTGCTCAACAAATGATCAAAATTTTGAAATTATGCGAATACATGTTCCAATCAGGGGATTTATAGAAAAAAAATACTCATTTGACAAAAACATAAACCGGAATTAATATAATTAAGCATTTACACAATGTACATTAGTCAAACTCGACATGACGCTTATTTTTTATTTCCTTTGGGTCGTACGGAAGACGTTAATTGTCACCGCCATAAAATATATACTCTTTCATGAAAGTTGAAGATTCACTCAGATTGTTATTTCTCGAAAAAACGTTCGAAAAAATTGATAAATTCGTTGACTAAACACAAACACGAGACGTAATATGTTATAGTTTTGATTATTGTTTGAGCCGCCTTAATAAATTCATCAGCAAGGCAAATCTTATCCTCGGCATGGTCCTTTAGAAAATAAGTAGAGAGTGTGGTGAGACAAATAATGATACTTAAGTGTAAAATTATTTAATTAATAATAACGTTTGATTTGAACCCCATAATGACTTAATTAATATCATCAACGACATTAAAGTACGATCAATTAAATTAAAGTTTCACCTAACTCTAGGTCGTTATTACCTAACTATCCCTTACGAGTAATATACCTGCTTTAAATTTAATTCACAAAGTTACTTAGGGCTTACAGACACTGGTTAAACTTAATTCTGAAACTTCACCTTCAAAGAGACAATTAGAAAGTTTTCGTGATTGTCTTATATGTATCTTTCACCGCTTGATACGAGGACTTGGGGAAGGCCTAAGTAAACACTTAGCGCTGGGAAGAAAGATTGATCTCTTCATAAAGATAGAAATACCAGAAAAACACATTTGATCTAGGTTTAAGGCTAGATTCGAACCAGCGTTTTCCGCTGACCAGGCGACTGCTAAATAACAGAGAAAAATTAAATTGATACCTACCTTATTATAAAAACTGAGATATAACTTTCTTTCATAATAATATGTTAGGAGTGATCGTCATATCAAGATGAATTCCCTTCTTCTATAAAAAGAAAAACATAAAAGTTTTTTTTAAACTAAGGAAAAGCTTAAAGAGCTTTTAATTGTTCATAAAAGGTTTGTTCTAAAAATATTTTTCACTTAATTTTTATTCCGCTCTGTTTTTGCTGTAGCAGCAGTGCCTTCTCTTCATTTATTGAAGAGAAGGCACTGCTGCGGTCGTACGGAAGACGTTAATTGTCACCGCCATAAAATATATACTCTTTCATGAAAGTTGAAGATTCACTCAGATTGTTATTTCTCGAAAAAACGTTCGAAAAAATTGATAAATTCGTTGACTAAACACAAACACGAGACGTAATATGTTATAGTTTTGATTATTGTTTGAGCCGCCTTAATAAATTCATCAGCAAGGCAAATCTTATCCTCGGCATGGTCCTTTAGAAAATAAGTAGAGAGTGTGGTGAGACAAATAATGATACTTAAGTGTAAAATTATTTAATTAATAATAACGTTTGATTTGAACCCCATAATGACTTAATTAATATCATCATTCTTCATTTTCTCTTCATTTACATAGACAATTGCGCATTGTAAATTCATGCTTTCAATTGAAAGAAAAAGCAGCTCGTTTGATCACTTATGAAATATTTTCTCTTTATCACAAAAGCGTTGGCTTAATGAACTGCGAATTAAATCATCGCGCACGAGCAGTCAGTAACAATAGTATAATTATGCTCGATGAATAAATAAAATAAATATCCGTGAACGAATATCATTCTTTTGTTTATCGTCCGATAAATGAGTTGCGGCAACTCTGCACCTAATTTTATCGCTATCGCTGCGGTCGTGCTATCTCTGAATGCCAGATAATACCTTCGCCTACGCAGCTTGACGGCTCCGTGCGAAGCCCTGCCTCATCCAGTATCGTCCGCCTCACAGATGAGTTATCTCGCCTCATAGCACATCTTTATCTTATCGATAACTTAGAGCCATCGCTGTTTACACTAGTTGAAATCACGCGCGCTAGTATGGAGTTATTGAATCGGCACTTATCTAATCTCGGCAACAGTCAAAGAAATGTGATCGGAAGGAACGTGCGTCTGTAGTGAATCATGAAACAATTCTACTGATGTATTTTAAATAAAGTTGAATGGTAGCATAATGCGTGTGCCAGAGGGATTGTGGACAAGAACAGTGGACTGTTTAGTTGATTGTGCGTGGGAAACTTTGAGTTGTGGTCACAGGGCGTGCGAGAGGTTATCAGCTGTGCACCCCCTGATAACGCAGCCGTACCCCCCACTGGATGTTGTTGTCGCCGCTCCTTCTTACGCGAAACACCGTTAGTAGTTTATTTTTACTTTTTTCGAGCACAACATGCCGTGAATACTTAACGTAACACTTGTGGTTTGATAAAACAATAAACCACTCTGTTGACTTGGTGTTTAGAATGAATTGCATTTCAAAACCCAACACAGTGACAGTTTCTCTACCAACAACTTAAAAATTCTGAAAATTATACTAGAATGATACAGAATGTACAGTGAGGCTTTATATAAAGCGCTTGAAGAATCTTCTCCATAGAAGATAAACTGATTGTTTTTATTGGATTTTAAGTGATCGATATTCAGTTATTGGTTACAATACAGCACTGGCTCGCGAATTAACAATAACAAAAATGTAAAGATTTCCCATTTTAACTCCCCGAGTTTTTTTTAAGAAGAACTAGGTATAATACCTACTTCTTCTTACCTCGCTACCGTGTTATCTGTTTTGGTACTTTGTTTTGTGAACAAAGTCTAATCGTAAACCAATGATACATCTATTTTAGTCACTTATCATTACTTATAGCAAATATTTAAACTAATTATAAATAGCTTCGTAAAAATTACCTCTTGCAGTTCAATCAGGCAAGTTTTTTTTTTCGTTTTTTTAAATTCATAACGCTACATAAATTTTGAATTATGATGTCTGCACATGAATGAAATACAGTTACAAAAACAGCTATTTGCTGCATCTGGAAAGAAGTAGAGAAGGGAAGTTGAATAAATAAAATTAATAAAACAAAGACGAAAACTAATAAAGACGTTTAATAGGAATGAATACTGCACTTTAAGTATATCAATACAATTAAAATAAAAAAGCACGTGTCCTGGCTCTGCCGCTATTTGAATTTTATTGTATTGCAATCTATCCTCATTACATATAATGTTGATTATGTTGGCGACTCCTATGGGGTTCAGGTTCACGCTGGGAGATAAATCAAGAACCAGGAGTTGCTCTCGTCACGATATATTTTTATCAACAATGTCAAATATGACTTATAAACAGAACACAAAAATAATACAAAAATATAAAAGTAAAACCATTCCAAAAAGGGTCCATTCGTGGACATTCGTGGACTATAATATAAATACCTATGAAGAGTTTGTTTGTTTGAACGCGCTAATCTCAGGAACCACAGGTGCGAATTGTTTTTTTCTGTTGAATAGTCCGTTTATTGCGGAAGGCCATATGCTATGTAACATGACGCTACGACAAAATATGAGTGCGTGATCGAAGTCGGGCGCGGCCGCTAGTGTACTTTTAAAAGTAATAAGTATTCTTTTTTCGGAATCCCACTATTTTTTTATCAATTAGTTAATCGCTCCCATGTTTTATGTCAATTCACTAGCTTTCTAAAGTACCTATTTCTGTGCTTTACTATCATTTATTAAGTTAAATAATCTAAAATGGCATTTTATATTTCTTACTCACAATCTTTTTTACATAATTATAATAAATCTTAATTGAAGAAATTTTAGGTTTGCAAAATTAATTAAAAATATCCAAAACAACTTTCGCTTGCGTGACGTCTTAATTCGAACAGTCCAATTACAAATTGAAAACTTATAATGAACCCTGTTTTCGGTAAAAACAAACCTGCGCTGTTCAAATTAACCGTTTTAAAACCAACGTCATGATACTTTTTTGCTGTACTGAATATTTGAACCAATGGACACATAATTTTTATTTTTTGAGCAGTTGCACTGTAGACGCAATTCTTAAAAAGGTTTTTTTTCATTTAATGTTAAACGAAGCCATACTTTGGATTCCACTGCCGCACATCCAAAGTTGATTTAATTGTGGTTGTAATTTTTTTTCAGGCGATGCAATTAGGTATTTTTAATTTACCTAAGAGAAAATTTTGTTGAAAACAGAAATATGCACGCGACATCGCAACTTTCTAATTACAAATTCAAAAACAAAAGCTACTTTACTTCCGAATGCGCATTTGCGTGTCCCACAATAGGCTATTTGACAACACGAAAATTAAGTGTCAATTCTTCTTATCTGTAAAAATTAATAGTTCCAAAGTAGTTATTTACTGTCGTTGGTTGAAAATATTCACAGATTTATTTACAAATCCGTAATGAAATTGATACTTGATATACACACATCAAAACTGTCTAGGGATATCATAGGGATATCATTTTTCAAATATTTCATGAAGTTAAGTTTGTTTACAAGTTGAGCATTATCTTAGAATAACGCGAGGGCACAGGCATAAGATAAAGGTTAAGAATATTACAGAAAAAAACGTTTGATTTTGCTAAAATTTTGAAACTTTTTAAAAGAAAAATCTGTCTTTTTTTAACGTCCTTACGATTGTACAATATTGTTACCACAATGAATTTCTTTATACAATCTGAAAGGGCAAATATAGCAGTTTCTGTGTTCTAAAAATTTTTACGTTGATATCAGTATTTTAGTTTTTACAGCCTCCCAAATAGCTATACTTTGTATGAAAATGCTTGAGATATCCCTAGACACTTTTGATGTGTGTACATATGAAACACCCAGACCAGTACAAACAGACATGTTCTTGCACACAAATGTTTATACTGTGCGGGGAGCGAACCCGCGACCGCTGGTGTGATAGAACACTTCTGAACCATGACGCCAAATCGGTAGTTGGAATATAATTATGAGCTTATGTTATTTTATGCTGTGCTATGCGTTTCAAACAATTTTGTACAAATCAAAGACTTGTTTTGAAAATATAGGATTCGTAACATTCTAAAATTCTAAACAATTGATTTGGCCGGCCTGTTAATGGTCCCGGTAGCACAGTGGTTAATGCAGTCGACCGGTTTGCGAAAGATGCAGGTTCGATTTCCGCCTGATGCTAAGACGACCAAATGTATTTTTCTGGTTTTCAGATCTTTAGTAAAGATACTGCACGGAAAATGCTAAAAACAATAACAACCATTCTAAACAATTTGCAACACAAATATACTTATCCCCAACTTAGTTGCCATGACAAAGCGGGCTGTATCGTGCAACTTTGTAGCGGTTCTGCTCCCGATCCAGTCAGTTCTTTGACGTCATAAAGCACAAAGCGTTTCAGTCAGAGTCTGTCGTAACTAAACCACTTACGGCGCAGTAAATACGTCACTGTTCTTTATCTGCCATTTCAAACATTGTTTCTTTATGTTTCGTAAGCTCAATATTTTCCCTATTTCTTTCAACAATGGGTTATCTTTCGTGCAGGCGGCTTTTCTTTGAATAAGAATGCGAATTGAATATCTAACATTCCATTGGATCCTTAGAACTGGGTTTGATGTCAATTTTATGCACAAAACAATGAGATTTTACTATTCAGCGTACATTATAGTATGTTCGCGTTAAGAATGCAGAATTTTTAAAATTTAATTCCGTTACACAGAAATACTCAAAAAAAAAAAGGTACAAAACCGTTGCGTTTGAAAGAATGCGTTTATGTGGACACTTTGAACTTGGCGTTCTAATAAGGAATGATTTGATTGGTTAGGGGGCGTGCTAGGTCGAAGGACAAGAATGAAATGACTGCAACGGGCTATCGTCGTACATATTTCCGGAAATCTAAATAATAAGCCTGTTTTCTCAAAATGCTTATTTTAAACAAGCCACGGCGCCGTAGTCACGTTTTGTTGATTGTTCATGTATGTTTGTATTTATTTTTTTATGATGAACATAAACTATCTTGTCATGAGTGCTTGTAAATCTAACATGACATGAGTTATACAAAAAGGTTTTTATTCTGAATTATATTTTAATTAGATTCATTTCAACTAGTTTTCTAGCAGGGGTTCTCTTTCCTTTTTTTGTCTTTGCAACCTAGCAAGTTTTAACTTACCTATCTTTTTTCTCCGTCATATCACATCTCTAATTCTATCTAGACAGTTTTATTAACACATTAATTCTCAACAGACAAGATTTTAATCTATTGCAAGTTATAGCATTTATCACAGATCTAAGAACATTTGTATACGTGGACATTTTAAAAACTACCCCATTCCGTGTTCATTCCATGTTTGTCGTTTTTAGTACGTCGTAATTATATTTTCGCGTGCTTAAAAGTATAAATTTTCAAATAATGTGAGGTCTCCTGGTTCAGGCATTAGAACTATCGTTATTTTACGACTAGCTGAGGCAAGTATTTCATGTTTTGGGAGTCTTGTAATGCCTAAGGTTATCGACCCTTATGCTCATTCTAAAATGTGGCACTATTACAGTCTCTTACAGCCTGACAGTTTCAGTCACAAGCCCATATTTTGAGCTGCACATTTACTGTCGCAAGTCGTGTTTTGTGTGATAAATAGTGTCTAAAAAAACTTATTTTGTATGATTTATCAAATTTCAATGAATGAAATGCAACTTTAGAGTAGAGCCAAAAAACGCCTTCAAAAATCGCCGTCGAGTTACAATAACTGAGTGGTTATTATAACATTTGGCTGGCTTGGCTTAGTCAAAAAAGCTATTTTTTAATAGTTTTTCAGCCTTTTTCTCATTCTGATGTATCCTACTAATCCTAATAATATCATAAATGCGAAAGTTTGTATGTGTGGATGTTGCTCTTTCGCGTGAAAACTACTGAATGGATTTCCATGAAACTTTACAATAATATAGCTTTTACATCTGGATGGGGCTGCAATTTATGAAAAAAAAAACATTCAGTAGTTTTTCACGTGAGAGAGCAACACACATCCATCCATCTATGCATTCATACATACACACTAACACGTTTATAATATTAGAGGGAATAACAACCTGTACCACTTTGGCCGGCATTCCCAAACTTATTTCTACTTTACTTAGCTGTAAGAATATTATCTTTCTTATTGCTCTATAAATGTACCAAGAATACTGGCCGTCGATCAAAGCAGGCTAAAAGAATAGCTAATCTATAGCTACTGTAACTGGCAATAAATTACTATGAGTATGATTACCTACTGTTTCAATCAAACTTAAGCCAATAAAGAGTCTAAATCGATCAAAACTTCTACTGATTAACCTTTTTTTACTTCAACTGCTCCCACTCAGCATTCCTAGCAAGAACAGTTGGAATTGTGTTCAAAACTCGTATAAAGTTCCACAATAACAAAAGTATCTGAGATAAGACTGTGTTTTTCGCGAACTCACCGGCTATCGGCAGGTAAACAACGCGATTGCCCGGCGAATGCTGGGATAAACCAGCCAACTTGAACCGGGACTTGAAAGAAACTTGTTAAAAGTAATCTATTAGTTTGCGGTGTTTAGGCTGTTAGGGGTCTATTTCACCAAGACACCCTGGACGCGGAGCTACCTACCCAAGTAACATTTTGGGTTTTAAAAAGGTTTTGAAAAGGTTCTAAAACCTTTGTTTGGAAATTTTCTCGTAAGTCTTACTAGGCTCAGTAACGTTAAATTAACCTTATATTAACCTCCTGTGTGCAAAAAGGGCCCACGTTTCAGAACCATTCGGAGAGCTACAGCCAAACCTGAAGCTCAAATCCAGAACCTTTCGAAGTATTTGCACAGAACCTAAATATAACCTTCACAACTATAATTTAACGTTAATATAACCTTGTAAGGAATCCTTTAAGCTCTCAATTAGTAACTTGATTTAACCCTATCACAACCTAAAACGTTTTTCATAGACATGAATAAATACCTTTCCAGGACTCTCGGGTTTTAAAATGTTTCTGCGTAAGATTTTTTTACACAGAAACATCCATTGTGGACTTGAAACAATTTTTTAATGGCGCCATCCTACCGTTATACCAAATTACAAAATGGCAGTGTTAAAAATTAAAAGTAAAGTCAGGATAAATGGAAAAAAAACGTGCGGCCGGCACTTCATCGTGAAACTTTAGGTTAATAGTGCTGTATACGAAACGGGCCTTTCGTAAGTTTAGAATTTCGAAGATTTTTCAATGAAAAAAATAATTATGAAATTAGGTAATCGCATTAGAAATAAAGCTTTAGTTTATTTGAAAAACATTTATTTTAAACTGTATAGCACACGATACCTAATGTTGGCTTAATGAATGAAAATATTGCTTTTTGGTTAGTTTTTTTTTATTTCAGTGAAAAAAATATGGCCGGCGTAAAGAAATTATTAGAAAGCATTAGACTAACCTAAGAATAACCTTTCCAGAACTGTAATAGCTGGTAGCTCTTAATTTTGTCCAAAATAAGAGCTAAAGGTAAATGTGCGGAGCTAATTAAGATTACAAAGCTTTTTCCGTTATAATATTTAGCTATAAGGTTATTCCCAAGAGTAGTTCAAGACTTCCCCGCCGCGCCCGAGCACAAACAGCTTATACAGGCTGTATTTGTTGTGTTAAAGTGATTATTAAGCTTTATTATGATAATATTTATGAATAAAAAGATTATGAGAATTCTTTCAAAATAATTTATTTTTATGGGCATAAAGTTTGTAGTAGTGGAATAAACACAGTATAATCATTGCATGAAACCCTGATCAGTTTGCATTTTATGTCTGACAATGGTTCGTGCAACTGTCAAAGTGGCGCTAGTAGAGCAAAGACCAATAACAAAGACGTTTTTGTATGAATTTTGTAGAGAATTCATAATTGAGGACGAATAACACACAAATTCCCGGGTGATGTGTTCCAAATTGCAAAGAAACTAGAAGCCACTAGTTTCCCCGTGATGAGCAACTTAAAAAAATGTGGCCCAAAGCAATAAGGAGAGTAAAGTTCGAGCCTTCTATTATAATACCTCAAACTCTTTAAAACTAGGTAGTATGAAGTTTCGTGTTTTCATTACTACTAAAATGATAAAATGGTTACACACTGGCTAGTTTAACATTTAATAAACTTAAAAGCAAGTTCCAAGACCTTAAATTGAAAAAATAAGAAGGAATTCATGGAACGCAAATTTCCATTTAATTAGGGCTGCTTTCCTTCCACGGAAAGAGGCGCCTCTTTTTCTTAGTTCTTCTTTCAACTTGCTTCTTATTTTACAAGTGGAATACATGTTTAAAGGTGGGGAATTATTAAGAAATGGGGCAATTTTTATTGTTTATCGCACTGCCACAGATGAACAAGGGTTCATGCTATGGTGCCGCCATCTAAGATTAGCTTTCACTTGTAGGCCCCATTAGAAGATAGTTTCATAAGACATTAAATCATTTTAATTGACAGTAGATGCAGTGACACAGTAAATATTTAGTTTAGATGAATCTATTGGCTTCAGAGATTCTTTCGTACTTTACGTTGAAAACTTCCGCTCCGTTGTTTCGATATCACCCTGTATCGGTTCATGGAGAAGTCACGGAGACAACTGATAATTTTTAGAGATGCCTTTAAAGCTTTAAAATATTCTTGTAGAACTGTAAACATGCCTTTAAATTATGAAAATAGCTTATTGGTTTGGTTGTTCACTACGAATTCCTAATTTGTTTATTTAGGCAACTCTCATAAAGCCTAAAGGTTAAAATTGGGTTTAAGAAATAGCTTATAAGCGATTTCAACATTTCATAACTTTATGGTTGCATCAAAGTTTAAATTTAAACCTTCAGGTCTAACTTAAGCATTTTGCTAGCCTTTTTAGAACCTATTCAGGAGTTTATGAAAACTATAAGACCCTAGGATTATATGCTCTTGAAACACAAGTCAACATAACGTTAATGTAAACTCTTGTCAGTGGCTCCGAGGTTGCAAAAATAAACAATTAGTTTTAAAACTTACTAATCATTCTCAAGTACTTAAAATGATCAGGATAGCATAACGTTAACCTTTTTAGGACTAATATAAAACCAAAAGGCATTTTTTACAACCTAGGCCTGAATAAAATGTTACTTGGGTAGTCACGCGGACAACAAAAATGTTAACAACGGCGCGACCGGATGCTCTATGGGAAAATTCGCAGCCTTGTTTTATTTATTTATTTATTCTTCATTGCACAACATTGAATGGTACAAAAGGCGGACTTAAAAAAGGCAGTCTCTGCCTCTCAACCATAAGGCTAAGCAGAAAAGTACAGTAGGCGGTAGTTTTATACTTGTTTCTAGTGAAGATATTAGCCTAGAATGTAATGTGGTTTAGGAGTTGGAAGTTCTGTTTACTCACTTATAATATGTTGTATTTTTTTATTGATTTTTTTCTATTCTCAGCATCATAATATTTTATTGTAAAAAGCACATACTCGTATTATTGTAACCTTTAAATATCACACTCATTGTTATGTAGTTTTCAGGCTGTTATTTTCTAACTTCGAAAACATTGCACCAGGGCCCCAAGTCTGCTAATTTTAAAACGCTTCAATTGCATCGTAATTGAGTCTCAATAGTCTAATTTGACATATTTTTTATAGAAAATGTGTGTTGCCAATTGAGACTTAATTACGATTCAATTGAAGCTTTCTAAAATAAGCAGACTTGGGGCCCAAATGACCCTTAGTATATCGTTTGGAAACTCAAACACATCATGGCTTCACGGCTGCGGTCTCCCAGTGAAATAGCGACCTTAGGGCTAGAGCACACGCGATGGAGTCATTCGATTGGTAATCGATTTGGAATTGACTGCAGAACAAAGAAAATACTACTAACCACTTCCTAGACGTCAGATTAGGTATTGCGGTATTTACTGAACTGTAAATCGGAATAGATAAGATTAGCTACTCGTAACTAGAGAGCTTTGAATAGAACCTAAAGGAGTAGCTTCAACATATAATTACAGTATTTTATTTTCAAAACGCGCCTTATTTCCTATAGAAAGTGGTTCCCCCTGCGAAATTAGTGCAAAAATCAACCATACGAAAAAAAAACACATGAAAATGAATTAGGTAGGCTAATTCATTTTCATGTGTTTTTTTTCGGATTCTAATTTTCACAGAATGTTAGCGTCCCAGAAAACAGTTGTGTGTGGCGCTGAGGAATGTATTTTATTAAATAATAATCGGTTTTCTGTGTGCTTTGATAGTAGCCTTATATCTCCACATGAATGTTTACTCCGGTTGCAACTTAAAAAAAAACAGTAATTAAAATATATTTTTTCATAGTATCTGGAAGTTTTTCATGCCATGGTTGCAAAATCGCAATGCAGCGCTGTGCATATTAGAGCAGCTACACACGGCGACTGATTCACGGAATAGAAAAAACAGGGGAAGTGCAATGCAACCATATTAGTGAAGGAACCGCTGTCGCCAAACTCACACAAATATATTGAAAGTCATATAATGCACTACAAAGAATAAAGCTGTTTGATTGGTCGTTTCAATTCGAGTCCAAATTAGCTTAATTCAAAGATCGTACATCCGGAAATAAACCTTCACACTCTACAAATAATATTTTCATTACTCATACTCTGAAAGTGGGTCATTACTGACCTGAGAAGCGGGCTGAAAGTAACACTTTTCATCCCTAGGGAGATCACTTTCAACTGACAGCTGTGAAATATATTTTTTTTAAACTCGTTTTTTTTCACATATCTATTGAACCATGTTCCAACTTTCTATACAGCCACGATGTAAAATTTGGAATAACTCAAAGTTAAGTATTGATCAGAGAATATATATGTTTAAAATAACTTTATTACAGTTTAGTTTCAACAATTTCTTTAAAATAACTTAGCTTTGAGCAAAATATTTACCATTTTTCCAATGATGAAAATAAAAAATTATGGCTGAATAGCGGGCCGGCCAGAGAAAAAAAACAAACAAAATAGGCGGGAAAGCGGCAATTCGATCTTCATTTATTTTCCTCATTTTTTCTTTAGCTAATTCATGTTTTTATTTTTACTTTCCTCGTATTTGTAATGAAAAGCACAGTGTTTACCTCGGGTGAAAGACTTATTTAGTCCCTCGAACTATTGGCGCCCTCACTTCGTTCCGGGCGCCAAACCCCGTCTCGGGACTAAATAAGTTGCTTTCACCCCTGGGGTAACAATGTACTATTGTTGTGCTTTACTGCTGACAGTATTTACGACTTTTTCTAATCTAATGTCAATTTAGTTTCGATTGATGAGTTAATTCCGTTGATCGACCATAGATGGAGGTATTCTCTATTGGGAGCAATTATACATTCAATTGTATAAGCATTAAGATTGAAATTTGCGATAAAGGTCGATATCTATCTGTCTATTGAAATTAACAAGATTTTATTAGAAAACAAATAAAATAGTACTTAGCGATATTAGGAAAGATCTACATTTTCAAGTTTTTTCATCCTACTATCATTTTTGCACTCCAAAATGGAGCATTACGGCATAACTACGGAAATATGAAGTTGTCGCGAGACGAGCAACTCGATGCGATGTTAGAACACGACTGGGACCAAGTATGCGTAGCTACGCTTAATTGTGGCACGCGTGCCACGCCTACTTTGCACTTCCACTGTTTTTTCTATTCCGTGGTTATTAGTCGCCTTTCAGTAGCGACCATTTGACCAGTGAATTTGTTTGGTTCCAATTGATGTTAAGTAATTAGCGGCACCCAAAAATGTACGTACGGTTTTCCATATCTAAAAGTCGCATAAATGATAAAAGTCTTCTGTCTTCCACCGTATAAGCTTCAATTTAAAGCTTGGCTAGCAATTTAAACGTGAACTTTGCAAGCTTGCATTGTTCAGTTGTTGATTATGGCTTTATGTAGAAGTCATAATCAACAACTGAACAACAACAACAACACAAAAAACGAGTCAACAGCTTCTACAGCTGTTTCACATTGTGACTTTTTACAATGTTTACACATTGTGACTTTTTACAATGCTTACACATTGTGACTTTTTACAATGCTTACACATTTCGAAGCTTTTCTTTAACGTAAGTAATCCAAAGTTGAGATCGCAATTCATGCAACCTCATCACATTATCATCATGAGCATTTATTTTTCCATATCTGGACGTAGGCCTCACTCAAGTGCCCTATACTCCTCTTGAAGCATCTTCTGCGTCCTGTCCCATGTGCTGTCATGTTCACCACTAGATTAGGTTAATTCCTTCGTAGAAAGTAAAATAACAACTATAATTAGTGATAACAACTTAATCCAAGTTACAACTGCCTATAATTTCTCATTTTGGAATAAGGTAACAAAAGCACAGAAAATAAACACAAACATAGATAAAAGTAACAGCTACATTTAAACACGGTCGTTCCTGTCATCCTGTTGTTGCCGACGAGCTATTCGCGCGATTGCGATCTCGTGCGCAACGGCCCTTAGCTTTGCGATTTCATTCCGCGATCCTATCGCTGCGTCTGTATGAACCGGCTTTAGATTAGGACGATGTCTCACAATTACTTACATGTCCCATTCGATTTGATGGTCATGGATAAAAGGTGATAGCGGGAGATGGGGACTCTACATTACTAAAGGA
Source organism: Udea ferrugalis (assembly GCA_950022985.1). NCBI lineage: Eukaryota > Metazoa > Arthropoda > Insecta > Lepidoptera > Crambidae > Udea > Udea ferrugalis. Next base: position 3,104,911 of record OX465532.1, on the reverse strand, counting down.
ATTAAGGTAGGAGCTAGGGGATCGTCATTGTAGAAGAGGATTCAAAATCAGACACAAGATTTTATCGGAACATTCAGAAGCTCACACGTCACCGGATGTATTTGTTTTGAGAGGAAAGAACAAACATTGTCGGCGACACAATCATAATGGGCAATGGGTATAATTATGTACAACCAAGTAACTTTTTGTCTTTAATTAATGCTTGTAACTTAGTAGTTACAAGCATTAATTAGCGGCCGCCTGCGACTTCGTCCGCTTGGACTTCACTGCACTTCATGCACACATCCCATAAATTTTAATCCGTATTTATAAAATGTACTTATAAGTTCTCCTAAATAACGGTGTGATGAACTTCTGCCGCAAATTTCTATTAACCCCAATATTTGCAAATATGAAAGTTGGAAACAGGAAAATAACCTACAGTTGGACAACCTGAACAATAAAGCACTCATATAGCTTGAAATAGCTCGAAATATAAGCTAATTCACTTCACTGGAATGCTAATCCAGTTTTAGAAAAAAAACTGATCAAACGTCTTTGATAATGTTCCATTCCAGTCCCTAGTTAAACGTTCAGAACTCAAAACACTTTTCCGCTTGTACCCTTCCCAAAATAGACCCGTATTCTCAAATGCAGCTTAGCAGCTCAATTGCAGCCCATTTCGGTCTCGCTAGCCATTACACTCTTCATAAGCGCCATGTGCACGTGAATAGCTCCTTCAGCACCAACAAAGTGCCCAACGTCTCGATAATATGTTAAAGGCGACTTACAGTAGTCTAGGGTTGTGCCGAGGGGCGTGATAACGATTTGTTTAACTAGTTGTGTCCGCGGCTTTAACTGATTGCTGCTCAGCTTCAAATCACAATATCCTGCTATATTGTAGCCTATGTACTATTCTGATATATAGTGTTAAACTTTTTTTTCTTTACTGCACAATCGCAAGCATTCTCTACCAGATACCTGCAACGAGATGTAAGCTAACAAGAATACTTCAGAAAACGTCATGTCCCAAAAAGTGCGATTTCGTAAGATTATTTAGAACAAAAACCGGTGCATAGGTCGGTGAATTAGCGCCTGAGAGTTTGTTAACACGCCTTACAAAATTTGTTCCTATGAAAAACATTCTAGGAAACATACTGCAGCCAAAAATATACGGTTCAACTTTCACAATGAGCAAGAGTTTTTGAAAGAGAAAAATATGAGTATGTGCCTGGCCAGCAAACATCTAATGAAGTATCAAATGTTTTGTCCGTACAGTAGCCCTTCCTAAGGCGTAATTTGATATAACATCACCCTCAAAATTACACGGAATACCATTTCTCAAATGAAAAGTGTCACTAAATCTTTCAAACTCCACCTCTCGGCAGCCCTAGCCAGGTAGGCTTGGACCAGCGAAGCGTACAATACGGAAATGCGCAGGAAGTGTCCGACACTGCCCGTGTCTCGCCGACATATGAGAAGGTATACCTACCATTGGGTGTCGCTATCTCTTTCTTATGTAGGTCACGGTTCTCTGACAATGTTTTCATAAGTGCAAGTCGCGGCAAAACAACCTGGCTGGAAATACTAACGTATGTTTGATGTTGACAACTTTGTACTGCTACTAATATCTTTATCTCTGTTTGCTTGCTTATTTGCTAAAACAACATTAACTTAGCAAGTGATTTTCTCAAAAGATACGTATCTGTTTTTCAGAAAATTATTACCCACTGGTTAGATATGAAGGTAAAGAATTCGGTCGATCCGGACATCTGAATTTTTTGAGTTTTCATACTGGCCAATATCTTTTTTTTCTCTTTTCTGCTAGTTATATAATTCTGGTTGAAGTAAATGTCAATCGAAAGCCACCAACGCTGGATTTTTACAATTGGAACCAAAACGCAAGTCCTTTAATTCGATGAAGTCCATCTCGCATAAACTCAATACGGTCGCCTGTTTTAGCCGCAAGGGCAAAATGCAATCTAATTTAGCAAATAATTTTCCGTCGAGAAATAAAAATAAAAGGGAATAAAGAAGTGAATAAAATAGAGACAAAAGGCGGGGGATGGCGTCAAATCCAATCTCACCAGTTGTGGTACGACTACAGTGGACCGTGGGCTTGGTGGGGTACTGTGCGAACTCGAACTGAACGCGCTTTTAAATAAACTCGAACGAGGTTTGGTGGAATTTTACTATTTCTTTAAAGTAAAGTAAAAAGTAAAAAAAACATTTATTTATGTCTTTAAGTCTTATGCTCGTCAGTCTAATAACACGGAACATAAACTTCCTGTATACGTCCTGCTGCCTCACCTCAACTATGAGGCGGTGCGAGCCATACTACAACACGCTAGTAGCTAGTGAGAAACCTTAATTTCAGATGTTTGCAAGCGTTAGTCTAATACATTAATACAAATAAAACAACTTATTTCAAACAGCTCGTTGTGATAGTTTCTCTCGTCGAAATTAACATAACAAAATGCATATACTTGACTATTTAGAATCATAAAGGTCACACTTATCGATGAGTCTAAGTACAAACAAACTCATGCAGTATGTTACTTTTCAAATAGTATCATTAAAAGTGAAGGAGGAAACGATCGGCCGTCAGTAAACTTGAATGATAAGATTGACAAAGAATGAAATTGAATTACGTAAGCTACCTACTAGTGCTTATTCCTGTCGTGTTATTAGTCATTTACTGAGTATTTATTTCAAAAAGACAGTTACAATAGACAATAGTTAGGACAGCACAACGGACAGCAAAATAAATTATTTATTTTGGTTGCATCACTATCATCGACTTTATTATTAAACTAGCGGCCGCCCGCGACTTCGTCCGCGTGGTCTTAAGTTGAAAAACAAAAAGTAATATTTCTGTATAAATTGTAGCCTATGTGCGATTCAGATGTATAAGCTACATTATTGTAAAGTTTCATCAAAATCCATTCAATAGTTCACGGCACATCCAGACATACAAACTTTCGCCTTTATAATATTAGTAGGATGACTTGCTTCACGTTGGTACCACTCCTGAACAAACCAACTCGCCAGCATATTGTTCGTTTTTCTGGGGCCGTATCTCAACAATTCGGGCCTTTGAGAATTACTTTTCTGTCCCTGACTTCTGCACACCACAGATTATATTTTCGTTTTAGTTTTGTCCTCGCTTTGTAGGGTGTATTGTGAAATTGAAGAGATACTCGGACTAAATTCTTTTTACAGGATTGTTTTTTTTAGATGGAGGATGATGTAACAGATATGATAAGATATTGGTTGGACTCAAAAAGTTATAGGAAGTCACTACAAAGACATACTGGGGGAAGTCTCAAAAATAAACTTTTAGTAACGAAGCGCAAACTTCTCTTAGAATAAAATAAATAAAAAAAAAAACATTTATTTCGGATTACAGGGATCCATATCACATATCGTTATCAACACAATGTCATAATATTAGAAATGCATAAATAGTTTTCAAAAAATAATAATAAAAGTAGACAATATGTCACATTGAAATTGAATACAACAATAATGAATAATAATATGGTCACTATTAAATGATACGAAGTATAAATTGAATTGAATACAGGTTAAATGCATGGAAATAAATTAAATTGAAATCAAATAATATCTCATTAACAACAAAAGAAAACAAATTGGTTATCTCGGGAGTGTATTGCTGTAAAAAAGTGTAAGAAAATGTTGTATGTACAGGCGCGTTCCTATCAACCTTTACATATGGGCACCTACTGGTGGCATACGACCCATTTAGCAATGGTTCTGTAAAGGTTGATGCGAATACGTCTGTACCATCCGGCCAACACGACACATCTGGCCTGCCATCAGTTCGGGCTCGGATATATACAGTCAATTTTGTTGTTCATAATAAATAAATAAATAACGGCATACTAGTTTACCCATTTCCGTTTTTTGTCTTGTTAATCTTTTAGGAAAAATGACCGGAAACAAGTATGCCGTCTCTTCGCTTCCCGGTGGTGCCCCTACTACCGGTACTCCACGCCGAGGCGAGAACCCATGAGGGGGAGTCCGTACATACCTGCCCCCACACCCCATCCCTTCGGTTAAGAGACAGCCAGACATACATCTCTATGGTTTTCCCCCTCTTGACACACAGATTTCCATTCCGTTTAACTTTCGAGCTCAACCCCATATCTGTAACGGTTATTGTTACTCCTTTACAGTCTTCTCAGCTTATTACTATCGGAGCATCTTTGTAAAATCGCACCTGCAATTAACTGTGTAACCCAGGTCTGTAGTAGAGTAGTTGATTCGATTGATAATTTATTTCTTCAACTCTCCGAACAGACTGCAGACATAAAATACGTATTTGCAGTGTTTGAAAACCAATAGTTGTACAAATCTAAAATTCAATTAGTGCCTGCGCGACGAAGGTAAGAAAGCAATTTCTTCTAACAAGAAGTGAGAGGAATCGGTAAATACAAATAGTCTCGGTCCGCTAGATCTGCTTCCCCCGGTTTCGTTCCCGTCGTGGTATTGAGACGCCGGTAATGGAATAACGACATTTTCTTTTTTTATTTTTCCACTTTAAAGAAACTGTCAGGGGTGCGAACTACTCTTTAAGGAGTAACGAATACTGAAATTGTATTGTCTGTGTCATGAATAGCTCGCTTAAAAAAGGGTTTATTTTGTCTTTGGTTCCTTTTTTTTCTTCCTTTTGTTGTGGGTCAGTAAATTATCTTTTTTCTTTCGTATATCAAACATGTAGTGCACAGGAAGAGACTCAAAAGTCAAGTTCTATTCCCAGCCCGCATGTATTTATTAAATTCTTATAGAGAAACAGAAAGTAATGTTTATTGTTGTTAGTTTGACAGTTTTTAATAACATAGAACTTATGTTGTTAAGTAATAATTCGAGCTGAAGACTATGTTTGTAATCGTGTTATTACTCAAATCGTTTTTATCACAAGTTTTTTTTTTAAAAACAGGTTAAGTCTTTTTCATTCCTACGGATGACAATGTTTGCAGAATAAAATAACGAATTAACTGAAAAATATGTGCCATTTTTTTAATAATGGAAGTTATTTTTCAACTCAAACATGCCGCTTTCTCAAGCTCTTTTCAAAGAACAATATCAAAGCCAATGAGTGGAAATCAAGTTGCAACCATTCGATCCGACTCCTTCAGTTCACTCCTCAGTCGAGTCACAGTATAAACCATACAGTAGGCTATCTAAGGCCGCCCGCCGAGTTATTAGCCTAGCGTGCACACAGACACGCGGCACAGCCCGTCCGTACTGCCGCCTCCCTATTTTATGCTAGCGTGTGCGTGAAATCGCGACACGGCACGCGACGCGCACGCACACATTCAAACCGAGAGTGGCACGTTTGTATTTAGATGTTCTACTTTATGGTTCATACTGTGGTCGAGTCGAGCGACGTTAATGGAATAACAACATTTCTTGGGAAATATACTTTTTAATTCCAACCTTTCAAACAGGAATCAGTTTCTTTTAAAATTCTATCGGAAATTGAATTGAATTTATTCTGTGCAGTAAAAGAAAGTTGTAGTGTCTTTGAGAGTGAGAAATGCTTTGATGTGAATTTATGCAAAGTATGACGAACAAAAAAAATGTTTACTGAACTCTTTCTTTGTCTTTAAAAATAACAAAATGAAGTTTTTTTATTCTTCTGGTATGTCAAAGGCAATTACCATACCATAAACGGCCTATATACGTCCCACTGCTGGGCACAGGCCTCACCTCAACTATGAGGTGGATTGAGCCATACTCCAACACGCGGTCTCAGTGCGGATTGTTGGAGGGGTGTAAGGTTAGTGAGTAACCTTAATGTCAGATGTTTTCAAGCCGCCCTAAGGCCTCCGACTGGGCTTAACGACTGACATCTACGACGTCAGCCGGGACCAACTACTTAACGTGCCCTCCGAAGCACGGAGATGCCCGAAATAAACATTACTAAATTTCGGTCGGTGTGGTCACCCATTCCATTTCCGACCCGGCGTGTGTTGCTTTACAACAGCAATCTTCGCCGATCGCTATCACAACTGCGCCACGGGCACCTCTCACAACTGCGCCACGGGCACCTCGATAATGATAATGTTTTTTATGGCCAGTCAAGCATTCTATCGGGTATGGTAATGTCTCGGCTTACCTAAATGAATTGAATAGGTTTATCATAAGAAACATGGCTACACGGAAAATTAGTAGAGCCATATCGTATTTCTTACTAGCTTGTATAACCTTTTTGCTTATATTAGTAATCCCATCATGCTAAGTATCCAGCGTTAAAGAAAATCTCTTGCGCTAGTCTAAAGTGGTTTAATAAAGTGAACCACCGTCCGGTCCGGTCCGGTAATCGTCCGGCGCCGATCCGGCGACCGGGCGCTGTGATAAAGGCAGTTATGTCCACTTAACTCATTCTTAATACTGATAAAATGCTCTCTTAGAAAATGCTTTAGAACAAGAGAGATTTTAGTGCAATATTAATGGCTGAATTTTCTTCGGCGGTGTTAGTTCTTGGATAATTTGTTAGCTTGATCTGGTAGTTTTTCACTTTTGAGAAGAACTCATTTTGGTCGCTTTTTTATCTTTTGTTACCAATTTTGTGCTTCCTATCAGAATAATTAAGGATTGTACAGTCAACAGCAAAAAATATGTGAGCGATTAGAGAAAATCCATACTGAAACTGCGAGGCCAGAGTTTTTTGTTGTTATAGTCCAGTCATTTAAGCTTAAATTAGGTAAGAATCTCGGAATGCGAGATACCCAGCTGTAAGTCTGTAAATACTTGTATATTGTCACCCTAAAAGTTGTCTCAAAACCTACATATGGTAGGGTGTACGCAAGTATTAAATCTCAAGGTCAAAGGTCACAAAAATCGTTTTTTTCCGCTTTTTTTGTAAATATCTCATTTCCTATGGGTTTCTTGCTATTTGTATTTATCATCAAAATTGTAGAATACAAAATTCTCTACAAGTTTTGTTTGAATTTTTTTTTCATACGGTGACCCGTTTTCGATATAGAGGGCGGAGAGCGCGCGGTCACAGCATCACTTCAGGTGTATATTATCAAGTTCAAACTTGGTCAGGGCATGACTTGGAACCCCCCAAACGATTTTCTGGAGCCTATCATGACAATTTTACCACCTGCTGCAAAACAATTGCAAAAATATAAAATATACAATTTTCTGCAACTGCAAGATTGGTTGTGGTTCGCGATGCGGATGCAGGAAAGATAGCTTGCAATGCTCTTTAGCTTGTGGCGAATGTAATGGACAAGCTTGTCTCAATGCTCTCTACCATATCAGAGCGACATTAACGAAGATAGAACGTTTGACCCTGAAATCATGGAAGAACTTGAGACAAATGTCGTTGAAGACGATAATGAAGACCAGTTTGAAATTTACCAGCAGCCGGAAGACGACGGTGAAGATGAAAAAGCCATACCATGCCATACCTGGGGTTCCAAATCATGCCCTAACCAAGTTTGAACTTGATAATATACATGAAGTGATGCTGTGACCGCGCGCTCTCCGCCCTCTGTCTCGAAAACGGTTCACCGTTTGAAAAAAAAATTCAAACAGAATTTATAGAAAATTTATTATTCTACAGTATTGATAAAAAAACATTTAGCAAAAAACCCATAGGAAATGAGATATTTACAAAAAAAGTGCAAAAAAACGCTTTTTGTGACCTTTGATCTTGAAATTTAATAGTTGCGTACACCCTACCATATGTAGGTTTTGAGACAACTTTTAGGGTGTCAATATAAAAGTATTTACAGACTTACAGCTGGGTATCTCGAATTCCGAGGTGAACTTACTATAATGACTGGCCTATTAGTGTCATCAAATCTAAATAAGGAAGACTGTTTTTGACGAAACAACGTCGTCATTCTGACGTTCGACGACCACGTAGGAATAAGGTGACTTTTCTGAAAGATATGGATATAATTGACCAATCACATGATTCTGATGCTGACTTTACTGTCTGTCTCTAAAGAATCAATGAGAAGGCGTTCGAGAGTGGATTCTTCAAGAGCAAATAGACAACCGAAGAAAAAACAAACCTAACCGTTCTCGATTCATCGGATACGCGAAATCGAACACTAGCGATGGAACACAACGGGTTTCAATAAAAGTTTCAATTGCCGAATGCAATTGCATCTCGATAAAGTGGTGTTTGATATTAATCTATTGGTGTTGTTTCACTTTCTTTCACATGGTTTGTTTGTTGAAAATTTCGACAATTCAGCTTCAATTTATGTTATAAAATTCTAGGCAGATATATGTTACTTTATTGCACAAAACAATTACAGAACCTTTAAAAGTCTAGTTAAAATCTAGGCAGCCGCATCGCTAAAAACTCAATCTTCCAGACACCTCAAGTCATCTTGCTTTTAGTTTTGTATCTATTCTATTTATAGGCAGTCGCAGTTAAAGTAAAAATAATAGATACTGTCTCTTGTCATTAAGTCCGGGATATGTACTTTGTTCATGTGCAAAGAATAAATAAGTAACCCACCAACAAATGCAGACGAGTGTAGTTTCGGCGCGAACAGGCCACGCTGCGGCGGCCCAGTCTGGGAATAGCTTATTTTTCTCTTCCGAAAGGCTAGAATGCAATTTCGCTTCGACAAATAAAAGAATACGCCTAGTGATGGGGAGACAACGGCTATTTATTTACCCAATTATGGGACGCAAAGGAAGATAATGTTATGTTTATCAGTCTATGTACTAGTAACTCTACCTGTATCTGAAGTGAAACAAAACGCGCTGACCGATTATAAGTAAGTAAATATTCTTCATTGCATACTAAAACAACAACAATATTACAGGCCAGTAGATGAAGTAAACACGTAAATGTACAACTTGGGCGGTTTTATCGCTAAAAAGCGATCTCTTCCAAACAACCCAAAGGTAGAGGAAAGTTGATGAGAAGGTTGATGATTATAATGATTCGCTCGTCAATCAATTTGTTTCATTTGGAGTTTCACGATACAAATAAAAATTCACCACAACAATACCTACTTACCTCTTGACGCAGTTCGTTGACGAACACTACACCAGGTGAGGTGTCGTTTCTCAACACCCTTGGTGTTTAGAACTTTCTAGGTGCCAGAATAAGTGGAAGAAGAAAAAATGTTAACCTAACTAACTAACAAATTAAACTATCCGTGATGTTGTAGTGAACTATCAGGACCCCGCTACGCCTAGTACGGGGTCCAATGTCATCATATTTTTTTTAGGTATGTGTATTATGTGTAATATTAAATGTTAGATAGTGATAAATATTACAGTTTTTTATTAAGCATTATCAATGCTATTTATTGCAGACAGGAATACTAGCAAAAAAATCATTCAGTCTAGGTTTGGCGGGACTCGACCCAGCAACGCGTTTTAGCGGGTTTGAGTTCCGCCTGAAACCTAGACCTTGGAATGTTTCTGGTATTTCTGTCTTTTATATACAGCATTGATAATCGGATTTTTATTTATTTTAAGACCTATTATAAAGTAATCTTCCCAACACTAGCAACACTCGTGTTCACTTCGCTCGGGACACTCGCGTCGCGTTTTGCTCCTGTTGTGATTGGAGACTAATGACATCGTGTTTGTTGCGCTGTTCCTTTAGTTCTACATTTTATTTAGACTTGACGAATGTTAAATTAGAATTTCATTCAAATTAGTTCATATGTTCTAAAAAGTCCTTAATTTGGTTTTCTGCTGATGTTATTTTTGTTTTCTTGAATCATATCACAGTGATGATTGGTAACCAGTGAAAAAAAACGTCAATAGACTTAGCTTTCTCGAAGCCTGTTCTAACTTCGTTATGGAGAAAGCTAGATGCCTTCAGTAATTGGTTTAAATAATTGCTATGTTTTCTCGAACCCGTCGAATGAGAACACTGTCGCCAGAATATGATCTGTTCTATAATTTTATTCTGAAAGCAATAAACGCATTATTTTTCTAAATAACAATGAAATTAATACCTCACTTCACTAAAGCAAACTTATATTAGGAAGAGTTCTTCACATTTTATGAGCTAAAGGTTATTGTTTATTATAAAAATGACAGGATGTTATGTACTTTCATGCACTTCTGCAGAAAACAATTATTTACACGACCTAATAACCCACATGCGTTCATGGCAATAACGACTTAAACTTAAAACAGGTATTCTTAAGTGCTGAGAAATCAATCTAATATTGTATGTCGTAAATGACTAATCCGAACGAGTTGTGTACATCAATCGCTAGATCGGTCTTGTTTGATATTGTTGGTTGTAAATGTATAATCAGTCCAGCGCATTCAATTAGTAAATGAAGTCTGATGCTATATTTCTTTGTTGCAGTTTTCCCCAATGTGCCCGCTGCGCCTGGCATGCCCTGTGCTGGAGAGGACAGTGAGTATTCATACTATATTACTTCTAATAACTGAACTAAGAAAAAAATAAAGTATACTCTATCAAAAAGGCCCGAGGGTGAAGATGTGGCAGTAGGCAAGGCACATATCCAAGAAATCACGACCATTGCGGCATAAAAGTTTAAAATTGCGATCATTTTGATGATAAGCGTAGATGAAAAGTAGTTCTCAGGATTTTGGTGAATGCTGACCGTCTAAAACTGGAAGCTCAGGAAATCTACCGGAAAGGGCTAAATTCAGCAGTAATGTAAACGTTATTTGACTGCCCCAAATGATGATTGAGACGAAACTACAACAATTTACCCTAAAAGACAAAAGAGGTTGTAACACCAAGATGAGGAAAAAATAAACCTGACACATTCACATTGTATATTTACGCAATCGTCGCCACCAAATACACGTAAAATAAATAAGCAAACAACCGTTACATTACATTACACAGTTTCCAGAGCAAATGTGTTAGTTATCTTGCCAAACAACGGGGTGCCAATATTGGGGTGCCGTGCCAATGCGAACTTGGAAACTGGAGCATTCGCAATGGGTAATGGGGTAAGCCATCTGTGGGATCAAAAGTAGGCCAGGGTATTGAGATGTTGCGTAGGTTTTTTTTGCCAGGCTCACAAAGCAGGTTATATTGTGGACAAATGTGTTCCAATTCGCACTTTATGCTCTTTGATTAAAACAAAAACAGGAAGATACGTTACGTTCTTAGTTCGCGAAATCGAATCGTTTAGATCAAAGATACGCAATATGAAATTTTAGGAAAAAATATATTATTCGACATTTTTTTAATTTCATGAGTAAGTTTGCAAAATTGAAAGAGATTATTTTATTTTATTTTTAAAATTTCAAAATTAAATACCCATTGTTAGTTAGTGAGTAGCAGTAATGGCAACAGTAAATCTTATCATACCTCATTAAAATATTAGGTAGATAATCGGAAAATTATTTGAGAGAGAATAAGCGCGGGATATTAATAATTTGCTCTTTTTTAATACCCTTAGCGATTTGAGGCTCTTTTAAGCCCTAGCGTTTGCAAGATAAATTTACTTCATCAGGTGATCCCAGTACTGCTTCAATATTACCTTTTTGAACAAAGACGCTAGAGAAGTCAATAGTTATTATGTCAGGAGCACAGAGGGCTAAAGGTTGACCTATTCGTAAAAGCAAGTTTATTTTGAATAGCATTTCATTATTCACGATTTATTAATTTTATGACTAATTCACGTATTTTTGATCGAAACCAACGCCGTTTAATTATCAATTGAACCTCAACCTATAAGAAGCCTACATTAAAAAATGCATCCAAACGAAAACTAGAGCAAATGTGTCATCCGTCAACGCCCAACTCGTAATCCCGAGAATGAAGCGATTTGGCAACTTCGATTTAAATCGATAAGATAAAATCGATAATACGCTAGTGTAGACGCGACTTTCGCCGGAAAGTGTCGGTTGTTAAGTGCCTTTTTAAGTATTTGTGTCAGTGTTTTCCGAACTATTTAGATAAAAGCGAATTCTGAGAACTGTTATCCTTTTTGTACAAACAGAAGGATATAACAATATTCTCATTTAACTTCGATGTGGATGTTGAAAATTACGTGAAAACAATCAAATCCTGTAATATTATGTATCATAAACGGACATATTTCAGTCATACTACTTAATAAACCGCAGTCAAAAACTGTCACGGAAGTCTAAAGATAAAAAAATTCATGAGTGAACGGTTAAACCCAATATGGAAAGTAACAAGCGTAAAAGAGATAGCCATCTGTTTGTGATTGCGCTTCAGGTGTTTTGACATCCCGCAACTTTTTGGCCCAAATTTTGACTTATTGCCGTTCGGTCGCCGAAATGATTACCAAATTCGCAGCTCATTCAAAATGCGAGAAGAAATATTTAACTCGTGCTGTGTGAAATGCAAGGATAGCCTGTGATGCGTCAGGATGTGTGACGACGCGTCAAGTGTGCCTGCACAAAGGCAGAGCACTGTCAAAACAAATGGTCCTCTTTCAATGTTCTGTACCGTGGAGATTGCGAAGTTTCTGGCAGGTGATGTTAGTTTCAAGCTTAAGTTCTTGCTTGAGATATTTTTATTAATCATTTTAATGATATTTAAACAATGACTTCAAGCGGCTTAAGCGCTGTGCTATTAATGAGGGTTTTCTGACTGTTTGTACCTGACGCCTACGAAGTCTGCCTGGTGGCAGGAAAAGTATCGAAATTCGAAAATCCTATGAGGGAATCCTAAATTAATGAATTTACATTTGTCCAATGACAACAAAGTAGGTTGCTTCAACCAGAATTGAAGTCACCACACCCGTTCCGAACCAAAGAGCTCAACCACTGGCAAGTACTCGAGCAAAAACGTGTCTTGGCCAAGATTCGAACCCCGACCACAGAGTTACAACATGAACTAAGCTGGCGCCTGTGCCGCAGAGCTAAGCTGCTTGTTGCTACGAGGACAACATATATTTTAACTAACGCGAAAACGTAGGTAGGAATCTTCACGGCTACACACTTACCTTGTAGGAAAGCGAAAGTGTAATACGCAATTTCGCTACTAAGATAGGTGACTCAAGTCTAAAGACGTCTTAGATTTTCTTTTACTTGTTACCATAAAATATCACTTCCTAATCTACGTCATACAATCAAATCTGTAAGTATCCCCTGTATAGTCGCCGTGCTTCAGTGCCTTTCCCCAAATATTTATGCATAAATTCCCCCTTACTATACAGGGTGGTTCAATATTTGTTTACATTTGCCCTCTACATAACACGAGGTGGTAGAATGTTTGTTTTTGATGAGAGCGGTGTTATTCCAGGGAGCATATACAGGAGAGGCGCCCGGCGGTGGCGGAAGCTTTACCGGGTCAATGGACACATCTTCCAAGCGAAACGGTTTAATAGAGTAAGTATTATATTCACACTATCATAACATAGCGAAGGGATGGCCTAGTTTGTAGATAGCCGCTTAGGTTAAGTTTGATTTGAAAAAATATTACGTTTTTACCTCACCACAGGCAGTTTTTTCTTAAAGTATATGGTATAGTAGATTTATAGAATATTTACAGCATCGTGTCATAAAAAAATGTGAGTATTCAAGAAAGACTATCACGAAACTATCATGTCTAATCTAATCTAATCTAAATCAGCCATGAGGATCCCACTGCTGGGCAAAGGCCTCTCTTCCCCTCCTCCACGCGAGGAGGAACTATCATGTCATTGTATAAAAACCCAGTTTGAATGATCATTGGGCAATCAAGAATCCTTATAACTGGGGGGTTTATAAACTATCGTGATTCGAAACTCATTTCAGTTCAGTGGACGTCGGGATTGTCGGGAAGCTACTGATAATAAATGATATGACTGCATAAACGGTCCCAAATCTGATTCTCTCATCGCTGAATCTTACCTTATTTCTGTTCCAGAGAGCATTCTGTGCCTTTTGCCAAGACCGCATATGGGGTCTGGGGCGGCAAGGGTTCAAGTGCATCCAGTGCAAGCTGCTGGTGCACAAGAAGTGCCACAAGCTGGTGCAGAAGCCCTGCTCCAACGAGCACGTGGACCCTGTCGAGGTCAAGGACGACGCCAATGGCGAGACCACCCTCGGTCGAGCGTCTTCTGTCAGGTAAATATTGTTACACAGTAGCTGGCGTTTTTAATGGCCTCTTTTCCCATTCGAGAGACTGAATGATGCTAAAATCTTCAAAGCGGACTAATATCTACGAATCATCAAGTGAAAGCTCACCCTTTCAGAATTTAGGATAAGTATATAGTTTACCATCAACATCTCCTTAAACTGCCCTGTCGAATTCGCTACGATGCCTTTTTCACACAAGGATGGTAACTGTTGATTCTTGACTTCTGTTGACATAACCTCGTTTGTTACACCAGGGTAAATCCCTAGTATAGTATGTCATAAGACGCAAAAAGAGAAACTTGATTTCCTCGTGAGCTCCCACCGATACCATCATAATTGTGTTGTCCGTCCAGAAGAAACTCCAAGGACGTCCAATTCTAGCAATAAGGTCGAGAGCCATTGGCCTCCTCATTGTGTACGGTCTACGGCCTAACAGACTCCCCATTAGCGGTCAATCCCTACTCTAGATATGCATTGATATGTTTGTCATTTGCAAGAGCAAGTTAAAGAAAAGAAACGGGCCTGATGGGTCATGAAAATTTGCGAAACAGATATCAGTAAAAACCTACAAGTATCATCATCATGTTCCAGGTCTCGAGCGGAGCCTGAACCGCCCCTACCGGAGACGCCGCCGGCGCCCGCGCCCGCCAGCATGGTGCCGCGCGAGGACCTGGAGCCGGGCTCGCAGCGGCAGTACTCGCTCGAGGACTTCGAGCTGATACGGGTCATAGGCCGCGGCTCCTATGCTAAGGTAACTCGTCGATGGTGCTCTAGATGAAAAGACAGGGTATGCAGGGCCATCACGTGCATTTCCTTCTGATTATGATAATTTAGAAAGACGGGTTATACAAGCATTTTGGCTTTCACGCTTTACCGGAAGGCTCTTAACCCGTAATATTTAAGTAACGTGCTTAAGAGTGTCCCCAGGGGGGCCGAACTTCCTCCCTGGCTTAGGGCATTACTGGGAGATGGCAATAGAACTTAAGACTTTCGCTTATGGTATTAAGATTGCTGGGGCCGGTGCTAAAGGGATGTCAGTATAACTATGGAAATTATTCAATTCTGCACCGTGGAACCTGTTCAGAAGAAGTCACGTAATTATTGAGAAAACAACTTGGATCTTGAGGCTGGCACCTTGAAGACTAACCTGCTATTTAACTTAAACCATCGTTGGTAATTAACGTTTTGTTCCACCATTCCAGGTGCTGATGGTAGAACTGAAAAGAACGAAACGCGTATACGCGATGAAGGTGATCAAGAAAGCTTTAGTGACTGACGACGAGGACATCGACTGGGTGCAGACGGAGAAGCACGTGTTCGAGACCGCGTCCAACCACCCCTTCCTGGTGGGGCTGCACTCCTGCTTCCAGACGCCGAGCCGGCTGTTCTTCGTCATCGAGTTTGTGAGGGGCGGGGATCTCATGTGAGTAGCATTTGTGTCTATCTGATGTCTCCAACGTCCTCACAGCCACTATAATACAATTTGAAAATAGTTTATTTACTGACACTTGATGCATTTTACTTATCTTGGGAGTGGGTGGCTTCACACTGTTCTAGACATCGGTAGTGCGACAGTAGGAAGCCACCACACCTTGCTAGCAGGCTGCACAGGCTGCATACTGCACCAGAGTTCCTATCTGTTGTGTTCCTTATTGAAGTCCTCGGAATCTGAACAAGCGCGGATAGTTGTCACTATAAGGTTTGGTGGGTAGTTTAGCTTCTCGGTAAAAGGTCACACACACCCGCCCTTCCCTGGAAGTCGGGAGGCCTTTAAACGGATTCTCAACGAAAAAAAGATGTACCTGACATTTGACGACTGATTTGGGGAACCGGTTAAAACCCAGGTGTTTCCTACTTAAATTGCGATTTACTGAAAAAAATAAGTGTGTGTGTGTGTGCTTTGCTTTTTTTGGGGCAAAACCACGCAGTGGGGAATACACATAACATGAACGGCCTATATGCGTCCCACTGCTGGGCACAGACCTCACCTCAACTATGAGGTGGAACAAGCCATACTCAGACTCAGTGCGGATTGTTGGACGGGTGTAAGATTAGTGAGCAACTCTGATGTCAGATGTTATCAAGCCACCCTAAGGCCTCTGACTAGACTTAACGACTGACATTTAGCGACGTCAGCCGGGACCAACTGCTTAACGTGCCTTCCGAAGCACGGCGGAGATGCCCGAAATACACATCACAAAATTTTGGTCGGGGTGGTGACCCATCCCATTTTCGACCCGGCGTGTGTTGCTTTACAACAGCGATCGTCGCCGATCACTATCACAACTGCGTCACGGGCACCTCCGGAATAATTTCCAATAATACTTATTTTCCTCTCCTGTCGCCTACAGGTTCCACATGCAGCGACAACGGCGGCTCCCGGAAGAGCACGCGCGCTTCTACGCGGCAGAGATCTCCCTGGCGCTGCACTTCCTGCACGAGCGCGGGGTCATCTACCGCGACCTCAAGCTCGACAACGTGCTGCTCGACCACGAGGGACACATCAAGCTCACGGACTACGGCATGTGCAAGGTACGGTTGAATCTTGACGCGCTGGTTAACGCCGCGTTTGGTAGACATGCGACGTGTACACAAATTGACCGTTGTGTAGGCACTTTTTAAACGACAAAGGCAGGCACGGCTGAAAACGCCAATGAAATAAGGGTTGCTAGGCATGAGCGACATGTAGAAAGCACCAAAACTTATTAAATTACTGAAGAAGTCGCCCGATTGGCGCCCTTCATAGGCCTAGTCTGTTTTTTTCGGTTAACATTATAGTCGTTCATACTTGATCTCCAAGTTCTTGCGAAATGTGCTAATAATAGATAAATTTCGTAAATTCTGTAGTATAAGAGTTAGTAAGAGGCATAGTGATTGTTGGCGTCATGGTGATCGAAACATTGAGAAGCCTACATTTCTTTGAGCGAATTTCAAACCGAACGATGCAGGCGAGCCTTTTCTTTGCTAAGGATCAACAAATTAATATTGAGAAACAAAACAATATTGATCATCACAAAAGTGACTATAATCGAAAGCGTAGTTACTAGGATGACATAAAAAAATAAAACGCTGTGTAATTTAGTCATTTGTGAGTACAGTACATGGAAACTTAGTCATGGGTGTCGATTTCCAAAATTTTCAAAAATATTATTATTATTACTAAACCAAGAGACAAAGACTTTTTTCTTTATTTTTTCCCAAAGCCGGTATAACCTAGCCTATCACCTCTTGCCCGCTTGACGTCACGTTTCGGGACACCCTGTATGTCTGAGACTGTGAAATATTTGTTGATGCCAATAAATACTTATTTGATCATTATTTATTTCCAGGAGGGCGTCCGTCCCGGCGACACAACGTCCACATTCTGCGGCACGCCCAACTACATCGCGCCCGAAATCCTCCGCGGGGAGGAGTACGGCTTCTCAGTCGACTGGTGGGCGCTCGGAGTACTCACTTATGAGATGTTGGCCGGACGGTCGCCCTTCGACATCGCGCAGGCTGCGGACAACCCGGATCAGAATACTGAGGACTATCTCTTCCAGGTACGGTCAATAACAGGCAACACGTTTCCGGTCAACCTACCTTGCTCTATTGCAAAGAAATGTCTTTGGCAAGAGCATGATACTTCTCCGTCGACTGGTGGGCGCTCGGCGTGCTCACCTACGAGATGTTGGCCGGACGGTCGCCCTTCGACATCGCGCAGGCTGCGGACAACCCGGATCAGAATACTGAGGACTATCTCTTCCAGGTACGGTCAATGTGACAGGCAACACGTTTCCGGTCAATCTTGCCTATTGCAAAGAAATGTCTTTGGCAAGAGCATGATATAAACGGAAATGGGTAACCTGATATTCCGTTGAGTGGATATCACTCACGGCTTCTCAGTGGATTGGTGGGCGCTCGGCGTGCTCACCTACGAGATGTTGGCCGGACGGTCGCCCTTCGACATCGCGCAGGCTGCGGACAACCCGGATCAGAATACTGAGGACTATCTCTTCTAGGTACGGTCAACGGTATGATAGGCATGATTTCCAGTCAATCGACCTTGCTCTATTGCGAAGAAATGCCTTTGGCAAGAGCATGATAAAAACGGAAATGGGTAGCCTGATATTCCGTTGAGTGGATATCACTCACGGCTTCTCAGTGGATTGGTGGGCGCTCGGCGTGCTCACCTACGAGATGTTGGCCGGACGGTCGCCCTTCGACATCGCGCAGGCTGCGGACAACCCGGATCAGAATACTGAGGACTATCTCTTCCAGGTACGGTCAATGTGACAGGCAACACGTTTCCGGTCAATCTTGCCTATTGCAAAGAAATGTCTTTGGCAAGAGCATGATAAAAACGGAAATGGGTAGCCTGATGTGCCGTTGAGTAGACATCACACTAAACCACTGTAAATCTGGAGGATATTAGAAACGACCCTCAAATTTAGAGACGTTACACCACTTTACTAGACTTGAACCACAGTTAAATTATATTTTAATATCAGGGTCAGACGAGATGAAGTTTTCACTGTTAAATATTTAAATATGGCCAAAGGAAGACGATTTAGACGTAAACTAATACCGCATACCTTCCTTGATTTTGAAAAATAGGACGGCCCACACTTTCACTTAAGCATCAAATTCTACAGTTAATCGGCATCCTAAAAAAAGATTTTATTATTCTAACTCTTACTAATATCAGACGAATAATTTACAACAACTCAGTTTTAATACGTTGAATGGCAAAATGACATGTTGAAGTAAAGGTCAGGTTTTCACATTCAACATTTTAGACTCTTCCGAATTGTAGTTAATTGTTTACATTTCACCTGGCTTTTGAAAAGTCAGCCCTTAACCTTACGATTGATCCAAGATTAAAGCCCCACGTTGTCATAAAATAAAACTCTCAAGTTAATTTCACGAGGCCTGAAGGATAATAATAAAAATAATCTAACACAATGTTCCAGGTGATTCTAGAGAAGACGATCCGTATCCCCCGATCGCTGTCGGTGAAGGCGGCGTCGGTGCTGAAGGGCTTCCTCAACAAGAACCCGGTGGAGCGGCTCGGCTGCGGCGAGAGCGGCTTCCTAGACATCGTCAACCATCCCTTCTTCAAGAGCATCGAGTGGGAAATGGTGAGATAACATAACATAAACGGCCTATATACGTCCCACAGCTGGGCACAGGCTCACCTCAACTATGAGGTGGAACGAGCCATACTCCAACACGCGGGCTCAGTGCGGATCGTTGGAGGGGTGTAAGGTCAGTGAACAACCTTAATGTCAGACGTTTTCAAGCCGCCCTAAGGCCTCTGAATGTTACCGAGTGCGAAAAGAGAGGGGTAATTTCTTCCTAGTGATCACAAACTTATATTTTCTAAAAGTTTTAATTGTAATAACGCATATAAGGTTGCATGTCCAAAGTATGGTGAAAGATCACACTCGGCATTTAACTTCCACGTTTTGCAAATAGATATTTAATTTGATTTGACTTATTATTAAATGCCAATTCCTTGTGTGCCCACAGCTGGAGCAGAAGCAGGTGGTGCCGCCGTTCAAGCCACGATTGGAGGGCGAGCGCGACCTCGCCAACTTCCCGCCCGAGTTCACCGACGAGCCCGTTCACCTCACTCCTGACAATGAGTACGTAACAAATTACAAAACCCTCAACTTTCTTAAATCATACCAAAGAGCATTTTAGATTTAATTACCTTAAAAAACGAAACTAAATATGCATTATTCGATCCGTTTGGGAGATACAATGCCGCTGACAGATAAACTTGAAAATAACGAAAATTCCTGACACATTTTTTTGGACTTTTGCTATGCAACTATAAATATCAAAAACCCTTGGACTGTAATTTCCTTGAACACTCTCAATCACATCACTTTACAAACAAAAATCAATGTTCATGATATTTGTGAAAAACGAATATGGAAACTTAGATTAAAGCAAGGAAGATGGGGCAAAAGCTAGCCGCGCGCGGCCCTACGAAACTGAGTATAGTGTACTTGGTATGCTTCAGTCTGCGTTGATACACTGTGACGTGATGCTGTCTTACTCGTTGACATTGAAATACAATTTTCCATCTAATTAACGCAAAAAATGCCTGGCTGTGCCTTTGTTCAGTACACAAATCATTCTAGGCGTAAAAACAAATCACAGGAAATTATGATTCATGCGTAGGAACAACAAAATTATATTTTTAAAGAAAATATTCTTGTATTTTTCCATAAAATCCGACATTTTTGAGTGACAGAGACAGACTAAACGGGATGTGTGCGTTAGACACGATACGATAGATTCCTGCAAAAACAGGTTTTCTTACATAGACTTTTCTCGCTCGCACTATTGAGGAGCCCATCGCTCTATCCTTATCTTTTGATGTCTTATCACTTCGTTAATATTTTGCGTAGTGTGTGTTCGTATGGATGTAGTGTGCGTGAAAGCCCATATTTTAGTTGACAATTATAAGCGCGTACCGTATCTTCCTCTTTTTCTTTAATCTAAGTATGGAAATGGAAAATATGGAAAGCGTCCCCGAATATGGAAAGCGTCGGATCAGGAGGCCCAGAAAAACATGGTCGCAGACAGTGGCTTTGCCTTGTAGTGGGATAACACAGACTGATAGTAATAAAATATCAGGACACGATTTATATCTCTGATCAGGACCACATGAAAAGTCCGTCACAATAATGTTTGTCAATCCGTTGAATCCGTGACTATGGCGATGTTCGCTAACAAGCCAGAATAAGTTTCTAAATCGTTGCCACTAGATGTCACTATACTCCTTTAGATCGCGCTAGTATTGTGTTTTCAACGCAGTACTAGTAATCAGGGGTACTAATTTTCAGTTACTACTATACTCGTGTAAACCACGTTGGGTTCAAATTTTGTAGTTTTTGAAGTGGATTTGCGAGTAGCTGCGCAACACCACACTGTTTGTTTAGTGTTTCCTTGTGATAATTTTATAGTCTGTAATCTGTTAGGTTAATTGAATGAAGGAAAATTTAGGAATAGAAATATAAATCATAAAAGTTTTTTATTAAAAATTAAAGAGTTCACGATGTTTTTATTGCAATTTATTTTTTGCTGGTTTTCTTATCGATTAGCGGACGGCCGCCACTAAGTCCACACCTTAAATAACATAAAAAATTCAACCTAATCTCAGACTGAACAAACATACAGTCATGTCCATCAAAATCGGTCAAGCCGTATCGGAGGAGTTTGGCAACAAACAGTGTGTCACGAGATTTTTTTATATTAGACTAGCTGTCCCAACAGACTTCGTTCTGTTGTCAAACATTTAGTGTCACGTGACAGGTAGTAACATTCGCTAAGAGGAAAAATTGAGATTTTTACTATATTCCCAGCATTTTCTCATGATTACTCACCTTTTAAACCTTCCCTCGACCATTACAAATATTTCAAAACCAAACTTAGCCAAATCGGTCCAATATACCAGTTGTCACGGGTTCGATCCCCGCACTGTACAAACATTTGTGTGTATGAACATGTCTTTTTGTAGTGGTCTGGGTGTTTCCTATGTATATTAAATTAAGTTAGCAAAAATAATGTATCTAAGTTATCCGTTGTATCCCATAAAGCAAAAGCATTGTGGAATAATTTCTAGTGATATTTATTATTATTATTTATTTTGTGACAAACACAAGCCGACACCCGCCCAAAAGGCTGTTCACATTGTGGACGGGCGTCTCACTGCTCTGACGCTGTTTTTCTTCGAATAGTCTACATGTAAGAACTATACACCCCCATCAACCATCAATTTTTGTTGCAATGTGCCCAATGTAAATTAAATTGTATTTTATTTTAAATTAACTTCACGCACTTCATTCCATTTTATTGGGTCCAAAAGTTGCCGGAGATACAAGTAATACAAGTAATTGTTCACTTAGTTCAGGCCTCTACAACAACCAACCTGACCTACATGTCATGTCATAATATTTGACCTGAATTATTATGGCTAGCATGCAAACACCTTGCATAAAATAGGTATTAGTATAGTTAGTAGCTTAAGCATAATTTATTGTTTATAAATCATTATCAGCAGATTTGAAATTATGTAATTAGAATGTATTGATACCAAATGTTACCTAGGTTAAGTTTTTATTCAGAATACATTTTTACTTACTTTTACTTAATGTCTCAATCTATTTATTTTTTTTTCCAGCACGGTGATCGCAGACATCGACCAGTCGGAGTTCGAAGGGTTCGAGTACGTGAACCCTCTCCTGATGTCCCTGGAGGACTGTGTGTGACAGCACGCCTGCCTGCTGCACCCCTACCACGATCCCATGCAGGTATAAAATTGAGTAATGTTTTTGCCGACCCGTTTAGCGCAGTGCCAATGGTACAAGTGCCAGCTGACTCAACGGGTTGCGGGTTCAAATCCCGCACCAACCCAAAACTTAGTTGATAAAACAAATTGCATTGAATATCACAAAGGAAAACCCTGACAGGTCAAGAGCTATGGATGTGATGTCCCATATTTATTTTAATCATTGGTTTTCTGGTAGGTAATATACCAGACAACCAGCGAAGAACTCAAATCAAAACCTTAGGGTGATATCTAAATAAGGATTGTCTAAGCTGAAATGACGCGCCCCCCACTGCATCTACGGATACAAGCAAGCACTTTCGTATGCGTATATGCGGTGGAGGTTCGTGTCATTGCAGATCTTTAGCCTAGATTGTCCTTTTGTTCTTCTTGATTGGTGTTAGTTATTACATTACTATATGTAACTTTATTAGTAGCAGAAAAAATACTATGTTCATTTTCTAGAAAAATCTGTGAATTTCTGTCAAAAACTAGTATTTTTACTGCACCGAATTCAAATAGTCACTAACAGTAAGTGGTTTCATCTCCAGGCGTACGGCTACGGCGGCGAGTCGTCCTCGTCGGACTACGACTCGGTGTGCTCTGAGCAGCCGCCGGCGCGCAAGCCCACTCTGCTGCAGCACATGTTCTGTCTCCCTCTCAACTGACACAAGCCCCCCGCGCACCCCGCGCCCTTCACACACCCCCCAAACCCCCCACACGCACTGTAGGGCTACAACATGCACACACGCACACACGCATCTCAGATATACAGTATGATCTTTTGATTAAAACAAAAATAGGAAGATACTTTACGTTTATACTTCCCGATTTCGAAAACTGTCACATGACAATGACGAACAAAAATACAAATCGCCTACTTTTGTAGGGTCACTTCTGGTACGCGGTTGATGTATGTTCCTCTTTTTGTTTTAATCGAAGGCATGATCGCAGAAAAATCAGTCCAAAAAGTACCAGAGAATAATTTTATAGTTAATCAGTTTTCTGCAATATTTTCATCAAAAACATGTAAGTACATACAGTCAACGCCAATGGTGCCCGATCTCTTTCGTACCTTGTCATACTGGCTGATCAGTCAGCTCCTTAATAAGTTATATGACAATTATTATAGCAAAGTCAATGACATGGTTCCAAAGTGTATTGGCACTTATGTCGTTGACAGTACCAGGAGAACCACTTTTTTAATTATTTGCTCACCTACTTGACGTCAGTCATGTACTATATTATATTAGATAAAGTTGTAACCAAACATACTGAAATGTATAAGTATTTTACTGTATTTTTTCTACGATCATGACGATACACCTTTGGGCTGCCTCGTATGCATTAAGTAGATTGAGACACAAATCCTCGGATTTTATAACGAATTCAATTAAATTGCAAGCAATAGTCAATCAATTTAGATTAAATATAATCTTCATTTGGACTCAATTTGGCAAATGGTGGCGTATGTGTAACTTTTGTTGGTCTTAAAATGAATTTCCCCAAAAATTCAAAGCCATAGAAATTAATAGTCTTTGCACTTTTAATTTCTGATGACACTAGAATAACAGCTAAATGCGTACGAGGCCTGTCTGTTATCATTAAACATTACCTCGATATCATATATCGTTGCTGCAGTACTACTATTTTTGGACGAGGTCCAAAGCACCGTAATTCTAACACTTTACAACTCAAATACATCAAAACATGTTATTTATAAATCGCTAATTTCTTACCCAATTTATTCATAAACTTACCAGAAAAGGAACAGAGGGATTAGTATATAAATTTAAAATATGCTCATTTTTTTAGTTCAATACACCTCTGGGCTGAGCCATGTTTCCCTCAATCGGTGAAACTATTCAGACTACTGATACTTAGTAGTTTACAAATAAAGAAAGTGTCAGTATTTATTAAACTTAGAATTATGTCCATAGAGATCTCTCTTTACAAAAAAACACACAACTATTTGTTATAAAAAAATTCAAGGTTTACCTGTTTGAGTTTAATCGACACATGTTTCGCCCTAAATGTACGCAGAATGCATCGTTTGGTGCACAACTGAAGTTAAAGCGATGTATCTTGGTGACAAACTACATAAAACTACTTATCTAATTGTGTCATTATTCCACTCAAGTATCAATTCGATACGAAAATTCACAAAAACAAGAATAAACATTTTAGTAATAAAATATACAAAACTTAAAAAAATACTATGTTACTTTTATTAAAATAACAAAATGCAACAAAAATTATATCATCGTAAGTAATTAATTGATACCTGAGTCGCATAAATAAATACACTGTAAGACAGAGCAAATTGGCTTCCAATTTTTATAAAAACAAAATATTTGTAACTAAGTGTATAAGTGGTGCTTACGTGCTGGTTCTTTCATTATTATTATATAATCGTTTATTAGTGTTTCAAAGTTATTATTACCAAATTTTGGCACGTACTGTATACTTTCTCTAATGTAGCGTATTCTCACATTTTGTATATTAAACTACATTATTTGCACTGAAGATATACCAAACAAATCACTCATATATTTCCTCCTCTATCAGCCCACCGAACTTATTGTACTTTTACACTCGCGTGCAAAAAAATGCACTTATTGTTTCAATCCCTAAAACGCACTAAATATTGAAATCGATTTGCATGAAACAAGAAATTATATAATTTGTAATTTAGCATGTCTAGTTTTTTTGCAAGCGAGTACACAACTCAGATATGGAATTGAATTAAGGGACATTTATGGAAAGCCACGTTTGGTGCTCGGTAGCTTCGCGTGTAGCTCGTAGAAAGCAGCCAAGATGGCATCACACATTTACTAATCTTAGATCACTTGAACTATTCCAATGGACGAGCCATTGATGAGAAAAGCGCTTCTGTACATAAGTAACAAAAATTAATCATTATGTACTATACGAGAAATATTATAAGACTTAATATTTTTGAAACTATTGTAGTGTCTATCTTTCCTTTCTGTGAGAAAGGTCGGGTTTGTAACGTTGGTATGTATCGTGGTAACTTAAGAGATCGCTATGATTCACCCGCCGAGGTTTATTTGGCAGCACGGTGAATGTATCTTTATGTCGGACGTGTAAAGTGTATTTCACTATCTTGAGAATTAGCTAGCATTAAATTATACCTACCGTTAAATGTGAAGTATGTTTTGCCAAGGCAGCCATCTCGTGCGGTTAGTATAGAACGCCCCACGATTTTTGCGCTTCCCAAATTACCCTTCATTCGGGGCTGCGATCTGCACTCATTTAAAATAAATTGTCTATATAATTTCAAGCGATAAATTATTATTGTAGTAGTATCCATATACGTGGATAGCAGACAGGTTGTCTCATCGATGAAAAGGCACGTAAGGAATTAATCGTAGAACTTTGTGGTCGATCGGCCAAACGAGAATATTTGTAGCCCTTATCCAAATTAGTATATTCCCTAGGCGCATAGATTTAAGCTAGTTTCGTAGCTATGATTCTTGGCATAATACGTGTGTCATTTATTTAAAAAACATTAATTGATCTGAATGTACAAAAAACGTAACAGAGTATAAAATACTCCTCTATTTAAAATGTAAATGACACGCGATTTTTATGTGCTATTATAACGCAATTAGTGGCATGGAAAACAGTCTAAATATATCAGAATACAATATTTAAAATTACCATATGCATAGATTAAACAATATTATATTGGAAGTTTACCCATGTGATTAAGTTGTTGGAATGATAAATATATATTAAAATAAACCAAGACCCTTTCCATGCCACGAAGTGTAAAGTATATTCCACTCCTTGTAGTAGATCCTGTTGCCCTTTATGCTAACACCACTCGTTTAGGTAGCCAACGAATTTTATAAAAAATATGTAATATTGAGCACTGAAACAAATTTAAAATCGTGTAAATTATAAACAAATAACTCGTAAAATACATTGGTTATAAAATATTATAACAAATTTATTGTTAAATGTAGAAGAAAAGACTTATTATATAAAGATGGTAATTATGGTATGGTGTCGTTGACGGCGCGGAGCGGGAGCGCCGGCTGAGCTCAAGTGTCCACAAACTATTCTAAATAGTATGTAGGTCTATCTTAGACATTTTGCACCGGTAATGTAGTCACACACGCGGTCGGCCTCCGTACTTCCGCTGTGATCCTCGTCTAATTCCGAGTCACTCGATAAATACCATTCGAAAATATACTTACGTGATCCAATATCACCCTAGTATATTATCGAGTGACTATAGGCTTGACTTTACTTGATATATCTATGTTGTGGTTATTCCCGTATTGTATTTTATTGGTGTGTTGCCGTTTTTGGGGTTGCGTGCGTATTTTGAGATATACGGAATCCTATATCTAAAAAACAAACCAATATCGCAAGTTGGAAAACTTTGTTTTCGTTTGAATGTCAGTTGTTCGAGCATGAGATTATTATAACATTTTAGGATTGACTGTTGCAGCATACGGCCAAAGCCTGCGTGTTAGATTTACTTTGTATTATGTTATTTAAGTATTTATATCGTAAGCGACAGTATTTTGGTACTATTAATGCTTTAGGTGTATTTAGTTAACATTCCAACGTATCTGAGCGCATTGTTATTTGTTCTGAATGTTTTCTTGTTAAATGCAGGGTGCTGTTAGAAATATAAACCTAGTTGCTTTACACAACTTCACCAAAGGAGACCTTTGACTATCGCAATCTTGGCCTTCTGTCGTAGCCTCTAATTCATAATCTGGGCCCCGTATTCAAGAAGGTGATTCCAACCAGTGATCTAAAGAGGAATTTGACAACGTCACTCAGTTCTCTACTCAAGTACAATTTACAACTGAGTAACGATCTTTAACACGAGCCCAAGAATAGTTAAATGAAAACTGTCGCTTCTATGGGTCTCTACATAATTCCTTACCATTTCTATTCAACGTGACAACTAGCCTTCGCATACCTCATCTCCGAGGCTAGCCTTGAGTACCACGCACCGTCAGGCTACGTGTAGAAGTAAAAATGTAGGAATTAAAATTCCAAGAAGTTTGTCATCCTGACATTAGAAGTAGCCAGACCGGTAAAAAGTCATAACTTCATTTCAATGCATTTTTGGAAGGTTCTACATGTCGCTGGGCGGCGTGTTGAGATGCTCATAGCTAGGCCCCCAAGAATATAGCGCGTCGCGTTATATTTAGATATAATAAGTTATGTCTACAAACTACTGTACAAAACGTACTTAAATCTATATTTTGCATGCTTAGACAAAGTCAGCACCCTGCATCCTCGATATTGTATCGCACGTTGTGAATCAAACGTTAAGTTTGACTACTATATAAAGATGTTTTATTACCAAAAATGTGTATAAAGAATTGTACTAACTGCATGACAAACAATTACTATAAAATAATGATGTAAGAGAAACTTGTTGAGGTGTGACGTGCCGCGATAGAACAAATCATGTGAATGTGATTAGTTTTAAGTAATATTAGTTATGTTTACATCACACAAGGGTTCGCTTTATCTACTATCTTTAGCATTAAAAATCTAAAAGAAAACATAAGTGTTTAATATTAGACGTCATTTTAAACTGTTGATAACACTGTTGATTGTTGAAACGTAAGCTCTCAACCCAACATTCGCGACATACCTAACTGTAGTAGGTAAAAGGCCCTTTTTTAAGTGTACTTAATCTAGATCAATAAAGACGTAACTTAAAATACCAACTACATATATCAGTTACGCCTTTATTGTTCTAGGTGTGCGTTATGTTAAAGATAATAGAAAAAGCAAGGCACTCTCATTTACCGAAGCAATTGTGTAATATTCGTTTAATTAGTTGATTTTTGTGTACTTAAACACCATTGTTACTGTGACGGCTTGCTGCGTGCCCTGTCGATGGATTGGGTGAACTTGGGATACTGTACTATTCTATGCTTAACTGAAAATAAAGAAAGATTAATCCGATATGGGCTTTTAATTTTTATGGTCTTTTAATAGGTACCTAATAATTTGTCTCTAAAAGAACAGATCTGCCTATCTGAGACTTTTTAAGCACTGCCTAACTTTGGATTCGTATTTTACGAATCCAAAGTTAGGCAGGGCAGTTATTTTAACTACTAAAACATGTAACAAATAAAACGCAGCCTTCCAATTATAAAGTTTATTCAAACATAAATGCACAGATCATACATAATACTGCAAGCGTCTCTGTTCACTAACAATAATTTCGATCACCGAAATAAACCTACCATAAAAATGAAGAAATAACACCGAAAAAACTATATAAGAACGTCTACACAACAAAAGGAAATAGGGGCGACTATCGTATATTGTATATATGCGTCTATACGACCATCGTAGTAATTCTATTCTTTATATTGCCGAACGACCGAGAAAACTCATTTCAATGAGTGTACAAGTTGTATCTGCTGACAGTATTATTACAATAAGATTCAGGGTAAGATTTTTTAGTAAAAACAACTTGTTAGTTTAGAGAACGAATAAGTATGACACATTCGGCCCAAAGCAAGGTTTTCCGTGTGTTATGTGTAAACCAGAGGTACAACAAATTGGCCCGGCACAAATATCAGTTTCATAAACAGAATTACTTTTTGTATGCCTATTATATTCGAGGCGTTGCAATGGACAAAATTAAAAACTAAAAAAATATAATACAGAGAATACTGATACAGCTTTACTTTTGCTATAAATAAGAAAGGGCTATAAAATGGATCAGTATATAATATTATTTAGAGTGGGTTATTTATATTTTCCGTATGTGTTTAAATATATCTTCCTTAATTAACAGGTTCTTGACCTTTTATAAAATTATTAATTATATTTCAAATCAAACTTAACATATTGCTCTTTAGAATCTGTAACTTTAAACAACAATCAATTTCTATAGCAATAAAGATCAATGAATTTCAGTGTTCTAACTAGACTATTATGGAGAAATCCTAAGGAACTACTTATAGAAAAAAAATAGTGTTTTTCCACAAAAATCGTTTTGCTATTAGGCAGATGTTCGATAGGTTTTAGTAGTTTTTCTTTAAGTAATTTACGATTTCTCCATACTGTCCGAGTTAAAATAAACACACTAAGTACATATTATATACCTTTGCATACATACCTAATTTACTTTCTATTTCTTCGATTAATTAAACATCGACACATTAAGACATCTTTATACATAAATATTTAGCAGGTAAGTACTTATGTCAGGGGTTCAGAAACTTTTAAGAACATGACTTAAACGTACCCAAACATTAGCCTACTTAGGATAAAGTTAAATTGTAAACATTCGAAAATACTGGGTTCAGATCGAGATAATATTGACAACAGCTCTTTTCGCTTTAGACGGCCTCATGGGGGTTTACTCCCTCAAACGCATTGAGGGAGAAGCTGTTCTACAAATGCCATACGAAATCAAATAACGAGCTTAATGCGTCATTCATAATTATGTACAGTTAACAACATCAAATAAAAATCCATCAGGTTATCAAGCAGGATTTATCCAACCTGTGTCTTTCACAAGCCGGGCCACTGCTCTAACCACTAAGCTTACTAACTGTTCATTGTCTGCGCAAGAGCAAAGACAAATCCACTTCGAAGCAGCTTAGAATGCACTGTTTTAATTACTTTTATGCATTTCTACTAAACTTGTATTAAACAAGTTTCCCATAATTTTCAAAAAATACTTCATCGACCTTATAAGATGTTGGGACCGAAATATCTCCAGATACAGTTGTGTCCAATACCTTACAATCATAGCTTTGCTCGGGCTTATTCATAAACAATAAAAAAAATAAGAGTAAATTATAGTATGACACTCCTAATATGGCATGAGTAAGCAATAACATTTTCGAAAGCAAATAGTTTTGCCAGACATGTCATATTAGTTGGATCAACCTGAATTTCATCTTATGTTAATCTGCTATGGAAATAGTTTAAACAAAAATCACATTACGCATCACAAATCTTAGAAATAAAATAATATGAGCTAACACATACATAAGTACTCCATAAAATATAATAGTTATGATTCTACTGAACATTTCAAATCTAGGTAGTTTTCAGTTGTGCTTAATCGTTGTTAAAACACTTAAAGAATAAACATGGTTTTGCCCAATAAAATGGTATTATTTATGCCAGCGCTTTTTAAACAGAAGGTACAAACATTGTATTACATAATATTGGCATGGCAGCAACAATAACCTGAGTTTGATAAGAGAAGTAAATGTGTAACAATACATCAATTCTTAAAATTTGCTAAATAGATTAGTAAATAAATACAATGTATGGTATTTTTAATTATAATCTATGTGATAATTTGCTAAAAACACTTATTCTGATAAAATAATTTCTTTTTACCCCATTTTTTACGGTTATGTAGATTTTATTCATAAAAATGATTGGTACAATAAAATGGCAATGGCTTCAGCCAATGTCTACTCTAATTTAAAAGGATAATATGCCTATTAAAATATGGGCCCAAGTCAAGATTTGCCTCAATAGTGAATTCATTAAAATGGTTCAAACAACCATCAATTACCTATTACCCTTATTTAGATTTGGTATGCGAGATTATCTGTTTTTTAAAAAAAACGTTATGTAGGAAGTATAATTATATCTCCAACTCTCATAAAAATGGTGTTTTCTGGCGACTTTATTTATTTCGTGCAACTTTTACATCATGTTACCACAAAATTGATATAATAATAGTCAAATTATTTTGTGATGTTACGTAGGAGATAACATGAAAATGACAAATGTGCAATGTGTGAATGACTAAACACATCAACCCGTTTTATGTTTTAGCCAATTGTTTTTTTAAAATCACGTGTCAATTCAGGCATTCGGATGACCAAAGCTTCCAAAAATATGTTTTAATTTTGATAATATCTCGAGGCATGAGACAAAGCTTGACCATTTTTGGGCAATCTTCTATAAACAAACCGGCAGTAGACCAGTTACTTAAACTACAGTGGTTAGTGTGTAAGTGAAGAAGTGATGAGTGTGAAGTATACAAGTTCACTTATCTCCGTTTTCATGGCCGAGCTTCTGTTTCTTGGTGGGGGGCGCGACGCCGGAAAACATCGCGCCTGAGTGCAGTTCGGACATCAGGAATGGCACCTGGGAAGTGAACGACGATTTAGGCTGCGGTCCGATTTTAGAGAAAGTTATTTTAACACGCCTAAACGCTTTTCGAAATTATGAAAGAGCACTAAAGACAAGACGGCGCTGTAGCACCGCGTATGGTGCTATGATGATGCTTCGGTTTTCCGTCGAACAATTTTTAGCCGATTATCATTTCCCAACCAACGTTTCGCAGAAACGAGAAACAACTAAATTAATGTTACGCTAGAAAGTTGGCATTAAAAAGCAGAACACCATACAATTGGTGATTGATACATACGTGGGGTTGAAAATGGACCAAGCTCAAAGGCCAATTAACGATTGACACAATTTTACCCCCAACCAACGCTTCACCTATTTTAAACATGGTGAAACGTTGGCTGGGAGATGAAAATCACAACAGTTTTCTAAAAGGATATGCATATCCAACAAGTGGGCAGGCAAGTCTAAGCTGTAAATGTGCAGGACAGATATGCCTGCCGGATGGTAGTTTATTTCTTCAATTTGGTCCTTCGAGTCAAACTATATTCCCACTACTCGTTAATGAATGCGGTTTCCCACAGATCTAAAACTAAGTTACCTTATGCTCAAGTTGCAAATAGTGGTTCGGCTGGAGTCCCAGACTCGCGCGCAGAAGGTTCTCGATGCAGGCTCGTTGCTTGAACAGTGCGTTCACTACGGGGGCCCCACGTGGAACCAGAGGCGCCTTCAGCAGGTATGACAGCGAGGACAAAACCGGGTGCATTGGCGACCATTCTACAACAAAGCATTACATAATGTTAAGACCGATATCTTGAAGAATGTTAATCTTTCCAAGCGTTTCACTTCACACATCAAGTAGTTAACTTGGTTTGTTGACAAATCGCAGAATGAGATAGTTTTGTTCCTATTTTTATTTATTGGGATATTCTATCACGCAAGGATAACGTCATAGTAATGACAATGACGATATCCGCAAAAGAACTTAACCGACATAGCTCGTCGGATGGCCAAGCTGAAGTGGTAATTGGCAGGTCACATCGCTAGCAGAACCGACAACAGTCGCGGATAAAAGATTCTGGAGCGAACAGGAAGACGCAGTGTATGAAGTCATCCTACTCCACGGGTTAACTCTTCATAATATTGTAAACCAGTTTTTTGGAATTAATGATTTTTATTTTATTTATTTACACAGTAGACTGCTGCTAATCTAGTGTAGTTTGCGGGAAAACATTGGATGGTGACGGCTTAATGTCACTCGCTGTAGCGTTCTATCGGGGAGGAACACAGAGTGTGTTTTTTAAGTGAGCGTGGTAGACCAAATCCTAAACTATGAGTAATATCGAAAAATGCTCAAAGGACTCTCTCTCGAGCCGATTTTGGAAAAACTAAAACTATATGTACTAAGATATTATAAAAATAAAATCTTTTACCGGAAATCGAACCTGTTGGTTTTGAAAATAAAACGGTCAACCTGTATTAATATGCCATCTCGTAGTACTGCTTATAAGAATAATCAAGTAATATTATATGGCAAAGTAAGAGAAATGCCTCCTTTTTAATTTAATATGTCCAGCTGTGGACTCCAAGAGGTTAAGATGATGAGTAGTCAATTTTATCTACCATGCTTGTCATCCTCTCTGAAGTGTATCCTGTGGAGCAGGTCGGCCAGCACGAGCAGGTCGAGTATGAGCGGCACGGCCAGCAGCGAGTCCTCGCAGGTGTTGTGCACGACCAGCGTGTTGGCGCCGTGCAGCAGGATCTCGGAGGTGTACTCGTCCATTGGCGTTTGGACTCGCCTAGAACATTCTACAGTGTCTTACCGTGTTTGGACTCGCCTAGAACATTCTACAGTGTCTTACCGTGTTTGGACTCGCCTAGAACATTCTACAGTGTCTTACCGTGTTTGGACTCGCCTAGAACATTCTACAGTGTCTTACCGTGTTTGGACTCGCCTAGAACATTCTACAGTGTCTTACCGTGTTTGGACTCGCCTAGAACATTCTACAGTGTCTTACCGTGTTTGGACTCGCCTAGAACATTGTACAGTGTCTTACCGTGTTTGGACTCGCCTAGAACATTGTACAGTGTCTTACCGTGTTTGGACTCGCCTAGAACATTGTACAGTATCTCACCGTGCTCTATGTCCTCTCTGAAGTGTATCCTGTGGAGCAGGTCGGCCAGCACGAGCAGGTCGAGTATGAGCGGCACGGCCAGCAGCGAGTCCTCGCAGGTGTTGTGCACGACCAGCGTGTTGGCGCCGTGCAGCAGGATCTCGGAGGTGTACTCGTCCATTGGCGTTTGGACTCGCCTAGAACATTCTACAGTGTCTTACCGTGTTTGGACTCGCCTAGAACATTGTACAGTGTCTTACCGTGTTTGGACTCGCCTAGAACATTCTACAGTGTCTTACCGTGTTTGGACTCGCCTAGAACATTCTACAGTGTCTTACCGTGTTTGGACTCGCCTAGAACATTGTACAGTATCTCACCGTGCTCTATGTCCTCTCTGAAGTGTATCCTGTGGAGCAGGTCGGCCAGCACGAGCAGGTCGAGTATGAGCGGCACGGCCAGCAGCGAGTCCTCGCAGGTGTTGTGCACGACCAGCGTGTTGGCGCCGTGCAGCAGGATCTCGGAGGTGTACTCGTCCATTGGCGTTTGGACTCGCCTAGAACATTCTACAGTGTCTTACCGTGTTTGGACTCGCCTAGAACATTGTACAGTGTCTTACCGTGTTTGGACTCGCCTAGAACATTCTACAGTGTCTTACCGTGTTTGGACTCGCCTAGAACATTCTACAGTGTCTTACCGTGTTTGGACTCGCCTAGAACATTGTACAGTATCTCACCGTGCTCTATGTCCTCTCTGAAGTGTATCCTGTGGAGCAGGTCGGCCAGCACGAGCAGGTCGAGTATGAGCGGCACGGCCAGCAGCGAGTCCTCGCAGGTGTTGTGCACGACCAGCGTGTTGGCGCCGTGCAGCAGGATCTCGGAGGTGTACTCGTCCATTGGCGTTTGGACTCGCCTAGAACATTCTACAGTGTCTTACCGTGTTTGGACTCGCCTAGAACATTCTACAGTGTCTTACCGTGTTTGGACTCGCCTAGAACATTGTACAGTGTCTTACCGTGTTTGGACTCGCCTAGAACATTGTACAGTGTCTTACCGTGTTTGGACTCGCCTAGAACATTGTACAGTATCTCACCGTGCTCTATGTCCTCTCTGAAGTGTATCCTGTGGAGCAGGTCGGCCAGCACGAGCAGGTCGAGTATGAGCGGCACGGCCAGCAGCGAGTCCTCGCAGGTGTTGTGCACGACCAGCGTGTTGGCGCCGTGCAGCAGGATCTCGGAGGTGTACTCGTCCATTGGCGTTTGGACTCGCCTAGAACATTCTACAGTGTCTTACCGTGTTTGGACTCGCCTAGAACATTCTACAGTGTCTTACCGTGTTTGAACTCGCCTGGAACATTCTACAGTGTCTTACCGTGTTTGGACTCGCCTAGAACATTCTACAGTGTCTTACCGTGTTTGGACTCGCCTAGAACATTGTACAGTATCTCACCGTGCTCTATGTCCTCTCTGAAGTGTATCCTGTGGAGCAGGTCGGCCAGCACGAGCAGGTCGAGTATGAGCGGCACGGCCAGCAGCGAGTCCTCGCAGGTGTTGTGCACGACCAGCGTGTTGGCGCCGTGCAGCAGGATCTCGGAGGTGTACTCGTCCATTGGCGTTTGGACTCGCCTAGAACATTCTACAGTGTCTTACCGTGTTTGGACTCGCCTAGAACATTCTACAGTGTCTTACCGTGTTTGGACTCGCCTAGAACATTCTACAGTGTCTTACCGTGTTTGGACTCGCCTAGAACATTGTGTAGTGTCTTACCGTGTTTCGACTCGCCTAGAACATTCTACAGTGTCTTACCGTGTTTGGACTCGCCTAGAACATTGTACAGTGTCTTACCGTGTTTGGACTCGCCTAGAACATTCTACAGTGTCTTACCGTGTTTGGACTCGCCTAGAACATTCTACAGTGTCTTACCGTGTTTGGACTCGCCTAGAACATTGTACAGTGTCTTACCGTGTTTGGACTCGCCTAGAACATTGTACAGTATCTCACCGTGCTCTATGTCCTCTCTGAAGTGTATCCTGTGGAGCAGGTCGGCCAGCACGAGCAGGTCGAGTATGAGCGGCACGGCCAGCAGCGAGTCCTCGCAGGTGTTGTGCACGACCAGCGTGTTGGCGCCGTGCAGCAGGATCTCGGAGGTGTACTCGTCCATTGGCGTTTGGACTCGCCTAGAACATTCTACAGTGTCTTACCGTGTTTGGACTCGCCTAGAACATTCTACAGTGTCTTACCGTGTTTGGACTCGCCTAGAACATTCTACAGTGTCTTACCGTGTTTGGACTCGCCTAGAACATTCTACAGTGTCTTACCGTGTTTGGACTCGCCTAGAACATTCTACAGTGTCTTACCGTGTTTGGACTCGCCTAGAACATTCTACAGTGTCTTACCGTGTTTGGACTCGCCTAGAACATTCTACAGTGTCTTACCGTGTTTGGACTCGCCTAGAACATTGTACAGTGTCTTACCGTGTTTGGACTCGCCTAGAACATTGTACAGTGTCTTACCGTGTTTGGACTCGCCTAGAACATTGTACAGTGTCTTACCGTGTTTGGACTCGCCTAGAACATTGTACAGTATCTCACCGTGCTCTATGTCCTCTCTGAAGTGTATCCTGTGGAGCAGGTCGGCCAGCACGAGCAGGTCGAGTATGAGCGGCACGGCCAGCAGCGAGTCCTCGCAGGTGTTGTGCACGACCAGCGTGTTGGCGCCGTGCAGCAGGATCTCGGAGGTGTACTCGTCCATTGGCGTTTGGACTCGCCTAGAACATTCTACAGTGTCTTACCGTGTTTGGACTCGCCTAGAACATTCTACAGTGTCTTACCGTGTTTGGACTCGCCTAGAACATTGTACAGTATCTCACCGTGCTCTATGTCCTCTCTGAAGTGTATCCTGTGGAGCAGGTCGGCCAGCACGAGCAGGTCGAGTATGAGCGGCACGGCCAGCAGCGAGTCCTCGCAGGTGTTGTGCACGACCAGCGTGTTGGCGCCGTGCAGCAGGATCTCGGAGGTGTACTCGTCCATTGGCGTTTGGACTCGCCTAGAACATTCTACAGTGTCTTACCGTGTTTGGACTCGCCTAGAACATTCTACAGTGTCTTACCGTGTTTGGACTCGCCTAGAACATTCTACAGTGTCTTACCGTGTTTGGACTCGCCTAGAACATTGTACAGTGTCTTACCGTGTTTGGACTCGCCTAGAACATTGTACAGTGTCTTACCGTGTTTGGACTCGCCTAGAACATTGTACAGTGTCTTACCGTGTTTGGACTCGCCTAGAACATTGTACAGTATCTCACCGTGCTCTATGTCCTCTCTGAAGTGTATCCTGTGGAGCAGGTCGGCCAGCACGAGCAGGTCGAGTATGAGCGGCACGGCCAGCAGCGAGTCCTCGCAGGTGTTGTGCACGACCAGCGTGTTGGCGCCGTGCAGCAGGATCTCGGAGGTGTACTCGTCCATTGGCGTTTGGACTCGCCTAGAACATTCTACAGTGTCTTACCGTGTTTGGACTCGCCTAGAACATTCTACAGTGTCTTACCGTGTTTGGACTCGCCTAGAACATTGTACAGTATCTCACCGTGCTCTATGTCCTCTCTGAAGTGTATCCTGTGGAGCAGGTCGGCCAGCACGAGCAGGTCGAGTATGAGCGGCACGGCCAGCAGCGAGTCCTCGCAGGTGTTGTGCACGACCAGCGTGTTGGCGCCGTGCAGCAGGATCTCGGAGGTGTACTCGTCCATTGGCGTTTGGACTCGCCTAGAACATTCTACAGTGTCTTACCGTGTTTGGACTCGCCTAGAACATTCTACAGTGTCTTACCGTGTTTGGACTCGCCTAGAACATTCTACAGTGTCTTACCGTGTTTGGACTCGCCTAGAACATTCTACAGTGTCTTACCGTGTTTGGACTCGCCTAGAACATTCTACAGTGTCTTACCGTGTTTGGACTCGCCTAGAACATTCTACAGTGTCTTACCGTGTTTGGACTCGCCTAGAACATTGTACAGTGTCTTACCGTGTTTGGACTCGCCTAGAACATTGTACAGTGTCTTACCGTGTTTGGACTCGCCTAGAACATTGTACAGTGTCTTACCGTGTTTGGACTCGCCTAGAACATTGTACAGTATCTCACCGTGCTCTATGTCCTCTCTGAAGTGTATCCTGTGGAGCAGGTCGGCCAGCACGAGCAGGTCGAGTATGAGCGGCACGGCCAGCAGCGAGTCCTCGCAGGTGTTGTGCACGACCAGCGTGTTGGCGCCGTGCAGCAGGATCTCGGAGGTGTACTCGTCCATTGGCGTTTGGACTCGCCTAGAACATTCTACAGTGTCTTACCGTGTTTGGACTCGCCTAGAACATTCTACAGTGTCTTACCGTGTTTGGACTCGCCTAGAACATTCTACAGTGTCTTACCGTGTTTGGACTCGCCTAGAACATTCTACAGTGTCTTACCGTGTTTGGACTCGCCTAGAACATTCTACAGTGTCTTACCGTGTTTGGACTCGCCTAGAACATTCTACAGTGTCTTACCGTGTTTGGACTCGCCTAGAACATTCTACAGTGTCTTACCGTGTTTGGACTCGCCTAGAACATTGTACAGTGTCTTACCGTGTTTGGACTCGCCTAGAACATTGTACAGTGTCTTACCGTGTTTGGACTCGCCTAGAATATTCTACAGTGTCTTACCGTGTTTGGACTCGCCTAGAACATTCTACAGTGTCTTACCGTGTTTGGACTCGCCTAGAACATTCTACAGTGTCTTACCGTGTTTGGACTCGCCTAGAACATTCTACAGTGTCTTACCGTGTTTGGACTCGCCTAGAACATTCTACAGTGTCTTACCGTGTTTGGACTCGCCTAGAACATTGTACAGTGTCTTACCGTGTTTGGACTCGCCTAGAATATTCTACAGTGTCTTACCGTGTTTGGACTCGCCTAGAACATTCTACAGTGTCTTACCGTGTTTGGACTCGCCTAGAACATTCTACAGTGTCTTATCGTGTTTGGACTCGCCTAGAACATTCTACAGTGTCTTACCGTGTTTGGACTCGCCTAGAACATTGTGTAGTGTCTTACCGTGTTTGGACTCGCCTAGAACATTCTACAGTGTCTTACCGTGTTTGGACTCGCCTAGAACATTCTACAGTGTCTTACCGTGTTTGGACTCGCCTAGAACATTCTACAGTGTCTTACCGTGTTTGGACTCGCCTAGAACATTCTACAGTGTCTTACCGTGTTTGGACTCGCCTAGAACATTCTACAGTGTCTTACCGTGTTTGGACTCGCCTAGAACATTCTACAGTGTCTTACCGTGTTTGAAC
Source organism: Udea ferrugalis (assembly GCA_950022985.1). Lineage (NCBI taxonomy): Eukaryota > Metazoa > Arthropoda > Insecta > Lepidoptera > Crambidae > Udea > Udea ferrugalis. The sequence continues at coordinate 3,066,007 of OX465532.1, read as the reverse complement.
TCGCCTAGAACATTGTACAGTGTCTTACCGTGTTTGGACTCGCCTAGAACATTCTACAGTGTCTTACCGTGTTTGGACTCGCCTAGAACATTCTACAGTGTCTTACCGTGTTTGGACTCGCCTAGAACATTCTACAGTGTCTTACCGTGTTTGGACTCGCCTAGAACATTCTACAGTGTCTTACCGTGTTTGAACTCGCCTAGAACATTCTACAGTGTCTTACCGTGTTTGGACTCGCCTAGAACATTCTACAGTGTCTTACCGTGTTTGGACTCGCCTAGAACATTCTACAGTGTCTTACCGTGTTTGGACTCGCCTAGAACATTGTACAGTGTCTTACCGTGTTTGGACTCGCCTAGAACATTCTACAGTGTCTTACCGTGTTTGGACTCGCCTAGAACATTCTACAGTGTCTTACCGTGTTTGGACTCGCCTAGAACATTGTACAGTGTCTTACCGTGTTTGGACTCGCCTAGAACATTGTACAGTATCTCACCGTGCTCTATGTCCTCTCTGAAGTGTATCCTGTGGAGCAGGTCGGCCAGCACGAGCAGGTCGAGTATGAGCGGCACGGCCAGCAGCGAGTCCTCGCAGGTGTTGTGCACGACCAGCGTGTTGGCGCCGTGCAGCAGGATCTCGGAGGTGTACTCGTCCATTGGCGTTTGGACTCGCCTAGAACATTCTACAGTGTCTTACCGTGTTTGGACTCGCCTAGAACATTGTACAGTGTCTTACCGTGTTTGGACTCGCCTAGAACATTCTACAGTGTCTTACCGTGTTTGGACTCGCCTAGAACATTCTACAGTGTCTTACCGTGTTTGAACTCGCCTAGAACATTCTACAGTGTCTTACCGTGTTTGGACTCGCCTAGAACATTCTACAGTGTCTTACCGTGTTTGGACTCGCCTAGAACATTCTACAGTGTCTTACCGTGTTTGGACTCGCCTAGAACATTCTACAGTGTCTTACCGTGTTTGGACTCGCCTAGAACATTCTACAGTGTCTTACCGTGTTTGGACTCGCCTAGAACATTCTACAGTGTCTTACCGTGTTTGGACTCGCCTAGAACATTGTACAGTATCTCACCGTGCTCTATGTCCTCTCTGAAGTGTATCCTGTGGAGCAGGTCGGCCAGCACGAGCAGGTCGAGTATGAGCGGCACGGCCAGCAGCGAGTCCTCGCAGGTGTTGTGCACGACCAGCGTGTTGGCGCCGTGCAGCAGGATCTCGGAGGTGTACTCGTCCATTGGCGTTTGGACTCGCCTAGAACATTCTACAGTGTCTTACCGTGTTTGGACTCGCCTAGAACATTGTACAGTGTCTTACCGTGTTTGAACTCGCCTAGAACATTCTACAGTGTCTTACCGTGTTTGGACTCGCCTAGAACATTGTACAGTGTCTTACCGTGTTTGGACTCGCCTAGTACATTCTACAGTGTCTTACCGTGTTTGGACTCGCCTAGAACATTCTACAGTGTCTTACCGTGTTTGGACTCGCCTAGAACATTGTACAGTATCTCACCGTGCTCTATGTCCTCTCTGAAGTGTATCCTGTGGAGCAGGTCGGCCAGCACGAGCAGGTCGAGTATGAGCGGCACGGCCAGCAGCGAGTCCTCGCAGGTGTTGTGCACGACCAGCGTGTTGGCGCCGTGCAGCAGGATCTCGGAGGTGTACTCGTCCATTGGCGTTTGGACTCGCCTAGAACATTCTACAGTGTCTTACCGTGTTTGGACTCGCCTAGAACATTCTACAGTGTCTTACCGTGTTTGGACTCGCCTAGAACATTCTACAGTGTCTTACCGTGTTTGGACTCGCCTAGAACATTGTACAGTGTCTTACCGTGTTTGGACTCGCCTAGAACATTGTACAGTATCTCACCGTGCTCTATGTCCTCTCTGAAGTGTATCCTGTGGAGCAGGTCGGCCAGCACGAGCAGGTCGAGTATGAGCGGCACGGCCAGCAGCGAGTCCTCGCAGGTGTTGTGCACGACCAGCGTGTTGGCGCCGTGCAGCAGGATCTCGGAGGTGTACTCGTCCATTGGCGTTTGGACTCGCCTAGAACATTCTACAGTGTCTTACCGTGTTTGGACTCGCCTAGAACATTCTACAGTGTCTTACCGTGTTTGGACTCGCCTAGAACATTCTACAGTGTCTTACCGTGTTTGGACTCGCCTAGAACATTCTACCGTGTCTTACCGTGTTTGGACTCGCCTAGAACATTGTACAGTGTCTTACCGTGTTTGGACTCGCCTAGAACATTCTACAGTGTCTTACCGTGTTTGGACTCGCCTAGAACATTCTACAGTGTCTTACCGTGTTTGGACTCGCCTAGAACATTCTACAGTGTCTTACCGTGTTTGGACTCGCCTAGTACATTCTACAGTGTCTTACCGTGTTTGGACTCGCCTAGAACATTCTACAGTGTCTTACCGTGTTTGGACTCGCCTAGAACATTGTACAGTGTCTCACCGTGTTTGGACTCGCCTAGAACATTGTACAGTGTCTTACCGTGTTTGGACTCGCCTAGAACATTCTACAGTGTCTCACCGTGTTTGGACTCGCCTAGAACATTCTACAGTGTCTTACCGTGTTTGGACTCGCCTAGAACATTCTACAGTGTCTTACCGTGTTTGGACTCGCCTAGTACATTCTACAGTGTCTTACCGTGTTTGGACTCGCCTAGAACATTCTACAGTGTCTTACCGTGTTTGGACTCGCCTAGAACATTGTACAGTGTCTCACCGTGTTTGGACTCGCCTAGAACATTGTACAGTGTCTTACCGTGTTTGGACTCGCCTAGAACATTCTACAGTGTCTCACCGTGTTTGGACTCGCCTAGAACATTCTACAGTGTCTCACCGTGTTTGGACTCGCCTAGAACATTGTACAGTGTCTCACCGTGTTTGGACTCGCCTAGAACATTGTACAGTGTCTTACCGTGTTTGGACTCGCCTAGAACATTGTACAGTGTCTTACCGTGTTTGGACTCGCCTAGAACATTCTACAGTGTCTTACCGTGTTTGGACTCGCCTAGAACATTGTACAGTATCTCACCGTGCTCTATGTCCTCTCTGAAGTGTATCCTGTGGAGCAGGTCGGCCAGCACGAGCAGGTCGAGTATGAGCGGCACGGCCAGCAGCGAGTCCTCGCAGGTGTTGTGCACGACCAGCGTGTTGGCGCCGTGCAGCAGGATCTCGGAGGTGTACTCGTCCATTGGCGTTTGGACTCGCCTAGAACATTCTACAGTGTCTTACCGTGTTTGGACTCGCCTAGAACATTGTACAGTATCTCACCGTGCTCTATGTCCTCTCTGAAGTGTATCCTGTGGAGCAGGTCGGCCAGCACGAGCAGGTCGAGTATGAGCGGCACGGCCAGCAGCGAGTCCTCGCAGGTGTTGTGCACGACCAGCGTGTTGGCGCCGTGCAGCAGGATCTCGGAGGTGTACTCGTCCATTGGCGTTTGGACTCGCCTAGAACATTCTACAGTGTCTTAACGTGTTTGGACTCGCCTAGAACATTGTACAGTGTCTTACCGTGTTTGGACTCGCCTAGAACATTCTACAGTGTCTTACCGTGTTTGGACTCGCCTAGAACATTGTACAGTGTCTTACCGTGTTTGGACTCGCCTAGAACATTCTACAGTGTCTTACCGTGTTTGGACTCGCCTAGAACATTGTACAGTGTCTTACCGTGTTTGGACTCGCCTAGAACATTGTACAGTGTCTTACCGTGTTTGGACACGCCTAGAACATTCTACAGTGTCTTACCGTGTTTGGACTCGCCTAGAACATTGTACAGTGTCTTACCGTGTTTGGACTCGCCTAGAACATTCTACAGTGTCTTACCGTGTTTGGACTCGCCTAGAACATTCTACAGTGTCTTACCGTGTTTGGACTCGCCTAGAACATTCTACAGTGTCTTACCGTGTTTGGACTCGCCTCGAACATTCTACAGTGTCTTACCGTGTTTGGACTCGCCTAGAACATTCCACAGTGTCTTACCGTGTTTGGACTCGCCTAGAACATTGTACAGTATCTCACCGTGCTCTATGTCCTCTCTGAAGTGTATCCTGTGGAGCAGGTCGGCCAGCACGAGCAGGTCGAGTATGAGCGGCACGGCCAGCAGCGAGTCCTCGCAGGTGTTGTGCACGACCAGCGTGTTGGCGCCGTGCAGCAGGATCTCGGAGGTGTACTCGTCCATTGGCGTTTGGACTCGCCTAGAACATTCTACAGTGTCTTACCGTGTTTGGACTCGCCTAGAACATTCTACAGTGTCTTACCGTGTTTGGACTCGCCTAGAACATTCTACAGTGTCTTACCGTGTTTGGACTCGCCTAGAACATTCTACAGTGTCTTACCGTGTTTGGACTCGCCTAGAACATTCTACAGTGTCTTACCGTGTTTGGACTCGCCTAGAACATTCTACAGTGTCTTACCGTGTTTGGACTCGCCTAGAACATTGTACAGTGTCTTACCGTGTTTGGACTCGCCTAGAACATTGTACAGTATCTCACCGTGCTCTATGTCCTCTCTGAAGTGTATCCTGTGGAGCAGGTCGGCCAGCACGAGCAGGTCGAGTATGAGCGGCACGGCCAGCAGCGAGTCCTCGCAGGTGTTGTGCACGACCAGCGTGTTGGCGCCGTGCAGCAGGATCTCGGAGGTGTACTCGTCCATTGGCGTTTGGACTCGCCTAGAACATTCTACAGTGTCTTACCGTGTTTGGACTCGCCTAGAACATTCTACAGTGTCTTACCGTGTTTGGACTCGCCTAGAACATTCTACAGTGTCTTACCGTGTTTGGACTCGCCTAGAACATTGTACAGTATCTCACCGTGCTCTATGTCCTCTCTGAAGTGTATCCTGTGGAGCAGGTCGGCCAGCACGAGCAGGTCGAGTATGAGCGGCACGGCCAGCAGCGAGTCCTCGCAGGTGTTGTGCACGACCAGCGTGTTGGCGCCGTGCAGCAGGATCTCGGAGGTGTACTCGTCCATTGGCGTTTGGACTCGCCTAGAACATTCTACAGTGTCTTACCGTGTTTGAACTCGCCTAGAACATTCTACAGTGTCTTACCGTGTTTGGACTCGCCTAGAACATTCTACAGTGTCTTACCGTGTTTGGACTCGCCTAGAACATTGTACAGTATCTCACCGTGCTCTATGTCCTCTCTGAAGTGTATCCTGTGGAGCAGGTCGGCCAGCACGAGCAGGTCGAGTATGAGCGGCACGGCCAGCAGCGAGTCCTCGCAGGTGTTGTGCACGACCAGCGTGTTGGCGCCGTGCAGCAGGATCTCGGAGGTGTACTCGTCCATTGGCGTTTGGACTCGCCTAGAACATTCTACAGTGTCTTACCGTGTTTGGACTCGCCTAGAACATTCTACAGTGTCTTACCGTGTTTGGACTCGCCTAGAACATTGTACAGTATCTCACCGTGCTCTATGTCCTCTCTGAAGTGTATCCTGTGGAGCAGGTCGGCCAGCACGAGCAGGTCGAGTATGAGCGGCACGGCCAGCAGCGAGTCCTCGCAGGTGTTGTGCACGACCAGCGTGTTGGCGCCGTGCAGCAGGATCTCGGAGGTGTACTCGTCCATTGGCGTTTGGACTCGCCTAGAACATTCTACAGTGTCTTACCGTGTTTGGACTCGCCTAGAACATTCTACAGTGTCTTACCGTGTTTGGACTCGCCTAGAACATTCTACAGTGTCTTACCGTGTTTGGACTCGCCTAGAACATTGTACAGTGTCTTACCGTGTTTGGACTCGCCTAGAACATTCTACAGTGTCTTACCGTGTTTGGACTCACCTAGAACATTCTACAGTGTCTTACCGTGTTTGGACTCGCCTAGAACATTGTACAGTGTCTTACCGTGTTTGGACTCGCCTAGAACATTGTACAGTGTCTTACCGTGTTTGGACTCGCCTAGAACATTCTACAGTGTCTTACCGTGTTTGGACTCGCCTAGAACATTGTACAGTATCTCACCGTGCTCTATGTCCTCTCTGAAGTGTATCCTGTGGAGCAGGTCGGCCAGCACGAGCAGGTCGAGTATGAGCGGCACGGCCAGCAGCGAGTCCTCGCAGGTGTTGTGCACGACCAGCGTGTTGGCGCCGTGCAGCAGGATCTCGGAGGTGTACTCGTCCATTGGCGTTTGGACTCGCCTAGAACATTCTACAGTGTCTTACCGTGTTTGGACTCGCCTAGAACATTCTACAGTGTCTTACCGTGTTTGGACTCGCCTAGAACATTCTACAGTGTCTTACCGTGTTTGGACTCGCCTAGAACATTCTACAGTGTCTTACCGTGTTTGGACTCGCCTAGAACATTGTACAGTATCTCACCGTGCTCTATGTCCTCTCTGAAGTGTATCCTGTGGAGCAGGTCGGCCAGCACGAGCAGGTCGAGTATGAGCGGCACGGCCAGCAGCGAGTCCTCGCAGGTGTTGTGCACGACCAGCGTGTTGGCGCCGTGCAGCAGGATCTCGGAGGTGTACTCGTCCATTGGCGTTTGGACTCGCCTAGAACATTCTACAGTGTCTTACCGTGTTTGGACTCGCCTAGAACATTCTACAGTGTCTTACCGTGTTTGGACTCGCCTAGAACATTCTACAGTGTCTTACCGTGTTTGGACTCGCCTAGAACATTCTACAGTGTCTTACCGTGTTTGGACTCGCCTAGAACATTGTACAGTATCTCACCGTGCTCTATGTCCTCTCTGAAGTGTATCCTGTGGAGCAGGTCGGCCAGCACGAGCAGGTCGAGTATGAGCGGCACGGCCAGCAGCGAGTCCTCGCAGGTGTTGTGCACGACCAGCGTGTTGGCGCCGTGCAGCAGGATCTCGGAGGTGTACTCGTCCATTGCGCGTTTCGAATCGCCTGGAATTTTTTTTATAGACGGTTCCTTTTTAAGTACATCTATAAAAAATGGGGCTTTCTATACACGTTCCTACTTAAACATATTTCTGCTGATTAAAATTCAAAAATCAAAATCCTAAAATTATCCATATAATCCAAAATAGTAATTATTATCCAGAACACACTGTTCGGTTCAGTAAGGGGAAGTGATAAGCCCATTCAAAAGTAGTGGTGTATAATGACGGTGCCAAAGCATGCGGAACGCCCAATGGCTCACTGCAATGCGGTTACCGCAGCCTATGGACACGTGCAAAGCTAGGTTTTTTTATTGCTATTTTATTTTGAGGAACTCCATGTTTATAGATCATCGGGAAGGCATGGTTCGTTAAAAAAAAATAAGTAGGTATCCACTTTTTTTATAGGGTTTTTTCATAATATTTATTAACTAGCGGCCGGCCAGGCGCGGATCCACCGTTGTGGGCACTGTGGGCATGCCCACAACCCTAATTTGCTTGTTGTTATTATAATAAGTCCATGATTGTTCATGAGCAAGCATCGGTGGATCCCGGGGGGAGAAGTTATGGGGGTCATGACCCTCCCCTGAGGTGGTTCCAGCGCTCCTGAGCGGCCCCTAGCTTTATAGAAATAAAAATAAACTACTATTAACTAAAGCTATTTTTTATAAAAAATCCGCGCTCGCTTCGCTCGCGCTATATTACTCCTGTTGCCATTTTTCTTGAAAGGTGGCAGTATTCATTGAGAGACAGACACTCGTGGATAGCCCTAACGGACTTGTCCACCTCCCAGAAAGACTATCTGGTATTTAGAGTTAGTTTTCTACTTATTAAGCAAAACGTAAGCAACACAAAAAAAACAAATGTGTTTTTTTTAGATTTGATTGGTCTTTCTTTCAAGTCTCTCTCACTATAACTCCACTCGAAAAAAAAAAGCGCTCGCTTCGCTCGCGTTCAGTTATCTTGAGAGAGCGTTGTTGCTAGGTTCTGCCTGGCCCACCTAATTTTACGTTTTTTACTGAGAAGTAAAAGAGGCCTCGCGAACTTGATGTCGCCAACGTCCACATGTGGTCTATCGTCGCCACTGTCAAAATCACTTTCCTTTTTTTTTTCAAGTAAAGTACCTACGTACATAAATAAAATACCTACTTTTTACTTGTATCTATAACATCAAAATTATATAACAAGTTCTTGATTTGACAACGACCTTGTGACCCCCTCCTGGCGCCAAAGCTGGATCCACCCCTGTGAGTGAGTTAGTACTCCATTTAACTCTCTCTCTTTGATAATTTTTGGTGGCTGTGCCCACAACCTTTTTTGAGGGCTGGATCCGCGCCTGCGGCCGGCTACGACTTTGTCTGCTTGGACTTAACAAATTGTAGCCTATGTCCTATTCAAATGTATAGGCTATAACATTGTAAAGTTTCATTCAAATCCATTCAGTAGTTTCTACATGAAAGAGCAACACAGCACAGCACAGTGAAATTGTGCATTTCCCAACTTCCTAACAATTTTATTATAACTACAACAACATTTCAGTAAGTATTTGAACGTTTTAGAAGATATATTTAGGAAAGCGCAGCCTCTATACCTCTCACTGCTGGTCATAGGCCTGACCTATCTATAATGTGGTCGACCACGCCTTAGTTTTTATTGTTAGAAGGGTAAACGTCAAATGCTGTCAGATATTATCAAGCCACACTAGGGCCTCCGGCTAGCCTAAACTACTGACATCTAGCGACGATGACCTTTCAACTTCTTAAGCTAAAAACATATAAATAATAGCCTTACCGACGTAGGGCACGTATTTGATGACGACCACGTGGTCCGGCTTCTCGCCCGGCTTGTACAGGATACGGTTGGACTCCACCATATCGTCCACGACGTTACTCTTCGATATCTGCAACAAACAAATGTAATTATCAATGTGTCATTTTAACTGAGTGTGAAAAGATGAAAAAAAAACAAAATTAACAGATGGTGGGTGCAAATGGGCAAGCAGACTGACAGAACTCCTTGATTTATTTATTTATTCTTTATTGGAGAACTATTGGTACAAATTAGGAATTAATGCCAATCAGGCACTCTATACCAGTCAACCACAGGGGGCAGAAAAAAATACTACAATTAAACAAAAAAGACAACTAACAACCTTGATATGTAATGTAAAGAACTTTATCTGGTAAAACGTTAAGGATCATAAATTGTGGAAAAAAGACAGTTTTTTAAGAACCTGATCTGCTGACCTATGTTCTTAATTCAGAGGAAGTTGAGGTTCATAAGACTAGGGGTGCATTTTTGACTCTTTCAGTTACAGGGAGAAAAATTACATATATTACATTACATTACATACAATTAAAAATTAACCATACCTCTTTGGATCGGAACTGCTTGGGCGCTGAGAGATTCTTGCCATCATTGTTGCCGAGGTGGTTGTAGCTCACAATCGACACCGGTTTCAGACCTGCGACAGTTCAACACTTTTAAATAACATCAATAACTGTCATGCAATGATATTATATTAAAAAAGACGTAGATAGGTTATATAAATAAATATCAGTACTGACGCGAAGTCAGAAATTCTCCACGGGGTAGGACGCAGTAATAATGTATGAACAAGATAGCATAATTATTTACTAGAGCGTAAACGAGACAGATGCATGTTGCGCAGTGTCGTCTCAAACTGTCAACACTGTCAATTCTTTGCTCAGGTGTACGAAAAGTTCTGATTTCGGGTGCCACTTTTTTGGCACAAGTAACCCATAATAACATTTTATTTAATACAATTATAATATAATTGACGTCATGTCATTCCAAGTTGGATGTGAGAATGCAACCTCTGTACGGTGGACGGCACATCACTCTACCTATTTCCGGTCAGTCCTCCTTGCTCTATTGCAAAGAAATGCCATTTGGCAAGAGCGAGAGAAAAAACGGAAATGGGATAACCTGATGTGCTGTTTTGTACATGATTTCATAGACTAATAATATTTCAGTATAGTCCAACACTAACCTGCTGAGACCAGGAAATCGACGAGCACCGACTTGACCTTGGTCTGGCCGGACTTGAAGTCGTCTCCGGCCACAGACACGCCGTTCTTTTCCGCACGCTCCACCACTCCAGGCAAGATCGTGTTCTGGGGCGAGCCGTTTATGTAGCAGCACTATAAAGGAGGATGAACAACACTAATCATTATCATCCGCTGAGATATAGGTCTTTTCCAGAGGGGGCTAGCCAAGAGCGACACCCAACCACCCGGCGACATGTCGAAAGCACCAAAATTGTATGGCGTGCCATCAGAAGTCGCCAGATCTTCGAGAAGTCAAAATTACATTTAATGTCATTTCAATACCTACATAAAACTTTAAAATAGAGCCAAAATACGCCTTTAAAAATTGCCATCGGGGTAAGTAAAACTAAGTTTTTTGCTTCATTGTTTGTTTATGACTTTTAACATACATAATAACATAACATAATCGGCCTATATACGTCCCACTGCTGGGCACAGGCCTCACCTCAACTATGAGGTGGAACAAGCCATACTCCAACACGCGGGCTCAGTGCGGGTTGTTGGAGGGGTGTAAGGTTAGTGAGCAACCTTATTGTCAGATGTTATCAAGCCGCCCTAAGGCCTCTGACTAGGCTTAACGACTGACATCTAGCGACGTCAACCGGGACCAACTGTTTAACGTGCCTTCCGAAGCACGGAGATGCCCGAAATACACATCACTAAATTTCGGTCGGATGGTCACCCATCCCTTTTCCGACCCGGCGTGTGTTGCTTTACAACAACGATCGTCGCCGATCACTGTCACAATTGCGCCACGGGCACCTCTTAACAGAAACAGAAAAATAAACTAGGTAAATACCTATACCTACCTATATATTTTTTCTGTTAAAAGTTTGGCAAATACCAAACAGAGTAAAAAATGTTTTTTTAGTCAGTAGAGCTACTGTGAAGTTGCATATAATGAAATACGCCTATTGGTAACGTGAGCGACGCATTCTACATGTCACCATGCGACGTGTTGGTCATGCTTAGATTTCATAGCTGTAAAAAGCAATGCCAACAGAACTCACCCCCTCATCGATGGCCGCCAAAGCGAAGATGGTGGAGGGCGATATCTCAGGCTCATTGTTCCGCAGCGCCCTCTCCAGGTTCTCGCCTGTGTCGTGCACGCCTGCGCGCACTTCACAGAACCTGTGAACAAATTAATATGACGTCTTATAAAAAGGTCAAGGTCACACAACGTGCTTTGGAGATAAGTATGCCATTTCACTAGGATATCGAATCTGCAGGAGGGCGTATCTGAAGTTTGTTTTAATTTCAATCACATTTTAATGGTCTGTACCCATTGATATAAACAAAGAGGAAGATAAGGTATCCGCCTACCAAAAGTAGCCTCACAAAGACTGGTCCAATGGACCTGTCTTCAGGCCAATATGACAGCGACTTGAATTCATACGTCAATGTCATGTGCTAATTTTCGAATTCGCGAAGTATGAACGTATTGTATCTTCCTCTTTTGTTTAAATCAATGTCTGTACCTATAATTTTTTCATAAATAGTAGAGGTCATTTAACTTTCGCTAAACGAGAAATTTCATAAAATATGTAAATTTTCTGAATACTTCTGTTACTCAAACAAACAGGTAAGTAGATAATAGTGCTGGTGTAATACCCGTCCTTCAAATTGCATCTTAACCGGCGCATGCGTCGATCACTGAGATTAGCGCTCCGTGCAAGGTAACTCGTTTCATATTTTCAATCTACAAACGCTAAATAGCCTTTATACGTCCCACTGCTGGGCACAGGCCTCCGCTCAACTATGAGGTGGCGCAAGCCAGCTCAGTGGGGATTGTTATAGGTTTGTAAGGTTAGTGATAATCCTACACATAGATACTACATCGTGCAACTTCAGCCGGGAACAAGTGCCTTAACATGCCTTCCTGACTATTTTTTTTCAACCTGGCGTGCGTCCTTTCCATTCTTGTTTTTTATGTGCTAAATAAACTAATTTTATTCTCATTTAAATACCTATCTATTAATTTTATTCTTGTTAAATGATTTAAAGACTACTTTAGTCTAAGCGACATAATAAAGATGGCTGCCGCATGTCAAGATAACTCAACCTTGTAGTCATGGCTACACCAGCTACGTAACTCCGACGCATCAATCATAGTATCCGTTAGTTCCCCACGCGGTCGCATTACCATACATTCGGCGGCGCACGCGCAGGGGTCGTTGACCCGCCGCGCAATCAAACCAGTCGTCGCAGACACGCGTGAGACGGACTTATCAGGTGATCGGACACGTCACATCAATCTTTGAGGGGGGTCGCTGAATGTTGAGGTCAGAGAGGCCTAGGTCAGTAGGTTTTATTGCTTTATTGCCACTATATGGTTGCCTAGGAGTGATATTTTTTTAGCGTTAAGGCAGCAAACTTGGACCTACATTTTAAGAGCTAGGACTCTTAAAACGTCGGTCCAAGTTAGGCTGCTCAGGTACATTGTTCTTATTACTGTTTTGTGCAGTGAATAAGATATACTTTCTTTTTTTAACTAACAACAAATACACATAAACAATATTTACATAGAACAATGAATGCAAATGGATGGATTAATCTCTACAAATTTTCAACATGGAGGTAGAGATCGTCTAACCTGAAATAACGCGCCCCTCCACCGTATCTACGCATACAAGAGTGCTTGCTGTGTAATTGTGAAATTTAAATGAGAGTTAGCATTATTACGACTGCAGGAAGATTTAATGGCCCTGCTTGATCGGCCACATTAGCAACCCTATAGGCCCTACAAACACGTATGACCGAAGAGGGAGACCTAAAAAAGGCATTCAGGTGACCTGGTACACCACTCTGAAGCCCTTGGAAAGCTTACACCAAAATCTTAGAGATCATAATTGATCCAGAAACACATTTTGCCTATATTTGGATAATCAAAAATCTACTTTTGTACAAGGAAACACAATGTTTGATAATGGTTTTTGGAGAGATTTTGAATCTTGGCCGAAACTACTATAATAACTACAGATTTGAAAGTAACACAATATTTACTATGATAAGCTCAACCCTTTCAGCGCAGTGCACTGGCGCCAGCTAAAGTTTAGACTAAAAGGGTCGCAGGTTCGATTAATGCACCAGCACAAAAAGTTTGTTAATGAAACAGGTATTTATGCTGAGTCGAGTTTGTGGTACCTTTTTTGCTTCTGATTTCCAGGACTCAAGAGAAAACCTTACTTCGGGACAAGAGCAATGTAAGTATGAGATGTTGTCTCATATTTATAACATTTTAATCCTGGATTAAGCATCATGACGAAGAGGAACTTAAACGACTCAGTCGTCTAGATAATCGCTACAGGCACGTGCCGGGACGCTTTTCTTCCCAAACATGTCATGCCGAGGTCCGTGTCTTCCTCTGGGGCACCCTTAACCACGTAACCTTGAATATTAGAGTTTAGGGCTCTATCGCCTCAGTGTTCTCATTACAGTCAGTGGCTAAAGACTCACCTCTCCGTGTTAGCAGTCCACAGAATGATGACTTTGTTCAGCTTGTGCCGGTCGCGGAAGTCCTTGATGTCAGCGCGGATCTGCAGGTATTGCTCGTACTTGGTGCCCCGGATGAGGTTTGTGGCACGGTCAGCCTGCAACGAGATTGTATTATCAATATTGGTTGATTAAATGATAAACATCATTGGACATTTTTCCACACAGAGTCGTCTAGACACAACGTCCTTTACATCACACTGTTGGGCACAGGCCACACCTCAACTAACACGTGGTGAGAGGGATATTTACATGGATATTTACGTAACGCAGATTGTTGGAAAATATGTGAGGTTAATGATAAAGCTTAATGTCAGATTAGGGTAGTTTAGCCCCTAGTGTGGCCTCCCAAGTGGGTTTAACGACTGACATCTAACAAGGTCAGCCAGTAACAAGTGCCTTAATTATTGCCGACCCGCTGTCACTAGTGGACCACGGACACTAAGGTCCCTCAGTCTCAACATAACAAAAAAATAAATACACCTCAAAAGTACCTACATAAAACAACTGTTTCTAAAATTGGAAAATCGCCACCTATGAATAACGTAACACCCCAACCAAAAGGTTTCCACTGACATCATATGAATAAATACCGTTTAAAATTAGCGACATGTGCTAAAATTAACTAACTGCTATAATCGGCGTACGTACCGAGCAGGAAAACAAGGCGCCATATAATATGCATACTCCATCGAACCATACTGCGTCATGAGATGACGTCACGTCAGGTCACGATTCCCCGTATATGCTGTTTACGTGCGGCCGTTCTCAAGATTCAGCCTAGCCAAAGATAGGAAAACCAGAAAAAGACATTCGATCTTGGCTTCAGGCGGGAATCGAACCCGCGCCTTTCGCAAACCTTTCTTTCTTTTCGTGAAAACATTGGTGAAACAAACCTGGCTGCAAGGTAAAATATGCCAGAAAAAATCGGCCAGTCTGTTGATGGTCTCGGTAACACAGTGGTTAGTGCAGTCGCTTTTCCCGGTTCGCGAAAGCCGCAGGTTCGATTCCCGCCTGAAGCCAAGACCGAATGTCTTTTTCGTCCTATCTTTAGTAAGATGATAAATTATCCCTAATACTAAAACGACAGGGAGTTTCTTCATAGATCGAACAACGGAATGTACTGAGTTATTCATAAAAGTGAGGATATAAGCATCTGCAAATTATGAAAGTAGTGAGTTATCTGGCAGGTGAATTCGAGTCCAAGATCGAAAGGAGTTTCCAGAACTGCTAAGCAAGCCCATAATCTAGAGGGGAAATACTCGAGCGAATTCTAATTGACACTTAAAATCATGCTGGCGGCTCTTTCAGGCAGAAGCGGGGCTGTCCCTAGCCTAGGTTTTTGTAGTTTTTCTGCTAAAATGTTTCTTAGCCAATTTCGGTCAATCGTTTTTGTAAATGGCTTGGTCACGCCCCTTCATCAGCGGAGCAGTTTGCCCAATCTAAGTATCTTGCTGATTGTTCGTATTTTAGTCGAAAAGTCTTGTCTCAGTCTTACGCTAAGCTTAAATAAACAAAAATAATAGTAACAATAACATGGCAGTACGCTACCTGACACAGCAGCGTACATACTCGTAGTTTCTAAACATCCGATCCTGGTGGAAAAATCCGTCTTTTCTACTCGTCGGACAATGGGGTTTGTAAACATGAACTGCATTGTTCTAGACACGTGGTGGCCATTGCTTTGCCACGAGGCCGACGTGTTATGGCATCAGATAGTTCAATTCGGAAGCCATAATAAGCCTAATAGCCATAATACTGGAGGATATGAGGGAGTCATCTATTCGTCATTTTAGGTACAGTATGCGTACGTTATGTTGAAACATAACTATCTTAATGTCAATTTACTGAAAAAAAAATTAAATTAAATGATGATTTTTCAGTTTACCCCAACACCAAAATATGTACAGCCAACTGCCTGGCTCCGTCAGGCTTCACATTCCCGTTTTTTATCTTGCTCTTACCAAATGTCATTTCTTAGCAATAGAGCAAGGAGGACTGACTCGTAATGGGTAGCCTGTCAGGCTCAAAAGTAAAGCCACTGCTCATGAATCGTATTTCTATTGAACTGAAGTACAATTTCCAATGACACTGGAAGCTGTCAAAATGTGTTTCTTAGTTTAGTTGGACTGTAGGTATAGTACAGAACAGTAGATATAGAAGCTAATTCATGAGGAATGTAAACTGGCTAACTAAAGGCATAACAAATCGATTTCCGTAGGTAGACATGCTAAACAGTGTAATAAATAAGGTACAGTCAGAAAGAACCCTGTAATTAAAAATAACATAACGCGCACATGACGCTAGTCATTCATTAGTCTCTAAGCATTTAAGTTTTGTACTAACTATATGTATGGAATCTTGTATTCTGAAATAAACAAATTCATTTCATTCTTACTTCCTTTTATCTTTTTCAGTGTGTTTACTACCAGATATAGTCCAGAGGGCCTACTCGCGCACAGCTATAGTTTGAGCGTTTTTTTCGCCCCAGAACCATATGAATCCCACGAGATAGCGCAGGACAAAATTTTGTCTCGCGCGATGCGCATCATAGCCTGCCTGGAGGTTCTGAATGAATCATATTTCTACTGAGATATACACTGCCTGAAAGCTTTTTGTTACAGGTGACAGCTGTCGAACGAGCCATGAAATGGGTACCCCTGACAGACATCCTCAGTAACTATGCTGCTGTGACAATAGATACACACACCCAATTCGGGGAGAGTCGTCCTGATTGTACAAATAAACTGCTATTTTGACGAAGGGATGTATGCTTCAATCTGACTCAAACATCTGAGTATGATCCTAGTCAGCGTCAGCGGAGAATCAGGAAAGCCAGTATTTTTTTGCTTTAGTGAAAGCGACAAAACAGCTTGAGTAGAATTCCTACTGTACTTTAGAATAAATATTGTCTAGCTGTACATACAGTATACAGGCTGTTGCTTACAGGATGGGATTTAAAATCGGGCTATACAACAGTTCCCTAATTTTTACTGAATAGTTTTTTTTTATTTTTTTTTCATAGTGGTCTTCAAGATGACCTCACTCAATTCAATTTGGTAAAAACGTATAATTCATACCTATCCAGAGTTTCCCAAATCGGGCTCTTTCTGTATCTCGATACAGAATGTCAGATGTTATCAAGCCGCCCTAGGGCCTCTGACTAAGCTTGACGACTGACATCTGGCGACGTCAACCAGGACCAACTGTTTAACGTGCCTTCCGAAACACGGAGATGCCCGAAATACACATCACTAAATGTCGGGAGTGGTCACCCATCCCATTTCCGACCCGGCGTGTGTTGCTTTACAGCAGCGATCGTCGCCGATCACTGTCACAACTGCGCCACGGGCACCTCCATAAACTATGTAATTACATACAATAAAATGCACTAAACGACAAGGCTCTTTACAGCATGATTGTACCACTATCGCATTCATTATCATGGTCGAGCGTAAGTTAAACCACTATAAATTGACGGCTAGACGCATGGGAATCGCTCCATAGCTAACATGTTACATAAAGTACGTGTTTAGACACGTGACGTAAGTGACTAACACATAACGCACCTGGTAACAATGCTTAGCAATTTAGCTTTTAAATAGAGCACAAATAGGTTTAAAATTGAGTAAGAGGAAGTGCGCTGAAAATTACTTATCAGTACAAATAGACCTACTATTTGTTAATATGTATTTCTTTGTATTCCAATAGGCATAGTGTATTTATTTCAAAGTCATTTAGAGTTGAAGTTGATGTCGATTTGATTATTTCAGAAGATCTTATCCAATTTTTTAAAAACAGATTTGCAAAATGTAGTAAAGCTTGCCTTTTTATTATTAGGGCCGAATCAACGAGATTATCGAGCAGTAGGCTCTCGGCCTATTCACTTATCAATATCCCAAAACAGTCCGCCAATGGGTCCTAATGTTAGTCTGAAGATTATTTTGAACCCCAGCTGGTTTTAAAATGTCTATTACTGAACTTTCTGACGGCCCTTTCAAGACCGGTGGACGGCACATCACTTTACCCATTTCTGGTTAGTCCTGCTTGCTCTATTGTAAAGATATGACATTTGGCAAGAGTGAGAGAAAAACGGAAATGGGGAAACTGGACCACCTGCCATCCTATTGTTTTGTTTACTCTACTGAGTCCACACATCATTGCCATGCCTTCTAACACCGGCTCTACTTCAATTCACTTACGCAATTAACGCAACGTTTATAAATACTACGCATAGACAGGTTCATTAATTCCCCTGTCGGGAAACTAACGCGTTGCGATATCGCCAAGGCTAATGTCAAGGCCTTGGTAGTAGGTAGTTGTATAACAGATAACCACAATACTAACAAACTTTAGTCCAGGCAACGCATCACTTATTACTTCGTTCAGTTAGCGAAAACGTACAATTTTATGTTACCCTCGAATTTACAAACGCAAATCAACGTTAAGCATCCCTCAGAAGTATAGCTGTCCCTTTCAGTTCTATTGACCGTCTACGGGACACCATGAGCGTGAGCGCGTGCTTAGCGTTGATTGACGTTTGTGAATTCGGGGTTTTGTCAAGTTTTTTATGATTCACCTTTATTTTATCGAACCGCGTTTAGAATCTACTGGTATTTGAGCGTACCGCGGCAGCCTGCCGGCAAGCGCCAGTAACAAAAGGCCCCAATACAAAAGTTTTTACTTGGCAGCAAATATTGAATCAACTGAATTTATTTTTGTGGTATGATCTTAGACGAACTGAGATTCGACGGAACAAGCAAAAATTCATTTTAAGTAGCTTCTGACGAAATTTGTCGAATTAGGTGAATTTTTCGTTGAACACAATTCATTTTCGTTTGAAATTACTTTAGACCTTTTGTTCTGCGTTGATCTAAGGAAATATAGAGAACTATAGAGAACGATAAAAGATAAATAAGTATTTTAATGGATTGTCGCTAAGCGTTAACCGCAGTTCATAAACACTGCTCCGAGGAAGACAACACTGTTATTATAACCTTTTCAACTCCTCATGAAGGAATCAAAATTAATGTCTAATGATGTGTACACGTAGCCCACGTAGTTCCATTCAGCGACATTTGTCGTACAGTGGACGGCACATCACGCTACCCATTTCCGGTCAGTCCTCCTTGCTCTATTGCAAAGATATGTCATTTGGCAAGAGCAGAATAAAAAACGGAAATAAAAAAGAGAGGAGCCGTTGACTATATCTACCTACATATGTAGTGTTTTTTCTCAAACCCCCTTTGGCATTTCTATGGAAAACTCGAATAAAGTTAATCGACTTACGTTGCTGACGGTAGGTTAACTACTGTTAGTGTAATGCAATTATGAGCCTAACTAACCGCAGAGAATGATCAGGTTTCATGAATTACTACACTCGTTTTTTTTCTTGAAGTAGAAACTAATTACAAAGCATCAGGGTAACTATATGAAACTCGTGTAATTCGAATCGTAGATGAAAAGAAAGAGTGGCTGATATCGAAACCTGGATTTTGTAACTCTTAATGCGACTCGATAACTATTTGGCGACGCCGGTACCGATTGCTATTTGGAAGCTCTTCAGTCAACAAAGATGCAGTATTTGGAGACATACTCGTATTAGTCAATCTGTAACTACTGTCTAAGAGGCGATTCTTTGCACTCTGTGGCATTCTGTGGCTGTGATGAGAGTTCAAAGTTCTCTTACTGCTCCCACATTATTTTTTTATTCAATTTCTGTTAGGTGTGACATGCGCAGCTTTTCCGGGCAATGGGGTGAGTGGAAGACTCTCAACCCCTAACATTTAAGTAACGTGCCTAAGGGTGTCCAGGAGGGGCCAAGCCTCGGCTTAGGGAGATGGCAATCGGACCGGACGTAAGGCTTTCATCTACTCCCTCGACTCCTGTTGGAAATCAAGACTGAAGTCTACTCCGCCAGATTCAGGAGACTGTTGTTAGATTTATATAAATTTTGATGTATAAAGTATGCACAGAAGACTCAAACAATCTTACAGGGGACTGAAAAACCACACAGGTGACTGTCACTAAAGAGTCGCCTGACATACCTGGTTAGCAGCAGTGAAGTCCGGGTCGTAGATGGCCGGACGGGGCTTCATGGCCGCCATCTGTTTCTTCAGCCTCTGCTGTAAGTCGTGGTCGATCACCTTGGCGCGGACCATCGACTCTGCCAGATTCAGGGGACTGACACAAGGACACAGGGGACTGTCACTAAAGAGTCGCCTGTCATAAGTCCAGGATACATACCTGGTTAGCAGCAATGAAGTCCGGGTCGTAGATGGCCGGACGGGGCTTCATGGCCGCCATCTGTTTCCTCAGCTTCTGCTGTAAGTCGTGGTCGATCACCTTGGCGCGGACCATCGACTCTGCCAGATTCAGGGGACTGACACAAGGACACAGGGGGCTGACACTAAAGAGTCGCCTGACATACCTGGTTAGCAGCAATGAAGTCCGGGTCGTAGATGGCCGGACGGGGCTTCATGGCCGCCATCTGTTTCCTCAGCTTCTGCTGCAAGTCGTGGTCGATCACCTTGGCGCGGACCATCGACTCTGCCAGATTCAGGGGACTGACACAAGGACGCAGGGGACTGACACTAAAGAGTCGCCTGACATACCTGGTTAGCAGCAATGAAGTCCGGGTCGTAGATGGCCGGACGGGGCTTCATGGCCGCCATCTGTTTCCTCAGCTTCTGCTGTAAGTCGTGGTCGATCACCTTGGCGCGGACCATCGACTCTGCCAGATTCAGGGGACTGACACAAGGACGCAGGGGACTGACACTAAAGAGTCGCCTGACATACCTGGTTAGCAGCAATGAAGTCCGGGTCGTAGATGGCCGGACGGGGCTTCATGGCCGCCATCTGTTTCCTCAGCTTCTGCTGTAAGTCGTGGTCGATCACCTTGGCGCGGACCATCGACTCTGCCAGATTCAGGGGACTGACACAAGGACACAGGGGGCTGACACTAAAGAGTCGCCTGACATACCTGGTTAGCAGCAATGAAGTCCGGGTCGTAGATGGCCGGACGGGGCTTCATGGCCGCCATCTGTTTCCTCAGCTTCTGCTGTAAGTCGTGGTCGATCACCTTGGCGCGGACCATCGACTCTGCCAGATTCAGGGGACTGACACAAGGACACAGGGGGCTGACACTAAAGAGTCGCCTGACGTACCTGGTTAGCAGCAATGAAGTCCGGGTCGTAGATGGCCGGACGGGGCTTCATGGCCGCCATCTGTTTCCTCAGCTTCTGCTGTAAGTCGTGGTCGATCACCTTGGCGCGGACCATCGACTCTGCCAGATTCAGGGGACTGACACAAGGACACAGGGGGCTGACACTAAGGAGTCGCCTGACATACCTGGTTAGCAGCAATGAAGTCCGGGTCGTAGATGGCCGGCCGGGGCTTCATGGCCGCCATCTGTTTCCTCAGCTTCTGCTGTAAGTCGTGGTCGATCACCTTGGCGCGGACCATCGACTCTGCCAGATTCAGGGGACTGACACAAAGACACAGGGGTGCTGCCAATAAAGAGTCGCCTGACATACCTGGTTAGCAGCAATGAAGTCCGGGTCGTAGATGGCCGGACGGGGCTTCATGGCCGCCATCTGTTTCCTCAGCTTCTGCTGTAAGTCGTGGTCGACCACCTTGGCGCGGACCATCGACTCTGCCAGATTCAGGGGACTGATGTCCCAACCATCAATGACTGTTAACAAAATAACATGCAATATAACGCCTCGTTTTCCATTAGCTGGATGGTTAACCATCATCTTGAATTAGACATACACTGGACCTAGTCATCAAGAGTGTCATTAATATTTATGAGGTGTAATATTATTTTGTAATAAATTGTAGTATTCTTCACAATACACATTAAGCTTAAAATAAAAATACTTAAAAATCAAGTTAAGTTACGAACTGTCAGTCAAGTTGTTTTTAACGTCAAACTACTTTAGTTTTTTTCATAGAATACGAACGGAGGTAGACCTCCCGACAGCAGTGGATTACCCTCACCTAGTTTTGGCAACTTCGGCAAGTTGTACAACAATCATACAGACGTGTAAACTAAACAGCACGTACAGATATTATTATCCAACTAGAAATATTGCTATTGGAAGACTTGGCGTCTGTTATTATTTATTACCAAGGTATGCTTGAAGCATTTCAGGGCAAATTGCCAATAATGATCGCATGATTAGAATCACTTACGTACCTTATCATATTCTTCCATACAAGCCAGTTTGTTAAATAAACCATTGTTTGATATTATTTCAACGTTCTCGTTCACCTACCTGATTGTAGACCACTTAATTTCTTTCCTTTTGCGATGATGTAAATGGATGATTGTTGGAGGTACAGGAAGACGTCATGTGACTAGAATGATTATCGGTCTACAACACCCATTGTATTTGCTCTGCTCACTTTGGCATTGGCATGTTTAAAAAATTAACGGCACAAGGATTATTTTTCTTAATATTCATTCACAGACTTAATGCGGTTCGAAAGTTAAGACCAGCCGTCCTATTCCGGCGGTGCACATCTCGGTGCTTCACGCTTACCTCAATCATCAATACGCTTTACTTTGAATTAGTATTTTCTCTAATTTTGTATGTAAATAATTAAAAAATGTTATTGGCTTAGTTCTTTTCTCTGTAACGACTACAGTTGTAAAGGACACGAAAATTGAATTTTAATGTTCACTTACACTCGTGTAAAAATTGAATTTTAATGTTCACTTACACGAGTGTAAGTGAACATTAAAATTCAATTTTCGAAGGGAGTTTTGGCGTCCGCCGGAATAGCACGGCAGACTAAGCAGAAATCGTAGCTTGGAACGTTTTTCAGAATATCTTACGAGCAATTAAACACACTGACCCCCGAATTCACAAACTTCAATCAACGCTAAGCACACGCTCACGCTCACGTTGTCCCATTCAGTTCTATTGTCATTTTACGGGACAGCATGAGCGTGAGCGCGTGCTTACCGTTGATTGACGTTTGTGAATTCGGGGGTGAATGCGATTTAAAATGCCAACTCACCCAAGTCATCTGGATTCACCATCGGCAGAAGCTGCGACATGGGCAAATACACGTCATTCCCTTTCTCGTCGATGCCCATCCTCACCGTGGAAGCTTGGGTGATCGATCCAAACCTGGCGGAGAGTATAAATGTCAGGCTGCATGGTAATATTTATTTTTATTTATTATAACTAAAACCACAGCCCTTAGAAATACTATACAGGCAGTACACAAAACAATACTGTCTGATCAGTTTTGATACAACTAAGGTGACAAAAATGCATGCGGACAGTTCAATAGTGAGCTGTTATACATAAAGATAGGAAAACCAGAAAAAGACATTTGGTCTGTTGGCGTCAGGCGGGAATCGAACCAGGATCTTTCGCAAACCGGGCGACTGCACTAACTACTGTGCTACCGAGACCATTAACAGACCGACCACCAAATGTATTTTTCTGGTTTTCAGATCTTTAGTAGATTCTTAAAAACGAAATAACGAAAAAAAAACTTATGGCAAAAAAAACATGCAAACTTGTGGCGTTCCTGGCATTTTTTGGTAGAATAAAATTTCGTTATTTAGTTTATTTATTTGAAGACCGTCCAGCTTCAAATCAACCTTCTTCTACTGTAGAGGGTCGCTACCTTGGGCATTGAACTGAAGTAGTCACTATATTTCAAAAGTGAAGATATTTCTTGACCTAGTTATCATGACATCATCATCATCAAAGTCAAATCAAAGAGTCTACTAAAGATCTGAAAACCAGAAAAGGACATTTGGTTGTCTAGGAATCAGGCAGGAATCGAACCCGCATCTTTCGAAAACCGAGCGACTGCACTAACCACTGTGCTGTGTTTTTATCTGTGTTTTTCATCACAGGAGAGTTAGTCCTCTGTATGCCATCCATATTTCAACTTAGTCTTACCAGTTTGAATCCATGGTGCCATTCTTTGTGTTCCATGTGAGCTGATGGCGGTTGGCCAGCACAGCAGCAGTGAAGGTGGAGCCGTTATTCCCTCCCCATCCTACCAACATCACCCCCACCCTGCCCACCTTTTTGGCCGTGCGTATGTTCATAGACTTGCGGTATGGCTTGGCCTGTAGACAAAAATATATTTTAAGACAGTAATCCTACATTTTGGCCAAATGGAGTATTAAGCAGTAACCTTGCCACCATTGAGGATGTGTGGATGAGATCCCATCAGGAAATCAATCACATCACAATTTATTCCAGAGCTAGGTGTTTGTAATAACAAAAAACATTTGTTTTTATGAAAGGGGGAGCAAACGAGCTTGAGGGTCACCTGATGGGAAGTGATCACCTCAGCCCATGAACAACCGCAACACCACCGGTGTCGCTGCTGCATTGCTTGCCTTTTAGGAAGCAATATGCTTTTGCGTTTTAGGTGAATAAATCACAAATGGAATAACACAGAACTTAGTAACATAGCTTTTCTTGGATCACAAAAACCAAGCTCCTAAAACCTTTTATAGAATTGTAGTTAGGTGAATTAATGCAAAACAATAGAAATGTTGTGATAAAATGAAATTGAACATCCACCAAAATATATATATTTTTAGTGTGATAGTAAATCCGAATAAATTATTAAATTACTTTTATTTTATTTACAATATTATACACATAAATCAAAAAATGGTGGTAACTAAAAACATGAAAAATAGTCATGGTTTGGTAGAAGTGTAAAACTTTCTGTTAATAGACTAAAAACAATAGAAATATGTAATTGAATAGCATGTTTTTTATCGCTTAGTGAATTTTAGAAACCTTGGCTATTTTTTTTAAACAAGAAATTAATGAACAACCTTTTGAAATGCATTAGACTGAGGTGATTCATATCTATTGATATAATCTCGGATTTAGTAGTACCGCCAATAGATTTGTAATTTATTGTAAGCTTAAGTTGTAAGTGTTAGTATTGTAAAAGATTCCAATTGGAAGTCAAATCAATAGAAAAATAAGGAAGGTAGGTATGTATTGATTGTGACTTACTGTTGATTGACAACCGGCAAATACATCGCATAGGACGAAAGCTTTAGGATAAACTTACCAAAAACTCATTGCCGGTTTTGGTCACTAATGTTTCTTCATACACGTAGTCAGAATAAATGTAATCATCGGTATATTTTATATTGGCACTGGAAACTACCAAACTTGGGTTTTTCTCCATTGCAGACGAAATAATCGATTTAAGTCTGAAAAGTTTTAAGCACTACAAAACTTTGACCTCTCAAACTACTCCTCTGATTCAATTCTGGGATTGTATATCGCAATATGCAATATTTTGCGCCGGCGAACACTACCCTCCACAACTACGATTTTAATTCGACTGAGAGAAAAGTGTGAGAAAGACAGCACGATAGCAGACTGCGAACAACTAATTGACACTGACACTGACACTGACATACATCTGACATGAACATGACATTTGAACGAATGCTTTCAGAATGAATGAACGTAGACTTTTTAGTCAATGGTTACTACCAACATAAAGCAAATTTATCATGCTATTTGGGAATACGATATTAGGCTATTTATACATTATGCCTTTTGAATCTTAAGAGCTCTTTTGTTCAATAAAATGTATATAATAGTTTTAATGGCATTGTTCCATTTCATATTCAAGCAGAGAAACTTAAAATGAATTAAATACTCTGAGGTCTTTCTTTTAGTATGAGCATGACATTTACGCTTCCTTTTTTGCGAAATATTTGACTGAAATTTTGGTGATCGGAATATGGTGCAATTTATTTGTTTGCAAATTTACAAAAACATTTATGAAACAATTTCTAAAAATAAATGAAATAAGAAAAATATCTGCATGATTTTTGTAGCAGTCATACTAAATAAAAATATTATCTTCGTAAAATCAACAAGCAAAATATAGCAGACTACAGAAACTACGTTTTCCATAATATTTATGCCCTTCTCTTTCGTTTCGAATGCACCAGTTTACTATACCTACCTGGGTACTATGGTCGGCACTCGGCCGGCTCTGCTTAGTGCCTGTAGCATTTGTAGTTGTAGAAGGAATCCCGA
Source organism: Udea ferrugalis (assembly GCA_950022985.1). Lineage (NCBI taxonomy): Eukaryota > Metazoa > Arthropoda > Insecta > Lepidoptera > Crambidae > Udea > Udea ferrugalis. The sequence continues at coordinate 3,040,528 of OX465532.1, read as the reverse complement.
AAAAAACAACCTCCCTTCTTCTATGTGTGCGTGTGCTCGAGTACCTACTAAACTATGCTACAGACAGCCAAATAGGCAGAGCAGAGATTGAAGTATTGTTTTTTTATGTACCCATAGCCTACGCGGCAAGGTATTCTGTGGCTCCTTTTATTGTAAACATTCGAGGTCTCAAGTACATACATACAAAGGATTTTAACTTGGGAAAAAACTTTTTCTGAAGTTTTCGGATACAAAATCTAGCTTCTAGAGAACCCTTTCAAGAAATATGTCTGAAAAGGTTTTGATTTAAAAATAAAAAGCAAGAAAACGCATTGTAAAATCCTTAGTTTCCCGAAACAAGTTGCTTTAATCGCATTTAAACATGTACATAAATCAAAAATACAACTATAATTAGAATAATGTACAAGCATTCCTGCTTGGAACGTATGTGCTCTGTCTATAATACAATAAAGTTGTATATTAATTACGGTATAATAAAGCATGCGGGGGGCGAGGGGTACGGCGCGCTCTCATATTCCGTATATTGATTGTGTGCGAGGGGGCCGGGGCAAGGAGGGGGCCACAGCGTGCCCCACTCTGTTTTTTACGACACGGCTTTCTGTGTAACATAATTATTGTATTTAATTTTGTGAAATGTTTCGGTGTTATAAGTGAAAATTTGGGAAGTCGGAAAAGTGAATACGAGGTAAGAAAGGTGCACCGGTGTGTTTTAAATTTTAAAATCCGTGTGCCGAATAAAATAATAAAATTTTATGCTTCTAAATTCCGTCAGCGGCACGTATGTACCTATAGTACTTATATTTCACTGTCATACCGCGTACGTATAGTGTTTTTTACGGGCATCGTTCTAAAAATAAGTTGTAATAATTATAATTTTATGTAGCGGTCGCAGTGTAGTCGGTTTTCTGACGATTATTCAGCAGATGTGATTTAGTGTGATTCGTGTGTGATAAGTGCTTGTGGTGGTCCAGATGCAGGGGTTGGCGAGCGATAAGACGTTCCACTTGAAGTGGAACAACCACCTGCAGAACCTGAGCCAGTTGTTCACGACGATCTACTCGTCGTCGGCGTTGGCAGACGTGACGCTGTCCTGCCGGGACGGGACCCTGAAGGCACACAAGCTCGTGCTCTCAGCATGCAGTCCTTACTTCGAACAAATATTCAGGTACCTACTTTCAACGCGTTCATTGAAAAAAAACAAATCAAGGCGATCGTTTTTTCCCCTGTAATTTAGTAGTGTTTTGTTTCATTAGTTCTAAATGACATCATTATTTTTTAGCGAGTTATTTATAAATTGTGTGTGAGTACTTTGTATACAGCCAACTGCAAAACCAGCAGTTCTATTTTAGTTGTTCATATTGATCTAAATTATAAATTAGGTGTATTTTTTTTTACAATTAGGGTTTGAGAATGATTCAATTAGGTATACAGTGCAGATGTTGGTGTTTTATAATTTTATCTTTTGATAACAAAAAAGCAAGTTTATAATAAAAAGATAATGTATTATTCAAATTATTTTGGTTCACTGATAAAAATGGCAACCAAATATGTTTAGGTTATCAGTGAATTTATCGTGAAATTCTGTTTGTCCTAGGGACAACCCATGTCAGCATCCAATTGTGATCTTGAAGGGGATCCCATTCTCCGAGATCAACCTCCTGGTGGAGTTTATGTACAAGGGGTCAGTGGATGTCCAGGAATTGGACTTGCAGTCCCTGATGCACACAGCGTCAGAGCTGGAGATTCGTGGCCTGGCATATGAGGCGCGGGATAATGCTGCCCAGATGTTAAATGTCAACTTGGAGTACCCTACAGCATACCCTCAGACACCTACTCCGGTCACTACTACACCACAACCCTTCTCACAGACAAGAACTGATGTGGAAAGGCTGAAACAAGTAAGTTTTCAATATTTTACTATAGAATATGCCCTAATTACTAAATTTTTAGATGGATATCAATGTTTGAGGTTGTTAACTTTATATCAGTGGATCATCAACATGCTTTTCATAATGGGGGACTCATACCCCTGTAAAATGTGTATCACACTGTATGTTCTTGTCACATTTTAAGACCAAAAAGGCGCGATGCATCAGTCTTTACAATTCTTTGGGGTTCTTCAAGAAAGTGCAATATAAGTAATTGGGCACAGTTTTGTATTTGTAACAACTATAAGATTGTTACAAATACATACAATAAAACCAATCTAATGATAGACAGTATGTCATGATAAGAAAACTAAAGCCTAGAACCCAAAAGAAATACTTTTTATGTTTTCCAATTACCTTGATTGGACACAAAAAAAAATCTGGAGAGGTATTTTAAACAACAATTGCTGCACTGGACCCAAAGCTGGGTACATGATGCCCTCAGTAGGGCATGGATCCTAGCATAGGATCTTGGAAAAGGGTAACTGGAATGAACTTCCTCATTTAGAATATAGGGAAGTTAAAATATTGTGACACTGGAACATCCCAACTCTCAATAGGCTTTTTGTATGATTATTCATACTTTAAGTCATATGCTAGCTAGTGGGAAATTGACTAAGGACATAAACATATTTGCTTGAGTGTATATCGAAAGTAATTGTTATAAACAGGACAATATCTAAGGATCACTATTTCATCATAAGAATACCCTCAAAAGTGTTAGTAATCTATACTAATTGTGTGACAACCTAAAATTAGTCACATCTTTTATTTCTTAGAAATATACTTTTACTACTTTGTTCATGGAAGTAAAATTGAATCAGATACTTATTAATTGATATGTTTTTTAAATCTAGTTTCTGCAACTGCAATATTAACCTCAGCTTATCATGTGGTTTAAAAAACTGAAATAACTTTTTTTAATTTTGATAGACCAGCATTTGACCGACAAGAAGTTCTTGGTATTGATTTGAATATTAATATTGTGTGTGCCTAGTGACTTATAATGTTATAATTCAGTCAGCTTGTTTATTGCGTAATGTTACACTCACAATACAAATGTTTCTTAAACGTAACATGATATGTCTTTGCACTTTTGCATAATACATATTTAATTATACAAAAAAGTAAAGCATTGCATAATTAATTAGTTAGGCGGCATAGATGATGTGAGTCTGAAGTGAAATAAGAAACATTTGATTCACAATCATTGTTGAATGACTTTTCAAGATTCAAAATTGTATCAAAGATTATTGCAATGATAAATTAATGTGTAGTGGAAAAAAAAAATTTTATTCATAAATATTTATGTTTTTAAACATTAAATATGGATGGATACTAATATATTTTTTACTGCTTCATGTTGAATTTACATTTTCATGCAGGTACAAGGTAAGGGGAGGCCATTGACCTAGCTTGCTGACCGAACCATCATTTTTTATTTCAAAATAAGTAGGTACTCCTGTGTTATAAATTGTTCATGTGATTTAACATATCATAACATACCCTCACGACCATATACCTAACGGGTTAGTCAGAGGCACACTGATTGGTAACGCTGATTGGTGGACGGAACATTCAGAAGCCCACATTTAGCCAAGTTAATTTGAACCCAACATGGTAAGGGGTAAGCCTACCGCCGTTATCTTGGTTGCTTGGGTTTTTATCGGTGATTTCCATCACCGGAGAATTAGCCGCAAAATTTACAAATAACAAAAAGTAATGTTCCGGGCAGTCTCGAACTCGGGACCACCGCGTTTCGAGCAAGACTGTTTCACTACTGGTCCACGCCGCTCTCGGCGATGTGGTTTATATTACATATATTTATTTACTTCCAAAGTAAGTTAAAAGGCGAGTCACAAATTATTGAAGACTAGCTTTCCGCTAGCGACTTCACGCGTGTATTCGGTTATTAACGTTGCGAAGTTATTTCAACTCTTTTTAAGCCTTTATTTCGCGGTAGAATCTATCTTGTTATGTCCTTTCCCAAGGTCCACTCTATCTGTACGAAATTTAATTTAATTTTTTCCAGTAGTCTAGGTGTGAAAACGTCACAGACATACAAACAGACAGAGTTCATGTTGCATTTAAAATATTAGTACAATACAGATAAAAATGTGTATCGTAGGTACATAATAAAAAATAAAATATTTGTATTTGTACGTTACCAGTGAAGCTGCAAAACAAATCATCAAGACTGTTCAAAATTTTAAGTAGATAGCCTCAGGGTTGCCGAGAGTAATACTTACGAGTAGTTCTAGACTGACAAATAGAGGGACAGAAAAAGTCAGTATTAATAACTTTAAGTATGTAATGATGATTAATTAATAAGCATGAACTGATGGCCATTGGAGACTAAAAGTTCTCGAGTGGAGACCATTTGAGGCCAAACACAGCGTGTGACGCCTATCCGCAAGGTGGACGGATGACCTGATAAAGATCGCAGGGTTTCGATGGATGCAGGACGCCAAAACTGGCCTCTCTGGAAATCTATGATGGAGGCATAGGCCTCCTCCTATGCCTCCATCATAGATTTCCAGAGAGGCCAGTTTTGGCATAGGCCTCCTCAACCTCAGGCCTCAAGCCTCATCAACAGCCACATGACGTCCACTGCTGAGCATAGGCTCAACAGATGATTATTATTAATTATTACCGTAATACAGTACCAAACAACTACCTAATTAATAAGATCTTATTGACAGTTAGCATCGCCACGGTAAAGTAGGCATCGCCCATAAAAGATCTAGTACAGCACGTACGGTGGTTAGTTAAAGTAACCTTTTTAAACTTTTCTGGTTTTTGAAAAACAAACAAGGTGTTCTGCGGTATTCGAACTTGCGTCTTACGCTAACTGGGCCGCTGCTCTAACTAATAAACTTGATTGTAAAACACAGATAATTTAGTACAATACAAGTTAGTTACTTGAACATTCCTCGACAGACCTGAAACAAAAATAAATTACACCGAATTCTAAGCTACTGAGACCCTTACTTAAAAGGCAGCATTTCTAATTTATTTGACTCGTTCTGGTTCCCTAAATGTACAAGACAATAGTACATGTTAGTCGTCCACTCCTTCCTGAAACATGCGCTATCTCTATTAAGGCTACATATCATCCAGCCACCCCTTGTTAGTGGACTAGAAAATCAATCAAACTGGCGCCAATGCATACGGACATCGGCCAGTGAGAGATGAGTGAGAATCGATGCAGTAGTCTATGGCTATAGATGCATCTCATAGACTGCGCGCCCTTCAGGAAAGCACTAGTTGCGCCTGCCAGACACGCCGGTAGCTTACACAGTATATAAACGCACACACCGGTAGTGCACACACAGAAGTGCAAGCCATGCGCACCCCTCAGCAATCGATTTGCTAGTTTTGAGATATTCTCCAACATAGATGTACATAGCACGAGACGTACATAGATGTGTTATCAGTATGCACTACACAGTTGCAGGTTTATTTAGGGGCGCGTAATTGATTTCACAACCCTCGTGAGGCTATACAATCGTTTTGGCTTGTATGACCAGTTGACGAGAGCTTTTAAGGCTTTTTTTAAAAAACATTTACCGTCTTATTTATGGTAAATTGATAGCTTCGTTCGCTGAGATATTTCTGACCTTCCTTACTATGTAGCCTGCCGAGGGTTCCTCAAGAAGATAACTAGATCGCCGACAGACTGACTGTGTTTACTGACGTTACATAACAGCAATACCTGAAGTAAATACCTATATTACGATTATTTGCTACATTTATTATTCTCCGCACCTACAACATAAAAATATTTGCTCAGATGTAAAATCATCCATGATTAGTCAAGTGATTCTTATCTTTGAAGTTAACAGAAATGGTTTTAGTTTTTGAGTCACTGTTTTAAACATTAGTACCTATTTATTTTTGAGCTTGATTTTCCTCGTATTTTTAAAGGAAGGGATCGCCCTTGTGACGTTAACTCACAAAATATTAAATACGTAATTATTACCTACTTCGGTAACTTGCGGCTTAAATCATTATTTTTGTGGTTAGGATTATTAGAGGTTTTGCACTTTTAAGGTTACTTACGTCATCGGCTTTTGAATTAAATATTTTAGTTTTTGGCCCTTGGTGGTTAGCTTAGTGGATTAGCTAAGGATACAGAAGAACAGAACTATGAATGAATGAGTATTAGAAATAACTTTCTGGAGAAAAAAAAATCAAATGTTCATCTTAAACTTAGGTGGAAGTGGAGGCTTCCTCTCGTTCGTAAAACGTACAGTTGGTTTTTTTTAAATCTGTTTCTAGGTAACCGCAGCGTCATATTTTATTTAAGAAAATACGTAAAAGCCCTTAATATTTTTTTATACTACCTGGGCCACAAGTCTGCTAATTTTAGAACGCATCAATTGGATCGTAATTGAGTCTCAACAGTGAAATTCGACAAATTGTTCATAGAAAATGTATCAAATTAGCCTATTGAGACTCAGTTACGATTCAATTGAAGCATTCTTAAATTAGCAGACTTGGGGCCCTGCTCGTCAATGGGACATTATGTGTCATGTAAACCTGTCCTAAAGTAGGTCATTATAGCCCTACGGTCTAGCCGGGACATAATGTTGTACTGAATTTCATTATTTCCCTAGGGATTAAAGTGATTTGAATTTGGAATGCAACCGTGTAGTCAAAAATGTTTAGGTGCAATGAGATTTTATCCTGAGTTCGAATGTCGTACTGGCCACTAACAAAATAGATGCCAAAGAAAGAAAAAAGGCGCCAAAGGCTCGAATAGCTCCTGAGCCCTGTGCTGATAAAATGAACGTACCAAAGATTGTAATCATCTTTCCAATGTCTTCGCACAACTGTCTTATGTTTCTAACATCACTTTTAATTTTTGATAAATACTAATTTCTCATATTTAATTACCTACCTATTTTCACTTGAAATAAATACTTAAGCACTTATTTTTTCAGCCATTAATTTCGATTGCCTCGCAGAAAGTATAAAAAGTAGAGTATGCATCGCGGGCTTAAAAGTGTATTTGTCTTGGGCGGTCTTGAACCCCTCGTATTCAGGATTCTAACTTTAACACGTTAACTGCCATGTCAGTCACCGAGGACTGACAGGTACACCATCTGTTCGAGCCATGTCCGTCACTGGTGCCTGACATCGTAGAGTCAACTTTGACTGAAGGCAGTGAGCCGTAGGGCACGTTTTTGGACTTATTTACTATTAGAAATGACTGACGCGGCCCCGAGCAAAGCGCGTTCGGAGTGGCCCGTGACTTACAATTTTAGAAATGGTTTTTTTACACATTCTTCTGAAAAACATAATGAAACACAATGTTTTTGACATAATCAATTACAAAAAAATAAAAAAAACTTATAGCAGACCACTTTTATGTTTTATTTTTTATTATGAACATTATTTATGTTCCGTAGAATCCCTAATACTCGGGGTTCAATATGACGCCCGGGACATAATACACTTCTTTAAGCCCTTGTGGCATAATCTACTATTCTAAACCCATAGGCCACAATCTTCTATAAATCAAAACGTACCTTTTTCGTTTTTAAATGTACCGAATGTAAACCTTATGTCCTTCAGTCTTGGTAATATAAATCATAAGTATTCTACCTCCGTTTCACTTTAGACCAGTGACAAGGACAATAGCTAGATTAGTCTATTATTTGATTTGATTAAAGGTAATTTGCAAAATTGCATTGTGTGAATGCAATATGCGCATAAACTATAAGGTGACAGGAAGTGGCTAGAGTGACGTTGCCTTCGCGTGGCTGTCATGGAGAATTAATGGTTAAGTAGGTAGTTAAGTACTACTTACGACAGTGACGTATTATGGGCTAATGATATATTAATAAATCAGTGAGCCAAAGATGGTGTCAACACTTAAGTTCGAAGTAGGTACATAGGTGTGTATTAGAGTAATTTTGCGTTATTTGAACAACTTATATAATATGTTATTTATTACTGAGGTGCTTGCTTATGTTCGTGGTTTATTTAACGATCTACTTTTGTGTTCTTAGGAATTAACGTATGTATGACACACATCGCAAGGTGCCCCCTGAATACCGCTACTTAGTAATACATTTTTGGAGCAAAGTGTGACGGCTGTTCTCTCTTTCAAAAATAAATGATTCCAGCAGGAATTCATCAGGTAGATATTAGAGAAGGCATACGAGCACAATTCCGCCCGCGTAGGAAATTATATTTGTGGCGACACTACCCTGGACTAGACTTCGTAAGTTCGTAGGTAACTGTTTTTCTTCTGGCCCAAAACCGCGAGGGTTTTCGTTACCACTGATGTTTACTGTGGGTTACCTATCTGACATAATCTGACTATACTTTATGTTCATTATAGGCCGAAAAAAGATGCACTAAGTAATCGTATTTCATAATTTTGCAGTCTTTTGGGCTAAGTTATAAAAATATATCCATTTTAGTAATCATGATAAGACATGAGAAACCAGACATGTAACAAGTCCTAACACGTAAGTAAAATATTTTTTTAAAATCTTGTAAAATTGAAAAAAGAATAATACGTGAATATATTTGTCGTCACGCGCATATTTGGCAACATTGTCCATTCGCGCGCACACCTGGCAACATTACGTTTTTTTCACACTTAAGTCCATTAGAGTAGAGTAATAGACTGCTTTAGTCTCTGGATGACACGGCACTCTTTTCTGATTGGTCGATTTTGGTGGCAAAGTGCAGTGAACACAGTGTGGTGGCGCTAGTATCGATTTAGCAGTTTTGGCGCGCTTTCACGAGGACAGAGTCGAACAATGGATTCCGATACGCTCAATACTTTTGCTTTGTTTATTATCGAACCTGTCATGTTCACCGTACTCTCCTACCTAAGTGTGTGATTCCAAATTAGTTAGAGTGGATTGCTATTTGAGTTTCTCTGAGTTGCTTCCCGACAAGGAAGCCCCCCATACAAGATGCCGGTGACGAGTTGCCTACCGCTCGGCCTACCTCACGCCGACATATTTATTTTAACAAATCTTTATCTGTACTTTTGGTTCCAAACCGATAAGCGAGTTAACCCTTTTACAAACACCTTACAATATCCTGCTACATCCTATCTATATGCGAAGATTGTCCCGACACGGAACATTCCGGATACGAAATATAAACAGTCTAAACACACTACACCAAACCCAGTGTTGCAGTGTTCTGTACTGTAATGCGTCTGTTTAGTTTTCATATTTGACTACGCAGTTAACGGCTACCATCTTTATCTTCAGAGGTTAAATGTACCTGTTTAATGATTTAACAAACTAGGTACAGGTTACGGCTTAGAAAAATATCTTTCCAAATGTATTTGTTAGGCTCCAGTTCACGTAGTCCATATATGTCGCATTTGGTGAAAACAAACCTCTAGTGACCCTCTAGCTGGTTTGCTCCCTTTTAAAAAAACATGTTTGTTAGGGATAAAAAATAATCCATTCCCTTTTTTTATTGTTCAATCTTACTAAGTACCAAAGTTTCTCAAAATCATGTCAAACAGAGTCGCTCGCGGTGACTTCAGTTGTGGACGAAGGACATTACTTTTAAAGTTTTCATTTAAATAATTCTACATTCAAATGTAATATTCAACTAAATAAGGATATCCGTAGAAAATCGTGTTGTTGAGAAAATAAACCCGATCCCCCTGAGCACATTCCATTTTTTCGTGAACCCTGTGGTGTTTTTTACTTTACCTGAGTTGTGATCTCAAGCCCACATCTTGATGCTACAACCTTGTAGTTCAAGGCTTCAGCCAAGACGAGCGGCCTTGTCAATCTATTAACCCAGTCAGTTTCTGTCCACCAGACTATCTATTGGGCTTCTTTACTATAACAAGGCATGTAATAAATAACTTATTCAGTATTTTAAAAGTGAGCAGAAAATATGGCTATTATATTTAAAACTTACACTGACGGATTGAGCTAGTTCTTATTATGTTCTGTCAAATACTAGTCATATAAGTGTGGTTTGCACTATTTTCCTCGTATTTTCCCTTCATAAGAGGTTCTCAGGAAGGTTCCTAAGACTTCATCAAACAAATGAGTAACAAAAAAGGAAACGAGAAATCGGTTTAGCTGTCTCGAGTTTTACGGTTATATAGTAACGCAAGCGATCAATTTAGGGTAGACAAGGGTGTGTGCAACAGGAATGGAGGTATTTAATATACATAATTGAATTAAAGACAATAATAAATAGTTGGCATGTTCTACAGGTATTGAAATAATCAAATATTATCAAATTCCAATAGGTACATTACTAAATTACAAGATAAATATAAAATACAGATAACTCTGGCTGTAAAAGTAAAATATATTATAATACTACGATAAAAGTGAATTTTGTTTGTCATAGAATATAATAATAATAAGTATGTGTGCGTACACTTATGAATATTTCCACGATAACAAAAACAAGCACTCAAACATTAAAATAATTGTATACAATATGATACGGACAGTATTTATGTGACGACTACATACCTAAATGTCTACTAAATGTTTTATTCATCAATTATTCAAATGATATAATTTACTAATTATTATTAAATTATAATTTGGCGGCCTACAGTGTCCTACTCACTGCAATGCTTAGGACTCATCCGTATCCTCTACCTATGCCAGATCAATGGTCGAAGACACGCTCATGACCATATCCTAGATAAGGTAGTCAGCGTGGCACACTGACTGCCGTCATGGTGAGCGGAGAATTTCAACCCGGTGAAGGAGTTTTGTCCGTACTTTCCATCCATCTATCACCGGAGAGGCTTACTCTCAATTTCTGCATTGAAAAAATTATATATATTCCGGGAAAATTCGGACCACCCACCCCGGTTCCAAACCAGAATGTTCCACAACTGGGACCCTGCGCTCCCTCTCAGGAAAAAAGCACCAAATCTTTTCTAGCCCCCTGACCTAGCGTGATCGTACTAGAAAACAGGCGACGACGTAAGTCGCGCCCCTAGACACATTTCTTGTTTGCCGTGCACCGGGTCAGCAGGTTGCAGAGGCAGTGGGCGGGGCACATAGCGCTTAATACTGATGGCTGTTCTCGGCCTAAAAGCTTTCGAATGGGGACCATTTGAAGCCAAACGCAGCCGTGGATCTGATAAAGACCGCAGAGTTTCGGTGCAGGCCTCATGCAACCGGCCGTTAGGATCTGGAAATCTATATTCAGCTGTGTATGTCATGCGGCATTCGATGATGATGATAATCCGTCACTATCACCCTTCCTACTTCTACTTCCTATTCCCGTCTGAGGTAAACGTGTTTCAATCCTCGAGGGAATCCGTTCAATCCCACCACATCGCCGTCTCAGTCAGAAGTGTAAAATAAGCTTTTTTATAACCTTTCAATGCTTGTTGAATGTTGAAGACCTTTATCATAATGATCTTTCAACAAGTTCTGGCGAAGTTATAGTTGTTGATTTTTTCGAAGTAGGTACTGCAATTATTTTGTATCGTTTATTGAGTTACAATGATGCAAGCTTATTCCCAATGCAACGGTAGCGTACACTTGAGATCCAAGAGTAATATTAAATGAAACATATCTTGTTCCCATACGTAAAGTTTTCTTTGGTATGGAACGTTGCCTTATTGATGAAATGTAATTATCGGCCCCCTAATCTACTACATTAGTAATTCCGATTTACCTAAATTATAAAATCCAGAGCTCTTTATCCATACTAATATTATTAATGCTAGGAACTCTGTGTGTGTGTGTCTGTCACGTTTTCACCCCTTAAACTAGTTTTAATGAAATTTGACACACAGATAGAGGAAATCTAAAGAAACTCATAGGTAGTTATTATTGTGAAATATGAGGAGTTAATAATACGGTTCAAAGAGTGATGAAAAACGAATTCCACGCGGGCGAAGCCGCCTGCGGTAAGCTACTCGTATCTTATTGAACTCGTGTTGTAGCTTGAACATTTATTACAGCCAATAACGGATATACTTTTCATAACATTTAACATCCTTAAATATACTATACAAGTACAACAAGTTGGTAAGGGTGCAAAAGTGAGGCGGGCTACGTCAAAAGTTAGCTGTAGGCTGCTGTATAAAAGTATATGCGACCGAGTTTTAAACTATTTACGTCGTCTCTAGATCCACCTGTACCAGCAGTCCATGATGCGTGCTGAGGAGATTCGGCGGCGACGTCGCGACGACAACCCTGGCACCCACACTGCCGTCAACAACATCTTGGCGGCTGCTGCGAGGGAGATGGAGGAGGCGCGCCACGCCGCCAGGTCTGGCGAACGGGTGGGCGCAAGCATACAGACTGAACAAGAGGGTGAGTTTGTATCTTGGCTTCTTCCACTTGTGCAATTATTATCTGCTCTTAACGAATAAGGAACAACCTAAATACGTCCCACTACTGTACACAGTCTTACTCCAATACGCGAGCTCACCTGGTTCTTTACACAACTCCAAATATTTGGGGGGGTGTACGGTTAGTGATGAACTTTGCTACCAGATGTTATCGGTCTCGGGCTAGGCTGGACGACTGACATCTAGCGACGTCAGAGATCAAGTGCTTAACGTGCCTTCCGAAGCATGGAGATGCCCGAATAATTCATCTCTGTATTTCGGATGGGATGATCTGATAACTAATTAACTTACAGTAGTTGTTGCAATGCAAAAACTACTGTAAGTTACTGTACCCCTGTCAACCTCTTACTCGTATATGGATCTCACGGCTGCTTGCCATCAGGTGGAGTGAGGTTAACTTCGAAAACAAAATAAAAAAGTCATGGTCCTCATCAAAAAAATGATAGAAAAATTGTGGAATGCTTAGGTAATTAAAAACAATTTTGCAATTTTCACGGTTTTTGAACAAGAATCTTCAATACTGCTGTTGCTTTTACATTGCTAAAAGTAATTTCGGTAAAAGTTATCATCATAATTTAGTTGTGAAATCGTCATCTTTCGAATTGATTATTTTTAATTAAAGCTGTGTCGTATATTTTGACCTCAGAAGAATGATTTATCGCCGCGGCCATTGTGAATTTTATTTTTATAACTTTTATTTGCTACATATTTTAGTAATGATCAAAACAAAAGATTACGTCATCGCTCTCGAGCGTTAAAATAACCGATAAAAAACATAAAATTGGCATCTGTTTCTAAGAAAAATGTTAGCAGACTAACAAGACAGGTCTGCTTAATATTTTAAAACAGATTATTTGCTTTTGTTAGTTTTCTCTTACAATTTAATTTTTCCCTGTCCTAAAATATTGGTTGCGTTAATATATATTTTTGATGAATTTACTTACAACCTACTGCTACCATTCGGTTTCTTTTTCCCGAATGACAATTACGGGCAAGGAGGAATGACCGGCAGTTTGTTATTCATATAAAACTCAAACAGCATCACTTTGACTTACATACAACAATTGTGTCTTTAACGCAAGAGAGAATAGGCTATTCCTGCTTAAGCGTATTTCCCCATCGGCCTCGTCATCGCTTACTACCACCAAGCGAAGACTGAGATCAAACGCAAACCCATCACATTAGAAAAACATACTGTAACGTTATCTCTTTCATTCTTATTGCTGTCGACATTTACGTATAAGGGAAAAGCAACTGCAGCATTGCTTTATCTTTTTCTTTTGACGACCGATTTGGTCTAATTGTTAAGAAGTCGGCAACACCATAGGTCGCTGGTTCGATCCCTGCACAGTACAAACATTTGTGGGCATGAACATGTCTGTTTGTATTGGTCTGGGTGTTTTTCTATGTAAAATAAGGATGTATTTACAAAAAAAAAAGAATTTAAGTATGTCTATCCGTTGTCTAGTATCCCATAAAAACAGGCTATAATTAGCTCATCTTGGGGCTGGATGGCGCTGTGTGGAGTAATGTCCAGGGATATTTTATTCCGTCGGTGAGGTTCGAACCTAGGCACACCTGAGCATCAAGCGCAGTTTGCGCCGTCGTTCCACGGAGCGATATATTTATTTATTTATCTTCTATGAATAAGAGTGTAAAAGTATATGAATGTCCACAGCTGCTGCCGCAGCCGCAGCTGCTTCCGCGGCCGCCTCAGCCGCGTCCTCGGTCGAGATAAAGCGCGAGCTGGAGGAGGACCGCCCCAAGAAGCGCATGTCCATCATGTCACCGGAAGACGACAAGCTCCGCGCTAAGAAGAAGATGACCGTACGCTTCCAAGACGACCAGAAGACTGATGATCGCGAGCGCCAGAAAATGACTTCACCGCGTAAGTTTTGATATTTTAGCAGGCCGAAGTTTGATGCTTCCCACATTATTTTGAACCTTCACTCTCTGGAATAAAGATTAAAATCGCTGATGTACATTTATAACACCTCTGCTTGATTAGGGATTAAGATTTTTTTTAATTGGACGATACCAATTGCGTTTGACTCCGATCTCAACTGATGGAAAGCGACGATGAGTCATGGTTGTCTAGAAGGAACTATTCATGCATCTGGAAACACAGACACCAGCAAAGCATTCTTAGCCTAAGTTCTGAAATCTGAACCGAAACACCAAATTTTAGAAAGAAATAAGAAAGTGAATAGTTCATATAATCAGGATAACTTAACTTGAACAATATCAAATTTGGAAAAATCAAGTAAGTCAAGAAAATAGTAAGCGTCTCCGCTTTTAGGCCACACGCCACAGAACGCTGCCACTGGCATAATATTTATTGTTAAAACAATGTTGTTGTTATGAAAACAATGTTTTTCATCGTGTGAAACTGATTAGATTTGAACTAGGTTCTAATTTTTTCGGATTCGAACCTACTTACGTCTTCTCCTTACATGCCATGCGGTCCTCGCTTCCGTCTGCCTAGAATAAATAAATGTGAGCGTAAAATGTGAAAAAAACTAGTTTTGTTTGGGTTTTCCGCCGGAACTGGGGTTTATTACACGGCTGTATTTATTCAACCAATACACGAAGTAGGTATAGGATGTAATTTGAACTTTTTATTCATGTTACTTACCAGACAAAATTACGATAAAAAATCTTATACTTTTAAATAGGTATTTTAGCACATCTGGTTTTTATTTTCAAATCGTGTGTTTTGCGTCGTCGAGCACTATAACAATAGTGCCGTCTTTTAACCATTTTTTCTCTGTTATTAGGATTTATCACAAGTTCTTCTTATACCTACTAGACCTATTGTTTTTTCTGTTATTTATTACTTTTAATTTAATTACTTCCATCGTTTTCATGTTTACAAAATCTTTATTTCTTTAAAGATCAGAATAGATCTAGTCAGAATATTATTAAAACTTCTAAATGAATAGTCACTGTGAATTCAGCATGACTTTATAAAATACTAGCAGCCGCCCGCGACTTCGTCCGCGTGGACTTAGCTGTATGTGAAGAAAGAGTTTCCCGCTTTTCTGTTGAAATTTTCCTCAATTGTCTTTGCTATAAACCTCACGGAGCCCGAGACCTTTCCAACGAATGCAAAACGGTGGAAATCGGTTGGTGCGTTCTGGAGTTATAGCGTCAGGAAGGAAAACCCGACTTATTTTTATCATCATCATCATCATCATCATCAGCCTGTTGCAGTCCACTGCTGGACATAGGCCATAGGTCTTATTTTTATATAGTAGATTAATATCTGTTGACTTTCTTTGTGTTCATAATTAAATTTGCCGTTAAATCACTGGTAGTGGGAAAAACCCAAGCCGGAGAGTACCCAGCCACGGTATTCTACGTACGACCTTTACTGTGACACAGCGGTACCACGGTAAAGGATTATATTCCTTTACCGTGGCGGTACTAAGTACTGTATTTAGGTAGGTAGAAGGATTATACTTTTAACAGAATATGTGGCTTGTTTTATGGCTTCGTGAAAAATGTATATTATGCTATGTCATTCAAAATCCCATTAACATTCAATACATACAATATTACTTCGTTGCAGTAACAAATGTAGTGTGGGCATTTGTTATCTTTAAAAAATTACTAAATGAATATTAACAGTTGCAAGATAAATCTTGAACTGGGTATCTTTTTAAAATCAAACAGGTTATTTTGTGACTTTCGGAAACGAAATCTGCTAATTTATAAGTTTCGCCAAAAATAAATTATTGAAAATATGTTTATTTAATGAAATAAAGCAGATTCTTGAATGTCGCCAACACCCACACACAGCCGTCATTGGAAATATTCATTCTGAATGACCCAACCCAAGTTTTATGGGTAAACGGATATTTTATTTAAAATATTGACTAACTGACATTAAATATCTATTTGAAGCAAGTGCAGCCAGGAACTAAAAGATTGGCAAGTTCTGTTAGAAATCCTCGAATGAAATAATACTTTTTGGTAAGAAAAAGGAAAGTACTTCGTTCAGGCACAGTAAAGGATTACCGTGGTTCAGGGAGACAAAACAGAAAACATGCGTATGTAAGTATGCGTCTTTCTTCATGTAAACTTTTAAATTACACTCGGTGAGTGCACTGTATTAAAAACAAAAAATGGTCCCTCATTCAAACCTTTGTTGGGTATGTGCAAATGTCTGTGCTTGTTTAAAAATCTGTACTTACCCCCTTATTCATAAACTCCAACAGCCCTATAATATAGCATCACGTTAAATTTTGTAACGTTTTGTCTCTTTCATTCTTGTTGCTGCTTTTGTGGGTAGGTGACAAGACACGTCCATCAATGCTGCAGCTTTGCTATTCGAGCATTTGTTGCGCTAACTTTGCTCGCTCGATTGCAATCTTTTTAAACCATACACTTGAGCACGTTAAACAATTTTTCGGCAGTTTGGTTTACAATTTCATTTTCTTTTTATAAAAGCATTCGCGAAAAGAATTTGCTATACTTGTAGTAACCAAACGCTCGCTCAGCATATGTTCGCAAACCAAATTCTGCAATGCAATTGCTCGCTGTACCGTCTTTACAACTAATTTTCATGCTATGCTATAATCGAGATAATTTTGATTGTTGCATCATTTGACTAACATAATGAGTATATTATTTTATTTTAATAAAACACCACGGCTCCTAAAATTTAATAAGTCTGACGTTTAGACTGCGCTCCCTAATTTAAAACGCTTTTTATGTATCGTCTCCTCATAAATATTCACGAGCGGTATTAAAGTATGAACCTTATATTTTGAAGTATTTTTTATTGTTAGCCGTATAAAAACCTCTTATCGCAAAAAATAATTTAAAATAAACTCCGTCAGTCGTATCAGTTAATTATTTTTTTTTGCTGTGTAGTTAAAAAATTGGTAATAAAATAATAAAAATTGACTTCATTTTATTTATACTAAAATATACGTGATTCACGACGATGCCGCCTATTTTAATGAACATTAGAAAAAGGTTAGATCTCATTTCCGCCATTTTGGATAGAAACTAACAACTAATAATACGTCGTAAATAATGTTATCAACGGTTTTTTCATCAACATGCTCTTGACTTATTAAGAAATATTCACAAATTGGAAACACTATCCACGAGTCAAGGTCGCGGGAAGCCCCTGGATGCGGACAGCGCAGGACCGATCGTTATGGAGATCCCTGGGGAAGGCCTATGCCCAGCAGTGGGCGTCGCTCGGCTGATATGACGATTCTTTTTTAGCTTAATTATGCTTCTATTTTAGTAGATTCAGATAGCTGGTATTTAAAATACTATACATTGGCTTTTACGTCACACGCGTTGGGCAAAAGCTTTCCCTCGACGAGGTGGTACGAGTACGACCCAAACCTACTTCAAAGCGTGGGCGGCTAGGCTAATGTCAGGCTAGTTATTGTCAGATGTTATTAAATCGCCCTGAGTCTCCGATTAGGTTTACCGACTGAGTTTCGGTTAGAGGGGTCACCCATCGCACTATCCGACCGTGCGTTGAATTTACAAATTGAATTTATGTTGTCAAAACGAGTGAGTTTAAAAAGTAAAGCAAGCACTTTTTTAATTAGGTACTCTAGACGTTTCTATGATTGACGATGTTTTGGTGCGAAAAAACAATTGAAAGTAGTTGAATGGCCTGCATTCGGAGCGGATGGGGTTTTACGCTCTGTTACCTTGTATAAAAACGTCTAGCGCAAGATTTTGAAGGGATATGCATAAAATTAGATTCTATAGACAGTTAGATAACTGGTTGTCACGACCGTCCCTTACTGGGCACGTAAAAATCGTAATAAGGTCGGTATTTTTGGCATTTGATAAGTAGGTTTTTTTTGTCGTTCTAGTTAATCATTTATTGGCGCCCTATCGTACAGAAGTTGTTAACGTGAACAAATTATATGATTAATCATTTAGTTCGTTAATCAAACTATAAACTGGGGTGAACAGTGGCGTAACACCACATGTTCGTTATTTTTTAGTTAATAAAGCTAAAACGTTTCATTGCACGTTTTAGCTTCACATCTTCGTGTCCAGAAGCGTATTCTTTTGAAACCTTCCTTCTTTGGGCTCCCTAAAGCCATGCATAAGTCCTCATAATCGTCACATTAAAAATAAGTAGGTCCGGATAGCGATAACGTGGTCTGTAAAATAAGATCTTTAAAAACCGGATGCCGAACGTTTTTTCGAAATAATTAGAGTGATCATAAAATAAAATTTTACGTGGAATAAAACTGCGCATAATATTCGTTGAAGACCACACGATTATGTGTTGCTCATTCTTTTAAATTGTAAATTAAAATTGTTTACATTATAACGTTTATACAGTGACGTTATATTTCTTTATACAATCTCTTAGTCATTTCCTTACTTGAGTGTTCCTTGTAGGTAGAACATATTTAAAAGTAATCTACATGAATATTTTAGTTTAAATCTTACTATTTCTACATAGTTATCCCAGTAATCGCGTGCGATCATCTGTAATGTTCATTCTTAGTTCACATTTAATGGTAATGCTATAAAGATTCTGTAAATGATAGGGTTGGTAGGTATATTGTTTACAAGACAGCAAATGAGAGAGATGAAATAATTGCATTACTTAAGTTTGGTTCAAAAATATTTTGTCTCGGTCAACTGACTCATCTTGCTTTGCTGACTCACCCCCGAATTAACAAACGTTAATCAGAATTGAGCACGTCTTTAAGTCATTCCGTCACTTTCAGTTCTATAGACACTTATCTCTGATTGACGTTCGTGAATTCAAGGGTCTGTCAGTTTTCGATTTAATCTAAAGGTTCCGTAGAGTGTACTTTACAATCCATAATCACATCTCTAGAGCCATTTTTCTGTCAAGCATAACTCACATTTCTATCCGTTTTTCCTGTAGCGAACGGTTTGTAAATGTCAACAAAACGGGCGAAGTTGTAAAGTTATTCATTATTCATCCTACACAAGCGCAGGTTCGCTTTAAAGGATATAGGTGTGTAAGTAAGCATATAGGTGTGTTAGTCTCTATTCACTTTAATCAATATCTAAACGTGGGGCAGGGCGTGTTCCGCGCTTCGAATCTGTTTAGATTGTACGTACACCTACGTCATAGAATATTTACAGTGCGTCACACGTCAAGCGTAACATACTAGTAGGGAAATGAACTTTAGTCCATCGGTATAAGGTGATAGAAACTGTATAATAACTGCATTCTGTACGGGAGCATACAGTGGTGCTACAGACCTATGAACTTACTAAGCGGCGCCGACGTGTTTTAATTGTTATGAAGGGTGCAGTGACCTTTTATTGAAACAAAATATGCATTGAGAATGAGACAGAGACTTTCTCACTTAAAGTGTTTGAATTAGACTTAACTCCAGAACGCTTTGTAGTTTTATGTATCCTTTTAATGTTTTTTAAATAATTTGGAACGATTTACAAGTCTAACTCCTTGCGGCTGCGCGTTGGGCCACTTTCAAGAATATTTATTGCAGTTGCTTGAACTAGCGACCCGCACAGGCTTTGAATCACTTTGAATGGATCTTTTATCTGCTGTGAATGCATTATCACGGAAGAAATTACTCGTATTATAGTGTAAACATTATTGTATATTAAACTCGCCCCCCCGAGCTTTTTGCTATAGCTCTAATTTATCCATTTTGCTGTAGTGAGATAAAAAAACATCTTTTATCACCAAAAATACAGACTTTTGTATCCAAATGTATATTTCGAAACTAAATCAGCTCCTATTAATTTTCCAAAAATCTTAGGTACCTAAGTATTTAAATTAAGTCCAATCTTCAGTTTTGTATGCTAATCCACTGCTAAACGATACATTTGCATTAGTTTAAGCCATTACCACAGGATTATTACAATATTTTGCGTATTAATCAATTTCTATTCGAATAAATAAATAAATGATTTAAATTTACACTAAGAAAAACCAGTTTCTGGTGCTCTAATTAGA
Source organism: Udea ferrugalis (assembly GCA_950022985.1). Taxonomy (NCBI): domain Eukaryota; kingdom Metazoa; phylum Arthropoda; class Insecta; order Lepidoptera; family Crambidae; genus Udea; species Udea ferrugalis. The sequence goes on along the minus strand of OX465532.1, from coordinate 3,020,304 downwards.
CTTATTAACTCGAGGAGTGCTGGACCGATTTTCATCGTACCGCCTTTAATAGGAGAATACATTTAAAAAAAATTATATTGAGGAAATACATTTTCTTAAAATATTCCCGTGTTTTTGATCCTGTGGATAGGGATAGTGGCTAGACATACACACATCAAAAGTGTCTAGGGATATCAAAGGGATATCATTTTTCAAATATTTCATAAAGTTAAGTTGGTTTACAAGTTAAGCATTACCTCAGAATAACGCGAGGACAGTGGCAGTAGATAAAGGTTAAGAATATTACAAAAAAAAACGTTTGATTTTGCTAAAATTTTGACACCTTTTAAAAGAAAAATCCGTCTTTTTTTAACGTCCCTACGATTGTACAATAATGCTACTACAATATTTTTTTTTATACAATCTGAAAGGGCAGATATAGCAGTTTCTGTGTTCTAAAAATTTCTACGTTGGTATCAATATTTTAATTTTTACAGCCTCCCAAATAGCTATACTTTGTATGAAAATGCTTGAGATATCCCTAGACACTTTTGATGTGTGTATTTGTTGCTTCTTGCATTTGACAGATCGACGGACGTCTGTCGTCGGGTCCACTCATTAAGAAAGATTAAATTAATATTTGATCCGATGTTAGGTTTTCCCCAACGCGAGTTCTTTGACTCTTGTTTTAAAAATACTACTGCAGAGTATTATACTCGAATTTTGTCTACTTACAGCAAATAATGTATATCTAGTCTACAGCATTGTTCAACTCGTAAAATATTCGTCCGCATACAAGCAAGAGCAACAATAGGCTAGTCCGCAAGATGATAATTTAGTATAATTTCCTTTGGCAATTTCGCACAATCACCGGTACAATTGCCGCGAAGCATTACGGAATTAGGGTTGTCACTAGTGGCGTCTTTGTATCAGGATAACTAGCTCTAGGAAATAGATCTACTAAAGCGAAAAATACTGAAAGTTACCTGAGCGGAGCGGAGATGTGTAGAGTTGTGTTTTGAACAACGTCCGAGTATGTCAAAAACCACCACCCCCGCCCAATTAAAAATATTCAAGCAACGTCGCCGTCCAGCAACGTATAGACATATACTTTCTGCTGGGCAAAGGTCTCCCCCAAGCTCGTCCACCGGTCCCTATCCACAGCCAAAACCTGCCAATCTCTAGAGTGTATTACAAGGTCATCACACCATCGCTTTTCAGGCCATCCTCTTCGGCGTCCTCCGTCTGTAGGGAGCCATAAGGTGGTGATTCGGGCCCATTTATCCAGGTGCATGACCTGCCCACTCCCACTTCAGTTTTGCGGCTTTTATTCCAACGTCTGGATCCCAGTTATGGCGCGGATTTTGTCGGTGCGTTTGATACCTAATACACTCCAATCCATATCCCTTTGGCAAACTCCGAGCTTTGACTTTAGATTATCGGTGTTGGGTAAAAAGAGAAGATTTTGGGAGGAAGGAAATTCGACTAACCTTGTGACGTCTTGTAGATCGACGCCGTTCTTCTCGTGATGATTTTCGATGATGTACGATAGGTTTTTTTGCGCGCGCGTTACCGCGGCCGCGGCTGATTTGCTCTAAGAGTTTATGATTATGTACTGGGTCGAATCGTCTTAGGGAGGGTAGGGCTAGGACATGATGTGTTCCTACCTACATGTTTCTAACATTTTTGATTGTCATAGAAAGTTGATACAGATACAATATCTTCACCTAACAATCGGTCAATGACCAAGTTCGTGCACCGTAGGTTAGGATAGGCAGAATGCAAACGTCAATGAGTTTCCGCTTTAGTGAAATTGGAAGATCACCCTTCATATAAGCCTTCATGGACTAGTAGCTCCTCCAGGCATTCTCGATTCGGCGTTCGATTTCTTTTTCTTGCCTGTTTTCGAAGGAGACTATCTGGCCGAAGTAGATATACTCAGAAACGGAGGTTGCTCAATTTTCTCCCTTCGACATCAATTCCCTTACTTGACCAGAGTCTTGCCAACTGTCTAAATACTTCTTCCAACGCGCTGGTGAACAATTTGGGGGTAAGCGGGTCGCCCGGCTTGACACCTTTCCTTATGGCAAAGGGTGGGCCTTGGGCATGCAATTTAATGTCGGCTGTGCTTTGGTGGACATAGACATACTTATTTACCTTTTTTTGTACATATATAATAAACATTGGAACACCCAAAACTTTAATATCTAACTTATGTTATTTGATTTTGGGTGTTCTAAATCTATCAAGCATTTTTTTGAGGTCCCACAACTGCCTCGTCAATTAGTTACCGTAAGCGTACCTTAGTAATGTAGGAGTTATGCCCCTTGCATTTGAGTTTATGTGTCATCTTCAGAAAATCCATCTTTACCCTGGCAACCCTTACTGCGGAACATCAAGCCACGAGTATTATTTTATTTGTTTAACTCGCGGCGTATCATTGTTCAACTTTGCAAACTTTTGATATCGTTAACGAATGAAAAACATGGCGGATAAATAGTCGCAGAGGCAGCACTTAGTTTTATGTTAATTGTATTGACCGCCCCTACCTCCTCTGGCTTCGTGGTGTAAGTACGATTGCGTGAATCAGATCTTGAAGTACTTACTAAACCACCATAATTACTCTTTCTTTTGTTTTGATTTTCTGTACTACATTTACAGGCAAAAATAAATACGTTAACTAGTAGTTACTACGAGTAGTCAGTTTCATAGACTGCGACATTGTTTATTTAACGCGAATATACATTTATTTACTAAAAGCACTTTAGCTTTGACGACCGTCTTGGTGTAGTTGTTGAGAAGTCGGCTACTACACCAAGGGTCGCGGGTTCGATTTCCGCACAGTACAAACATTTTGTGTGCATGAACATGTCTGTTTGTATTGGTCTGGGTGTTTCCTATGTGTATTAAGTATGTATTTACAAAAGAAAAAGTATTTAAGTATGTTTATCCTTTGTCTAGTATCCATAATAACGGACTATAATTAGCCCACTTGGGACTAGATGGCGCTGTGTGGAATAATGTCCAATGATATTAATTTATTTTGTCGACATAACGTCGTACTTCGACCAACTTTCTAGAGTGCTTCGCCGCAAAACTTAGCGAGCAGTGTAGTGCCTGCTTTAGAGCTCCTATTCTTCAAAAACCGAATTCTAAATCGAAACAGGTAGATAATAGAATCGCTCTGCTAGTGTAAAACATTTTATTTAGCTATTATTATTAAGGGTAAGTTGCACCATAGTAGAAGTTGAAGTTAAAGTTAATTTTTTTGTTAAATTTGACAATTCAACGTCATTTTTGGTCGTCAAATTGTCAAATTTGACAAAAACTTTAACTTTAACTTTAACTTCTACTATGGTGCAACTAACCCTAAATCTTGATGTTTTCAACTACGCTGACGTGTGTGGGTTTACAGAGCATGACGTAAGCTTTAGCCCGAGTGTTAAATAAAACAATGAAAATTAACTAGTCATACCTCAAATGTAGCGGAAATGGAGGTCAATTGTCTTCTATACTTCTTTATTAAGATACTTGTCTTGCCTTTTACGATTGAGGCGTTGCCCTAAGTATACTTATTTTCGAATATTGTAATGTATTTTCTTATTGATTGATGATGGAATAGTTTTACCATAATAGTAAAAGCGGTCATTAAAACAAATATATTTATGATGCCTATAACATTTACCATGTACTATACTATTTCTGGGGCAGTTAACCGACGCTAGTGTTTCGTAATTAAATTAAGTGTGCTTCAGATTCAGGTCGAGTTTTCAGATCGTCAATTGTTTTCAGTGTATGCAAAGCTGACTTGTTTACTCCAATCAATAATTCAGGCACAAATTAATTGATACATTAATTTACTCGTACCTTTGCCGATTTATAAAAAAATACTTGTCTGCTTCTTTAACTGAGTAAAAATCGGTTAAAAGGGTTGCTTGTTCTTGAAAATGTATATTCATTCTGAATATTTCACCAGCCTCTTGGCGCAATGGGTAAAGATGAAGGTTCGATTCTGCCTAGGACAAACATTTGTTAATATCTACGTAAACAATATCAGAAGTTTCGGGAGCCAAAAAGCCAAAGGTGATGTGTTTTTTTCAAGTATTTTTACGATACACTGCTAAAAATCAAAATAAATACGAACTACTCTTTTTTTTTTTTTTTTTTGACGCGGAGAATGCATTTACGCACTATCCCGCTCCCTGGGTAGGAGAGCGAGGGAGTGTGGGACTCGCCCACCCCAATGGGGAGGGACTACCCACTAAACTCCGCGGAGGCCATCTTCCGCGCGTTACCGGAGGTCCCCGAGTACCACCGCGAGGGACTCTACCGGCGGACCCCTGGCGCGCTATGCCGGCTTCCCGGCTCTACTCGAGAGGAGTTATATCTCCCCTCTTACACCCACCGGTGTTAACGGCAGTGCGAGGCCCCCCCGCACCGCCGCCCTCCACGGAGTCGCCTGTGCAATGGAGGCACACAGTCCCCACCGTGTGCACTCCTAGCGACCCCGGGGCCCCCCTTTAGTCGCCTTTTACGACAGGCGGGGGGGAACCTTGGCAGTATTCTTATGCCCCATACCACAGGGCACAGGGGGACGACCTAGGGCGCTACACCCCTGCCCCGTCGTCTCCTACTTTGACGACCTGCAATCTCCCTTTGTCGTTCGGCAGTCTCTTTATCCGAGATTACAGTGTCGCAAAATTCGGCTACTGCCGACCATATGCACCTGTCGACTGCCATACCACGCACCACTCTCTGCAGAGTAACATCACCACCAAGTTGTGCAGCCAATGCACCGCGCTCTCGGGCCCAGGCCGGACACACTTCCAATGTGTGCTGGGCTGTGTCCTCCGGGCTGTCACAATGGTGACACCTGTTGGACGTCTCTCGACCAATACGACACAGGAACTTTCCAAAGCACCCATGCCCCGAGAGGACCTGTGTCATACGGAATGTCAAGCTCCCGTGTCTCCTCTCCAGCCACTGGTCGAAGACCAGATGGACGGCTTCGATGGTCCAGTGCCCTGCACTGGGTGTCGCCAGTCGGTCTCGCCACATCTGTCTTGCTTCATTCGCAAAGTTGGCACGACGGTGGTTTATTTCTTGGTCTGCTGGCCTGCTACCGGATCTGCGCGCCTCCTCCCGCCAGAAGAAAACAGCGGAGAGGGCTCTCGCGTCCAAGTCCTACGGTAATGATCGTGCCAGCAGACACGCCGCCTCGTATGAAATCGTGCGATACCCCCGTATAGCCCTGATCGCCATCGTCCTCTGTGGTTTGCGCAGAATGGACGCTGACTGGCGAGTCAGAGCTTCTGCCCATACGGGGGCTCCGTATAAGGCGATGGATCGCACGATTCCCATATACAGCTTACGGCAGCTATCGCCAGGTCCAGCCAGGTTTGGTAGTATTCTGCTGAGGGCGTTGGCTGTTTTCAGCAACTTTGGTGCCATCCGTTGGAAGTGGGGGCGGAAACTGAGCCGGCCGTCGAGGACAATACCAAGGTATTTAACGGTCGACTCGACGGAAAGGCGAACTCCGCCTACTACAATGTGCGCTCCGGCCGGAGGGGCTCGCCGAGGTCCGTGAAAACACAAGACTTCGGACTTGTGCAGAGCCACCTCCAAACCCAACCGCCGAATGCGCCCCACCACATGCGCAGTCCCAGCCGTTGCTAGAAGCGCCGCATCCCTAAACGTTTTCCCCCGGGCGCTTACCAGGGTGTCGTCCGCGTAACACGTAACGCTGACACCCTGTAAGTTACCTCCGCGGAGCACCCAGTCGTATGCGATGTTCCAGAGCAACGGGCCAAGGACCGAACCCTGGGGAACACCGCACGACATTGGCCGGCGCAGCCATCCGTCTCGCCCGGGGTACTCTACGTATCGCTCATTGAGGTATGACCCAATGATCTCTCGTAGGTATACCGGGATCCTGTGGTATTTAAGGGCCTCTTTAATGCAGGCCCAGGGGATCGTGTTAAAAGCGTTAGCAATATCAAGGGATACTGCTAACACGACCTCACCCTTGGCTATGGCCTGCTCGGCTTGTGCTCTCACCCGTAGGATAGCATGTACTGTGGACCTGCGGCGTCTAAAGCCATATTGGCAGTCGGCCAAGTCCGGTCCTGTTCCTTCCAAGTGCTCGATAATACGGGCAGCGATGATCCGCTCCAACAACTTGCCCATCTCATCGAGCAGAACTATTGGGCGGTACGCCGATGGAGAGTCCACTGGACGACCTTCCTTCTTCAGCAAGACCAATTTCCCGACCTTCCATTGCCGCGGAAAAAGGCCCTGCTCGAGACATTCCGTGAAGAACTGCTGCAGTTTCGGTCCAAGCCACTTTAAGGCGAGTACAAGGGCGCGCCCCGGTATGCCGTCTAGTCCTGGAGCTGTATTCTTCGCTCGCAGCCTCAGTACGGCTGCACCAAACTCTTCATCGGAGACCGCGGGCACCTCAGTTGTACTCATTTCGGACACACCTGACGGAACCATTAGCGGAGGAGAGAACTCATCTCGTGTTGGGAACAGCGTTGTCACAACATTGTCCAGAAACCGGGGTTCCAGGCTCTTCGTTAACGGGGGAGCCCACGGACGCAATTTCGCCATTGCCAACCGGTATGGCCGCCCCCAAGGATCCCTGTTAAGGGTGTTGAGGAACTCATCCCGCGCGTCTGACTTTGCCTTGATGATGGCAACCTTCAAAGTTCTCTTCGCCTCCCTATATGCGCCATAGAGGATGGCCTCCTGGTCCTCATCCCGATACGCTCTGCGCCGGGATCGGGTGTACTGGCGTCTCGCTCTTACACAAGCGCGCCTAAGCTGCGTCAGGTTTGCGGACCACCAGTACACCTGGCGTCTGGGTGGGAGGGACCTAGCCCGGGGCATGGCTGCGTCACAGACGTGTGACAGCGCCTCGCGGAACCAGTCCGCCCCAACATCCACCCCAAACGAACCGTCCGGCACCGGCACCCACGCTTGGACAATAGAGGCCAACTCCAACGCTTCCCTGTCGAGGCGTTTAATTGCCCAACGGGGGCAGTCCCTGCCGGGGGAATTCTGCCTCGGACCGGTGTGGGGCGTCACATCCGTAGAGACGTCAAACCGGATATACCGGTGGTCCGAGAACGTCTCCACATCCTCCAACACCCTCCAGTCCGATACACGGCGCGCTAGAGCAGGGCTCGCGAACGTAACGTCCACGATGGACCCTCCATTGTGACGCACGCACGTTTGGACACAACCCCGATTGAGGACGACTAATCCAGAAGCACCCGCCCACTCATTAACCACATCTCCTCGTGCATTAGTCAAGGGAGAACCCCATACCGCGGACTTGGCGTTGAGGTCTCCCAAGACGAGCACCCGATGCGAACGGTTTTGTCGGACCAGTACTTCCAACTCGGACATAAAAGTCTCAAATTGGGCTAGTACTTTGTTGGGGGAGAAGTAAACGCCAATTACAGTTATTTCCCCCACCAACGCGGAGACCCATCCATTCCCTTTCTCAACCCTTCGGAAAGGGGGGGCGCCGGCAGCCACATTTGTAACCATAGCCACTACGCCGTCGATATCCGCCACCCAGTCATCCCTTTGGGGGACGAAAAGCGGCTCAGCCACCACCGCTACTTGCACTATCCACTGTAGAAGGCTCTGATGTAGAAGGTCCTGAGCCATTCTACAGTGGTTGATGTTCGCCTGCAAAAACTTTAGGGCCATTCTTATACGGGAGCAGGCACCATCTCCTCGTCCCTAGGTTGCGGGCGGCTGGGCGGCGGCTGGGTGATAGCCTCAGCTGCCGTCTTGGTCACTTTCTTGGGTCGCGGGGCCGTGCAGGACTTGCTGCCTACCCTGTGCCCCGCAGGCTTATTGGCCGTAGCACACAATGTGCAGTGCGCCTCTGCCCGGCACTCGACAGCCTTATGGCCGAGCTGACCACAACGGAAACATTGTTGGCTGCGGTCAACTTCCGATGTGCAGCGCCCTTGCACATGACCGACCTCTAGGCACCGGAAACACCGCATTCTACGCGGCTCGAGCAACTTCACGGGAGCCGCCACCCATCCCACCAGAATCCGGCGATCGCCGGTCAGTTTCTTAGCGGTCACTACGGGGCAACGTACCCACGCAGTGCCGAGTCCCGACTTGTCACGGCGTATAGCGCCGGCTTTGATGGATTCGGGCAAGCAGCCACCAGCTTTGGCCACCGCAGCCGTTAGTTCTTCGACGGTGACCGACTCGTCCAATCCAGATATGCGGATCTCCGCAGTCTTTACGGGCCTGTGAATGCGGACATGCTCTGTCCCGAGTACTAATCTCAATTTTTCTGCCAGGGAGTTGGCCTTATCGCCACTTGCGGCTCCCGGCACCTCAATGATGGTCGCACCAGTGGCGGCCCGCCGGAAACGTACGGACTCAATTCCCAGCCCCGCCAGGTCTATTTTGGACTTGGCGTCCCCAAGAACGCTGGCGTACGTGGTTCCCTTCTTCTCTGCCTCCGGCTGCAGTGTCAAGACTACTGCCTCCGAGCGGGGGGTACGAACCTTCGCGGGAAGCTTCTTTTTCACCTGTTCAGACTTGCGGCGTGACTGGGGCTGCGACAGCGATTGTTTCGCCGCGCCTGACTTCTTCTGAGCCTTCCCCCCTTTGCCAAATTTGGTCCAGGCTTCTGGTGGTTCCAAAGTACCGACCGCAGCGCTCGAATCGTTGGGAATGCTTTTAGCAGGAGGAACCTGCTTCGCCTTTTTGTTGGCTGCTGCTTCACGGGTTTTTTGGGGTGCAGAGGCACCTTTAGGCTGGGCCTGTGAACCCGCGTCCACAGCAACCGAAGGCGGCTGTTTGGTCCGAGGACGTAACTGCCTCTGAGGCTTAGGAGGAGGCATAGATGGGGTTTGGGTCACCTGGGCATACATTGCTCTTGTCCGATCCCCAGCCAGTGGCGGCCTCACACGAGGGAGGGCAGGGTCCACCTCGGGTCGCGGGTATCGCGCTTCCATCATAGTGCCCATTCTGATGGTTAGATTGCGCTCTATCTCATCCATACGCGAATCTTGCTGTGCCAGGATATCCTGACGCAGGGTCTTGATTTCTCCGCTGAGATCAGCTAACCGCTTCTGCAGCATGGCATTTTCGCTCATTACGAGCTCGTGCTTTTGCTGCAACGCCGCAAAGTCCCTTCGCAGCTTTGTGTTCTCGTCAGTGGCGTTGAGCTTTAAAACCCTGGCGGCTAGAGCTTCAGCCTTCTCGTGAGCGTCGTAGAGGGCACGCTGAAATGTGGCCTTCGAGTTCTTAGACGTTTTCCCGACTTTTAAGATCACAGCCGCCATCTGCAGGAGGTCTTCTCTAATTGTCTGTGCAGAGTCTTCTTCCTCAGCGCCAGACACCGACATGTAGGACTCGCTTAGGCGTGTCCCTCGTCCGTCTGGCGTCATGGCCTGAGATATCTGCTGTATCTCAGCCTTGGCCTGCTCTTCGGCCTCTCGTCTGTTGGCGTCTTCAACCTCTTTCCGGTAAGCCTTTTTGGCTTGGTGCAGGCCGACATATGCGCCCGTTGTGGGCGGTCGACCTCTTCCCCTGTGCAGCTTAGGGACTTTGGGCGCAGATGCCTCATCGTCCGGCATAACGTCTGAGCCGGAACAAGAGTTCTCGCTGGTCGATCGACTTCGATGTCCTGAACGACTCCGTCTTCTCGGAGCCCAAAGGCGCCCTTGCCCTTCTTCTGCCGTCAATCGGGTAAGCCCTACAATGGGCAACGTCTCTGACACCGTCACCTCTGACGACGTCGATGCTTTTGGAGGCAACTCCTCCAGGGGACTATCCGTTTCGCATTCCTTTCCTACCAACCGACCTGGAAGCACGGACTCAATGTCACCCTGATCAACAGCTTCTGCTGCTGCGACTACCATCTCGTTCTCTTCACCGAGAACTGCAAACTTATTACTAACACTAAAACTAAAAGGAGAGTTCAAATTTTCCATCTGATTCCCACGAGTGCGGGGGATCTAAAAAGTCCACCCAGGCAGTGCCCCCTGTACCTGGGTAACCCTAATACTGCACGAGGGCGGGTGTTCTCGTACAGTTGGCCGCTAGCTGGCAGGCGTTCACCCATCCTGCCACCTCGAGACCGGGGCGGCCGAACGTCACGCGAGGCCCCGAAGGGCGCCCAACGTCCGACCTTTTGGGGTTTTTTAGTGAGGTTGGCTCCTCTTGGTCCGGGCGACCAAGCCAGGACCCCTACCCCCGCCGGGCCGCGAGACATGTCCACGACACCCAAACGGGGAGCAGGTTGCCAGACGGTTGGCCTGAGCCACCCACCTAGTCGCATAACCGCGATGGTGGGCCCGTCCAGCCGCAAGCCTTGAAGGCTGCCATCCCACGAGCGAGGCTCCGCTAGTCCGAAGGACTCCAGCGCGCAGAAAGAATCTGCCCGACGACATAACGCCAACACCTTGTCACACGAAATGACCGCAGACCTTGAAGGTCTGCCATACCACGCTGCCACTTCTACAGCCGCTGAGCCTACAAGAGACTCCAGAGCATCACTCGCCTCAGCCTCTTATTACAAGAGGCGAGAGTGAGCCCTACTGCCCCGCCCGACGAGGCCCAGTCATACTGGACTCCCCGCCGCGCGGGTTGTCTCTCTTCGCTTCCCCGGAGCAGTGTGCCCCGGGTACTGAGCCCCCCTACCACGCCAAGGTGGAGACATATTCAGGGGGGAATACGAACTACTCTGTTTTTATTTTTTCGTTTTGTTGTTTATTTTAATTTCTTTCCTGTATTTTTATTTTGTATTTACGAACTGTGTGATGTCAAACCAATAAATTTTATTCTATTCTATTCTTCTTGCATTTTTAACTATTGCATTTTTATAAAATATCTGTTTGTTGCCAGGCGCCCACAATGACTCCAAGCCCGAGAACGAGGCCGCCAAGACTGGGGGGATCAAGGTAGTGCAGCTGGCGGTGCTTCAGAAGCCCACCAACAACGAGCATGATGACTCTGATGGTAAGTGCTAAGATCCATAGACAGCTCAAATAATGAGCATCAGTGATGCGCGATAGTAAATTCGTTAACGCGTTTATTCCGGTGCAAAACTCATGAAGATTCGTAAAACTTTGAAAGTTCAATATGATTCTAACCTTGAATTCCCACACTTCAATCAAACACATGCCTTCTAACACATGGTGTTACGTAAATTGTCTATAGGAGTTAAGTGACAGCTATACTTGTAAGAGTTGCTCAACTTTGATTTGCGTTTGCGAGCTCAACTGAATCGAACCCGCATCATCCGCGAACCGGGCGACTGCACTAATCACCGCGCCCGGTTTGCGAAAGATGCTGCGGGTTCGATTCCTGCCTGCTATGCTATTCCGGCGGACGCCAAAACTCCCTTCGCTCGAGTGAGTGAACTTTAAAATTCAATTTCTTTGCAACTGTGGTCGTTACAGAGAAAAGAACTGAGCCAAATAACATTTTTTAATTATTTACGTACAAAATGAGAGAAAATACTAATTCAAAGTAAAGCGTATTGATGATTGAGGTAAGCCTGAAGCACCGAGATATGAAGTGATGTCCGATGTGCACCGCCGGAATAGCACGGCTGATGCCAAGACGAAATGTCTTTTTTTGGTTTTCAAATCTTTAGTAAAGATACTGCATGGAAAATGCTAAAAACAATAATAACCATTGAAAGAAAGTATGTTTTCAACGCCTAGTGAAAAATCAGTACTGGATCCTAAGGGAAACCTGCCAATCTAAAATTGCTCTTACGTGCATGTTTTGCAGAGAAAACCAACAAGAACATGATTGATGATGACGAGGAGACTGACTCCAGCGGCTCAGTGTCCGACTCGGCGGCCAACGACTCGCAAGAGGGTAGGCCGCATGTGTGCGACGTCTGTGACTTGAGGTGACTATACCAGTCGATTATTCTGAAACTATGTATGTACAGACGCCTTTAGATTTATGTGACCTATCTTAAAGCGACAATTTGTACTAAGATGGGTCACTTAAACGTAAAGGCTTCTGTACCCTTTTGCATAATTAGCCGAAAGCATGAAAAAACTCGTTTAAAAAGCGGAAATAGCATTGGCTCATAATATGCTTGCCAAGAAGACGTCTTCAAACGCCATCTTATAGCTTATATCATCTCAAGTGATACTTGGACAGGCCTAGCACAGAATGTCCTTTTATCTACATACAACGTTGAAAGCTTTCGAAGTAAACATTCTGAAAGTGTCGATGGTAAGGTGATATGGTGGAGTCTTAGTCATATTCGTCCTCACCGAATAAATATTACTTTTGTGGATAAGACAATGTTGAGTTACGATTAACTTTCCCATTTTGAAATACATTCATCATTCCTTATTCGTGACTTCGAAAATGACTTGGGGTCTGGTGGACCTGGTAGCTTTTGACCATAAAACTTGAATGAAACAAGAGTTGAACTCGTCCTTAATAAAAATAAAAACACATCACATAGTGTCGGCCGACTGAGTGGCAAACCACGCCCCCAAAAGCCTCGAGTACCTCTGCTTTTTGCTTTTCCTAACTTAACCGCACAGCTGAGCTAAGGTTCGAAATTCAAATTCAAATTATTTATTAGGCAGCAGTAGGATTACAATAGATTGGGGTTGGAGCTTTCATTTAAGCAAATGGTATGCTTGTTTAAGAAAGCTCCGCTCCTCAATAAATTAAATTAAGTAACTAGTGCCTACAGTCATTTGTCCATTTAAAAAAATAATTCGATCGAAATAATTCTTCAAATTAATGGTAACATATTGGGGCGCGGTCCGTTTTGAGTCAAAAGTGGTAATAGCGCGCTCACACGCGTTTCGTATTGATAAATTGTATGAGCGTGAGCGATGTGAGGGCTCTATTATCACTGACTCAAAACGGACCGCACTATTGGAATACCACACCTGATTTATATTGATTGTACAGGTTCCAGCGCTCATCGCACCTATCCCGCCACAAGTTAACCCACACCGGCGAGCGTCCGTTCACGTGCGGCGGCTGCGGCCGCTCCTTCGCGCGCTCCGACAAGCTGCGCGTGCACACTAAGATCTGCGAACGCGTGAGTATGGACTCACTTACAGACATTATTTAGCCCCAAGATGAGCTAATTATAGCCCTTTTTTATGAGATACTAGATAACGGATAAGCATACTTAAATCCTTTTTCTTTTGTTAATACATACTTATTATACATAGTAAACACCCAGACCAATACAAAAGACATGTTCATCCACACAAATGTTTGTACTGTGCGGGGAACGAACCCACGACCTTTCCACACCAAAGGTAGCCGAAACTTCAACAACTACACTAAATCGGTGTTTTTAATGTAGAATCTTATGATTTGTCGAGAATTGAATTACAGTGAAAAGTACTTAATGTGACTCTACTATCTGTTCGCGTGTGAATTCTATTGAGAAGAATTTGCCTGGTTTTAGAAACTCCATACCTAGTTACTCTTTTTAACAAAGGTTGTTCACCTGTTGGAGGTCAAAGGCATTTTAAATATGACACGGAAGATTTGTGGTGGAAGAATTGATGCAGAACGGTATTTGTAATTTTGAGAAAAGCTCGTAATATGACTAAAATAAAATGCAAAGTTTTTGTCCCCAATGAACGCAAAAAACAAAAGAAAAAAAAACTTCTTAAAGTTTCATTTGAAAAATCTACGAAAATTAAGTTAAAATAACAAGGTTTCAAACCATTTTTGGATAATTGATGAATTCGCGATTCACTTCCAAAGCTCTATTCTTTTACGTACATACCTAATTTATAGGTGTTAATTCAAATTGGTTGGAATCAATTTAAGCATGCTATAGAAAGTTGAAGATTGATAGGCACTTGTTTTGGCATGAGTTTTAAAAGGTCTAGTCTATATCATTCTGCTGCACGGACATAAAAGAAAGACGGACGTCACCTCGTCTAATCATGAGTGGAGCATATATGAGCTGCCAGTTAAGGTGTGTGCGTGTCTAGCACGTGCCATTGACGCTGTCACTCGGAGTAAAATGGCGTAGTTTGTCGCACCCAGTGTGTTTGTGTGAGTGCAGCAGGTCGTATACAACCTGTTCCGTATCTATTTTGTGTTTACAACAAACGAAATTAAAAGTAGGTAGGTCGTGGAGGCACGAAAAGGACCCCATACGCATAACATATATAGGATAATTACATGTTTTTATTTATTCAATAAATGCAATTTGATAGGTGTAAAAAATGTAATCTCGACTAACTTTAATTGTAAAAACTCGATTCTACCTCATCACTATTTGTTTGGGACTAAAAACCTGCAGCACTGAAAATGTCATTTTGCTTACAGGAATTAATAATCTTACTATAGTAGCTGAGTGAAGCATGCAGCTTCACATTTTTTTAGTGTGATGTTACGTCCGTCTTTCTTTCCCGTCCGTGACTGCCTGGTTGTTCTTGCCAATGTGACCGTTAACAAAAACGTCTATTTGCGTTCCCAGGAGGACCCAACAGTGGACATGGCGGCGGAGACGGGCAGCAAGCGCGAGACCAGCTCGGAGGTGATGTCGGGCATGGTGCGCACCACGCACCGCGAGTCCGGCCACCTCGTCTTCACGCCCTCTGGTGACGTCATGCTGCCTCCCAGAGCCACCCCGGTAAGTTCATGATGCCCACGCCATTAGTCCAGTTGTGGACACGTTTAACCTGGTCTACTGGCTCTGTCACAAGTGGCCACGGTATCAGACGCTCAGAGCTGGATATGACACATAGTCTGCTGCTCAACCCTGTGATTGCGTCCGTGAATCTGCCTTGCCCTTTGTTCGACCTTACAGTGGCGGCTTTTGGAGTTCACGGCGTGTCGCGAACTTTGCCTGACTAAGGTTTTTGTACCTGTTGCGACTTTTGACGTAAACAAGTCGCAACAAAACAAAACCGAAATCTCAAAAATAACACTTTATGTGCCCCTAGAAATACGTAGTATCCCTGAATAGTTTGTGCCCTAGAATGTATTAACCAATGGAATTGTGTTGCATATGAAGACATGACATGAGAATTTGATTGACTGTCACTTTTATTTTCTTCGCCTGTTACTTAGTGTTATTTTTTGTTTGTACGGTCTAAGGTTATATAAAGTGTGTGATTTTTCAGATTTCAGTAATGTTTTAGGCTTGCCAGTTTGCCCTTTCAAAAGTTGGCATTCTGAGAAGTTTGCCTTACGAAATGAGACGTCTTAAAAGATTAAATAGCTGTTGCCAAAAGTTTGTGTTCGTGGTTTTCTCGCCTTCAAGTTTGAAAGTGCAAAAACCGTATAAAGTTAATTTTTTTATGTATTTTAACAGATATCCTATTCATTAATATTATAAATGTGAAAGTTTGTATGTGTGGATGTGTCGTGTTGCTCTTTTACGTAAAAACTACTGGATGGATTTTAATGAAACATTACACGTAATAGTATCTGAATAGCACATAGGCTACAATATGTAGAGATACATCAATTTTTCTTAACCTAAGTCCACGCGGAATAAGTCGCAGGCGGCTGCTTGTACAATTCATATTTTTAAGTTCCCACTCTCCAAAAGCTGTCATTTTTAGAAGTTGTCATTCTGTGGAGTTGGCGTTATGAGATGAGGCGTTATTTACTAAACCTGTTTTCCTCTCCCAGGTGGTGCTGAACTCGACCCTAGACGCCGTCCGCGTGGGCAGCGGCGCCGGTGAACTGCTAGAGCCAGTGCGCCGAGGCCGCGGCCGACCGCGCAAGACGCCGCTACCACTCACGCCCAAGATCAAGAAGAAGCGCGGACGACCGCCCAAGACCTCGCTCGGTCAGTCACTACTCTTATTTGTTGTAGCAGGGAAACATTTACCTATCTAGAAATTCAATTTAATTTTATGATAATATTATTTTTGCTGTGCTCGAAAAGGGCGACTAAGTTATAAGAACCTATTATTTATCTTCCAGCTACTATGTTACACTTAGTTTGCGAATAAATGCTTTGACTTTGATGTTGGGGCAAGACCTAGATAGCTGAACATACCACGCCACCATGGGAAAAAACCTTCATAGTAACGGTGGGAAAGTGTGGAACTCCATGCCAGTGACAAGCAAATCTAGCCCACATAATTATGCTCTCCTTACTTGGATATATCTTTGCCATCTTATCTACTCTACCATAGCTAAATCACTGTCTTAATTGCTTCACTAAAAGTTCTTAGAGCACTGCAAAATGCAATTATATTAACGGTGATGTCAGCTATGAATCAAATTAATTTTTAACAATTTAAAGATCAGCAGTATTTCAATCAAGTTCGTCTATGGAGTTGAACAATAATTTAAGTTTTATCTCAATTTTAAGCACGAGAAAAGGGTGTATCAGCATTCATTTTAAAATTCTTAAAATGAATGTTCTGAATAAAGTCAGACACATAGTCTAAGTTTTTGCGATAAAACTCGCAAATTCCATTACACTTCTCGTATTTATTGAATGATTGATGGGGTGTACCAACATTGCTTATAGCTAACTGTTCCCACAATAACAGGTGAACACATCATGCGTATGATAAAACTAATAACTATAGTCCGTTCGCGTTAAGAATGCAGTAATTTCATACTTGGCCTTCGATCTAGCACGCCCCCTTACCAATCAAATCGTTCCTAATTAGAAAGCCAACTCCACAGTGACCGGCTAAACACATAGTTTCGAACGCAAAGGTTGTGGATCTGAGTTTTATTGTGTGCGACAGAATTGAATTTAAAAATCATTGTATTCTTATCGTGAACGGACTATAATTAAATATCCTTCCTTAAATATCTTTGGACATTATTCCACACAGCGCCATCTAGCCCCACGTGAGCTAATTTAAGCCCGTTCCGACAACGGATAAACATACTTAAATACTTTTTCTTTTGTAATTACATACTTATTATACATAGGAAACACCCAGCCTAATACAAACAGACAAGTTCATGCACACAAATGTTTGTACTGTGCGTTGATCGAACCCGCGACCTTGGGTGTAGTAGCCAACTTCTCAACAATTACACCAAGACGGTTGTCGGACTAATAACAGACACATCATGCGTATAAAAAAATGAATAACAAATTGAATCCGTCTTATCCCCAGACATGGAAGGCTGCGTGCTAACGGGCGGCAGCATGGTGGGCCCGCCGCCCGCGCCGCAACTAGCGCCCTCCGGCCAGCAGCTGCTGCTGAAGCGCAAGCGCGGCCGCCCGCCCAAGAACTACCTCATGCCTAGACCAGGTATGTGAGGACTCACTAGCACTACCAACACTTATCCCTCAGACATGAAGGCTGCGTGCTAACGGGCGGCAGCATGGTGGGCCCGCCGCCCGCGCCGCAACTAGCGCCCTCCGGCCAGCAGCTGCTGCTGAAGCGCAAGCGCGGCCGCCCGCCCAAGAACTACCTCATGCCTAGACCAGGTATGTGAGGACTCACTAGCACTACCAACACTTATCCCTCAGACATGAAGGCTGCGTGCTAACGGGCGGCAGCATGGTGGGCCCGCCGCCCGCGCCGCAACTAGCGCCCTCCGGCCAGCAGCTGCTGCTGAAGCGCAAGCGCGGCCGCCCGCCCAAGAACTACCTCATGCCGAGACCAGGTATGTGAGGACTCACGCTACCTACCAACACTTATAGGAACACCAACAGTACACGCAAGTTCAATGTCAGCCAGATAATACACACATACCCAGGACCAATGCAAAAAAAGATGTTGTAATAAAAAAGACGTAGATACCTGTGCCAAAAAAGTGGCAAACGAAATCAGAACTTCGAACACCAACAACACATAACACATACAACACATATAACCTTGGTGTTTTCGAGGCAAGAGTGAATAGGCATTTTCTGGGTAAGCGTGTTCCACCTTCGGCCTCGTCATCTCTTACCATCAGGTGAGTCTGAGGTCAAATGCAAACCCATTTTAAATAAAATAATTAAAAAAAACCTGAGCAAAGCATTGACAGGAGACGACACTACGCAACATGTATCTGTCTCGTTTATGCTCTAGTAAATAATCATACTATCTTGTACACACAGTCAAGTTATAGGTATGTACGCCAGGGACAATGTTCGACTTCGCTTCAGTACTGACATAACCTATCCACCCCTTTTTTATTTTAATACAATTACCCAGGGCCACTTAACAGAACAACACCCGTACACACTACTTCTGATATCCCAGAACTTTCCCCAGTAATGCCTTAGAGAAGGGCATCGACCTCATAGCCAATAGACTCCTAGCGTCCCCGCAAACGGGACATTTTGTGGCGTGTGTGCAACGCGCCACAAGATACAAACTATAGGGAATTGTGGCGCGTTTTGTGGCCCGTGTGCGGGGACGCCCGAAGACAAGCGACAGGCTGATCATTCTATAGTTACAAAGTTAGATAACTACGTCGGAATCTACCACCGAATGAGTTTCTACCATTTCTGTGAGCTGTCATGCGACAAAATTACTAATTGGACAGTAAGGGTATTGATTGGCAGTGACGTTGCCCCCCGCCTCAGGGAATTTTCACGCCTACTTTCCTACAGAAAATCGAAAGTCTAGCGTCTAGTGGCTGTAAGGTCGATGGAGCAGGGTTTCCTAACCTTTTTTGTACATTTTATTCTCATGCTGCCCCCTTTATTTCTTCAATAAATGTTATTTTTGTAATGATTGTCGTTTATTTCTTGTTTTTCCTCTCTAAAATACAAACGCTTTTTGCCCTTATTGACTGATTGACCTTATGATCTCCCTTTGTTTTTATTATTAGTTTAGGAGTTGAAACCAGTCAGGTGTCAAAGACCAATTTGGTAAAAATTTAAAAAAGGCTTGAAATAGTTTAAGCACTTTACAAAATACGAAGAAACACACACGTCCTTAGTTGACCTCCGAATGGTTGACTGGGGAAGTTAGAATGGTATTCGTATCGTCGTTTCTAAGGCTACGGTCCAAAACACGCCAAAAGTGATTTTAACCACTGAAAATCATTTTCATTTTCTGTGGTTACAGTGCTTAAAGCATTTATACTTTGAAGACGGTGTTAGATTGTTTGATTATGGCGCCTTCAATCAAACGACATGCCCTCCACACTTTGCCTTAGCTTTATCGCCTTGCTTCGGCCCTTTTTATTCTTGTGTAAATATTGCCCATGTGAAGTTTTGAAGTGTTTAATCATAATATCTCCACTAGCTTTGTTTGTGAACTTTGGTATATTTTCAACGAACCCATAATATTAGAATAGGCTTATATTACGGTGTTTTTGCTCAGCTAACAGGCAAGTCTGTCTGTGTGTCCATAGGTATGGGCATGCCTTTGTCGACGTGCGGCTTGGCAGCTGAAATAAACAAGTTTTGTTAGTATACATTCGACCATTCGGCATGACAAACTAAAATTATTAAAAACTCTTCCAAATTGGGGAACCGTTCGTTGCAACTAACTGAAATAAAACCATGTAGTTAGAAAAATATGTTACTATAATGTAACACTTTTGCACAAGCAAGAATAAGAGCACTGTGAAATTTATAAACAGGTAAAGAATTAACATACTAATATGTATTTATACAGTAGCACTAACTGCCTGCTTCGCTGTTAACATAGCAATATTAACTAATACAGTAACCGGTGCATCATTTGTGTGATTCAAGTAACTTTAGTTGTAAATAATAAAAAGAATGAGCAGGAGATACTCGATTAGGTGGATAAGTAATTATTTATAAAGCCACCTCTGTTTTCAGTGTTCTAAAGTCCATAAGCCATGACCACACGAAACAACAAATCATGGTGAACGAACATCGGACAATTTGTATGCACGTGCATTTTACATTGTTCGTGTTTGTTCGCCATGTTTTTGCGAGTCTGTCCTGTGCTAAGTGCAGACTGTTAATACTAGTAAACTGTAATTTGGCATAGATAACTTACATACAAATATTACACTGTGCGACTCACAGAACCCTAAGAAAAGCAAAGGTTTTGTTAATCGAGTTTTTACTGCGTTTGTAGATTAGCCTAAAGGTTAGACAGTAGATATATCGACCTCACAGCCTCTAGCCACCAAGTAAAAGCAGAAATTAGATCAAAATAAAAAAATACAATAATGTGGACTATTATAAGCTGTATTAGTCTGATACGTTAACAGACTCAGCTTGTTTGCTATCATAAGTTACTGGCTATGAGGTCGATGGCTAGATATTTTCGGTGGCGGATACACTTTATAAAACCATATATTAAAATACCACTGTTGCGTCTTCAGACGGACGACCCAACGAGAACTACAACGCGACCAACCTTCCCTTCGGCGACTTCTCTTACCTGACGGAGATGATCTACAACCCTCTCTCGTACAACTACGGCGTGACCTCCGTGGACCCGGATCGCAACGTGGACGCTGACCAGACCCTCGCTTCTGAGACCTCCCATGAACGGACCATTGATGTCTCCGACTCCTCATCTGATGACGACGATAGCACCAGGGTAAGTAATAAACAACCAGCTGACATTATAGGAATAGTTGCCTTTGAATCGGCAACGATCGCCGTTAAGTAACACTCGGCTGGTGGGAAATGGGATGGATGACCACCCCGACGAATATTCTGGTGTAATTTTTTTAGGAGTCACGCTAAGTTGATGGCTCCTGGCTGACGTCGTTAATCACATTGAAAATAAATGCATAAAGAACAAGGAAGGAGGTTCCTATTTTCCTTATCTTCTTGTCCTTTTTTTCAATCTAATTCTTTCTTTTCTCAGGGTTGATTTCATGGTTTTGAGATGACTAAACTGTTAATATTATTATGAAAATTTAAGCTCTAAAGTAATATGTATTAGCAATTTTAAAAAACTGTTGTAGATACCTCTCATTTTTTTGTTACGTTCGTACCTCAGTTCGGACTTCGTTTAAATGTGGGATACATACATACATAGCAGTGGTGGGATCAGCCTTCCGTGTTCTGCTTCTCCACTACGCCAGTTCGGTTCAGTGGTTGGTTTCGTTTTCATAAGATTTTTAAACAAAACAGTTTTAGTAGTGGTGATGAAAAACCGAAAATACAACACTGCATCGATTAAAAATAAAATGAAAACCTTAAAATTCCAGATTGAACCGGAAGAGAACGTCCCACCGGTCGCGATGGAGACTCAGATAATGACTGTAGGCGACTGCCAGATCGTGAAGCTGCCGCCCGCGCACGACGAGAAGGACCCCCCTTCCCCCTCGGGGGCCCCCGCCGCCCCCTCCACCCCCTCCGCCGTCACCATCACGCCCATCACCACCGTAGGCGACTGCACCATCCGCCCCGTCGAGAACACATAATACGACTATGTGCTACTCTACCCTGTGCTGCTCGGTAAGTAACTGATCTAGAACCCCGCGCGACAATGTATCAAACGGTACACTGTATGAAGGTTTATATCGCTGTTACTTAAATAATACTACGTACTCAGAATAAGAATAAAACGAAAAAAAAACAAAATCAACTTGGATAGGTAACTTTGAGCTTACTATACCATTGAACCCACTTTTGCTGTCTACTTCACATTTGACCTTAAATCACGTGATTGGAGTCTTATTCTGATGCGCATGCGATGTATACCGAGAATAATGGTACTTATTTAAATACTCTTGAGAAGGTAGTCGTTTCTGGTTATGTACTAGTAATAATTCTGAATGTAATTAAGATTAAATAGAGTGGAATTTGTCAAGATAAACCTAATGCAAACTGCTGTATGAATTTTGGAGGAGACCTGAAGTTGGGTAATTAAAATCATGGCATTGAAATGGGAAGTTTATTTAAGATATTCAAATTTAAATAGATTCATTCATAAATCAATAGAAAATAAGATTTGTCTGTATTTCTAAACACTTGGTGTCTGTGTTAGGTAATCAATCAAACGTCGCGCGGGGCGGTAGCAGGGTAGACTTAAGACGTTCATATGAGGGTGGCATATTATTGTGGTAGCATTCGCGGAGCTTTGACAAGCTTCTTTAGTTTGTGATGAAAGTATAGGCGTGCTATGGATGTGCTGATTTCTTAGGGAAATCGATAAGTGTCTCATATTGTACACTTATTCTGTTAGGGAATGAAAGTAACTATGAATATGGCCTTGTATGTGTCGCTATTTCGTAGTGTTAGAATGTCTTCCTGATCGGCGAGTTGAATGATGAAATGCTACTACAATGATCGTAATTTTACATCGCTTTAAAACATTTGAGTATGTCAAATGACTGTCGAAATATGCATTTAGATTGGTGGTTAAAATAATTTATTTTAATGGAAAACTTATGTAAAATAATGCCATAAGCTTTACATGTTTAACCGTGATACTCAGTAACAAGTTTGAACAAATTAAATGTCACAATTGAAAACAATGTTCTATGTGTTAATTATTATTGATACAGTTTTGCCAAGACTTTTTATTGGTAGTATCTAATGGTTGCAGCCTGCCGGGTATGATCTCAACACTTAATATTACCTATTTATTGTTGGACCAAAAATGTCTACTTGTAAGACGATTTCATCACAAACATTCGCGAAGGCATACGTGCATTTTAACTAAAATAGTGTTGTAGCCAAACCTCACGCGTGACTCAAATAATTGCAAAAAGAATTTGTAGAATATCAACAAGGGCTTGGACCTATTATAAAATTCTAGATTCATCTGAAATAATTACATTTGAATCATGTACAATAAAATCATAATCTTCTGTTTTTACTGTTCAAAACCAGTAAAATATATCGCACCTTGTGTTTCATTCTACTAATCCTTCATTAATATTTAATATTTCAAATAACCATTATCGTTTCACTGGCGATTTCCACGTAGAACATTGTGAGCCATAGACGTATACATAATACATAGAAGTATAATATTTTGCTAATATCTACATAGAGGCAGCATATTTACGACGTTGATATAACGGTCAACTACATAACATATTACATACATATTTAGGTACGCAATATTTATAATCATATTATATGCACTGTGACATAAGCCTTCTATGAGTTCGGTATATCTGCATAAACTGTTTTATGTATCTTACACTTGACTACAAACTATGCCCAACAGTTTGAGAATTATCAATATTGACGATCGGCACATAGCCTTTACAAGATGAGTGATGTACATTGTTTTACTTGCATGAAACCTTTACAGCAATGCTTTTTAAATTTCGGCATCAGGCGGTGAAATTACTTAAAAAGCTTTAAACAATGTCTTAAAAATAAATTGACAGTAAGTATGTATACGCAGCGCAGTATATTAACAAGCGCAGGCTTATGGAGATATACCGAGCGTGTTTCTTCAGTTAAATCAGATACACTGTTCAAAAATATTCCCATTTCCCGTAGACCCTCGGTCGATGTATTGGATCTGATTACTATTATTAAACTAAGATTCTGCCTTGTATTCGTGTAGAGATATTTTTGTATAGTGTATCGTGTCAATGTATGTAACGTAGCATCTGATTGGCTGTCTATTACGTTAAGTTCAAATTATTTTTATAGTTAGTACGAATATCATTGTCTAGTGTGAGCACACGCTATTACGCCTTTTCCATGTTCTTATCTGTATCAATCTCTGTGAATACTAGATCGTAGAATGTAGTGTCTTAGATAAAACTTAATATTCTAAATATTATTAACTCGGCAACACCACACGAACAAGTGATACGACGTAAGCTACATATTTTTAGCTGAACATAATTGTATGCTCATATGATATGTGTATTAAGATATTCTCTAATCAGTTTGCCTGTAAAAGCAATGGTTAACGTATCGTAGTCTTATATTATGATATATAATAATATGCATTATGCAATATATTTAATAAACCCCAAGGTCTGTCAGCTGCTTGCCATTCGCAGAGGCTGTGAAACAGCTGAAATTGGCAAGTGTTATAGTATTTGTTATGAAGCCATTGAGTTCCTTACGTTTACTGTATTCAACTATTTCTTGCATTGAGTTCTCCGCGGTATCCTTAGTTTATTTCCTCGCGTGTGGACGGCGTTGTGGACTTGTTTTCGAAGTATTATACGTGCTACTGTTTCGTAACATTATTTTCTTATCTGTACAGTAGAATAGTTCCTAACTTGTAATCGATACAAATATAACCGTTTACATAATAGCGTAGCGATGACGTAAATTAATTTCTCCTTTAATCATTTAGATTTAAGACCTTTTTTTGTAATTCGATCAAATATAAGTAATTTTTAGTATTTCACTGTTAGTGATATAATTTCGAATCGTTTTAAGAATTTACGTTTATTAATTTGTATTTAAATAGAAGACTGCTCGGATTCGTTTTCTATTGTTTCCTTATTATGGTTCGCTTATTCAGTGTCGTTTTAGGTAGCCCAAGAGGCATTCGATGGTCATGAGTCTCAGACGGCAAGCTATGCTTATTAAGAATTATTTAATATAGGAATCTGTATTTTTATACTAAGATAGGTTTTCATTATACGATAACCAGTTACTCCGTATATTGTAGTGAAGCATGTATCCACGTAGTTTAGAGTTCGTCTGCCGAGTGGTTTCATTGGATCTTTCTATTGGCTCTGTGTTCTCGTTAAGTTTCTGTTACATTTGTACTCGATCGACGCGTCAACATCAGCATTCATAATTTTTAATACACATCAGTAAATATAAGTTAAATTCTTCCAAATGTTACGTAAAAGGCTGGTGATTTTTGAAATTTTTAATTATAACCATTTTATTAGAGTGCATATTGTGACGAGCAGTGATCTCAAATTAACTTTATCACAC
Source organism: Udea ferrugalis (assembly GCA_950022985.1). Classification (NCBI taxonomy): domain Eukaryota; kingdom Metazoa; phylum Arthropoda; class Insecta; order Lepidoptera; family Crambidae; genus Udea; species Udea ferrugalis. The sequence continues at coordinate 2,995,580 of OX465532.1, read as the reverse complement.
GCAGTCATCACAATATTATTTTTATACTCATTTTCGAAATCCACTTTGCCTACAAAAACATCAGTGTGCATAGATGGCGAATTATGTGTTAATGTTGACATGTGGATCGACTTGCTTATTGTTTGGCAATACACAGTTTCCGGAATGTTGGTCTATTGAGACGGTCGTTGTATTGCATTTGTGTTTAGTTTCTATTGGTTATGGACAAATTGGTGCATTTCAACCAGATTAAGTTTACGATAAAGTTACAAATATATTCTGTCTAAATGAAAAGTGTATAAAATATTTAGTTTTACACAACAGGAACGCATTAGATTGGGTCAGGATTACAAATCTAAAATGACAGGGATCAAATCCATATTGAAAACCGAAACTATCCCAACTAACTATTTGCAATGGGCATCATAACAGCCAGGTTACTTACAAAACGAATGGAAATTGTTCGTGTATTTTTACTTAACAAAAATAAAAAATTTACCCATCATAATGTTTCCTTTGGACTATAAAAGTATCGTAACTCCTGCTCTCAAATAATGTGTTTTTGTAGCAATAAACTCAAAATCAAATTACATTAGTTATTTTTCGTTATTCTAATTAACGTATTTTACGTAAATTAAGTGAGAAATTATGTGTTGTCTACGGCCGGATAGTTAAGTCTTCGCAAGCTGTAGCGATATAATGTTTAGTTATATTATTGTCGGACGATTTATATTCCTGTATTGTGAAATGTTTTATCATTTTACGTTGTGATCATGTGAGTGCAAAATTTAATTATTTTATCCAGTTTCGTTGACAATTTGTCAATTTAAGGGCAGCAGAAATATGGTAGTGTTTCGTTCTGCATAGTCCAAGAGCAGTATTTTTTAGATATAATCTTTATTATTATGAACTTTTTTATTATTTTAACATTTGAAATTCGATCGTTAGTTTATTTCTAACAATGAAAATATTTAATAAAGAAATCACAAAATTTTATTGGTCTTTGATTTTTTCAGTAGTTGTGTACCTCATCCAATAGCAATATATTTAATTAACGCCGTTTTCACTGAGATTAATAACAAATGTCTTAATTGTTGATGAGTATGAGGGTCAGACAGTGAAAGATACGTAGTTACCACAATAATTATTTATTTCATATAAATATAAATTTATTTTTGGATGACAACACTTTAGTATTGTTAGATATTTACGACTAACTAATGACTAATTATTATGAGATAAACCTTAACGAGTAATGTGCGTATCTTAAGTCCCCGGGGGCGGTGGGGGGCCGTTGTTGACCCACTGGGGTGGGCCCGGCGGGGGACAGAACCCGGGACCGAACATGGAGAGGTCGCGGCCGAACATGTTGCCGAGCGGCGGCATCGGGCCGGGGAGGCGCGCCTCGCCGAACTGGATGGGGGGGCGGAGGAACGGCGGGGGGGTGCTCGGGTTGAAGGGGGGAGGGAACATGGGCGGGCCGGCGTATACTGGGGGCGCGGGGCGGAAGTCTGGGCGGTCGAGCCAGGGGCGCGTGCACCGCGGGAAGGCTCCAGGGTTGTTCCGTCTAGCCGCGAAGGGGTTCCTGCCGCGACTGGGCCCGCTGCCGAACCTGCTGCTGGACTCCGACGGCCGCTGGCGGCGCTCGGGCGGCTTGCGGCTCTTGGACGTCTCCCCGCCCTCGGAGGAGTTCTCCTCAGCCTTCAGCTGTCGCTGCTCCTTCCTGGCTCTGTTCGCCTTCCTCTCCTCTTCGTCGTCGGAGTAGTCGACGTGCTGCGGCGGCGGCTCCACGTCGTGCAGCCAGGACGCGTCCGAGCCTTTTATTCTATAACAATATACATCTATTTTTACTGTAACACCTGTGAGTGTAAACCAACAAAATCAATACTGGGTTGCAACTTTAGAATAAAGCTATGAGATCATCGAAATTTCTCTTATGGGTAAAATATTACTGCAGTCTATGGACATGGGAGGATGCAGACTGTGTTGCAAAGTAGTACTCTAGCTGTCCGATTGACCAAAGAGCTCATGTGCAATGCAAATGCAGTTCAGATAAATTCTTCGGTCAATTATAAACTAAAAGCTTCCATCCAACAGTACGGCTAATCGCAACGCAAGTAACTGCATTATTCGTTACTATACTAGGATTTTTAATTGTAGTCAGTGAAATGACATTTTCAGTGTGGCAGGTTTTCAGTCCCAAATGAATAGTGATGTGGTAAATCGAGTTTTTACAATTAAAAGTTAGTCGACATTACAGCCTGGCAAAATAGTCGTAGTGAAAGACCACGTCTCACTTCCATATGTCATTACTGGCAACACACACTGGTCAGACTTTCGTCTTGAGACATAGAGGTATTTCGGTAAACTGTATTTAGTAAATAGGTTTTCAGTTTCAATGAAGGATGAAGGTTTTGTAGATTCCGGTTTACTAATTTTTGAATCGAAGAAAAATAGTATGGACTATCATGAAGAGATGAATTCAGAGTGTTTTGAGAAATGGCTTAAAAGCATTTTGCCAAAATTAAAGCCAAATGCGGTGCTGGTATATTAGATAACACACCTCAAGAAAAGTCGAGCATATAACGAATAAAAACGTATATAATTACTTGTATTTTCCTGACTTTCAAGTGTTAATTCCCCTGAACCTCTTTGAACATTTTTTTCCCAGATATAGTTATAATTTTTTAGTGAGAAGTTTTAAAATGGAGGTAGGGTTCATATTTCTTAAATCGTATTATTTAATTTGTTGTGTACCTATTAAATATTTACAATTTTAAAAAGGCTTTGTTAATAAAATAAAGCATGACTAAATGTCTAAGTCTAGTGATTGCCGAACGTCACTATTGTAGGGGGTCACCCTTTTTTGTATCAGTCACTGTTGAAGTTGTCATTTTGCTGACTACAATTATTAATCGTACTATAACCCTAACCTCTTATTCAGAAACGTCAATCAGAATTGAGTATGGTTCCAAACTCATGCAATCCCGTAAACTTTCTATAGAACTGAAAGTGACTGCAGGACTTCAAAGGCGTGCTCAACTTTACTCCCCAAAGGTTTCGGGAACTAGATGGTGGTATCAGGTTATATAGTTCGTAAAGTGTAAAGCGATGATACCTCATGAGTTCAGTGAGGAAGACGTAGCTGGTGTGCGGCGTGCGCGGCGCGATGAACACGTCGGCGCCGGGACACGCGCCGCGCGCGCGCACGTGCGCCGCAGAGTTGAAGCGCACGCAGTAGTGCGGCTCCGTCACCTGGGGATCCGGATACCTACTATAAGTGACTTGAGTAGTATTGTATATATTATTATTGTATTTATATGTTGTTCGTACTGTAAGTATCATATTATGTATTTATAGCCAGAAGTATGTATATTGTATTGTATCAGTATATTGTTTTAGTCTCCTGTTATTTTAAAGTTTTACCGCACCCGAACTGATCAATCTCTGCACAACCCAAAGGTTAGCTGGTAGAGAATACCATATGGCATTAAGTTCGCCTTTTGTACCCTACTTGTGCAATAAAGTTTAAATAAATAAATAGTAATCTAAATTGACCTCTACGATCCCACTGGTGGGCGAAGGCCTCCATTCCCTTCTCCATGTACAGTCTACTGTACTTTTCTGCTTAGCCTTATGGTTGACTGGTAGAGAATGCCTCTTTGGCATTAAGTCCGCCTTTTGTACCATTCAATGTTGTGCAATGAAGAATAAATAAATGATGGCTGGCATCAACTTTGAATAGGTACCGCCTTCGGTCTGCCCAAGCTTATCTGATTTACTTTTTGATTTTGTACTGTAAAAACATCTTATTAAAAAGAGTAACTGCTAAGTTTCTTATCGAGTGCTCTCTGTAGAACAATCTTCGAACGCCGGTGGTAGACACATTATGTACACGATTCTTTTTATATCTATTCCGTGGTTAAAAATAAGTTTTTTTTGACGATTTGAAAGCACTGTATAACGGTCTTCTTAAATATTGCATTTTGGAGAATTATAGGTGTTTTCCTAAGGGCAGGTTTTTCAATAGTCAGATAAAAAATATCAGACTAATATTACAAGACAGATGTTACAAGGTTGAATGATGAAACTATGTCCTTTATTTCAAAATGTCATTTAGCATTCAACACTTTGATGCTGTCTGTGGTGTTGTACTTTATTGGTCTGTTAAGATTTATGTGACTAATAAAAAGTCAACCTTAACACGTTTATGGCATAATACAGGCTGTCGTGGAATAATTTTGGCACACAGATAAAATACACCAGAGAAATACGGCTAGTCAGTTAAGGTTTCGGTAACTTTAGTGGAAGAGCAGTCGCTCGGCTAGCTGGATACAGGTTAGAATCCCGCCGAATACCCGCAGAACAAAAATACTAACGCATACATCAACAACTGCGTAAACGTAAACTCATGGTCTTATCAGGCCTATAATCTTTTAAGTAATGAAGGTATTTTCAATAATGTTCTAATACTAAGCTCCTCTCAAGCAGCGGTTGTAAAACCATCAACCAAGAATAAAACTAGAATACTTACAGGGCCAAATACATCAAAGACCTTTCCTAGGGTCTTCGCCCCGTGATCCAGGAAGAGAACGCTGTCCAGGTCAACTGCAGGCGTCTCAGGAAATGCACGTACTATAACTGCAAGTGATATGAAACATTGTGTAACATATTTCTGTTATTTAGCAGTAAAGATAACAATGTATATATTCTCTAAAAGATTGAAAAGAAGACATTAGAAGAACTAAGATTTAGAAAGTTAGAATGATAATGGCTACAACAGAAAAGAAAAATGAGAGGACTAAATAGATGTAGATTAGAAAACATGTAAATCTTTAGAAAAGGCTGTTGTAGGTAAACACTGTTACCTAGATAATAGGTAACAAATGTACTTGATTGACTATAGTAATGCAATCTGCATTTATATTTCTTAATACTGGTTGAAAAACCAGAACTAAAAAAGACAGAAATACTTTGTAAGCAAACTATTGAGCTACCGAGACCTTAACCCAGTCAGCAACTAGCTGAATTTTCTCTAGTGTATTTACCTGTTCATTCTTATTACTAATTTTCTAAAAGGACATCAAAACCCTGATGTCCGCCTAGTAAGAAAGACCCCAGGTTTGCAAAAGAACAAGGAAACTGGTAAAAATATAAATGGATTCTTCCTGTAAATTAGTCAATCAGTATACAATGGAAGTACCTACCAAGTCTATCAACAATGCTGATGATGGTGCCGATCTTGTGCGTCTCTTGCGCTGGCAGGCTGATCGCAAGGTCTTCAATGGGAGGTAGGTCATCTAGGCTGAGTTCACCTTGAACTCGGGGCTGCTCAATTCTCTCTGGTCGACTCACATTATCTTCATCACTAAAAAAGGTAAGACCTTTCTGTATAAAATATCAGCTAGTCAATTAATCTTAATGCAATGTTGCAAATCTCCCTTTATTTGCATGTGTACAAGTAGTATTTATCTAATTTGGGTGGGCCTAAGTACTTAAATAATAATGAACCACAGGAAGTAGAATTACGTAATTTATTTGACAGAAAGAACACAACATATGAATTTAACGAAAAACATTTGACATTTACCATTGTAAGATGTTAGTGGTTTAGGACAGATATTTTTTGAATTTTTGGCAGTTCACTCAGTAACTGTAACACCTCTTGCTAAATTCAGAATTAGAACTTTTAACAAATTAAAAGTGGCATTATGTCCAAACATTTATGAATCATACTTGTTGTGACAAAACTTTGGCCTACAGTAAAAAACTTACACAACAGACAGACTGCAATTATTTTCTACCATTAGGAAACCCGAATCTCAGTTTATTTAATAGTTCAATGTAACATGGTCATTATTATTATAATTCCTTAGAGTTTGCAAAACTAGTGAATCATAATAGTGTTAATATGAACATCTTATAAAACAATGCAATGAACTACTAAGATTGAATAAAAACACCCACTTAAATGTTTTGTGCATCAATCTTTAACTCTAATTCAGTTTAAAGGTTTCAACAACAAAACAAATGATAAATATGCATATAAAACAAGAAAAAGCTTTCCCAACAATTTAACTCTGATATCAGTTCGAGCAGAAACATTTTGTAATAGAAAATATTAACTAAAATATCTTCATTCTTTAGAGAGTATGTTTAAAATGTGAAGAAACAATTACAAAACAAATTATGAGCTAAAATAATAGACATAAACATACATTGATTAGGTTACTATTTACGGTGGATGGCACATCACTCTACCCATTTCCCGTCAGTCCTCCTTGCTCTATTGCGAAGAAATGACATTTGGGAAGAGCGAGAGAAAAAACGGTAATGGGGTAACCTGATGTGCTGTTGACTGTACATAAACCATCTAAGAAATAAAATAAATACTTCTTGAGCTCAAACTCAGTCTCATTTTGAGGCAGTATTTTAGAGTGTTCCTTAGTTAAATCTTGACTGTTTTAAAACACTTGAGTTGTTTTTGATTAGACTGACATTACCAACTCCATACGTCAGTGTTCAGAAAAGATTCTAAATTAGGGTTCTTAAGTACCCCGACTGAGTAATGTTTTGTTTTGATTGTGGTAACTCCAAAAAGATGATAAGTCCGAATTATTAACATTCACTTTTGATATTAAGAAGAGCCAAATTGAATAATGTTTACCATTATAATGTAATTCACGAGTAGAGTGCTCTCACATACAGTGCACTACACTGAATTCAAACTTCAGAGCCATGCCTAGCTGAATATCTTAAATAGCAATAATGAAAAAAAAAATACTAATAATACAGTTGCTGCTCCTCTGTCCTTACTATGTCTTGTGTAGATGATTTCACAACAATGAAAAGCACTTACCCGCTAGATAATTCCTCAACGTCCTTCACAGAGTCGACGTCGCTGTCGCTCGAGTCGCTGGTCTCGGTCTCGCTGTCCACATCCCGGTACTCCGTCACCTCATATTCCACTACACCACTCTCACAGCTGTCTATTATCATATGCCTCGTGCTTTCTTCCCGATCGCTAGACCTCGACAACGGCCCGTGTGCGCAAGCATTTATTATATTATTCTTCAACACCATCTCACTTAACTCTGTTGCATCAGAATCCTCAATCTTGACATTCTGTTGGGTTTCCGTATCGTCAGAATCAGAATCCGAGGCTCCGTAATCGCAAATTAAACTTAGCGACACGTTTTTATTATTGCTTTGATCGAGGTTTTCCATTGTGACGAGCGATGCGTGAATGCTCGCCTACAAGGACGTATTATTCACTTACAACTCTAAACGTACAATATCAAAACTCTAGCTTTGTTTTACTAATAAATAAGGACACGTAAATCAAATAATGTGGTTGAGAGACAAAAGAAAATAAACGTAATGAAAAATGCGAGTGTGCTTGAGCTACCACCGCAATGTAAATTGACAAATGACCACAGAGTCCACAGATTAAATGCCAATGTCCACAGACTAGGAATTGGAATGACATTTTGAAAGAGGCGTTCCAAAACTAAGACACAGACAACCACAAATTTGAAAAAATTGCGTCCATTTTAACCTTTTCAACGCCAAAGTCTGATATATCAGACATTTCATTTCCGTGCCCTCGACGCCAAAGTCTGATATATCAAACAAATATATCTTACCAATTTAAATCTATTTTTTCTTATCATTATAGTACGTGACGACATATGCATAACATTTTCAGATTGTTTATACTTTAGTTAATCAAAAATATGAATTTCACAAAGTATTATAATGTTATTCTAATGATAAATTATCAAAAACAAAACCGTATTGAATCGACTCGAACTCTTTTTTTTTTTATTTGAACCCTCAGCGCCAATGTCTGATATATCAGACCAAGTTTATTTATTAGTGATGTTCCTACCAAAGCCAGAAATCTGGTACTTTAAAAAAGAAACATTCAAAAATGTAAAAAATACATGTTACAGGTTTTGGTTTTGAGCATATTTTTTTGTGTGTGACGAAATTTTACCAAGTTTTACCACAGAAAACGCTTTATTTTCGAATTATGTTTTGCATCAAATCCAGTAAATTGCATAGTATGTCACAACACTATAGCGACACGATCATGCATGAGTCTCGTACGCCAACGTCTGATATATCAGACACGGAAGTGACGTCAGAGGCGATAGATGTTTCTAGAACTACTTATTTAGTGCTGTACAATGAGGGTGGGAGATATCGATAAATTATGGAAGTACCCTGCAAAATCATGTTATTTATTGTGTTATTCTTTGCGTTGCTGTGTTGATGTATTACGTTTGTAAATTATTATTTATTAAACTATGCCCACTGCAGAGGAGTTGATTAGGATTTTGGAAGGAACTGATGATGTTGAATTTGAAAGTGATGAAGTGTTCTTACATAATCAACAGATAAGTTATAATACTATATAGTGTTCTCAATCAAATGTGGTTACTATGCTCTGACACAATATACTTAGTGTTTGTAATTTTATTTTTTCTATAGGAATATTGGAATACATAGATGTATTTACGTTAGAAAGAACTTACCGGTCATTATTTTTATTTTTTATGCTCCAGAGCGTTATCGCCGTGAGCCTTATGTCAGATTCATAGTTGAAACGTCAGACAGACATTTTCGTGTAAAAATATTTTAGTAATATTCCTCAGAATAAATATTTGCTAGGACAAATCTTTTTCTGTGATAACGAAACAGAAAGTTTGACCACAAGAACCGCAAGTTTAACCTGGGAATGACAGAAATTAAAGTTTAAAAATTGTTAGGTTAGGTGTCACTATCTAGCGGTCCAAATTGGTTTTGACGCTAACACCTGACGTGAGCACTGTTGACGCGATATTTCAAATTCGGGACGCCTGTTATCGCCGTGAGCGCTCACAGACCTGTAATCGCATCACGGAACGCACAGTTTGTCATTAAAATAAATATAACCTGATGTAAGTATTATTAGATATTAATAAAATCATCAGAACTAGTAAAATAATGATTGCCTCCATCATTTGATTAATTTGGTTATTCAATCAATAAGTTAAAAGTAATTCGTAAGGTATCGAAGTTTATGACCGGATGTTGACGCATCACTAACACTCGCTAAAAATTCATATTATGCGTACGCCACTGTCTGATATATCATCATAATTACTTGTGCGTTTTTTCACTGTATTATTACGCCACTGAGATTTCAATACATTCTATACATGTTTCACAGAGTAAAAATAATAAAATAAAACCCAAGAACTTAAAAAATAACTAAATATATTTTTTATAATGATTTATTTTCTACAAATTAATAATATCGATACTCAACATTGTCAGCACTAGTAAACCAACCACTTATATTGCGGTGAACGTTTTTGACGAAAACTCGTGGCGTCGAAAGGGTTAAGTTTTAAACGTACAGTCGACGGCACATCAAGCTAACCATTTCTGTTGTTTATCTTGTCCGGAAATGGGTAGCGTAGTGAGCCGTTGGCCGTACAGTTAGTTATCCTTATTCTACAAAGTTTATTTTGCAGAAAATTAGTTTGCTAAAACAAAGTAGGAGATTGTCTTTCGTACTTACCATGATTTTACGAATAGAACTCTCAAACAGGATTAACCATTATGGATATGGTAATAGTGGTTACCCTGTAAGATCGATAGGTTTACAGCTCTAGGATTTATAACTTGAATGCAGTTGTAAATTCCGTCAGATATGCATTTTAGCAGCTTAGGAGAGGAAATCATTGTAGCAGACATAGCAGGCGCAGGGCACGCCACAGTGAAGATAAATTCATTTACAGATGTTATCGAAATGCTTTAGCATTGTAGCTTTCAGTGTAAACCCTAGCTAGCATGAAATATTTTGGGGATCAATTAAATTCTAATTTTGCCTAAGAGCGTAATTTATACAAGCTTGGTAGTGTTGCGAGAAGAAAAGAGTTCCTTTCGTCTGACTTCCAATTGGTTGATGAGGGCTCATTTGACAAGAGCAAGACAGAGTAGCCTGATGCGTCGTTGATTGTACAGTTCCGTATAATATCTCTCTCTTGACTATTTCTTCCAATATAGCCAAGGAAGGATGATTAGCATGGGTAAAGGCTGGTGTTCAGAGCTTATTTTTTATCACAGGGTAAACAGCAGATAAAAATATCATCTTTAATGCGCAGCGAGCATTTATTTTGAGTAGTTTTATACTATATTTATTTATAAATTTTGCAATTACAATTCTTAAAATCAATCGGTCAGGGAATCATCAGATGGGTTGTTGACCTTGACCGATCGTTTAATTATATGTCTATTTGGAGAAGACTTTTGGTCTTTTTTTTTCCGGACCCGCTTGGCACGCGGCGGGTGCGGCAGGTTCTGGTGCACGGTGCGCACGTGCAGGGTCAAGCTGACGCCGTTCTTGAACGTCTTCGTGCACGACGTGCAGCTGTAGGGCCGTTCGTCGCTGTGCACCTGTAGAAGAATATTTTTTTAAAAAAGGCTTCGATTTCATAGCTAATAGACAGGTGAGACCCTATGGTCACAAAGTCGAGACAAATACCTCGGAATGGAATCTTACTAATCGATGAGATTGACCAATCAGTGAAAAGTTAGTAAGCTCACGGAAACAAACAATAGTCAAATTAAGAAAGTTATTCCAAAATACATAAAGGTATCGATAAACACACAATTTTGAAATTTAATGGCGGCTGTGAACATCGCGCGAGTCGATGCGTAATACAGTGATGGGATGGGTGACCACCCCGACCGAAACTTAGTGATGTGTATTTCGGGCATCTCCGTGTTTCGGAGAGCACGTTAAGCAGTTGGTCCCGATTGTCGTCGCTAGATGTCAGTCGTTAAGCCCACTCAGAGGCCTTAGGGCGGCTTGATAACATCTGACATTAAGGTTGCTCACTAACCTTACAACCCAACAATCCGCACTGAGCCCGCGTGTTGGAGAATGGCTCGTTCCACCTCATAGCTGAGGAGAAGCCTGTGCCAGCAGTGGGACGTATATAGGCCGTTTAATGTAGGGTAGAAATGTGCTAGTTACCCGCTTGTGCCGCACCCAGTTGCCCCTCGCCTTGAAGCCGAGCCCGCAGACGGCGCAGACGTGCGGCCGGACCGCCGCGTGCGTCAGCACATGCTGCGACAGTCTGTACTTGTCGTAGAACAGGCTTGGGCACTGGGGACACTTCACTTTAGGACTCTGGTGACGTAGTTCGTGAATACGCAGTCTTGAGTAGTCCTATGTTTATGGCATTGAAAGAAAGAAAAGAAGAAAATACATTTATTAGTCGGAACACCGTAACCCATAAAATAACAATAAGGAACCAACACAAAACAATGAAACAAAATCAATGAAAAACATAACAAAAAATTATGATAATTTGTTTTTATCGTTTTTTTCTTACTGCCCATTAGCGCCACCAATCGTTTTCTATTAATTGTTGATTATTTAAGGTGTTTAAACAAAATATGTTCAATTAAGATCCTAAAATAAGATATTCTCTGTTTAAGATGTAACAGAGAATAAATTATCTCTGTAAATATTAACTGCGGGATTATCAATTTACTGTACACCAATGAGTGATTTTTGCTAAAAGTGGCTAATTTAAGCAAAAATCTCCTATTGGTTTGTTTACACAGAGATAATTTATTCTGTTAACATCCTAAAATAAGCTGTTCTCTGTAAAATACAGAGAATAGCTTATTTTAGGATCTTACTTGAACAGTTTTTGTTTAAATAACTTAAATAAACCACAAATAATAAAAAACGATTCAGAATCAGAATCAGAAATATCTTTATTTAAATAGACCTGTTACAAGTGCTTTCAAATCGTCAAAAACTTAATCAAACAAACAAAAATACACTTAATAATAGACTTAAATACTATAATAGAAATAATAAATAAATACACAGTATACAAACATAATGTGACTCAACCACCGGTGTCGGAAAGTTGTTTCTGTACTGAGAAGAACCGGCAAGAAACTCAGCAGTTACTCTTTTCAATATGTTCTGTACAATAATCCGTTAGTAAATTACAATTTATTTTTAAGTACACATACAGTTATACAATTTCAAGAAAATGGTTAGTGCACAAAATAATGGTAAATTATTAAAAGCAATTAACAACATTGTTTAGAAAAGACTACTGGTTAACATTATAAAAAAGGAGTTTTGAGGTTCACATCCAGTTATACAATTCAAAGAAAAAAATGTTTGGTTGGTTCACATTATTATGTTGAATCCGTATAATTATTACAAAATGGCTAATTGGAGTCCGCGTCGAGCTGAGAGCTTACTCCCAGGCGTTCCTATCCATAAGGTAGTCGGCTGTGGTATAATATCCTTTTTTTAATAAGACAGTTTTAATATGATGTTTAAACCTATGTGATGGTAACTTACAAATTGCTTCTGGAATTTTGTTGTAGTAGTGTATACCTTGCCCCATAAAGGAACCTAAAACCTTTTGTAACCTGAATAATGGAAGCGCAATTTTATTCCTATTCCTCGTATTTTTGTCATGTATGTCACTATGTTTAGTGAAGAGATTAATATTTTCTCGCACCAATATAATACAATTATAAACGTATTGAGAAGCCACAGTAAGAATCCCAACTTCCTTAAAAATATCCCTAAGCGAGGTCCGTGCACGAAGCTTGTAGATGGATCTGATGGCTCGCTTCTGAAGAATAAATATGGTTTGTATATCTGCTGCCTGGCCCCAAAGTATTATACCATATGACATAATACTGTGGAAATAGCTGAAATAAACCGATCGAGCTGTGTCTACATCTGTCAAAGATCTTATTTTTCTTATAGCAAAAGCAGCTGAGCTAAGTCTGCCTGAAAGCTTGTCTATGTGAGGGCTCCACTGTAATTTTGAGTCTATCGTCATTCCAAGAAAAACTGTTGAATCTACAAGCTCCATATCATTACTATTTATTTTCAAATCAATGTGGTTATTTCTAACATTAGGCAACTTGAAATTAATACATTTAGTTTTGTTTGCATTTAACTGAAGGTTGTTGGTTGTAAACCATTGCAAAACCTTAGAAATTGCATTGTTTACGTCATCAAAATTATCTTTATTTCTATCGACATTAAAAACTAATGATGTATCATCTGCAAATAAAACTATGTCACAAAGGTCTCTAACGTAAAAAGGTAGGTCATTTATATATATCAAAAATAAAAAGGGGCCCAAAATTGATCCCTGTAAATTGATTGATTGGTGGCGCTAGTGGGCAATAAGCGACCCCTAAATTTACCTGAGTGCCTAGTGAGAGCTAACTCGATGCGTTTGATTGACTGAACTCGCACTCGACACTTTGAAGGCAAATGGAAGAGAGATAAGATGTCGAGATAAGAGTATACAGGCTGGCATTTTAATCACTACACACAATATGAAACAACGTTTTCACAGTATTTTCTTATCCGGCTCGAAGGACCATGAACAAAAGTTTAATAAAGGTGTCTGCGAGAGAGGTGGTAAATGAAACCAAATCAGCTACACATATGAGTCTGTATTGATAAATAGCTAAGTTAAAAATTAGTACCAATATGTCTTACATATACATCAAAACATGTTGCTACCGCGATTCAAGTTACTGGCAACGCCATCTATTATGAGAGAACAGAACTAATATTTTGTATTTAAGTTGACATTATTTCGTGTATGCAAATGGTGCAGCTATATGTAAAACAGTAATTAAGATAACATATTAAAGGTTTTATACTATATTAATGTACATATTTTTTAATAACATTTAACACACTGGTTTTTGAAAAAAATATCAAATAGTCCTCAAAATGAGTCAATAAAGGATTTGATTGGGTAATTTCGCACACAATAATTACTTCTACACTTGAAGTTCAACTCAATCAAAATGACAACTAAATTATCTTTTTTCTTTTTTAAATTACCACATAATAATGAATAATCCTTTTTTTTTTTAAAACATGCAAAACTGTTCCTGATACCACGTCGCTTTTTAAAATTAGGACAGTGATTAATAAGCCACTCTGTATTTGTTTTATTTTGCAATTCAATACATAACATTATGATAGTGATAGTGAAAATCTTATTTTAGGGTTAGGGCGTTGTTCAGAACGACGATATCATAGCGAATTTCAAAAATCTATGTGTCCATGAAGGCAAAGTTCGGAGAAAAAATTTGACCGAAACAATAATGCGTACAATCAAGTAGTTACTTCACTTAAGTTTAAGTAGTAAAGAATTTTGAAACTTATTGATACTGGAATATGTGCCCGTTTTTAAGGCAGTCCTCAGCAGTTGAGTTTTACTTACTTCATAATGGTTTAAGAAAACTTCACTTCATGATAAACTTACTTAAAACAAATATCATCATCATCATCATCATATCAGCCGAACGACGCCCACTGCTGGGCATAGGCCTCCCCCAAAGATCTCCACAACGATCGGTCCTGCGCTGTCCGCATTCAGCGGCTTCCCGCGACCTTGACCAGATCGTCGGTCCACCTTGTGGAGGGCCTGCCCACGGAACGTCGTCCGTTACGCGGTCGCAATTCGAGAAACTTTCCGCCCCAACGGCCATCGGTTCTCCGCGCAAATATACTAACCGGAAACTTGGCGCCACAAGTCGGACAAACATGTGTCTTGACGGTCCAGGAGTCGCGGATGGCCGGGTGGGTGGTCCGCACGTGCTTGTAGTGGTCTGCCCGACTTGACACTTCGGTGTCGCACTGACGAATGAAATAGGCGTTAAACTTAACGGTAACCTTCTTAAGACTTACCTTTTGCCAAAGGCAAACTATAATCGAGACGAGTTCGCCTAGAAAATTAAACCAATTTTGCATAAATCTAATTTTAGTTATAACCGCATGCATGGAGAATAAAACAGACCTATCCTTTAGTTTGTCATTTAATGTAACTTCCCAGAATTCGATCATTATAAGCGACACTGCGAGATGACACAGCAATACAAGCTGATTATTTTTTTCGAAACAAACAGATTCAATTCCCGGCTAAGAAATGAGTTTCTTGTTGTGCAGTTATCAGTTTATGCAGGTTATCAAGATTATATTGACCAGCCCAGTAGTAGTATCACTGTACTTGCCAACCCCTCAACTGGACCTCACGGCTGCTTCCTATCAGATGAAGTAAGGTCACCCTAAAGACAACAATAACCAAAAAAATGTGGTCAAGATGAGATATTAAGAAACTTACGAGTTGACACTTGGTGGGGTAAGACTTCAGCCCTTTGTCCCTCACGCCGTGGACACTGCGCGCGTGGAGCCGTCTCGCGTCCACCGTCTCGAACTTCTCGCCGCAATGTTTGCACGATTTCTTCAGCTCCGGGTCTTGGATACGAGGTATACTGAGGACAACGCTGGAGCCAACATCGATAGTTGAAATTTTTCAGGTTTAAGATTTTATTTTCTCAAAAACAAAATTAACTTACAGAGAAAACTTTATAAATATGAAACAATAATAAATAAATAGCATAGCAATCGCACACAGATATGCAAGCAATATGGTGGGTAGGTCGAAGTTTCTGACGCGTTTGTAGTGGCAGTTAGCATTCGTCAATCTTGTTTTTTATCACCGAGCAACCATGGATGCAGAAATTATTTGAGCATACTCTGTATCATAGATGCGTTCGCGAAGTTTAGCTTAGAATTATTGTTTTCTTTTAGGAATTAATGGATATTTATTATTTAAGTTTATTTAATTATAGCATGTAATGATGGCTTATGAATTTCGTGAGCTATAACAACTTAAACCTCACAAACGATGTGTTGGACTACACTCGTCAACAACTTGAGATGGTATATGGTCATAAAGCATACAAAAGTCAGTGACCGGTGACAAGTTTACAATTCAACAATTGAAAGAAAGAAAGAAAAAACGTTTACTGATCTCGGACATAGACACAAAACAAAATAGAGAAAAAAACAACAGAAAAATAAACAAAATATTCCACCATACAGCAGTGCACCAGTGTCACAATGTCCAAAATTAAACGGAGCAGTTAACCTTTTCGACGCCACGAGTTTTCGTCAAAAACGTTCACCACACGCCACCGCAATATAAGTGGTTGGTTTACTAGTGCTGACAATGTTGAGTATCGATATTATTAATTTGTAATAAATAAATCATTATAAAAAATATATTTAGTTATTTTTTAAGTTCTTGCTTTTTATTTTATTATTTTTACTCTGTGAAACATGTATTGAATGTATTGAAATCTCAGTGGCGTAATAATACAGTGAAAAAACGCACAAGTAATTATGATGATAATTGCATCACTACGTGTCTGATATAACAGACAGTGGCGTACGCATAATATGAATTTTTAGCGAGTGTTAGTGATGCGTCAACTTCCGGTCATAAACTTCGATACCTTACGAATTACTTTTAACTTATTGATTAAATAACCAAATTAATCAGATGATGGAGGCAATAATTATTTTACTAGTTCTGATGATTTTATTAATATCTAATAATCCTTACATCAGGTTATATTTATTTTAATGACAAACTGTGCGGTCCGCAATGCGATTACAGGTCTGTGAGCGCTCACGGCGATAACAGGCGCCCCGAATTGAAATATCGCGTCAACAGTGCTCACAGCGCTGTCAGCGTCAAAACCAATTCAGACCGCTAGATAGTGACACCTAACCTAACAATTTTCAAACTTCAATTTCTGTCATTCCTAGGTTAAACTTGCGGTTTTTGTGGTCAAACTTTCTGTTTCGTTATCAAAGAAAAAGATTTGTCCTAGCAAATATTTATTCTGAGGAATATTAGCTAAAATATTTTTACACGAAAATGTCTGTCTGACGTATCATCTATGAATCTGACATAAGGCTCACGGCGATAACGCTCTGGAGCATAAAAAATATAAATAATGACCGGTAAGTTCTTTCTAACGTAAATACATCTATGTATTCCAATATTCCTATAGAAAAATAAAATTACAAACACTAAGTATATTGTGTCAGAGCATAGTAACCACATTAGATAGAGAACACTATAAGTATTATAATGTTTTATAACTTACCTGTTGAATATGTAAGAATACTTCAACACTTTCAAATTCAACATCATCAGTTCCTTCCACAATCCTAATCAACTCCTCTGCAGTGGGCATAATTTAATAAATATTAATTTACAAACGTAATACATCAACACAGCAACTCAAAGAATAACACAGTAAATAACATGATTTTGCAGGGTACTTCTATAATTTATCGATATCTCCGACCCTCATTGTACAGCACTAAATAAGTAGTTCTAGAAACATCTATCGCCTCTGACGTCACTTCCGTGTCTGGTATATGAGACGTTGGCGTACGAGACTCATGCATGATCGTGTCGCTATAGTGTTGTGACATACTATGCAATTTACTGGATTTGATGCAAAACATAATTTGAAAATAAAGCGTTTTCTGTGGTAAAACTTGGTAAAATTTCGTCACACACAAAAGAATATGCCCAAAACCAAAACCTGTAACATGTAATTCTTACATATTTGAATGTTTCTTTTTTAAATTACCAGATTTCTGGTATTGGACATATCAGACATTGGCGCTGAGGGCTCAAATAAAAAAAAAAGAGTTCGAGTCGATTCAACACGGTTTTGTTTTTGATAATTTATCATTAGAATAACATTATAATACTTTGTGAAATTCATATTTTTGATTAACTAAAGTATAAACAGTCTGAAAATTTTATGCATATGTCGTCACGTACTATAATGATAAGAAAAAATAGATTTAAATTAGTAAGATATATTTGTCTGATATATCAGACTTTGGCGTCGTGGGCACGGAAATTAAATGTCTGATATATCAGACTTTGGCGTTGAAAAGGTTAATGCCTAGACCCGATAGGCTCAAACGCTGATTTTCAGTGGGAACAACTGAGTGGACGCACGGACATTCGCAGCGGCTGTCAAATTAATTGCATACTGAAAACCTGTCAATTGTCGTTTTATACATACACATACATACATACCATCACGCCTCTTTCCCCACGTGTTAGGCAGAGACCACTTCTTACCAATTACTACGATCCTGACATACACCTCGCGCTTCTTCTACTCTCATGATTCCGCTCTTACATGCTCTCGGTTACAAGCAATGATATTACAATAAAAAAGACGCAGATAAGTTGTCAGTACTGACGCGTAGTCAAAAATTGTCCCCTGGCGTACGTACCTATAACTTGACCGTGTGTACAAGATAGTATGATAGCTAAAGATCTGAAAACCAGAAAAAGACATTTGGTCATGTTGGCATCAGGCAGGAATCGAACCCGCATCTTTCGCAAACCGGGCGACTGCACTTGCAGATCCTTAGTAAAGATACTGCATGGTAAATGCTCAAACAATAATAAAAGATCGTATGATTATTTACTAGAGCATAGACGAGACAGATACATGTTGCGCAGTTTCGTCCCAAACTGTCTATGCTTTGCTCAGGTGGTTGAAATCCTGATTTCGGGTGCCACTTTTTAGCACAAGTATCTTATCTCCGTCTTTTTATTATAATATCACAGGTCACAGGCACATCTTGAACTCGTCCAAGAAGAATTATGAAAAACAGAGACTTACCTTTCTTCCTTTACTCGCTTAGTCTTATGAAACTTTGACGTATAAAAGTGCGCGCGCCGCGCCTCTTCAGAATAGAAGCTGACGTCACACTCGTCGCATTTGAACACCTCCTCCGGCTTTGGGGCCTGGAAAATGTTGCATAGTCATCAAAAGGTTTTCATTGATTTATTTTCTGCAAATTGGCTGATTATCTGCCATGTTAATTTTAAAAACATTTAATTCCGATTACATTGTTATATCTCTATCACTGGTACTTGGGGCAAGAGCAACATATTAGGAAGTTTCTACCAATAGAAAGTGCCATGAATTTATGGTGTGGCGACAAGGCGCATACCAGCTCCCTGTGTGCAAAAGTACCTTGTGTAAAAAGAAACACCTTACTTAAATACTTAAATTTTAGGGGTAGAGAGCCTTCCGCTCTCCTTAATGCCCGGTAAAGCTGTGAAAGTCACACCTTGGACTAACAGCTAGTCAACTTAAAAAAGAAAAAAACTGAACCATTACACCAAATCGGTCGTCAAAAGCCACTGACCTGTCTCGCTAACGGATGCGACAACCTAAGATGCAGATTCAATCTTGTCTCGGTGGAGAACCCCTTGTCGCAGTGCCCCAGCACACATGTAGCTAACAGGCACATAACATGAAGGCCTCTGACCTGTGCGGCTATAAAGCTAGCCATAAAGCCACTGACCTATCTCGCTAACGGATGCGACAGCCTAAGATGCAGCTTCAGTTCTGCCTCAGTAACGAACCCCTTGCCACAGTGCCCCAGCACACACGTAGCTAACAAGCACGTAACATGAAGGCCTCTGACCTGTGCGGCTATAAAGCTAGCCATAAAGCAACTAACCTGTCTCGCTAACGGATGCGACAACCTAAGATGCAGCTTCAATCCTGTGACGACCCCCTTGCCGCAGTGCTCCAACACACACGTAGCTAACAAGCACGTAACATGAAGGCCTCTGACCTGTGCGGCTAGCGGGTGCTGGCTATAAATCTAGCCATAAAGCCACTATAAGCTGTTTAACTAACGGATGCGACAACCTAAGGTGCAGTTTCAAGCCGGCCTCTGTGACGAAGCCCCATAAAGCTACTGACCTGTCTCGACAACGGATGCGACAGCCTAAGATGCAGCTTCAGTCCTGGCTCAGTAACGAACCCCTTCCCGCAGAGCGCGCAGTGCGCCCGGTGCGCGTGGCGTCGGCGCCGATGCTGCGCGAGCGCAGACCCGCAGGACGACGAGTATGCGCACTCGGGGCACGCGTATTGGACGCCTAGGTGCACGCCTAGGTGCTTCCGGGCTCCGGACCTTACAACAATAGGGTAGACTATGAGTCATTTTGTATGTTTTTTTATGTTTCCTTAAATATTAATTGATTTCAAATGTTATTGTCACATTCGAAATTTGTTTCAAAATAAGGCCACAATAGGCAAACTTGTGTGAGCAAGTCCATTTCAAAGTGTTAATTTTTTGTAAAACAATATCACTATTTTGTAACCCATACTATTATACTAGAAAAATATAAAACGTAGTGAGAAGCAAACATCACCAACTTTGAAAAATTAGAGTTCATTTGAAAAAACAACGTTTTATTTTATTATCAAACATGTTAAAAAGGTTGCTTTTCATTCTTATTTTTATTCCATCAAAGTGTTGTGATTTACCCCGTTATTGTGATTACCCCGTTAACAACATAGGATATGTTGATAACATTTTCCTGAAGATATTAACTTACTGGGGTGGCATTCTGCATTTGCACATCAAAAGCATATGAAGTGATATTGTATTTTGGACTTTTGAACAACTCAATAACTACGCGAATGTGATCGTACGAGTCAATAACATTTTAAATTTATTTATATACAAATGAAGGAGCACACCAATTCAAGTTTAAGCCATTGGATTCGATTAAAATTAGCTTTTTTCCTGATCACGATTGAGATGAGATTTGGCCTTAGCCAGAATAGCATAGCTGAGTGCCTATTATTGGCCTATTATACTGCTTTTGCTCACTAAACTGTTCCGAGTCGGTAAACGCGAATTTGTATGGCATCGAAGCACCGCCATCTAGTGGCGATTAAGAGATATAACGTTTGCGAAGCGTCAAACCAAGACCCTGCCGAATTTGAAAGTCATCTACATCGAGTAATCTACCAGTAAATAATGACCTTCTTTATTTGGTCGGCTTACTGCACTCATGCCAACTTAGAAAAACAAAAAACTGTGCTCACGGGGAGCATAACTGTTTGTGCGTGTCGGAATCGACACTCTGATCACATATTTGAAATCATGAGTATTACTTACGAAGTTTGCAAGACATTCGGGCACTTCTTGCAATGATACCTCTTGCTGTGCCGTTGAAACATGTGGCCATTCAAAGCACGCTTATTTTTGTAACGGTATTTACATATTGAACATTCCCAGGGACCATGGATCTGTGGTGAAAAAAAAAATGGTTTTATCGATATTTCTTTAAGTTTCACATTCAAATAATATCAAGATTATCATGGCCTAGAGGCCTGTTAAGTTATTATCCATCACCACCGCGGTTACCTAGATTACTACGTTTTTTTTATCGGTGTTTCTATAGTGGGAAAGTGAGCCGCAAATTGTATACAGGCTGAGTTTTTCAAGTGGACGTGGCAGGCCAAATCCTAAACTATGAAGAACATAGAAAAACGACCAAAGGAGTTTTAGACCGAATTTCACAAAATCTATAACTACACACTCAGTTTTTTTTTAACTTATACCTAGCTGGTAATCGAGCTGAATTTAGATTTTTTCTTCATTTTTCATAGTTAAGGATTTGGCTTACCACGCCCACTTGAAAAACTCATCCTGTATAGTACAACATAGGTGTACTGGCTTCTAGAACTCAGGACTACAGGGTTTCAAGCCCGAGTGTTAAACCACTGGGCCGCGATGCTATGAGTAATTATTTAAATCACACTAGCAGCCGCCCGCGACTTCGTCCGCGTGGACTTAGCTGTATGTGAAAAAAGAAATTTTCCTAAATTTTCTTTGCTATATACCTCACGAAGCCCGAGACCTCTCTAACAATGCAAAATCGTGGTAATCGGTTCGTGCGTTCTGGAGTTATAGCGTTAGGAAGGAAAACCGGCTTATTTTTATATAGTAGATAAGTGACTAGCAAACACGCGCGCCCCGGCTTTGCACGGGTGCAATGGGATATAAGCCTTCCTCTTCGATCACTCTAATCTATTTGAAAAAAAGCATGAACTTCCATTGCGTAGTTTTAAAGATTTAAGCGAACAGAGGGACATAGACAGCGACTTTTTATACTATGTAGTGATTTAATAATTTCATTTACCAAAGGGTCATGGCGGGCGACGTGCAGGTTAACTGATTTGATTCTCTCAAATTTCTTCTGGCAAACGTCACATTGTAACACATTGGTATTTAAACTTTGTGTTTTTTCAACTTCCTTTTTGAATTCTTCTATCTGTTCCTGGAACTTTACAACAATAACATTATTAGTTTCCAATGTTAGTTAAGTTCAAGTTTAACTTACATACTTTGTCCGCACGGGGTCGAACCTACGACCTCTAGGTTTAGAGTCGCCCACGCTCTAACCGCTTCACCATGGGAGGACGTCTTTGTACCACATGTTAAGCACATGTTTAGCCGTTAAAAATAATAATCAACACCCAAGTCAAACATTATTTTTGTTTCCAAAGTGATAAAAATACTAACTGTTAATTCTACAATTTTAAATTCCTTTTCCCATTCCTCTTCATTCCTCTTGTCATCATCTTGACTTTTTTGTTTTTTGCTTTTGAGATTTGTTGTATTAGATCTTTTTTTAATGACCTGAAATAAATGCCCTGGTATTAATATGAGAAAATAAAATACATTGAAGATTATTCTAGCCCCGACAGAAAAAGTAAAAAAGTAAAGTAAAAAAATCATTTATTCATGTAAGCTTATTCACAAGCACTTATGACACGTCAAGACAGAAAATCAAAATGAACAAACTGACTCTACCACCGGTTCGGAAGTTGCTTCTATTGAGAAGATTCCGGCAAGAAACTCGATAGTTACTCTTTTCAATCTTGTTTGATTACAATAGTAGTATATGTTACATATCAAGTATAGCCAAGACACAAATGTGCAGAGGAGCAGATTATATCTATGATGACCACAAATTCTTATCATTCAAATAATCATTTACATTATAGTAACCTCTATTCATTAATTTCGCTTTAACCAGTGACTTAAACTTGTAAAGAGGCTGCTCAATAAGAGTTTGAGGTAGCATATTAAAAAAAGTTATACATTGGCCAACAAATGATTTGCCTACTTTGTGTAGTCTCAGATTAGGTATTCTAAGTTTGGCTTTATTTCTAGTATTTAATTTATGAACATCACTATTTTTCTGGAAAAGATGCAAATTTTTAGTAAACTTAATTTATCACAATATTTCATCATTTGTCTTTTGTTCACATTGCCTCTATTACCAATTAAAATAATGAGTGTTGAATTGGGGCTGAAACTATAGTCAGCAATTTTTTGTAGGATGTCAGAGTATGAGGCACCCGGCAAACAGTGATTTAGAACTGACTTACCCAAACAAGTATGTAAAAGCTGGCCCATGTTTTTTCCAATACCATCACTAAACATCACTATGTCACCGACATGATTATCTGAAGTGGTTTCGATAGCGCAGGTGTCAGAGATGGAAATGTTGGTGGCTGATTTTACAGTAAGTGCACTAAGAGAAGAGGATTCACACTGTGACTGCTTAACTGAGTGGTACTCATTACTGCTAGAAACTGGGTCTGAAGTGCATAATAATCCAGTTAAGGCCACAGTATGTTCCTCATTTTCTTTCATCAAGGTGTTGTATTTATCTGCCAAACACTGCAGATCTTCTTTTAGGCTACATATTTCTGATTGTAACACCTTCACATTGTTGTCATAGTCTGTCAAATTATTGTCTATCATCATAGAATAAACATCTAGTTCATCACCTAAACGTCGACGTTCCCTAATACATCTCATATTTTTATACATACACTTTTGGTTTTTGATTATCTTTTTAGTTTTCTTGATAAACTTGTTTATCCTAATATATTTACGGAATTTGTTTTTGCTGCACTTTGCAATCCCCTGTGAAGAAGTGTTATTACTTGAAACATCATTTGTCAAATCAATGGTCACAGTAGGGATTGGGGAAGGTGCAGCAGAAACTAGGCTGGGCACACTAACGACTAACTCATCAAAAAGACTTTGGTTTTGGGTATTATCAGCATCCAGTTGCTTCGACTCCATTGAAGATATGGGTTGGTGGGCCTCTTGTAGTTCTTGCTCAAGGAAAGTTATTCGCCTGAGGCCTTCAATGTATTGCTCGCTGCAGTCACTGAACCCATTGATTATAATTTGCAACTCATCCCGCTCATTTGTAGCTAATAAAAACCTATCATGCATCTCAGCCATGTCTTTTTTTAACATTATATTCCTATTCAACACCTCCAACATTTCCCTCTCATTGTCTTCTCTTTTTAAGAAGCATAAATAACATAGAAAACACCCAGTCAAATACAAACAGACATGTTTATGAACACAAATGCTTTTCAACGGGGATCGAACCCGCGACTTCTGGTGTAGTAGTGAACTGCTTAACCACCTAGACCAAAGTTATTTTCAGTTGGTGGTGTTCGACATGGTGATGCATGTTAAATAACAAAATAACAGATAGGTATTATAAACATATTTAAACAATCATAGTGTTTTTATTTCTTTCATGATTATCAAGAAAGATCAACATGAGAGAGCAGTGACTCAATTTTTTCTTACCTTACGTTTACTCTTTTTCTTGGGTTTTTCAAAAGACATTGAGTCAGAATTTGAGTCATCAAAATTTTCAATAAAGTCTAAGCTATCTACAAAATCATCAATATAATAGTCATTGCTATATTTCATGTCATCTAGTCCCAACTGATTCTGTAAAACATCTTTGTTTTCTGCGTTTTTATTTGCATCATCTGATTCACACATACTATTTCCAAATACTGTTTTTATTTCATCTATCTTATCTATCTTTTCAGTTTTCAAAACAGGATTATCAGTTACAGGATAAGAGATGCCGTCTTCATCATTGTATTCATATTGCTTTATTGGAAAAAAGTCAGGTGTTCCCAGTGTAGATTGTAAACGCAATATTTGTCTGTTCGTCTTCTTGATAAGGTATTCCGTTAGCTGAGAAAATAAACTGATTTAAGTAAAAATTCCAAAAAAACAAGACAACATTTTGTTTTAACAGTCATGTTATCAAAATTAATGCACGGAGCATCTTATCTTGATGTCCAAGATCCACTTTTCCAGGATCGTTCAGATATCACACTGACACTATCAAAACTAAAAAGTGTTGGTTCGACGTCATGGGACATGCGTGCCAGTGGCCTCACAAAGAGGGATGCACAAGACCGGGCGTAGTGGAGAAGCAGATGCGGAAGAGCGGACCCCAGGCGTCGTAACGGCAGCAACCGGGATAATTGCTAGGATAATGATGACTATCAACTAAGCATGTCTTCTGAAGCACAGAGATGCATAATAATGCTGGAGTTTGGGTAACCCATTTCACTACTAGACCTGGTGTGTATAACTTAGATTGTGTAGAACGGTTTTCGCCACTGATGCATCTACAGAATACATGTCTGTATCAATTTTTAATACTTCATCATCATCATCATCATCATCAGCCTGTTGCAGTCCACTGCTGGACATAGGCCTCTCCCATTACACGCCACTGAGCGAATATCCAATACTTACGCGATCATTATTTCCGAATATTTCAAGCAGAGCACCTTGTGCAGTCTTACTTTTCTCATACAATCTGTTACACCTGAGCAGGCCTACACCACACTCAAAACAAACAAATTGTGGGTAGTTCACAATGTCATGGTTGTCCTAAAATTCAAAATACATAGAATGGCTTATAATATATTTGTAGTACTCAATTTTAATAAGTATATAAATTGTATAAATATTTCGATTACACTTACATACAAATCAAAAACAGCTTCCAAGGAATAACTTAGTGATACGTCATGAAGAGAAAACATCTTGACATCAGTGGCCAGGCAAATTCGGCATACTTTTAAACTTTTTTCCCCATTTTCAGAATTACCCTGTAATATTATAATTACATACTTAAGTAATATGCTCATAGCTATATCTTTAAAGGGGTAAAGATGAAGATGTTGCTGTCATGGTGAACAGAACAATTAGAAGAAGACATTTCACAAAAAACATATAAATCAAAATACTCTTCAAGAAAAAATCCAAGTTTGAAGATTTTCAACACAAAAACCCACCACCAACAAGTTTTCTGCCTCACCCAATGGTTGGCTGGTAGAGAATGCCTTTAGGCATTAAGTCACCAATTGTACTTTTCTTCATTATGCAATGAAGAATAAATAAACACAGACATAATTACTGATTACCTACTATGAGATCATTCTTTATTTCAAGAAAGCAATCATTTCATTGGAGTCTAGAAAAATTAAAACATAAATGTAAGTTCTACGCAAGTTATTTCTGTGACGAAGAATGTATTAAGAGACTCACTGGCAATCCGTAGACTGGAAAAGCATCTTTCTTTATTCGGACCCGGTTTCCATGGATAATCATATCATCACTGAAGTGGGCACTGCAGATGCGGGTATTCCCCGAAGGCTCCAAATCAGGCTGGCCTACAGCTTGCAACCATTTTTGACAGAGTTCAGGATTGGAAGGAAATCTGCGACAAAGATAGAATAGAATAGAAAAACGTTTATTTGGTACACATACACACAATATACAAAAAGAGCAATGTTAACAAAACAAAAACAAACAAATTTCTAAAGAAAACCAGAAAAAGACATTTGGTCATGTTGGCATCAGACAAATTTATTAAAACCTATTTAACATACATAATGGTATAACAAAAATAATTATTGCGACAGTATGTGCCAAAATGGTCTCCGCTCAGTATACGGCCGCGACGGCAGAGCTCGTCACGACCACTGGTATTCTGCGGATGCCATATTTTAAAGATAGATACGTCAGCCCAACAGTGGAAAAGATATAGACAGATAAGTGTTTATACGCTCTACAGATTTGATTATGATATTAGAGGCATAAATTTGTTAGGATTAGTTCATCTACAACTGAATACGATTTTACTGAAGTATTACTTCTTGAGTTAACGATTCATTAAAACTATGTTTATTTTGCACTGCATGAGCTATAAAGAGTAATACTTTGAGTCCCAAATTCCTTGCCTTGCATTTGATATTCTAACCAATGTATGTAAATAAATAACTTCAAAATATTACCCTGTTATATGAAAAAACCTACGTTGAAAGTTTCTACTTACAGATGAAACGTCGCCTGCTGTTTTTTCTTGTTGCTATAGGTAGTGTTAGGACAGTCTTTTACACAACAATAAAATGGATTCATGTTTATTTCGGAAATTCTAAAACTTTCATTCCAATTTTCAGGACTGGACCCAGGCCTGCCAATCTAGGGCCAATTACTCATGTCATCCAATCTCTTGTAAAATCGGAATTAATCGGACCAACATGGAATTTTTAGATCAGATCAAAATCTAACGATTTTCAAGTGTATCCGCACTAAGTATTTTCTATTATAATATAACCTAAATTCGGTTTATAATCTACCAACACCAACACCAACATTCATTGTGTTTTATTCTTTGCAAGCGATCCAATTCAACAATAGGGTATTACACCAATTTTTGAAAACTGATTAAAATCAATCTTTAGGCCGTAATTAACTACCAAAAATTTTAATTTAATTTTTAAATAGCGATAAATGGTCTAAATTCATGTTTAAAATTAGGACTTGACTTGACTTTGACGTGCGAAAACGCTAGCCGCCATGATGTTTCTTCGCGTGACGTCACTCGGATAGTAAACAAGTAAACAATACGTACAACATTAATCATTTAATCTGAAAATAATGAGTTCGTCTATATCATTGGTGTCTGGTTCCTGAATGCAAGAACACAAGTGTTAAAACGCCACAAAAACTATGGATTCAAGTGCAGAGTGATATCAAACTGAGAAATACTTGGTTAAAACTGGCTAGAAGAGATCCAAAATCATTATCCACAAAGACTAGACTGTATTTCTGTGAAGACCACTTTGATGTAAGTGATAAGAACTTTAAATAGTAGAATAATAATCTAACAGGACAGACAAAGAACTAAATATGAGGCTTAACCTCTTATTTAGTGGTTTTGTCTGCACCTAGTGCATTTATAGGTTAAGTTTTTGTACATAAATTATGTAATATTCGTGGTAATATTATTTCATGTTTTAGCTGGAAAATTACACAGGGTATAAATTAATGGGTTCTGTCAAACGCGTTCGGATGAAACCAAACTGCGTACCATCCAGAGTTGATTGCCAAGTGGAAGGGAAACATAAGTTAACACCAAGTGAACCTCGACCTGCATTTAACAAAAGGCAATGATTTTCTACCATAATGGAAATTTAAGAAACTATGAAGAATAAGGAATGTGATATCTCATTACCTTCTCGTAGTCAAGGTACTTATTTCCTTTTGAGTTGTTTATTCAACATTGCCACTTAGACCGATATTACAAACATTGACTAAACTTTTCTATTATTTTCAGATTTTATTGTTCTTGAAATGATTAAGAATAATGGTAAAGCAGTCCGAGTAGCACCAACTCAGGAACACAAATCCATTCAAGTCTGTCGGATGACACACTTTAATCGTTATAATAAATATTTAACGAAGAGTAATTGTTTTATTGTTTAGTTTAATATTATTTGTATGAAACATACAATAAAGTATAATTTATGAATTTCTCCATAATATTTCGGCATAAAGGTAGCAATAAAATATCTTTTTTTTAATAAATTGAATATATTTTGATAAATATCTACAGAAATGGCAACTATTATCTATGAGTAGTGCACGAAGGGGTTTCGACTTTCGGTTCGGCAGTGTAACCACAATAAAATGCAACACTATGTTTGCAACCACCTTCTGATGAGGCACAATCGTGGCACTTGACACTAGTCACAGATTCTTCCTCTTCATTAACAATACTGTTACTGGTGTTACTGCATATGGCTTGGTACACTTAACCAAGCATGTGTTTTGAATTCGCTTGACCTGCACGTGTATTTAACATTTCTCAACTCAGCAAAACAAAAATCGGGATTGGACACAAAGAAGTTCGCCACCATTAACGAATCAATTTTTGGCAGATTTGTACTATCTGCTTTTACAAAACCGTCTTCCATGATGAAGTTTTGATAATTTATCCAAAATAATAATAATAATAATAATAATTTATTCACCAAAAGTTTACAACAACTTAGAATTACTAGTAGTCCCCAAACTAGGTAGTCCTGTCTTTTGGGAACTCGAGTTGATGAATTACAATTTAAAGTTTACAGCGTTGAATATCGTGATTAATTACATATTTATCAAAATTACAATTGAACAATGTAGACTAACAACCAAATAACTGAGAAAAATTAAAAAATTATCGCAGAACAAACGAAAAGTTACTTGTTTACTATCGGAGTGACGTCATATCGGATTCCAAAATGGAGTCTGCTGTTTTTGACATATTAAGAACAGATTAAAAATGCCGATTCTTAAAATTTATTATTAAATTAAAACATTTGATTTTGGCGAAATATCAACGTTTTTCTATTTATTTTGTTCAAAATCTATCACATTAATGCATTTTTACATTTTTTCTTACATGGTGTAAAATACCCTATTTCGGATCGACATCAATCGGTGGCACGACATGCATCGTTTTCGTTCGTGGTGCATCCCTAGTCAGCTGTCAATCAAAAACGGACGTTGTTTTTTTTCTTTGGCTCTTAGGGGCAAAGAAATAGTTTGTTAAAATGTCAGATTTTTGTAAACAAAAAAATGTAAGGTTTATTGGTTTTGGTTGGTTTAGTTTATTGCAACGATATAATTAACCATTACTTCCTAAATTCGAATTCCCTCTCTCAGGTGAAAACACAAATGCTTTCCATGAAATCCACATAACTTGTCTTGTGTTGCTTTACCTAATAGTCATCTAGATCCTAAGCTTTTAGCGAAAAGGCCGTCCAAAAGGAATCATTTTTTTAATAATCCATTTCAAGATTTAAAGTGTACTACCTAACGCTATCTTTGCATCTATTTAGTTCCTCTATTAAAGTTTAGTACACTATGGTGTACGTAGTTAACGATGCAGTTTCTTTTTAGTCTCATGGACGTCAGAACCTCCGCGGTGGCTGAAAACTCCGTAGTAACTGACTGTAGGTACATCAAGACCATTATCATCATCATTAGCCTATGCTGGTCCACGTTGCCTCCCCCAATGCGCGCCCTATCCGCAGCCAGACGCATCAAACAGCTGCCAGCAGTCGTTCTGAGTCTTTGGGGGTGTCCATAAATTCCGAAATAGTATGTCTTTTTTTCAACCAGATTAAAAATCGTGATATTTGCCGAGACCTCCTTTTGCGGACGTAAAGGGATCAGAGGCAAGGGGGTGAGCAGAAAGCTCTCAACCCCTAACATGCCTAAGGACCGAGACACGGCCGGCTGCTTAGGGCGTTACTGGCTGTGCGGTCCGAATTGGGTCAAAATCGATTACAGCGCGCTCACAGAGCGTCCCGAATTGAGATATCGCGCTGACATTCATCTAACGTCAGACAGCTTGACGTCATGGGTGACGTCACTAACGGCGCCATATTGCGCTCACAACGATAATGCTCCAGAGCGATATCACCGTGGGCCTTATGTCAGATTCATAGATGAAACGTCAAACAGACATTTTCACGTAAAAATATTTTTGTCAATAGTCCTCAGAATAAATTTTTGCTGGGACAAATCTTTTTCTGTGTTAACGTAACAGAAAGTTTTACTACAAGAACCGCAAGTTTAACCTGGGAATGATAGAAATTAAAAGTTAAAAATTGTTAGGTTATGTGTCACTATCTAGCGGTCCGAATTGGTTTTCACGCTGACAGCGCTGTGAGCGCTGTTGACGCGATATTTCAATTCGGGACGCCTGATATCACCGTGAGCGCTCACAATACTGTAATCGCATTACGGACCGCACAGTGGAAGATGACAATCGGACGTAAGACGCGCGAGCACATTGAAATCGTTGAACCAGTTTTTGACGGTCGCCATTGAATGAACAAGAATCGATTCACTAACCGATACTGCTCTTTGGTCAATGTTTGGAACTCTGCAGACACGGTAGGTTCCACACGGAATGAAAAGAACACTAAAAGTCCGATTCGGCTGAAACTTGACCGAGCTAGCTGTGAAAATGACACTATGCTATGCTATAGTCAACTATTTTAGCGTTAGTGGCGACCTCAAGCGGTGAGGCCAGGTACTCATCGGACCGCCCCTCGTAATCTGATGATATTTTTTACGTTTTAATCATCAATGATTAACGAAGGCAAGTCTCAGTATTGTGGTTTAATAATAATGCCATATAAATTATTTTCTGTTTGGATTTGGCCTATTCAATACGAAAGAACAAACAAAAAAAAATCCTCGTATATTATTAGTATGTACCTATAGATAATTTTCAACGACGATTCACGTCAGAAGCCGGTTGACCTAAGAAAAACGAGAGGGAGAGAAAGGAAAATCCTGGAGTACATAAATGATTGATTTAATTATAATAATTATTTCATTTAATAAAATATCTTGTCCTAAGTTTTCTTTGATGTCCTCTTCGCGCGGGGCGGATACGGCATATTCAGGTGAGCTGTGCGCACGTGCAGAGTCAGGCTCGTTGGGTACTTAAAGGTTTTGTTGCACCGCGTGCAGGCGAAGGGCTGTTCGTCGCTGTGCACCTGGACAACAAATACAACACTAAACAATGATCCTACTAATATTATAAATGCGAAAGTTTTATGGATGTGCCGAGTTGCTCTTTCCTGTAAATAATACTGGATGGATTTTAATTAAGTTGGACATCCCATCTGAATAGGACATGAGCTACAAATTTAAAAGATTTGAAACATAAATTTTTACCCTGGGGGCAACCTATAAGACCTTTTTTGGAATAGTTTGTAAATACAAAAAATATCATTAAATTTTGGGAAAAGACACACAGAAAACATGACTCCTAACCTATCAAAAATCGTGGAACGTTGAATGATTTGGGTACTTTTTTTGAGACACCTATATTTTTTATTGATTTATAATGAGTTACCCGTCTGTGCCGGAGCATGTTGTTCTTGCGCTTGAAGCGGAGCGGGCAGAGCGAGCACTTGTGCGGGCGGAGCGGCGCGTGCTTGACGGCGTGCATCGCTAGCGCCGCTTTGGTGTGGAACAAGCGCGGGCAGGCGGGGCACTGCATCGTGGGATTGGCGTGCTTCAGCGTGTGAGTGCGCAATGCTGACATCGTCTTTAACAAGGGGGAAACTTTAGCCGTTTAACACACTGAAATATACAACTAAAAGAGGTTAACAAAGGTTCATTTTGAACATGCGTTCCAGTTAAAGCTGGACACAGCATTCGATTCACTGCATTAAAATACGAAAACAAAAAAAAACAACTAACTAACTAGATAACTCAAATCGGTGGACGCAAGCCGCACGCATCCAGCCGCTCTGGAAATCAATGGGGGAGGCCTATGTTCAGCAGTGGACTTCTTACGGCTGCTAAAGATGATGATGATGATGAACTCAAACCACTTATAATAAACTAAAATAACTTAAAATGCACTTTACTACATATTATGTTCATGTAGGCTGAATGAGAAAGCGAAAAAATATAAGAAATACATTTTGACAGCTGCAAACGTCATTAGAAATTGAACTTCATGCAATACTAAAAGGTTTCTAGTGTTCTGTCTGGCTTAAAAGTTAAGCTACTGCTCATGACTTATATTTCTATTGGATTAAGTAGGTACATTTTCCAATTACACTGTCAGCTGTCAACATGTATTTCTATACAGAGTGAGTTTTTCAAGTGGGCGTGATAGGCCAAATCCTAAACAATGAGGAATATTGAGAAATGCTGAAAGGAGTCTCGAGGCCGATTTAGGCAAAAACACCACCCGGTATTAATATGCCATATCGTAGTGTTGCTTCTATGGATCAATTTCTGGTAAGAAATATTATATGGCAAAGTAACGGAAAGGTATCATTAATTGATTGAACTGAATTGAATTAAATTGAAAACAAAATGGCTGTCGACGACGAGTTAACAAAATGTTGGTGACGCGTGCTTGTATATGAACTGTCCACTGTGTATGTACCTGTAAACGTTTGAACAAGATAGTACGAGTATGATTATTTACTAAAGCGTAAACGAGACAGATACATGTTACGCAGTGTCGTCTTAAACTGTCAATGCTTTGCTCGAGTGCCCTAAAGTCCTAATTTCAGGTGCCACTTTTTTAGCACAAGTAACCTATCTACCTCTTTTTTCATCATTGATCATGAGTATGTCATGTTGACTGACCTGACAGCCCTTCCCGCAAGTGTGGCAGACGGCAGATATGACAGGCTTCCAAGTGTTCCGCTTCTCCGGGTGGACGTGGCAAATGTGATAAAAATGCTCCTTCCGTCTCTTTACAGTCACGTCGCACTGAAAGAAAACCAGAATTGTCAATACAGGTGATAATCAGTTTTAAGCGAATTCGGACCTGCACGGTTTTTCTTTTTGATCTTTTCACTCACGGTCGTGTTATGACAAGTTTTAGCACGTTCCGTGTGCAATTGGTTTACGAACGCAGTTGATTGATTCATATTTAATTTAAAAAAAAAACAAAAATGGTATATTTTGGATAAAAAAATATAACAAAAAACAGCAATAAGTTGGTCATCATAATTCGCCTATCACGGAACTCCTCAATATCATAAAAATAATTATCAACCAGCACTCTAAAGATAACTCTCTTGAAAACTCCAATAGGCAAGTCCAAAAGCGATTGCAAAGTTTGATGGCCAACTATTTTCTAGAATATCATATGGTGGTATACTCACATACGCACACTTCTGTGGGTATTCTGTGCTTGTTTGCTTCTTGGGGGGTTTGGTGTTGACTGTTTTCGGCATATAGTGTTCGCTGACGCCGTGTTGCCGCCTCTCCTCCGCAGAGGCGAATACCACCCCGCAGACTTTGCACACCTTCTTGAGCTCCACGTTACGGAAATACGGTGAACTGTGGACGAGGTAAACTTTCAGTCGTAAGCCTAGTTTACCTACCATCAACTACCTCAGATTACGCAGCAAACACTGAGTCACAGACTGTTTTTCTTCACTTTTATTTTTTGGACCGAAACAGATGGTGCCTTTTGACAGGTTTCCAAACACTGTATATCAATGATATTTAAAAGAGGTAGATGGGTTATGTCAGTACTGATGCGAAGTCGAATATTTTTCTCTGGCGTACGTACCTATAATTTGACCACGAGTAGAAGATAGTTTAATTATTAACTAGAGCGTAAACGAGACAGATAGATGTTACGCAATGTCGTCTCTAACTGTCGATGCTTAGTCAGTCCTGATTTCAGGTGCCACTTTTTTAGCACAAGTAACCTATCTACGTCTTTTTTATGATAATAACATTGCTGTATACAATATGGATAAAACATACCTCAGTTCCTTATCCTTGTGGACTTTTGCGTTCATTATGTGCACGCGCAGCGCCTCTTCAGAATAGAAGCTCAGGTCACACAGGTCACACTCGAATACTTCATCGGGTGGTTCCTGAAAATTAAGTTTCGTATTAACTAATATTCTTCTTTATCGTGTTCAGTATTTACATCAGTAAAAAAAACAGTAATTTGAAAAGGTAAATAACATCATTAGACATTATTCCACACAGAGCAGTCTAACTCCAAATTAAGCAAAGCTAGTAGTATAACGGCAAATTGTAGTAGTAGTCTTAACCTTTACCCCTAAACGGTCGCACATCAGTTTCATGGGACATTGAGGCCGTGTTCGGAGAGACCTTGATCAAAGGTGACGGCCTAGGTGCTGTCCAGGTTGGTGTGCGCCGTTAGTAAAATTAGGCTGTCTTAATATTTAGTTCACTCTGAAGTACCATTCGTAAGAAAAGGTTAACCAAATCGCAAGAAGTTGACATAAACACATCCTTGGCATCGACTGTGTAGTGGTTAAATTACACCACTAAAGAACCGTCAATAACGGTTCACACTATGGGGAGAACACTAGCGGAGGAGAGAAAAAGTTGAAAAGAGTAACTGCTGAGTTTCTTGCCGGTTCTTCTCAGTACAGAAACAACTTTCCGATCCGGTGGTAGCATCACATTTATTTAAGTACAGTATATTTATTGTTTACATTTATTATTATGCTATTCATGTCTATTATTAAGTATGTTTGTTTTTTAATTACATTTGACGATTTAAAAGTACTTGTAACAGGTCTATTTAAATACTATTTAAATAGACCTGTGTAGCTATTTTTGATTTGATTTGATTTGGACCAATCACTCGGCCTACTGACAGGGTCCTGGTACCATAATAAAAAGATAGGTTACTTGTGCTGAAAATTTTTTTTTGACTTCGCGTCAGTACTGACATAACGTATCTATACCTCTTTTAAATATCATTGGTCGATGACTTGAGAACGGCGGGATCGGCTCAGAGCCGGAACTTGTGGCGCACTTTGGGATAGGCCCACGCCCAGCAGTGGTCTACTAACCTCATCGACGTGCGGATGAAACATACGGTTGTGCATCTTCAGGCCCTGTTCGGAGACGAAGCTGTGTCCGCAGCGCGCGCAGTGCACGTCGACGGCGTGCTCGCGGCGCCGGTGCTCGGAAAGATGCGCGATGTGCAGCGAGGAGTAATCGCAGTCGGGGCAGTGGGCAGCTAACGAACCTAAACCTAACGCAGTCTAGGGCGCCCTCCACCTAAATGGACTGATGACTCGAGAACGATGGAGGGATCAGCTCAGAACCGTAACTCGTGGGGCACTTTTTGATAGGCCCACGCCCAGCATTGGTCTACACTAACCTCGTCGACGTGCGGATGAAACATACGGTTGTGCATCTTCAGGCCCTGTTCGGAGACGAAGCTGTGTCCGCAGCGCGCGCAGTGCACGTCGACGGCGTGCTCGCGGCGCCGGTGCTCGGAGAGATGCGCGATGTGCAGCGAGGAGTAGTCGCAGTCGGGGCAGTTGTAACGCACGCCGAGGTGGCGGAATAGGTGTTTTTTGGCTACGTCCCTTAAAAATTTGGAATAAAGTTTTGCCTGTAGTATTGACTTCTAACATACTGACACTATCAAAATAATTAATGCTGAATATTTTTGTTATTTCAACTTTAATATCAATAGAATACATTTTTTAATAGCAATCAATGCTCGACGAAATGGCTTTTGGATGTTCCGTTCACCATGAAGGCAATTTGCTTCTGAGTACCCCGTGTGTGAAATAGTCCTGAGCTTAATAAATGATGTTATGTTATATTCAAAACAAATTTTAATTATGAGAAAACCAGGTTTTTAATAGGAGATAGTTCTTCTCACTTCTTCTGTGTTAAAAAAGTTGATTCGTAAGCACGAAACAAAAAAGGTTTTTAATAGGAAACAGTTCTCACTTTTACTGTGTTAGCGAAAAGTTAATTTGTAACCACCAAACAAAAATATCAGTACTACTTACCAACTTAGCAAAACCTTGGGGCAGCGTTTACAATGATACCTTTTGCTGTGCGAATGTGCATGCTTGGTTAAATATCGACTTCGTTTGAAACGGTATTTGCATACTGGACACACCGTCTGACCGCGACTCTGTATAGTGAATGGAAAGCCTCAGATTAAATAAATTATTTGGTGTCAGATAAATAGTATCTACTATACAGGCCAGTCTATGGCGTATGGACAATACAGTTGAAATCAATGATATTATAATAAAAAGACGTAGATAGGTTACTTGTGCTAAAAAAGTGGCAACCGAAATCAGGACTTCGACCACCTGAGCAAAGCATTGACAATTTGACACAACACTGCGCAACATGCATCTGTCTCGTTTACGCTCTAGTAAATAATCATGCTATCTTCACACGGTCAAATTATAGGTACGTACGCCAGGGTACATTTTTTGACTTTGCGTCAGTACTGACATAACCTGTCTACGTCTTTTTTACTGTAATATCATTGGTTGAAATACTTACAGGGTCATGGTGAAGAATGTGGATTTCGAACGTTCTTTTTCTCAAAAATTTCTTCTTGCAAACTTCACATTGAAACGGGGTATTCAAACTAAATGTACTTTCAACTTCCTTTTTGAATTCAGCCTTCTGTTCCTTTAACTATATAGAATAAAATGATAAAAAGTGATTTGTTCATGTGTAGCACTGGACTTAATAGACAAGAGAAGAAGTGAGAGGGTGACTCTGCAAGATTCATCCATTTTTATAAAATAAGCTACTAGTAAATAATTGAATAGTTGAATGAAGTAAATTATTCAAATGTACTATTTTTAAATAGCGCTTAGGAATCCAATGAAAGTAAAGTGAAGTTTTTTTTTAATACCTTAATAAAAACTTTACGTAAATCGATTGAGTTGCTGATTCATAGTCACTCCTAATGGCATATTCTTGCAAAATCACCCTGTATGTATAGTCGGTGCGTCACAATTTATTTTCTCAGTCTTAGTATGGTTGATTCATTTAAAATACTTACTGTTAGGAATTCAACTCTGAAGTCTTTTTTTGATTGAGCACGTCTCTCAGCATAAGCCTGTCTTCCTGAATCTGAAATCTTTAAAATGTTCTTTTAGTGGCTAAAGTGGCTTTCCATGAGGATTTCCCCACGAAAAAGGTAATAAAATGTGTCTTTTTACCGTTATTATGGAACCCTAAAAAGGGTTCTGGTTCTCTCTGCACAAAGGTTACCATACTCATATTATTATATTTTTCTGTTGTAAAAGTATTTTTTAATCTAAACCATAACCAATATTTGATTTCAAAACTACAGATGGGAACTACCTACTTATTGATTTTTTAATCTTCATTCCATTTTTTTCACTTATTACATAATTATGCAACATGTATGATTTTTAAATACTTTAAAAAAAGTTTAAAATGTATTTATTTTTTTATTTATGTATTTCATTTTTTTATACAGGTTCTGTGACCTACTTACATAATAAAATACATTTTTACAATAATACATGTTGCATAATAATGATATACACGCTGCACTGTATCACTGATTTTCTTACCTTCTCACTTGAGATTGAACAATCATCACTTTCACGGTTTTCCTCATCTTCAAATTTGTTTGAGTCAGCACTTTGGGGTCCATCCATCCCACTCAAGTCACTGATTGACTCTTTTTCAACAAAATCTAAGCTGTCTACAAAATCATCAATAAAATAATTATTATCAAATTTAATATCCCCTTCATTAGGTATGTCATCTAGCTCCATCATGGTTTCTGGGTTATTGCCGGCGTCTTCAGATAGATTTGTTGTTTCTTTTTCGTTTTCAGAAACATTGTTAGCATTATCCTCAGTTTTGGGATAAGCGATACCGTCTTCTTCATTGTATACATATTCAAAAATGGGAAAGGAAATTGGAGATCCCAGTGAAGACTGTAGATTTAACTGTTTTTGACACTTTTGCTTCTCAAGAAATTCCTTTACCTGAAAAAATATTATATATTATTTAAACCTTATTCATTGAACATCAAAATTATTTTAAAAAAATAATAAAATATTTTTGCTACTTACATGTTCTTTTTTTGCAAATATATCAAGTAATGTTGCTTGTGCAATCTTGCTTTTCTCAATTAACTTGTTACATTTGAGCAGGATTGCAGCACACTCAAAGCAAACAAACTGTGAGAGGCCAATAATGTTATGCATCTCCTGAAATAAAATAAATAACATTAATGATTATTAACCATTTTAAAAACTCCCTTAGATACCATTCAGGATCAGAATCAGAAATATCTTTATTTAAATAGACCTGTTAGAAGTGCTTTCAAATCGTCAAAAACTCAATCAAACAAACAAAAATACACTTAATAATAGACTCAAATACTATAATAGAAATAATAAAGAATTACATTGTGTACAAACATAATGTGATTTGCACATATACAAACATAATGTGAACATTTGTTTAGTTTAGTTGGTGTAGTAGTTGATACCAAACTTTATCAACTGGTCAATCAAACCACTCCACTTTTGGAAGAGAAATAATAATGTTACATGTCCCTCAATTAATGCTAGCACAAAATCAAACACAATGTGTTTATTATAAGGTTTAATATTAGTTTTA
Source organism: Udea ferrugalis (assembly GCA_950022985.1). Classification (NCBI taxonomy): domain Eukaryota; kingdom Metazoa; phylum Arthropoda; class Insecta; order Lepidoptera; family Crambidae; genus Udea; species Udea ferrugalis. Next base: position 2,956,714 of record OX465532.1, on the reverse strand, counting down.
TTTTTTCAAAATTTAACTACATAAGCCACAAAAAGCAAAACAAACTTTAGTGACAATATTTGGGATAAGAACGAAATTATTTTCGAACACCCATTCATACCTTTGATGTGAGTCTCAATAACTAGTATGTTAGTATATATATTATGTAAATAAATTATTACCGGTAGTGATATTAATACTTACCCTTAATCCATAAATATTCTCTATGGAAACTTTGAGAGGCCCTTTGTGAAGACCATGCATCTTGACATCAGTGGCGAGGCACATCCGGCACACTTTTACACTTGATTCTTTACAGTTAGAGTTTGCCTGTAGTGTAATTAACAAGTTAAAGTTTTTGTTACTGGCACAATTGGTGGAGTTTGGTGCCAAAGGTTGGGGGTTCATTTACTGCCAAGGACAAACACTTGTCTGACAAACTTTTGTGTTTGTAGGGCTACTATACAATTAAGTATTCACTTGACAAACTTCAACATATTTATCAGTCTCTAACACCGTTAATGTTCTATAAGTTTGGTATATTACCATACGTAAGTGTTTCTAATGTTATTTTGTTTCACTGACCTTTGATGAACACTTGTAAAAGTTTACTAAGAACATATTTGAGTTTTGAGTTTGGATTACACTAAGATCATCTAGGCCAACCTAAAAAGGGTAGATAGATAGATGCTCCTCATTTAAAGTGCAACACCCAAACACAGACCACAATATTGTGGCAATAAGTTTTGTCCTGAGAAATAATCAAACTACCAACCTTCAGTGCTATAGGCAGAATATCTACTCTGTGCACTAATCAGCCAGTCAATAGGAATGATGATAATTTCCATGCCTTCAATATAGATATTATAAATGTGTAGACAGTTAGAAAATTAAAGTCTTACTGGCAAACCATTGACAGGAAAGGCATCTTTCAGGAGGCAAGTTTTGTATCCATTGAAGTGCATCATATCATCACGGAAGTGGGCACTACAGATGCGTACACGCTTGGGTGGATTCCAGTCAGGGCGGCCTATAGCTCGCAGCCATTTTTGGTGTAGTTTAGGAAAGCTTTCTATATCAGGGAACCTGCAATACAGTAAATCTGATTAATAAGTTTCAATTCATAGCACTGTCTTTTAAGTAGCATTAAGATCAATTGTATATTAAGTTATACGCACGAGGTTTAACTTATTACTAACTCTGTGGAGCTCTGTAACGATTCAAGTTAATTTTGTATTGTTTGCACTATCAAAACAACCCTAAAAATATCACTTCGGCACTTACTTATGAAGTGTTACCGCCTTTTCATTTTTATTGGAATCAAGGGAATTGTAAGAACAGCCTTGTACACAACAATAGCACCTCATATTTGTAATAGCGCTTTACAATTCATATCACAACTGCCGTTTCCCCCCAGTTTCATAAATAAATAAACGACTGATTGTTGTTTTGCTGAGGTGAATGAGACAGGAGCAGGACAGGACCACTGACAACAGGAACTCGGCTGTCTGTCACTATGAGTGCGGTCCGTTCTGAGGCATATCTACCTATAATTTTACGCGAAAATGTCTTGTTTTACGTTTCATCTATAAATCTGACATAAGGCTCACGGTGATTGCGCCCAGGAGCTCGTTGTAACTGCAACACGGCGCGCGGCGCTGATAACTGCAGTATTATGCGCGCTTTCATCAATACGGTACGCGTTTTAGCGCGCCAATACCACTTTTAGGCCAAAACGGACCGCACCACACCCGTGCTGTCAGACGGGTGAGTGATGCGCCTATCTCGCTTACAATCAACCGAGCGATTTTATCTCTCTTCTATGGTAGATCCATAAAAACTTAAAAGATAGGGTTGAAAAAATCTGTAAGAGTCAACAGACGCCAAATGTTTGATTTCTTGTAAGGAATCAAGCCTGAATTAACGTGAGCCGGGGGGTAACGTCCCTGATGGGTCAATACGCTTGATGTCTAATCAGAAAGATTGTCTCTTGATAGCTAACGGAAATAGTGAACACTCAATGGGTGGTAGACTCTGTTGATGGGCGTATAAAATGACTTCGTGACCATAGCCTCGTGCCTGTCGATGGTTTTTAATGCTCTAAGTTAGGAGTCTATTGGCTATGAAGTCTATAGTTATTCAAAATGGGAAATGCTTCAACGACTGCAGGGCTAGCACGGATTTCAATGGTGCTGTCGTATCAATCAACATACCTAATTGTTAAAACTTAGGTGGAGATGTACGGTGGTCCTCCTTGCTCTATTGCAACGAAATGTCATTTGGCAAGAGCGAGAGACAAAACGGAAATGGGGTAACCTGATGTGCTGTTGACTGTACAAGCTAATAAGAACGTATATTTTAAGCTCACCAGTTGGCGCCACTCTTTGTTGGTTAGCAAATGAGACAAGTTCTGAGTATACCTGCGTATTCAAAACAATACTGTGTGGTCTCACACTGCACACGAACGCACATGATGAGACGATAGGGTTTCAAACATTATTCCAATGAAACTACACTCGATTTTGTGAGTTTAATTAGACACCCGATTTTGTACATGGTGCAGCCCTTAGAGTATAATATTACAGTGTTGCCACAAATAATAATAGGTATGGACAATTAAACTTTAAGAAAAACAGCTAGAAAGATCCATGTAATTGTTTATTTCGATGAGTAATGTGGATTTTCGATGTAAACTTTTATTTTATTGATGATAATTTCACTCTTCAAAAGGTATCGCAGGCAGTAGTTTTCCCTCGCACTTGCCGAAGCCGACCCTGAGGCCGTCGCCGGTACAGAACCCTCTCAGCGTGACGGTGTCGTTGTCCTGGATGAACTTGCGTTCTTCGCCGTTCAGGAGGCGGATCGGCTTGGTGCCCTTCCAGGCTAGCTCCAGCATGGACCCGTAAGAATCTGGCGTCTGAGGAAGGAGAACAATCATATAGCATTTTCTATCGGTTTGATTCTACTTCGCTACATGCGTATTTGTTATTACGCGCTTTATTATACAGGATGTTGTTTTCAAAATCTACGGATTTTTCAAAAGTGATTCAAAATCACGATTGCCAAACTTTTACTAAAAACTTCGAGAAAATTCGCGAATAGGGCGAACGCCCAAAACGTTGGTTTCTTAAACAGTGTTTGCAGCTTAACCCATGTCATCCAGTAACTGCCATTCCAACTATTTTTTCTATGATAATTTACTCGGTTAAACATTTCTGAATTATATGTAGTAGCATTTAGTATTAACTAAGAATTTAGTTAGACAAACCTACAGTCCCAAAGTATGAACCACAAGAAGGTTTGCATGAACCTTGAAAGTGCAATGATGGTATGTCGATGGGCTAGGGTTCAAACTTAATGGCGGCTGTGAACATCGCGCGCGTCGATGCACAGCCCACAAATTAAGGTGTCGGTGGGTTGCGAGGTGCAAATCTTACTAAAATGACGGTAGATCGTTGCGCGTCATTACTTGGTGCCAAAATGGCGCAATTGCCAAAATATGCCAAAATGGTTTATTTTTTAGGGTGAAAGATAATACTAGGCTAATTTTTCCATTTGCGAACTGCGCCAATTTCCTGATGAGCTGAATTAGCTCAAATTTCGCTCACCGACACTGAAGGGAAAAAATAAAAGGAATGGACATATCTCACGTCGCCACTGATGGTCCCCGAGCCCAGCAGGTCCCCAGGCCGCAGGTTGCAGCCCGTGATGGTCTGCTGAGCCAACTGCTGCTTCACGGTCCAGTACATGAACTTGTAGTTAGACCTGCATACTGTCGTCACTGGGGACTTCTCTCCTGATGATACAAAAGACAGTTATTGAGGAATATTTATTAACAACTTTTTACATTTGTCACTTGACTAAGATTTTTTTACGGTGTGATGTAAATGGTCCTGGGTAAATGGACAAGGGGAGTGTGGATGGAAAAGTCGAAAGCAGAAACTTTGACTTGGGTACTTTGTTTGGACTAGTTAGGAGATAAACATACTGAAAGACCTTACCCCTCCGAGGTGAGCCCGGGGGAGGGCGGCACAAAGAAGGTCCCGTTTTTGGGTTTTTTGCTTACTTCTTGAAAACGGTGCTTCGTACGAAATTTTGTTGTACTACACAATAAAAGCCAATTAAATTCTCTACAACTTTGTCTTTTGCACTTTGAATCTAGTAGTTTTTACGTGAAAGAGCAACAAGGCACATCCATCCATACAGACTTTCGCATTTATAAAATTAGTAGGATAACAGGCACAAATGTATGGATTAATGTCCTACGCAACTTACCCTTGATATCGACTTCCAGCTTAATGTCAAAGTTGAATTGGTCGTCATGTTTCAAGTATGCGAACGGCGTGGGGTCCTGTGGGTAGTTGTCGACGATGAACGGCCGGAGTGCCTCCACCGTCACAATCCAGGGGGATATGCTGGTGCCGAGGTTCTTGGCTGTGAACGGACCGAGGGGCACGTACTCCCATTTTTGAATGTCGCGCGCTGGAAAATGAGATATCAATCATTTAATGGTTTGAAGTCAATGCACTACAACATATAAAACTATAGGTATTTAAATGTCTGTTTAGATAAAATTGGATTGCCAAATATGTTTAGAACCGCAAAACTGGATTTCTTCTTTGCCGTGTTTCATGAAGTTTTTATGGCGTGAGTGGAGAGTAAAACGTAAAAAGGAAAATAATAACAAAATTTAGGAACACCAGAAAAAGACATTCGGTCTTGGCTTCAGGCGGGAATCGAACTCGCGTCTTTTGCAAAGCGGGCGACTGCACTAAAATGGTTAACCTTTCTGGTTTTCCTATCTTTAGTAAGATGATAATGCATTATCCTTAATGCTAAAATAAAATAACGTAATGCTAAAATAAAATAACGTAATGAAAAAATTGTTTTGAAAAATAATAATTCTCCAAACAAAAATCGAGCCCGCTGATTTTGAAATAAAACTGAAATAATCAAACCAACAAGTATGATTTCACCAGCTAACGTCTACTCACCGCTCCAGTCGTTCATAAGCACGAAGCCGAAGATCCTGTCCTCCGCGTGCTTGGCGGTCACCCTCTCCCCTAGAGCCGTGGGGGGGCCCCCCACGAAGCAGCCCATTTCTAACTCGAAGTCCATCAGGCGACAGGGGCCGAAGTGGGGGTCGGCGCCTGGGCAAGGAGTCGTTGAATTTTCTTTTAATGATGATTGAATGAATAAAGAAAAACATAGAACTGTGCTTAATGAAAAATAATATTGGTTGCTGCAAGAATCCTGGTTGTTGCAAGAATCCTGGTTGCGCGTTTTCTGATACAGGCATCAAGGTGCGTCTACGCTAGGCGAGCCGAGCACGAGCCGAGCACGAGCCGAACACAATTCGTCTAATGTGTACCGACTTACAAGCCTCGAACGAGCGCACTGCGAGCGTTTCGTTCGTGCTCGTTTGCGTTCCGCCGGTTGTCGGTTTTTTGACGAACACAAAGGGATTTGCCTCGCGCTCGCAGTGCGCTCGTGGACGTGCTTAGTGACGTGCAGACGTCGGTCGCTCGAGCCGAGCATCATGGAAACGTGGACCGAAGATGCTTCCTTGCAATTAATTGAATTATAAAATAAAACAAAATTTTGTTGCTTGGATCTCATTTTATATAGATTTGTAGATCTCCATCGTCTTGGCCTTTTTCCTTTTTTGCTGACTACTGCTATAATAATCGCTGCAACAGCAGCCGCTGCCGCAATATTATTAATATCGTCCATATTCGCCAAGTGCCGCGAGCACACTGCGCAAAACTACGTTCGAGGGAAGTAATCGTTGCAGGTTCGTTGTACGTCCACACTTGACGCCGCGAACGACGAAGCCGAGAACGGCTCCGCTCGTGCTTCGCTCGTGCTCGGTTCGTCTAGCGTAGACCCACCTTCAGACTTCTAAGGTAGCTTTCCAAATTAGCAGCTAAAGCGGCCATCGCTGTTGGCGCAAAGGCTTTAACAGCTTCACCGGACAATGTGGTGAGCGGAAGGCTCGCAACCTTTAATATTTAAGAAACGTACCTGAGGGGGCCTGGAGGCCCTAAAATGGCTAAATCGGACGTAAAATGCGAAATGACTGTTTGTTTTAAAGAATGATCGTCAAACTAAAGCGTGATATCAGGTCATCACTTCATTTCGCTTTTTAAACGCCACTTAAAGATCTATGGATCATCGGAAAACCTCATGCCACAGTTAGTGTTGTAGGAACGCGAATGAAACTGACCTTCAACAGGTAAAGTCTGACCATACGGCCGTCTGATGGGCGTGCCAGACACGACGATCGAGCTGGACCGCCCATGGTAGCCTACTGGCAAATGTTTCCTGAAAGATGCAAAAAAAATGTAGTAACAGGGGGTCTACCGTGAGTTTAAGTGCATATGCTCGCGACTGCTAGCGTCTGCGTCAATTATTTGTATGGAATATCAGTCGTTGCATTGCAATCGGTGATGTAGGCCGCCTACAACCGACCGCTCTGGAGAACTATGGCCGATGTTCAGCAGTGGACATCATGTGACTGAGGCACAACATCCGGTAAATCGCTAGCGTGTGCGTAAGCATACATCATGATATCATAGTGCAGAAGTGTTTGCGCAATATACAGGTGCACTCTCTCTTTCCATCGCCTGTATGACCTGATGAGAAAATAGAAAACGACAAGACCGGAGAAAGGTTAGGCGCATGTCCGACTTTTCCCATGCCCATCCGACAGCATGGATCATCTTGCTTGACGGACATTAAGTTAGGACAACTCAAATACAAACACGCTGTTGGTCTTCGCGGGATTTGAACTCTCGACCTCCAGGTTGAGAGTTCAACGCTCTCATCGCCACACCAAGATCAGTCCAAAGATCATATTATTAAGGTTCCTGTTCCCATAACTCACCAGTTAGGCATGAGAGCGTTCTCCTTGCTCCTGAACATGATGCCCACATTGGTGGCGTGGTGGATGGACGAGTAGAAGTCTGTGTAGTCGCCGATCTCCGCGGGGACGTACATTTGAGCCGCGCTCTGTTTCACGAATGCTCTGAAAATTATAATTATATTGTGCTCTAACTAAAATTGAAAAATAAAAACTAAATATAGGTACTACTTTTACTTAGAATCTTAGGTTATCCTACCCCAAAAATTAAACGACATCAGTAGTTATAGCGATTAGGGGCCATCCAGGAAGTACGACATGTAAAGGGGGGCAAGGGGGTCGACGAAATGTGACATGGTGTGGCAACGGGTAGGGGGGTCCCAAGTTTTGTGACATCAGATTTAAACAGTTGAATTGTTTTAATGAAGAGTTCATATTTAAAATTATGAAAAATGAAAAAGTTTGACGTCACACTAGGGAGGGGTCTCACAAATGTGGCCAACTGTGAGAAGGAGGGGCTAAAAATCATGAAATATCTACTTGTGACGTACTTTATGGATGGCCCCTTATTGCAAACGTCATTTCCTATCACGCTCACATCGATCATCTATTCGCTGCACCTTGAATAGGTATTCTCCCTCATTTGTATTGGAGTAATTTTAAAATCTCTTGCGGCTTAGTTCGTTTCGCTCCCACTACCACAATCGCGTAGTTGTTGAGTATTACAGAATGCCACAAAGAAATCTCCCTTCACGAAATATTATACAGGAAAAAGTAGCCCCTTACTCGTAATCTGTTTTTTTAGGTTGGCTACGCTTACAAAAGATAAATTTAAGATTCTTCACGCCTGAGCAGCTCTGTCTTTTGTATAAGACACAAGTTCGCTCGTGTGTGGAATATTGCTCTCATCTCTGGGACGGTTCCGCCAAGTACTTGCTAGAGGCTCTCGATAGGTTGCAGCGGCGCGCTATCCGCATCATTGGTAACCCAGAGGCAACTATGGCTCTGGAGCCTCTCCAACTGCGTAGAGACATTGCCAGATTGAGTGTCCTCTACCGCCTGTACAACGGGGAATGCTCTGACGAGTTGTTCCAACTGATCCCATCCTCACCCTTCCACTCCCGTACCACACGCGCTGGTCTGCGTCAACATCCACACACGATCCAGCGACTGTCGGCCCGCACCAAAAGGTTCGGTGACTCGTTCCTGTGTCGTGCTATCCAGACGTGGAACGCTCTTCCAGCGCATGTGTTTCCTTCTTCCTACAATCCCGGGTTTTTTAAGCGGGGCGTGAAAAGGCATTTATGCAGGCCTTCAAAATGAGATTGACCAGCAGAGTAGTTGTCCATTACTGTGCTTGTCAACCCCATATCTGGACCTCACGACTGCTTTCCATCAGGTGGAGTGAGGTCATCTTGAAGACCACTATAAAAAAAAAAAAAAAAAAAACACCATTACCCATCCCTAAGTTCGGCATCATTTTGTAGTGTAGTGTTGGAAACGTCCAAGAGACTCTGTATGGTATTTCTGGCTTCAATCCAATGAGGTTTTGTAAGTCCCATGAAAAGGTTGAGATTCTGTGCCTGAAAAAACAAAAGAAAAGTAAGATATGGCGAAGTAGCCATAATAGCTCAAGATGGCAGTTTGTACTGTGGATGTCAGAGAGAGACAAATTCTTTTAAGCAGTTTTTGATACACCCCGCCTCATATACTTACACTCAGCTGAAAAATTCACCCTGTATAGGAGGTGGGTTATCATGACTGGCATTTCATTTTGGCGGCTGTTGTTTGTCAAATATGTCTGAAGTATTTAAGTAAAGCAACCTTATCAGATCAGAATTAAAATACAGCTTCATTTTATTTAGATTTTAGTCAAGTTTCAACCGACATGACTCTGTCGTTGTAAGATCACAATCGCTTTTGTGGAACCGTCCAATACCTATAGTATTATAACCTCTCTGTTAGCATTTCCACACACCATTTTGGTGCTTCTGTACATTGTCATTAGCATGGAATACATGGGTTCCTAAAAAATCGTGGCATTACGATACTATTTTTTTGATTACAGACAATGTATTATTATTGCGAAATATGTTAGTTGTACCTTTATCTAATTTCCATACTGGAGTTTGCTCGTAAACAACTAATTTGCATTATGGGTAGAGCCTTGTGAGAACTGGTTTAATTATTTACTTACAAGTCCAAGTAATAAGTTACATTATATTTTATGTAATACTGGTCGGTTGACACAGTCTACTGCGCCAGGTATTATGGGTTCGATTTACACCAAAGTCTAATATTAGTAAGAAAAAATAACGTAACACAAAAAAAATATGTAAGTATGTATTATTTTCATTAGCGTGGTCCTCCATGCTAACCGCCTTGGCCCTTTTTTTCATAATTTTGAAGTAGTCTTTTTCTTAAGAAACATAAGAACTAGGTATTCGATGTTCATAGCCGTCACTCAAGTTGTTATCGTTACAGCATTTGATCTATATAGCTACGGTATTAAATAAGATAGTCACTCAAATTACCTTAAAAACATCTTGTTTGTCTTTCAACAAGGGTCCATTGAATAAATTTGATATGACATACAGATCCAAAATCCAATCGCCGATAGCGACTCCGATGTGTTTCTCAGCCTGGAAAACAAAGTACAGATTAATCGACTCAATGCAATATAGGTTGCATGAAAGGCATTCCAGCGAGTACAAAGACCTTTCTATTCGATCGCGTAATAATGATAAACAGTGCCATTCACAACACAGAGTACGAATATGGACTTTGTTCTATTGACATAAGGTTTTACTTTAAATTGAACTTCAAAATACAAATTAAAAATAACAATTGAATTCAAGAAGGTTATCTTACGTTTTTTGCCGAAGTGAAGACTCCATAGGGTATATTTTCGATAGGAAAGTCTGTGTTTGGAGAGTATTCGATGTAGGATTTCATTTTGACGTGCACACTTAGCGGAGCCGACTAGTAAAATGCTGTAAATGTGGTTTCCGAGGCGACTGGTTATGTTGACTAGTTGATATGGAAATGTAGCCGGTTCGCCGGGCGCCGGGCGGCATGTACCGCGTTTTCTGTAATGTCAAGGTCAGCATGATGTTGTCTGGCGTCCTTATCAACAGAGATTAAGATAGGGAAGATGACTGCAGCATGACACAAAATGTATGTCATTAAACTCATTAAAGTTGGTTTTTAAACTTGTTGCATTATTTAACTTATTAAACACTAAAAGCCAGGTTTTCTGGAACATTTTATCTAAACGGTAAAATTCGCTAGACCACGGCATATGCAATTGTCGCCGAAACGTCGGGCAAAAACAGGTATCATAGTAATTTTACCGCCACTCTCATACTCATTAAAGTTTTTAAGTACGAATGTAGTTTCAAAGATCAAATATGATATCATTAAACTTAATGGAAAAACATGGATACCAACCAGGTAATTCTTGTCTGTTAGACCAGTAGGGATTGTTTCGCTGCTTTTTTTTACTTCGAAAGTGGTCACCTAGTAACTGGGAGCTTCAGGGTGGGCGCAGAACCACAGTATAATCTTACAGTAAGCTATCTACATACAAACGTGCCACTCTCGGTTTGAATGTGTGCGTGCGCGTCGCGCGCCATGTCGCGATATCACGCACACGCAATTTCACGCACACGCTAGCATAAAATAGGGCGCGATAAGGCGCTGGCAGTACGGACGGGCTGTGCCGCGTGTCTGTGTGCATGCTAGGCTAATAACTCATGTGCGTGTGGTGTGAGTGCTCCTTTTTGAAAGTTGATCGAAACATTACGAGATTCAAGAATATTTTAGGAAATAATTGTCAAAACTTCAATAGTGCAAATAAAAATTTGTCAAAAGTAGGTGGAAAAAGTTACGGTCAATTAACTAGAACACTCAATCGGCTGATCTGAGAAAAATACTTTATCTCGTGTCTCACAAAGTACTTATCTTTCTGTATATATTTTATTGTGAGAAATTTGTGATTAATTTGTTAAATGTATCGACAAATATTCGATGGTTTTTAACGGTTTGTCTTGATTTTATAAAGGTATCTGTAGATCACTCAATCCTCCAAGTGTGCCGATGGAGTGTTCCTAAAATCTTTAACTACGGCTACATAAATTCTTGACCTTTTTAGTCTATTACACGCATACAATCCCTAATCAATTTGTTAAACAAAAATATTACAGTAAAATAGAGTAGTTCGACAGTAAATTGAAATATTACTTTCTTTGATAGGTCCCGTCTGAGTGTTCCATATTTAAGCGTATATTTAACTAACCAGAACTTGTGTGCAAACCGAGACTACATTAGAAATTGTCAAAATGCTTTTCCTAAAATTCAACATGTCTTCTGTTTCTGTAAACGTTTAGTTAACACCAATAATCAACTTTATCATATTTATAAGCCGAAAAGTACTACGTTGTTCATGTAGGGTAGATATCATTTTATTTTTGTAGGACATTTTTTTCATTTACCCACATTCCGCGCTAACTATTCATTCAAAGCTTGGTTTTTGTTCGTATACAACAGTACGCAACAGTATTATGAGTTAAAAGTTAATAAAGACATTGTAATATGTGCTGAAACAGTTATTGAGTTTACCTACAGTTGCGTTACGCTCATTATTGTGTTTGTCTATATTGTCATTTTGATTACTAATAATGAAGAACACTGTAAGTACAAAATTTTTTTTAGCGATATATTTATGGTAGTCTATTTTTCTCGAATATTAAGAATATAGAATGGAATATTAAATATCTGACGGCCGATTTGGTGTAATAAGGTAAGGTAAAAACACCTATTACGGAGGTGTTTCGCAACATTTGAAAATAAGAAACGAAAATAAGAATTTGTTAGTATTTTTAAAGGTGCCAAACAATTTTATGGTCAAAATGGAATTTGTATTTTGTGCTGCAGTTGGGTCTTAGTTTATTTTCATGATATTTGTACAAAAATATTTTAATAGAAAGAAAGAAAGAAAGAAAAAAACGTTTATTGCCTTTGGACATCGTACACATACAGATATAAACAAACAAAACAAAACGGTTAGAGAAAAAAAACAATAATACAAATAACAAAAAAATAATAATAAACAAAAATTTTCACCAGACAGCAGTGTCACGATGTCCAAAATTAAATGGACCCCACTCAGCTAATGCCTGGACCTGGTAGGCTCAGACGCTGATTTTCAGTGGGGCCAGCTGAGTGGCCGCACGGACATTCGCAGCGGCTGTCAAATTCCTTTATTTTCATTCCTACTGATATTATACAAATGAATATTTAAAATAAATAAAATATGTTTCAAATGTGACGTGTACCTACCTGTATAAGTGTTTAATACAATACATAAATACTCAGGTCAATAGTCAGGTCGATTTTCTCTAATACGGAGGTATGATATTGGTCGGAACCTATTACTGTGGTAGACGGCTCCTAACACGGAGGGTCATTAACTATATTCATTGAAGTCCCGTACAAATAATATTTATTAAATAATAGATAGATAGATAGATAGATATTCTTTATTGTACAAAAACATTACATTTTAAGCAAATTACAGAGAACAATGTACAATTTAGGCGGTCTTATCGCTAGAGAGCGATCTCTTCCAGACAAGCTTCAGGTAGAGGATCGTAAGTGAATAAAATAAATGTGTGTGTAATAATATACAGCAGAACATTCATTTCGTACCCAAAAATGAAAGTGCCGCCCAGGCAAAAATAATACTGGAATCTTATTAGAAATGACGCCCTGAAAGTAACTTTTTAGCACAAGAACCGTCTACAATTAACCCTTAGACCGCTATTGGAGTTCAACTAGATTTCTAATAAAGAACACATACCGCAGAAAATGGTATCTTATTTATTTTATGAGTCAAGTTAATGAATTGAAAGTGAAAAACAATTAAACATGCACAATATTTTTCATTTCGGAGTCATACCACCGTATTAGGATTAAGCCATAAAATTCGTATAATTTAAAAAGTGTGTTATTTTTATAAATCCATGGTCACCCTAATCAATCTCCTTGCATACGAATATGATAAAGTTGATTATTGGTGTTAACTAAACGTTTACAGAAACAGAAGACATGTTGAATTTTAGGAAAAGCATTTTGACAATTTCTAATGTAGTCGCGGTTTGCACACAAGTTCTGGTTAGTTAAATATACGCTTAAATATGGAACACTCAGACGGGACCTATCAAAGAAAGTAATATTTCAATTTACTGTCGAACTACTCTATTTTACTGTAATATTTTTGTTTAACAAATTGATTAGGGATTGTATGCGTGTAATAGACTAAAAAGGTCAAGAATTTATGTAGCCGTAGTTAAAGATTTTAGGAACACTCCATCGGCACACTTGGAGGATTGAGTGATCTACAGATACCTTTATAAAATCAAGACAAACCGTTAAAAACCATCGAATATTTGTCGATACATTTAACAAATTAATCACAAATTTCTCACAATAAAATATATACAGAAAGATAAGTATTTTGTGAGACACGAGATAAAGTATTTTTCTCAGATCAGCCGATTGAGTGTTCTAGTTAATTGACCGTAACTTTTTCCACCTACTTTTGACAAATTTTTATTTGCACTATTGAAGTTTTGACAATTATTTCCTAAAATATTCTTGAATCTCGTAATGTTTCGATCAACTTTCAAAAAGGAGCACTCACACCACACGCACATAATAACTCGGCGGGCGGCCTTAGATAGCCTACTGTATGGTTATACTGTGGCAGAACTCTCTTATCCCAAAGTTCAGGGTAGGCGATGTTGTCTCAAAAGTAATTTACCCATTTTATTGTGGTAATATTACTATATTGAGCCTAGACATGTCTTTTATGACTGAGTCTATGCTTCAGTTTTTCTAATTGAAAGAACTGATTCAAATGAAATTGGAACAATTCCTAACTAGTTACTTACCATTAGCACCACACCCCCACATCTACTTTCTTTTCCAGTTTCTCTACCTGAAGGTTGTCTGGAAGAGATCGCTCTTAGCGATAAGACGGCTTGTATTGTACATTCCGAATACCTATGGGCATCGTTGCGTAATTATTTCTTTGTGCAATAAAGTATACCTTATCTTATCCCTCTTTGAAACACGAATCACCATTGACAAATAAGAAACACAGAAATAACAATAAACATTTATTTAAAATTGAAAAAGACTAACTAATATGCACACCTATCCTACTCGTATTTACAAGGGGGTTGGAAGTTGACTCTAGAGCGTAGAGGGATGGGGCGCCGCGGAGCTCCCTCCTTGAGCGAGGTTGGGCTGTCGGGGTCCGTAACTGCCTGGAAACAACCCCTGAATATAGCTTCTAAACTACTAATATAGCATTGTTAGCTGAGTTTAACTTGATCTATAGTACGATTAATAATTGTAGTCAGCGAAATGACAACTTCAACAGTGACTGATACAAAAAAGGGTGACCCGCTACAATAGTGACGTTCGGCAATCACTAGACTTAGACATTTAGTCATGCATTATTTTATTAGGTATCAAAGCCTTTTTTAAATTGTAAATATTTAATAGGTACACAACGTATTCAATAATACGATTTAAGAAATATGGACCCTACCTACATATTAAAACTTCTCTCTAAAAAATTATAACCATAGGGAATTAACACTTGAAAGTCAGGAAAATACAAGTAATTGTATACGTTTTTATTCGTTACGGTTGCTATTGATTCCGATTCTGAACCTTCATATTCAGAATCGGAATCGGAATCAGTTACATTTTTAACGAAGGAATCCACATATTGGTCTATAATGTGGTCGAGTTGGCACATTTTGTCTTCGTTTTTTATGGCATGGTGTATGCACTGTCTCCAATTATCAGGCGTCACCTCTTTCAGGCCTTCTTCAAATATTTTTTTTACCTCTTTTATTTTAAAAGTTTTATTGTTCCTGGCAACGTACCCCTTTGCTTGAGCCCAAACTAACTCTATTGGGTTGAACTCACAGTGAAAAGGTGGCAGACGCAGGATTGTGACACCGTATTCAGCGGCCAACTCTTCCACAGCATAGCGTTCGTAATTAGATTTTTGTAATTTTACTATTTCGATTAATTGAGCCTTTATCATTTAATTTATACAATTGAAATAATACATAAAATATGATGTCAAATAATAATGTCAAAAAGAATGTCAAAATCAACGTTAAAAATAAAAGAAAAATAAAATTTACAAAGCACAATAGATAAATTCACATGTCAAATACAATTAAAATAATTAATAAAAATGTCAATTAAAATGAGCATTCAAATATTCCGTCACAGTATAAAAATGTCTCAAGACGAAAGTCTAACCAGTGTGTGTTGCCAGTAATGACATATGGAAGTGAGACGTGGTCATTCACTACGACTTTTTTGCCAGGCTGTAATGTCGACTAACTTTTAATTGTAAAAACTCGATTTACCACATCACTATTTATTTGGGACTGAAAACCTGCCACACTGAAAATGTCATTTCACTGACTACAATTAAAAATCCTAGTATAACTAAAAACTCTGTTACTCATAATACGGTCAATGAAGATAATGGGTACCCATTACCAGTCAGTCCTCCTTGATCGAATGCAAAGAAATTAAATTTTATTAAAAACGGACAAGGGAGCCTGATGTGCCGTTGACTGTACTATTTTCAAGTCGTTAAATAAACATTAAATATTGGTACGAATGGCGGACTTAATGCCGATAAGGCATCAAGTCCCCCATTTGTAACTTTTTTTGTTGTGCAATAAATAATAAAATAAAAAATACTGGAAATTACTTCACACAACGCCGGGATACTAGGCAACGGGTAAACATACTTAAATACTTTTTCGTAAATTAAATATATTACTTATTATGCCTACATCGGAAACACCCACCATTTACACCAATCTCTAATACCTTTCGATCTTCAGGGAAAATATTTAAAAAAGGTCTATAAAAATGACATAGATTGTGGTTAGTTCAGTTATTAATGTTTATTTCATCGGAACATTCGGAAATATCTTTACATACATCGAATTATAAACTAAAAACTACATAACATTTTATGTTAATAAAATAAAAGTATTTTTCTAACGGTTCTTCTACTCACAACATATACTAATAATCATTACATAACAATAATTATGTGTAATAGTATTCGGTACTACATAATAATTTTGATAATTAGTACATTAATAAACTACATACAAAATTTTGGACAGCGTGTGAAATAGGCACTAAATCCAGTCCTTGATTTCAATTTAATTTGACCCTTCTTTTCAAAAAAGTTTGTAGTATACAAGCACTTGATGGTAAGCGGTAACCGCAGCTTATGGACACGTGCAACACTAGGTTGCTTGTCGATCCAAGGCCAAGAGCAAACCTCAGAATAACCAGTGACCACACCACTGTTCCCATAACTTCTATGAAGTTATAAATACTAGCATATTCCCAATACCAGCAGGAACAAAATACTGCTTCCATCTGATTCATATTTCCAGGAGTTTTGAATTTGAAAATAATTAAAATAACACATAATATTACAACATAAATTACATTTACAATATACACATAATAATATTAACTATAGTACTTTCACTACTACACAATGAACATAAATAAATATCAAATGAATGAAATCTAATTTATAAAATTCTCATGTCACAGTGTTTGTTGCCAAACTCCTATGAAATGGCTTGGCCGATTTTGATGTTTATGTAAGTTTGTTAAGTCTGAGAATAGGTCGTTATCTATTTTTTACACCCTCATATATTTTCTTTTAAATCTAGTCTACGCGAGTGATTTCGCGGGCGGCCGCTAGTGTATTGTAATATTAATTTTAAATAAAAGACACAACTAGAGAGACAACCAAGAATTGGATATGAGTTACATCACCTATTGTTTTCTGGCACCACATACAGTACATACAATGAATTATTCGTACTATGGATTATTTCCAAAATAAAATGATTAATAATAATAATTGCACCAAAATAAATAAATATACTAATACACTTTCCAGTAATACCTATTGACCTCAAAGGGTCCACCTATAAACTAGGCTACACGTAAGGACGCGCCACAGTCATGTTCAGAATATTACAACCAAAAATATTTATACCGTTTTAGGAAACCAATTTTAATGCTACAAACAAAGATAGAGCCGTATGTTGTTTGAGATCAAATCAATCAAGTGAAAAACTATCTTATTAGTGCAATAAAAAGGTTGCTTAAACTGATCTAAAATGCCACATGGTTCTAATACCAACTGTACATTAGCTACCTACTCACCGTCCGTACTTTTGAGACGTAATATAAGAGTATTTATTTAGTAAATAAAATATTATTGACTTATCATTAATATAATAACGAAAAACAAACCCCCTAGCTGCTTAAGTTAAATGTGTATTTTCCTTTAAAAGGCATATTTGAATGTAATACAGAGTTTAAACTTACTTGATAGTGGTATTATCGATAGCCTGGTATTGTAGATAGAGTATAAATGCTACGAACTTATGTTCTTTGTAATAGTTATGTTTTGTAAATTATATAAAAAAGTTCAACAATACCCTTTTAAATGGAGTCACCCTTGATTTCTTAGTTTATTCCCAAATTCTAAAACATCATACAAAAGCCTAAATAGGCATGATGACTGTATTTTTTTTTGTTTATTATCGAAAGACCTTACATTTATGTAAACAATCCTCAAAGAATCACTTCATCTGGATCAATACCACCAGAGATATCACAATTTGAAATGCACATTTTTGGACTTGCCCAAAAACGCTCCATACAAAAGTGACAGCGACAGTCACTGTCGCTGTTTTTGTAAGGAGCGCGTAATAACTTTGTTTGACAGCTATATTCAATATTGCGTTTATGATAATGGTCTCCTAACATAATTCCTTCATAATAGTTTGGGTTACAAAAAAGTGATATTGTTTTACAAAAATTTAACACATATGAAATGGACTTGCCCACCCAAGTTTGCAGGCCTATTGTAGCCTCATTTTGAAACGAATTTCGATTGTGGTTTTACAATAACATTTGTAATCAATTATTATTTTTGGGGAACATAAAAAAACATGCAAAATCACTCATAGTCATCTACCCTATTGATGCTATCCCGCAATATGTCGGTACAAAGGAAAGAGACAGTCATATTGACTAGAGCTGCTTGGCTTTTAGCGACGTTGAAGAATTTGGGGTTAGTAATACAATGCATTTGAATGTGCGGAAGTGAACTTCATTACAAAAACTATGCGTAGATAACTATCAATTCCACATTTTTAGGAAGCATAATAAGCAAAAGTCGTTTCAGACGATGTCGTATCGCTTGCTTGTCGTAGATTCCCACGATAGGGGTACGTGTACCGTGAAAGATGCCACGTTAAAGCCACGTTTCCAATAGGCAACATTTGCCACGCGGCATGTTGCACAACATCTAGCTCATCATGTTGATCAACGACGCACAACTGCCCTATCGGTGCGCATAGTCTCAAACTACGCCACGCGACACGTTGGACAAAACGCGCGCAAGGGTCGGCCGATCGCTAAATACAGTTCGGAATACGAATTTTTGTGTAGGAAACACGTGTGAGGCATATACCAATTGGCATTGCTCGTCCATTCAGGGAAGACAATAGGCTTAGTGCGCTACAAGCAATGTACACGGTACACTCGACGCACAGTAATCGGGTGATTACTGTGCGTCGAGTGTACCGTCATCTTCACGAATTACCATAGTAATATACACTATCTGATTTTTCCCCCATCCCCTAGGAAGATAAATAAAGCGACTAGCTATTACTAAACAACTGGTGGCTAGCTATGATCAACATGCCGCCGGCCCACGATATGTAGAGGTTGCCAAAAATGTATTGAAATGTCATGAATTTTGATTTGACGCCGATCTGCCGACTTCTAATATATCATACCACACATTTTTGGAACTTTTAAGGGTGTGATCCGTTTTGAGTAAAAAGTGATTCTAGAGCTCACAAGCGACTCAAACGAATGAATTTCATGAGCGTGAGTGACGCGAGCTATTGTCACTTTTGGCTCAAAGCGGACCGCACCCTAATGTCGCCGGGCGGCGCGCCGCCCGGCGACATTAGGGTGCGGTCCGCTTCCGCGGCGTGTGTTGTTCATGGCCAGTCCCTGGGTATTTTGTATTGCTACTACCTACTATTGACGTCAAAAGCACTAGCATGATTCGGACTCTTTGTATAGGTACCTACTAAAAAGTTACTACAATCTTTAAATAATCAAAGTCAAGAGAATCAAACATAATCAATGAGGAACTGAAATCTTTAAATCAAATGTGGTACATAATGATTTAGGCTGCAATCCTGTGAGACGTAATCCTCCAATTGTTTGTGAGAAATTCAAAATCTAGGGTTTTTTGACATCAATGCTCACTACAGACAGACATACTTTCGAAATGAATGATTCAAATTCTACAAGTATACCTACTTCAAGTAAGTCCACTTCCGCACGCCCAACTTAACTACACTACTACCAGTGGCGTAACTACACCGTTAAAGACTGGTGGAAAAATTCAGAAGACGCCACCGTTGATAACTGAAATAAATCCTATTTCCTATACCAAAAGCGTGTTAATGAATGTTAGGATTCTCCTCAGACTGGCCTTTTCTGCTAAGCCTGCGGCATTTTACTGACTTGCCACCCTGTAGTTACGCCACTGACTACTACCAAAGACTAGGAAAATATAACAAGTTCTTATCTACACAAAGTAGCGTCGATCTGCGTCAGCGACGGTAGGGTCAGCTTCAGCTTCCGCCGGTACGCTGGGTCTGAGGCTATGGGGTTCCGCTCCAGGTATATCGTGGCTAGCTTCTTGTTTTGCTGCAGATAGTCTATGGACGACCATTCTGTTATCTGGTTGTCGTTTAACTGAAATTGATATTGGAGAATTAACATTTAGCACTTTTAGGGATGAGTTGGTGGTAGGTAGGTGACTTTTACAAATTTATTGCTAAATAAACTTACAATTTGAGGAAAAGGTTCTGTGAAGGGTGTTATTAATAATTTTATTTAAGTTAATGATAAATATATTTGTTTTTTAAGAGATTTCTGTTGATTTCACTGATTGGTTATTGCAGTATACCATACTGCAATAACCAACATGGTATCCAAGTATGGTATACTGCAATAACCAATTAATATTCTCCATTCGATGTGTATATGTCACCGGAAAATAACAAGAACCGTAAATTTATAAATTTCCTAGGAAATTTATAAACTTTCGTAGGATTCTAAACGAGAGATAAATTGTATTATTTTACGCCCTCATTTCCGGAAATTGATAAACTTTCGGAACGCATCCGTAAAATAATAAATGGGCGGTAACCAAACGCCATGTGCGCTCTGATTGGTCGAATAAGTCACGTGTCATTCCTCTCCTCCGCCATTTAATTTTGGTAGAAGGCCGGTTTTAATGTTTTATATTTTGTAAGAACAATTCATTTTCGTGTTCATTGTATAATTTGCGGCTAACTCTCCGGCGATGAGAAACACCGATTAAAAATCTAAGCAACCCAGATAACGGCGGTATGCTCGCTTCTTACCACGATGGGTTCAAATTGCCTCGGTGAAATGTGGGCTTCTGAATGTTCCGTTCGTTCATCGTGACGGGAACTCAGTGTGACTCTGACTACCCCATTTGGGATATGATCGAGATGGTATGCCATGTTTTGTATGTTATATTTTATAAGTGTATTTAATTTTTTTATAAACTTTTTGAAATCGTAAAACACGATTTCTGCCGTCTTATTTTGATTAAGTAGGCGTTATCAGCCTATTAATTGTAAAAAGTAACCCGTTAAACCTACCCAGTTTTAAAGTAAAAGTCCAGACAGGTAGGTATTCGAAACTGATAAATGTACAGTTTGGCAAATGTGATTGTACCATAATCTACGAACACAAGCGCGTCGTCGCAAATTTATAAATTTCCGGAAATGTGGGCGTAAAATAATACAATTTATCTCTCGTTTAGAATTCTACGAAAGTTTATAAATTTCCTAGGAAATTTATAAATTTACGGTTTTTGTTATTTTCCGGTGACATATATACAATTTAAGGAGCAGATGCCTTCGAATTTAAGTGACCTATGTCATAGTATAATAAAACAAGGGCAACTTGGCCGCCGAGCGAGGGATAATAGGGAATATGCACTGTTCTTTTTTATATTTTTTTATGATAGCTTATATCGTTTTATGACTGATCAATAATATTCATCACCAAAAATGCAAAATGTAGTATATTTATAAAGTGTTACAAATTTCAAACTTTTTCAAGCGTTGCAAACGCCGCCATTATGGCGCGCTTCGTTGTCATGGACTTGGACGTCACGCGAGTCTATGACAAGAATGACAACACAAATTTAACCTACAAACTGTTGAATTCTTCTTCTTGTCGCGCTTTTGACAGTGACATACGCCTAGACTGTGGCGTCACACTCGACCCACTCTGTTTCAACCACTTTGAATTTAACACATTTTTTTGCACTTTTCAATAATTATTTTTACATCTACAAAGATATAAAATTAGGAAATATTGATAGAGACGTAATAAGAATTCGAAATACTACTCAAAAAAATTATATGATGCTCATATGTTTCAAGTGCATATTCCCTATTGCCTAAACATGTAGGGTTGTCGCTTTTAATTTCAACACGAGCGGCAGCGGCGCGTGAGCTACGAAACAGGTGCGCGCGGACTTACGTACGGCTCGGTACGGAAAATTATCAGTGTGTGTGTGAAAAGGCTCGGCCACACTCACAAACAAGTTGCGCTCGCTGCGTTTGTGTGGAAGATGACGTACTGGGTATACTGTGCCTATGTTGAGAAGATGTTGGTAATGAGATAGGTCATTTAAATCTGAAGGCGTCCTAACATAGGAAGCCCTATAGTATGAAGCAAACTTTAAAATTTATGGTCATTAGCATTAGCCAGCATTAGAAGAAAAAGTAAGTATGCCTTTATGGATATTACACTGAGAGTTGATCTTAGCCATGTTCTAAGGACATCTTAGCATAAAATACTAACCCATAACTCTTCTAAATCGCTCATATGTCTAACGCCATCAATATTTGTGATCCTATTCATAGCCAAGTCCAAAGTTGTCAGCTTCCCCTGACTCCCCAAGTTCTCCATGACAGTTATGCCATTCTCCGATATGTACAGCTGGTCTAACTTGGTGAGCAGATCCAGATCCTCAATTTTAGTGATGCGGTTACTCTGTAGTACTAAGATCTCTAGGTTTGTGAGGTCATCTAAGTTTTGTATTTTGGAAATCTTATTTTTGCCTAAGTATAACTGTTTGAGAGTTTTTAGTCCATCCAAATTCTTTATCTCCTGTAAGAGGAAATGTTTCAGTCAGTAATCAGAAGTTCAAATGTATTTTATCTTTTGCACTTAAGAAATAATCTCTGTTACTTACCCTAATGCGGTTGTCACCCAACTCCAAGAGTTCCAGCTTTGGCAAATGGTTGACGTTTTTGATTTCTGAGATCTTGTTGGAACTGATAAACAGCTTCTTCAGGTTCAGAAGATTTTCCAGACCCGAGATTTCTTTTATTCTATTGAAGGAAAGGTCCAAGATTCTGTGAAATTATTGAAAACGAAACACATTTTAAATTAAAATTATTTTGAGTAAGTGATGCTGAAAAATGACATGAGCAAATGTTACGTCAATTTGAGAACATTATTTAATTTACTATTGCATTCAAAAGTAGTTCTTCAAATCTTGCTGCACTTGCTTCAGATTATCCGTGCCCAACAACTCTTTATCTACTTGCTTACCTTTTTAAAAGTGGCTTAACATAGTTAAAAAAAAAAGAACCTAATGAGTTGATGAAAATTACTTCCTCTTTTTTTATATATTTTATCCAATTGACATGCAGGTTTAAATTATTTATAGTTACCACAATACAGAAGCAAGAAAACAATTTATTACAAAGCCAACAAACATGATTAACATGAATGATCATAACTTACTCAAGGTTTACCAGGTTATGCAAATTCTCAATAACTGTAATCTGATTATCGTACAGCTCAAGTTCAACCAGAGTGCTCAGCGTGTCCAGGCCTTCAATCTTTTTGATGAGGTTCCATCTCAGATACAACCTAGGTAAAAATGAATTATTTTTGGAGTAAATCACAAACTAAAAGCCATAAATTGTTTGTCTACTAGGTAATATACCTAGATAACATAACATAGTGATATTTATTAGCCTCAGCTTTTTATTAATAACTAGTAAGCCCGGATTTTGGTTTAAAAAGTAAAATATTACTTTTTCATAGTAATATTTTACTCATAAACTATATTCCAGTTTCATAAACTTTAGCCTATGTCCTATTCAGATGAATAAGCTAATTAGTGTAAAGTTTCACTACAATCCATTTAGTAGTTTCAACATGAAAGAGCAACATGGCACATGCATCCCCACATACAAACTTTTGGATAATATTAGTAGGTTGTTGTCTTTTTATCCTTTACACAATTTGCTACAGATATCAACTTAACAAACACACCTGAATGTTAAGGTGCTAAACGCTACTATCAGCATCACCAATGTAGACATTTATAATTCTAGCTAAAACGATACAACACATTTGCATGATAACAAGATATTTCATAAGACTGTGACTTCAGAAGGATTCTAGTATTATAGCTTATGGCGTTAAGATGGCGAAATAATGACTCACCACAACACTGTTCTTACCTTTCCAAGTTCCGCAATGGCTCCAAATTCTCAATCTTGCCAATTCTGCCATGATTCAAGTCTAGTTCTTCAGTGTGCTCGTCAACTACAATCAGCTCGCGAGTGTCTTCGTTCCCTGGTGGCGGCGTGACGGCCTGTGGCGGCGAAACGGGCTCAACCTCCACAGTGGCCTTCTTCTTACTCGGACCATCGCCATTAGGCACTTCGTCTGCTTCATTATTCCCCATGGGAGCGTCTTGACTGTCTGAAATAGAATAATGTGGTAAAGTCACGCACAGCCGTGATTCATTGTTATTTACAAGCGCTGCAATATTCAAGTATCAATTACATACCGGCCATGATCTTAATTTCTGTTCTTTCGATCGAGGGTACTTCAGGATATATGCAGCCGTTCGAATGTTTATCCTCTGATTACACAAAAATTGAGAATCACTGGAATACGTTGAAAAAATATCAACAAATACGAAAAATCACGAAAATCTGACTGCTTGCTGCTGTTTGCTGGAAAATGTCAATTGTCAAATTAATGTCAAAACTCAGGACAAAACCACAGGTGAAAAAAACCTCAATATATCCGGTTTTTTCGCATCCCTAGTAAAAAAAAAAGAGCTACGTTCCTAAACAGGTGATAGTCTACCTAGGTTGCGTTCCAAAACGAGCAGTGTAGAGTGATTTTTACCCTTACCTACTCTCGATTACTCTTGGTTCCACTAGGGTTGTTTATGGAACGCGTCAGAGACATTTTCGCACTACCCAGAGTGACATTTACACGTAGCTCCAGCCTTAAGCCTTCGTGGTATTTTTTTTATAAACCCAAAAAAACAACTTATTTGCTTGCATGCTGCTTGCGTTAAGCTTGAAATTTTTAAATGTTTTTCACAATGAATAAATAAAAATTGAATAAATATTACCAATATGGACGCGTAAAATCACTCTTAACTACTTGTTTCGGAACGCACCCTTATAGTTCTGTTTCTTTCTTTTCACCGAGGGGAAAAATCACTACTCGTTTTGGAACGCATCCCAGATGTTTTGACAGTCAGACTTATCAATTGTCATTGTACTCATTGTCACAAAATTTTGGCGCCATTTGAGTGCACCAGTAGCGTAGGCACTTTATGTTGATGTAAATAATTCGTTTCTAACATAAATTTATCGTGAATAACCCTAAACATGGATGAGCTTGATGAGTTATCTCAATTAGAAGAATTGCTAAGCGCTGACTTAGCAGAGGATGAGGGAACACTTATAGAAAAAAAGAATAATCGTGTCGAGGAGATAGATATCTTTCAAACCAAGAATGATGAGGATGACCCAGAACCGGAAGAAAGTCGCACAGAAAATGATGGTGTAATTAATTCTGCTGTTCACAACGGAGACACGGACTCTTCTGACGATGAAGAGAAGCGAAACTACACGGAAAGAAAGTACAATGACTATGGTTCACAAGTCAAGAAAGCTCTCGACAATAGAGCTCAAGAGCAAGTGCACAAGAGATTAGACTTTGAGACAAGACTGAGGCAGACCAACATAGATGTCAAGGTTGAAAACAAGAAGTCTTTCATCAAAAAACCTGACGTAGAACAAACTAAAAATCAGTTTTGTGTTCCAGAAACGAAAAATAGCCAGTTGAAAACAGATGTTTATACTGACCCTATATTTGGTGTTAGAATAATTAAACCACTGATCTCAAGTGCAGCTCTTTTAGACAGAATGCAGGGACGTGAAGCTATTAACATGCTGAGAGTGAAGCGCCATGTTGAAAATGAAGACTTGTCAAAAGACTGGGTCATTGGAGGAGTCATAGTCAGGAAAAGTGAAACAAGAAAGTCACAGAAAGGTAGCCAATTTGTTATATGGACATTAAGTGACCTGAAAGATGATAATAAGACAGTTTCTATGTTTTTGTTTAGAAAAGCCTATAGTGATTTATGGAAAACCAATCAGGGCACTGTTGTTGCAGTACTGAACCCTAATGTATTAGACAAGTCTCAAAATAGTAATGATCAAGCCTGTCTCAGTGTGGATAGCCCAGACAGAGTGATGATATTAGGTCAATCAAAGGACTTGGGTGTTTGTAAAAGCAAAAAGAAAAATGGAGAGCCATGTACAGCATTTGTTAATCTGAGTAAATGTGAACATTGTATATATCATGTCCAGCAGGAATACCAGAAGTTCAGTAGGCGCCAAGAACTTCAGTCTTCTACCATGGGGAAAGGGCTGGTCAATCTACAAAACAAGGTCTTGGGAAAGAACACTGTTATTTATGGTGGCAAAGCATACTCAGCTTTACCTACTGGAAACACCAAAAAAGTTAAAGAAAAAGATCAGAACAGACTGATGTCATTGAGTGACTACTACAAATCTGAAGGAGATGCCCTCATGATGAATAAGGCACCTTATGGGGCAGGACCCATGAGTAAAAAGTCTGATATACTGCACAGTCCCACTGTGCAGAGGAAGAGTGACTCTGACAGACTCAACAAACTTACTAATTTAAATTCTAGTCCACAAAGTTCAAAATTATTTCAACCTTCAGGTCTAAGTCTTGCAGATAAAATTGCTAGTTCCCCTAGATTAGGTAAAGGATTTAGCCTCAAAGGCAGTGGCACAATAGATCTGAATATGTCCTTTGGGGAAAAGTCTGCTGAGAGGGCAAAGGCAAATGCTATAAAACTGATTCAGCAAAGCGGAGGAATTACCAAAATAGACCCTAACAACATAAAAGGCACTGAAGCTGGCAAGAAGCGGGCTTTAGAGAAACTTAATCCAAGTGATGAGAATGCTAGCAAGAAATCCAGGCCAAATGAAGATGTAAAAATAACCAAGGGTGTTATGACTGAGAGGTTCAAGAAGATTTTAGAAGCAACATCAGCCCATCAAAATCTCATTGAGCAGCATGATGATGATGAGCAGGAGAAATACTTCAGCAAGCTGGTAAAGAAGGAAGCTATGGAAGAGAAAATGCTGAATACATTCAAATTGCCTTGCAAAGCTGTGAGGTGTGCTAAGTGCAAATACACTGCATTCTCTGCAGCTAAGATATGCAAAGATGAAAGGCATCCATTGAAGGTCTTGGAAACATTCAAAAGATTCTTTAAATGTGCAGATTGTAGTAATAGAACTATATCTTTGGAACTGATACCAATGCATTCATGTAGTAACTGCAGTGGGTCACGTTGGGAGAAAGCACCCATGATGAGAGAAAAGAAGTGCACTCGTCTGTCTGATGGGCTGTCTATCAGAGGAGAGGAGGAAACATTTATTGGTGGACAATGCAACACAGGGAAAAACATTAATTTATTAGTGCCAGACAGCTGAATTTTATTTTACTTTATTCTTCTCATAGCCGATTTTTCAATAGGCAGATAATATTTATTACATCAGTTAAAATAACTCTGCAGATTTAAAATGTTGGATGACGAAATGTATTATTACAACATTTCCAATTTTACAAATCATATGACATACATTACAGTCTGGCTATTGAAAATAAAGCCCTTAGAAGAAAGACTAAAAAATGTTGCTTTAATTTTAATGCTTATTTATTATGACTATTATGCCTATATATATATTTTTGTAGGATTGTAAGGATTTAAATAAAAAACAATATGAAAATAAAGCATAATATAATTTTTATTATGAAACTTCCAGTCAATAACACTGAACCATTCCATAAAACAGTGTCTTCGATTTACAAGATTCATTATAATAACCTTGCCGCGCGGAATAATCTTGGCTTTTTATAAAATTTTACACAGCCTTTGACAATAAATTACTACGTACATGTTACAAAACCGATCAGTGGAGCTAACAACAATATGCGACACGTATCATGTGTTACAGAAATGTATTTACAAAACTTCATTATTATCAGCAGTGGTCCAAACATTGCAATATACAAATATGACGCAAAATTGGATACTACTCCCCTCCAGGCGAACTAAATGATTACATTATCTAATGTGAATATTATATTGATATAATTACTAAAATCTTATTTACTTTATGGATTATGCCCGAAAGGGAAAGTCATTAAAATTATACTTGTAAAACGAAATCATTTTTTAAACATAACACAAATACAGGACATCCAACCCTATCATTATTCTAGCTAACTACCTGCAAAAATCTCGCAAATTGGCATTTCTGATAGGAAGTTACATAAAGGAGGATGGACGTGAAATGGCGATTGACGAGATCGCTGATTATTGCACGCGACGAGTGCTACAAAGAACTAGGCACTTTGTTAATACAATTTACCAACGGCGATTCCAATCGTACACTCAAATGCAGAGATAAGCCTCAGATAAACAACATTATATACAAATCTCATACTAAATAACAAACAGTGCCTTCACGCTGTGCCTTTTGCGAGGTAGATAAAATAGTCTGGCGTCGAATGTGTTAATTCACTGAGGAGTGCCCCATCGATGCAACATTAGTGATAAATATTAAAACCAGACACGACGAGGTCCTATAATCAGGCCTCGGCCCTTAGTGTAGGGTCTTGGTGCATAGAAATGAGGAGAAAAGGACCACTGCCGTGGGGTGCGTTCGTTCAGTAAAAAAACGTATAAAAGGGCGGGGGGCGCGATCATTCCCACTCGGTGGTGGCGGGCGGCTTCGGCGTGAGGTCGTACAGCACGCGCGAGATGCCCGGCACGCTCTGCAGCTCCTTGCGCATGCGCACCACCAGCTGGAATAGATTATACATTTGATAAATAATGCAGTTAATGTACACATTACATTCATATTTAATTGTACTGAAGTTATCATATACGTGTAGAAACGCAAGGTTACATGAATTCATCTTGACAGCTGCAGCTTCAAACAACAGGCTTTGAAAGTCCCACTGTTAAGCACAGACCTCATCTCAACTATGAGCTGGTGCGAGCCATATTGCACGCGCGGATTGTTACAGGGGTGTGAGGTTATTAGCCTTGCTGTCAGATGCATCTGACAGCAAGGCTAATAAATAATAACTAACATATTAGTCAGCTGCCACAAGGCCTCTTGACTTCAACCGGGACTAAGTGCCTAAAAAGCACAGAAATTGCCACGGGCACCTCACATTTAATTGTAGTCTCACTAAAATAATTATGACATCAAAACTACTTTGCGCAGAGCAGGGTGAAATCTCTTTAAATAAAAATGGATTGCTGTTAGTTAGCGAGACGGCTGGAACGGCGGCTAATTTCGGTTTTGAAATATTTAAGAAGGTCCAGGGAAGGTTTAAAAGGTGAGTAAACATGAGAAAATAGGCATAGGAATTTAGTGAAAAACAACAATCTAATTATCTCTTAGCAACCGTTTCTACCTGTCACGTGACACTGAATGTTTGACAATAGAACATCGTCTGTCGGGACAGCTCGTAAATAATAAATCAGATGCTTGCCCCGTAAGCGATGGTGTGACGACTTGGGCCATCACTCCAGTGAATGGGAAACATTGGCTCATAACAGGCATAGTTGGAGAGCTTTGGGGGAGACCTTTGCCCATCAGTGGGACACATCAAGTTAAATTAAAATAATAATACTTGACATCAAAAAATAAGGTGCGATGCAAATATAGCATTCGTCATATCAGTCCAGCTGTAAAACTGTCATACCTCCTGCGGCATGGCCCCAGCGCCCGGCAAGGCGGCGACTCCGGTCATGAAGTCGGAAGTGATGAAGGTCGAAGTGCACCGGGACAGCTGAATATCTTGCTAATCTTAGCCCCTTGAGTGTCGGAGACGAAATATGAGCTGATTCAGCGCATCAGGAAATTGGTGCAGTTCCAAGCGGCAAATTTAGGCTTTGTATAATTATGTCTTTCGCGCTAAAAAAATAACCATTTAGGCCATTGGCATTTTGTAATTTTTTGGCATTTGGCGCCAAATAATGACGCGCAACGATCTACCGTCATTTTAGTAAGATTCGACGATAACGCGCCTGACAGCTCGTATGTCTCCGACACTTGAAGGCTTAAGCTGTAGAGTCGTATTACCTCCTGCGGCATGGCCCCAGCGCCCGGCAAGGCGGCGACTCCGGTCATGAAGTCGGAAGTGATGAAGGGGCGCAGCACGACGAAGTGCAACGGGACAGCTAAATATCTTGCAAATTCGTCATTTCACTTAGCCCCATTTGAGCTGATTCAGCTCATCAGGAAATTGGTGCAGTTCCAAGCGGCAAATTTAGGCCTAGCATAATTATGTGTTTCGCCATTTAGGCCATTGGCATTTAGCCATTTTTTGGCATTTGGGCCAATTTGGCGCCAAATAATGACGCGCAACGATCTACCGTCATTTTAGTAAGATTCGGCGATAACGCGCCTGGCAGCTCGTATGTTTCCGACACTTGAAGGATTAGGCCCAGACTCCACCAGAGCTGAGCGGAGATGTGCGGGGTCGAGCTGTGTTTTCAACAACCAATAGAATCACATCTCCACATCTCCGTGTGTGAATAACGCAATTCCATTGGTTGTTGAAAACACAGCTCGACGCCGCACATCTCCGCTCAGCTCTGGTGGAGTCTGGGCCTTAAGCTGTGGAGCCGTATTACCTCCTGCGGCATGGCCCCAGCGCCCGGCAAGGCGGCGACTCCGGTCATGAAGTCGGAAGTGATGAAGGGGCGCAGCACGACGGAGCGCTGGCAGGACGGCGCGCGCACGGCCGCGTCCCGGTCGAAGTGCACCGGGATCAGCACCACCGGCATCTGGGCTATGCGACCGGCGCAACCGCTCGCTACTAACGCCTGGGGAGGTCAAATATACAGGGTGTTAGGATAAGTATAAACTTGTAAATACGGTTAAATCGTAAACTACCATGCTACCATATACCTTATTTGTTTTGAGTTTCCAATATTACAAATAAGGTACATGGTAGCAATCACGTATTTTACGATGTAAGTGTTAGTGATCATAAAAGTTTAAAACAATTGTAAATACGGTTTTCTTTCTAATTTTGACCGTCAACATCATTCCTTTCTCTAACAATGGTTGACTGGTAGAGAATGCTTTTAGCGTTAAGTCCGCCTTTTGTACTTTTCTGTGCAATGTAAGTTAGCAAACACTTTATTGCACACCAAATTAGCAAAGTCAGTATGTTTGTTAAAAGCATTTTCTTCAAGCCTTCAGGCCGTAAAAAGATGATACAAGAGGGTACCCAAGGGCACATGCAATACAGGATTCAGGATCATCCAGTATTTTAGTGTTATATTCAGCAGTTGAAAATTACCTAGGTTTAGAACACAACATCCTGTTTCTAAAATGTAATGTAAATTGAGAAGAGTTGTTCTACAAAGCAGTAACTTGACCGAAAGGCTTAATTCGCAAGATGTCTTATTGTAGTTTTTTGTGTAGAGGAGTTGTATCAGAATACTGCCTAAGCTTATGTTCAGCACTCTTTCTTTACTCCCCATTACATTATACAGGATGTCACTGCAAGTGAGGACCAAATCGAATAGGCACAGGGCAGGGGCAGGTATTGTCTGGGCACCTTAGTCATCTTGTATTTACCAGAAAAACTCAAATATGTCAAGTTTTCTGTAACACACTCCTTCTAAGCAACAGTTGTAGTAATTGTAGCTCCTACTGGAGCAGTCCGCTCGTGACCGTGGTCACGGTTTTTTCCTAAAGTTTTTCATGTGCCACGGCACATGCAATTATTGCAAAAACTTTAGGAAAAAACAGTAGAATCATTTTTAACAGATTTCAAAAAAGGAGGTTATCAATTCCGCCGTATTTACCGTTAAAGTTAATGCATTGCAGTAAGCCCGGTATACAGATTTGATCCTCGTAAACGACACTACAAGATGACGTAATAATACAGGGTAACCTTCTTTTTCAATAGCCAGGGTGACCATTTATGTATGAGATATTTGAAAAAAGTTTGAATGACAATATTAATAAATCTAAAATCGAAGCCATGGTTCTCAAGAACACTAAGAACAGACTTAGCTTCTCATAGTTTTTGACTTCCCCCTACTGACCCATTTGGATTGATCACCCTGTATATTGTAAAAATAACAAATTCTTACCTGTGTGGCGATGTCGTCGGCCTGGCGGATGGTGGAGATCACCTGTTGCGAGAGGAAAGTGGGCGTGATGTCCGTCACCTGCTCCTTTATTATACCCCCGAAGGCATAGCACACCCTGTAAGTACACACATTTTATGCCAAACATAACATAACATAAAAGTGTTTATGTCAAAGCTTGGTTAAATGATTTAGCTCACCTTAATCCATGCCTGTACATAATGTTGTGTAAAATGAAAGTCAATGAATGCTATGTATTTCTTACTGAAATATTACCCTCAAAATCAACTTCTACAAAATAATATTTGCCACAGATGCTGCTGCTTAGCTAGAATAACCGATAGTTAAACGCGATATTATTAATATTATTCGGTAGAATGAATTTCGGTAGAACGTATTTGGCCAGAAATTGCCTGTTAATCTCTTACATAATAACAGCTACTTTAAAAAGACTTCATTTGCAGCCAACTTCCCTAAAAATAAAAAAGTACGCTCTGCTTGATTTTCTATAGTAAGATAATATCTTGTTATGCACAATTTAAACTACTCCAAAGAACGCGGATTTTAAATACTGCCGAAGATTTCATAAAATGAAACCAAATCGGTGATGTCCCTTCTACCTTGCCCATAATACATATACCTGAATATTTCTCTTGTCACCTACAAACCAAAACAAACCTGTTAACATTGTGGCAGACCCTCGGGATGAGTTTGGCGAGGTAGTGCATATCGTTCCAGTCCGGTGGGTAGCGCTCCGTAGACAAAGCCACTGCGTAGCTGTATGTCCTTGCGTCGCCTGTGAATGATAATATGTGTTTGGAATCTGTGTTGTCAGCAATTCATTGAAACTTTCTATGGACATGATAAAACCGTCCAAAAATTTCATGATTATTTCTTAAGGTGCTTCACAAAATGACAAATTACATGAATGTACAGTCAACGGCACATCAGGCTACCTATTTCTGTTTTTTATCTTGCTTCTGCCAGATGACATATTTTCTTTCCAATAGAGGAAGAATTTTGAAGGTTTTTGACTCCGATTCCTATTCAAGGTACTACTGACTGGTATAAACTACATCCGTTGGGCTGTGGAACACTGAATGTAACAGCGAGACTCAGATACTGTCAAGGTAAAAGGTGGTCTAGGCATGCCAAGAGCCCATTTGCAGAGGTGACCTTGCAGATTTCTGCCGTGTACTGTTGTTGCCCGATTGACTTCAAATGACTTCCACGGTCGATCGGACATTGTTTTTTCAGGTATTTTTGTACTGTTAGGTCAAGAATGGCAGCCGAATCTCACGGACGAGGTTCCGTGGGCAGGCCCTCCACAAGGTGGACCGACGATCTTGTCAAGGTCGCGGGAAGCCGCTGGATGCGGACAGCGCAGGACCGATCGTTGTGGAGATCTTTGGGGGAGGCCTATGCCCAGCAGTGGGCGTCGTTTGGCTGATTTGATGAGGTCAAGAATGTATTGTTGTTTCGTTCTCACCTTGCACGCCGACGGTCCGTATGGGCAGCAGCGTGGCTGCAACCGGCGACTTGGACGAGATCCGCTTGAGCTCGCTCTGCTCCTGCTCCGTGCTCGCGTTCACGACGCGGCCGAGCAGCGCGTGCGATTTCACGCACATGCTCGCGAATTCTACCATTATCTTCACTATCACCTGGGGGAAACGGTCGAGATGAATAAAACACTTCTAGTTTATATTAGGTGGCGGGATCACACAACTAGACAAAGGCTACACTCTCCGCCATGACAGAAGTCTGAACTCCGAATTCACAAACAAGAAACAGAATAGAACACTCTTTCGAAATCATGCGCGGTAACTAAAATGTTCCCAATATTTTTCAGTGACAACCGACAAACAAACATTTGTGTGCCTGAACATGTCTGGGTGTTTCCTATGTATACTATGCATATTATATTATCAGAAAAGTACACAAGTATGCTTAACCAGTGTCTAGTATCAAAGAGTATACAAGCTTCGCTTACTTTGAGGCTAGAGGGTGCTGTGTGTAATAATGTCCAATGATTACTATCATATCCTAGAACGTTTATGAAATATCTTATCTTAGGCTAAGGCTGCATTCCCAATAGAATTTACCTAGCTTCTCTCAATGAAGCGCTTCCATTGGTTCTTAAAAACACATTCCTCGGAACGCATTTCTGGTGGGAACGGAGCCTAAGACGTTCTAGATGTCTTAAATACGTGAAGCATGACGAATAAGTCGTTTCCATGGGATCAGGAGTACTAAAATTTCCAAACACGAATCTACAGTACGTATTTGAGCTTGGTACGATCATTAGCACGGTATAGATCATTTCGATGCTGCCTGTTACATTACAATGTTTGTTTACCATAAAATATTAATTAGATTACAGACAAGTAGTTTTAAAATTCACTATGCAGTGGTATCCACTGACAAATGGATTACTGACATAGTAATTTTGAGTGTGCTGTCTATTTCCTTACATTTTGAGAAAAATCCGTATAGCGATGCTAAACGGATACGGAACTGACCTGAGTCTCGGCGAAGTCCCTCTCGGCGTAGGGCTCCTCCTGGCAGAGCACGCGCACGGCGAGGCCGGGCCCCGGGAAGGGGTGGCGCTCCACCAGCGGCGCCGGGAGCCCTAGCTCGATGCCTAGCGCGCGCACCTACACACATACAAATACTTTACATTATTATTAATTAATTTATTGCACATAAAAAAAGTACAAATGGCGGATTAAATACCAGGAGGCATTATCCAGTCAACCACATGGTAAGACAGATAAATTAGGGCGATGCACAAGATTAATTGCATTGCAAATATTACCATTAGGCTTGTTTATGAACAACAAACAGAGCCAATCTTTCAGGAGAAATGATTTATAAGTAAATATGAAGAAATGTAAACAATTTCAATGTTTAAATTCAGCATATTGTAGGTTACTTGTTGGTTAACATAACATAATCGGCCTATATACGTCCCACTGCTGGGCACAGGCCTCACCTGAACTATGAGGTGGAACGAGCCATACTCCAACACGCGGGCTCAGTGCGGATTGTTGGAGGGGTTTAAGGTTAGTGAGTAACCTTAATGTCAGAAGTTATCAAGCCGCCCTAAGGCCTCTGACTAGGCTTGACGACTGACATCTGGCGACGTCAGCCGGGACCAACTGCTTAACGTGCCTTCCGAAGCACAGAGATGCCCGATAAATACATCACTTAATTTTGGTCGGGGTGGTCACCCATCCCATTTCCGACCCGACGTGTGTTGCTTTACAACAACGATCGTCGCCGATCACTGTGACAACTGCGCCACGGGCACCTCACTCCATTCATTCTTTATTGCACATTAAAAAAGTACAAATGGCGGACTTAATACCACGAGGCATTGTCCACCAGTCAACCACATGGTAAGACAGATAAATTAAGACGGTGCACAAGATTAATTTACCATTAGGCTTGTTTATATGAAACAAACAGGGCCACCTTTCAGGAAAACTGGATAATAAATTAATATGAAGAAATGTGAACAATTTCAATGTTTAAATTCAGCATATTGTTGGTTACTTGTTGGTGATCTTGAAATAAATAAATATAATCTACTGGAGAAGTTACATGCAAAATACATCCATGTTATAGATGCTGGTATTGTCATGTGTAGCATGGATGTATTTTCCATGTAACTTTTTAAAAACATTACAGAAGACATTTCAAAAATGAAATTTTTGAAATACACGAGGTATTTTGTTGAGTAAACGTAAATTTTGTCATAGGGCTTACTTAAGCTGCAGTAAATTTGATGCAGCCCACATACTGAGTGCTTTAATTCAATTAAATATCAATATCAACATGTTATTTAATAGCTGTTCGTTTGTATTTTGTACAAATAAACAACTAAATAAAGCATAGTAACCAGACAATTGAAAGAAAGAAGAAAAGTTTATTGATCCTGGACATCGCACCATACAGATCAAAACAAACAAAACGGTAACAAAAGAAGAAAAAAATAACAAGAGACAAATAAACAAAAGTTTGGACCCCACTCAGCGAATGCTTTGACCTGGTAGTCAATTGGAAATAAGACATGAATAATTTAGGCAGTTTTATCGTTACCACCAGTGGTTTTGCAAGAAAATTTTCGGTAGAGAAATATCAACTGAAGAGAATGGGGTCAAATGTTGGTTCAGATTTCGTTAGCCCTCACCTCAATGGAATTCGCAATGAAGATTTCTGCAAAAGAATTGTCACCGACATGCACCCCGTATAGGTGCAGTGGCAGTCGTGGTGCGTCTCGATGGTGGTCAGATGTTGTCAAGCCGTACCTCGTCCTTGTGGAAGTCCTTGAGCGGCTCCACGACGCGGCCCCGTTGGCGCAGGAGTCGCACTAGTTCAGTGTCGTTGTGATGAGTCTTGATTGTGGCAGCATTGTTGCTGCAAAGTGAAGAAGCGGACTCGATCAGGTCCGGTCGGAGAGTGCCTTGACCGAGGAGGACTTGGTCTTCCCTGTAAATGGAAACAAAGGATTAGATATATAGTATTTTTCTTCACACACAGGTATAAGTGGAATATAAATTATTGCACCTATTCCACTTATCCCACCTGGGAAAAAAATGTGGTTTCCTTTCCTTCCTACATGTTACAAAGAAACCCATAACAAAGTGTAAACCGAGCATGAAGTATCAGGGTAGCAGAAATATCCTCTAATTCATCTGGTGGAAAGAGAAGACTTCAAATGTTTCATTTGGGTGGGAAGGGAAGAACAGGGAATCACTATTTCTGCCCAGGTGGGATAAGTGGAATAGTGGGTCAGATTGTGGACAAATCAAAATGACAGATCAGGTGAGCCCCCTAATTCATAAAAACCAACGCAACGCTAACGCATAGTTTTAGCAATTGACGTGTTCTGTCACTTACTCGCAAATGACGGCAGCAACAATAATGAAAGAGACAAAGCGATACAAATGTTAATGTGTTGTTAAAGCGCTGTTTAAGTTTTTATGAATAAGGGAGTTGAGCATTAACTTTTATTAGAACATCGAGCAATCGCCATTCTTAAGTCTTGAATGTTCGAAGTGTGGTTAAAGTTCATTTAAAAACAGCGAATGCTTGATGTTGTTACTAGTAAATATTGTAATCTATACACATCCTTAGGTTTTTGTCGAGAAGATACTTGACATCACAATGTTGGCTACCTAACCACATATACACATACTCAAATCAAACTTGGAGTCATTTGTCTCTCTGGACGTACACCAAACCAACAGGCTCTGCCAGAATACCAGTGTCATTGCAGTGCCGGTTGTATTGTTTACTGCAGCGGCATTTGCTGAGGTAGGGTCCTGATTGTTTTTTTTTCATTATTGCTTCTTTGGGCCAATAAATGTTTTTACTTTCTTTCTTTCTAACCTACGTCCAGGTGTGGGCTAGAGCAGTGGGCGTGTGTACTCACTGCAGGCTGAGGTCCCGCACGGCTTGTTCGGCGACGCGTATGAACACGTCGCCGATGATCTTGCGCTTGTCCTCGGGCTGAGTGGCTGTTGATGGAGCTAGTCCAGGTGTGGGCTAGAGCAGTGGGCGTGTGTACTCACTGCAGGCTGAGGTCCCGCACGGCTTGTTCGGCGACGCGTATGAACACGTCGCCGATGATCTTGCGCTTGTCCTCGGGCTGAGTGGCTGTTGATGGAGCTAGTCCAGGTGTGGGCTAGAGCAGTGGGCGTGTGTACTCACTGCAGGCTGAGGTCCCGCACGGCTTGTTCGGCGACG
Source organism: Udea ferrugalis (assembly GCA_950022985.1). NCBI lineage: Eukaryota > Metazoa > Arthropoda > Insecta > Lepidoptera > Crambidae > Udea > Udea ferrugalis. The sequence goes on along the minus strand of OX465532.1, from coordinate 2,919,338 downwards.
CGTATGAACACGTCGCCGATGATCTTGCGCTTGTCCTCGGGCTGCGTGGCTGTTGATGGAGCTAGTCCAGGTGTGGGCTAGAGCAGTGGGCGTGTGTACTCACTGCAGGCTGAGGTCCCGCACGGCTTGTTCGGCGACGCGTATGAACACGTCGCCGATGATCTTGCGCTTGTCCTCGGGCTGAGTGGCTGTTGATGGAGCTAGTCCAGGCGTGGGCTAGAGCAGTGGGCGTGTGTACTCACTGCAGGCTGAGGTCCCGCACGGCTTGTTCGGCGACGCGTATGAACACGTCGCCGATGATCTTGCGCTTGTCCTCGGGCTGAGTGGCTGTTGATGGAGCTAGTCCAGGCGTGGGCTAGAGCAGTGGGCGTGTGTACTCACTGCAGGCTGAGGTCCCGCACGGCTTGTTCGGCGACGCGTATGAACACGTCGCCGATGATCTTGCGCTTGTCCTCGGGCTGAGTGGCGTGGCACAGTAGTGGAGTGTGGCGAGTGCGGCCGCCGGCTTCGCGGACTGTTGTGCTGCCTTGACGGAACTAGGAATGGACAGGGTTAACATTAATAGGCATTACAATTGAGGAGGTTAACTAACCCCTAAAATAACAAACATCAAAACACACGATCCGTCACAAAAAGATTCTGCGGTCGTCTGGCATGTTTGCCGACGCTCTACACAAACAACAAAAACAGCATGGCCGGTAGTCCAATAGTATTTTAAGGGTTTGGCGGGGAGGAAGGACAGCGCTTGAAACTGTGTTAGGTCTCTGAAGTAGGTCACTACAAAATTTTCCAATCATAAATATACACAGACTTATTTTAAAGTGCACAAGTTTCACGTCATGTAATTAAGACCTTCGTCGTTTTGTCAAAGTCAGTGTATGCGCTTGCACATCTTTTTTTTCGACTACAGACCAATGACACGATATTAAAACGTATGACCAATTTGTCAAAGGTTTTCCATACTGTAGACACTAAAAAAACGGCAGAAAAACAGAGCAGAGAAACCTATTCAAAAAGAAAAGAAACCTATTCTGCCGTGGTATAGCTGTATTGCCGTTAACCGACATCCGGGTGATTTTCGTTTTTTGACGGATTATTAATAAGAAAAAAAATCTCTATCGACCTATCTAAGCGGTTTTTTTATATCTTAAATAGTTTCCGAAATAATTTATATGTGAATGCGGTTAAGTACCTTTTTTTCTAGTGTGTAGTTAGCTTTAACGTCGCTAAGTAGCTTTGGGAGACAATATTGCCGCTAGAGTTCACTAACGTTTATTCTTGTTATAACTTTTTCTCATCCTTGTTTCGCTAGATTGCCGTCATGTGGGTGTTTATACATAATAATACGGTTAAAGTACTTTAACTGTTTTAAAGTTATTCTTTTCTAGTTTAAATGTACATGCGTTTATTACGCAGTAACGCCGTTAGCTGTAATAACTAGGCAAAACTGCGGCTATTGTAGCTTAACTGCATTATAGCGTAACATTTGGGGAACATTTGGTGGCCAATAACGGCAAAGTAAAATAATCCTAACAATATTGGTAAATAAAAAATAGGCTATAGTGCGGCTATGTCACAATAATAAGCTGTAATGCCGTTAAAAAATCTCGCGCGTTGGAGGTAGTGACGGTCCTGGTTTCACACGGCAGGGATCGGGAGTGGAGATGGGACGCCGCAGGTGCATGCCGGCGAAGAACTAGTGCCGCTCCTTATTTATTTCCGCCAATTTCATAAGGATGGTGGACCATCTCAGTTCAGTTCAGAAATAACTAGTTGGATGTAGTAGTTGTATATTATTATGTCATCATCATCATCATCATCAGCCTGTTGTAGTCCACTGCTGAACATAGGCCTCTCCTTTTGCACGCCACTGTACTCGATCTTCGGCTGCTCGCATCCAGCTCCTGCCAGCCATCCTGCGCAGATCATCACTCCACCTTGCCTGAGGACGTCCTACACTACGCTTGCCGAGACGCGGTCTCCACTCAAGAACACGTTTACTCCAACGGTTGTCGGTTCTACGGCTAACATGGCCAGCCCACTGCCACTTTAGCTTGCTAATCCGGTGGGCTATGTCGATAACCTTGGTTCTCTGCCGTATCACCTCATTTCTGATTTGATCTCGCAGAGAAACGCCGAGCATAGCCCTCCTATTATTATGTAAAAGAAAATATTTTTCATTACATAATAATATACATACATACCATCCTTGAGCGCCTATTCAACTACTACATCCATAGTTATTTTTGAAAATATTTTCTATTACATAATAATATATGTGCAGCCTTGTTATTATGATATTTGTCCCTTATCACAAATAATACTAAGAGTTCCTAATCAATCTAGTTATCCGAACTATTGCTTAAATTGAGTTAAGGACACAGAATTTTTAAAAACGGGCCTGCTATCGTAAAGTGTTTGACGTGGTCCCATACTATGGGCCTCATAAGGGGCTATGCTCAAAAGTTTCTAAGAAATCGAGTTAGAAATCAGATTTGTAAAAGAACTTCAGTAGACGACGTGGCCCAACGGATAAGCAAGTTGAAGAGGCAGTGTGCGGGGCACATATCGAGAAGAACTGATGGCTGTAGCAGCCGCAAGGCGCTAGATTGGAGACCACTGGAGAGAAAACGCACTGTAAGGCGCCCACCCACACGGTGGATGGAATAGCAAATAAAAACCGCAGAATTTCAGTAAATATAGGTTGCCTGCAGTCATCCGCGCTGGAAATTAATAGGGGAGGCCTATGTTTAGCAATGGTCTTCATACGGCTATCAATGATGATGTTGGAAATAATATGGGTTTTTTCTATATTTTTAAATAACCATGATGATAAATCGACTAGGAACCAACAACACAATGATATTTTTTTAAAAAGGAACTTACGAGTTTTACATCACTTATTTTTTAAAATGTTAATGATTTTCATACAAATGATATTTGTGTACATAGGGCGCCAATGACTTCAGATAGTATTGCAAAAACAATTTATTCAAAATATAAACAATTTTACAGAATACCAAACTAGATTGGACAAATTCCATTATTTCAAAATTGACTTTGTGTAGGTTAATTCTGGTTTACGTTGCATGACGTGAATCAGATGTCCAGGTTAAATAAATGTTGTAATTAACAAATGTTGATTTTAATTTATTAACAAAATAATGTACTCAGTTAGTATTTTAACTTCCGTTCGTTCTATATCTCAGCGAATCAGATAACACACGAACTACTTATAAAAGGAAAACCTCCCAAGCTCTTTAAAACACCTTACAGCAAAAAGCGTGTGCTAACGCCAAAACACCATGTCGGCGAGTCAACCATTTGTCCTACTACCAGACTTTATAAAGCCATTCAATCTCTTAAAAACGAGAAAGGGCCTTATCGTGGTTTCATGGCTAGTCGAGCTATTTAACAACTGCCTTGACCAAGCAAAAAATCCACGCATTTGGCGGAAGTCCAAGTCATTGCTGTGCCTGGTGAAAAAGCTGACGGATCCAAAAGGTATTGGCTAATTTCGCTTTTGTGCCATGCTTTTAAGCTATTTGAACGTATGCTTTTTAAGTGCCTAAAGATCTTGTTGACCCATAGCAAATTTTCAGATCAAGTAGGTTTAAGGCTGGGAAGATCCTGTTGCAGCCAGACTCTTAGACTCACGCAACACATCGAGGATGGTATTCAGGCAAGCCAGGTTGCTGGTGTCGTATTTGTATACCTGTTGGCAGCCTACGACACCGTCAACATCAAGATGTTGCTAGAGAAAGTGGGTAGCATAACAGGCAGTCTTACCCTCGTGTCGATTCTAAGGAAGACACTGAGCAATCATACTTCCAAGTACACCTATTATCTGAAAAGAGTATATGGGATGTGCAAAAAAAAATGTCTTCCTCAGGGAAGCCCAAGGTACCCATGTTGTTCAACGTCTTTACCAAGGACCGGCCATCTATATTAAACACTCCGCGATACATACATGCCGACGATCCGGTCTTGGTCACACAGTCTGTCTAGAGCCGCTTAGCACACGCAAAGCAAGTGGACTGCACTTACTGAAACCATCTGGATAGTAACGGGCTGCTCTGTGTAGTACAGAGAGATCCAAAATGGAGTTGAACCCTCGTAACGGCTACTCGGCTGTTCCTCAGAACTCAGAGCAGAGTTGCCGCTCTATCTGAAAACCCACCAGTAGCCAGCATTGGCCTGTGAAGGGACGAGCCACCTACCATCATCTTTGTTACACCTTCTGAGAATCTACCCTCAGGCCATAACTTGCCATGGCTGACGTGGAAAACGCTATACAGACTGCGGATTCAGGTCGGCAGATGCAAGGACACTCTGTGTAAGTGGGGGCACATCGATGGTGCGGACAGTGCTTGCGAGTGCAGTACCTTCCCCCAGACCATTAGTCACTTCATTTAATGCCCTACGTGCCCAAACAGCTATACACGCGACGGACTAACTTGTGCTAACGAACACGCTGTGAGGTTGGTGGAGTACAGTCGCAAAAAGTTCAAAGACCGTTGCTATCGACACGATAAAAGTGAGACTATAATGCCGTTAACCTAAAATGTTCTTCATTTAGCTGTGTTTTAGCTTAGCAAAACATATATTTTATTCTTGGAAAAAATTTAAATGTGTAGTTTATTAGACTTAAAAGCGGTTAAATGCCAATAAAGGCACTTAAGTCTAACATGCACTAGTAATGTATCACCCAATGTTAAGCTGAAACGTGGTTATATACTTTAACGGCATTAAAGCTAAACAAGTGAAACCTTTTTTTCTTGTCTTTTAAAAGACAATATTTTTGTTTCAGCTTGATTGTCTGAAATGCCGCTGTGGTTTATCTAACGGCATTTCAGCTAGTCATTCATGAGCGATTATTGACGTCAATGATAAACTTAAAAGAAAAATAGCCTTTTTTAATAATTAAACTATACTACTAACATGTCAGACATGTAAATATAAAGTATTTAACGGGATCTACGTTTTGGTGGTTTCAGGTCTCAAATTGGTATTGTAACGGAGAAGTTACAGCGGTTTCCATTTTCGCCGCGTTTTTTGCTCATAACTCAAAAATGTGTTTTGGTAGATAACGGCATTACAGATATACCACGGCAGTATTGCCATAATCACAAAATTAAACATACCTGATGTGCCGCATTGACTACGTGTAGACGAACGCCCAGATCTCTCAGACACCTTTCCACCTTGCTGCTTTCGTTTTTGCGCATGAATCCTAAAAAAAATAAGTAAGTATCACTTACTAAGATAGTTCTCTATACAAAAGTCATACAATACAATTTTAGGTTTTCATAGACAGTAAACGAGAAATGCTTAGATGCAGTATGTACCGAACATTTTCATTATCAGATGGGAGTTTTTTTACCCTCTGGGGAACTGGGGAGGAGGGATTGTAATATTCTTCTTGCTGGGAGCTCTTATTCCCCATCTAAGTTTTTTGGTAGAGGGAGCAAACGAGGGTCACAGTGACAGGACGGGACAGTGATCTTAGTTGATATTTTTTTGTTTTCTATGTATGTAACATTCTGATTCCATTGTATTAAGGTGATTGTAATTTAAGCTTGTATGCGCTTTGGTATATTCTGTAAGTTTATAAGTGTTATAAATACATAAATGTGTATATTGCTGACCATTATCGATGTGCAGCGCGATGACCTGGTCCTCGCGCAGAGCAGTTCGTATCAAAGCCGCGCACACAGTCGAATCCACCCCGCCGCTCACCAGCACCTACAAACAATACAACAAGGTCAAAACGGCAACAGCATCAAAATGGTGGTGTACGGACTAAGTTAAAAATAGAGTCCGACCGAAACTGGTTTTCCGGCCGAAACCGAAACCGAATGTTCGGCCTGGGCTTCAGTTTCGGCCGAAACCGAAACCCACGTGGTCAAGTATAAAATACCTAAAATCACTAAATTCGGAAAAATTTAACTCATTATTCTGCTAATAACAACAAAACTAAGTTACAGACTCATTTTTTTCAACACAAGATCCCCCCGCTGGGCCAAGGTCTCCCCCAATTTTTTTGATTTACCCCTGTTTTTGGCTCAAGTCAGCCATTCGCCATAGTAATGTATCAGGTGGTCGCACCATCGTTATTTAGGCCTCGTTTTTCAATGATATCAGAGTTACACCTCCCATCTACACCCGCCAGTATGTACTGCGGTGTTAGGTCACTCTTACACCGCCGCCCTTCCTCGGGGCCACTTGGAATAGAGGCACACAGCCCCCGCCGTGTGCACTCCCAGTAACCCCAGAGGCCCCCTTTTAGTCGCCTCTTACGACAGGCGGGGGGGGGAAGACCGTGCCAGAATTCTAACGCCCCATAATACCAGAAGGCGAAAGGAGACAATCTGGCCCAAGTCTACCACTTCCCCTTACTTCGTGTGCCGTTTGTCGTCAGTTTTGTTTTTGTCTGGTTCATCACCAGTCCAATGCGATAGCACGCTACACTCAGTTGTTTGAACATTGGCTGCCCTGCCACTCGGTGGATGTGTTGGCGAAAAGCACGGCGGATGTGTCGTCAGCATAACGATTGGTCGATTTCTATAATTCGACATCGACTCCTTCATTAGACTAGGCCGTTTCATTGGCCGAAACCGAAACTGTGGCCGAAACTCGATTTTTTGGCCGAAACCGAAACTTCGGTCGGACACTAGTTAAAAATGTTTGAAATATTATTATATTGTTGATTTGTATAACATGGCCGTTGTGGCGGAAAGGTTCGGGAATGGCGACCGCGTACTGGACGACGTTCCGTGGGCAGGCCCTTCACAAGGTGGACCGACGACTTGGTCAAGGTGGCGGGAAGCCGCTGGATGCGTACAGCGCAGGACCGATCGTTGTGGAGATCCTTGGGGGAGGCCTATGCCCTGCAGTGGGCGTCGTTCGGCTGACATAATGATGTAAAGCATTTTGTCAATTTGTACAACATTTTGTTCATTTGTATAACATTTTGTTCATTGTACAACATTTTGTCAATTTGTATAATATTTTGTCTACAAGTATAACATTTTGTTGATTTCTATAACATTTTGTCAATTTGTACAAAATTTTGTTGATTAGTGTTGTGACGTTCCAGTGCATAATGTGGCCATGGCATTCAAAATATAATGTAAAACGGGAATTAGGAATAAGCACCTCCAATTTTATTAAAAAGAGCCTCAAAGCAGCTTAGCTTCCTGAACTATACTTACAAGGACTTTGTTATCTCCAACAGTATCCTTGATGTACTGTATGCAGGCCTCCCGACGCGAGCGCATGGTGAAGGAGCGCGACAGGCCGGCGATGTCGAACAGGAAGTTCGACAGCATCTGCTTGCCTTTGGGGGTTAAGTCCACCTGTGGGAGACAACAACATTCTATATTTCTTTTATATTTTTATATTTATTTTTCTTTGATTTTCTTAATGATAAATTATAATAGGTTAGTCATAGATTTATTTGTTTTATTTAAAAATTGTTGTTATATAATATAATACTTATGTACCTACGTAGTTATAAGTTTAATATAAAACTCATGTTGCCATACCCTAACAGGGTGCATGTAAACTAGTTTAAGTTTTTACTTAATATGTGTTTCACGTATGTGCAATAAATAAATAAATAAAAAATAAAAAAGTCAAGTTAGTCACTGTCAAAATATTGCTAAAAAAATATTTACAGTGGTAAAAGTTTTAAAAAATTGTTTAAAAACCTAAAATATATTAATATATATTAATGATGATGAAACTTTCAAGGACACTAAGGGTTAGTTGCACCATAGTAGAAGTTAAAGTTAAAGTTTTTGTCAAATTTGACATATTGACGACCAAAAATGACGTCGAATTGTCAAATTTAACAAAAAATTTAACTTTAACTTTAACTTCTACTATGGTGCAACTTACCCTAAGGGTAAGTTGCACCATAGTAGAAGTTAAAGTTAATTTTTTTGTTAAATTTGACAATTCGACGTCATTTTTGGTCGTCAAATTGTCAAATTTGACAAAAACTTTAACTTTAACTTCTACTATGGTGCAACTAACCCTAACACTTGAATCGTAAAATACGTGATACATGGTGGCAATCCCGCATTTTACGATTCAAGAACATTTAAATAAAATGAAATGAAAATATTTATTTCTCAGAGAGTGGTAGTAAAAGGTTTTACATGTAGTTAGTCTAATAAGTTATTATTAGTGATTAGTTAGTAACCTGACAAAGTACAAAAAGTAGACTTGTAGTCTTTGGCACATGTGGATAAAATAGATATACCGTAGGAGCCCTATTAAAGCACAGTTAAATTTTCAAAAACTATGTTATTAAAGAACTGAAAACTAGAAAAAGACATTTAGTCGTCTTGGCTTCAGGCGGGAATTTCTGGTTTTCAGATCTTTACTAAAGATACTGCATGAAAAATGCTAAAAACAATAACAACTTTTCATGTTTCCGACACCGGCATTTCAACTCTTATCTTTTAAGGGTGCATGGCTAAGAAAACCTTCCTTAGCTATATTTTTTGCAAATTTCTCCGTTCTTAGTTAAATTATTTCAATAAAAAAACTTTGTAACTTACTTCCGGGTGGAACTGAACTCCATACAGACGCATCTGCTCGTTGTAGATGGCAGCGATGAGATGGTTGGAGGACTGAGCGCCGATGCGGAACCGGTCGCCCACCTTCTGCACGCTGTCTCCGTGCGTGAGGAGCACTGGCTGCAGCTTCTCTAGACGGCTGGACAGTTAAATGTTACTTATTAACATTGCAAGTTACCCATTTACATTAGATAGCTTTCCAAACTTTCTTGTAGCATTTTCTCATGAATTAACTGGGATTTCTGTAACATACTAACTACTTTGCCAAATACTACCTACAAATGCTGAAAATGTGGGGTGGATGAAGGTTTCACGCCGCGCACCGCCCAAAGAGTTTTCGCCAAAAGTCGTAGTGCAAAAACATTTGTGTGTTGCGGAAAACCCTGTGTAAATTGTTAATGAACTTTTCATTGCAGGTAAAGTCTCCCAAGGTGCTTGAAGACTGTTCTTCGTGAGAATTTTGATGGACAGCAAAAATAGAGATGAATATACATTTTAATGTGCAGTTTACCTAAGTAAGGTAGCCAGCGTTTTGATTGACCAATCTCCAATTTAAGACCAAGCGAAAATTGTTGAATTTTCCTTAATGATTTGTAAGCATGGCACACTAGTACAGTACCCGGCAAACATCTTGAGCATTTGTAGTCGTAGTGGGGGAAAGTTCGCGCATTGTACACTTACGTGCAAAAAAATAGATACTCTTTTTTAACTGTGAAATGCTCATATTTATTCGGGTATATATTTTGACAACCTGCGTGGCCCGTTGGCAAGGTCTACTAGCCCAAAGGTCCTGGGTTCGAATTCCGGTACGGACAAAATGTTTGTGTGACGAATCGTGTCTAATTTTCTGACTTGTCGTTTTAATACCACATTAGGTTGTCGCGGCATATTATTCATTTTAAAACAACCCTCAGAATCGCAACAATAGTAACAATAAGAATAACAACAAAGTCAACAAAAAATTATAACAAATAAAACGTCAACAACAACAACGAAGGTACTTTTCACTGCACGCAAGTGTATTTGGGAAGACAGCGTGACGTAGACACTGATCTACCAATAAGGCGCTCGATACGATGACCCCCGCCGTCGCGCCCCGCCTTCACCGCCCATGACACCTAAAATTCGGTTCTGCGCAGTCAAGGTCATTTGCTCAAGATGTTTGCCGGTAACTATATGTAAGGTTAGATTTTACAATATCTTTTAATATTAGGCAAACATCATTGTTTGCAGTGCAGGTCACAGTGGTCATCCACTGTGACCTTGAAATACAAAGCTAACAAAACAGACACAGCAGCTGTTTCAAACGTTGGCCTTGCTTGTGTTGGTGGCATAAGTTAAGAAAAAAATACAACATGTGGTAGAAATACTCACTTGAAGAGAGGACAAGTGGTCTCCACTTCAACCTCGTACTGTCCATCTTCGCGCGCTTCTTTGCGCAATACGGAGCCTCCAAACTCCTTGTTCAGCATCTGCATGCCATAGCAAATACCTGTGGGCGAAATTATACACCATTGATTTAATACTTGCTTAGGTTAGGTTGAATACATTCATTTCTCATAAAGCATACAATAATAAGAGAAATATACTGAAATCTTAGGCACTTACTAAGAAACAAAACATGGAGAGACTAAGAAAAAAATAACACCATCTCTACTCTACTCTCTCTCTCTCCTTTAGGTGGTATGTGGCGTGTCCATTAAGAAGTCAGATATACTCGATTGGTGACTGAGAAACACAAAAAGCTTACCTAACACAGGTAGTCCAATCTTGAATATATCCGCATCATATCTAGGCGCGTCCTCTGCGTACACAGAGTTCGGACCGCCGGAAATGATGATGGCGCGATACCCGCCCTCCTTCAGGTGGTAGGCGGGCGTGTCCAGAGGGAGTATGTCCGATTCTACGCATAGCTCGCGGACTCGACGGTCTATGACCTGAGAAAAGAGTTGCAACTTTAGATTATGCACTTAACACTGTCAAGAGTACATCTCACAGGAGTGCACTTTATTTTAGTGATGTACAAGACTCGAGGCGTCGAGCCCTATTTTTGAAGCCTCGAGGCGGAATGGCAAGGCTCGGTGAGCTCGGTAGGCTCGGAGTCCCGAGCCTAGCCGAGCCGCGGGCTCTCTGACCCATGACTCGAGTCGTTAAAAGAGTTCGAGCCTTCAAAAGTTTGAGTCGTAAAATAAATGCAAGCCTTCAATAAAAGGTCAAGTTTACGACTTTAATATCCCCGTAGCTTAGTTATAAACTAATTACGTGGTTAGTGGTGTTCATAACCTAATTTTACGTAAAGAGTAATTAACATCCATGAATGCCTAAACTTATTCTTAAAAACTTTCGCGTTTTTATTATCAGGGTATAGTAGTAGAACAAAAATATTTGTTGGAAGTAATATAAGACACACATCAAAAATCCTAAAAAACCGCGCGCTCAAAGGCTCGAGCTTACAAAAAGGCTCGAGCTGTCAAAAAGACTCGAGCTTTCCTAAAGCCTCAAGGTCTTTCAAAAAGGCTCGAGCTCTGCTAAAAACTCCCGAGTCGTCGAGCTCAATGCAAACGAGGCGAGCCCTGTAAACGAAACCGAGCTTTAGGCAAAAGGACTCGGACGCCTCGAGCCTTGTAAATCACTACTTTATTTACTACCTACAATATATTTTGGTCCTTTGAGCCGGATTCAAACTACATACTAAAATTAACCAGATGCTTGTTAATCCTGTCGTGAATCGAATGGGTGCGGTAGTCAAGGCTACATACGTTAATATAAGACAGTCTCGTGAACAAAGAAAGACTTGGAGGTACCCCCTAATCATCGTCCTGCGTTTTTAAGGACCTTTGCATATGCGAACCCTGTGACTAATTATGAACATTTTTCATGTCTTTTTTCACTTGCATCCCTTACCTTTCCATACTGCGAGCCTGCATCCAAAATGGCGACCTTATCTCGGCCGTGGGTGGATCCATTGGTGCCTCGGTACTGTCCCTCTGCACTGGCTGTGTGCATTTCGCCTCGTCGCCAGCAGCACTGTTGATGAGAAAAATACATCAATGCTGAGTGGAAGACATTTTCAGGGCACCCGAAAAAGGACCCTGGTTAAACAAATGGATCTGAATCTGATAATGTTGATCTGAAAACCAGAAAAATACATTTGGTCGTCTTGGCATCAGGCGGGAATCGAATCCACATCTTTCGCAAACCGGGCGACTGCACTGCACATAGTTTAGCTTCATGTGTTGTGCGTGTGTTCAACAGTATCTTCCTAAACTTTTAACTAAAAAGAAACTTATATCTGCATGAACCACACAGGGGTCAGGGAAGGTTATATCTGATTCTTACTGTCTGAAACCCTATATACTCGACCTTAGCACTTCGGCGGCAAAGGGGGTTTTTATTCGAAGGTTCTACAACGAAGTGCTGCCAGGGCATGAACTACTCTAACTAAAAATAATAAGTGCTAACTCCAGTGAACTATTAGCTTTGGTGTAAATCAGGATTATTTTTAAAAATTACAAAACAACTGCCAATCTATTGACACTGCAGATGGATTAGTTAGAAATAGCATGGCTTATTGTAACTTTGGCATGTGTGGCTAACAAGCATGTTCCGATTAATTTTGAATGGATGGTAGGATAGTATATGGATAGATGTCAGACAAATCACAAAAAAAGTCCTGGAAATAAATGACTGTGAAAAGTTTTTAATTTGACCAATCTTGAGCTAGAAAAGACCTAGTAAGACTTTTAATGATTACTTTATTTAGCCATTCAATAAATACTGCAAAATAGCTTTACTGTTACAGTACTTACAACTATGTCCATGCCCTCAGTAAGCCATGACTACCATGGGGCTTGCCGGGGGAGTGGACTCCTAACAACATTCAATGTCAAAGATAAGAATGAATGATTAGAGATAAAATATTAAATTCCTCAGATTCATGTTTTCTTTATCAGAAAATAATAAATATTACAATGTGTCTGAGTCACTTACTCTCTTCTTCAACACACTGCTATTAAAGTCACAATATCTGAGGTAGCAGAAAAACAACACTATGTGGAAACAATGCCTATTATAATGATGAGAAAATGCGCGCGAACATTCAACAAACTGCAATTTACACTTAAAAGTCTAAATAAACCTATTTATTTCTGTTAACATTCACACATTTAACATACTAGGTATTCAACAGAACTATTCTCCTCAAAAAACCTAAGATAAACACTTTGTAAAATGGATAAAATAATGACTTTTAGAAGTCTAGAGCATACCTTGAACAAGAAGTTTCTAAAACCAAACATCACAACACAATTGAATGAAGCACAAAAAGTACACTAAAATAAAACATTTTCTCATTATCACTTTGAGAGCTCACAGATCTTGGAACAGAGAGCAAGACCCAAATGACACTTATTTACAAACTAAACACAAATACCGTTGTTTGAAAGCCTAAATAAAAGAAAATCAAAATATCATTGGACTGAACTCATCTCTTCTCATGACTCGACTGGGTTATTTATAGAAAGCATCCCACATGAAGTGTAAATATACACAAAGTTTTTATATGCATGCTATAGTACTACGAAAATGAAACAACAGTGTTGTCCAATTTCTTATTTGAATCTACATAAATAATGTACTAAAATAAGTTGAAAATATCATTTTTTTCAAGGTGTGCTTAACAATTTGAATTTGTTATTTTATAACCAAAGAGAGCTCTTCTACCAATTGATTGCATTAGGGTTTGAAGTAGGTCACTGTAACACCTAATCAAACAAAATAGGTAAAAGAGTGATCCCTAGAAGTTGTTTCGGTGACCTTCCAGGTTTTTAAAACAATGTTTTATCAGAAATTATTACTACTGAATAGAGTTTGGTGTGATAAATAATAGTTGTTGCTAATAAATGGAATTCTAACACTTGACCTTACTTGTAGTTCTTTACCAAGGTAATGTAGACTATTCTATTTGATACTAGGTATGTTGTATTTTTTACTACTTGCCTTTCAATGAGAAAAATGTTTATATTGCTTTAATTAAGAAGTTGTAAAATGCTTTATTCAGAAGAATTTTATATTCACCTTCACAGAGCAATAGATTGGTCACAAATGACACAATTTTGGACCACATTGTAAAGGTTATCAAGGTTAGCAAAACATTTCAATTAAGATATCAGATTTGTCTAATACCAAAACAAGTGTAAATGATGTAATATCAGTAATTCAGAGTCAAAAGCCATACGACGGAAAAATTAATGAGTTAAATCCAATAACCACAGATCCGAAACAAAGGGTTAGACATACCTTTCTAGGTATGCAAAACATTATCCAACGCTGCAGCTAACTGAGTTTGATAATTCAGCATTATTGCTAGGAACGGGATGATCGAGATCACACGATAAAATACCAGATAACATTGAGATAAACCAAGCATTCACAAGCTGATCAGAACATCGCGGGCCGGGTGACACGATGCTTCATTCACGCACTTACACCTTGAACGATTAGCGGGCGATAGGAATACACATCATTTACACATTATCCGCATGTAACTGATTAGCAATAAGCCAATTTACGCGTAATTTTGTTGTAACGATAAATAAAACCGCGCTTGACAAGACTTTCTGGGTCATAACCGGAGACATAACTCGCAGGAGCCACCGACTTCTTTCTGGTAAAGGTATAAACGTAAATATCACACAAGTCACTGCTTTTTAGACTTACCTAAATGAAAATATTCACGATTCTACGAGAAAATCTTCATGAAAAACACGAAAAAATGTGATACTCCATTCAGCACTACGAATACAAAATCTTGGTACTGAATTTTGCCTACAGATAGCGCCACGGTAAAGCTCTTTTGATTGGATTTTATGGGTGGGTTATTTGACATGAAAATATTATTTAAATAAAAAACATTCGACTGAACTCATTTTGAGTTGATCTCGATCTAAGTTTACATCCGCTGTGCAACTAGCTGGCTTGAAAATACATAATAGCTTGTAATAATCATTGCTTCAGCAAAAACGAAAAATATTATTTCATTTTTTAAGTGAAACTCTCGTGAACGCAGCAGTAACTTTTGCTTGTCATTCCTCATCGATGTGTTTCGTTATACGTCTTTAAGTTCTTCATGCGTTTCAAAAGTGTTTGTCATGGTATATGAGTGCGGCCTGCCGTTGGATGCAAAAGCCACGGTTAGTCGTAAATATGTAAAAATACCTAATTTCTGCTACTTTACATTTTTGTTTGAAATAATTTATGAATTGGTTGCAAGTAATTTAGATGAGTAACTGCATAGAACGGAACAAATATTAATCACAGTTTCTTTCCACGCATACTTTTCCCGAATTGAAAAATAATTTTGTAAGGTGTTTGTCGAAATAATTGGTCCATCAGCGTGGAATGGAACGCAAATTAGTTTGGTTGATTGATGACGGCAGGATTGTTGCAGATTTTTTAAGTTTGATTCTTATTTTGTAATAGTAATCAAGATGCCTGACCATTTGGGAAATGATATGAGAAAAGTGAAAGATGATAAAGAAGAGCCCGAAAAAGAAATCAAATGTATGTAACTATGCTTTTTTAGTCAGTAATAATAACCTATTGTTACTTGCAATTTTATAATCCTTTCTCTGAAATGAATTTAAATTTACTGTGATATTTCAGCTCTGGATGAGGGAGACATCGCTCTTCTTAAATCATATGTAAGTTCTATGAAAAGAAAAGAATTGGGTCTTCAAACAATGACTGGCAATATTTTTACCAATTTTTGATCATTTTAGGGACAAGGGCAATATACAAAAATTATCAAGGAGGTCGAGGATGGTATCCAGACTGTGATGAAGAGGGTGAATGAGCTGACAGGTATCAAGGAGTCTGATACAGGACTAGCACCCCCTGCACTGTGGGATTTGGCTGCAGATAAACAAACTTTACAAAATGAACAGCCTTTGCAGGTAACAATGATAGGACTCCTGTTTTATTTCTTATTTAGACGCAAACTATTACAGTATAAATCTAGACTGAGTAGAGAACTCCACAATCGGTTATGAATGCAAAACATACATATACTCTGATGTATCTAAACTGCCTATATGTATACATCCCACTGCTCGGCACAGGCCTCACCTCAACTATGAGGTCTTGGGAGATTTCAATATGTGGGCTCAGTGTGGATGGTTGGAGAGGTGTAAAGTTATTAAGAAACCTTAAAGTCAAATGTTATCAAGCCACCCTAAGGCCTCCTGTGGCATACCTCAAGCACAGTATAAACCATACAGTAGAAAATCTAAATACAAACATGCCACTCTCGGTTTGAATATGTGCGTGCGCGTCGCGCGCCGTGTCGCGTTATCACGCACACGCGATTTCATGCACACGCTAGCATAAAATAGGTAGGCATAGGGAGGCGGCAGTACTGACGGGCTGTGCCGCGTGTCTGTGTGCACGGTAGGCTAAAAACTCGGCAGACAGTCTTAGATAACCTACTGTATGGTTTATACTGTGCCTCAAGGGTATGACATACTTAGTTACTTACTAATAGACAATATTTAGGACAGCAAAAGTCTGTCCAGATATTTGACAATAATATAAGGCCATATTATTTCGGCCTTGCTTAATTAAAGTGTCTCCTATTCAGGTTGCCAGATGTACAAAGATCATAAATGCAGACTCAAATGATCCCAAATACATAATCAATGTGAAACAATTTGCCAAGTTTGTAGTGGATTTGGCCGACTCAGTTGCACCCACTGACATTGAAGAAGGGATGAGGGTAGGGTAAGTATTATCGTTTAAAACAAACATGTGCTTTGATAACAGAAATAAAGGAACAAAATAGTTCTTTATAAAACTGTAAGATAACACCAGGCTCAGAAACACAGGGTTGTATAACCAATTCTTAGTCAATATGATAGAGGTATTTATGTTATCTTTATATGGGAAAGACTTAAAATTAAGCCTTGCTTTTGTAGTTTTCATATAGCTTCCCTTATATTATTGTTTATTGTTTCAGCTTATTTACAATAAGACTTTTTTAAATTAGTTATTACTTTGCACAACAATTTCTCATGTGGTTTGGTGGTCAAATTATTTTATTCTATAAAGAGATACATAATATTATTGCCACTTCGTGCCAATATTGGATTTTAAGAGCCTCTGGTGGACTCTGAGTAGCTCAGCTTTTATTTCGTCACCTGGTGCCTTGTTTATGTGAATCTCAGGATTTCAGCTTGACCTTCTTGAGCTAAAGACCTTGACCGGTTTGCGAAAGGCGCGGGTTCGATGCCCGTCGAAGCCTAGACCAAATGTCTTTTCCTGGTTTTCCTATCTTTAGTAAGATGATAATGCATTATACCTAATGCTAAAATTAAATAACCTTCTTGACCTATTTGAGGGTTATCCTGATCTTGATCTGCCTGAAGTCCACAATGTTCTCACAAACTTAATTACGTAAACATTTTCTAGAGTGGACCGTAATAAGTACCAGATCCACATACCACTGCCGCCCAAGATCGACCCTACGGTGACCATGATGCAGGTTGAAGAGAAACCAGACGTGACATACAGCGACGTCGGAGGCTGCAAGGAGCAGATTGAGAAGCTAAGAGAAGTTGTGGAGACTCCTCTGTTGCATGTGAGTTAAAAAAAACATGATATAAAATCGAGACTTGATTGGTCTTACAATCAAAATGCCATTTAACTCAAAACTCTCAACCTTCTTGGCAGTCAGCATAAAAATGATAAAATGGTAATATGCCTGAATTACTTAATAAAAGCAACTTCAGCACCATAGAATGAAAATGGTGTTTGCTTGTTTAAGATGTTAGTGATGCTTCTTACCACGACGACTCTGTCATGGTAGTACGACAAATGCTTTCGCCGTCAAACCGTCAATACCTTCTAGGTACACTTACACACACACACGCACACATCGTGTCGATGCTGACTGTACATGTAGCTTGGTGAAATGTCTCGTACATTTAGCTAAACAGTTTAGAGCCTGTTCACACCTAGCAATTGTTGGGAGATTTCTGGGCGAGGCGATCTCTCCGGCCCTTCTTTGAATTTGACTAGATAAGAATTAAGATGATTGGATAAGGTGTTCACACGCTATGAAACCCGTGGCTGCGCAGCGAGCTAGCGGCGACCTGAATCGCCCAACAAACGCTTGGTGTGAACAGGCTCCTAAAGTTTTTTTCTGATTCTTATATTTATTTCCAGCCCGAGAAATTCGTGAAGCTAGGCATTGAGCCGCCCAAAGGTGTGCTTCTGTTCGGCCCGCCCGGCACCGGCAAGACCCTCTGCGCCAGAGCAGTCGCCAACCGCACTGACGCCTGCTTCATCAGAGTTATTGGTAACTTACATTATTTCCATTAGTAACTTTGTTTGGTAACTTACATTAAATTATTGCCATTATTCTCTTACTCACCACCTGCAAATATAATTCCCAGTGTATTATCAGCTGTGGTACAGCCATCGGTCATGTACTTATACTTACTCCCATAACTCATTAAAAAGCGCTTTAGCATCACGCATAACTTTTGTAACGCTTTGTCCCTTTCATTCTTGTTGCTGCCGCCATTTGCGAGTAAGTGACAAAACACGTCAATCGCTTACTCTATGCTTAAGCGTTCTTTTTCATGAAAAGGAAGGTTAGACAGTAATTAGTATCACCTTATGCTAGAGCACTTAGTCTTTTTACAACTACTAACTACGATAGCTAACAACGAAGGCAATGATATTATTTTCAATATTTTTATTCAGTTTAATTTAATCCAATTCAATTTAAAGAAAGAAAGAAAGAAAAACGTTTATTGATTCTGAACATCGCAACAGATAAAAACATACAGAACAAGGTGGTTAGGAAAAAACAAAAAAAAAATAAAACAAACAATAGAAAAACAAAGAATAATTAATTCAATGAGATCTTCTTCAATTTAATGTGTTCAAATGGTATTAAAATAGCAAAATTAGTAAATTCAATTTTAATATATGTATCGGTGTCTAACATAAGGTTTTTGTGTATTACTTACTAACAACTATATGATGATGACCTTGTCTAGGATCGGAGTTGGTGCAAAAGTACGTAGGAGAAGGAGCGCGAATGGTTCGCGAGCTCTTCGAGATGGCGCGCAGCAAGAAAGCTTGCCTGATCTTCTTCGATGAAATCGACGCCATTGGTGGAGCGAGGTTTGTACTTCATATTACGAGTAATTAGTCTACAGAATAATCTTTAACTTAATCAGCAGTATGTAATGCTAAATTATCAACTTTGGAATTGACCCGTGAAGTCTATTGGACTCAAACAATTGATTCAAATTTCTAGGTTTTGCCAGTCTTGCCCTGGAAGTAAGCCCATGGACTTGAATAGTAAAAAAAAAAATATGCTCCTGTACAGACGGCACATCAAGCTACCCATTTCCGTCTTAACTTGCTCTTGCCAAATGACATTTCTTTGCAATAGAGCCTGGATGACTGATAGGGAATGGGTAGCCCGTCATGCCGTTGACCGTACCTTTTGCTTTGAATCTTACTTCCAGAGTTGCCGTGTATAATGTAATGGGGAGTAAAGAAAGAATTCTGAACATGAGCTTAGACAGTATTCTGATACACCTCCCCTACATAAAAAACTACAATGAACATCTTCGCTGAATGAAGTCTTTCTGTGAAGCTACACTTTGTAGAACAAATGCTATCCATTTCATTTATATTTTTAAGTATGAAGTGTTTTAAAAAGAAAATTGTTAACCCCCATATTCATAAAAAGGAACGCAACGCTAAAGCATAGTAGCAATTGACGTGTTGCGTCACTTACTCGCAAATGGCGGCAGCACCAAGAATCAAAGAGACAAAGCTATACATAAGTTAACGTGTTGTCAAAGGGCTGTTAAGTTTTTATGAATAAGGGGGTTGGTCTTTGAAGTAGTGCTTGTATTTTTTTCAATGCTTTTATGAAATTTTAAAAATATTAGAAAATGTTTGTAGCTCGATTCTGTTTCTCTCTTGAAAAATAATACTTTGTCAAAACAGCTCGTATTATGATTTTGTATTTTGTAATTCAGATTCGATGACGGCGCGGGAGGCGACAATGAAGTGCAGAGAACTATGTTGGAGCTGATCAACCAGCTTGACGGGTTCGATCCTCGTGGAAACATCAAGGTTTGTGATATATGTTACAAAATGGGTTTACAAAGGTTTCCTTGTATTGCTATTTATTGTCCCAGATAGCGTCGTAGCTCAGTGATTTGCTGCTAATTAATACAAAAAAATTCAAGTTTTTATTATTTTGCTTTATTATTTTTAGTTTTAATAGATTTTCTTATTTTTTCTCATCTCTTCTTCACAGCCTCTTTTTCCCGTAGAAAATCCTTTACCGAAGGTTGTCTGGAATGGTACTAATAATGTCCTTTTAGCGTCCTCCTCACGGGCCACAAAACGCCGCCACCGGCATATTCCTATACTTTGTAGCCTGTGGCGGCCACACGCGTCACCGTTTGCGGCGAGTCCAAATAAAATGTATGAAAACTACAGGAATTATGCCAGTGGCAACGGTTTGTGGTGTGTGTTTTTGTGCAAAAAAGAATATTTATCTTACAATGAATTTTGAAACTGTTTACAAAAATGAGTTGTTAATCCCAGGTCCTGATGGCGACCAACCGTCCAGACACACTGGACCCGGCTCTGATGCGTCCAGGCCGTCTGGACCGCAAGGTGGAGTTCGGTCTGCCGGACCTGGAGGGGCGCGCGCACATCTTCAGGATCCACGCTCGCTCCATGAGTGTTGAGAGGGATATTCGGTTCGATCTCCTGGCTAGGCTGTGCCCTAACTCTACTGGGGCGGAAATCAGGTATGTGTTGGTTTTTTTACTTGAAAAATGAGGCATTATGTATCAAGTGATAGATTTATTTATAATAACTTGAATATTATTATGATTCATTTTTTTGCTAAATGCAGAGCTCTTATTACAAAGTATTACAAACTGAATTAAATGCAATTCAGTCAATAAAAGTTTTTTTTTCCCACAAGCAAACAAAAAACCTTTTTAAAATACCATAATTTTTTATTCATTTCTGAACATAACTGAAAAAAAAACTTAATTTTAAAAATCTAGCAGGTTCATAAAATAAGAAAAAAAAACAAAAACATTAAAAATAATTCGAAGATTTTATTCGAAGACTATTAAAACTATATGATATTCAAATTAATAATATTTAAATAGGGAACGCTTTAAAGGTTCAGATTATGAGGAATTACTGAAATATAATGCATGAAAGTTAAAACGTTAATGTATAAAACTTCCGTCCTAAGCCCAAATTTCCTCTATCCAGGTCGGTGTGCACAGAAGCCGGCATGTTCGCAATCCGCGCGCGTCGCAAGGTGGCCACCGAGAAAGACTTCCTGGAGGCCGTCAACAAGGTCATCAAGTCCTACGCTAAGTTCTCGGCCACCCCCAGATACATGACCTACAACTAAACTGCCATTTTGTGTCTTGTTCTCTGTTACTTATGGTCGAGTTTCAGTTGCCAGTTTGTACCGAAGTTAACCCCTAAATTAGGCAAAGCATTGGCATATTATTCAACGATTTTTACCCTGAGAATTAGGCTTCAAATAGTAGGGATATCTGCTCTTTGTAGGAAAGGGTCAGGTAAAAGTGATGCCTAAACTGCAAGTGGTATTTTTATTTTTACATTATTTGGTACATTTCTTATTAACATTTGACAATTTGTTTACAAGAGTTTGGTGTGGTTTCAATCTCATTTACAACCACAATTGCTATTTTGCGTTAACCATGTGTAATTATTAATTATTGCTAAAACCTGCAGAGCGGAATTTTACTATAATTTTATTTAAAAAGCAAAGAGGCAAGACAAAAAAGCAGTCAGCCACTATTTCCAAGTATGGACAGAATTCTATTCTTGAAAATGGTGTAATAGGTTATATTTGATGGTATTTACATTATATTATAGTTTTTATCTAATAAAAAAAATAAACAATAAAATATCTTTGTTTTATTCTGAAGTGCAATAAAACGACAGGTAAAAAACCACCACAACATTTCCCCACAGCTTAATAAAGCAGACTGATTTAGATTTTTATTCCAGGTATGTAGGTTTCAATTAAATATGACAGCTTGGAAATTCTGTTTTTGGAAGGTGAATCTAATGTCAGTTTCATGCAATAGAGTGAGGAGGAATGACCGGAATGGGTAGCCTGTCATGCCGTTTACCGTACTATGTTCTATAGTTTATTTAAATCTAGCTTAATTAAAGTCTATGCAGAATTTTTCACCCGTCTATCGTTGAACGTAAATAAAAACACAACGATGGGAGTCTAGGTGGCTGTCCACCTATTTTTTAATGAAAAATGGACAGATAGGTAGATTCCCATTCAAACCGTGAACGTAAAACCCAAGCCTAAACCTAGACGTTAAATATATCATTAAAACTTATATTATTTACCTCGCATTAATGTGTAGCATGGGCTTCTTAAAGTAAATCTCCAGTCCTGTTTTTTAAAATAAGTACCTATATGAATCCTCGAATCAAAGGAACGCCAAGTTTTAAAGAGAATGGCGCTCATCTTATGAATTATGTAAACTGAAATATTGTCGACAAATTTTGCACTTTCATTCTCAACAATCTGGCAGACGTTCCGAAATACCAGTCTAACAATGTTTTTTTGACCTCTCGATATATAAAATAAAACTATGACACTCAAAATAATTCAACAATTGAGGGTAGCGAGCAACTAACCTATAATTATTTGAGTAGATAATTTATACAGTGCATGGAACTGGTGTTTGTGATTCTTATTCGTATTTAAATTATTTAAATAGAAAAGAAAGTGTTTTGTGATTACTACAGTGTGGCGTTTATGATTTAAATTTCGTTATGTCTGCAAATGTAAGTACTTATATTACTTAATGTTATGTTTGAGAGTTGGTTATGATGTGATCCTATGATTAAACATTAGCGTGTGTTCTATTTTCGTATTTTAGAAAACAATCGCAAGTTATTTTTTTGACGTTCTCTTTAATAATTTCTTAAAAACATGCACCAAGTTCTGAAACGTTACTTACAATTAAGTACCCCTCAAAAAGAGTTAAGGCTGTAGCTATCTTTCTCATAAATCATAAAGTTGCTGGACGTTGGAGAATTTTCAAGGTTCGAGTTCGTTTGAAAATTACCTATGAATAACTCAATATTGAGCTCTTTTTCAATAAACAGCCTTTGAGATAACTTTTTGTATAACTTTGAAAATGTTTCTTCAAGCAAGAACCTTTTACTTTATTTGCCATTTAATACATTTTAAGTCATCATAACCTTACAAATTTTGATCGTTTTTGGCACCTCAGTGATTTTTTTTAATAACAGGTTCAATTCCTGTCTATAAAAAAACAAATTTAAAATCGATCACTGCCCGAGACATTGTTTTTTAAAAACTTGACGAGTACTTTAGGATTTGACCTACCAAGTCCAGTTAGTACATTGCTGTCCTTAATTGAAGTTATAAAGGCTTATCTCCAGTCAACTCTCATTAATAGTGATGCTCAGTTATTGTGTGTTCACTATAGTATGCTCGCGTTAGGAATGCAGTATTTTTTAAATTTAATTCCGTTACACGGAGAAAAACTCAGGTACCTACTAAACCGTTGCCTTTGAAAGAATGCGTTTAACTAGCACTGTGAACTTGGTTTTCTAATTAGGATCGATTTGATTGGTTCCCCTAACCGTGCTAGGTCGAAGGAAAATAATGAAAGCACTGCATTCTAACGCGAACCGACTACAGTGTGTGCAGTGGTGCACCTGAAGAGATGGTAGGTACGCCTGATTATGCGTCCCAAATCTGGTAAGTAGGTGTTTCATTGGTATTTGTTCCGGAACCTTTGCTGTTCTCTCAGGATGCCTATACGGATGTGGTGGAGCTGTGCGCGCTGCTGCAGTGCCTCGGGTTCAGCGTGAAGTCTCTGGAAACCAGCGATGTCAACCTTAGCCAGGATATGGGGGTCAGGAGCGTCACTATCAACTGTCAGGTTAGAACAGGTTAATTAACTTAGCACGTAATTACTTGAATATTAGGTACCTTCTGACTTGCTTGACCTCCTTGAGGGTCATACAGGATTACTTAGGATATACTTAAACGCGGAGAATTCATGGGCACCAACTTGGCAGGTGCTCGGGAACTCTAGCACCCGCGACCCATATGAACATGACTAGATACTATACTGTGGCTATGTAACAGAGCTTTCTGTTACTATTAACTAGCGACCCGCCCCGGCTTCGCACGGGTGCAACAAGATGCTATACCTACATGAAAACTTTCCTCTAAAAAAACGCATCAAAATATCAAAATCCATAGCGTAGTTTTAAAGATTTAAACATAACATATGAATATGAGGACAGAGAAAGCGACTGTTTTAAACTATGTAGTGATAAACATAGCAAGGCACTTTTTTATTTCAAAACTGAGAGCAACACATCAACCTCCTGTCCTATTAGGTACAGTCAGAACATCGTTACCCCATTTCCGTTTTTTCTCTCGCTCTCGCCAAATGTCATTCCTTTGCAATAGAGCAAGGAGGACTGACCGGAAATGGGTAAAGTGATGTGCCGTCCACCGTACTTGTATGCTCTTATAAAGGAGTTATTTAACAGGCATATGACCAAACACACTTTTTTCTAATAAATAGGTATTGTGATGATTAGATAATTTCACATGGGATTTTAATTCCTACATATGTATAGTTGTCAGGGTTGCACGTGGTGTTGGAGAGCGCCGGCATGACGTGCTCGTGCCCTTCCACCGGCCAGCAGAACAGCGGCATGTGGCAGGTTTCCGGAGTAGCCGGCGGGAAACATCTTGAGAAGGTAACTTAGTCGTTTACGTCTCAATTACTCTAAATTATCTATGTTGTCGCGATAGTTACGGCGCTTCCAGATTTATACTAAATAAAAAAAAAACTGTTCATATACTGATGAAAAAAAAAAGTTATTAGGTTATTTTAGCGTTAGGGATTAGGGATAATGCATCATCTTACTAAAGATAGGAAAACCAGAAAAAGACATTCGATCTTGGCTCCAGGCGGAAATCAAACCCGCGTCTTTCGCAAAGTGGGCGGCTGCACTAACTACAGTGCTACCGAGACCATTAACAGACCGGTCGAATTTTTCTGGTACCTATATTTTTACCTGGCAGCCAGGTTTGTTTCACCAATGTTTAGGCATATACCTCGAAGGAAGACTTTTTTCTGGACTGTTTTCTGTAAGCTGGGATGTCATGTTACTTAGCTGTATTGAGCTGTTAACCAGCGTTATTCTAGCAATGTTTAAGGCAAAGACATGTTCATTTAATTGTTTGTTCAGCATAATATAATATGTCTCAGGCTCAACTAATGCGCTAGAAAAGACAACATTTAGGTAGGTATTATTTAAACTACATGAAACACAACGATCACTGCAGGTTCTAATACCATTTGTAACATTTTTTTGTTTCTTTTAATGTCATAATTAATTTCAGGAGTTTGGCTGCACTCTCCTAGGGTCCCTGCCAAAAGCTCATCGGGAAAGACTCACCAAGGAACTGAGAGAGATGATCCGCTGCATCAAACAGAATACCGAATCTTTGGACGACAAGACTAGGGAGAAGAACAAAGAAATTAATAAATCTACCAGCATTATTGAACTTAATACTCCAGAGAAACGGTGGGTTTAGACCTCTAAATATGTCGACCCACTTTCCTGTGACAGATCAATGATATCTTACAGGTCTCCTAATCATTGTTTGCCACATGGTCATAGTGCCATCTTAGTACGTTTTTTAAAAAAACTCTGCAAACACGGTCAGTAAAAATCGTTAATAACAGCACATTCAATATATGCCACGTAACCTTTCGAGACTACAATGAACCTACAACGTTCATTTAAAAACCACACAACTTATTCTAACATTAAATCAATTACAACAACAACAACATAATCTAACATTTTAAGTGCATTTATGCACTAGATGTAAAAGTAATAGGGCGCGGTCCGTTTTAATCGCGCGCGCTCACACGCGTCCCAAATTGATATATTGTATGAGCGTGAGCGACTTGACTTGAGCGCGCTATTATCACTTTTGACTCAAAACGGACCGCACTGTTGTGATGAGCTCAGTCTTCAGTCTTTTTGCAGATTGTTCCAATCTAAAATAGACACGCCCACTCGCTACCGGTCCCTAGACACTTTGACCGCGGCCCAGCGGCCCGAGATGGAGCCTCAGCTGCCCGCGCCGGGGCCGCTGACGAAGCGCCTGCTCAGTCACGCCTATGGAGACGAACATGACAAGAAGGTGAGGAGTTAGAACAATCCGTCAAGGTATCAGGCGAAGTACGGACCTGAGTCTATCGCAAACTAGGCGACAGCTATCTGAACTAAGCTACCAAGACTCTAACTAACCAGCCGGATTTTTTGGTGTAATTATAATGAAAGCCAGTATTGTTCTATCAATACACGCTTCAATCCTTCAACCTTCGAGAGAAATATTTGAGATTTTGTTTCGATACTGATTCCTTATTTAATGTTGTAGTAATAAGGTGACTATTGTGTAAGATGAGATTACAAAATAAGTCTTTGACTTTTCAGATGTGCCGAAGACAGAGTACTTATACACTACCCTCAACGCCAGGAAGCGTGCGGCGACGTAACAAAACATCCAGGTAATACGCCCTTCAGGAAAACTTCAGCTCCTTAACTGACTAACATAGGTGTTCTGACGGTCTACCAGGAGTTTTCGCTTACGCATAAACTGTTAGCGACTACGTAAATTATTTGCATGGGAATTAGTTATGCCCTTTACTATCCGCGGGAGGTGTTGTATAAGTGGAGGTGGCAGGTGGGTAGGATTTATTGTACCTGTATTATGTTTAGGAGCGGTACTTAACTGTTTGTTTTTATGACTCTTACCGTGATAGTTTAGGACATATGCAACGCAAACGCTAGCGAGATTTTTAGGTTTTCCGAAGTTAAGACGCATTTCCTGTGAGTGAACTTTAAAATTCAATTTCTTTGCAACTGTGGTCGATTGAAAAAAAAGGACTAAGACAAATAACATTTTTAAATTATTAACATACAAAATGAGGGAAAATACTAATTCAAAGTAAAGCGTAATGATGACTGAGGTAAGCGTGAAGCACCGAGATATGAAGTGATGTCCGATGTGCACCGCCGGAATAGCACGGCTGATCCAAATTGAATTCTGAATCACCCCAAATTAGTTCATTCTGGCGAAGCACAATAAGGTTGAGGCATCCGTCTCATGTATGAATATTTGTGGTATGAGTAAGCGAATATTATTATTATTCGATCACGTGCCTGAGCGAAATCTCCTGGTTGAACTTCAGGAAAAACCCCTTTGAAGCTTTTTTCATTGTTTTTTTCAAAATTTCACTTTCCAGTCCTATCAACTCCTTGCAAAACCCACTGTTGGAAAGTCTCATCGAAGCCGAGAGGGAAGCAGAAGATTTGCGGAACAAAATAGCGTACATTAGGAAGGAATTCATTGAGGCAAAGAACGACTCTTCCATGTCCTCGCTTGCGTTAGACGTCTCCAAAATATCTGTCTTAAAAGTAAGTTTATTTTCTGTACCTTGTAAGGTAGCTTTAAAAAAAATGTAGAGATGGTAAGAACTGTGTCATCTATCTTTGGAATTATAGTCACGTCATAAACAAAATGTCATAAAGTTTTATGTTTAAGTTGAAAGCCCTTAGCAGGACATCAGACTTATCTATTTGAGCAAGTGTCAGAGTGAGACAGTTGAATATACTAGATACCTATTGCCTAAAAATTACAAAAATATTTATCATCATGGTCAATCATGACTGACCTTTGTAGCAGGCTGCTATTGATCAAAGCGGGTGTGATTGGAAGCTTTAGTCAAATTTTCTAATTCACTCATTAACATCTTTATCGATTTTGTTAGAGCTTATGAAGGATATTTTTCATCACAGGCAGAACCTTCCAAAGCCCAATTTGCATCAAGTCCAAATTTGTCTGGCCTAGGAACGGTCAAAGAAGACTTCCCCAAAAGCCGCTTGAAGCGTTTCGAAAGCGCGTCCACGTCCAGCTTAGCCAAGAAGCCAAACCCCAACGAGAAGACCTCGCGACTCAGACGCATTTCACCGAACATCTTCAAGCTGAGGAAAGACACGACGGGCACCAAAGTTGACAAGCCGAAGGCTCAAGATAACAAAAATAGCAAATTGAATAGTAAGTTTTTTACCATATTTAGTTACATTTTTGTATTAACAATGTGGCAAATTTTCACAGAAATTAGAAATGAATCGCAAGTAAGAGTGGAATCGCAATCTATGTGACAGCATATGAATACCACCCATGTAATTTTTAACCAATAGGGTAGAGGAACCATTAAATGAACGATTAAGCGTTCTTTGTAACTTTGAGTATTTTTTTCTCGCCCTTTTCTAGCTGTTTGCACTTGTTGTTATTTTTTTATGTTTTCGGTATATACTCAAGATTATATTAGGTTAAGAAAATAATGCCTAAAATCTGCCAGTTATTAATGAAAAAATGTTTTCTATAAAACTTTTGCTTTTTGCCTTAAAGATGAACACTGTGCCCTAATTATGAACGTTTTGAACCCAATAGATGAACTACCATTTTAACGGTTATAACTATGGGGTAAATGTTATTGGAATTCTTTAATAAGCAATGAACTAAAGTAGATCTTATGAATAAGTAGTTTTTCATATTATATATCATCATGTAAACACATTGACGCGAAAATCTTTACTTCTAAACTGAGTTTTTTTGTTGTTTCTGGAGTACTTTAAAGAATTTATTTACCTCTTTACTTATAAATCACGTATATCATTATACAAATAATTATTTTTAGGCGTTCCCACTCTAATTATGTGTTGTGGTCTTAGATATCAATAAACAACGATCGAATTTAGGAAAGTTATACGTCTGAAATTCAAACCTCATTCTGTGGTTCAAGTTTTGGGGTATCAATCCAAAAGTTGAACAATGAACGGTTTCATACTAAAATGATAAAATAATTGTCGTGAAACTCAACAAAAACCTAAACAATCTCTGTTCAACTTTTGGTAGGTGACTTCATAATACTTCTATTAACTAATTTAAACGGTCTTAGCTAGACTTCCAAAATGATTTATTAGGTTTTCGGAGTCTGTAAATATAAGCACTCTCTCCATTAGTTGAACGCCGTTCATTTATTGGATCCAAAGGACAAAATTGAATCCATTACTTGAACAGTAAATTTCTCGAAATATATGGTAAATAATGTAAATCTGCTACAAAGCAATTGAAGCTAAACACATCAAGATTTTAATAAAACCGAAACCATTCAAACACAGCTCTTATGACCTGTTTGACTTAACATTATGCTTAAGCGTGCAGGCTGCGTACCTTAAGTAGGTTTCCATAGAAAACTGTTTTTTGCCAGGAACAGCTCGCGAAACAGCCGATTGTAAGCGCGTCCGTGACATTTATGTCAATATTTTGATGGTGTTAGGAAGAAAACGAGGCACTTTATTACATGTGTAAATATTTCACAAAAGAAAGGAGCAGTTATTTTTTTATCGAATTATTTCTATCGATCGTTCATCTATTGGGGGTCGTTCATCTTTTGGTTCCTCTACCCTATGTTTTTTTAAACTTTCCTTGTAGGCTGTTAGCATGTAACATATTTAATTATTTAGACTATTGTGTAACAAACAGCTTTACTGTTGATAAATTGTTGGTATGTTAGGCTACTGGCAAACTGTCAAGAGTTATCCAAGCCAAAAAGGCGTGCATTTTCAATGCACACCTCGATCCCGTACTCGAATTCGACTGTCAGTGACTTCTTCAAATCTGCAGAGGGATTCTGTAAATTACAAATAACTGAATGAGCTTGGTTTTCTTTCATAAGTTTGATAAAAACTTACGCTAGGCATATAAAAATGACGCTATTATACTCTGTACATCATGTTATGCGTTTTTAGAAAGCTCACGACCATGAAGTTTTGTATTGTTTAAGTTGGATACAAATAATTATGTAAGTAGGTACTTCATAGACGGGTACTAATCATAATGGAGTGCTACACAAAAGACGCCAAAGACATCGGCCAAAGATCGATTAGGCCTAAATACGTATGTCATCGGAAAGTAGACCTGAACGTGATACAATTTGTTCCAGATTTCTTCCGACCAAAAATAGTGACACCAGTGCAAATACCACGAGCCACAGAGTCCAGTCCGAACCTCAGCGCCTCGAAGCGCAAGTTCAGCCATGTCAAGTCCACCATACCGAGGCCGACGCCCGTCAAGAAGGACTAGTTTGAAATTGTATACATTATAACTGGATTTTAATATATTGCGTAACAAGTTAAACGAATTTTAATTAGACATTGATTACAACAAAAAGAGGAAGATAAGTTAAGTATCTTCGTTCACACTTCGCGAATTTGAAAGCTGGAGGGAGTCGCTGTCGAATTGTTTGAAAAAATTTGGTCCATTGGACCTACGTTTGTCGGGACACTTTGGTACGCGAGTGCCGTATCTTTTCTTCTTCTTATTATTTGTTTTTATCAAAGATATTGGCCCCTAAAAATATAGGTCTGTGCCTAGCAATGGGGCATATTGGTTGATATCTCGATATTTTTTTATCTCGGTGGCCAGTGTATCTGCCTGGAAGTAAGTGGCTACCTACGGACACTGGCATAGTGAAGGCATCTCTATTGGTGAACTCCTGATCCTGACCAAAAAAAAGCTCCCTATGAGGCCCCTAGGTGCCTATAACTCTGTACCTAACCAATGAACGAAAAGAAAACTGATACTGCTTCACTTCGATTGACTCTCTTGGTGATGCACGTAAATAAAACTAACCGGATGAATATAAAACATCAGTTTATTTTCTAATCGTAAGTAGCTACTATGTGTCGGTTACGTCGGAGTTGGAGCACGTTCTTATCAATTTTTCGACTTCTTTTTCCAAAGTTTCGTTTCTCTTCTCTGTTTTTTTCTTATTTCTAGACTTAGACGAGTGTCTGCCTACATTGCTGTCTTTATCTTTAACGATAGATTTAGATTCTCTATTTGACCTGTTTCTCTGATTGCTAACCGAAGCTGGGTACATAACCTGTTCAAGGAATTCCTTAGTACATGAATCACCTTTGTCATGTGAGTGTTTATGACCTTTTCTCCTACACTTTTTGACATATGTTCTTTCTGTATGACGTTCTTTAGAAGTATCATCATCGCTTTCCAAGCTTTTTGATCCCGAATCTTCGTCATCTTCTTTCTGTTTTATAATTTTCTCTTGACTTTTTGTAGTTAGATCTTTCAATGAATACTTGTCACTTTTGCTATCTTTTTTCCTTTCTTTCTTAGCTAATTTAAGGCATATAGTCGCTTTGGGATATCCAGTAAACTGTTGGTAGCAGTTGCCTTTTTCTAAAGATATAAACCTGTTAAAAAACCTCCTAGGATGTATATCTTCACACGTATCATTTAGCAAAACGTAAGCTTTCTTTAGAAATAACTTTTTATCAATAGGGTTTTGCATGTGGAAGAAGCTGTCAAGCTGTTCCTGTGACGTTATTCTTTTAATGGCATTTCTTTGGACAATATTGTATGAAACAACAGCCATGAGAATGAACGCTGGCTCATTGCTCAGTATGTGGTCCCAGAGGATTAACCATTCCGAACAAGTCAATACTTCACTGAAAGCGGTCTCCAAAATCTTCAACGCATAAGACTGGCTGGTAACACCCACATTACAGTAATGATTCAAAAGCGATTGATCATGTTCCGCTAGAATATTTTCTGCCATTGCCAAAATGCTTATTGGAGGGAAAGGGGCATATTCAAACCACAACTGGCAGTAATTTACTAGCACAGTTGCAACACATTCAAAAAGCAATAGAGGATCTTTTTGTAAAACTTTTACAAACGGAAATACGAAACCGGGTAAGAATTTCATGACGCCAAACAGGGGACACCAATGCGCTAGACATGACAGCAATCTTTTCAAATTTTTCAAAGTAGCTGAGCTGTGTATAGAAAACTGTCTTTCAATATCTTTGTACGATGAGTGGATTCCTTTATCAACTAAGGCAGAATATGCAATTTTATTCTTCGGCGTGTTCAACAGAGATCTCCAAATTTCTGATCTGAATTTGTCTGGGTATTCGCCATATTGCATTAGGATTCTTCGTAGTCTAGCGCTATCCATACAGTATCTCATCTTTTGCTCAACTTCAATCTTCGAAGGGGATAGACTATGAGGTACCGGTTTGGGGGTTGATGTAGATGGCAGTTCCTTTACACTGTCACCTATTGCACCTTGAGCGGTGTCTAAAACGTAAGCGGAATTGTAGATGTTGACTTCCCCTAACTGCAAGATACAAAGGAAGTATTTTCCGCTTGGGCTGACGTCAAACTTGCGGATTCCTGATGTTTCAGGGCTTATAGTTTGTATGACTGCTAGAGATTCCAAATCTATGAAGTGTAGGACACAATCGCTGCTTAGGATCGCAAGTACTTTATTAGCTCCGCCATCGAAGACTTGCGGAACGAATGCTATTTGCTGCACACCTACAATTTTGTACTTTGACAAATCTATTGATTTTATAGCTTTCCAAGTATCCATGCTGAACAGAATCAGCATAGGTGTGAGCCCTGCCATCGCCATCGCTCGACCGTTCATAGTAAACGCTATACTTTTCATGTGTTTCAATTCACTTGGAATTATTTGCTTCACTGACTTCATACTTTCATGTTTCCATATTTGCACCGTGTCGTTTTGAAAGCACGCCACTAGGTAATCGCCACCAGGCATGAACATAATTTGCTGTATTTGAGCACCCAAATAAGTGTTCAAAGTGAAATACTTTGTGTAGTTTGTTAATTCCCATATAATTGCCTCTACTTGGCTAGCTGTTAGTAGGTTGTTTATCTTGTTGTTCGAGAAAGAAATGTGTTTTACTGCAGCAGTATGGCCGGGTAAAGTTAAAGATATTTGCCCCGTCTCAATGTCTATGAAGCTGACGTCGAAGGTCTTTGCATTAGCGATGACAAGAATATCCAATTTGTTGGGAACAAAGTGTAGGGCAGTGCAAGGGCCTATTCCAGTGATTTTCCAAAACTTGAGGTCACAAAAGTCCAAAATGAATAGGTTGCCGGCGTTATCGGCGCAGGCGAGCCTCTCCTGGCCGTCGTCGAAGGCACCCGTCGAGAATCGAATCCTACGACTCTCGCCATTCGACCCTCGCACCGTGTGGTGCAGCTGCAAGATCACTCCATCCTTCGGCCGCGATTTGAGCTTGATATCGAACTTTTCGACGCTCTCCTGCTCGCCACGAGTTTGTTGTTCCATTTACAAATGATAAATCAATTTCAATTGAAGCATACAGCATTACTTAAATATTTTTTTAAAGAATTATTATGATTATCATAATAATTCTTGTATAAATTGATTTAAAATTTGGCGGAGTCAAGCAATCAAAACATAAACAGAAACGTCAACGTCACGCAACTATCAGGTACGGTTGCCATGGTGATTTCAAGCAAACAAAAGTTCTGAAATGGATGCGTAGCCAAGAAGGGTGGTTCTATAGTTCTACAGTTTTGTCAACTTTCACTATGGTCAGAGTCCAGATCAGGGGTTGAAAATTTTCAGTGAAAAGCTAAATTCACCAGGTAATAGTACAAGTTTACACCAGTAAATCGAACGGAAGAAATCGGTCTCTAATCTAATCTAAATCAGCCATGAGGATCCCACTGCTGGGCAAAGGCCTCTCTTCCCCTCCTCCCATATTGGAGAAGAGGATTTGGACTTTTAACCTATCACGCTTGTCCAATGCGGGTTGATAGGTAAGCAGTAGACCTACTGACTTGACCTGTAGACGCCGCCGTTGATGACCTTAGAGAACATTCATCCGCCACCATCTTAAGTCAACATCCTGCCCTGATGCCGACTGTACCAATCAGGCCTCTGTAGCACTAATGAGAGCTGAGCCCTGAGTGGGCAGAATGTCATTCAGAATGGCATTCTACAAGTGCAAGTTGCAGGAGCGACTGCCGCCTGGCCTCCTGGACAAAAACCGGCACCAGAAATTAAATTCCTATTAAATTTAGAATACTTTCAGAATGTGTATTTATTTTATTACACAATCACTTGCAGTTTTATAGGGCGTAATCGAGTTTAACTTTAACAACCTTATTCAAAGCGCAAGTAATTTCACGTCCCTTGAGTTAATGTTAATGGCCCTTTGTGCGGCAAATTAATAGATGAATAATTACCTTATGTACAGCGTTAAATATTAACAAAACATGTTGTTACTTTCTACATATCGTTATAATATCGTTATTTCCACGTTACGTTCACTGTCCGTTAAAGGTGTTTATCGAGACGAGCGTGATGAATAAAATGGAGCACCGGTTACGGCTTATGACCCTGATTATTTTCAGTCGCGCCGCATTTTCTCCGTAAACAGTTCCGTTTTTTCACCTCACGGGGAAATGCGGGCTAATTTGACGTAAAGTGATTACGAGCGCGGTCGCCGAGTCCGCGCCGGCGCAGTGCCGCAGCGGACACGACGCGCGCTCCCGCGCTCACTTTCAAAGTGACGGCTATTTTGGCGCGCAATTCAAAATGTAACGAACATGACTCCACCCCTGACGTATCATTGCCAACTTTTCCTAGGAAAGTTTGGCGTATGAGAGACAAACAGCGTGCCGCAGATTATTCAACAGAGCGCACGATATACGGGAAATCGCCTATTAAATCACGCCGGAATACCTTGCTAACGAAGCGTTCGCATCGCGACTTAATAGCGACAGTAAAATGAGTTAGTTTTCTCTGAGATTCCTCGGGCGCTGTCCATAGTAGTCGGGCATATGCCGACATATAGGCTGGTGGAGAGTGTGGGCGTGATCAGCCGAATTTTGAGTGGGATCAAGATGTGTTTCCTAAACGTGTTGAGGCTGCACGTGTCGCAGAGTCAGCGGCAGAAGCGGCTATACAAGCAGTATATGGAGCAGCTAGCCGGGGCCTACGTAGAGCGATATACAGACCTCAACACTGCCAATTGGGATCCTAGATACAGCTACAGGATGCCGTCTCCGGAATGGCGGTATTCGATGTCGTGTGATGAGCACTGGTACGGGTCGGAAGGATCGCGGTCTTGCTGTGGGTCGGACTGTACTGATAGTGGAAGGTGTTCGTCGCCGTGTTGTTCAGAGGTGATCTTCAATGGAGGTCAGCACTACAGCGGGAAGAGGACTCCGGGTCTTCACGTGTGCCGGCGGATCCCGATCTGCTATCCTGGCAACTTTGGGTAAGTTAAAGTATTTATTTGCAAACTAAGTCTTCACTTGAAAATAAATGTGTTAAACATTGTTGTGTTAACTTTATTTTGGCTATTGAGGCTTGGTTCTTCGGAAGGCATGTCGAGCGATGTCAATCCTGGATGTGTTTATCAGACGTATGTGACGCGTGTCAGATGTGTTTATTGTTTATCAGATGGCATTATAGAAGCCAAGCCTGCTACGTAACAGATTTATAATAGGTTAATTACAAAAACATAGCAACTACAATATTGGATAAATGGTCGCCTTCCAATACACAGACGCTACCCTTTCTTTTTAAACCGATGCTGTCCCAGTGCTGAGCAAAGATTACTCCCAATTTTCTTCACAATGTGCGGTCCTGTGCCAGGCTCAACCACGGTGGCTCAATATAGGGTCTTGAATAGTCACTACCTTTTCATAAGCCTACGTCTGGACTAACGTAGCCCATTTCCATTTCATCTTTGTAGTTTTCTGACGACTGAAAAGCCTGTTTTGAACCAAATGGTTTAATTGCTAAGCGATCAGTAAGCTATTTTTCGACCCCAGCAGTGGGACGTATACATATAGGCCGTTAAAGTTTAAACTCAGGTAAGGTTAAGCTTTTTATCGAGAATGCTTCCGCGGATGACGCTAAACTAATTTTATTTAAATTTCAATTTACATTTCGAATTACTTACTTTTAATTACAGGATGTGCCAGAAGACAAGTATGAATGACCATATTATTATATTGTTTTCAATCACGCAACTCAGGAATTTAATTAATATTGTAAGTAAATAAATACGAATTGTTCTGCACCATTTGTCTTATAGGCTGAATCTTTGATTCTGATGATTTCTGTACACAAACTAACAAAAAAGTTTCTTTACTAACTGTTCTCGTGTTTTGAAGTAGGCCACTAAGATATGAAAATTATCTCATACTAACAATGGGAAGCATATTACTAACAAGTGATTAATTAGAATTGTATAATGGGATCTGCCATAGATTAACTCTTTTATCTAGTTAACAAAAACGGATTAGTTACAATATCTACTTACAAGTGCACTTAGGGATAAGATCGACTTTAAGCTGGAAAACACAACCTTACACAAGAAATAGTAGACAGTATTTGTAGCAAGTGGGTATCTAAGTTTAAGAAACAATTATTATCTTTCCACAATAATCTACCTTCATCATTCAACTACTTTCGTCCAAAGACCAAACTCCACTAAGGATCAAGTATTACATTATTGAAACAGATAGACTTGATTCCTGGTGTTTGTTCAAAGTACGTTCGTCGACAACTCTAATTTATAACCAGCGAGTTTATTACTGCCTATAGCAAAGTTACTTGAAAAATCTCGTCCTATCCCAGTAACAAGCAAAAGTCATTGCACCATAATACTAGAAAGCAAAAAGCAGAAACCGATCATCTGTTACTAGCAGTACCTGCTACATGCTGTAGGTACCTGCTATGGGAACAGCTAGTTATTATGTTTTTTAAGCAGAGTGCTATGATTGGAACAACGCATGTATTGCTCCACATTCCACCAATTAGGTACTTACACTGTAGTAAGTTTTACTGTCTGTTTTTTAATTGCACGTTGTGATGTATGAATTAATTTGATTTGATAAAGACTTTGTAAATGAAAGTTTGCTAAGTTAAGCCTATGTTAGATGTTGTTCGCAATATGGTATTTAATAGCAGTAGTCAATGTTTCGCTGTGATGAAAAACCGCCCAAAGACATTAAATACTTACTCCAATTGCTTTAGGTAGGGTAGACTAAATGGCAGTTTCTAGGTACCTAAATACTTATTTAAATATGTTTCTTAAAGTGTTTTATCCATAGTCAGTAGCAAAGTAGAATGCAGGCTTTTCTACTTAATATGGAGTTCTTTTGAAAATTAAGATAGCCTATTTCGAAGCTCTACATTATTCATTCAGACGTTACTAAGGATACACTAATAAATCAATGAGTGTCTTACTTACTACGTACCTAACGTAGTAAGTTAGAAAAACAATGCTTAAATTACGGTTTTTGTAATTTCTCCATGAAATTGTATGGTAGGTACCTAGTTGTTGTTTGGATGCAATTTGAAATGAACGTTTGTCATCTAGGTCAAATATCTCGTGTTAAACTTTATCGTAATTAATCAACCTATTATTACTGTGTATACAATTATTTACAACCATCTACAACTTGGATTGAATGCGGCTTGAAGGACTAATTGAAATCCGGTTCAAAGGACCACCAACAAATAAAAGAACTTTGTTGTCAAACTTTTCGCTACAACTTTCACTCGAACAGTCAATGCTGCGTCTTATTAGTTTACTACACATTTATCACGCAAATTGTGTGCTGCCGCTTAAAAATAACACCACACAACCACACACAACACCGTACCATCTCCAGATTCAGCTCTCGAACTATGAAACGAAACAAAGTGTGAAACTGTCGTAAGATTTAGTTTGAGAGTAATCCTCATAAAAACTAGTGACAAGATATGCACTAATTATTCTCAACTATTACATCCATGTGATCACGTCCGTTGTGATAGATGAATGACGTCACATTAGTTACCTAGTTACCGCGGCGAATTTTATGAAACCATGTCGTAAAGTGCCAGCTCAATGGCCTGTCACGGCTCGTTTACTGCGTCTGAGTCTCTGGGGAGACTGTTGGATGATTAGAAAGAAATAAATAAAGCGTTGCATGTGCATAAGCGGCCTATATACGTCCCACTGCTGGGCACAGGCCTCACCTCAACTATGAGGTGGAATGAGCCATACTCCAACACGCTGGCTTAGTGCGGGTTGTTGGAGGGGTGTAAGGTTAGTGAGCAACCTTAATGTCAGATGTTATCAAGCCGCCCCCTAAGGCCTCTGACTAGGCTTAACGACTGACATCTGGCGACGACAACCGGGACCAACTGCTTAACGTGCCTTCCGAAGCACGGAGATGCCCGAAATACACATCACTAAATTTCGGTCGGGGTGGTCACCCATCCCATTTCCGACCCGGCGTGCGTTGCTTTACACTAGCGATCGTCGCCGATCACTGTCACAACTGCGCCACGGGCACCACGGGTTGCATGTGCAGTTGGTAGCAATATGAACAGCTCATAAACCGTCTATTTACGTACCACTGCTGGGCACAGGCCTCACCTCAATTATGAGGTAGTGTGGTGGATTTTTGTTTTCAAAAAGGCTCGACGATGTAAAATGAAAGTTAAGGCGCATTTAGATGAATGATCCTATTTAATCCAAAAAGCTCTTGCTTGCATCACAAAGTTGTATGTTGTACCGCCACCCACAATAACCTGTGCTTCTCAATAAAGTTTATTTTTGTTTGTCTTAACATCATCAACATCATCATGAGCTCAATATCAGTCTATTGCTGGATGTAGGCCTCCCCTAATGCACTCCGTCACGACCTGTCATCATCTTGAGCTTGATCCATCCACTTCTTTGCCAGCGGCCTTTCGTAATCAATTGCAACTCCGTCTGATTCTCCAAATATTTCTCTATGGCAAATGTAGTCAGCCTACTGACACATATGCTTGTTAATTCTGAGAGCTATGTTCTTTACAAGTTCAGGTAAATTAGTAGTCATTTCAAAAAGTGACTTTACCACGAGTCCTTACTTGGCTCAGTGCCCGTTAAGGACGTTCATTTTATCTCTGGTTCGGCCCATTCGCCGTGTCCGAACTGTCGCATTGATCGATTGTTATCGACTGACGCGGAATAGCCCCCGCTGTTTATTATCTCGCGTTCAATATTCATTCGCGCACTTTTCACGCGCCGATGCCTGCGCAACTTCTTGTGGAGGTTAATATCCTATAGGATGTTTTGAAATGAAAGATAAGAAAAGCAATCATAATGTATTGTTTATTGTAGCGGCTTTCTATTGGATAATGAATGCAAATCGTGTTATAATGGTTGTTGGCAGGTACTCGCTCATAAGTCCAATTGGAGAATCACATGCCGCGCCGGTCGAAATGTTTTCACAGTTTCAATAAGTGTGTTGTTATTAATCTTTGAATTGCTTGTGGAGTAGACATAAACCAAATAACAACAAGATTGACAAGGCATGTATTTTCCTCGCATTAATTCCACCCTGCACCTGATGGTCGTTTCATAACGTGATGCGTGATATTTTTTTATTATCCTCCTTTTATTATTATCTAACAGTATATCATCTTCTGCGTTCTATGATGAACGTCTTCAGCAGTAGACACTAGATTAAGTTTCTTGAACTTCCTCGAATGGAAACAAATAATTTAGATGAAGTACTTGCTTTTTCTATGTTACTACTGCTGCAGACCGTACCGCAGGAAGCTTTCAACCCTAATATTTGAAACGTTATAAGATAATTGTGGTTGAACCATGCTGGAGTACGCGCAAAAGAACTCCCGATGCTTAGATGCCATTGATGCTGATGGTGCTAATCGCTACTGTGTTATCCCATAAGTTAGTATTTAACCATCGTAAAACGGCGATTGGTGATTTGACGAAGACCTAACGTAATTTACTAAAATAGGTTGATGTCCGTAACGCAACGAAAGTGTGGATGCCAAAGAATGCAGAATACTGATTTACGGTCGATAATAGCAATGGCACCAATACCTATGTAATTTACTTCATTTCTTTGCGTGTAAATTTTTTTGCAATCGAGAAGCGTTTTATGAAATTTCGTATGTAATATTTGTATTAGGATTAAAGTATATAAATATATGTGGTATCCCATAAATGAAGTCCGATTTTGGTACTTTAAGATACTTCAGAGAAAGTTTCTTTTAAGGATATAAACAATAAATATGTTAATCTCTTTGTTACAAACTGTACCGTCAACGGCACATCAGTAGCCCTAGCACGATCCGCTAACGTTTTGGTTATCGAAATGTCAGCGAAATTTTTTTTCTTAAAGACATAGGGTAAAGAAAAAAAAGTATCGTTTACTTTTCGATTACCAAAACGTTAGCGGTTCGTGCTAGGCCTACATGTGGCCCGTTTACGTTTTTTATCTTGCCAAATGACATATTTATGCAATAGAGCAAGGAAGACTGACTGGAAATGCCATTCATGCCATTGTACGATAAAGGATTCTTTAATCTTTATTGAACATGAGAGCGTCTCTTTGCGATAATATGGGTCTTATAAGTGTGATAACGAGTTGCTGGACAAACAGTACCCTAGGCACTAGGTATTAAAAGTAACTAAATGTAACGTTCTTTATCACGTACCGGAAAATATCTGTCATTTATAGGTTCTTCAATTTTCTAAACAGAACCTTATTCATGAAATTGCCACCCAACTCTATAATACGATTAATAGCTGGTGTATAAATTATATCTTGAAAAGGATAAGTGGTAATTGCAAATGGAAGCTTATCATTTGCAGATTGAATGGAAAGTCTTGCGTTTAAATAAGTGGCTGCAACTTGACATTTCTGACGCAGGTTCTAAGCAGATTGCAGGTTTGCACAGGTTGTTTAGTAGGTACCTGAGAGCAAATAGCATAGGCAAATTGACCACATCGAGTATGGCTACCGGATTTTCTAACTGTCTTTCCTGTTAAGACATTCTTTAACAATTATTTCATTTTCAATGATGTGTTCTGTAAGATGTTATTTTCATTAAATTTGATTTTCTTTAGAATTTCTAGTTTTTATGCTCCTCATTGTTTAAATTTTAGTTTGAAAATGTATGCCATTTTGCAAAATAATATCTCCTAGCTATTTTTCCGTTTGCTGTCTTGGCAAATGAACCAAAAAAGTCATAAAATAAATTGTTCGAATGAGTTTTGAATAGTAAAAATTGCCATTGTATAAATTGTTGTTTTAATTTAACGATGCTCGGCACAGTGTACATCTTTCACATTAACCTCCACAAAACCATCTCAAAATGGGTCTTATGTCAGCAGTATGAGGTGCCCCTATGTTGAGGTTGATGGTAACCCCTCTGTGCCTATCAAGTTAGGTATCAGAAACATTTGCCAGGGACACCCTTCTTTTTTTTTTTCGTGTGGAAATCCTCATGGATACCTTGCCGCCCGGGACGACGACGAGGTTATGTCGGACTCCTGCCGACTAAAACCCCGAGGCACTCAACGGTGGCACTTTGGCGGCGAAGCTGGATCCTACCGGAAGGAATGACGCACCGCTACGCCGCCAGTGCTAGCCCACAATAGGGCCCCCTCCAACCGACCCCCCAACAAAGGGGGGCCACTGACACCCTGAAAGAGTGTACTGTATGTTTCTGACAACCCTGTATAGGATAGTGCTATTTAAGAGACACGGTTTGCCAACATCCGTGACGTTGCGTGTGAGTGAGAAGTGTACTTGCAAATTATACATTTATGGAGATTATTTCTATGAAACACTTATAATATGTATTATAATAACATGTTAGCTCTGATGTACTTCGGGTGAAAGAACGGTAATGTATTTAGGCGGCTTATCAGTTATGTACGCATTGTAAGAAGGCAACACTTTCATCGCCATGTGTTTTGGTGTGATTTTATCATTACAAGTACGTATATTATTTTATTCTAAGGTTGATGTGAACCTTTTGCAAGTTTTGAGATCTCCAGTGGTGTTATTACATGTCCACGGAATTGATTTGCATAAAGTAGGTATTGCGTTTAGCTTTGCGGCTTTTATATTTTACCCATTACAGTTAATATGCGTCTGATCCATTGCAGGGGTGAGTGCAAAAAAGGATTAGTAAAGAAGCTCAAAAGGAACACAAAATATGTTTATGAGCATCTTTTGTATTCCTTTTGAGCTCTGAGCTTAAATGACTTGAAATGAAAATGATTACCTTCTTAATTAAAAGCTATGCTAGAGAACAGTTAGATACCAATATCTGTACTTACCCACTTCGGCAATAAGTTAATAAAACAAAGAGCGACAGTAGCTCTATTTAGTAATTTAGATAATAGCTACAGATATTACCGATAGAATCATTTGTTATGAGTCGAAGCGCAAAACTATTAGATAAATAAACCAACAACCATTAAATTGCGCCGCGCAGAAAGCATAATATAGCCGATAGTTTAGAAATTCCAATAAAATCAATCTTGCGGTCAAAAAGAAAGTAAACAAAGGTAAAATTACGTCAGATAAATGAAATACCGCACGAGTTTTGGAATGAAGTGAGATGGAAAGTAAATACAGGGTTACTTTGAAACTAGAGTAGCCATTTTTTTACGATTATGCGGGATAAAAGAAATTAGAAAATGCGAGACCTACTTACCTGAAAAAGTACTGAATCGAGAGAACCACAATTGTTAAATCTTTCTTATGACTTTAACTGCTATTAATTTAATCGTTTAAAAAATTGTGATGCAATCGAGTGTCTCCAATCAATAGTTTTCTTTATGAGAGAGTCCCGGTCTATATTGTGTTTATTCTTCAAAATGTTAATCATTTGCCCGATTCCGTACCACGTGTCACCGCGAAGCGGGACTATTACCCCCGAATTCACAAACGTCAATCAACGCTAAGCACGCGCTCACGATCATGCTGTCCCCTAAAATGTCAATAAATCTGAAGAGACAGTTATACTTTTGAAAGATGCTCAACGTTAATTTGCGTTTGTGAATTCGGGGGTAAGTGTCCCGACATTTTTTCAGTCGTGAAAACGGGACATCTAGGTCCTCACGTGTGATGGTTGGCAACCCTAATACGAGTAGCAACCAAAAATTAAGAAAAAGTTGCTCTACTTAGAGGCGATGTAATCGATTTAAGTCGCTTACACAATGTGGTAAACAGAGCCAATCATTCGGAACCTCGTCTCGGAGAACGCAAATTCATTATTGAATCTGTGTTTTCGACTTTCTTTCATTTGTTTCAAAATTGGTCGGTCTTATCCTGCACTAGAAGTAATAAGATAATAAAATAATTTATTCTCTCTAAAAATGGTGGCTTAATTTTTACTTAATTCTAAATACAATATTATTAAAAATCAACCGTAGTTACATTGTGAGCGGCTGGTGCTTTAGGTTACAAAACCTGTGTTTTAGGTCCGTGAGACTTAACTACTTATATAAAGAAAAAAAAGTAAACTATAAAATTATATTAAAAGACAAGTGTGTGAAACGTGTTGCGAGTTGGCGTCAAAAAGAGCTGTAAGTTACGTGTTGTGAGTTGGTGTAAAAGGGACGAGTGGTAAATGCGACGAATTGCCTTAAACGTTTGTTGAACTTACTCTGTACGAAACTAAATTACAATAGATTAGGATTATATTG
The DNA here is from genome assembly GCA_950022985.1 of Udea ferrugalis. Taxonomy (NCBI): domain Eukaryota; kingdom Metazoa; phylum Arthropoda; class Insecta; order Lepidoptera; family Crambidae; genus Udea; species Udea ferrugalis. The sequence goes on along the minus strand of OX465532.1, from coordinate 2,876,160 downwards.
TTGAAGATTATTTAAATGACAAGAATTTGTGGTCATCATATTTGCCATGATTGTCCTATGTCACCTTAAAAAAATAAAACAACAAACAAACACCAGCCTAACTTAAACTTGAACTCAAAGACCCCCTTTCATAAAGGGTCCGACAAGAAACATCAAAGTTTTTTTTTTTCAACATAGTTTGATTACAATTTGTTGAAGTTACCCTTTCCTTGTGCCCAGCAGCGGGACGTATAGACCATGTTGGTTGGTTGTTTGTCAAAGGAGCATTCTAATGTTGTTTGGGTTATATTGAACAAAGCGTTACAGTTTTCGCATTCCTAGGGAAATGTAGAGCATACGCGCTACAGCAGAACGGCATATTTTTTTGAAAAACTACGACACCCCCAGCAGTTTTACACCAAACGTGTATTTCGAAAGCGCCTTAGCTGTCAACCTTTGTGGAACGCAGCATTAGTATTAAATGGGTCACCAAATCACCATTTTGTTGTGTTATTAAAACAGCGTTTCTTACTTACGTCCGATTACTATTACCATCTCCCAGTAACGCACGAAGCCGAAGCTCGGGCACCCCTAAGGTACCCCCTGAGACAAGTTACTTAAATCTCAGGGACTAACCCCTGAATTCACAAACGCAAATCGACGTTGAGCATCCCTCTGAAGTATAGCTGTTCCTTTCATTTCTTTTGTCATTTTTACGGGACAGAGTGAGGCGAGCGTGAGCGTTAGCGTTGACAGATGTTGGTGAGTTCGGGGTTAAGATTCCGCATTGTTCAGTAAAGCTGTCAAGGCAAAATTTGGACTTACTAACACAAAAAATATCGTTTCTGACATCCCTCTACTTGGGTCTTTGGCTACACGAACAAGCGCCTCAATAGTCGATACTCCACTTAGAAAGTGTCTCGAAGATTACTGCGTGCAGTTATCTGTGGCTCAATCTACACAATTATAGTTTTCAATCAATCGCTTACTTATTGCGCCGGTTATTACGAGCTACGTTTTCTGTGCTTCGAACGGTCACTATGATTTCAAATACACCAATAATACAAACATACGCTTACGACTTAATCACGAAACGGGGTAGTCAGAGGCACGTTGATTGTGGGCGTTGTAAACGGAACATTCAGAAGCCAACGACTTTTTTGACACATTTGCTTTTAAGCCCTTCTGAGTATAGCGAACCTTCACAAATGTTGCACCAGTTTTTCCCTTTCGGCCCAGTTAGGTGGCTGGTCGATCGGAGAGCTTAAGGCTGCGTTTCCAACAGAGAAAAGCGAGTATGCGTTGCAAGGGATGTTTTTGTTAAGAACCAATAGAATACGAACCGAAGCTAGGTAAATAATTACACTAAAGTGACTATATGCACGAACGAGGCTAGGATGAGACAACACGAGGACGAAAGCCCTCAGACTTCTAGTCCTATATCTCCTAGGTATAGCCTTCGAGATTTTCTTCGGGGTAGTGATCCATAGCCAAGGGCAGTCGACTAAGGAAAGTGGTATTAACGCCCGACAGACCAGAACCAATTTTCACTTTATTGAAGAAAGTGAGCTTGGAAAACGTTGTTAGTTTTAAGTAATCATTTTAATCAAAGTACCTACCTAAACAATTAATTCCATTGAATTGAAAATAATTATCACTTTAATTATGGTAACTCTCTTGAGTCGGTTAATTAACAGTTACGTCAATTTTTAGTTAAATCATCGTTTACGTTTGGATAAAATTGGCTTTATACTCGCTTAAGTATTCGATGACTTGGGATCAGTATAAAATAGTGGATTAAAGAAAAATAAACATAAGATACTCAATACTACAGACCTGCATCATCGCTTCATGCATAACGCCATCTACTGGTGCAGCGATACACTATTACGTTTAACGTTAACATATGGTTTTAGGGCCGGCGCCCACTATCGGCATCGGCACGCTTCAGGATTTTAAGGTGGCAAATAGGAATATACTTTAACATTGTAGCAATAAAGTAGAAATTACCGTGATGTGTTCTCGTAAAAACAAAATGCATTGGTTTTGTTTCAGTTTCGGCATTTTCTACTTTATTGCCATTAGGTTAGAGTATATTACTATTTGCCACCTTAAAAGCCTGAAGCGTGCCGATGCCGATAGTGGGCGCCGGCCCTTATGCGTCTGCTTCGAAGCGGATCGATCGACGTAACACAAATGTCTGTGATCACCACTAGAGGCCGCCTCACCCAGTGAAAGCCTTTATGTAAAATTGAAGAGCATGAGATGTGGGCGGGCGGATTATTCCTTCGATGGGCGGCACTTTAAAGTTGCACTTTAAAAAATGACTGGTAGCATGTTAGGGGGTTAATGTTTTTATGCTTAGTTATATGTTGTACGTTATTTCCAATGACGGTAATTAGAAGCCGCTTTTTGCTAAGAAATGAAATAAAAAAAACTACCTTTTATTTGTTGTACGTTATTTCCAATAACGGTAATTAGGAGCCGCTGCTTGTTAAATAAATGAAAAAAAAACAGCCTTTAAAATTAAGCAGATTTCGCAAAAAACATCTTATATTTTGTTACTTTAATTTTAAACCAGTTAGTAAATAGATAATTTACTAAACAGCAAAAATGACAGGCAGGAAGCGCCTTGATTCGGGTCCATATTTAATTTCCTTCCACAGCCAATCATTTTTGCAATAACTTTTCGATAAAATCGTCACTTCCGATCACATAGAAAGTGGTGCGGCTTCATCAAATATAATTATTGGGAGTAATTAGAGCGAGAGGAAAGAATGCAAGCGGTGTCTTTGATGATCGAGTGTCGTGCATAACGTGCATTGCATCCCGGCGAGGGCTGGCGCTAGGGATGCCTAGTCACGGATATGCGGGAAAAAGCTTGACAGATACGTTTGGGTAATGGTGGGATTCATTATTCAAGGCCCATTGACTACTACGACTGAAATATAGTAATGTATTTTTTGGGTTTCTTAGCGCTAAGGATCGATCTCCGGTCGCCAGACATAGGCCTTAGGGCTGCTTTTGTAAAATCTGACAGTAAGATTTGTTGCAAGTCTAACACACATATCCGTGATTGCCATCCCTAGGCCAAGCCACGGATATGTGAAAAAAAGCTTCACAAAAACGCTTGGGTGATGGTGGAATCCATTTGATTATTCAAGGCCCATTGACTACCCCGACTGAAATATAGTGATGGATTCTGTATTTATAGGGTTTCTTCGCGTTTAGGATGGCATACTAAGACTCTCTCTAGGGTGGCTTTATAACTACTGACAGTAGGGTTTATTACTAGCCATACACAACCTAAACCTAGAGGGTAGCCTAGGTTAAGCACTGTGGCTCGAAACCCGGTGGTCCCGAGACCAAATCTGGACGCAACACTTTGTGTTTATTGTACAATTTGCGGATAACTCTCCGGTCATGGAAAATACTGATTTAAAACCCAAGCAACCCGGATTACGGCAGTTAGGCTCGCCCCTCACCAAGTTGGTTACCTGAACCTGAATATTCCGTTCACCATAACTGCAACAATCAGTGTGCCTCTAACTAACTCATTAGGGATGTGGTCGTGAGGGTATGTTATGTTACGTTATACACAAACTCTCTAACAAACCGAACTTTTTTTCTTCGTGGGGAAATGGATCATGGATACCTCGCCGCCCGGGGGGATGACGAGGTTCTGTCGGACTCCTGCCGACTAAAACTCCACGACACTCAACCATTGCACTTTGGCGCGAAGCTGGATCCAACCGAAAGTAATGACCCACTGCTACCCCGCCAGTGTTAGCCCCTAGCCCCTACCGACCCCCTAACAAAGGGGGGAGAGGCCATGAAAGCGTCTGGCACTTCCGTCGTCTTGGAGGTCGCCGTGCAATCCAAGCCAGAGACCCCAACCTTATTATTTTAGTTGTGCTTCAGCTCATTACTTTTGCATATGAGCTTAGGTTAGGCTTACCAGCTTAAACTAATGCATTTTATCTAATTTTCCAACTGACGGTGTACGAGTTGATTTCAAAATGTTGGTAAAGTTTCTACACACGTTTATAAAATCGTTTTCACTGTCAACGACAAACTATAATTAATAGGTTGCTGTACCAGCCCTGTATTACGCAAAGATCCGCTCGTCGCGAATAAATTATTGGGAGCCAATGACAAGTTTCACTTTCGGCCAGATCTGCGCAGGCACAGTATAAACCATACAGTAGAACATCTAAATACAAACGTGCCACTCTCGGTTTGAATGTGTGTGTGCGCGTCGCGCGCCGTGTCGCGATATCACGCACACGCTAGCATAAAATAGGGAGGCATAGGGAGGCGGCCGGCAGTACGGACGGGCTGTGCCGCGTGTCTGTGTGCACGCTAGGCTAATAACTCGGTGGGCGGCCTTAGATAGCCTACTGTATGGTTTATACTGTGGCGCAGGCGCAGCTCGTTAACAATCATTAATATTTAATTGCTGGTTGACTACATTTTTTATAGTTGGTACTTCCGTTCACTTAGTGTAGGTTTTGGGTTTTCTTAAAAGCTTAAAGTATTTTAATCAGTCAGAGTATAAAACAAAGTCGCTTTCTCTGTCTCTATGTATGCTTTTAAGAAAAAGGGTCATATGAATAATAACATCCCATTGCACCAATGCGAAGCCAGGGGGGGGGGGGGTGTCTGGTTTTATTTATAATAGAAAACTACATATACCATTGCGCCCGTTTCTCACAGAGGAAGCAGAGACACGGCTGCTACACTTACTACTCACAGATCCTGACATCCTGCGCTTCGGTTAGAGAAAATTATATAACACTTCAAAAACCCGTCATCAATTTATACCAACCACCTATATTCTTTGATTAGGTACGTTTTTTATGTAAAAGTGAAATTCATCATCATCATCATCATCAGACTATGTAAGCCTCCCGTAATGCGCGCCATCGCGCCCTATCTTCAGCTAGACGCATCCATCTCCTGCCAGCAGCCTTTCGTAAATCGTCGCTCCACCTAGCCGGAGGGTGTCCCACACTACGCTTGCCGAGACGTGGTCTCCAAAAGTAAAATTAAAGAATAAAAATCAGTAAATGTTTCCCTCAAGCCAACATCTCTTTTCACCTATACAAGGTTCATAAATAGAGATACCCAACTAGTAAAAAACCATGCAACAGTCTAGAATGTGTACTAAACTAATAAAGACTACAAGAATTGCAAGTGCTAGCGACTGTTTCCTAGATAAGCTAAGATAAGCCATGACCGCCACGCAACGCACGCGCATCCCGCGACCGGCCGCGCAAGGTCGCTTTCGACGTAACCGCTGCTGAACGGCTACTTAGCCACTGCTTCTCAAACTTTTGGCAATTTTAAACCTAACCGTGCTATTAATTTCAAACTAGCAGAGAGACCAATTCAAAACATTACACAATACAACAGATGCTCTACATTGTAATTTTTTGCAATACTCGTACAAGACACTTTTTGCTTTGTAGTTTAGTGGTAATTGGGGTTCATTAAAAAACCACAAACCTCTGTGAGTTTTTTCGTAATTAAAGTTTATGAGTGGTTTTGTTTTAAATATGTTCAAAAATACAATTTACTTAATTTAATGAATAAACAGCTTATTTACGTCCCACCACTGGGCACAGGCCTCACCTTAACTATGATTAGATTAACTATCTATAATACTCAATATAAATACAGGTTATCACGATTTACATTGAGATAGTCTTGGACAGTCAAATTATAATAATAAACTTTAAGATTTATGCGGTGGCGCTCTATCGCATGGAAGTATGGCTCGCGAATAATGTTAGCTCAAGTAGAGAATAAAACTACAAAGAATTAATAAACTTCCATACTTAACGGTTTCACGAATAATTTATTTCTAACTATTCAATTCAATTCTTCATTGCAAACCATAATAACTAAATAACTTGCGTTCAGTTTGAGAACCATAACCCAAACGGTTTCGCTACAAACCTGTTTCTAGATCTTGGCTTATTTATTGCACTTGTGTAGTCTAATTATGTGTTACGGGAAAACGCATTCGTTCAGAAGTTTAGAAAAGCACTTGCACGAGCATATGTGCCCCGTTTGGGATGGTGGCTTTTCTCTCTTTTCTTTTTGTGAGCCTGTTGCGAAGAAAGTATGGATCAGAACTTGGTGCAATTGACTAGTCTTTATATGTGTGCAAGTATTTCTTATAGGTAACAAACAAATAAACATCAGGTTATGTACTACCAAGCCAAGTTCTATAAGGTAGCGGTATGGTGGTTGGTGGTTAAGGCTTAGGATACTGACTTGACTTGACAGAGCGCTAGAGCGTTGGGCTCTCAACCTGGAGGTCGGGGGTTCGAATCTCGCGTGCACCAACAACATGTTCATATTTGTGTTGTTGTTTCGAACTCGAAACCAGGCAACTGGCTGGAACAGTAAAGGCTTATCACCTCGTGTCCAAAAAGTAAGATGATTCATGCTATCGGATGGGCATGTACGTAGTCGGTCCTGCGCCTAACCTTTCTCCGGTCGTGTCGAACGGTCATCCTTGAAAAATAGAGCTTTAATAAAACGCAGGAGATGGCGTTTTATTAAGGCTCTATTTTTGAAGGCTGGGGATAACTCTCACTGTCAGGTGGTATAAAACCCTATTCATTTTTTGATGGGTGTAAGGGGGCTCCGACATCTATTTTGTATGCATTTATTGCACACAAGTGCTACATAGGCTAGAGCTTACCCAGGACAGGTATGTATTTTTTTTTTAAAAGAGGGACATCTGCACTCGAGGATGTCCAAAGTAATGTTTACATTTCTTCAAATACTAACTCAATATTTGCATTATAGAAAACGTTAGCATCGAGAAATCAGCCGCAACTCACTATAAAGTTTGTTTTCACATAACATAACTATTACAGCCTCTGTGATGTATGAATAATAAAATGGTGATAAACGTTAGAAAACGCCGATGGCCGTACGAGTATATTCACTTTCATACGACATTTAAAAAGTTCTCTTGGAGAGTAAGTATTGAGATTTTTATCTCTACAATTTAATTAATTAATATAAAAAAATATTGACAGTGAAGAATTGTTAGCAGATTCGGTTACCAACAATATACGGTAGAGTCTGTCTGACTAAGCAACACATTGAACAGTCTGTTTTTTGGTGGAACTAATGCGGGCTTATATGTACTTTCCCATCGACCTAAGCTGAATGTCCGATGACGACTTTCATTTTGTATTAATGCCGTCTTATTTCACGACGACATTGGTTTTTTCTTTTGTTTCTATTTTTTATTCAAACAAAGTTGAGCACTCGCGTCTTTCCATAAAGTGTCTTATAAGCAGAAGTTAAAGTGACATTTAAGATCTGCTTACATCCAACAGCCATCTAGCAGCAATGGCCTCTCCTGGGAGTACACTAGCCACGGTACCTAAATGTTAGAGGCTGAGAGCATTCACTCCACCTCATTGTCCTTGTGCCGTACCGCTGTGAAAACCCAAATTCGGGCTATCAACTACTCAAATCCGAAAATAAAAGACTGCTTTACTCTGGTTACACATACATGCATAAACGGCCTATATGTATACGTCCCACTGCAGGGCACAGGCCTCACCTCAAAAAAAAACCCAGTATAGAATAATGAAGAAAATTAGCTATAGAAACAAGCTGCCCAGCAGTGAAAGGGCAGAGTGTACTAAGATTAGTAAGAAACCTTAATGTCAGATGTTATCAAGCCGCCGTAAGGCCTTCGATTAGGCCTAACACCGTGACCAACTGCTTAACGTGCCTTCCGAAGCCCCGTAGATGCCCGAAAAATACATACTTAATTGAATTTTGGTTGGATTGATCACCTATCGCATTCCCGTTGCCGATCCACTGCGCTGCTGCGCCACGGGCACTTAACTCTGTTAACTCCGTTTGTGAATTCAGAGGGTTTGTCTCAACTCTTACTCATAACCACTGCGCTATGGGGCTCATCAGTAAACACTGTCAACTTCATTAATTGGCAGAAATAACGAGCGTCCATTGTTTCGAAACCGTCTTTTAGCGCTCCGGATTCGATGAAATGTTACAATACTCACAATTGCTATTGTCTCGTTGTTTGCTTCTGGGCCATCTCCAGCTGTAGCAGGTCAATTGATATGAGTGTGTGTGATTTTTGCAATAAGATTCTGGTTTTTGCGATGCTTTGAAATGTGATCTTGTGTTTTCTACTCCGACGTCTACTCCGGTAGAATGAATAGGAAGTTTCGGAGAACTTTGAGAAGCTAAAAAAACCAACGGAAATAAAAGTGATATGTAATAGGTTTTTTATTATTCACCTTATGTACAATACGGTACAATTATGTACGTATACATAGGTTTTTATAGGGCTTTTGGCCACATTATCTTCTAATAATGATGACGTGTTCATGATATAATAATATGGCGGCCCTTTCAAGTCTGAATACCTTCTTATTCCCCTTTCCTCAGTAATGCCATAGTGAACATAATGCCCCAAGCCTAGGCTCGCCCTAAATCACGTAACCTAAAAGTAAGGGGATGAGAGCCTTACCCTCACATCACAATTGGGCGGAACTGTACCTCACAGTGGAACTGTCAAAGGGCTTTCCCTCCCCTGAGCTAATCTAACATTAAACTGACCGGCTCCAACAAATGCCCATTTACATTCTTTTTAAAAGGACTAAGTTTTGCGATGTTTCCCTCTCAGAATATTTTATCTGTAGAATGAGTTCTCTTCCGATGGGTCATTCATGGGGGTTTTAAAAAAGTTAGTAACAGCATCGGAAATATGCAAGTGATCCTGTTCTCTTTTTTGCTTTGCTAAAAAACTATGGACTGCCTGAGCTCTATTATTTAGAAAATCATTGCCAGAGTGTATTTCGGGAAACAAAGAAAACCAGAACCGTTAGCAAATATCGAATTTCTGACTGACATATAATACGCAATTAAACAAATCAGTGCTAATGAAATATAATCTACATAACCAAAGTCAAACACTTAGGTATTACCGTAATCCATCCGTACCTCCACACCGTCCGTAGATTTTACCTGTCTAAGTTAGCAAGTATGGATAAATTGAACTTTATGATCTGGGTGGTAAGTACGAGCTTTCATGTGGTAGACCGGCAAGTAACGTAACACACGTGATAGCATCTGTGCACACGCACTCGCGAGCCGACGCACGGTAAGCGCGCGCGCGTCACTCGCGCCATCTAGGTCAACCTGTGTTTTCGATTTGAATTCCGAATTTGAAGTTTACTTTTTTATTTCTTGAAGAGAAATCACTTACTAATTCGGATCTAAGAAGTTTGTGTGCTGTGAACCTGCCAGTGTTTGTGATGTTTTGAACGAAATCGATCAAAGTGGATTGTGGTGTTCGTGTGACCTGGGCCCCAAGTCTGCTAATTTTAACGAAACGTCCATTCAACCGAGGCTCAATAAGGATAACAATACGATTGACACAAATTCGGTAGTCTGCTAAAATCAACAATCGTCTCAATATGAATGCATTTCTAATCGGAATGGACGCTCAGTCTTAATAACAAACGGTATTGCCAACTAAAATCTACCATGCCGCTGAATGAATGAACGAATGATTTCTTCAATTTGAATGATCATTTTCTTCAGTTTCTCAGATTAGATTACATTTCTTTTGCGTGGACTTATTTGGTTTGATTATTTAACATGACTACACGTTTTTTAAAACACTTTATTTTATAATACGGTGGCTAAAGTATTAGTTCTCCATGCCAAAGTCTGCCAAATTAAAAGTGTCTCCTGTCTATAGCCTGTCATGTCTCATTGTCAAATGTCAAGTTGTCAATTTGTTCGAAAACACCATTGCAAATGCAATAAAATCAATTTATTTTTGGCTTTGTTTATTTGTTAAACGAGACTTGAACTTCGAGATAATAACTAACTGTATTGGACAGTAAATAATATACTTTCTTCCCTTCGTATCGGTAAGTATTCGCACACCATATTTCATTTTTGTGTTAGTTTTTGGTGGTGTACGTCGCTTTTATTTCCTGATCTTTTATATCTTAATTTCAGGTGAAGATTAACTACCTCAATGCGCAGTGCCACGAAAAGGTTGGAGGCCAGGGACCACCTAAGCGCACATGGTCCGCGGGAGCATGCGCAATCCACAAATAGGCTAGTCACGGCCACAGGGGCCTTATGTGATCTGCAGCCTTTCTATATAAACATTGTAAGCACACACGGTACCTTTATTTATATATTTTGAAGGCAAAGTCATTAACTGAAATTAATTATTTTCACTTAGTCGATTTAACAAATACCTTCTTCTTTTTCAGGCTCCAGAAAGAGATTTCATACCTAGAAGACAAAGTTGCTTCCCGCTGTCTGTTTGTTCAAATGTACCTATGCTTGAATCCAAGTACACAATGGATGTTGATGCAGTATTTTAACTCAAAGTGATTCAAGGATTAAGTATATTGCCTATTTTATCAGAGAAACACTGATAATTTTAAACATGTATGAAAAATAAAAGATTCAAAAATTGTTTAAAGAATTGTTTTATTTATTATATTATTACACTGATAATCACTTCATAGCCTCAATGCAGCATTCTAACAAATTCCATCAGTGCCGTCTGTTCCGCCTGTGCCCAGCAGTGGGACATTAAGCCGTTAATGTTTTGATATGTCCTTCTTTCCCCTGTGTTAGGTAAGGGGGTCATCATGATCTCTGCAAAGTATATTCACTGTCACCTAGAAATATTATAAAACAATTACCTATGGAAAAAAGTCTCATTATACTTCAGCCTTGAATTCAAAGTTAATGTAGTTACGTATTTTTTGGTACAACCAATTTTGTGTTCTGGTTCAAAAGTGGGCTCCTACACTAGAGGTCGCGGGTTCGATCCCCGCACAGTTCATTCTGCATCAAAATGCTGTGTTCATATAGAGTCCTCAAATCATTTTGATGCTGACTGTACAAACATTTGTGTGCATGAATATCACTTTCGGTTATAATAACGGTCCTGTTCCTCATGTACAATGGGTCTCAGATGGCTATGTGAGTTCATCGATGCAACTCAGAACACCCGAATCGATAGAATCTGTAACATCAAGTTTCACCTAACTATTTTTGAAAATAAATACAACAAAAACTCCAAAATACCTACTTGTATAAGAGATGGCTCCCTATTTTTTTTGCTTGATTGCATTCCGGCTTTGGATCCTTTTGGGCCGTGTTGTATACTGGTAGTACAGTGCCAAAAAAATGGACTAACCTTAAAATTGCATCCTTTCGCCGCTGTTGTTTTGTAGATTACTTCCTCTTTTCCGAGTATGCATGGTTTCATAAATCGGACTTGGGCATCCCCCTAAATGCATGTAAGCATTGCCGTGTTGGAATTTAGAGCCCGAGATTCATGGTGCTGAGCTAAAAGCCTAAAGAAGTCGGTGTCGGCGGTCACTCGCGTTATCAATGGTCAAAACATGCCAACGATTCGTAGGAAGTAGTGGCCAATCTTTTAATTCACCTCGAAAAGCACTCACTTCAATTTAAAAGCAGCTTTTAAGTTAAAATATCTAAGCACAATGACTGCAAGAGGTGTTGTTGTTCAATAACACAATTGTCAAAGAGATACGATTGAGCTAAACGTCAAACAAACGTCAAATAAGGAGCGGACTACCGTAATTCTTACATTCGGCTTACCAATGTACCGCTATTAGTGAGCAGACTACCAAAAAGTGCAATAACCAGTTTCGATGGAGAATCATTGGTCTTTTTTAAGGAGCGGAATACCAAATGTGTCAAATTAGACGATTACGATTCCATGCCGACTCGATTGCGGCGTCTTAAAATTAGCAGACTTGGGACCCTGGTAAGTGACTTTTGTCTCCCAATTTTATTGATTAAAATCTGCAATCATCATAAAATTGCAGCTTCTTGCGGAGAGTTGAAATTCGCGTGGATCGTTCAGAAGATCACGGTAAGTTAGGGAAGTGGGTAACTCTGTACGGTGCATACGATTATCGCTGGAAATAGACCATGTGAGATTTTATTAGATAAGATAGCACACTTATTAAAAATTATTATAATATCAAATGAAAGCTAATTTGGTTAATGTGGTAGAAATATTTCGACTTCTTTTTAACCCGTCATAGTAAGCGATTTGTTATTGTTCTTGAGTTAAATCCCTACCTCATGACAGCAGTAAAAAAGGCGTGTTCCTTGAATCTGTCTATTATACAAAATAATCTTGATAAAATATAAATTGATTTCATAATATTAAAGACCCATGGGGGAATCTACTTGATTGATCGTTTGAAAGTTACTTTAGGATTTGCAAGTTTACCTCAGTTTTTATCAATTTAAAAGAAAACACAGGCCTAAGAAGGAATGGCATCTCATTTGAAAAAGGTGCATTTTTCTTACTTCTTCTTTCATTCTGAAGCTCAAAATGGTCTTGCGCCTTCCAGACATATATTATTATGACACTTCAATGAATTGGGTGAAACGCAGGTTGTTGCGAATGGTGGAAATTGTCCACAGTTGACATGCCCCGTTGCATCTCAGTCGTTTTGGTAAATTTTCAGTCCAACTCCACTTTGCCTTCAGAGGCTCTCCTTTATTATATGACATTGGTTTAAGCCTGTCAATCATGAAAACAATTACCTCAGTCAAGTGGACAAACCAAAATCTCTCTCGAATGTTGCTCTATTTTCAAAACCGTTCTTTTAAGAACGGAAATTGTGGTGTGAACTTCCTGCCGAGGATTCCCCGATGACCTCTAGCCTATAGCTAGGAGATGTTCCATGTCAGTGTAGTTTGAAAAGGTCCTCATCTGTTGTTTCATGTGTATTTAGCTGTCTAAAGGCTAGAGCAACTTCTTAAGCAGGCAGTCCGCACGGTTATTCGCTACAGTCGTTGTATAAAACACGGTAAGGAGGGTTTTGGTGTAGGCTCATGTTGATACAAGAGTATTAGGCCGTGGGCCAGTTTGCTATCAGTCTTTTTTCAAAATTTGACTTGCTATTAGCCGAAGTTGTGGCTTTTACGTCTTTACCGGACAATGGGGTGAGTGGAAGACTTTGAGCCCCTAATAATTAAGTACCGTACCTAAGGGTGCTCACAGGGGAGGCCGGGCCTCGGCTCAGGGCCTTACTGGGAGATGGCAATCAGATGTAAATATCAGCTACATTAGTTGACACTTGATTTGTACATACCTACACATCCCAACGACCATATTCCCGTCATGGTGAACGGAGCATTGAGAAGCCCACATTTGAGGGATTTCAACATAACATGGTAAGGGCAGGCCTAGCGCGCTGTTATCTGGGTTGTTTGGTTTTTTTATCGGTTTTTGTCCTCAGTGGTGAGTTAGACGCAAATTGTGCAATGAACACAAAAGTACTAACTGTGTCCCGGCCAATCTTGGACTCAGGACCACCGGGCTTTGAGCCAGAGTGTTTAACCACTGGGCCACGACGCTTTCTTAAATTATACCTATAAAAAAATTTAATCGAAATGAACTCAGTTTATAAAGGTCAAAGGCCTCGTTGATAATGTCTTATTTTGCTGACGAATTTCTTACTCTACGGTTATTACAGACAAATTGTTTTAACAAGTTAATAAAGAGTAAAACAGTAAATTGCGTGTTGTTACGTTACATTAAATGCTGTAACGTAACTGCGTTGCGTAACGTAAGATACAGTGTGACGTGCACAATTGGAGCAATGCATCAAAAATGCACTTGTGTCTGCCTAAAATACCAAAAATTTTTGGAGCATCTGCTTTATTTTGTAAAGTAAATTGGTGTAACTGCTGTTATTTAGCACTATGAATAGTTATTCCATAAATAGATGATTAATACAATAATTTGATTAAAAGATCTAGTATTCACGACATCATAATTATTGTATTCATATCTTCCTTGATGAATTAAGCTAATGATTTCGCCTAAATTAATACAATTTGAATATTTCAATACGCAGTGGTTTAGAACAACTAGCTTAGACTAAAATGTTGTTGTTGTTGTCTTAGATAATAGGGTGACCAGCAATAATTTGACACTTTGATTATCTTTTATTATTATTTTATTTTATTATTTCAATTTATTACCATTGTTTTATTGTACCTGCTTTCTTGACTTTCGTGTATCGTCATTGTTTTTGTCTAAACTTATTTTAACTATACATTGACATCAATATTACAATAGTTTTTGAAAATGAAATTATTAATTGTCTTGTGTGCGCTCTGTAATTGTCTGTAAGCATACTTTTATACTGAATTAAATAAATAAGACTGTTTGTAAGACACATTGTAGTCGCCTGAAGTCACTTCTGACCTGCTGATGAGAACTGGTCGCCTTTCTCCTGCCCAGTACTTACGGCAGCGTTTTTTATCATTATCTGCTGTTACAACTTCCTAAAAAGGAGTTCCTGGTTCGACTTATGCGTTTGTTAAAATAATTAAGTAAAAGCATTTTTACATAACGTTCGCTCTATATTTTGCTGAGCGCCTTGGTGACCCAGCGGCATGTGGTGCTCTTGTTTTAAAATCTTAGGATAATAGATAGATCTGAAAACCAGAAAACGACCCCGACCCCGATCACGGTTTGCGAAAGATGCGGGTTCGATTCCCGCCTGATGCCATGATGACCAAATGTCTTTTCTGGTTTTCAGATCTTTAGTAAAGATGCTGCAAGGAAAATGCTAAAAACAATAATAACGATAAAAGATAGGTCAACATACCATGGTGTTGGCCTTCGACCAGAGGATTAGGCCTGAAAGACCAGTGAGCAATATGCAGTAAAACTATTTTGATGGACCCTTCGAGCGTATGCCTTCTGATGTTTTTTTAAAGTCTGGTTTCTGAAACTTTGTGTTTGTGTGGGTGTGGGTTTATCACTTCACGTATCCGGCAAGCGATAATCCATTAATTCAAGCTATGAAATATTTACTTCTTTCTTTACTTTTTACATTTGTTAATGGCATCATCAAAATAGGTAACAATGTTGCGTGGACGAACGCATGCGCAGTTGCAATGAATCTTGCTTAATTAGAACACGCATGTCTTAATTCGGTCAATTATTACATTTAATAAATATTTGGGCTGGCAGTTTGCAACACACTGATAACAATTGAACACACTACTTGACTAGAACACTTACATAGTTTGTTACTTACTTGCAAAACAACGGAACTGCCGAAATTTATCCTTAAAATAATTATCAAACAAGCGCCTCTACCCCCAAATTCACAAACTTCAATCAACTCTAAGCACGCGCTCACGCTCACGCTGTCTCGTAAAATGTTAATAGAATTGAAAGATTGATTTGCGTTTTTGAATTCAGGAGTTAGTCTGTTTCGAAGGTTTTGCATTTTAGCTGTGATAGTGAGTTCTGTGTTACAAGGGCTTATTATATATAATTAGCTTACAGTAGTGTCCCACTCCTGGGCAAAGGCTTCCCCACCACTTTTCCACTTTGTACGGTCAAGAGCTAAATTTGACCAGTTATCTAGGTAGGTGTCTAGCTCATCCCGCCATCGCCTTCTAAGTCTGCCGCTAGGCCTTTAAAGGCTTCCTAAAGTTTTACAAACCCCTAGCTCTTAGCTGATCCAGGACTGCATAAAGATAAAATTAAACCCCAGAAAGGAGTTCTTAACGATTTAAAAGTAGTCCTCGCTTTGGCTAGGTTTTACTTTTAAATAGTATTAAGAATATTTCTGGTCGAGTGGTCAAGTAGCCAACAGAAATAGACTGTTGTTGATGCTAATTTAATTGTAGATGCGGCGAAGTTAAAGATAATTAAGGTTGAAATAATAGTGTTCAAGCTTGACTGTTATTTTCGTGGAAAGGTTCCGTGTAGATGATAAAACAATGTGAATAAGCGATTGATTGTAAAATGTCGTATAATATATCTGCACATCTTTGGAAATAAGTATCAGCTTGTTTATATCTGTTAGATACTGATAGGATACATGCTTATATATTTCTGAATGAGCATGCATGTTTACTCTGAGGTTAAATAGTACCTTCAACTGGCAGTGCCTAATTGTGCTAGTCAAAATTATTGTGAGTCTGAAGAAGTTCTCTGAATATTTTGTCAAGATTCAGCTCTGCGTTTATTAAGGTTTTACTACAATTTAGGTTAATTGAATATTCATCTAGACAATTACTAATGAAACATCATACTACCGCTTTAAATTATTTCTGATGAAGTTGAACGCACTTTGAGATACAAAAAACAAGTGGCGGTTAGTAAGATGTTACAAGCTCACTGTAAACCGAGCTATCATCGTTTTATTTATTTTATTTGTTTGCGGAACCCTAAAACAACGTGCGCGCATTGTGGAACAGTCTTGCGCTTGAAATTCATACCAAGGTTCTCTTTCGCATGAAAGGACGGAAGGATCTTGGCCATAATCTATTTAGATTGTATCTTTTATAATTTTCCTTTTATGTTTTGCAATTTTTATTAATTGTTGTTGCCAACAATTGTTGTTCTTATTACACCTGTATCTTTATATTTGCTTCTCTGTTTTTGACTCAACTGTATCTATTATGATTTTTGTGAAAGATAGTGATGAAAGTAAGCTTAGCTTTAGTATCACAAAAGTTGTTAGATGGTGGTCTTCTTCAAATTCAAATTCAATATTTCTTTATTCAAGTCGACCATTACATAGTACTTTCGAATCGTCAAGAGTCTTAGTTTTAACCACTTAATAAACATACACATAATAATACAATATACAAACAATACCTAAAATACATATTCATAATGTGACTCTACCACAGGCGTCGGAAGGTTGTTTCTACTAAGAAGACCCGGCAAGAAACTCTCTAAAAGCTAAGATATCTGATATAGACGGTAACTTAGCTTCTGTGGCTGAATACACATGTACTTACAGCATTTTCTGAGAATAATTATGGTTATTTATTTATTTATACTTTAATGCACAAACAAGTACAAAAGGCGGACTTAATGCTAAAAGCATTCTCTACCAGTCAACCATTGGGCGAGACAGAGATGCTGTTGTTGTTGGTTACGATCTGTGTGCATTTTCTTTTACTTTCATTATTAAAAGAGCTATAGGTAATTTTTCTAAAAATAGCCCAAAAAACGTCCTAGCGCAGTAGTATCAAACAAAAGCCTATCGTTGCGCGCGCATCGCTGCGCGGAACTGGAGCGTGCTGCGCGCGGAGATGCGCGGTGTTTACCGTACTCGGCATAATTGGTGTTAGCGCTCAAGGTGTCCTAGCGTTTCGGGTTCTAATTGTACATTTTTACACTTTCTATTGAAAGTTCTTTTCCACCAAGCTAAGTTGAGATACATTTCTTGGTCCGTAAAGATAGGCTTTGCCAGTTCCTTGGGGGTAGGGACTGTTATTTTTCAGTTGACCGTTAGTTTTCAAGGCAAGTTTTAGTTTTCTGGGTAAGCTATGAAGGTGCATTTACAATTTAATTTTATGTGACCTTACTTTGCCTGCCTCTGAAAGCTTCAAGAGTGACCCTATCTATTTCGACCAGACAATTAATAAAGCTGAAAAAACCAAGCTGAATCATATCATTTCATGACCGAATGCATTAAAAAACGCAACGCAATTGATAACTCCACCGACGTCTTACGCCGTCAAGAGACAACTTTCTTTCGATCTTTTGCCTTTTCTAAGTCCCCGAAGATTAACAACGGTATTGTTCTCCGTTTGGGTTAGGTTGCGTGATCAGCGCAATCTAGGTTTTACTTTCGCTTTATCACTGAAGCTGAGTTCATTTTCAAATGTTTATTAGTAGCGTTGTCAGTCTTAACGATGAAGTTGTGGGACAGTGAGGGTATAGGAAGGAGATTGTGAAATCAGTAGCGAATGAGATTTTTAGCGCGGAGCTCTTAAAATATTTGTTTAAATTGCTCGTTCATAATATTAGTAAATTGAATTGCTTTTGTCATTTTGTCTAAAAAGTGGTCAATTAGTTACTCAGTCACTGCAAAATATACTTAGTACTACAAAAACAAAATGCCCGAATTCACTAAAGTCAAGAAAACCTTCATAATGAAACTGTTTCGTAATGTGTTGATAAAGTCAAAAGTGGCAGCTTAACTTGTAAGCAATGCTTATTCTCAAGTGAAGATTGCGAATCCGGTAGTTAGTCTGATACCGAACTGAATCAAGCTTCCGGTAGTGCCCAGGAAGAGTTTAGTTTTCTAGGTTTCATAACAAAATTTACAACGTCTAGCCTGATTCTCAAGAGACGGTTAATATTCTCAACTTCACAGATGCATAGATATATAAAAATTAAAGTAAGAGGGTCTAAAAACTAGGAACTATACTGTATTCTGTAATGATACTCATATGCGTACAAATTTTGTGTAGTCAAGACGTGGACCGGAAGGCACTAATTAGCTCAAGTTTTAATTCTGAAATGTAAATTTCCTAAGCACTAACCACATGCACTACTTATTCTAACTAACTAGGTGCTTAGTCAAATAGTGTTGCCTGGTTTTCGTTTGCTTAGCTCTTAGAAATATTAGAATTTAAATAAGCGATTTCGAACAATCAGTTTGAGAATAAATTATGGCGGAGAAATTTTAATGTTTTGAACTGTTCAGAGACAGTTTGGGTTACCTTTACATTTGTTCATGAAAGCGTACAACGTTAGTGTAAACTTATCTGGTAGATAATTTCCTTAGTAAGTAGTTTTTGTGGCGGCTTGTTGATGTATACAAACAAGGCATCAGTTTCAGTCTGCTTGATATATTACCTGAGACACGGCAGATGTGGATGCGAAAAATGCATTCTTTCTGGAAAGTATCCATTATTGGAATGATCTGACACTGCACTTAGTTACGTCCTCTTTTGTGTTTTGTTAATCTGAAAAATAAAAGTATGTTTGTAGGAAACATAAACACCCAAACCCAAACCATAAGCTGGAGCGGAAATCCGACAAGCGACTCGAACCGGCTCGTGAAGCACTGGTTTGTCATGGGTTGCATAATGCCAAAAATACTAATCTTTTATACCTACTTACCTAAATAATTTTATCAACAAAAGCTTTTGTATTGTTTAGTCTATGTTTCAGCGTCACTTGAAAACTAATTTCATCAGACTCTGAACTTATGTTGTGAAAGCGGGACCGTGTTCGTGATATTGATAAGGTATCACCAAAAAAAAAAAAATACAAAAGCCTTAGGCAGTTTGATCGTTAGGAAGTCCGTTCCGAAATTGTCTGCCAATTGCAACAAGGTTCCTAAAAAGTTACTAGCACTAAACCCAGAATATGCTCTCTCCACATCAAAGTCGTCGGATGTTGTCACAGATTAAATAGAATACGCCTCAAAGGAGCCGTCACCGTCATCGCGTCACCCGCAGCGATAACGCAAATGTGCGGTGCGCACGCGGCTTGCGCAGGCTGAAATGCGCGCCAATTTCTCCATAACGGACCTCGCGTTAGCACGGCCTGTTCTACTGCCGGCCGCGGATCAATTACTTGAGATAATAAAGAATTCTTGAACATTTTCGACTCCTTCTAAACACGCCTCTGAGTCATGTGTGTTGAAGCTTTAAGAGATAAGCACGTCGAAATTCTGCGTTTTAAACATTAGTTATCGTATTATTTTGTGCATAAATTAGATCTTAGTTTATTCTAATCTTATACTCGCCTAGAACTATCCGTAAGGCTATAAAGCTTATTTTGCATAAAAATGTGGCTGAACGATATTTGTGTACCTACGAGTATACTCGTAAGATGATGATCAATGAATTATTTAAAATACGAACACGTGGTAATTAACAGGAATCCCGTCTATTAATTGGACGGTTTTACATTAAAAAGCTGTGATCTGGATGTAATTTGCGAAAAAAGATGCTGTCACGTAAGTAGACTATTAGATGCGTTTTATAAAAATATCTAAAGCAATTGCAATTCAACCCAAAAATAGGGGCATAAAATTAACAGTAGTTTTGGAATGCCTTTTGCAGAAAAAAATACAAGAAATATTTCACAGGCATTAGTTTGATGCCCCTGAAGCGTTTCTGAACGGAAACCCGCGAATTCCTCAACGGACGCAGCACCCAAGTGACCATTTACCAACCGCAAGTTGTAATGGCGACAAAATGTGTTGCGAATAGCGCATTCCTGGATAAATTGGGACTGAGTAACGCATATAGTTCTATCTGTTATCAAATTGTTTAAGTACGAGTTTTATTTCCTCGAAATCTCTTCTCCTTTTTTTTATTTCCCTGTCCTGAACTCCTGACTGAATGCCAAGAGGCTTTCTCTTTGAGTTTCTTGCGGTTGACTAGTTTTTAGTAATTCAACCCCTTCATTTGGGCATTAAAGTCTACCCGGATGAAGCCACAGGCGGAAAAGATCAAGGATCACACTACAACAACCTTAACTCTGAATAAACATCTGTTGTAATTTCTTTCGAATTTGCATATTTTCAGATTGTATTCAAACCTGCTCTGCTATCAAAATATAGGTATCCACACGTACACGACTTTTTTCAAAACGGCTAAGTTATAGCCCCGCTGACTGTTCTCATGCTGAATGGAATATTCAGAAGCCTACATTTAGAAAAACAAACTAAAACAAACAACAATAATTATCACAGAAAAATGAATGCACATCCTGTGTTTCCAAAAACCAGTTATTATTAGCCAATCATTTATTAATCAATCATCCACCATAGTGATATCGCAAAAGAAACATTTTATTATGACTCTGAATAATTACGACAAGTAGCGTAAAAATAATTGATTACCGTTAATTATGATTTGCGGAGAAACTGCAGAGAAACGATTAGTAGAATAGTATTTGACCTGATATCGTATGTATTTCCGTGTCGCTTGGATGCCACACGCGATAGAATGTAGATGGTGCTGTTGGAATTTTGTCTGTCTACGATTTAATTCCGCCGTAGAACTGGGATAGGCATTTGATAGACTAGACGATGCTGTGACGCCTTAGTAGTAGCGTGGTTCTCAGTGTTCAAAACAAACGAATTCAAGGATATTAAGTTGGGCATTTGCATTTCGGGGATTCTTGCTTTAATGTTAATAAAATGAACGATAACAAATATTAGAGAGAAAGAAACGAGTAAGTACAAGAACGACGAACAAGATTTTAAAAAGAAAGATGGTGATGAACGACCAAACCAACGAGAAAATATTTAGTGGAATAGTATTAGACCTGATAACGCATACGTTTCCTTGTCGGTTGAATGCCACACGTCAGGGTTTCTCAAAGAGGGGTACGCGTACCCCTAGGGGTACGCCATTCGAGGGCAAGGGGTACGCGACAAAATTTACGTAATGGCGGCTTGATAACTGGTAAGATACGTGGTAAGAATGGTGAGATACTTATGTGAGAGTTATTATTTGACAACATACCTATGTGAGAGTGGATTTTCACACCTGGTCATGATAAAAACTAAGTACAGAAATCGACTTGATGTAGAGTCAGAATTGAGGTTAAAATTGACCAAAATTACACCTAAAATTGAATCCGGGTCTACCCTTTTTCGCAGAACTTTTTTTGACATAATTTTATAATGCATAACAACGGATGGCAGAAATTTCATTTCGCAGAAAATCATTTCGCATACACTCATTTAGCATACATTCAAAAAGCATAATTTTGCATGGCAGAATCATCTTTTGGCATAATTTTAATAAGCATAATAATCAAAAAGCAGAACCATGGTAACGCAGAAAGTTAACATGCAGAAACATCACATAGCAGAAAGTTAATATGCCGAATTATCTTTTGGCATACTTTTTTATATCCATATAAATAAATGAAATGAAGCAGCAAGCTTATCAGGCAAGTCGTTTTTTGGGTTTAAAAAAAAAATAACCACGAAGGTTTAAGGCGGGAGCTTCGCTCCGCTTCGCTCCCGCCTTAAACCTTCTAACCTAATCTATCCGTGTCGGTTTCGCCCCGACTTCGTGTAGGGCAGACAAGTATCCCAATTTGTTGTTATAACAAATACCACGAAACCACGGGAGAAATGGAATGACAATAGTATGCCAAGTGAAATTCTACCAAATAAGCATTATGCAAAAAGTAATTATGCATCATGGAATTTTGCCAAATAAAACTCTGCCAAATAAAATTCTGCTATCTTAATAGTATGCCATTGAAAATTCGGCCATACAAACTTTCTGCCAAATGATGATTATGCTAAGTATTTTTTCTGCCTTAAACATATTCGGCCAAAGAAGACTATGCCAAGTGTGTTCTGCAAAATGAAATTCTGCGAAAAAAAATTCTGCCAGATAGAAGGAACCCATTGAATCCCTTTGCGACAAGAAACAAGCACATCCATCACATTAATATTAAAAAGACATTTCTTTTGGCACTATGTTTGTTACCTTTTATTTAAAATAAAAACCTTATTTTCTTCAATAGTCAATTTTATTGTTTTCTTTGGGGGGGTGGGGTTAGCAATTAATTAATTAGGGGTACGCTGTCACCTGGAAATTTTAACAGGGGTACGTGGTGCCAAAAGTTTGAGAAACCCTGCCACACGTGATACGCTGGATTATGCTGTCAGAATTCTGTCTTTCTACGATACTGATCGAGTTCTTAGATGTGTACTCTCATAGATTGTTGTCATAATTGTTTTCTTTTCACTTCAAACTTCTAGAAAAAAAGGATTTGTATCACCAATTCCTAAACGTTAATTAGATAATTATGTATTATTTCCTTTCATTTTAAATTAACTCGATTTCCTTCATAGTCCACTAATGTTTTGTCAATGTAGTAGCACATTTTGTTATAATTCTTAAAAACATTTCTTATAATTCAATAATTATCTCATGTACTTTGAAAACAAATGGAGAAACAGTAAAATATACAAGAGTACAAGCGATTCACATGGTAATAACTCGCAGTCAAAAAAACAAGACATCTTCAATATTGCATAACATGACATAACCTATGATACCCATCTCTCTATGAAAGTAAAGATGGTTTGTTGATCAGGGGGGCTAAAATAGCGACATTTGACGTTTCATATCTGAAACATAATATGAAACACTTTTTGAAATCGTAAAATGGCAACTTATTAGGTGAATCATATTATGAACATATTATGATTCATATTTGTTTTTCATACAATTTGACAGTTTTGTATGGGAATTCGTAAAATGGTGCACTTTTAAACGTCAAATTGGAGGAATGTTAGATGTTTAGGGTCAGTTCGCCTGTTCGCGTCCACCACCCCGTTCGCGTCCATTTTACGGAAAATCCTCGAAATTAAGTAAACTAATACAACAGTTAAAAATACGTCACTAATGCTAATACTTCAAAGTTAAGTTCAAAGACACACGCACATAAGGACAAATAGTGTGCAGCGGCGCATTCGGATGTTTTTTATTGATTTATGTGAATTTTAAGCTACATTTTTAACGAATAAAATGAGGTAGACGCGAATTAAATACACCTTATTTAGAACTTAGCGTTTGCGTCCGCTATGGCCGCAAACTATACCTACAGGAGATAAACAGAAACCAAATTGGTGGACGCAATTTGTTTTATGATTATCTCTTTCTTGAATGCAATAAAATTAACTTGCTTGTAAAAATAATTTCAAATGTATTGTTCATAATTATGATACATTTTTAACTAAGACTACGGCTAATAATTATATTTTTAAATGAAATAAGTAATTCCTTTTATTATTTTTATTAGTCAAAACATTAATTAGGTGATCGGTGACAAGAAATAATGATGAAGAGAGAACATAAACTGAAGACCATTTAAAGAAAGCGTAAAATGAAATGCGAAATGAAGAGACCTGATTACTGTTTATTCATTCATAGACAGACCACTGGAGAACAGACACAGGTGGATTTATATGCTACACGGACGGATTCAGGAAATAATCAATCAAACTCTTGGTTGCTGGCGTGCACAGACGCACTATGTGATGATGGCTCGGCGATAAAGAGATCAGTACGCTTGGGCAGGCTGGCCAGCGTTCTTGAAACCAAAATGTATGCATTCTCGTTTGCGCTTACATAGCAGGCAAGCGTCGCAACCATGTCACAAAAGTGACGGTCTACAGCGACAGCAAGGTAAGACTAGCACTGCAAGCATTCAACAACCAGCGACAACATCAGCGATTGTCAAGGAATGCAAATTAGCGCTAGGGAGACTAGCTGGCAAAGCGGAAGTTAGATGTGCAAGGGTCCCCTGCCAAGATTTAATGCTGGCAGTAAAGCAACAGATAAATTATTCCCGCGAAATGGGCTACAGTGGACGCTAATTGTCATTTCTGGAAAAATACCTAATTCTGTAATTTGTCTATTTAAAAAATTCAATGTTTCGAAAAAACTTTAATTTGATCCTAAAATAAACTAGAATATAATGGATACATAATATATATTTTTTATATAAATCAGTGCTGGAGCATTTTTTGATTCACTGTCAAATTTAGCAACTGCACTAAATGGACGCGAACAGACGAAATTACCCTACTAGGTGACAGCGCTGAGCTGTCAAATTCACATAGCAGTAAACATTATTTAATCGTTTTTAGGATAAATTTAAGTATTCGTAGTAAAATGTGTTACTGTGAATTATTATAATGACACCAAGAATACATAATAGTGACTATAAATTGAACCTATTTCCAAGACCGTGGCGGAAACGACACTGAAGGTTTATCACATTTTGAATGAAATTCCTGAGAACTTAGTTCATCACATTTACGTTAACTAGCTATCTTCTGGTGAATATTCCAATATTATCGAGTAAATAAAAAACGTTTTTGTTATTATAATGTGTATTATTTAAAAAATGTACGGCATTAAAACCTAAAAATCTGCTCCCAAATAAAGTCGTCTTGTACGCCATTGCCGAGGCAGAAGTTTGGCAAATCACTCGGGCTTTGTTGTTACAGAGTCATGTCTCCTTGCAAATATCTTCAATCTCAAGAACATGCCTAGCTAGCACCAATTTCTTGTCTTCATTCATAGTTTCCGGTCGGAAAATAATTTTTATCACAAGTTTTCACGAACATTATTTACAATCTCGATTGACAGCTGTGACATTATTGTTCTTAGGCCACCTGTCACGGTCCTCATTGCCAGACATAAAAATTGTAAATTAAAAACATTTTACAATTATTAGTGATAAGAAATCACACAAATTCAATAATAAGCTACTTTTTAAGCATTAAATTATTAGTTGTAATGATGAAAATATTTGTTTAATGAAAACCGTTAAGTTTACAATTATTAGGCGCGACACTATTTTTTTTGGTCATCAAACTATGTCTAAGAGTCCAAGCCATGAAATAAATTTAAAAAAGAAAAATATGTCTAAGATATGAAATGTCAAGTAGGTGAAACACTTTTCATGTCGCCGTTTTACCGTTTTTAGCAATTCACCAGATGAAACGACACTTAGATGATTCATATATGAAACACCTAAAATGTTGCCGTTTTAGACCCCCTTAATAAAGATTGGTGTCATTAGGTATTCCAAGCATGGACATAAGTGATTTGAAATTAACATTTAATTGAAACGCCACAGGCGGTTGATGTATCGTGTCAAAACCGTGTCTGCGTAATAAACTTCGACATTTATGGGAAAGGAAAAACATTTAAAGCCGAATGATGACGAAGCTTCTATTCTATATTAAGAAGAATCATTGACTTAACCTAAACTGAAACGCAAGAAAAATATATGAGATTGAATTAGCCTACTGCCTAATCCTACTGATTAGAAATCTTCGAACTGTGTCCCTTGAATGCTCGGAAAAAATCTAGACTCAAGATTTCGGGTCCCCCGCGAATGTGGCTTATACTCGACGCTGAGATGTTTGTGTCAATAAAAAAATCAAAGAATATTTTTATTATGCTTTGTTTCTTTTAATACTCGGTAAGATAAGGAATTTTCTAACCCCCTTATTCATAAAAACTTAAACAGCTCTTATAGAACACGATAACTTTTGTATCGCTTTGTCACTGTCATTCTTGTTGCTGCCGCCATTTGCGAGTAAGTGACAGAACACGTCAATAGCTTAAACAATGCGTTAGCGTTGCGTTCGTTTTTATCAATAAGGGGGTAAGTGTATACAAGCTTATGTTTATTTGGAGAATAGGATTTACGATGTGTTTTTTTAATAATATAAAACCAAGAATATAGCCCTGTAGAAACCCGAAAATACATAAATCATATGCTCGTATTGCATTATGTTTTCGTAAACATAAGAAGTAGGTACTCCTTATAATTCCTCCTTTTTAGTTACGAGTTTTGTAGTATCTATAATTACTGGTGTTATTAGCAATTCCGTTATTTGATATGCTTGCCTATCAAAGTAAAATTACTCCACTTATCGCATGCAAAGCCATTTGTTATAAATTGTGCAGGTCTTCGGTTGCGACAGCATCAGGTTAGCATGTTAATTATATACAGTTTTTATTATTATACAAACCGTAAACTCACCGAGTGTGAAGTTTAATGGTAGTAGGTCTTCGCAATGTTACGGTGTTTGTGGAGTGCAGTCTTTTATGATACTGGTTGCGAGTATGTCTCCGAATTGTACCTAGAAGTTACATCATTATCTGAAAGCTACAAGTTTCTTGCATGTTATTTTAAAGGAGGCGATGATTTCCATGTACTCGGATTTTGCTATTAACTCTTACAAAAGTTTACAAAGTTTACTTAACTCAAACAAAAAAAACAACATAACAACTATTAATGCCTCCTTTAAACATCATCTTAGGAATTTTTCAATCAATGAGCAAAATATGCCTGCCCTGTATGGAGCCGCTCAGCGCATGCAAAGCAAGTGGATACAGCCCTTAACGATACTTGCCGGATAATAACGGGCTGCTTGAAGCCGACCCCGGTAAGCATGCTCTATCCACTGGCCGGAATTGCACCGCCGGAAGTCCGCAGAACTGTTGCGGGCTCCTCAGAAAGAGCCAAAATGGAACTAGACCCCCGTCATCCTATGCATGGCTACGAAGCCGTTCCCCAAAGGTTAAAGAGTCGACGAAGCTTTGCCAAGTCTACTCGACCTTTAACTGGCTACCCTTCTCAAGCCAGACTTGCTCTGTGGCAGGAGAATCTACCCACTACACCATTTGTCGCGCCCTCAGAGAGTCCTCCCCCAGGCCATGACTTGCCATGGCTGACCTGGAAAACCCTCAACCGACTGCGGTCCCAGGTTGGCAGATGCAAGGATAGTCTAAGCAGATGGGGGTACATCGAGCCAGCTGACAATGTGTGTAAATGTGGGGCCTCCCCCCAAACCATGAGCCATTTAATATCGTGCCCGATGTGTCCAACCAGCTGCACACGGGATGACCTGATGAGCGCTAGTATTCATGCCGTAAGGGTTGCAGAATACTGGTCTCATCAAATTTAGAATTGTCTGCCATCGACACGCAAAGAAGAAGAAGAATGAGCAAAAGTCTAATTCTTGAGTAGTCGTACTACCACCTGATAAGAATAAACACCGTACATATAGGTACACTCACCCACACACGAATTTATCTCTTTCTCACACATCCCACCCTATCTCTTGCATTTACATAAAAAGCACAATGTATTTTGTTATTTTTACCTATTTTTCAAATAAAATTGTTATTTTAATGTTCTGCGTAGGCCGGTGGCATCTTTTACCTATTGTTTAAGGTTACTACATTTTATTACATTTTATTGTATTTGATGGTTACTACAGACAACCAGCGTCATGGCTCTTTTTCATGACACAAGCTGAGTGGTAACCATTTTGGTTTATGCTTCACACAAATAAATGTTAGGTTTTACTTTGTTTTATTGCGTCTTGTTGTTTATTTTGTTTTATTTTAATTTCTGTCCTGTGTTTCTATTTTGTATTTACTGTGTGAAGCAAAACCAAATAAATTTTATTCTTTCTTTCTTTCTTTCTTTCTATCAGGGAATTTTAATTGTAAAACTATATTATAACAAATGTTACACTAATTTACTCCACTTATCGCATGCAAAGCCATATGTTAAAAAATTTAAATGCTTACGAGTTGCTGATAGATAAATTGTAATAAGGAGGTGAATTCATAATTATGCTAAAACAATTTTTTTGCTGCTTTTTAAGTTCTATCGCGCTCTGTGCCATGTGAGATCTTTCCTGTCCTTAAATTCTTAGATTGGGAAAAGTAATGTTCTATGGTTTTCTTAAGCCGCCATTATATTAACGTTATCTATATTAACTATTTCTTCATCAAGTTGTAAATCATTCGATACTTACAGATTGTAGAGAAATTCTCAACAAAGCTACTGAATGATACTACAAAAAACGTCGTTTACAGTGAAGACACGAGTCTTCTGATAATAGCAATGGTTTGTAGGTCAGTTTGTTGTAAGATTTCTTTCCATTAGCAAGCGAGGCTTTGTTTGTTTACTATCTTTTGTTATTGTAAACACTTCAGTTCATTTGTTGTGCCTGGCCCGTTGGCTCAATGAGGCGGCTCTTCACATATAGCACCGAAGGTTGTGGGCTCGATGTCCATCGAGGACAAAAACCATGTGACAAACATTTGTGTTTATTCCAAATCTGGATGTTATATTTCATTCAAGAGGTGTTAAGAAATATTTAGGTTTTATTAGCCTCTGTCACCAATAGTATAGACTTTGCCTTGCTTGGAGTTGTTTGGGAAAAGATGTGAAAGATATTTAAAATAAATGTAAAGAAGGATAGGTACCGCTTCCTGATGAAGAACCCTTTGTGAACTGATTCTGGAAACTGTTACTCCCTCGTTACTATCTTGTATTGGAATGAATGCTTAACGTCGACGAGATAATCGAGTTAATTGGCAACGCGGGCTTTCTTACCATTTTCTTGTCAACGCTTTGTTTTGCCCTAATTCGTCCGTTTCTATATGATTGGTTTATGAACCAGTTTTAAGATTACACTTGTTGCTTTTTATACATTGAGACATTTCTACCGATCTATCATCGTTCAATCTCGACATTACGATATAAATGATGAGAAAATAGGCGCATCCAGCTTTCTCAGTTGTCATGCTTCCACTTCTGCTGGGTTGTGGCATGCTTCATTGGTTCCTATTAAAACGGTCGTCATTTTAGAAAAGTCTAAAATCACTGTTCCAGAAACGTTCAGAATCTTTGGTATACTTACATAACATTTTTCTACTTTGTTGGTAAATACTAAGTAAATGTTTGAAATCAAACTTCTTGCCTGCTTAATGATCAAAGTTAATTCAGTGTTACAGAATTGGTTAAGTTATTGATTTGTTTTTTTTTAAATTGACTAGCTGTTAGTCCAAGGTGTGACTTTCACAGATGTACCGGGCAATGGCGTGAGCGGAAAGCTCTCAACCCCTAAATATTGACTTGTCAGAACAAGTCCTGAAAATCAACCAGAAACACAAACGCAGTTCACGGAGACCCTCTCATCTAGTACTACCCAAAACACGAACCAACTACCTACGGCAAAAAGACTATAACTTTTGAGGGAGCACAGCTTTTTAACAAACTTCCGCCAATCATTACGGGCGCGGACACTCTCCGTGCGTTCAAAACCAAATTATGTAACCATATCCTTTCAGACTATAGTTTACTACGGGGCTGAGAGTGCGGAGAGTTTCAGCGAATGCTACTCTTGAATTTTTTATTGTACCTATAACCTATTTATAGTTTCATTAATGTTAACACACGACGTGTAACTGTACTATGTTTTGAATGTATTTCTCAAATAAGTGACATGTATGTCTTTTATGAGAATAAAGCTCTTTAAACTGAACAAGGTTGACCGCCGTCGAGAAATAAGCGTTCCTTACGGAAAACAAATTTTGTCCAAATTACCTATTTATTTTATGTTATGTTAAAAAAAACATCTTGGATTCAGATGTCTTATTAATGTATTTTTACCTGTCTGTATTACCTAGCGCCACCAAGCGGCGGCGAGCGCATTTATTACATTACATAGGTACTAGAGCAGCCATTATTATGCGCACACGCACCAAAGCGCTGCATGCTATCGTTATAGAGCGAATAAATGCTGCCAAGCTACGATAGATGGTAGCTCTGGTTGCGGTAGTAAGAACAGCATTTGTTTCATACAATTACTACCTGTGGTTATAGCTAAGTACTTCCGTATATTTAAAGATCCTTACAAAGCGAGAACCAAAAAACTCTCTTAGATTTATCTCTACTATATAAAAATAAGTCGGGTTTTACTTCCTGACGCTATAACTCCAGAACGCACTAACCGATTTCCACAGTTTTGCATTCGTTGGAAAGGTCTCGGGCTCCGTGAGGTTTATAGCAAAGAAAATCCAGGAAGATTTCAACAAAAAGCGGGAAAATCTTTTTCCATATACAGCTAAGTCAACGCGGACGAAGTCGCGGGCGGCTGCTAGTTAGTTATAAATTTTAAGTTTCGTACAATTATATCACTATATCCTTCCGATCACAGGAGGAGAATGCAGTGAAAGCCTACACGTACTTACGAGTCTGCCCATACTTTTTATAATTTCAATCTTGTAAATTAAATCTTGCGTAAAAGGGCGACAGTCACAATTCGTCCGAAACAGGTTTTTATGAATGAATACCACTTTTAGCACTGAACAGCACTTTCATTCACAGGATGATACTATGGTCGATTAGTTTTATACATTTATAGCATGAAAAGGCCCGTTTTTTATAGCTGATGTATAATCTGGGCCTAAGCAAAGTTTTTACCAGGCGACAAATGTCAGGAAGTGATCACCCAACATCATCAGGGGGATAGCTATGATCAATATGAGATGTGTGCGTACAGAGTGGTAAAATATGTCTGAAATATTTAAGAAAAACCACCTTATCACTACAGTATTAAAATATTGGTTCTTTTGTTATAATAAATCACAATAATGCTTTATTTTCTCAACACAAATATCGTCACCTAAGAAACCAAAACAATAGAACTAAATTAAAACTTGTACTTAAACTTGTGTTTAAGATTTGATTGATGGATGACTCTGTCATTGCAGTATTACGATTGCTTTTGTCAAACCAACAACACCTTTTTAACCACTCCACGCACACATCATTTTGATGGTATCACCAAGGCAAAAAGGATAAAAATTAAAAAAAAATGTGATTTTTCAAAAATATTGGCCGAGCTTAGCCCATAAATATACGACATGCCTATAGTTAAAGTAACACCATGTATAGCTATTAAACGGTTAACATTAACTTGATAAGTTTTACACAAAACAGAAACAAGTTAAAAGTAAAAGTTGGGTGAGAAAGTGTGAACGATACCGCGCCTGGGACAAACCAGTTTCCGAAATTATATATCAAATATTATCTAATGTTATGCGTGTGTTACTGAGAGAGTTACTTCATGAATTTTATTAGTACGAATAACTTAACGCGAAATATTTGGACTATCATCCGGGTGTTATTAGGCCTATAATTAATCTTCCATTTGCATATTCGAAAGGTGATTCTGTGCAGCCCGGATGAATTTTCATAAAATGCATTTTATAGTTGAATCATGGCTAAGTACACTTACAGTCAGGTTGTTTTTCAGAACTCTAGGAGTTTTGATGTCATAGATACTGAAAACTGTAAAATGGCAGGTAGTTCAATAACTTGCAGGTTTATTAGAGGCATCAATCATATTGCGTCCTTATATCGTTTTTGTGCTAAAGGTAAAGTCTCTGCCTAATAGCAAATGCCGTGCTCTTGGGGTCGACTACTAACTATACTGTCTGAACCAGTTATTTAATATGCATATATAAGAGTTTAACGGTGGAATTCACAAAAGCAAATTAAATAGTTGAGCGTTTAACAAATACTTGAACAACGCTCAAACTGTTTTTTCGCATTCACAAAAGTTCATCAATTGCTCCCCCTCTCACGTGATTAAACTAAGTTGATGAAGCACTCAAACGAGAAAATCGTATTCATGAAAGCCAATCAGCGTGCCACAGATAATAAAATGCCATAAAATGTGACAAATAGCATGATCAAATAATTGAAAAGTTGAGAGCGGTCGCGACCTATCTTAAATATTTAATTTGGAAGTATTTCAGCTTTAACGCCCGTTTTAAGGACTTTGGTAGAAGAAGTACCCCTTGTTAGAAGTCTCTGTAATGTGTAATACCTAAGAACAGTACAGAAATATGTCAAAACGCAATTTCAAATGCTACTAAGAATTGCAGTTTCCGACAAAAGAAATTAGTCAGCACGTCCCCAAATTGGAAGAAAAGCAATCAAGCAACACAGCCAATATACGGAATACTCCTCGCTCTCCATCATTATGCCAAGGGCAGTTATCAAAGACCCAAAACCAGAACAGGATACTACCATTTCCAAAAGACTCTTCCAGACTCCAATGTTTGCTAAACTGTAGCTTGGATGCCAATGCCAGATATCAAAAAACCTGGGTCAGAAGAATAGTTAGTACCATTATCAGAAAGAGTCCAGTGTGTGCCTTTCTAGAGTGTAGTGAACTTGGTGATTCAAAGTGTGGCTACCCATGATTCTATCTAAATTTTAAGAATAGCTGCTGGACAAACACATTATTGCTTCATTAAAGGCTCTGGACCACAATAAAGAGACTGTTTGGTATTCTCAAAAGAAGATTTTCTTGTCCTTATTTATATTAATTCTTGGGAATGGCCTATGTTGGTATAGTTATAATCCCACCAACAACAGTGGAATGTGCAGTGTACTGTGGGCTCTGTTAGGAACACATGAAGTTAAGTCGTTGGTGTTGTGTAGAAGGCACCTAACATAATGTAATAGTGTAGTGAACACGAACTGCATAAATAAACACCGTCAAATCAATATTTGTTTTATTTAACAACTAATTATTACACAGTTCTAAAACACAAGTTATTTTCCTAATCTATCCACCCATCTTGTCTCACTGCAGGGGAAAAGCCATCACTCCCAGTTTTTAAGTTATTGAAATAAAAAAGGTGTGCACCTACTTATAACTTAATATTGTATTTCTTTCCCCCTATACACCTAAAATTGTGTAATGAATATTTGTGTCTATCCTGTGTTTGGGTACTTACTTTATCTATTTACTAAAGTACACACATCAAAACTGTCTAGGGATATCTTTTTTCTGATATTTCAAAAAGTTAAGTTTGTTTACAACTTGAGCATTATCTTAGAATAACGCGAGGACAGAGGCATAAGAAAGGTTAAGAATATTACAAAACTAACGTTTGATTTTGCTAAAATTTTGACACCTTTTAGAAGAAATATCTGTCTTTTTTAACCTCCTTACGATTGTACAATAATGCTACTACAATGGATTTCTTTATACAATCTGAAAGGGCAGATAAAGCAGTTTCTGTGTTCTAAAAATTTCTACGTTGGTATCAATATTTTAATTTTTACAGCCTCCCAAATAGCTATACTTTGTATGAAAATGCTTGAGATATCCCTAGACACTTTTGAGTAGTGTAATCTATGCTAAATTTTGGGAGCAGTGACCCGTGTAGATCTTGAATATAAATTATGAGTTTCATGATAATTAATAAAAACACAAAACGAAAAATGAATAATTTATTTTATATCATTCAAAAATAACAAATAAACTATAGTTTCACACAGTTGAAATAGAACATTACAATGTGAGATCACAACAAGACACAACAAGATAACAATTTGATAACATGAGGAACACATTATTGCACACTAAATTATTAGCAGAATTATTGGTATGAAAGTAATACATTTTCACCATAAAATACAACTTAGGCAGTCTTATTGCTAAAAACAATCTCTTTTAGACAATCTACAGGCAGAGGAATAGTGATAGAAAAGGTTAGCAAGTCAAGCTAGTTGCTGAAATACCCAGCAGAAGGGTACTGTCTTTTTAAAAAAAGGCTATCATTTTAAAAATTATATTTATATTGCATTATATATTCAGTGTCCACTATTGATTTGATGCAAGTGGTTAAAGATTCGAACAGATATGAAATACATAGTTTGCTGTAATGCCTGCCAAATTAAAGTTTATAGTAAGTTATGTGTTTTACAAACAATACCAATACATACAATACATTAAATGCTCCTCAGTGTCAATATTCTATTGAACAAAAAGTCTACTACGAACAAAATTGATTGTTTTGGCATAAACATAATTCTTCTTCTCTTGCACCTTCTAGGTCTCCTTCTCCATATAAAGTTAGTCACTATGCGGTCACAGTTGGCAAATAATATGCAATATCATCATATTTTATGTTCAACTTTTGTGGTACTACTGCCTTATTAATTATTTCCTTCATTTTGGTTATCTGCTACTCTTTGAAGAGCTGGAAAGTAAAATACTTGTTAATTACATTTGTTTGTCAGCAAATAAAGAAAGGTAGGTAATGGCTAAATTTACACAGTGGAACTTTTAACATCAAACAGAAAACTGTATTGATTTTAACTGACTGTATTGAAGATTGTAAACACAGCTAAATAGAGT
Organism: Udea ferrugalis; assembly: GCA_950022985.1. Lineage (NCBI taxonomy): Eukaryota > Metazoa > Arthropoda > Insecta > Lepidoptera > Crambidae > Udea > Udea ferrugalis. The sequence continues at coordinate 2,841,778 of OX465532.1, read as the reverse complement.
TATTTACTTACCTAATAATCTATTTCCAAACCCGTGTTCCAAACTATCCATTTTCAGCTTTGCTTATTTTATTTGAGTTATTGTCTTTGCAGGTACTTAATCTGCAGTCTAGATCTGATAAGATCAAGTGCAAGATCTTACACTGACTGTAACGATGATCTTCCAGAAACCCAAATAATTACTTGGAAATGTAGTTACATAAATAAACATTTAAAATTTAATTTAATACGTAATTCTAACCTAAATTCTTAAAATGATTGATTGACACATATTTGACATTTGGTTGCGTTCCGTTTTTACATAAATATTGTTTTAAAAATGAAAAAGTATTGTTTCGTTTATTCCATTTATTTTTTTTGTTCAAACATGCGTAAATTTCGAATTAATAACCAAGCTACGTTACAGTCATCATAAATTGAGATAGATCTGTGAGAAAACCCAAGAATTGTTCATTTCCAGCAATAATTTCGACAAACAACGAAACGAATCGAGGCACAAAACCATAGTTCCATCAAATGGTTAGCGAGAACGAATGATTCTTTTTGCAATGTTGGCATTTCGGTTTGTTTGAAAGATGCTCAGCTGATCACGGTAGAAAACTGCTTAATGAACGTTTGTGAATAGCATTTAAGTTAAGCGTGCGATTAAACTAATGGCTTAATTAGTTGAGTGAGTGATCTGATTTGCCTTTGTGAATTCCACCGTAAGAGTACATAAACATAAGGACCACCGTATGGCAAAAATCTTAACAGGTTTAATTTTTCTATCTCTTTATTTAAAGCATCTTAATGCTGGACTAAGTTTAAAATTAATAGGATTCACCTCTGGGTAAAAATTGTTGATTACAGCACCGATAGCGTGTTCGTTATATACTAGAAAAGGCACGAACATTCGTTTGATTTGATTCGACGTGATGTCTCTATCTATGCGAAAAATTAATAAACATAGAACATTGCGAAGAAAGTAAATGGGTGAATATGGTTATCACTGTTGTACTTTCGATTTTCAGCTTTATTTACAAGTCGCTACGTTGCATTCTTTGCCAGTGTGTGTGTCAAAATTATGTATACAGTTAAGTAGCGTACTATGTGCGCAAACGCATCGGTGACTACGTTTAGTGCGTAGACTAAGTGATGTGATAGAGAACTTGATAACATTCCCAACTGTAGAGAGTAGTTAATTTATGGTTTGACAAGATTACTAAAGTTATTATGCGCTGTTAATTCATAACACCCAGTTATGCACATAAATACTAATTAATTTCTTAAAAAAATGTCTAACTGTTAAAAGAAATCCGCGAGATATTGTCTCATTTATTATATGCATTTAAAGTTTAAAAAACACGATTTACGATATGCTTTTATTTGTATTCCTAATGTTGTGTATGTAAGTAGGTTGTTTCTTCTATATCGATCTTGGATATTTTTTTTAAATTTCTATTGTAGATTATTGTTTTATTAGGCCTGATAGTATTGGAATAGCATGCTAATTTGTTGTCGTTTCTCAAGTTATCGTCCGCGATCAGACAATCCGAATGCTTAATATTCATGCAATTTACATCGAAATTATTTCAGCTTCGACTGTATGAGTGTTATCAAAATCTTTACAACTCTCTTCAATATTGGGTAGCTTATGGTAATGTAATAAGGTTTATATCTGTGCCGAACGTTGTGTTACATCCGATGTCGTGGAAATACACTTTTTTACTGAACAAGAAAGTTCTTACTGTCTCACTGCGCTATACTGTTCAGCCGTTCACAGTTGCGCGATTATCATTCGAATATTAACCAGTATCGATACAAAGCACTCTTGCGCACATTACCAACACAACGTGCTTTCACATACACGCATACACCCATGTATGTCGCCAAGATTCTGTTATTATTGTTTTGTTAGTTCTCATTTAGTCTTTCGAGATCGAGCTGTGTTCTGGTGACTTTAGAAACAATTTTGTGTTTTGAATATGTGTTATCTGGATTTTTGGTTACTCTGTGCGGTTTTTGACTGAAGATTGGTGATAGCGATGTGGTATTTTGTGGTGACATTGTTTCTAATATGGCTGCTGGAGAGCTTCCGGCGGAAGCCGACGTCGCCAGCGCACGCGCACATGTCACATGCGTGTGTTCAAATGTACGTATTTCACTTTAATATTAGGCAGTGATTGACAGACCAGTTTAATCTCTACGTAGACAACATTAAGTCTATTTTGGAATGCAAAGTCGTGCGTTTAAGTATGTAATGAACAATGTTGTTTACTACCGCATTGTAGTGTTTATTTAAAACGGAACTATGATTGAAACTAGGATTTTGCAAAGTGAATGTACTGTAGCTACTTTAGGCGGCGAATTAAAAGAATTTAAAACATGAAGAGAAATTATGATTTACAACATTTTGATGTAAATTGACCGCATGAAATTCGTGTAAATAGTTATATTTAAATTCAAATTTAGAAAGACTCATATCTTTAAGGTTGTGAAATTCTACTTAGATGAAGACATTTTTTTTGTGGCCACTTATCTAACAGTTGTGTTATTTATAACATAACAAAATAAACTGCCTGTAGTGCAGTCGCAACAGGCCATCTGATGGCTGTTGTTAAGCAACACACGTCAGGTCGGGTAGTGGGATGGATGACCACCCCGGTAGAAATTTTGTGAATAACAGCCAGGTGTTATTAAGCTAACCAAGACCTACGACTGATATCTAGACGACGTCTGTTTTATATTTGAGTGGACGCTACAAAGAACTTTACGACTAGTTGACGGATGAAAGTAACTTTTCACAAATAGTATGAATTAAAAAATAATACTAGAGTTTCAGTTCTAAGTATGGGGAAGGAACATCCAACATTTGTGTTTGTTTTCTCTTTTTGTGTCCAAATCCTAATGCGATTCACAGAATACATGTGCTTACCAAGTTACTTTGTAAACTTGGTAAGGACATGTATTCTGTGAACCTACGGCTCTTACAGTTTCAGAAAAGAGTGGCTGTGACATGCGGACGGACAGACAGATAGAACCAATCCATGAAAGTTCCTTTTATACGGAACCCTAAAAAAGCTTGTTCAAGATAGGCCTAATGTTTCTCTCCTAAAGATAAAAATACCAAAAAAAAATCGGTTATGAGCAGCGGCCCAGTCTGCGGAAGACGAAGGTTCGAATCCTGCCTGAAACCTATACAGAATCGTTTGTTTAGTATTTAATCTGAGAACTAGCTACGAAAGTGAATCGATTAAGCAAAAATGGAGTTGGTAAAATAACACTAAACTGCTACAAAAATAAAGAGATTATATTTTAAGGAAATTAACAACATAACTGAGAAAAGAAGCCATTTTATTTTCGTATTTTTTTTTTTTTTGTCAGTATGTCTGTTTTTTTTCTATTTAAAATGGGTTTGCGTTTGACCTCAGACTCACCCGATGGAAAGCGACGGTGGTTTACTTGGATGGTATACTCATGTGGGCTCACTGGGCGCAGACGTTTACCAATGACATTGGCTACATCAGCCGTCTTAAGGCCTAGCTGATGCACCAGCGCGGCAGTGCAGCATCATCACGACATTAGGAGTTGAATTGGACTTTTTTTTTATAAAGTGGTCTTCAAGATGACATCACTCCACCTGATGGGAAGCAGCCGTGAGGTCCAGATATGGGGTTGACAAGCACAGTAATGGACAACTACTTTGCTGGTCAATCTCATTTTGAAGGCCTGCATAAATGCCTTTAAACGCTAAGCTTAAAAAACCCGGAACTGTAGGAAGAAGGAAACACATGGAAGAGCGTTCCACGTATGGATAGCATGACTCAGGAACGAATCACCGAACTTTTTGGTGCGGGCTGACAGTCGCTGGATCGTGTGTGGATGTTGACGCAGACCAGCGCGTGTGGTACGGGAGTGGAAGGGTGAGGATGGGGCCTTGATTGAAATCGGTCGGAACAATCACCATCATCATCATTAAGGCCTCCAGGGAACTTTCTTCTGGAGTCTGAAGGTTAAGTGGTCGGTGGTACAGTGTAAAAGTTTGATAAATTTCGTGATTAGACTACCATAGGGCCAAACTGGTTGGTGCCGTGTATCAAAGTATCGTAGATCGTTAGTTAGGCTTCCTTCTGTTAAGAAATTAAGATAAGTTAATTACATAAAAACTGTAACTATCACATTCGTTTTTATTGGCTTTTCAGGCTTCAGGATTTAAATTTTTAGGACTTTGCGCCAATATTCCATCGTTGATGCTTAATTTTCCTTAGATTTGGTTCCACTGAAGTTTCTTTAAGGCAAGAGAGATATTAATAAAACATAATCAATTACGGTCCCGGCATTTAATTGAACTGGTCAAATTTTGAGGTCCACTTTTTGTCCGATCGCTTTCTCGAACGATACAGATTTGCGTTGAGTGATTACAATAATTGCTGGTTTTTGTGCTTCGTCTGCACAATGTAAATTAATTATCGTCCATCGCTGTTAGGTACGGTGACCATGAATCAGAATCAGATATATCTTACCACTGTGCTACCGAGAACATTAACAGACCGGCCGAATCTTTCTGGTATATTTTACCCTATGAGCTATGAGGTAGGCATAATCCTTCATGTTGAAAGTGGATGCCTTTATCGTTGATGAACTCACCCTAGCTCATAGGGAAAAATATACTAGAAAGATTCGGCCGGTCTGTTAATGGTCTCGGCAGCACAGTGGTTAGTGCAGTCGCCCTGTTTGCGAAAGATGCGGTTTCGATTCCTGCCCGATGCCAAGACGACCAAATGCCTTTTTTTAGTCTTCAGATCTTTAGTAAAGATACTGCATGAAAAATGCTAAAAACAATAATAACCAGAAATGCTTTTAAATCGTCAACAACTAAATCAAACAAATAAAAATAGACTTCAATACTACAGTTGAGTGAGCTACTTAATGTGTTAATAACGAGTGTTGATTTTGTCGATAAAGGCGCTAGTATCAAGTGACGTCTAGTGAGATATCGGAAATGTAAAATCACTGTTTTGAAGCGCGCTATGTGGTTTCATTTTAATAACTGATGACATGTCTACGTACAATGGTACTGTCTTAACGCCAAAATGCTGTAATGAAATACAGCTAGTGTTCAGGACCTCACCTTAACTAAGTCATCAGATAGATGTAAAGACCTACCTAAGAGTATCTAGAAATAAGTTTCATGTCACCACCACTATTTAACTTTGATGTTTACGTATTTAGCGAGGAACTCACTTATTACTTATTCGGTCATTTCACTCACTTACAACTTATTTGGTCATTTAGTTTCAAGGGCTTGTTATTACCTCCTAGAATGACTTAGTTGCGTTTTGCCGCTTTTTCAACTTTGACCTGTTTTCTTGCAAATATTTTCAGGATATCCCAGAAAATCCAAAAAGTATGGCGGCCCGATCTTTCGTGGAAAACAGCTCAAGTGTGACTTATTGTTGTGTGGCCGAGCGGAGACGTGGCATTAGCATATACACGTGTTGGTCGTCGATAGTGCGATGGCGTGCCTAGATCGCTATCTGCTTGTCTCTGTGTTTCGTTCAGAATATGTCTTGTCTTTCTATTAAATGAGTCACTTTTTAATGTTTTTGCATGATGGTATTTGTTTTATCAAGTGAAAGACGAATTGATTTATCATCAATATTTTTCATAGATTTATATTTTTATTCTTAGGGTTCAATAATAATTAAAACATGAAAAAAACATGACAATATTTAAAATGTGATGATAAAAATTGTGTGACATTGGGTGGCCATGGTCCCACAACTTTTTTTTGTCACCAAGATCAATTTAGGTAAATATTATTTCAGTAATTATTATTGAGTCTGAAACCTTTGGGCAAGAGTTGGGAACAATATACCGATTTATCTGTCGAGAAACCTATCTGAAATGCCTATTTATATTTTATGAAATTTTGCATTAGAAAGGTTCTTAAATTTTGATTTGCTTGCACTAGAACGTTTTCTCCAGCTCTCTTATTTTCAACCCTATTTATATATTTATTCATAGCTTACGCAAATGCATCTATTTAAAAGGTATGCTTTACTATCTATTGGGCGTCACAATTAGAGTCACGCTTTGATTGACATCGTACGAGGAACCGGCGCTGGTGCTCTTCAGCCACGTAACCACTTCTGGTTTTCCATTCGAGTGAAGAACCTGTGCTGTAACGTGATCACTATCAGATTTTCGTCTCGATCAATCATATTCACTTTTGTATTTTTAGGAAAATTAACTAGATAGGACTTGATATCAGTTTATTTTTTTTATTTACTACCTATCTGTGTTGTTTTTACAGTCTGTTGTGTTATTTATTTAAGTTCGCTGGTCTATGAAAATTTGAGAATTCGAAGTACAAACTCTGTTCATTTTAAGTTCAAATCATATGTGCACTTTACTAGCCGAGATTCCCAAGATATGCTTTTATTAAAATAAAATAAATAAACATCAATAAATAATTAATTTAATGCGACATTGGTCAAGAACTCGATAAATTCTTGTGAATTTCAACGATTTGTGTATTCGGTGTAAAAAACACACTGCTACCATTAATTCAATCAATTGAATAATGTGACAATTAAGACCAACAACCTACATTCAACAACAGGAAACACTTAACATTATAATTTTGGGTCAGTACTTTGATAAATTCGACACTTACATTGCAAACCTAAAAGGGGAGACCCACTTCTTCCAAATGGACGTCTGTTAAGTTTCAACCTGAAAATGATCTAGATTCATTATAATTAAAAGTACCAGCAATTAACATCAATCGCACCCCTACTTGGGCGCAGCAGGTGATAATTATTGCATAACTACTTTATTAAGACGTTGGGTTTCCTCCTGTGTCGTAGTTTCCGCTCCAAAACTCTTGTTACGTTTTGCATAATTATATCATTAACGAGTTAAAAATCTTACTTACGACATTGTTGCAACACACTAGAGATGTGAATAGTTACGTGTGTACTTTCAATTAGGCTTTAGGGTACCGTCCTCTTAAAATGTAGACGAAACCGTGAGAAGTTTTATTGTATTATGTCGTGGCTTTTGTCTGAATAACCATTTGCTGTAATCAAATTAGACCACAGGTCGTAAAATGGAACGTAATCATCGGTAACTTTGCGTTTTAATGTACTAATACATACAAACATTACTAACTTATCTGTTTGTATTGGTTTGAGTGTTTCCTATGCATATAATTTGAGTATGCTTATCTGTTATCTGTATCCCATGATATAAGCTTTAAGTAGCTTACTTTAGGGCTAGATGGCGCATGTCCAAGGACATTCATTTTATTTATTTATTATTCTAGTAAATTCGTCATCAGAATGAGTCTCTTAACATCATCATCCTGAATCGATGTTTCGAGTAACCTTTATTTGTCTTAAAATGATAACGTTCTTGACCTGTAATCATCATCAGCCTGTTGCAGTCCACTGCTGGGCATAGGTATCTCCTATAACATGCCACTGTACTAGATCTTGGGCTGCTCGCATCTCCAGCTCCTGTCAGCCATCCTGCGCTAATCATCACTTCAGCTTGCCTGAGGACTTCCCACACTACGCTTGACGTGTTATATGTCACTTACTCGCAAATGGCGGCAGCAACAAGAATGAAAGAGACAAAGCAATACAAAAGTTCACGTGTTATTGAAGCGCTGTTTAAGTTTTTATGAACAAGGGGGTTAATCTCTATAAAAAGTACCCCATCATCATATCCCTCTCTTAAAATCGAAATTTCTATGATAAAATATAATAAGAATGTATGTCTTCCTTACCCTACCTACCTGTTGTTGATAGAGGATGTCAAATTTAAAGAGTTGAATATGGAACCTTAATTATTGATTAGACAATTGCACAATGCAGATTTGGCATTTTGGTATTATCTCTAATATCGATAACACTGTTACATTTATTACCGCCATAAGAAACTGTTAATGTGATGGTTGAAGGTTGAATTAAACTTTTCACATACCGTTTCTTGAAATACGAGTCGATAGGCACGGTTTTAAATGGTTCTAGGCTTCAGTACAGAAACAACAGTTCGACACCGGTAGCAGAATTATGTTGTTTGTTTACTGTGTTTATTATTATGTTTTTATGTATTTATTTAATCTATTTTTCTTTGGGTAATTTGACGATTTGAAAGAACTTTAACAGGTCCATTTGAATATAGATATTTCTGATTTTTAGAGTGTGTGTCCTCTCTAAACGTAATTTGCCTACCTAATTATTTCCATACTTTCCTAAGTTTCTATGAGAATTTCACTTGCCGATCAATTGCATAAATTAACATAAAATGTGCCACATAATTTGTTTGAGCACAAACAGGAACCGGCTCGAAGCACGTGAGCGAGCCTATGGTGCAATGAACAGCTGTCAAGCGAACAATGCAGTGCGGGTGCGAATGTTAATTTCCATCAACAGACTGTATCATCATATCACATGTGGAATGGGAGAAAGAGCTAGGCCGCTGCCCGCGCGGCAGTCGCTCAACACGCGCAATTCGACATGGTCAACTCGGCATAATTTCTGTGATGTACCGCGCTCACATCCCTAGTGAAAAAATAAAACGTCAAAACTTTTGGCGCGCGTTTGACAGATCAACTTTTTTTCGGCACAGATTATGAATGAATTATCGGAACAAGTTTCGTGTAAGAAAGTGAATTAACTTAACGTTTCGTGTGAGAGTGAATGTGAAACGGTTATTGCGTAAGCGCTAAATTCTTCGGAGATGTTTATGATGGATTATAACTTCGACTGATTGTCTTATCTTATTCTGATTTGGTACGGTATGATTAGATATGATATAACGGAATGTGATTAATGATCGTGTCTTGGAGCTATCTAGTGCCAATTAAATAACATAGATGGAGTTATGGTTCATATCCCAAAGTTTCGTCTGTACATTGTTTTTTTGAGGAAACGGTATTACAATAGAGTAGTTCTTGGGAAAATCGCCTATAGTATTGAGTAGAAATTTCTAGGAAAAAGTTGGGAACTGAATCTCGCATGTGTTAGTAATTATTGCCTTTCGAGCGGTAACCGCTTTGTTTACTTTGTCGACTCTTACTTTATTTGCATGTAACTACGGATAGTCATGGTCAGTGCTTAAGTTCTGAGATTACAGGTTTTCTCTAGAATAATATAATTTTGTAGTTTACCCAGTTTATAAAGAACACGCTTTGAATAGTAACCGTTGGATTTTGTTTTGGGGCTGCAATGAATTCGCCTTCTGTGGAAATTAGAGGTATTTTAAAACAAGATAAATATACATTCACAGAGTAGCAAATCATGAAAATTACAATATTGTTACACGAGACAACATATACATAAAGTAGGTACGTAGGTATCGTACGTATTTATTACCTCCAATGTTCTATGTATTTATATCATATTTACTCTTTAGTATCGTTCTTCAGAATAGTTTCAGCTCTGTTTCAGTGCTATTTTGTGATGCTCTATAACCAGCAAGCTGTATTCGTTCCAAAAGATTGATATTTTTAAAGATTGATTTTGTTTGCATTTTCGCCGACTGGTACATTGTAGCAAATTCACCTATTTTATCAATACCAGCTTTGTAGTTTTGATTTCTTCTATCTACTAGCAAAATAAAGCGATCTAACATCTTTTAATAACAACAATTTGTCGCAAATTGATTTAATTACATATACCAGATCCAATTATGTCCAACACAAAAATGACCGTGAATTTATAACAGCTAATAACATTCATAAAATCATCATCCAATATTCATTAATACTTTTTGAACGACTGTTCTTGCATTTTCCTCGTGCATTATAGAGTATTTATTCAATGCATGTCCTCAAGTCATAATTGTCCGGCCACACGAGTAACTCCGTATGAAAAACATTGCTTTCCGGCATTTTAGCGATGGTAATTAGGCAGTTATGAATTAGGTCCATTGGACTAATTAGCTAGGAATCCGACACGAAAACTGATGGAGAAGATAACGTGGTTTGACTGATTGATAACAAAAGCTATGATTTAATTTAAAACATAAACCCCCCTTTTCACATTAGCATTTGATGTGTTTTGTCACTTACTCGCAAATGGAGGCAGCAACAAGAATGAAAGAGACAAAGCGATACAAAAGTTAACGTGTTGTTGAAGCGCTATTTAAGTTTTTATGATAGGGGGGGAAGTGTCAAAAGATAAAGCAGATAACACATGATTTAACAAATTGGTTGCAACTTTTAGAAATAGTTTTATCTTCGAGCTAGAAAATACCTGTATTACGGCATGCACATATTCCGTTTGAGCTCGGATAAGACAAGATCAACCAACCTACCTCGATATGTACTAAATCAAAAAGCATGTGTGAAGTTTTACTGATATTTCTGTATTTGTTCTTGGTGTCCAAACTGACCCATATGTTATTTACAGTGGGTACAGGTGTATCCTTCCTTCTTTGAATGCCCAAAAGTCTAACACAAAAGTTAACCTATTGCATGCCTCCTAACGTTTGATGGTTTTCCAAATAGCCTTTAAGTTTTGGTATATCTTCTTCCTAAATCGTAATTTCGAGCATATTGCAAGTACATACTTAAACTGCAACAAAGACATATATTCTTGCACCAACCTGAAACACAAGTTGGGTTGAACCATCACCAAAGGGTTAACAAACGCTGCTTGAATGTAACAATTATCCAAAACATGAGCATAACATTATCGTGTCTTTGATGTCGTCATAAACGCTCCCAACAAAAACCAGAGCGTTTTTATCAATAACCACTAATTGATATTCACTATTACACGGTGTTGAGCAAGTGTCCAGGCACTTTCCCCACTTGCATGCAAATGATATAAAGTACACAACACTAATCGCTAGGTGTGCGCCAGATTGCTGATAACAAGCTATAAAGAGCTGTTGATCTGTCCTGATAGCAAGATGGTAACGCCTACTGGTAGTGAAATTGTTTTTCTTTTTTAAGACTATAATTTAGTACCTACGCATGTTATTTGTTGACCAGGTAATGCTCAATGGATTTTGGGTTATCAGAGCAAAAGTTAGTCTGGACTTGTAGGTCGTACTTTTAGGGGCCTCAGAAATTCTAAAAGTGAGTAGCATTCAAACTGACGCTGATCAGTAAATTCCAGTAGAACTAAAAGTGACAACTAATGGTAAGGGCTGACTATATTAGAGTGAAGTTACAGATTTCGCCAGTTGTTGTTCCTAAGTAGTTGGTAAATTATTTTCAAACCTATGCCAAAAAAAACACCAGGATTAACTCGATTTGTAATTAAAGATATTATTCATTAAAATTAAATAAGGTATGGCATAAGTAGCTGTAGTAGGCTCCTCAATATATATTTTTTATTCAGAATTATCAATGTTGAATCTTTATTAAAGACCGCTTTGTTTATTTTAAGCCAAATCAAATTACAACACAGGGGGGAAACTTTTCTTGAATATTTTAGAGATTGAAAAACTAGGTTACTCATTACATATTATGCTATAATTTTCAATTGACCGAATTTTGGAAACATTATAACGGTATTTAGTTTTGGCATTGAGCAAGCTCTACATAACGCACACATTTGCTCACTAATAATCAAGTTATATAACTTTAACGAGTCAATAAAACGGTACTTGGTTTCATGAAAAGCTAGTTTATTTAGTAACAAAAACAATTGCAAAAAATTGGGGTAGAACCATAACTCCATAGTGATTTATTATGCTGTGAAATTTGTTGATGCTTCATCAAGTTTTATATGTGGTTAAACCTGTGAGAAACATTACAAGAAATAATATACGTTTGTCATATTCGATTATTTTCTTTTTGTTCTTTTAAAATCTTAAAAGAAAGAAAGAAAGAAAATTTATTTGACACATACAACACACAGAAAGATAAAAATTACAAGCCTGTTAGTACATATCAAAAGAATGCCTAAAACCTAGGCAGATTATTTTAACATCCCTCATGCGATGTTTTTCCTTACATGGCTTAGTTAAGCATCTTAGCAAATCTTTTGAAAAGATATACACAAACTTGGGTAAGACACGAACAAATTTTTCATCGATAACGTACATAATTGATTTAATTAACACGAAACCAATTTAAATTACTAATTTGTTCAATATAATATTCTGTTACATCAATAAAAAGACATGCGACGATTGTTTATAAATAAGATAACAATTTAGATAACAAGTTTAACCAAACGGACTTAGTTTTATAAAGTTACTATGAGACGGTTAACTAAACGTTAATAACAGTTTGCAGCGTATACTTGATAAAGGATCTTGCAGCAGGATCTTGTACAGTGACTTGCTTAAATGAGCACAAAACGTACACATATTTACGCACGTAACTGTACTGCACGGTGCTTAGCGATGGTTCACAAGACGCGGTCACATTTCGGCATTACCTAACAAACTCGTAACTGAGTGCGGAAGTCAAGCCCCGTCACTAATTAAATCAAACCTCCACATTCCAGCGAACTGATTTTCTGTACTCTTTCTTAGTAGTGACAGTTAAGTAACGAACCCTGGCGATCGAGAAATGAGCTCCCGGGAAGATGCCTAAGGAACGCCCAAGGGATGACAGCTGTAACGCTATTGCTAGACTTATCAAAGACTTCTGCAGTTGCTCTGAAAACGGCGCGTGGTCGCCGGACATGACGCCGGATAAACGAAAAGATCCTCTTCTCAAGAGCGAGTTGACGAATATGTCAGCGATGAGACGGCGCATTATGACCATAGCGAAGCGAAAGACCAAGGAGGTAGAAGAACCGAGCAAGCTGCACTACGACAATGCTCTCGAAAAAAAATCTGAAACTCTCACTTCCAACCTTATAAACACCACAATAAGTTCCGATAACAGCACTCTAAGAAGAAACATTGATCATTTTCTTCTTTCTAGAAGAATGTTCGCTCAGGAAGAGGATATATATGAGAAACCTATACCGTACACGTTTAAAAACTCCACTTGCGGCGAGAATTGGTCTCTGAGCAAGGCGTGGAAAAATAACAATAGCGACTTTTTCCATCGTTCTCCTCTCCTAGATTCTGACCGTTTAGTAGACCGCAGTTACACTCAACTGGAAAGAATAGACGAAATTCCTCGCAAAAAGAAACGTGATAAAAAGTTGAAGGAGCAGCTTCGTTACGATAGAAATATAAAGCGTCATATTAGGATAAGGGTGATGTTATCTTTGAGGATGAGGAGGTATATGAAGCGGAGGCTGAGGAAGCCTTTGCAGTTGGCTCACAACGTGAACGTGCCTCCGAGGAGGTTTCCGCGGGGGTCGTCGGTGAACTCGAGCTTCGGGACGAGGTCCTACCGGAGTGTGATGACGGACAAACTTGGCGATGGTGCTGTACTGTTCGATGTGCATGAGGCAAGGAATTCCACGTTGGAGTTGTGCCACGATTACGATGAAGACCTCGACACGCTGGAGATTGCTTTACGCGCCGGCAATTTTAGGTAAATATTTTCACTTTCAACGAGTTTTTTATAGTTCAAGTAGGTGCATGAAATAGTTGTAAGTTAGCTAATCTATGCTTACACGAGTTAGAAATAAAACGTATTTGTCACTTTGAATCCACTGTCTATCCACTATTTCTCGTGTTTTTGCGAAGCATCAGATTAAATAAATAAATATTGCAAAGCAGCAAGTACACTTAAAGACCAAAATAGTTAGATAATTGTGACAAAAATTAGTTCAATTTTGCAGTTGTGAAAGCTGAAAAGGCTAACCCCAACTTCCAAAGTAATAATTATTTTTGCTCGTGATTTTTTATCTTAATAGGTAATCTTAAGTTATTCATTGCGCGTTTTTTAAGGAAGGTACCATGTGAAGTGGGATGAATAATTTATGATGTACCTAAATCAAGTCAAAGGCTTAATAGACAGCCCAATTTATTAGCAAAAGAAGACATTAGGCAAGAGTAGTTTAAAAACAGGGACCTTATAATAGTATACGGCATACCTACTCGAAGCAATGAACTTAATTATGAACAAACAGACACAAATGTAGGTCGAGTCGGTTTATTTTCTAATAATTTTCATCGATTCACAATTTGCGAAAGGTCGCACCGAGGGCGATGAACAGTTCAAACAATTTATCCTCTTATACAGGATGACCATATTACGTAGCAACAGATAAAAATACGAACATCATTTATCGATAAAAAAAAATGCTCGTCGGTTACGAAACTTGTGTACCTAATTCGGATATTTCATTTCGGTATAAAAACATTTTGTTGTATTAATTATTATTGCGTTCGGTAGTGCATACCAAGTCATTCGTAAATAAACACGCAATCACGTGACGTGTTAATTAGCCAAATGATAATAAATAAAGTTAGATAAACAAATAGTAATTTGTTAGAAATATTTAATCGAAGCGGTTTTAAAATCGTGAATCGTATGCCAATGAAGTTGTAACAAACGATACAAATGATATTAATTAGTTTTCCTAGTTTTTGTATAGTTTTAAATAACTAACAGCTTACCTTACCTAAATAAATGTCTAAATAAATTTGATTTAAGAAAAACTAGGTATTTAGGTAAGATGTGGGTTCGATTCCCGCCTGACGCCATAAGACCAAATGTCTTTTTCTGGTTTTCCTATCTTTAAATACTAGGTATTTGTTATGTAGGTACTTGGAGGTATATTCGACATTAATTACAGGCAATATTCGTACATGTTGCGAGCTAGTTGAAACATGGATTAATGAATCAAAGATTCTGAAACAAATATTTTGCACACCTATTTTTGTGCAAACTATTTTTTGATACGAGTATGAGATAAAAAAGAAAATCTTCAGGCAGTCCGAAACGGAGGTAGAGTCACTTTGTTAATTTGTTTACTTTTTTATATTTCACTAGTCTTTAGTCTTTCTTAGACGATCAGTGTAAGACTTTGTTTTGGAAAAAAAAATCTTTCGCCTTTTTCCATTTTTTATATATTCATTTCCCTATGAGCTTTTGAAACTTGTAATGAACAAAATGATACAGTTTTTCCGTATTTTTTTGACTCACTCTGTATGTATGACCATCGTCACCTCTCCGGAAGCTTGTGTAGCTACCGTGACGCCATTGTTGTCCCCCATGTTTCATATCGTCGCTTGTTTTGGGCCCCAGTTATGGTATGACTCAAAATTATAGCAATTAAGTCCGGACGGTTTGAACTAGTCTGTGGTGCACTAGTGGAATCACCCGACTGATATTAATTTTGAGAGAGTAGGGCACTATGAATTCACTTCATCCGCCAGTAGTTGGGCAGCCTAACTAGATGGATACAAATAACTTGGCACGCTAGATAGTATACAGGTTTAAGAGTCACTTGACTCCAGGATGCAAAACTTTAAGCCAAGTAAAACCAAATAAATAAGCCTTGGCTTGCCGTGGCAAAATCAATAGGGGAGGCCTATGTTCCGCAGTGGACTTCTTGCGGCTGCTAATGATGAATGTTATGGGGTTTAGCAACTTGTGCCACCCGGCCACATGTAGAGAGAACCAAAAAGATGTACGGGATGACATTTAATAGAAGTCGAATGTCATTTCAAAAAAATTCATGCCGTTTCTACTTGACAGGGTGACGCATTTTCTTCTGCTTATGTAGCCCCTGAGAACCTTACGAAAAATCAGCTTTATATTTTAAGTTACTGCTGGCAAATATGCAAATAGCTTTAGACTAACTGCTGAGTTTTTTATCCGATCTTCTCCATGTTCTCAGTACATCAGTACATAAACAACATACGGACCGGTTTCAAAGCACCAACCCTGTGGGAGTCCCTTTAGTATGTTTGTGTTTAGTTACTGTGTAGGTGTTGAAATTTTAGTATGTATGTATACGAACATTTTTTGCTTGTTAGGATTTTGAAGATTAAAGACTCAGAAGTCGAGTAAATTAGATTTCCCTCACTGATATTTTCCGCTTGGATTTCAAATCTTCAATCACTCATACTTAATTGTTAAATACGAGTGCAGTGGTCTAATTTATTTATTTACAACCACTAGAAACCTGACTCCAGTGAGTGCTGTCACGCACCCACCGCTAACTGGCAATTTGTATACGTCGCTACACTTCATCTTGTTTTCATTTCTGCCACTAATGATGGCGGTGGACTTAGCGGATAATCACTTTCGGTTAATTATTTCTTTTTTATTTTCCTCGTGGAATACTCGTTCAAATGTAGTGGCTTGGATGATTTGCGAATTTGTCTACAGTAGTTTGAAATCGCAGTCAATAAACATAACAACAAACGCTCTCGATTTTACCCCAATCGGGGTAGTCAGGACCACACTGATTGTTGCAGTCGTGATGATCGGAACATTCAGAAGCCCACATTTTCAATAAAAAAGAAGAACATTAATCTTATCTATCAGCAAAAAATACGGCAGCAGTTTTTTATCCTCCTCCTCTTCTCCTCCTGATCCTCTACCTGAAGCTTGTCTGGAAACGATCGCTCCCTAGCGATAAGATCACCTTAATTGTACATTGGTCTCCATAATTCAATACAACTATATTTGGTGCATCTCACTTGTACTTTCGTTAGATCGTCAATTTGTCGCGCCGAAGCAAACTTTTCACTATCGGAGTGGCTGACCTCTCACGCACTCAAGGCCAGTTGCGCAAGCGCCGGCGCGATCGCTAATGTGGATTAGATCGCTTGTTACGTCTGCTCTCGTTGTGATCAAAAACAAACAAACCATTTCCAAACATAACATACACGATTTTATCCCAAAAATGGTGAGCCACGCTGAACGTTGTCGGCATAGCGAACGGAATATTTGGAAGCCCACACTCTCCTGACCTAATTTTACCGCCCTTACAGCTACCGTTATTAAGGCTAGTACACGGGTTTTCCAAAAGGCCGATTGCCATTTCAGCCTAGGCTCGGCCTCCGGGGGAATCCTTAGATATGTTACTCGTATCTTATATTAGGGTTTGAAAGCCTCACGCTAACCTCATTTTTCAGATAAAGCCGTGAACACACGCTAACAGCTAGTCAATTAAAAAAAAGGTGGTTTAAAATCACCGGCGAGAAGGCACAAGTTGATTGAATGAACACTGGTATTACGGCCAGATTTGAACTTGGCGCAACACGGATTTCGACCTGAGTGCTTAACTACTGGGCCACACCGCTCAAAACGCAATATCACAATCAATAATAGCTTATTCCTGCTAAGCCTATTATAACATAAGGCTAGCGATGTCGTCGTGGCCCAGTAGTTCAACACTAACGTTACTTAAAGCTTAGTACAACACATACCCACTGAACTCACATACACACACACTCACACACACACACACGCACACATACACACACGCAACTTTAGCCCTTTCTCAGCAACAGACTAGAATTAATTATTTTATTGTTATATCTATAAAGTAAGAACCTGTTATTGGCAGTCAGTTTTGTTTTAGTTATTAAGTTTATATTGTGTTTATACTAAGTGCTGTTGGTTCTATGATCAATAAATAAAAAAAAATAACACTCTGGCTTGGATGGAACCCGGTGGTCCTGAGATGAAGTCTGGCCGAAACACACCTACTTGGTGTTCATTGTACAATTGCGGCTAACTCTCGGGAAAACACCAATATAAAACCAAAGCAACCCAGATAACGGCTGTAAGCTCGCCCCTTAGAACGTTGCGTTCAAATTCCTTCGGCGAAATGTGGGCTTCTGAATGTTCCGTTCACCATGACGGCAACACCCAGTGTGCCTCAGACTAACTCATTACAGATATGGACGTGAGGGTATGTGTCAGTTAGTTTAGTTGATATCTAAGCAGTATGTTAAGAGACAGTGAATTAGTATAACGTTGTATACAGTTGCAGATATCATTCTAGAATCCAGGTCATTAAGACGAGACTAACGTCTAATGTCCAGTCTGCAGTGAAGTGCAGAATATGTAATAACGGCTTTATCTTTTAGAAGTTAAGTTTAATTTACTTTAATAAACCCGTTATACATTGACAGTGACATTTCGGTCCCGTTCCCTGTAGCGGGAGGGTATTTATGCAATTAGAAAAGTTTTCTTATGAAGTAAGAAGTAGCTCTACATAGTATAACACAAGCTACGCAACGGATTTTGATGCGGTTTTTTTTGATAGATAGAGTGATTGAAGAGAAAGGTATATAATAAGTAAAAAAAAACAACCCATTACACCCGCGCAAAGCCAGGGCGGGTCGCTAGTCTTCTTCTTCTCTACTATATAAAAATAAGTCGGGTTTTCCTTCCTGACGCTATAACTCCAGAACGCACGAACCGATTTCCACGGTTTTGCATTCGTTGGCAAGGTCTCGGGCTCCGTGAGGTTAATAGCAAAGAAAACTCAGGAAAATTTCAACAGAAAAGCGGGAAAATCTTTTTTCACATACAGCTAAGTCCACGCGGACGAAGTCGCGGGCGGCTGCTAGTTATCTATAAAAAAGAGCGTCGTAGTCTGGTATGGCGCGCTACGGGTCGTTTTTCTCCCCATATTCAGATTTATATTGCCCTCTGGATCATTGCAATTGCTGCACTTTGCCTATTTAGTACCTTCACAGAACAATGATCTATATGCGCCTATTATTAAGAAAACTATTTCAACCAGTGTGTCAACATTGAGTGTTTGCATTATAACCTACTAGCGGCCGCCCGTGACCTTATCCGCGTGGACTTAAGTTGAAAAATAAAAAGTACTTAATATTTCTTTATAAATTGTTGCCTATGTGCGATTCAGATGTATAAGCTATATTACTGTAAAGTTTCATTAAAATCCATCTAGTAGCTTTTACGTGAAAGAGCAACACGGCACATCCACACATACAAACCTTCGCCTTTATAATACCAGTAGGATCGTTTACGTTTTTGGTGCTGCGGGTTTGTCTACTCTTTATTTAAAACTTTGCATTAAGTCGTTTGTAAGTGAATTTGTTATGCGTCGTACTCATACTGTTTTTGTACAAATAAAAATTCTATTCTATTCTATTCTCGTCGTAACGCCCCGTGGCCCTGGTGCATCCTTAGGCACGTTACTTTTAATATTGTCGTTGGTTGGGGTTAGCCCGCTGTGCAACTCTACAATCCAGCTAAGCTGCCAAAACCCCTAAAAAATATACTTATGCTGTGGTAATCATTCAGAATCACTTTTATTGTTATCTGTCTGTCTGACACAGAAACATTCATGTTACGAACATTTGTGTTTGTTGTGTTTTCGTGTGAAAATGATAATGATAGGACTGTATGGGTAGCTCAAAATGTAACGAAGCTACTTAGAAACAAGAGATGGCAATAAATCCACTGGTCTACATAATACATTCCTGAGGCATATAAGGAAGTCATTAGGTTTTTTTTTGTTCGACAAGATTTACAAGCGAATCAAAAATGCTTTGATCCGTTTTTATTGGCATTTATAAAGGTTAAGATCGATCACAAGGATTTATTTTCAATATTTCTGTAAAACATATAATTGGTTACTGGTTTTCGTCTTTCTGCGAATAATTCAACTAATTTGTCCTCCAATTATACTTTCTGCTAAGCTGATAAGAAAATTGAATTCTGAGGTTAGCATTTAAATTACAAAAAAACTTTACAATCGGTATTGATTTTATCTTGATTCGCCAGCGCCATCTAGGAATTTACACGCCATACGCTACATATTATAACGAGCACGGTTACTTTTACTTGCAGCTAGTGATTCAAAGATGGCGCGTTAGATGGCGCTGTAACGCCTTAGATTGGAATAACAAGTTTTATTATGGTTCACTAATGCGTTGATGTCTTTAGTATGGCTCAGTAACTTAAGCTCAGCACTTAGTATTTGATCTAATAGGGGTTAGTATGAATATTATTAGATAAATAAAAAGATGGTTGATGAATATCTAGTAAACCAACATGTGCATACCATCTTAGATTTCGCTTCCGCTTCTTATTATTGTGACATTGTGGTCAAATGGTGGCTACGTGGGTTACAGTTAATCACCGTCCTTAAATCTATTGTAGCATGATGTTGTTTCTCTTGGCATAACTGACTTATTTATCACCCTTAAATTATATTTTTTTAGGTTTATTCTACCCACTTTCATGTGCTATTAGGTGAACAGCATATCCTTCTCGTTTAAGGATTCGTTCACCAATAGCAGGAACGGAAAGCTGGCCTAGCTTTTCTAGGCCTACTATCAGTACTAGGCTTCGAATGATGTTTTAGGATAGAAAACCCAGAAACAACATTGGATTTTGGGCTCAGGCGGTTCTCAAACCAGCGTCTTCCAAAATCCGGGCAGCTGGAATTACCACTGTGTTACCGAAACCATTGACAGACCGGCCGAATCTTCAAAACCAAAATGTCAACCACTAAACTTGCCCTCAATTGCCTGATCCTTTCTGGAGAAGCCATAACCAAGAGCTTTTTTCATCAGAACCGAATGTTTTTTCTGTTTTATTTTAATCTTTAATGAGAAGATGCTAGAAATAACATATTCGAATGATGTTTTAACCTGTTATTAATTTGTTTCAGGAGCGGTCGTTTAGCTGTCGAGGGCTGGTGGTGCGGGCGCGCCATGCCGGCGGCCGGCGGGCGGGCCAACAACGGAGCCCTGGCGCTCCACTACGCGGCCGCGAGGGGCTGCCTTGACTGCGTGCGGCTCCTCGCCAACACCACGCCTGATGTCTGGTGAGTCAAAATTTAGGTTTCATTTATCAATTAAGTCATCGATAAATCTACTATGTTAGGTCTACTTTTAAAATACAAAGAGAAGACTAAGGAAAAACGTGGATTGATCAGCCATCATTTCGACACAGAAACAATGACGGGACGGAAAGACACAAGTATTAGTTGAGTTCTGTAAATTATCAGAATTCACTTATGTTAGACCTAAACCTATTATCCAGCCAGCCAGCATAACGAAGGCTGAGATTAGCGTTATTAGTTCTATATTTTTCTCCGTAAAGCCAAGCAGCAAAATGGATTATCTTTGTGCACGTCACAATATAATTGTATGAGTTGAAATACTAATGTAGGAGTCTTTTATGTGGGCGAAAATAAGCCCAATCCTTTAATGACTTACTTTTAGGACACATTTAAAAAATATATTAAAATCAACTTCTACCTTTAAAAAATACGTGAAAGATATAGTTTCGTATTGTTCTGAAAGATATAGTGATTATTTCGATGGGAAGTACTTCCAAAGACAACCTGTATACTCTTAGCACTACATAGTTCATATAAACGTTTAGCGGAGTTGTTTGAACCTCCTTTATGACGCCATTTTGTTTTTGCCCGTTACGATAACAACTGGACCGTTCCTTTAATACCTCTTTCCCCCTGTTGCGCATTTGGTGTAAGAGTACACAAACAATTAACCGTTTTATGCATTCGGTGCAAATTATTGGTTAACCCGTCACACGCCATTGGTCGGTCCGATCAACCAGCTAACATGGGTTGAGCAACACCGCGGAAGTAGGGCTGGTAGTGTTGGGAAAGACTCGAGTCTTTTAGTCTTCATTTAGAGACTCGAATATTAATATTTTTAGTCGCTCACGAAAGTCCCTTGAGTTTTGAGTTGCGTTGAGGTCTTCAAACATATTGAGTCTTTTATGTGACTGAAAGTTCACGGTTGTCAGAAATTAGGTCATGATGACTGTGTCGTAAAGTCGATCCGGAAAATACTGCTAGCCTTAATATCTGAAATAAAGACTCAAGTCTTATTTTAGGCGCCTTTCACGACTCTAGCAGCTAGTCATTAAAGTGTGTATCGTATTAGTTTTTTTTTTTGGAAAAACTGAAGGTTTTTGGTTTAATTGTACCAATTCTTGACAGATTTTATAGTGGATCTCCCCAAAACATAGACTTGTGGCAAGAAAAATAGTATTGAATTATTTTTGTAGAAGAACTCGCAACTATTTTTTATAAGACTATGAATTTTCTGTTTTTAACCTAGTCGTTAATTTTATTGTAATAATTGAACACTTTGACGATCATAACTTGACCATCAATGTTATTCTAATACTGAAAAATGTATAAACCCAATCTTAGCTAACCACTAGCATCCCTGGGTGTGACAGCCCTGGCAGTCAGGGGTTTTTGCCCGTCCGTCCATCTTAGCACGTAACTGTCCGCACACGATACGTCCTAACGGGCCGCGGACCGTTGGGGGGATTACTGCCCTGGAACAGATATTGTTTGTAATCGCTTTATAATGGCCTGTTAGTTACAACTTGCTTGTTCTGCAGATTTTATTATCGATCGTTAGAACATGACCAATCGGTTGTGGATATATGTCATGGTGACAGTTATCAAAGATCTAATCTGGGACGTCTCATCCAAGAACAGGTGTCCCCAAACCAATCTGGCAATAGGAATCAGGCATGGATAATAAACATTTAAAACTTTACTTGTAATTTGAGGTATTGTGGTTAAATTTCATGATTCTAGGTCAAGGGAAAGTACTCAAACCCTTTTGTTTTGTTTCACATAGGAGAATGAAAATATAAAGCCTCATTTCTTTGACCCAATAACTTAGAAGCTTATCTTATATCCTGCACAGCTCCAAGATTTGGTAGATCTAAGTATTTGGTATTAATTTTAATTGAATTTCGAAGTGGACCAAGCAGTCCTAAATTTCAAAACAAGTAACATTATGCTCACGACTAAATCTGACTGGAAAGTCAGAGACACACTAGATTGTTGCTTTCATAGTGAACAAACCATTCAGAAGCTTACATTTCACCAAGGGAGTATTAAAACATGCAAATTAAAAAACTTCAACACCTATAGTGATAAACAAGAAACGCTTGGATGATAAAACTGATGACATCTCCGCTGACGTACAATACAATGGGAGATAACTATGGGAAGGAAGTTCTGATTTATCATACCAATTTGCAGTTCAGAAAGACGTTGTTTTACTGACAAATGATGATGGCTGATCAACTATAATTATAATAACTATAATTAAAGTGAAAGCAAAAATTGCCGCCGTAAACTGACGAGCTGAAGATAATTGAACGAGCTGTATTATTTGTTTTATAACTATGCCTTTTCCCGTTTCTGCATATGTATTATAATAACTGCATCACCTAAAGACATACATCTTGAAAGATTAGTCAAGTCTCTGGGATGATTACAAAATCGAGTTATTTTAAATTTAGAGTATGGTAGAGCAATTTTATGTACAGATCACGCTACACACCACCTCAGTAAGACAATGTATGGACTGACGTGCGGCAATATGTACGTACATGTATTCATATGTTGGTGATTGCATTTTTCAGTATTCTTGAAATAAAAAGCTTCTTCTATTTAAAAAAGTATTATTTGTATGGAAAACTAAAACTTTTGAAAGGCCAGAACAGGAAGAAAAATACCCGAAATGTTAATTTCAATGTGCCTAAAAGCTTGATTCTTAAATATATTTTTCACACAGGTTTCAATGTAAATATCTTTTAGGGTTTCAATACAAGGCCGTGTATTTTTCATTATTAAAGTGTTTATGAAAAAATTAATGGCAGTATATCACCGCCTCTTGTCGTCCGCTGATCTTTTACGGTCGGCTGTAATGGCAGGTGCGCACGCGTCGAAGGAATCCGACCAAAGAAACTGACAGGCGAATTGCTTTTGAGAAAACGACGAGTTTGTGATAAAATATGTGGACATGTCTGCTAAAGTGGGCGTAAATAAATTTAAATTATCACCATCATTTTCATGCACGTCGATTGATATATTAATTGAGTCAAACAATTAAAAGTGACTTTTCGTTCGTATACTGAAGAAGAAAAGAAAATATTCATTCAGTAATTACAACAATTAGTACTTGTTTATTTCTATACTCAGTAGTAACAAACTAGTTATTTGGAAAATGCTGAGATAGACTGGTGATTCAATTAAGAAGATTATTGGTTCTAGCAGGATCTAAAAAAAAAACAGAAAGAAATCGATCCTATTTGATGCAACCGAGGTCTTAGTATTGAATTGTGTTGATTTTCGAACTCAAGTTTTGATGCACAATAGAAATACCATCGAAGATAGGTACTGCGATCTGTATGTTTTTAGTATATAAGAGAATTTCGGCTCTAAATCATTGAGGAATTATTAGGTACGCCTTACTCAAAGATAGGCATTGAAACCACCCTTAATATTCATAGAGACAAAAAAGGACAAACAAAAGGTTCAGCCTTCAAGAGTAAGCTGGCCTTCTTGCTTTAAAACTGTAAAGTCAAGACGCGTAACACGACTGGTATCAGTCAGAATATTATGCATATTAATATTCCAAACAGCTGTAGTTTTTCTATAAATCCCATTGTACAATCTCAAAATAGCCAAGAACTTAGTCTTGATCAGATAAAATCAGTGCCGTATAAACATTACCATTACCAAAACAATACTTAATTGTATTGCAAAACTACCAAGCCCACGAATTACTAGCCTATTTGGACAAGTATATTAGTAGGTGCTAAACTTACAATGGAACCATGCAGAGAAAGCGTTACCGAATTAATTGTGCTTATCCGCCATCTGCGCACATCTTGCGCGCATCTTCACACCGTGCGCGCGATCTGATCTGCGCATCATGGCTGCGCAAGACATGCTACTGGCTGTTATGAGGGGTGATAGCCTAGAAATTAGCTCATCAGTTTGTTGGTGCGGTTTTCAAGGATAAGAGGCACACAGGGACGTTGAGATCCTATTCCAGAGCAAGAAAGAAAGATGTTCACCATTTTCTTTAACATCAACTTGGTTTGTGTAATTAAAAGGACATAGTTTGACTTAGGGCAGAGCTTAATTAAGGTTCTGAATGCAGGCCAACCTAGTTGAGGCGTTGCGCATCTTTTCATAGGAATCCTGCTTCGAAGTGCCTAATAGTCAATTAGATAGTCAACTATCCTGACGTTATAAGGCGGTAGAGTTCCAACATAACATCACCCCTCTTATCTGATGAGTCTATATTAATTTCTTTATGTTGATCAAAAAGTAGTATTAAAACATACGATGAAAAACTTTGGCTATTACAGAAACTAGCTTCAAAATACTCAGGGCTCATAGTAATAAGTGCGTAAAAACCATAAGAATCAAGGTCTACGTGAGGCCAGAGGGTGAGTATAAAGGTTACCCTCATAGGAAACGCCTGGAGCTAAGTTTAGTGTATTTTGGCTTTGTACGGATGTAGGCAGCGGTGGAGGAAAGCTCCCTCAGATACGGATGTAGGCAGCGGTGGGTGCAGTGAAGAAAAGCTCCCCCAGATGTGCACTCCAACCCACAGCCTAGCGCATTTCAAATTACTTGACAGATGCCTCTTAGCATCTACTACACGAGTTGCTCTTTTGGTTTCGTGCAGATACCTGAGATCATCAAAAAGTTCTGCCCAATATTTTGTTGTTCCCCGTCTTATCAACGTTGAAACAATTGTGTTCTTGGAAAATAAACGTATCTAATGTTTTGTCCCATGCCATCGTTGCTAAGATCCCTATCGCTCTAAGTTTTCTAATTAAACGAGACGGTCACCCCAGCTCAGGTATTTTAATTCCTCGCAATTAACCAGCTCCACCTGGCGGCGCGTTGAGCAAGTTGTGAATAGTTTAAAATTAACGGACCGTTGCCGATTGTGAAATGTGACTAGCTTCTGGAATGGCCGTCGTGTTTAGATTTCAACAGTCTGAAATAGTGATGATATGTAAAAAGTAGGTCATCCTGATTGGAAGATCCTTACGATCACGACTATCCTAAACGTCAGAGGCACACGGACTTTTGACGTGTTGGCTAACGGAACATTTAGAAGCCCACATTTTTTTTGAATACAACGTAGTTCACCGCCGTTATCCGGGTTGCTTTTTTATTGCTGTGTTTTATCAGCGGATAGTTATCCGCAAATTGTAAAATGAACCCAAAATAGGTGTTCCGACCCCACACGCGTTTCGAGCCAGAGTGTTTAACCACTGTGGCACGATGCTCTCTCTCACCAACAAGACTCACACTTATACAATGACTCAGGATTCCAAATTGCAACAGAAACAATGCTAATTGAAGCCTTACTTAAAGGTAACAACGGCTTGCAACGGATTAATTGGTACAAAAGCTTTAAATACTAAATAGAACCCTAATTCTTGCAAGCTGTTTACTGAAATTAGTTGCAGGGAAGCTCCTTACTTTTTGCCGCTTACTTGGCTAATAAATTGTGCGTGGCCTATCGTTGCAGGTATCTCAGACCATACATAGCGACGATATCTTCGCAGAATTTATTTAAATAGACTGTCAATAACCGTCCCGTTTTGGAAATCTCTGTTCAGCAGTGGACGTCGTGCGGTTCTTTGACGAAGGTCCTCTAATGTTCGCTGACACTGAGCTAGCAATGTCAAGTTTATTTCAAATAACCCTATGTCGTAAAATTTATGATGATGATTTCCTCGAAGGAAATTATGGCTATATATTCTTGTTGGGTTGTTATCTGAACTCAATGCGATCAAAAACAAGTCAGTTGCACTTAATTGCGATGTTCTAGATTCTGGCTCGTAAAACCACGATCCGATGCAACCCAGTTGTGTTGTGTCAATAACATACAGTGATTCCAAAATAACAACCACATACATTGCAAACAGGAAATATGTGTATTTTTTAATTTCATTTTTGAATTAAAAACAGGGGAATAACAAGCAGTAGGTAAAATAAGAAAAAAAAGGGAGAATATCTTTGCAAAATGATCAAATCTCAAAACTTACAATTACTTTTTTAAATGTCAGCAGTATTTTGAATCTCCCCTGATAGCTTAGCAGATTTATTAAACAACAGGTTTTGTATACCTAAAAAGTAAGGTTCGTCTGATAATTTATTCCTAAAGAGATAACCGCTGACCACGGCTGAATTTTCCTGGCATTTTCTCATGTGTTTGTTTTTCCCCAATATTGCGTCTTCTTGGTATTAACTGCTAATGGTTCGTCATTCATACTCGATAACAATTATTAAACCAACAATGTTGTATTCAGTAGGAAAAAAGACATTCTTTTAATTCCACTACCATAAACAGCGCTCAGGAATTGATATATGATGGAAATAAGATGAAAAACAATTACGTACGACTAAGAAAGCGAATAAGTAGGTAACTAATACCACGATCGCATATAAAGGTGGGGACGTAGTGTTGATCGTTCTCAAGATTAACCATACCAAACCATAGGTATTTATGACACAGAAATAACTATTTTTATTATAACGCGTTTTACTGTTAAGAAATCTATATGTACTTTGTACGTTTGTACGCGGTAATCCCTGGATCTACTGATGCGATATATATTTATTGGTGATCAATGTATTTACTGAAGAAGGCTGTAGGTTCTAAAACATCACGGTATGACTCAACAGAGTCAGTGTGGACGAAGTCGTGGGCGGCCACTTACACACACCACCTTATAAATAAGAATTGCAAATTTTCCTGCGTACATTCAATATTCGGATCATTTCTAATGATACCAAAGTAACATAATTCATTTTTTACGACTTCCAAAAGTAATACGGAATACGCATTCATTTTCAAGTTTTTGTTACCGGATTATACGAGTATTATCCTTGAAACCGTCTAAATTAAAAAACATGATCGAATCTTCTAGATAGTTGCTTCTACAATAAAACACCAGCGCAAATATTATAAGACTATGGTCTATTCTTCTAGATTTTCAGAGACGGTTCTGAAATAGTCAATGCTAACAGTTTCTAATTATTTATATTGACTGTTGCCTTGTCATAATTTCTGTGTGTTTTTGTCCCTCGACCACACACAACCATTAGTTTTCATCAGCTAATTTTTACAGATCATTTTGATTTTGGCACTGCTTCTAAATCTAGGTTCCTGAACCAACATTACTGACGTACTACAAAAAACTGCTCAGCGGAAATGGAACTGGGCTGGCCACGTTTGTCGCATGCCGCAAGAACTCTGGGCTAAGAGGGTCACAGACTGGGTGCCTCAAGACGTAAGGCGTCCTCGTGACAGGCCGAAAATGCGATGGCGGTACGAGATAGACTCATTTTAAGCAATTGGCCGAAAAAAGCACAGAATCGGCAGCAGTGGAAACGGGATGGGAAGGCCTTTGCCCAGCAGTGGGAAATGACAGGATCCTAATAATAGTAATAATTCTCGATCTGCTAATCGCTACCACAGAAATTCCTAAGCGCACAAAAAAATCAGCGTATCGCTCTCGCTCCCGCTCCGCTCGTCACTAACCCACACCCTGCCCATAAGTGGAGCCCCAGCTCAAGTAAAGCACAGTAACGCACCAGTCGCGTGTGACGTAGCTCTGCGGGCGCTCGTACTGAGTGCATGCGCGAGAGTTGATCTGTGAAGTGCATCGTGCTTTGGATTTTGTGACGATTGTGACGTCATTTATTGAACTTTCAGTGCAGTTTACGAACTTTTCATTAACAGTACTTTTGACGAATTAAGTTTTAATTTTGCGTGGTTGTTTGTTGTTTTTGTCTGTTTACTTTAAATTAAATTTGAATTGAACAATGAAGTAATGCAATCCATGTAATGTAAGTAGGTGAAACATCAACTTAATATATGAAAAGTTGATAGTAGTAGAAGGTATATCACATAATATTAAATTAAAATTGAGGTAGATATACTATCAAGTAAGAACAGACATAGAAGACTGGGACCCCTTGGCCTAACTGTTACGATCCTTTAGCAAAAAGAATGACAAAAAAAATTCAAGACTAAACTTTGCCAACTCAAACGTTCGTACCATAGTAGCAGTTAATTTCAAAGAAAGCAAATAAAAGTTATAGTTTAATGGGTTAATTTGTACTTAAAAGTATCAATTTTAACAACGACAAATAGAGGAGTATTTGCAAGGGATACACATTTAACTTATACGCACCGCTAAGGCGTGCGTTTAAGTATGTATGTTAGTCTTTAAGGTATTTATAATATGGGCCGATTATGTTATTTAAGATCTATTAATGTAATTTGTTGCCTGAAATAAATAAAATTATTATTATTATTAAGGCTCAGTTGTTAGAGCAGCCACCCGGTTTGCGGAAGACGCTGGTTCGTATCCCGCTTGAAACCTAAACCTAATCTTATCTTTTTTTAAGGCTAAGTTAGCTACTAACATCCCATCCCGTAACACGTAACATGAAAACCCGTAGGGGGTTTTCACCCACAAAACATTTTTAGTCGCGTTTACTTTAGCTGCAAAACTTAAGTACCTACGGTTTTACCTACTGGTAAAAAAATTAACGCATTTTCAGAAGGTCAATTTTTCAATAATATGTACAGAGGCGTTCACATCCTTTACAAAACCATTGCGAAATGGCTCCTATGCCAGCAGCATAAGATGTAAAGGTTGATGTGAACAACTCTGTCTGTACCTATAGAATTTAGGTACAAAAGCTCAGATTATTGAGATTGCTGTTGATGATATTGATTGACATACAATATTGATACTTTAGTGCAAAGTAATGAAGCCTTACCCCCTCCAGACAAACGTCAAGTAGAGAAACAATAAATAAATGAAAGACAAATGATGATGAGGTATGACCTGCTACAATTAGCGTAAACAAATGAATGTGTGTCAAAGGTGCAACAAATGCATCAGTATTGTTTATTGTGCACCGTGGATACGCCATTGTTCTCCTACACTTGACCTAGTTTGTATTGATTTGTATGGAGAGGAAGAATTACCATTAGTTCTGTTTTTGAATAAAGGTCCCACATACAGCTCTTTAGAGCGTTAAAAATTTTACTTACTCACTTCGGCATAATTCTAAATTGATCAATTTCCCAAGGAGGGATACATTATTGCTGTCTAAACAGATTTGACCAACTTAAACATACTTTGGATAACTTCGATGTCTAATTAATCAATACCTAAGTATTTAGGTACTGCAATTATGTATACAGTGAGTACGTTAGTTTGCACATGGTAGGTATTGTGTCTGTCTATTTACGTCCTAAATCTTTGTAAACATTGTTGTTTATTTTCTTATACGATGAAGTTCATCTATCTTAACTAATGCCTATTATTTTAACACACGGACATCTTATAAATAATGCGTTACAAATTATATAAAATTGTGATACTAACATATAAAATATGCACTTGACTGGATCGTACTTCGTATAGGTAAAAAATGAAAGGCCGGGACGAACAAATAGTTGCAATTTCCAAGCAATCATTTACCTTCTAAAGACAGCTCTCATACAAAGTAAATGGGTAACCGAGCGTAGTGAATTAATTCAAAAGTTTTTAATGTGGGTCAAATTACCATAAAATACTTACTTTTTAACTCTAAAACCTCGAAGAAAGTGAAAAGTACGGCAATCAAGCAAATGTGCTTTTGTTGCTTGAGATTGAAATTTTATTATCATCATCATATTTTTGGCATTCTTAAAAGTGCATTTTGTTGTAAATTAAATTTGCGTAAAAAAATAAATTTGTGAGAAATGTGACAACCGTTTAATAACTATTAAAATATTTTTATGAAAATATATTTCACTTTGCTTGACTTTTGTTTTTGTTGAAATGAAATACAATTTCATGAAATTACGGGTTAGGAGACTGTTGGTTACCTGCGTAATATCTCAAGAGAATTTTAATGTGTGTAGATGTTCATTTGTTTTTTTTATAATTTAGATTTAGACAGCCAGTCATTTGATTAAAACCTCACTGGGGGTGAATTATCGCGCAACCTTTTTTTTTTTTTTTTTTTTTTTTTTTTTTTTTTTTTTTTTTTTCGTGGGGAAATCCTCATGGATACCTCGCTGCCCGGGGGGACGACGAGGTTATGTCGGACTCCTACCGACTAAAACCCCACGGCACTCGACCGTGGCACTTTGGCGGCGAAGCTGGATCCTACCGTAAGTAATGCCGCACTGCTCCGCCGCCAGTGCTAGCCCCTAATGGGGCCCCCTCCAACCGACCCCCCAACGAAGGGGGGAGGCCACGAAAGCGCCTGGAGTACACAGGCACTTTCGCCGTCTCGGTGGACGCCGTGCAATGCAAGCCAGAGCACCCCCGCACTCCGGCCCGCTGGCACCCACTGTTCGCAGACCCTACTGGGCCCGCAACCACGAGCCACCCAAAGGGCGACTCCGCTGCCGTAACCGGCGGTACGGCCCCGCCGGGCCGCGATGCACAGGGGGGATCAGCCTCGGATTACTGGCCCCCACCAACCGGTTGTGCGCCGCGGCCCCAACCACGCGCCTCAAGGCGCCTGCAGGCCCCACTGGCCCCGCAGCCCCGCGTCGCCCTTGCAGGCCGCAGCGGGTGGGTTCCCAGTCCACCACACTGCCACGCCTGGGTTCTCTTCGCTTCCCGGTGGTTCCCCTATCACCGGTACTAGGCCCCCTCGCCACGCCGAGGCGAGAACCCATGAGGGGGGATTATTATTATGGCGCAACCTGTAATAACCATAAATCAATCATTTTAAGTGACAAAGTATTAAATTTAGTGGATACTTACTTCGACGATTCTCATAACATTTAGATATTGTTTATGTGAAAGTTACGTAAACGTTTACATGACGACCGATTTGGTATAAGTTGGCTACTACACTAATTTATAGTTATGGGTACAATCTTCGCACAGTAAAACATTCGTATGCATGAACATGTATGTTTGTATTGGTCTGGAAGTTTCATGTACGTATTTCTTAGGGTTGAAAAATTGTATTTACATGAGGTACTTACATGAGGTACTTGTACCTCATGTAAGTACATTTTTACAAAAACAAGTATTTCAGTACATTATCCGTTGTCTATTAGCCCATAGTGAAATCTTATTAGCTTAAAGCTAGACGGCGCTCTGTGGAATATTGTCCGAAGAATGTGACATTACATGGACTGTACGAGATTTAGGTCTACTAAATAAATAAATAAACGGTATGTCATGGCAATAAAGTTACAAGTCTCCAACATGTATAATGGCATTCGAACAAAGAAGAATTTCAATAAGTAAATAAATGGAGTTAAAATTTCATACAGATTTCACAATGTACCAGAACTAATGTGCCCCACTTAAATAAACTTCAGTTAAAGGTATTTTACAACGCAGATATACAAATATCTCCTCGGTACATTCCCATCAGAACACCGTCTGATGGGGCATGAAATGTCGAATAATTGCGGACGACATCGACACCGCGAGAGAGGGGTCTACTACGACGCCAATCTTAAGGGGGGTTAGGCGGTCAGCGAAAATTCAGATTTCGTAGCTCTTCGCGCCTGAGGTAAGGGGGTGAGGGAGGAGGTGAGAGTTCGCGTTAAGTATGGAATCAACGTGCTCGAAACTAAAAATCGTAAGCGCCATTCACATTTTTATCAAAAAGTTAATGAAAATATTTAGTATTTTCTAAATCTAAAACAGTCACGAAATCGAGAAGGTAAATGCCTATGTTTTTGTGATTTTATACGTATTATTATCGTAAAATGCAATTGTAATGAGCATTTATATGATATTTTAGTGGTAACTTCAGGTTTTTTTTCTATCAAGCAAAGTTTTTCCAATCGTGTTTTGGAAACAGTCATCCCATCACACATACGTTCTGTAATACATATTAGAAATTTCAGTGCGAAAACATTCAATATTTTCAATTATAGCTCATAGATAACAGTCCATTTTGCCGTTTTCACCTACTAAGGCCCCTTAAGGCTAAGTTGAGATGGTCGCGCGTCGGTCAAATCCCCTGCTTAGTTTCCATCGTTTCAACCTAATCTTGTGCTGGCCACAATTTACTTTATTAATTTGTAACAAAATTCTAGTGCTTCTACGGTCTGGTGAAACTGGCTCGATGCTACAAGAAACTAGGATGTAATGTCATTTAAACTTAGTAAAAGCACAGTTTAAAGTTTTACTGCTAGCAGCTCTAAGCTGTTAAAACGTCAAGCTCACAGCACTGGTCTGGTCTCCTAAAAGAAATTGTATAGCTGATAACATTACATACATTTTCATCTCTGATTGTGTATTTATATGAACTTCTAACCTAACGGTCGTCCGAGACATTGTTTGCGTGGACTTTTAACTCTCTAATTCCACCCTTTTGGAGTAGATTATTCTCAAAATCACACTGATATAATGGTACAGCCAGTTTGCGTTTTATAAATATAGAAGATAATCATCCTAAATATTCAGACGAATCGTAGTAGACCCCCCGATATCGCGGAGAATCGCGTGTCTGTCCGTACATTCCACGGATTAACCACCAACGGAAGGAAAAAACAACAATGTGTCTAAGACGTTTCTAGAGAGCTATAATTTGGCGCCCGGTTTTCACTGACAGCGCTTCGTGATACAACTGCTTCATAATTAAGCGTTTGATTTGAATTTTGTCGGCCAAACTTTAAGATTGGAACGGATAACAAATGATTACAATATTTTCCAATCTGCACTTTTGCTTTTTCATTATGATGGGTTTCGGTTTGATTCAGTCTTGGATCGATATCGCGAAACAGTCGAGAAAAAAGAGATAGATCTTCGGGCGTTAGGCCTGCAAAACTATACGAAATGCTCGATATAAGTAACGTGTGTTGTCTAGAATACATCTTAGCCCCTCCGAGCTAGAGAGTTAATCCTGGACTAGAGTAGAGCCTGGTAATCCGTTACAACACAGAGTTTATCTTTGTATGAGCAGCAGTGTCAACACTGAAACTCTTCCTATAGCACCTTAAAATGTAAGTAAATACCCTATTTGTGTGTTGCAAGCCAAATTTAGTTTGGGGTCAGATGATTTCACGGAAAGCTGAAACAGACATTTTTTATTCAAGTATAATAAAAATCGAAATATCAGAATTAATATTCGGTCTGGGTTTCAGGCGGGAAACGAACCAGCGTCTTTCGCATACTAGTCTCGATTCCATCTTTAAAAAAAAAACATCATTGAGCATTATCAGAAAAAAAAAAAACTTTAGTGGCAATTGCTCTTGCTAGCTGACGTTAATAACATAAAAGCACTTTTGAAGTTACTTTTACATTCAAGCAAAAAGCGTATCCCGTGCTAAATACTAACTTAGTCTCAAAATCTCAAAAGGAACGAACTCTGCTGATTGATGAACTGAAATGAATGAATGAAGTGACAACTGACAGTTGAAGTGACAAGTGCGGTCAAGAAACAAAATGGCGACGTGTCCCCGACCTCGGGCCTCGACAATGATGTAAAGTAATAGATTGATAAAGCGCCTCTAAAAACGTGCCAAAAAATGAATTGCGCATGTGTGAGTGATTGTCTATGTATGCGTTGACATATGCTGTCATTTAGCACAATAGTGTTGGTACTTTCCATAACAATCTAACAGATTATCGAAATCACGAACAACAAATGAATAAAGGTATACTCGTATTCTTGAAAATAAAAGGCTGAGGTTCTTTATTATTTATTAGATTTACTCGTTACATTGTTTATGATATCTAAACATCAACTACGAGATGAAATAATATAAACACCATCAATTATTATCCTTTTTTTAGGACTGGGTTAAATAGTATTTTGTTGGCCCGTACTCTGTAGATTTAAATTGATTTTCTTGTTTCGGCCTAGGCATATAGTCTTTGTTAACATAAGAACACGGTGGTCTTGGTATCCTACAAAAATAAAGAAATTTTAATTATCTGCTTTTTCAAACAAGTACGGTAGTGGTCATTATGATCGCTAAATTGCTCAAAGATGGCGCCAAGTATTGATTGTTATTGTTTGGTAGTTTTATTAGGCTTCTAGTCTGGGCCATGACTTCAGCTGTTAAAAAAATATCGACTACGTATATCGATATATGTCATTCTTCATTTTGTACATCCCTATCGTAAGTGAATCAATTCAGTTTTTACACAAAATATTTTTCAATTCTTATTTAATTTCTGAAATAATAACTTATGCAGCATGAGGAACTAATATAATGATAGCTGAAATGAATTAATTGAACTGGGTAGTGAAAATAATTGCTCAAAACATAGTTTGAAAAAACCAATTACTTTCTGTATTTACCTGTGAAACTTTTGCATTTCTGGATCATTTCTATGATTCGTTTTATATTTGGGCACGCAACAAACCACTTTTTTATTTTTATTAAGCTTCATCCACTTTTATCGCCCACTTTACATAAATTTTGAAAACTAAAATTTCCCGCTTTTGGCAGTGGTGTGGTGGTGTAGTTTTCGGTTTGATTTTGGCAACAAATCTTGGGCATATCTCTGTCTCTTTTCCTCTTGTGTGATGTCCATATATGCAATAGTTTCTCTTTTCCTCACTTGATCACTCTATAAGTGTTGAAAACACGCTCTGGAAGCTCTATGTAAATAATAGATTGATAAAGCGCCTCTAAAAACGTGCCAAAAAATGAATTGCGCATAGGTGAGTGATTGTCTATGTATGCGTTGACATCTGCTGTCATTTAGCACAATAGTGTTGGTACTTTCCATAACAATCTAACAGATTATCGAAATCACGAACAACAAATGAATAAAGGTATACTCGTATTCTTGAAAATAAAAGGCTGAGGTTCTTTATTATTTATTAGGTTTACTCGTTACATTGTTTATGATATCTAAACATCAACTACGAGATGAAATAATATAAACACCATCAATTATTATCCTTTTTTTAGGACTGGGTTAAATAGTATTTTGTTGGCCCGTACTCTGTAGATTTAAATTGATTTTCTTGTTTCGGCCTAGGCATATAGTCTTTGTTAACATAAGAACACGGTGGTCTTGGTATCCTACAAAAAAAAAGAAATTTTAATTATCTGCTTTTTCAAACAAGTACGGTAGTGCCTAGTGGTCATTATGATCGCTAAATTGCTCAAAAATGGCGCCAAGTATTGATTGTTATTGTTTGGTAGTTTTATTAGGCTTCTAGTCTGGGCCATGACTTCAGCTGTTAAAAAAATATCGACTACGTATATCGATATGTGTCATTCTTCATTTTGTACATCCCTATCGTAAGTGAATCAATTCAGTTTTTACACAAAATATTTTTCAATTCTTATTTAATTTCTGAAATAATAACTTATGCAGCATGAGGAACTAATATAATGATAGCTGAATTGAATTAATTGAACTGGGTAGTGAAAATAATTGCTCAAAACATAGTTTGAAAAAACCAATTACTTTCTGTATTTACCTGTGAAACTTTTGCATTTCTGGATCATTTCTATGATTCGTTTTATATTTGGGCACGCAACAAACCACTATTTTATTTTTATAAAGCTTCATCCACTTTTATCGCCCACTTTACATAAATTTTGAAAACTAAAATTTCCCGCTTTTGGCAGTGGTGTGGTGGTGTAGTTTTCGGTTTGATTTTGGCAACAAATCTTGGGCATATCTCTGTCTCTTTTCCTCTTGTGTGATGTCCATATATGCAATAGTTTCTCTTTTCCTCACTTGATCACTCTATAAGTGTTGAAAACACGCTCTGGAAGCTCTATGGGCCTCGAGGTCGGCCTCGGCGAGGCTTAAGTATTCGAAGACGGTGCCGGCAAGTGTCATCAGGTAATGTAACTTTTAAAACTCTTAAAATCTCCTTCATTTTGTATATTTTCTTAGAATGAGACTTTTATCGCTAGTACTATATTGGATCCTTCTAAGCGACATGCGATAAAACAACTGTTTCGATTGAGATAATGTAAAGTTTTGGTTATAAGCCAAGTCGCGAGTTTTGTTCGCAATTTAATAAATATGAAGTTTTCACTCTTTATAAAAAAATAATAAATTAGGCTAGGGCTTTTATCAAGGACTTCGTTGCGCGGTAAGGTCTACCTCATGGATTCCGACTGAGGTATCATCATCAGACTGCTGTAGTACACTGCTGGACATGAGCCTTCTCAAGGTGCGTCACAACTGCCGGTCTGAGTGTTTCCCATCCAGCCCGATCCCGCCACCAGCCTCAGGTCATCGGTCCTCCTGACTGGCGAGGGTACACTCCCGGTACGCGCCCTTTCTGGTCATCTTTGCCATAATTCACTATGGCTAACTGTGCTTAATTACCTGCGTTGTTAGCTGCGTACAGCTGGCCTGCCTTATCTAAGTTACTATACTAATAAAACGAACATTAATAACTATATCGTTGCATTCGTAAAAAATCTATATTCTGCAGCATAAAAAGTTCTATCACCGAATTCAGCTCGAGTTCCTTGACCGCATTCTTCAGTACTATCACTAACAGAAGTCGTTACGTAATTCATATTTGAACGACAGCAGATTCGCCTTCTGATAAGCGTATTTTGATATTACCGTTGCTGCAATGAAGGGTAATTAAAGAACAGTTTACCTTGAAGTTGTTCGCTTGTTACATAAATACTCCTGTGTAGGAAGGTACTCGAGCGTGGAAGAGATAGCTCGTGCTATCATATTTTAATTAACTTGGCAAGCTTCTCTGTTATTAGAGCAACGGTATTTTAGTGTTTAATTTGTCTAGTTTAAATTACATATTATAGTTACAGTGGTCTTAGAAAATCTGTAAATTTTTATGAGTTAAATCTAGTGTTATCTGGTATTTTTATCGAACACAAAATTGTTAGTAAAAGTTAGTAAAAGCTTTTTTTTCTCAATGTCAAACCTTTAAGGGTCGAATGTGCAAGGGGAAATTGCCTTCATTGATTTTATTTATAGGTATTATATTTGATTCGTGGAATTCATTCCATTGTGTCTTAGTTCTTTCCATTGTTTTATGATTGGCAAAAAATAAGTGTAACTAAAAATGCACTCATCGTAATACCCTTACAATATGTGTACCTACTAGCAAGTTAATGATACAAACAACCAATTTGTGTACTTATTTTTCACGCGACTGTATTTTACGCTAATGTACTGCTTACACAAATTGATTAGTATGTAACAAGACTAAATATAGCTTGAATGTGCAATCAATTTAATTAGATATGTACTGTATAATGTGCATAACCAACCTATATAAAAAGTTGGAAGCGTTCTAGGCAATTATATCGTGAAGTGCGTAAAATCTGCGTGCATTGTTTTATGAAAATATGGGGCCTTATTTCAATATCTTTCAATCCAGACTGCTTACAATCAATTACTGAGCTGCATTAATTGACTAACTGAATGTCTGGTTTGTTGCCTCAATAGGTAGACGGGTGTCATTTTCATAGTACTTATTATCATTTATTTATTGGTGCAAATTACCATTACAATTTGAAAACTTTCATTCACCGATCCTGCAAATCAATAAACTATGTCTGCATACGGTCAAATAAATTATTGCAGTATAGAAAATATAAACAAGCATGTACGGTGGACGGCACATCACTCTATCTATTTCCGATCAGTCCTCCTTGCTCGAAAAAACGGAAATGGGGTAACCTGATGAGCTGTTGATTGTACTTTAAGTAATAAGATACACATTGGTATAATTACAATTAAACTTGCATATGCTTTCACATAAATACACTACATGACGTCTTGATGGCGTGAAGATAAATCAAACAAGCTACACAACAGATAGCACAACAGCAGTAAATAACTATAACTCCCAATTACCCCAGCTGAGTGGGCAAGCTGCGATTCAGTTGCGATGCAGTTCAGGATGCGCAGACGCAGTCAGCCGGCTGAGAGCCGTTCCGATCTGAAAACCAGGCGTGTTTTTATCTCTTTCTCAGTAACGCTAGTTTATAAATGCTGTATGTAAACACTTCTCAGTTTTTCATGCGGATAGATAAGTACTGAGATGTTATTTATTGGACAGAAAAATAAAATATTTCAGTTAGATTTTTCGTTTACATGCAATCAGTTGCCGAATGGATGAGTATCTTGAATCGTTTGAAGAATTGAATCACATTACCAAAATACTCCAGCTAACTTTACTTGGCCTTCCAACTACCTAAAAACCTACTACTTGAAAACCTACTACTTCTTATTCTTTTGTTTCAATGGCATCAAATAAAACCCGACGAAAACTTGGCGGCCTCGACTGCGTCATCCGTTGCAATATTTAGATCCTCCCCTGTGCAGGTCTTAGGGCACAGAGGGTAATCCAGGAGGTTCAACATAGTTTGAGGATCCACACCGCAGTCACACGCGCTTTGAGCTCCATCTCTCAACCCCCACGTCACAGGTTTTGTCTGCAGCGGCCAACCCCAGAACGGAATCGGTTAAGCGACTTCCAGGTTGGCCACGGCTGGTCATAGCCGGGTGGTAAGATTTCAGCAGGAAGAATGTAGTCGGTGAGGGGTGGGCACCTTTTACTGCGGCCACCTACTACTTACTAACTTTACCACATTTTTCACGAAAGTTTTCTTATTGCTTATGAAGCATTTAAATTTTCTTTACTTACTTAGGTATAAAAGTAATTGTGCGCGTTTGTCTTTGATACTTTTCAAAAGAGCTAGTGAATTTGGTCATAAAATTAACATTACTTTAACAGTAAAGTGCAAGAATAATAAACTCACAATGCATATTGCTACACTAAATACTGTTTAATAAACATACGCAATTATTGTCTTAATTTATAAAATATGTAAATATTCTCAGCTATCCTTTCAAATACTTACGTAAGGATGATAATAAATAAAAGTGGCTTAAGTTTGTTTAAGAGTAATTCGTGTGATTGTTGGTAATACAGGATGTCCGAAAAAGTAGAGTCAGGGTTGTTTTACTAGGGAGCTAGGCAAAAAGCGCCAAAAATGTGTTTCTAAAAGCTAGCCCTACCGATGGCAAGTGATGTGGTCCATGGTCGTACATAATATCCAGATGGGGGCTTTCATGCTACCTTGTCTAGCAAACCCCTATTCACTCTTTCTTAAAATGATAGTGTTAAAGATCTGATACCCCTTTTATGACTTCTGGTTTCTCAGATGATTTTATATCTTGATGGTTAACATATATTGTTCAAATTATTTCCATGCTATGTCACTTAGATAATAATCTGTCGCGTTGTAATTAGTGATGTACAAGACTCGAGCCGTCGAGCCCTATTTTTGAAGCCTCGAGGCGGAAGGGCAAGGCTCGGTGAGCTCGGTAGGCTCCGAGTCCCGAGCCTAGCCGAGCTGCGAGCTCTCTGACCCATGCCTCGAGGCTTTAAAAGAGTTCGAGCCTTCAGAACAGCTCGAGGTGTAATAAGCTTGAGTCTTAAAATAAATTCAAGCTTTCAATAAAAGGTCAAATTGATGGCTTTAATATCTCCGTAGCTTAGTTATAAATTAATTACGTAGTTTCAAAGAGGCTCGAGCTCTGCAAAAGACTCCCGAGTCGTCGAGCGCAATGCAAACGAGGCGAGCCCTGTAAGCGACACCGAGCTTTAGGCAAAGGGACTCGGACGCCTCGAGCCTTGTACATCACTAGTTGTAATCAGACTACGCATTTATCATTATCATGCAACATTGCAACATGAATACAATCAGACGACTCAAATCATCACAATGGCCTAGGCGATTGTCATTTGTTTTGAATCTAAACTTTTTTCTTCTGATTTATTCAAAAATGAACCGAGAAGTTGTTTCTTAGCGCCGCCTGGAGACAAGTAGAAACTGTTGGGAACAAAACGCAGGAAAAACCACGTTTACATTGTGTGAAGATTTTCTCCTACATGCTGAGATATCAATTAGTCAGCAGTGGGGACGACCTTGGTTCTATTGTGTTATGTTAAGTACTTGTATCGATGAGACATTTTATTAATTAACAAAAACTATTTGTGGAACAGCGTTACATATAATCACCGTTCACATAATATTCAGAATCGCGCTATCGGACGATTCAGTATCTATTTAAAATTTCATTAAATCGTTCGTTCAGTTGGAGCGTTCTATTTTAACCCGATTACGTACTTGTAAAAGCTAATGGCCTCCAGTACTTTTAAACAAAAAAATACAGACCTCAACCACATTAAACAATGTTATTTACATTAACAGACATTTTCCGAATCGTTCCATGATGCGGCTCTGATTCGCCTGAAGCGCAACCAAGCAGAGCCTGCTACTTTGAGTATCAGACTACTGAATTCTGAAATGTCACCCAAAGTTTAGCATTCCAGGCACCAACATTCTTATGACTTCTAAATTATGGCTGTAGTGTGGATCTTTTGGAATCCCCAGTGTATTGTAATATTTTGGATATATGGTTATCGAAAACATTACCTACCCTCGTTTTCATCTAAGCCTGCCTAAGTTTCATGAAGGATGACGCCCAATTTTTAATCTCGTTTTTTCATACTTCAAAATGAAAACTGATACTAAAATATTATCTTATGCTATCGTGACATGTGATTAATTGTTTTGATTCGTTTGTGATTTATCTGAGAACTTAAAGAGACACAATTGTATTGAAAGTGGAATCGGTCCGAATTCATGTTTTTTCAACATCTACAGAATCCAAGTGATCGCTTTGTAAACATTTTAAAGGCACCTGAGTTTTATGAGAAATAAGAAGAAGACTAATAATAATTGTATTGATTTAGGCGATACTTAAGACGATGTTATTGATAATATATCGTTCGTGTATCAAAAGTTACCGCTCGCTTGCATTGCGTTCCAAAACGATAAGTGATTCGTTTATGGTGCGACTATTATTGGAATACGCAACAGCTCTGCTGAAATTTAGAGCTATTATCAACAAGGTCACCTTCACATGAGCCACTTGTAGAAAGGGTGAGAGGAGCAAGTGAATGCCAATGCCGGAACATTTTACTTTTTAATGTCCATTTACAACATCAAATGACAGAAAAGATACACTCACTGTAGCGGTTTAGGCAACCATTGTTATTTCTAATCGTTTCTAATTCTTAAAACATACCTACCTCTAGAGTCTAGACGCAAAACTTTTGTTAAATGTTTCGGCCATAGACCTATTACAAAACTTAATGACTGTGCATCGAAATAAAACAACTTTACGGATTCTACTCGCGGTGTTATATTTTCTTTCATTTTCTAACCCGACGTTTCGACTCCTTTACAGCAGTCGTGATCACGGGATGACAAAGATGTTCTATGTCACAAAACAGTACAAAATTTTTAGCAACCCTCACTTAACTACCGTCATTTCCACTAACATTATTGGAAATGTTCCTATCCACGCAGTACGAACTAACCGTATCCTGAGACCTCACAGTATTGTGCTGCCCTCTGGGATTGATCAAGCGTATAACAGGCTCCCAAGCTGGTGGTAAATTCCAACCATCCTCACGATTGAAATTCGGATGTTTTTTAATTTCAATAGCCTCTCGCAGCATCCTTGGTAAGTAACGATTCTCCCTAGCAAGGACCTGCGGTTTATCAAATCGTATGAAATGGTTGGGCTTATCAAGGGCATGTTCACAAACTGCTGATTTTGTAGATCTCCTATTCTTAATATCACCTATGTGTTCTTTGATACGCGTCCCTATGCTTCTTTTGGTTTGACCTATATACGAGAGCCCACAGTCACAATCAAGCTTGTATACACCCGCTGTTTGAAGAGGAATATAATAAATATAATATTCCTAGCAGTTTGTGAACATGCCCTTGATAAGCCCAACCATTTCATACGATTTGATAAACCGCAGGTCCTTGCTAGGGAGAATCGTTACTTACCAAGGATGCTGCGAGAGGCTATTGAAATTAAAAAACATCCGAATTTCAATCGTGGGGATGGTTGGAATTTACCACCAGCTTGGGAGCCTGTTATACGCTTGATCAATCCCAGAGGGCAGCACAATACTGTGAGGTCTCAGGATACGGTTAGTTCGTACTGCGTGGATAGGAACATTTCCAATAATGTTAGTGGAAATGACGGTAGTTAAGTGAGGGTTGCTAAAAATTTTGTACTGTTTTGTGACATAGAACATCTTTGTCATCCCGTGATCACGACTGCTGTAAAGGAGTCGAAACGTCGGGTTAGAAAATGAAAGAAAATATAACACCGCGAGTAGAATCCGTAAAGTTGTTTTATTTCGATGTATAGTGTTCGCGTAAATATTAGAAATCATTAATGACTGTGTCTATCTCGGTATATTGTGGGGTCAGGTTCACATAGTTGTATGAGCTTAACTGAAAAACATGACTGGACGAAACATTCGGAAGCCCAGACTTCACAGAGTGTATTTATGTACGTTTGTGTATTTAGTATATATTTGACGTGGCCGGGTGGCATGGGGCTTGTTTACCACAGTTATCCGGGATAATAGTTTTTTTATCGAGAGAATAACCGCAGTGCAGAAAAAAATAATTCAAATCTGTTAATTCAATATTCCACATAAATATTTATTGTAACTTTTATTATTTCCTTTAGGAAAATGACGGTTTTTTCTTCGCCCACGTATTACTCAATCGTTACTCCACACGTACAACGTCATTACTGAACCAAAAGCAAAGGCTGTGTGTACGAAAGCCAGCGAAAGTGTTCGA
Source organism: Udea ferrugalis (assembly GCA_950022985.1). NCBI lineage: Eukaryota > Metazoa > Arthropoda > Insecta > Lepidoptera > Crambidae > Udea > Udea ferrugalis. The sequence goes on along the minus strand of OX465532.1, from coordinate 2,798,510 downwards.
CAGAACCGCATGTCATGCGCTGGAGTGGCGTCATAATAGCGATACAGTGAAACGGAACGGGTGGTCTAAAGCATGGCAGGAAGCTTTTTGATGGAATGTTGACTTTTTGAGTGGTGGTTCTCCTAAAATTGTAAGTACGACTAAGTGGTAGGCTGATGAATTTGTGGTATAGGTCTCACCCAAAAAACATTCACCTGACTAACATCTGTGTTCATTGTGTGTGCGGGCTGCGATGCTGGTGGTTCAGTAGGTGGTAGCAGGAGGGCGATTCAAAACCGAGTTATCGCATTTTTTAATGTAGGAGGTGTGTATATTTTTTCGTATATTAATACTAAATAGCTTTAACATATACAAAACTCAAGCGCTTTCGCTGAACAAGCGATTTACTAAAATTAAATGGAAGTTACCGAATCGTACGATATCTCGGTTGTGAATCGCTACCCTGATTAGCTATTGTATTGTATTGTTATTTAAGTTATCCTAATTTTTTAGGTCAATTAGGTAGTTAAGTTTAGTTCTTCCCAGGTTGAGCCCCTAGAGTTAGAATAAATTGAATCCAGATAACTCGAACGAATATCAGTTGCTCATACCAAAGTACAGGGTTTGGGTAGTTTAGGATCACATGGCAAAGTGTAGAGTAATCTGAAGATATCTATGTAGGCATTTCTAATCGTTTCGTGCTCCAGATATAAGATGTTTGGCTATTCTCAAAAGAATTGTCATTCCTTTGTGAACCAGGCCTAACAAATCCGAAGTGCATTTTAGTAGGAGCAAACGACAGAATAAAAACAGCGAAAAACTGTTTCATTAGGAACGCACTTCATCGATGTACACTTGCAGTTCACACAATAATAGGCTATATAGGAAAACATTCTTGAATCTTTTCTATTTTACTGTTAACACAAACAAGCCTTAAAAATGGGCGATAATATATTCAAATTTAACGCTTCCGCTTATGACTTCAACTACATTCAGCTAGACACGAATTTTTGGTGATTCAAATTCCAATAACTATTTATTGGCAATAAACGCATTAAAATTCATTATTCAACATACCATTTTTTATTACAGTTATTGAACTAACTTTAGTATTGTCTTTTTGACTTTTGAAATCGGTCTAGCACATTTTTATTGCAGTTTATAGTTAAGTAACAATCCTTTTAACTTAGTACTTATCTTTGATATTTTAGCAGAAACCTATACTTTACCATCATGATCCAATAAACTGTGAGCAATGCTATTTAAAATATCACCTGTAGCAAATCTTAAATTATGTATTGTTGTTATATTGTCTATTTGAATTGTTTCTTTTACTCATAAAAAATAACATTTAAATGCAATCGTGGAAAGAGTACTTAGTTTCAGTCTTTTATTGGAGTTTTTTACCATTCAAATATTCCTGGTGCCTATCTTATGAACTCTAAATGATAAATTACTTAATTGAATAACTTCCAACAACAAAATGTAATTCTTCAATAGGACTAAATTGTCTGATTTTCGTTTACGGATTGTATTGTCATTTAAAATAAAATACACAAACATCAGCTTTCATGCCAAGACAACAACAAAGAAAGTTCAATCGCTTAAGACATATCATAAAACAATAAATATGTAAGCACTAGACTTGGAGTCATTACACTGTCAGCGGGAAAAGGCAGCTTAAAGACAGACAAAGGCACTTTCGCTGAGGTTTTCGCGAGGAAATCGCGGGGCAGCCTTAAGCTCGCCAGTTGTACGGCGACCGGCGCGCGCGCAACGCGAACTTTGACGTCTGCGCAAGATTCGGATACGGAGGAACTTACGGTTTATATTTGCGGATTTAGTTAACCATGTGTTTATCAAGAGCAGTTTAGTTTTCTGTTAGCGGTTTTTAATGGCATCTAGAATTAGTGATGCTTAAATTAGATTCTGTGTTCATTTAATTATTAGAAATCATATTCAGATCGATTTCGACTTTTCTGTTTGAGAGTTTGTGTTTTCATTGGTTGGAAGGAAACAGACAGCACATTAAGCTTTTGTAGAAAAGCTAGTTTGTCTAATTTCACATTAGCCAATAAAGTGTTCAAATATGTTGCTAATCTTTTCATCTATTCAAACTTATCACTTGCGTTATAAGTATATTTATTATGTTAATTTATACTTGTTTGCACTTTGGAAATTTCTGAAAGCCTGCTTGTGACAGTCTGAATAAATAAATAAATTTGAGATATGTATAAGACTGTAAGTTACTATCGATCTTGCAGTTATTAGCCAATAATAAATCTGATATAAATTAAAATGTATCGAGTTATTTATCGCCAGCAAATGCAAGTTCTTTTAAATAACATTACGGATTTCTTACTGCTCTATTACTTAGATATTAATCCTTTGAATCTCTTTTCGATGTAACTTTGTGACAATTCAAAATTAATAAACAGTTTTATGTAAATTAAAGAAGTTGTGATAACGTTAGCAGCAAAAAAGTATTTTATGTAAAACCCGAGGGACTAACTTTAACTGTGAAGTGATAACGTTAAAATACAGTTCTACAACAACTTTTAAGTGGAAATGTGTGTTGAAAACCTCCGTCTCTTAAGACATTAGTGTTTTTGTTTAGTAAAAGCGTTGGAATTGTTAAAAATGACTCTGAATAACACGCATCCTCCCTACACTCGAGTGGCGAACAAGTTTTTTGGAAAGAAAAGCAAGAAAAACAAGAAATATGCCAAAATGAAGTCAGGAACATACGCAGGACGGGAACGGTAAAATTGCCTATTAATTTTCTACTGAAAATCTGGGAAAATCCTACTAAAATAACCTAACTCAAACACTGTCTAACAATAACTGTATAACTGAATGGATTTTAATGAAACTTTAAATGAATTGAGCTTATGGATCAAATAAGACATAGGCAACAATTTATTTGAAAAAATACTCTTTTTACTGAAATTCAGGCAGGCAAAGTCGCGGGCGGTGGCTAGTAATTTATAAAGTCAGCAAAATAAGGGAATAGGTACTAATATTTTTCATTAATATAAGAATCAAATCATCGTCACCTGGCCAAGTAGTTTTCCTGAGCATTGATAGTTTGTCAGGAAAAGCGATTTTATAATCTAGATTCGGTAAACATAATCATTTTACTGTGCCACTAGAATCGTTAGCATATTTTGCAATACGCATGACATTTTATTTCGTGGCTCTACTCGATTTGGCAAAAGAAGGACTAAATATTTATATTGGATTTTGAAACTCAGAGTAAAAGATATTTATTGTGAAAGCTTTCGTCGGTACATATTTTGTATGTACAATGACTAAACGTAATATGTTTTTAATGAGCAGGTTAGAAATAGGAAATTCATCTAATTAAACAAATCTAATTGTGTTTAGGGCTTACAAAAGGAACTATTGATAATGCTTTCCTATTTGGAGCAGTGGTTATAAGCTTTAGTTGAGAGGCAAAGGCCACGGGTTTAGCTCTCGCGCTAGTAATCTATTTGATTATTACGGTTGTTTATGGCGCTTTCGTTGTTTCTAGATTCTATAAAATCTTGCAAAGAGTGTAGCTTGTCTATATGATACACTAACATATGATGTTTATTTTTGTTATGCTTATGTTTGCCAAATTCTCCAGTTGATTCAGAAACGTTTGAGTCTTTGAATAACTTTAACGTCATGGATACTATGTTTTTAAGTACTATTTGAAGCCATAAAATGGTAAACTTAACTAAAAATGCCTTCCCAGATGCGCACCTATAATTATGTTGTTACTTGTAGCGGTTAAAAGTATTATGATATAATCAGCTATTATCAAAACGTAATGTATGTTATAATGTCTATACAAAATATGTGAGAGTAATAAAACGTCTTGTTTTTGTTCTAGATAACATTAAATAGCAATGTCTTGTAAATTCTATTGTAGTTTGTGTACAACCGCAGTCATTGTTCTTTTATATGGAGTGCAATAAAGAAATAATTGCAAGGAAAGTCGAAAGAATGCGGTAACATGCGTAATTTTCTATTATGAATAGGACAATATAATATTAAGTCACAGTAAACGGTAAATACGTAACTTGCATCAATGTTTACCACGACCACTGCCGTAGCTTCGCGTGAACTTGTGACTTCTGACGTCATCTTTACAACTTAAGCATTTACATGATACGATTACATTTTGCGCTCGTGCTCATAAAAAAAGTTTTATTTTTTTTCCTTCCATATTAATTTGGTTAAATTAATAATTCATATATATGATTGTTGCAATTCTTCATGTCTAAAATTGTATGATAATAACTGATTATTTAAACAATAAGTATTCAGTGTATTTGGCCTAACATGTAAGTTAAACTTTTAGAATGAATACAAAATGAAAAAAAAAACTTTCTCACAATTATAACATTGTAGTAGGTTGAGTCCCTATTTAAGCTAAAATATAGTGCATGTTTGGTTTATAACAGTAGCTGCTTTTCTCACAGAGTCCGATCAAAAACATTTACATCATTTTAAACCTCTACCTATAGCCATCTTTGACACTTGGCTGTGTCTTGTATAAGCCGATACATTACTAATTATTCTTAAGAAACAAATACTAATAACCTGTAAAATTGAAATTAACTTATTACTGTTTAGTTTATAGCCTCTCGTTTTGTTAATTATTTTTTCGTTAACATCAGAATCCTTTAACGTATTAGTAAATAATTAACATTCGAAAACATAAATGACACCATCATCGGAAACCAACATTGTGATGGGTATGGTTCGTTTTACAAAAAAGTCTATGATACTAACATCTAATGGTGCTTTTTGTTATTAAAAAAATCTTATTACTATATCTAACCATCATAACGTCAGTCGAGTCGTGATAGTTTTTCCGCCGTCGCAAATCACTGCAAGATTGTATCCGTGTAAAGACTCTATTTCGCAGTCGTGGTGAGAGCCGAGAAAATAAAAGTGAAACGTGAGAGATCGTTCCAGCTTCGATACATCATTACAATCGATGCTGCTGATAGCTCATTCATTACTTTGTAACGGTTAATAAATCTGTTTCTTAAATTTTAATATGATTTTATCTTCATTATTTAGCTCGCTCTACTACTAACAAGATTGCACTACACAAGATTTATTTTCATTCCGGACATTTTTTTTATCAGGAATTTTTTAAAGTATAAATAATATCTTTTCGCAGTTTAGACAGCATCTGAACTATGTGATCTTTCAAAATAGCCAAAAATTTTATGATTGGAAACAGTAAAGCGAATGTACAATGGTAGAGTCGTATATTTGTTTGTATAATGTAAACAAGTGATATATAGTTTTAATTTCAGAATAGTGGTTTCTCATATATTTAGATTATATAATAAGATAAGGTCATAGGGTTCTGATGCTGTTGCCTATACAGTTCAAGAGTTAAAATTTATTTTAGTTTCCTTTGGACACTAGTAGCACAAATATCTGTTTCATCACATTAATTGTGGAGTTGCGGGAAATGAACCCACGATCCTTTGAGTCGTAACCAGCGCTTGTGCCACTGCGCAAAACAGGTCGTCAAAAATTATTTAAGGTTCAGCTTTCTAGACTCAAAAGTTTGGACTGTGCCGTTATAGTCAATCATGATAAGAACTTTTTAAAAAGTAATTTGTGGTGTTAAAATTTGGTCAGTCATGAGATAATTACTCAGCTATGGTTGGTAACAACCTTAGATCAGACAGTGAATACGATGTTACCCAATAATATTATGATGCTAAGAAAGTGACACACGAAATCAGAACTTCGAACACCTGAGCAAAGCATTGACAGTTTGACACTGCCCTACATGTATCTGTCTCGTTTACGCTCTTCACACGATCAAATTATCAGTACTGACATAATGCACCTCTTTTAAATATCATTAATGTTACCCTATTTACACGCAAAGAAACATTTGAATCCGTTTTGCAACATTTGATAACCCTTCAACAGCTCTTGCGTGATCAAATTATAAAAAACGGCAGACTAAATTATAACTGAATTTATCTGTTACGTAAATGAGTGTAACACTTTAAGTTATTAAGTGAAACAGCGGGTGGGCGTGGTGAGATTACGCTAGATGGTAAAACAAGTAAATATTTGAAAGATCTTACATCAAGACCATTTGACCTCAAATTAAGTAGAGCGAGTATCATTTACAGGTGTCATTTATAAACATACTCGTATTTAGAAATATTAAGTAACGTTTTGGAAATGAATGGGGTTGAATCCAGCCCAATGGGGATGGGGTTTGGGGTCGTGGTCCCTTGCGCCTAACAGGTCAATTAACACTAGTCTAAGTTTAACTTCTTCTTTAAAATAACATTGATTGATAAATGAAAATGTTTTATTTTAAATCAGACCTTGCCTTCAGTTTGCCATAATGTTACTTCCAAAAAATGAATATTTAAAAGCGATGCGAAGCGATGGCATCAAAACACAGGGTGACTTTTTTTTAAAAAAAAACTCTCTCTCTCTCTTCCATGCTATATCCCACATGGTGGTGGGGTCAGCTTTCCTTATTTTGAATTTTAATTTTTAGTTTTAATTTTTTTTTAAATATTTTTGTAATATCAGAGTATGCAGTTTTTGTTTTGGCTGAAATCGGCTTTGAGACTCCTTTCAGCAGTTTTCGATATAACTCATAGTTCAGAATTTGGCCTACCATGCCCACTCAAAAACTCACCCTGTTAGTATAAAGATGACCTAGTAGTAATTAGTGTATGAACAGATAAACTAGAAAACGTTGCGATTACTGACATCTGAATATTTTGTCTATTTTTATTCAGATGAATTGATACAGTCAACCGCAACACTACATCCTTGAACTTTGCACTGGCCGCGTGTATTATGCAAATTTGTAGGAATGAAAGTTCTCCTTATACCAGACGCAGTAACGCTCAGCTGTTTGCTTTTGTGTTGACCGCGTTTCGTCTCGAATCTTATCATAAAATTATACAATGTAATGTTGCCAAATATTCTGATTGCCATCTCGTGGGATAATAAGTACTACAAAGGCTGACAGAAAAGAAGGTTAAATAACGAGGTGTTAGAACATTATTGTTTCTTGTTAGACGTTTGGCTATAGCACAGTTATTCAATTGTTATTAGATAAATTCTTATAGCAAAGTGGCAGTATGAACGTGCACGTTAAGCGGTTGGTCCTGGTTGACGTCCCTAGATGTCAGTCGTTAAGCCTAGTCAGAGGCCTTAGGGCAACTTGATAACATCTGACATTAAGGTTTCTCACTAACCTTACACCCTTCCAACAATCCGCACTGAGCCCGCGTATTGGAGTATGGCTCGTCCAACCTCATAGTTAAGGTGAGGCCTGTGCCCAGCAGTGGGACGCATATAGGCCGTTTGTGTTTGTGCCATTAGTGAACAAATGATTATTATTAAAAAGAAAGTAACGATGTTAGGTTATTTTATTTTTAGCATTAGGGCTAATGCATTATCATCTTACTAAAGATAAGCCAGCCAGGACCGAACGCCTTTTTCTGGTTTTCCTATCTTAAGTAACGATGTTCATCACCATCACCATTCTAGTTTAGTTTAACGTGCAGTGGAGCAGTAATGATGAAAAAAATTGTTTTATTTTAGTAAAAAGGGATCATAATGATTTGCCCAACACGTTGTTTTAAATTAAAAAAGAATTTTGGTTGGCGAATGGTATCAAAATAATTTATCCGCTTAGTTACTAAAGAACAACTAAGAAACTGACATAAGTATTTTTGTCAACAGCGCCAACACGGCGATGGACAATGACGTCACACCGGTCTACCTCGCCGCACAGGAGGGGCATCTGGCAGTCCTCAAATACCTGGTGCTGGAGGCAGGTGGAAGGCTGGACGCTCGCGCCAGGGACGGCATGCTGCCCATACACGCGGCTGCGCAGACCGGCTGCCTGGACTGTGTCAAGTGGATGGTAAGTCTGATGATTTGGCTAGTTAAATTTCAGTGCTCAAACATTCGGCGAAAGCAGATAGCTACTGTCCATACACGTCTCTGATTTTTTTATTGAAATACACACATCAAAACTGTCTAGGGATATCATAGGGATATAATTTTTCAAGTTAGTTTACAAGTTGAGCATTATCTTGGAATAACGCCAGGACAGAGGCATAAGATAAAGGTTAAGAATATTACAAAAAAAACGTTTGATTTTGTTAAAATGTTGACACCTTTAAAAGAAAAATCTGTCTTTTTTTAACGTTCGTACGATTGTACAATAATTCTACTACAATGAATTTCTTGATACAATCTAAAAGAGCAGATATAGCAGTTTCTGTGTTCTAAAAATTTCTACGTTGGTATCAATATTTTAATTTTTACAGCCTCCCAAATAGCTATACTTTGTATGAAAATGCTTGAGATATCCCTAGACACTTTTGAGCAGTGTATTAGCTGTCCCGGCAAGCTTCGTTCTGTTGTCAATCATACAGTGTCACGTGACTGGTACAAGCAGTTTGCTAAGAGAAAACTGATTGTGTTGTTTAACTGATTTTCACAGCATTTTCTCATGTTTACTCACGTTTTAAACCTTCCCTGGACCTTCATAATTATTTCAAAACCAAAATTTGCCAAATCGGTCCAGCTTTTGCCGAGTTTTAGCGAGACTAACGAACAGCATCTATTTTTAAATATAGAGATACGAGAATATGCGCTGAACACAGCGTAAGTGAAGAAAAACGTACCCAATCCCTGAATTTACAAACGCCAATCAACGCTAAGCGCGTCCCGGCTGTCCCGAAAAAATGTCAATAGAACTGAAAGGAATGTTTGTGATTTCGGGGGTATGTGACGAGGCTGCCACTGTTATCCGAGTTGCTTGGGTTTTAAATCGATGTTTCCGATCATCAGAGAGTTAGCCGCAAATTGTGAAATGATGACATGAAGACTAACTTGTTCCGGCCAGATTTGAGGTTGGGACCCGAACGGCACGGGTTCCGCATCAAAGTGTTCAACCACAGCGCCTCGAAATCTTTTGAAAATCACCAATTTTGACTAGTGACTCTATTATCGACTGTATACCTTTTTTATTCTGGTTGCGTCAAGTGACTTTATCAGTGGCTAAGTCTGGTGACTCTACCACCGGTGTCACTCAAGTGGCTATACCAACGGTCGTGTACAGTGACTCTACCACCGTTTGTTTCAAAGAGTTATTTCGACTGAACGAAACCTACAAATCATAATCCGTAAATGACACAGAACTAAGCAGTTAACTCTTTAAATGTTCTTCTGTAAATACTCACTAAGTAATTTGCGACATGGAGTGTAAATTGCATAAATAATTTGCAGTCTACAAACACTGCCACAAAAATTAAAATAAAACCTGAAGTTAGGAAATACATTTAAACTAGAGGATGTAGGTAAATGGGAAACAAAGGAAATTGCTGTCAATGATTGTAAATTTAACTTCCGTGATTAGCACCAGACGTAATGGTTTGGTCACCGTGGAACAAGCGCGGGGAGGAGGAAGTCCTACGGTGAAGCGTTTGTGCAAAGAATCGGCGCGTGCGCACGATATAGCTGTAATGTGCTAGGGCTGCTGTCTGGAAGTTATTGTGCAGTATTTTGCATATTGAAGTTAGATTTTTATTCAATTTCAAATTAATTACAAGAATAAAGTAAAATGATTAAACAGACAACTGCTTAGGAGATAATTAACTGTACATAATTTAACAAAGTCTACCCAATGTCACCAGCTGTAGAAAACATGTTGACCAAAGTTATAACGTTTTGATTTTGGGTTTTGAACTTTAAAAATTTGAATCTTACTAGAAGCATATTACATAGTTTCATTGTATGGAGAACCAACACTCGTTCAACGATGGATCTTCAAACGAAAGAAGAACCTAATAAAATCGTCATAATCAATGAAATGTTTTAAAAGGAAGCGTGATTTTAAAATTAGTCAAGGTTACTTTGGTTTTTGAAGTTACATTCTGTTAAAAAAATATTAATGTGCAGTTTTCAACTGTTTATGTAGTCCAATTGGCAACCCTATTGTACTTGCACGCGCACAAGTGTTTCCTCGGATTATGACGATTGATCTGGGGTGAGTGACCTGCTCGCAGATTTTCTCTCATACGCAGCCATATCTGTGGTACAATTTGTTTCTTACTCATTGTTACGTTTCTATATGGAAGAATTGATTTGCTGCTCGCGTAATTACTTCAGCGTCTTGCATAAGAACTTTGGGTATTCAAAAGATATTAAGATTATGATACTTTTAGAAGATAGACGTATGTCCTTTAAAAATAGAGGAATTTTAGTAGTATCAGGCCACCTGCCAGCTTATGAGAAAATGAGAGGCTGCTTTTTACTTAGTTTATGAAAAAAACTACTTTCGTTTCAGAAATGGAGGTTGGCGTTAAATTGTTCAATAAAATTAATTTCACTATTATGTAGTTACTTCCAGTTAAATATTGTGAATAAATCAATGTCGTAACTCCATGTAAACTCCAACTGTATTGATGTCAAATGTTGCCTAGGTTATGTTGTTATTCAGAATAAATGTTTACTTCACTTCCAAGATGAGTTTCTTATTCGAGTTGTCTTAAAATCATTCTGAAGCATTAAATCCAGTATTATTTTCAGATTAAGACAGAAAACAAATGCAAATGTACGTCACATGAATGTTTTTTTTTGTTTTTCATAACACCCCATTCAGGTCAAGTTCTGAATTACTTGCTTTTTACTAACGAGGCTGATAGTTAAGATGATTATTAAGAGCCCTCTTTTAGATTATAATGAAATTTCATTAGTATTGATGACTATGTTTCTTTGAGTTTTAGCAATACATGTTATAAAACGAAAACGTAATTTAGATTCCCATATATGGACATCGAACCAGCGTCTTCCGCTAATCTGGCGCCGCGGCGTCTTCCACCCGGTTAGTGGAAGTCGCGGGTTCGATTACCGCATGAAGCCAAGACTGGTCTTGGAACGTTCGTTCGCTTTGAACATGAACTCAGATTCAGAATTAGATTACCTATTGATTCTTTGAGTTACAAACCTCTGTTGTTTGGACAATCTCACATGTAATTTAGCGTAGCAGTTCAAAAATAACCTCTATTGCATTGGTTAAAGTACTGGTTTCTTTAAACCAAAAGATATAAACTTTCGTTGTTATTACACGGCTAATAAATCACACTGGGCAATGATTCAGTAATGGTCAGATTTCTAGGCTTTAATCAGAATACTAGTTCGTATAAGATAGAGAAATCTTCAAATGAAGATCTTATCTTAGATTAACTAGTAAAACGTTTTATTTCACTTTCATTGAGAAATTGTTTCAGTCAATAAGCGAAGTTATTGAATGTATTTCATCCATTTAACTTAGTTAATTGTTTATATTTAATGTACAATTCAGGCAGTCTAAATTTAGCCTCAAGAAGGTTCCTACTGAAAAGCTTTCTCGGGATTATAAGTTTTAGAATGAAGCCCATTTGATAAAGTTAAAGAAGGTAATTTTTGGGGTCCTTAGTTCAGCTCATTGAGGTTGGGGTCCAGTGAACTTAAGGTGAGTATAGACGAGAGTATTTACTTGTACCAGAACATCGAGCATTCGCCATTTTTTAATTTACTAGAACCGCTCTTTGAACACGACCTCCGATGTTTTGTTACAGCCTGTTGATGATTTTTTATGCCTGTATTGTCTCATATGTAATAAAGGTACATTACACCAAAACCCTCGAGGGAATGCTCAAGTTTATGGGTTCATAAGGTACCTTTACATGTGTTAATGCTTAACTATTTGAAAATGTAAACAAACACAACTATGGTCTAGACTACCTGGCTTTCCCAAATTTCTGCTCGGCCGAGAAAGCTGAACATTGCATTGAACATTCGTCTATCTCTTTCTAGATCGTAGAGCGAGGCGTGGATCCGAACGCGAGGGACGGAGACGGAGCGACGCCACTCCACTTCGCCGCCTCCCGTGGCCACCTGACCACCGTCCGATGGCTGCTGAGACACGGCGCCAGACTGCACTTGGACAGGCATGGGAAGAGTCCCATCAACGATGCTGCGGAGAACCATCATTTGGAAGTATGTACCGTTTTGTAAACTCTGTTACTTCTTGTGGTCATAAGCATAATCGGGAGTGTCGTGACTATTTTTCTTGAGCGCGAGAGCATGTGCTTAAGGGTCACCTGATGTAAAGTAATCACCTCTGCCCGTGGACAACCGCCACACCACAAGTGTTATGAGATGAGGTGCTTGTCTTTCAACAAGGAATATACTCTTTTCCTGTATGCACCTATGTCATACCCCTCAGGAAACACTGCCTCTATTCGTTTTTGAACTTCTACATTTCAAATGTTTAGCTTTAAATAGCAAGAAATTAAATTGTGGAACAAAGTCCAACACAGAAAGTCCAGACAGCAAGGAGTTCTTCAAGAGGGGTTTGAAATAGTAGATTATGCCACAAGGGCTTAAAGAAGTGTATTATGTCCCGGGCGTCATATTGAACCCCGAGTACGAGGGATGCTACGGTTAACTCCCGAGCGGAGCGAGGGAGTTAATGTTAGAATCCTGAATACGAGGGGTTCAAGACCGCCCAAGACAAATGCACTTTTAAGCCCGCGATGCATTCTCTACTTTTTATACTTTCTGCGAGGCAATCGAAATTAATGGCTGAAAAAAATAAGTGCTTAAGTATTTATTTCAAGTGAAAATAGGTAGGTAATTAAATATGAGAAATTAGTATTTATCAAAAATTAAAAGTGATGTTAGAAACATAAGACAGTTGTGCGAAGACACTGGAAAGATGAATTACAATCTTTGGTACGTTCATTTTATCAGCACACGACTCAGGAGCTATTTGAGCCGTTGGCGCCTTTTTTCTTTCTTTGGCATCTATTTTGTTAGTGGCCAGTACGACATTCGAACTAAGGATAAAATCTCATTGCACCTAAACATTTTTGACTACACGGTTGCATTCCAAATTCAAATCACTTTAATCCCTAGGGAAATAATGAAATTCAGTACAACATTATGTCCCGGCTAGACCGTAGGGCTATAATGACCTACTTTACGACAGGTTTACATGACACATAATGTCCCATTGACGAGCAGGTAGTATAAAAAAGTTCTTACAGTCGGCAACGCGCTATTGATGGTCTTGGTGGAAGACGTGTCCACAAGCTGCTATAACTGCTAATCACATTTCGGGTCCCGATCTTTACCAAGGCTATTGAAACTAAGAAACTACAAACACTTAGATCCCTACAAAAACATCAGTCTGCCGATGATTTTATTTCTTCATTTAACTTAAACGGGTCGTCAAATTGATAATCTTTAGTTCACGTACTTGAATTTAACGCTCGAACTGCATCATAAAAAAACACTGCTTACGTAATTCTATCAATGTATTGTTGAGTTTAAATTGAATTTAGATTGATAGTCCATTCGCGTTAAGAAGGCAGTGATTTCATTCTTGCTTTCGACCTGGCACGCCTTCTTACCAATTAAATCGTTCCTAATTAGAAAGCCAAGTCCATAGTGACCAGCTGAACGCATACTTTCGAACGCAAAGGTTGTGGATCTGAGTTTTTTTGTGTGCGACAGAATTGAATTAAAAAATCACTGTATTCTTAATGCGAGCGGACTATAGTACGTCAGATAAGTAAAGAGCAGTGTCATCGTCAGTTACATCATATCTTGCAGCATTAAAGACAAATATTTTCCAATTTAGGAGATCAGTGCGACAATTTCGCATGCAATTTAGTAATCTACGCCGATATGAATCACAGTGTGTCGTTATTTCTAGCGGTAACAGATTTTGTATTGCTGTTAGATTCACTCTGTTAGCGACGGCCAGTGTCAGTGGAATGTCTCTCTATGGCTATCATTGGCTTGGAAAGATGAACGACAAATTAAGATAACGAGAACAGCAATCCATTTTTTCACTAAAAGTCGTGAACTAATTCATAGTGCAAAATACAATCAACAAATGTTTTAAGGAATTGTAGGCAATAAATTATTGTAAATCAAAAATAGATTGCTTCTGATAGATATGTTAGGCACAGTTAGTTTTAATTCAGCAATTTAATAATGCGGATGAATAATTTATTTCCACCAATCATCAGGCAATCAGTGATTGAAATGTCAATTTACGTTTTCCGGCATTAGTTTACATTTTGCACCAATCACGTTTTAATCCAATATTACATTTAATTGCACTTCATTTAAAATTGAATAGAGTCAAGTACTTGTATTAACAATATTTTAAAAATGTAAATTGCTACAATTCATATTGTGCTAGAGACTGTTCTGTCCTTGGCCTATTTTTGGGCTACATGTCAAAAAAAGGAAATAAATCAATATTATTGGACATTGTCCGACTCAGCGCCGCCTAGGCCCAAACTTAGCAAAACTTATACATACATACATAATATATACACTGAATACATCCAGACCAACAGAAACTGACATGTGCTAGGATCTAACCCGCGACCTCTAATGTGGTCACTCACTTTTACACCATTAAAAAATGAAGTCCATCTTCAACACATCGCCAGTTCCATAACTTCCATAGCGCGTTGTCTATGCCCCGTCTAATTGCCAGGAAGTCGCTAACTCAATCACCGACCATAAACAAAAGAGGTTCATAATTGAAACACCTGCTGTAATTGCACAGTGCAATCACTTTCTAACGTGTCTATGGTCAGGGCACTCGGGGTAATGGCGGCCAGAGACAATGGATTTAAGCTCACGTTTGGAAAGTACGGGTTTTCTCCCAGTCACAGTCTGGTGGGTGGACTTAGTTTTATTTGAATGTATAGGTAATTCGTGTGCGCATATTATTAAGCAGTTAGCATGCCACGCCCTTGCTTCTTATAAAATTGCTTGTCCAAAAATCATTAGGTACTTATAAACGTTTGTTGTAATCACGAACTGTTTGACGCAGTTGGTTGGATGAACGTTGGTTGAGACTTTGAAGGAGCGGGTTCGGTTCCTACTAGCTCGAATGTTTGTTTATGAGACAGATATTTTGGAGTTGGTACTTTTGCTGTCACTGGTTTTCAAAACACGAGGGAAAACCTTACGCTCACTTTTTGACATAATTTATGTACAAAATGTTTTTTTTTATAAAGCTCTTCGTTGCGTTGGTTAGATATTTGTGGGAACGTTTTAGGGCTAACAATGTAACCATGAGTACGTTATGATAAATGAGCATTTAAAAAACACCACATTAGGTAATACAATACTTGGGTCATGAGATACTTAATCACACGGATTGCAATTTTAGGTATTACGTTACATTTATATTACCTATAAGTCACTATTTAGGACTTGAAATGATTCAGACACATTAACAAAAAAACTTTGGCTGCAGTACTTTACCTACTACTAATCCTTTTGTTTCATACAGTGCCTCAACGTGCTGGTGGCAGCAGGCGCCGGCGCAGACAACAAGCAGCTCTCTGCGTACAAAGCCGTCCACTCCTGCGCATGTACCCCCGGCGATGCACGGGTAAGTTTGTGTTATTCTTCTTCTCAGTCGTTCACTCCTGATCGAGTGGTCGTGGTCAATTAATTGGTTGCCGCTAACGCTGGCTTCACAATGCTTCGCCATGCTGACCGATGCTTTGCGGAGTGGGAGCAATCGTTCACGCTGAGATGTGTCACCGACTTGATGAGGTCTGTCCACCACTTTGTATTTGTACTCACAGACCATCAGTCGAGTTTGAATTATTTTATTTTATGGAATAAGATTCCAGACGGTCCACGATGCAGATAAGGTACGGTCTGGATGCTTTCGAGGAGAACTGGTCTGGAAAGTCTCTAGTCTCCACTAGAAGTGGCGCTTCTGGGCAAACCTCCTTTATGTGGCATACTGCTACTTATATCAGACATACCCTCAAATTCACATACCTATGTCAATATAAGAGATATGCAAGCAGCCAAATTCATGTTGTCTCTTAAAGTGTCTAGCGCCCGAATTCACTGACGCCAATCGACACTAAGAACGCGCTCACGCTCAAGCTGTCCCTTTCAGTTTTATTGAAATTTTACAGGACAGCGTGAGCGCGTGCTTAGCGTTGATTGACGTTTGTGAACTCCGGGATAAGGAATTGAAATAGATGGCATGACTGTAAAGGCGTGCTTTATTTGATTGACCCTTGTAAATTCGAGGGAGATTAGATGGAAACCTAAGTCAAACAGCCAAATATCATTCTTCCATGAGACCTGATTCTACCAATTTTCTGATTCCAGTGCGCCCTCCCGAACTGTGTGAACGCGAGCAGTCCCCGCTCCCCGTTCTATCTCCACGCACCTGAGCGAGAGCGCCGCCCCTCCACCGCAGAGCGTCGAGGATCCCTCCCCTCCACCATCGGGTCCATCAGCTCTGCGCGCTCCGGCCCGGCAGACGGGCTGTACGTCAACCCGATGCAGAGGGCCACGTCGACCAGCGCCACGCATCACAGCTCTGAGGGAGAAGAGAGTTCAGGTCAGTATTTTCTTCATTTAGATTAGATTTTAAGAAGCAAAGCAATTTTCTTCTCCTTCGTCCTGAACTGTGAACCCCTCGCGGCTGGACACCTCCTAAAGCGAGTGCATCTACAAATTATGGTTTCTTCATCCAACCACCTTCTGCCAACCCCTTAAACTCGCCAGTCTATGGTCGACCCACAGGTCGTTCTGTCAGCTGTCTCTGCGGTAAATAATGTTAAAATAAAAATCTTTACGAATTTAGCTCAGCGCATATTTGGAAGCAATTAATAAAGATATAATAATTGCAAAAACGAGCTGTTGGTTAAAGTGTTACAGATTTTCATGAGATAGAAACAGACAATCTGCTTGTGTCTAGCTACATAGCACGAGCAGACAGTTCTTCTCATTGCTGGACATGACAACTCACATTCATATTTCTTTAAACTTTCATAATCACTACAATAAGGTACACTATAACAACCCGACTTGAACATCGATTTACTTCAAATGCCCCTATCATAGCATAACATATCCACACGCGCATTTTCCTAATAGGGTTGCCAGAGGCACACTGTCGCCATCATGTTCGCCGAGGGAATTTCGCACTACTGCCGTTATCTGGGTTGCTTGGGCTTTATATCGGCGTTTTCCGTCACTGGAGAGTTAGCCGCAAATTGTGCAATTAACACAATGTAGGTGTGTTCCGGCCAGATTTGATCTCGGGATCATCGGTTTCCGAGCCAGAGTGTTTATCCGCTGGACCTTGAAAAACTGCAATCGTCAAGGAGAAGCCCGTTCAATGTACTTAAAAATCCTAAGATAGTGATGATGTTCAGACAATGACTGGGTAAAAAATAAGGATAGATAGGTACTAGCTATAATATAGCCAATACAACATTGTTGGGAAAAAAAGTACTCATATTTTCTTTGAAAATAAATGTATATTCACTTACACAACAGCTTGCCCGAATCGGCTATTCTTTAAATGTTTAAAATGTTGCAAATCAACATAATGTGGCCCTGGTAATAAGTATAATGTGGCCATGAAGAAAGGGTGGTGGTCTGGAAGTGACCTCACACCGCCATATGCACCGGCGGATGTAGAGGGGAGGTACAGCTACCCTCGAGTTTGGCTGAAGTTGCCGGCATTACACGCCAGAAGTCCGTCGATAGAGTTATTGACAAGAGTTCTCGGGGAACCCTGAGAAGCGCAGAATAGAGTCAGAGGTTGACTTGGTATTCCCACCCCTTCTGTCCTTCCCCTGACAGGCAGGATGTGCATAAAACCATTCAGCTCGACAAAACAAAATACATAACTTTGTTTAAATAGACCTGTTACAAAGTACTTTTAATTCGTCAAATCGAATTAACAAATAAAACATACTAAAGATCTGAAAACCAGAATAAGACATTTGGTCATGTTGGCATCAGGCAGGACTTGAACCCGCATCTTTCGCAAGCCGGGCGACTGCACTACCAATTATGCTACCGATACCATTAACAGACCGGCCGAATCTTTCTGGTATATTTTACCCTATGAGCCAGGGTGATTTCATCAATGTTATAGGCATCCACCTCTAACACTCGGAAGAGATATTATTTCAAATATTTAACTGATGCCAACATGACCAAATGTCTTTTTCTGGTTTTCAGATCTTTAGTAAGTAAAGATACTGCATGAAAAATGCTAAAAAAAAAAATAAAACAAAATAAAACATACTTAATAATAGACATGAATACCATAATGTTATGTGTGTTACCGGATCGGAAAGTTGTTTCTGTACGGAGAAGAACCGGCAATGTGTAAACAGAAGGCTCTCAATCCTTAACATTCAGGAAAGGTGCCTATGGGTACCCCATTGGGGCCGAACTGAGGGCGTTATAAGTAGATGGATGGAGTATAAACAAGCCAGATATGGTAGATATGTTGTACCTTTGTCGCACACATTAGAACAATGAATTATTACGGTAATCGGACGTAAGTTTGAGGAGAAAAGCGTCCACGCTCGTGCAGTTACCGCGTAGCATGGCAAGAACATAGTGGTCGTGACACACGTCCACACTAGCGTGGACTATACCCGTATGTCAGTCTTGTGGGGTGTGGAGTTGGCGCAAGCTGTTTGGCAGAGGCGATGTATAGGATGACGATGGCTCTTCTATAAGCAGCTGCTCTGAAAGTCTGTGGGCGAGACCCACTCATATTTTCACGACATGAATAGGTATACTCATGTGCCCGATGATGAGTTTGCAATGGAATAAATACAATTAAGTGATCAAGTAAGAATTTGCATATTTTGCTGGAGTCTTGAGCCCAACAGTAGGCTTACCCTGTGTACAATATAGTTTACAAAGCTTCTACTTAGCCGCATCGCAACAGAATGATTTTGAGTCATATGAAAGATTTTGTTTTTTGATATTTTATATAAAAAGTTATTTTTAGATGTATGTCTAACTAGCGGCCGCCCGCGACTTCGTCCGCGTGGACTTAAGTTGAGAAACTAAAAGCAATATCTTTATAAATACGCGCTATTTTCGATTTTGTCTTAATTCGGAACGCACCCATAGTCACGGCAATGATTACTGTCTCTGTCATCAACTGTCATGCCATACCACGTAATGCCGCGTACATTTTCTTATTTTACTTGATATTTTCAACAATTTACACATAGGCTACAATTTATAAATAAATAAATTAAATTAAATTAATAATTTAATTAAATAAAAAAATAAATTAAATAATATTAATAAATAAATTGTAGCCTATGTGTTATCCAGATGTATAAGCAACATTATTGTAAAGTTTCATTAAAATCGATTCAGTAGTTTTTACGTGAAAGAGCAACATCCAGACATACAAACTTTCGCCTTTATAATATTAGTAGGATTATAAGAAGTTCCGCCTGTCAAATAATCAAATTCAAATTCAAATGTTTATTTGCAAACTAAGTGATGGTGCCCGTGGCGCAGTTGCGACAGTGATCGGTGACGATTGCTGTTGTAAAGCAACACAACGTCGGGTCGGAAATGGGATGGGTGACCACCCCGACCGAAATTTAGTGATGTGTATTTTCGGGCATCTCCGTGCTTCGGAAGGCACGTTAAGCTGTTGGTCCCGGTTGACGACGCTAGACGTCAGTCGTTAAGCCTAGTCAGAGGCCTTAGGGCGGCTTGATAACATCTGACATTAAGGTTGCTCACTAACCTTACACCCCTCCAACAACCCGCACTGAGCCCGCGTGTTGGAGTATGGCTTGTTCCACCTCATAGTTGAGGTGAGGCCTGTGCCCAGCAGTGGGACGTATATAGGCCGTTTATGTAAGTGATAGTAGGTACAGATCTTATATGACATAGGTTATTCTTAAGACTTAGTCGCCTTTTTCAGGCACAGCAAATTCAGGCTTACTAACTAATGAAACTATAACTAACATGATTATAAAAAACAAAGAATAAAGATAAATTATCACATAACTTTATAACAATATAATTTCAACCCACATTTGCCGCTGGTGCGGGAATCGAACCCAGCGAATGTTCCACAGAAAATGTTATCTCGAATGGTATTGAAACCCTACTTGGGTTAGCAATAAGCAGAACTTCTTACCATTGCGCCAACTAGTCAGATAGACACTGCATTTTAAATTCGCTAAAAGAACATTACAAATTCACAATACTTAATCTTGTTTAGTTGAAAATAAATGTAATTTGTTTAAATGATAGTCAAAATAAACCCAAACCATTTTAAATAATTCTCCTCAATATAGAGATCAACACAAATCCTCATAATGATTTAATCGAAACTCTTGCATTCAGTAAAGTACTAAAAAATGTAGCGATCAAGTTAACTGAAGCTGAAATCACGTAAATTGGAAAGTCTTTAATTGCATCGTAAACTAAATCGAGCATAATGCACATTCCAAAGTATTAGCTGAATTACTGGATGTAAGATGGAAATGTATTACCAAATGGTATTATGCGAAAGTCACACTAGGTGGTATTGGAGGTGTGAAACGTGGGCATCTAATATGGCGTGAAGTTCGATTAGGGTTGGCGAGTTCGCTGACTTGAATGATTCATGTCCTATTGTGTTAGTTTAGATGACTTTTTGACAGGGTTGTGTATTAACACTAATAGTATTATAATAAAAAAACCTAGATAGGTTACTTGTGCTAAAAATTGGCACTCGAAATCAGAACTTTGAACACCTGAGCAAAGCATTGACAGTTTGAGACGACACTGCGGAACATGTATCTGACTCGTTTACGCTCTAGTAAATAATCATACTAAGATAGTCAAATTAAAGGTACGTGCGCCAAGGGACAATTTTCGACTTCGCATCAATACTGACATAACGTATCTAACTCTTTGAAATATTATTGGCAAGCAGTATAAGCGCTACACATCTTGTTGTGTAGCACTGTGTTTGTTTTAGTAATATTCATTCTAGACGAGCCGTTTAGTGCTGTGTTTATTCACGGATCTGATTTTTGCACCAACACAAATGTTTGCTGAAATTTGTGATGATCTGTGGGTCTCTAGTAACTTCGTTGTTCTTGGTAATAAAACATAGTTAATTCTTTTAGATCAGAGCAACTAACTTGCTGTTATCCCGTATTATTGGAAGGTTTATTTTTAGTGTCTTCGTCATTTACTTACCATTCTAGAAATACATACTTGTTGCTGGCTCCTCTAAATACGTAGGTGCAATTGCTTCTTATACACAATTTGACTCGCCCGTTTTAGTGAATAAATACAATTGTATTAAGTAATAAGGTGAGGTAACTAGAGAATAAAGTGAGGCAAGCTGTATTTGATACCAAGAAAATCTAGTACACATTTTTTGGAAAGTCATCCCTTTATGGGTACATACGGAACTTTTCATGCAAGTTGAGAGTTTATAGTATCCTGATCTAGTCAGCAGATTTGGTAATGATTCATAAACTGAATGTTTTATTCCAATTCAAATGGAATCCTTTATTGAAATAGACTTGTTACAAATACTTCAAAATCATCTGAATCATGAATGAAATCATATGAATCATAAATCATTAGAAGGAAAATTCGGACAATTTGAGTGAGCTGTGCAGTGCAATTTTCCGAATTTTCCTCCAATCGGCAACCCTGCGCCGTTAGTGTTTGAGCAGGAAGCGCGCGCGCAGCTTTAGGTAACACGAGCCGGTTCATCGCTCAGTCGCTTTCCTACCGTCGCGCCGCGCGGTCGTCGAGACTGCTGTCCGTTTTCTCATGGAAAATGTGATGGACGTCATCAGCAAGAGGGATATGTGCCAGGAGTGGGTCGCGAGGAGTGACTTTGTGCGTTACAATGAATATGGTGTGTGTATGTTCGTTACTGGGAGTTGAGATATGACACTAACTTAAACAAGGAATTGATGATTTTCTTACTGCTGGTGCTGGTGGTATTCAGAGGAATAGTTGAATAAGTACTAGTAGAGTATAAATATTTTTTTAGAGTATATTTTTAAACTTTGTAAATTTTAAACGAATTGAATGTTGAAAATATGAAATAAAAAATGATTACCAGTTGCGAAAAACTGTACATGTAGTTTGATAATTCAACTTTGAATCACTTTGAATACTTTAAAAATTACAACGAACACGTCATCAATACAGTGACAATATTTTATTTAACTCTTTACAAATTAGAATAAAACAATAAAATAGTTATAATTTTGGGAAGTTTTTCCTTATGGATGATCTAAATCAATTGAGATCAATTCACGTCATGATATTGGCTGAAAAATAAAACAACTTACTTAAAACTTTTTTCCATCAGGATGATTGATCGAATTATTAGCTATAAACACATAACGGATGAAATAATTCAGAAATTCGTAATATAATGAATAAGCTTCCTTTATTGGTCTTGAGTGTGTGTTATTACATCTATTAAAGCTAAATTAAAGGTATTACAAAATAAATGATTTTTTTTTGTGAAATCAAATAATTGATAAAGTAAGGTTCTGTAGTGTTTTTTAATTAAAAATATTAGGAGTTGAGTTGAGTAAGCAAGTAATTATCTTTACATTTGAATAATAGTGAATCTGAAAACATCGGTTTGACTTCTAAATTATTGTCCATGGGTCAATAGTTTGAATGCTGCATGCTCACTCGTCAACTTCGGGAACTGGTCGTCTCAAGTTTACTTAGTTTACTTATTAACTTCCTGTTTTATTTATTTTCATGTCAAAGCTGTATGACTTGGTTGGTTTATTCAAACGTTCACTTTGTACTGTAAAACATTAGACGATTTAAAAAGAATAACTGCTGAGTTTCTTGCCGGGTCTTCTCAGTAGAAACAACCTTCCGACGCCGGTGCTAGAGTCACATTATGTACATGTATTTCAAGTATTGTTTATATATTGTATTGTTATGTGTATGTGTATTAAGTGGTATTAAGATTCTTGACGATTCGAAAGTACTGTTTATTGGTCTACTTGAAGAAAGAAATATTGAATTGAATTTGAATTCGAATGGTGGTCATTTTTGTTCTTGCAAAATGATTGTATTAATTATTGGGTTAATTTCTCAGGGTAATTCGTCAATTCATTTTGACAATAAAGTACAATTACTTATTGAAACGTAACTTTGTTGACATAAACAGACCCTGAAACGTAATTTTCTTTTAAAAGTATTTCTCCTCAAGTTAAAATCATTTGAAAAATTATAATAACAATTCACCGGTGAATCACTGGCAGAATCTGATTCCACTACTCAGTTCTTGTTACTTTCAATCTACCAACATCGAGCCAAAACAGGATAACACGCTTGACGGCTCTTACGACACGCGTTACAAGTTACAATAGCGTTGCGTTTTCTACGTAATCGACACGTAGAATAGAAACGTTTGCAGCCTCCGTTATTGATTACCTAGAATTAATCAACGGTTTTGCCATAAACCATCTATAACATAAATTTTACGCTCTATTTAACTGGAGATCCAATTATAACCATGAAATCATCTTGTAACAAGTAAGATGAAACTGCATCATATTGTGAGACTGTGGGCCTGTTTAACTGTAAAACAAACTTGGGATAGTAAGAAATATAACACAATTTAGTTGTATGCAACAATCAGCGTTATCGCATATACTTATGCATAACATATGCTGAGTGGCCATCATTTTGGCTGCATAACGAACTTTTGTAATTTGTTTTCATTGATATCTTTATTGTTTGTTTGTTATGTACCCAATAAAACGTTTTTTTTCTTTCTTTCAAATACCTTTTACTGAGCAAACCTTTTCTGTGCTGTAGTCGAAGCCTAGGGACGTCTTATCATATTGTTAGCTGTGGAAAAGTGCTAATTTTTAGTGACCAAATACTCCAAAATCACAGCTATTACACACGGTCTATTGCTCAGTTTTGACTTTTAATCAATTCAATCTCTCTTTCATTTTAATTCTTAGTAATTTTCCGTAGAAAGGGTTAGTAAGAGAAAATTAAATTGCGGTTTTTACTATATACTTAGCGTATTTTCATATTTACACACCTTTGAAACCTTCGAAAAATTAGCCAAATCGGTCCAGTGGTTCTCGAGTTTTAGCGAGACTAACGAACAGCAATCCATTTTTATTTATGAAGAGATAATTATCTCAGATCATGCGTCCACCTTGTAGGTAAATATTAGTACAATTGTTAACCTATTCCTAATCTTTCTCCACAGCCTGTTCAGCATCAGACGCAGACACAGGCAACTCCGGCGGCTGGTTCCTGCATGGTGGCGCCACTAATGCAGGTGCACCGGCAGCCTTATACCAGCGCGTGAGGGACCTGTTCCACACTCGCTCGCCTGGACCCAGGGTGCCTGCTGAGGGGCAGGAAGCACCCACTATGACAGGTAGGTCTATTTAAGTTATCTTTTTATTTCTTCAATAGTTCTCAAATGTAACCTCAACTCAACGGTTTTCGTTCCCTTGCTGAATTACAAATAAAGCTCTCTTTTTGTGTCATATTATGACGAATTAGAAAAGCAATTAATGTCTATCGTTATAATATGACTTCGAAACCTTAGACCCGAGAGCGTTGAAAGGTTATAGTTATGTAGGTACTTTGTACAATTTACTTCAATCTGATGGTGCCTAGAATCCAGATCATCTATAATCATATCATCAGTTCACATCAAATCTTTTTTAGAATTCAGATTCAGATTCTCAGAATCAGATTCTATGTACCCCTCAAACAATAGGCATGACTAACAATTTTAAAATCTTCTTCCGTGATAAAAGTGCTCATGACACATGTATTGTATAAAAAAAAAACTTTATTTTGGTTTCAAAGGTCGTTTTAACAAAGTTTGAGGACATTTTTCTAGTATTTATCAACAGCGCGCGAAAAAAGCTCGCAGGTCCGTGTGACGTAAAAGTATGAAAGTATGTGTAATATTTAGGGTTGTCTTAAGTTTAATTTTTCCGCCACCCTTCCCCGAGGGCTACCCTCCACTCAAGTGCCCATTAAAACTGCTCCCCGTGACTACTCCACTATGTCGCAACATTCATTACTGAATTTGAGTTTTCGTACTTTATTTACTATGAATCATATAAGTATGAGATAGACGAAAAAGACTATGTTGAAGGTGTATCTGCCTATAACATTGATGGAATCACCCTGCTTCATAGGATAAAAATGCCAGAAAGATTCGGCCGGTGTGGTAATGGTCTCGGTAGCATAGTGGTAAGTGCAGTCGCTCGGCTAGCAAAAGACGCGGGTTCGATTCCCGCCTGATGCTAAGTAGACCGAATGTCTTTTTCTGGTTTTAGGATCTTTAGTAAAGCGATACTGCATGGAAAATGCTAAAAAGTAATAATAACGAAAAAGACTATGTTTGAAATCATAAATTCTTCGCCAGTAAAAGCAGAAGTGCACGGCGCAACGCCAGAAGCGACGGTGCCAGAGCCGCATTCGGACAGCGACAGCGGCGCGGAGGCCACCAGGCGTGACCACCACTACGAAGATATCTACATGCCCAGGGAGGAGCAGCAGAGGAGAAGGTATGTACTCAAAATCGCTTTGTAGAAATGGCCGATAGTTGGTTAGTCTCAACGCGAGTTTCGACGGCCAACCAAGCATCGTTGGGAAAGCTTTGATAGCTCTTGAGGTAAACTAGAGAAGCGAGTTTTTACTCGAGTAGAATCAGTGAGGAATCAACTCTTTTGTTTACACAGAATGTAATCTATTTTACATTTGTTGAGTGAGAAAATTGCCAATAATTGGTCGATTCCACACAGGCAGTAGGACAACTACCTTGTGGAGGTGTTTAATATTTCCTTCCAGTCGCTCCTACTTAGTTATATTCGGATCAAAATTACGACAATGTTTAAAATCTAAGACATAGGTAAGTCAGCGTAATGTCGAAGCAATTTTGTTGCTGAACCTCATATACACTTATCGTTTTGAGGGTTGGTGTGTGTACCGCTGTCAATTTTTTACACTGGACTGGTTCTACTTCTAATGTCTTTGTAGCATCATGAAAATTAATTGAACCGACCGTGTGCATTGAGGCCTATCCTACGTGTCGGCCAACACGCATCACGTAAGTAAGAGGTACTCTGGTAAAAGATGCGCTTTGCCACTTGCTCCTCCAACACCGACCGACAAGCTCAGAAGCTTTATGAGCGCAAGCAGAAACAAGGCGACTACTTAGATACAAAGTTATATGTTCAGAAGCCATAGCGCGGTATGTTCAGAGGCAGGTACGCGTTTATTGAAGAACAGCGTAAAACTGATCTTGATGTCAAACGTGACTAGTTGAAAGTCAGGTTAGCTGTGCCTATGCAATGTTATTATTTGGACGGGGGTAGAGCCCCGTCAGTAATAAAATCGGCTACATCAGCCACCTTAGTGTCGTACCAACAAGTACTTGAATTGGTCACCCTGATAAAATCGGTCGGAGCTATCATCGCGATGTCGAAGGACAATTGTAACTGTTAGTAACTCTTGTCTGGATAGGAGTAGCTCCCGTGACTCGGGCAGCCACAGCCGGCCGGGGAGCGCCGCGCTCGTGGTCGACTACACAGCCAAAGATAACATTGACACGTAAGTTATACGTAGGGTTGACAACCCTGAACTAATCTACTGCATTTACTGTCAAAAGCTATTATAAAAGTTTTCTAGTAGTTTCTTCTATATCTATTAACATACCTTGCAAAAGAACATTCTTCTCAAACTGCAACACCTTCGAAAACCTCTCAAAATAATTACTGTCAACTTATTTATGGCTCAGGTTTTTTTAAATTCTAGTAGTGGTTAGTGGGTTAAAAACCTTTAACGTAACATTGAAAAACTTTTGTAGTTCGTTTTCTAATTACTCTTATAAGCATGAATGCAATGAAACTTCTTTGGCTTGCATGAACATACTTCTTTATCACATAAGCTCTAAATATAAATACAATGTTAAGGACTCTCTTCCAAAGATGTGTTCAATTTGCAACAATCTCAGAATCATATGCACATTAATTAGTCAACTATATCATATTAATTCGTATCATATGAAGATACAAGGTTTTTGTGATCCTAAAAACGAATTACAGTAAATATGGTAAAAATTTCGCTGAAAAATTGTTTTCAACACATAGAAACTTCAATTAATAAGCGCCCTTTAAGTAAATGTTTCGGATGTGATTGTCCCTTAGGGTGACTGTAGGTCTGGTCCTAGAAATTTTTCATTTATTTATTTATTTTTTCATGGTTTTTAAATCCATAATTTTTAGTCACGTTGATGATATCTCCTTACCGTTCCTACGGATTGATTGTACCTACACTAGAGATCTTATTTACAGATTCATTCGGGCTATAGTTAGGTTTTGAAAAAATTAAGGTGTCTTTCTTCAATGCTATGCTTCATAGCTATGCTAGCATAATTGTATTCAGAAAATATATGACTATGTTTTTGAAAGAGAACGTTGCTGGCTTAAAACCAACGCTGTTCAGGTCTTTGACCGTTGCAGCATATGCTGAGCCAGGTGCCCTTGCCGCATTTAAACAATACTATCTATCTCTTAATCTTTCTTCTGTTCATTTTATAATTATCTGTGACAATAAACGGTTTCTATTCTATTCTATACTTTTATCTTTGTCTTGTGAATCTTCTAGGTTAATCTTCTTCCCAATGAACGGTGATTGAATATTAAATGATCTTCATTGTTATAGTTCAAGCAAGGCGTACGAGGAGGTGTCCCCTACGACAGAGGCTCACACCAAGTCTACGATAGCTACTAAGTTAGCAGCACTTACTCACAAAGCTCAAAACTTCGTAAGTTATTCTATATTTGTTTTTACTTTCAATTCTGTAATGCTCTTACAGCATTACAGAATTGAATTCTTCTTATCCAATATTCTTCCAAATTCATTAAGCGGGGAGTGCATTTATACAGGTCTCTAAGATAGGTAGGTACTTCTCATTCTCACACCTCTGGACCTTACACCCACTTTTCATCGGGTGAATGTAGTCTATCAAGTCAAGGATGGCGATGGCTTTTCCTCTCCATCATCGTTCTTAACTCTAGAACGGCCATTGAGATACCTTCTGCCCAATGTACTAAACTTCCTAATATAAGCAAGGTATTGTTATGGGGCGTAGGTTAATTCGAGATGTGAGATAAAAAGATTTAGCTGCGGTGCATAACGCGCGACTTATTACTAATTTGGCAACTATGATTCGAGTTTACGATAAGTGCGAATGGTTGGTTTTTCATTATCGCTGTGGTAAGAAATACAACCTGACAAAGATTGTCAAAAAAATCCTTTCACACAGGCCAGCCGAATCTCATCAGCAGCAGGCAGCCGTCGCGCGTCTGTTTCTGACGAGATTGCTGTAGTGCAGACTTCAGCTTCGGCGTCATCAGGAGTGTCATCAGGTGGTAGCTCAGGAGATGAAGCCCCGCCTCCTCCACCGCCACCCCCTGCACCACCAGCTCCTCCTGCATTACCACCTAAAGTTCTTGAAGAACCAGCGTTAAGACCTTCGGAACTAAGGGGACGCATCGGTGAGTATCTTTTCTATGTCATCATTAAATATAATTTTGATCCTAAGCTACGTCACCGCCCTTAGTTTTCTGCTTCCGCATAGTCTACTCCTCAGTCATACAGGGTCTATTTATGGCTGAAGAAAACATCGATCAGCCCGTACAGGTGGAACTAAATAAGTCCAATGGTAAGTTTAAACTTGGGAAATTAAGAACGAGTTAAAAGATTAAACTTCAGCCTCATACTTCACAAACGACCAGTTTTTGAGCAAACAACCCAGGATAATAGTGCTGGGCGACAACTGTAAGTAAAATTTTTATCCACTGTCTTAAAGATTTTGCTACCTATTATTTACAGCACAAACCAATTTCTCAGTTCTGCCTAAAATATGCCTATATGCCAGTATTCCAGAAAAACAAGAACTTAGAAGCTTGCTGTAAGAATCATCGTTTTATGGCGATTATTACTGTCGTATTATGTTTCTCTTATATCATCCGGTAAGTATTGACTAATATATTGTTGTTACTTTTCTAGTTGAAGGTCGAGCAGCTCTAGTCCAAATGAAAGCACGAGTACCATCAGTAGAGGTCCTTGATTTCCCAACTTCTACAGTAATATATGCCCTTCCTGTAAAACGTCCGAAAACTCAATCGTTTCCTAAAACTCCTACACCTCTCGTGACGCCAGAGCCTCCCGGGGTGTCTTTATCTACAAAGACACCTAAAGCCCCCATTACTCCTATCCTATCCAGGACGTTGGAGGGCTCTAGGCCTCCCACACCACCTACACCTGGACTCCCTAGGACACCAGTTCCTGGCAGATCACCAATTGCTCCTAGAACACCTATACCAAGGACTCCCGAACCCCCTAGGTCACCGATACCTTCAATGCCACCGGTTCCTCCTCCGGCCATAGTGCCCCCTGTGGTACCCGTTCCTCCCGCACTTCCCTCTAAAGTACTGGGAGAGACGTTGTTAAGGCCACCATCTTTGATGAAGGGACTACTTGGTGAGTTTCCCATGTCATCCCTCACATTATGCTCTTGAACGAAGGTACAGGCCGTTGCAGCTATGCTACATTCTTTGGCCAAATGCTTAAATCGTTCGGTCGATTTCATGAGCGGAGTCTATATCATGCTTGCTGTAAATAATCTTCGTCTTATATCGAACTATTACGATAGCAAGCAACACAAACATTGTAAAACGTTGTCAAGTTTCACGGACAAATTTTTAGGTCCTTCTGTTCTATATTTCAGCTTCATTGGTAGCTTTGTTGTTCATGCTGAAGTTTTCATAGTTTCATTCAAGCCGTCAGGACTTCAGAAAGAGGTAAGTAGCTTTATCATGTCATAACATCGTTTGCTGCTGGACATAGCACTCGCTTGGAAGAGTCCAAGACCCGGCACAGGATCTGCCGCTTTCTTCTACAACTCCACTGCAGTGCAGTCATCGTCTCAGAACCACCGACCACGCTTGCTGTATATTGGTCCAACGGAAGACTGCCTGCTCGCTGCTCCACGCGCCTGCTTCAGTCGGCCCTGTATCTTCATAAAGATTTGGTGAGTGACTTAATATTTGTTACTTTTGTAAGGTGATGCCGACGACAGCATGGTTCATGCTGCATCGTCTTCCGGGGTGTCTTCTGAGGATGAGGCTCCTCCACCTCCTCCTTTACCGGCGGTGATGTACGCGCCCGTGCCCCCCTCAGCCCCACCACCGCCCCCTGCGCCACCAGTATTACCAAACTACGCGCCCCCTGCCCCGCCAATGGCCCCTGGACTGCCACCGCCACCAGTGCCACCTGCGCCACCAGCATTTCCAAAAAAGATGTTGGCGAGACCTGCTTTGAGTCTGTCAGCATTAAGCCTGACAGAACTGAAGGGTAAACTAGGTGTGTATAACTACATCTATGTAATTGTTTGTTGATTCATGACATGACTATAAATGATGATGATTACGAACTATCTAAATGATTTTGATGACATTTACGTTAAAAAAATTAACGAGATTGGTAAGTAATATGTAGATCGTATGTACTTGTTGTTATTACTAAGCGTGTTATCAATGACTGTCTACCAAAGACATACCAAAAAAGATTTTAGCTATCAACTGCGTTACCAGCTATTTTGCCTACCAATTACCAAAAACATAGTTGGTTAATTACGACTTGGCCAATCAGAATCACCCAATTGCGATGTAACCAGCCGTCTTAAGGATAAAATCCTACGTCGGATTGAATATCCAAGCGTTCTTCTCTGAAAAGTCATAAATTTGTTTAACCCCCAAACTTTAAACTATCCATCGGTTAAGAAGCCCTCAAACTGGTGCTGTCTTAACGTTAGGTAAGATAAGAAATGCCAATAAAATGACAATGATAGCTTTACTTGTGAGCGCTGACTTATCACGACGGATGGTTTAGAATTTGAGGTTTCTTGTGTAAAAACACAACACCTTAGCATTAAGTAAACATCTTAACGATTGGACATTCAATGCAAATAATTATATTAATGAGACTGCAGTAACTAAATCTAACGGAGAACCATGAAAAGTACTTATCATATTTTTTGCCCTTAAAACTGTTTAAACGTACATATTTAAACCCAACATATTAGATTTTCCACCTAAATAAAATACTGTTGAGTCGTGAGTCGTCCAAGGCACATTCGGCATCAAAGAGCACCTTATTAGGTACTTTGCCATACTAGCTAATCTGACAGCATTTTCATTATTTCTATGACAACAACACAAAGTTAGAAAGAAAAAAATAAAATATATAAGTCTATAAGCTTAATATTAAGATTCACATTTAAATTAGTACAAATTATGTAGAGTCAAAAAGGCTCCCACGTCAGCATATGCCGCGTTGGCTACAAAACCACCACGACACTGGGTTTTCAGGGGTCACCTTAGAGAAAAGTTCGGTCCACGACTCTGCTATTTGTGTACCCTCCAGAATACTTAAAACCAACATACAAACGAAAGTTAGTGTGTCATATTTAGCTCAAATGTGCTTATTTAAATAGTTAAAGTATATACTATTTCAAAGTTGGGGTACATACGAGTATAATAACTTTAAAAGTATATAACACTTTCACTGGGGTCGATAACCTCGTTTGTTTTAAACAGGTATTCTCCAAATGCCGGACTTTGTATAACACTAAAACAATAATAATAACTCCTATATAAAAGTTATAAATTTATGTACTAATTATACAGTAATGAGGAATTTGTGTAGCATTCTATATTTCATGTTTTTAAGTTTATTATACTACAGGTATCTACATATCTGCTATAAGCTGGCTTTAAAGTACAAAACTTGTTATCACTCTTATTTTGATTTGAAAGCAAATCTTGACGTAACAAAACAGACCAGGAAATAAAAACCACACCACATTTTTTTTTGCGATTGGGGATTTTTGGTAGTATCTGAATTGAGGTACCAACAAACAAACAAAAGCCTTCATTCGTATAAAGAACAAACACATACCATCACGCCTCTTTCCCATCGGGGTAGGGAGAGACCACTTCTTTTCACTTGCTACGATCCTGACACACACCTTGTGTCTTCTCCACTTTCATGAGTCTTTTCATACATACTCGTCGGTGAAAGATACTCCTGACGGACGAGGCTTAACGACTAACATTCAGCAATACCAGCCACCGTTTCATTGAAATATAATATTCAACCGCGAGTAGAATACAAAATTTACCATTTCAAAAATACAAGTTTTTTTTTATAAAGTTAAAAACTTTTGGTCCAGTCGAATAATAGTTATGTACCTAAATACATGTTGATTCTTGTAGATACTCGGAAGATTGGGCACATGTGTATTACGAGAGAAGAGAAAATTACAGGTTTTCTCAGTGTTACGTATAGAGAATGATTCAGTACTTTTAACTACTTTCTTGTATGTAATCCAGTTTAAAACGCCTACCTTTGTATGTTTGTTGTTAATATTTAGCTTTGTTTACAGGCCCGTTGTCGATGTGCGTAGAGGTTCTGCTCATAGAGCCGATGGTCATGGGTTCGGTCCGCGCACAGTACTCAATTTTTGATCTTATTTTGGAAACGATCATATGACACATTCTTCAAGTAGTTGTTTGTGTGTAATTTAAGAGCTGCTAGTCCCAAGGTGTGACAACTTTTTTCACAACTTAAGCGGGCAATGGGATAAGCGGAAGGCTCACAACCCCTAACATACGAAACACATATAAAAACAAAAAAAAGCAATAAGGTATACAGCATTAATACAAAGAAAGAAAAGTAAGTAGTTTTACATAGTTTTTATCAGAGTCTGTCTCTTAGAGTCAGACTCTAGTTATCTAAATCATGCTCATCCAGTAAGTACCTACTTACTTTAAGAAAATGCTTTAAAATATGAAATAAAGCCAGCTTGTATATGGCACTAAATAAATAGACCGTATCTGAATATTATGATAAGGTCTTTTTGTTAAGCGACTTACTTCATTATTGGTTGAACAAATAATAGTTCTTGCGGCACAACACTAACTCCCTCGTCAAACTATCCTTTTATTTCGCAAAACAAACCATACATTTAACCTGTCAACGGAGATTATCGCCCAAGAAATGGAAAGTAAAATGGCGAATTCAAATCTTTACATACATTTTATTGTTTTGGTGTTGTTCGAATCAGAACGAGACTAACAGCCCATTAAGTTGGTAGAAAGTGAACAAACTCTTTAATTACCGCTTACTTACGCTTCATAAATATTTAATCTAAACGTCGGCTTATAATGAAATAATTAAAGCAACAAAATAGACGAATGTTGTCTGTTGATATTCTATTTTGACATCCGTTTCATCGGACATTGTCTTATCTTATCAATAAGTATTTGTAAGTCTTACACTGAGATCATCTTCTTATATATAAAAATGGATTGCTGTTCGTTAGTCTCGCTAAAACTTGAGAACCACTTCACCGATTTGGATAATTTAGGTTTTGAAATATTTGTAATGGTCGAGGGAAGGTATAAAAGGTGAGTAATCATGAGAAAATGCTGGGAATATAGTGAAAATCTCAATTTTAGTTTCCTCTTAGTAAATGTTACTACCTGTCACGTGACACTAAATGTTTGACAACAGAACGAAGTCTGTTGGGACAGCTAGTCTTACATAAAAATAAGCAGAGTTTGAATTGTTTTTTTTTGTAAACGTACATAAATATTTATTTATTTATTTAATCTTTCATTCCTTTACCAGATAATCATTAGGCGAGACAGTAATTCTGCTGAATACTAAATATCTCTAATCATTTAAATAAATAATAACACCCAAAATACAAAACAAAAAAAAAACGCCATATAAATATATTTTGTCCTAAAAAATCGGTACCTCAACCTCTGGCAATATTTCCAGGACCTCTACCCATTATGATAACAGTCAGCAATCAACAGGGTCAGTGAAATCATTTTTATTTATTTTGCATATTAATTAAACAAAACTAATTTTAGATGATTTGAACAACAGAAAAATAAAGGCGGTAGAACTCACGCACCACACTAAAAAAAGGCGACGCGGCCGGCGCATACGCATGGAGCGTCTATAGTCGAAGCCAGCCAATTAAAACCAGCAATGAAGGTCATTGATCCCCACTTACCTATTATCATCATCATCATCAGCCACTTGTTCACGGCTGAACATAGGGCTTCTCCATAGATTTACGTACAAACTATATTTACTGGAAGTTCTCGAAGAATGTGTCTCTGGTTTGCTCTGGCGTCACAAATTCAATACTGATGCGAAAACAAAAATTGTCTGCCGGCGTACGTACCTATAATAAACGTCTTTCCTTTCTTTTCCTTTTATTTTTTTCTTAAAACTCGGGAACGACTAGGTCAATTTGAATAAATTTGGGTTTGAAATATTTGTGAAAATCCAGCGAAGGTTGAAGGGTGCGATAGTTTAAAAGCATTGTGTTGTGTTGATAATTACACCACCTAAATACCTATATAATTCTAATCTCTGTTCATCACACTACATTACCGCGAATTATCTCTAGAGTAAACGAAAAAGTTTCAAGTCATTTCATACTTATCACATTTCAATTAGATATTTATGGCAACTGACTTTTGAAAGTTTAATAATGCTAGGTTTGCCTAAACATAACAGTATTGCATAACTAGAACTATGTTACGGCGATTAGATCGATCAGAGTTGTTATTAAAATATTAACTGGCTTCACGCAAAGCGATATCTATTAATCGAACTGCTATCGTAATACTTGAAGCAGGCAAATAATGATGATGATGATATCTTTGGAATATTGTGATATTCACGTCAAACAGTGCTGTCGTTTAAGCAGTAGGAAAGTTTACTAAGAGCAGGCAGTCACACACAAGCAAGTACTATGAAAATAATTTTTGTTCCATATTAGACTAGTGTCTTAGCCCGATAACTCGCGCAGAAATCCCACTGCACAAAACCGAATTCCTTCTGAAATGTCAAACATAATATGTGAGATTTCACTCTCCAATTGTCCCCTTTAGGTCGCGCCCTTAGGGCACGCTACTTCAAATATTAGGGTTGAGAGCCCTTTCACCCTGCCGTCCGGTAAAGGAGTCAAAGCCATTATTAATAGAAAAAACACTTGGGCGAGCTTCGGGAGGCACAATACAGACAAGACGGAGACTGAGTTAAGTCACGTTTTGAGCAATCATTTAATCTATCAAAATTCAATTCAATTACTTTATTACAGCCCATATTTAAAGTCAGTAACAATTTACTTATAAGAGATATAAAATAAGCGGCACCTAGTGTTAATAATGTTATCTGTTTGTTTGACGGAAAACTCAGGTTCACATATCTCTGTTGGGTAATTATCTTGTTCATTCAATGATATTTCAGCAAATTGTTGACTCAACCTGACGATGACCCACCATTTTAATAATTAACTAAAAATTACCAATTGAAGGCCTCGGAAACGACGGCGTAATGACATATCCCATCACTTCCGCGAATAGCAGATCTTAGTTTATGACAGGCATACCAAGAAAGCTTTGTTGGAGACCTATGTTCAGCAGTGGGACACAACAGTTTGAATAATATAAAAATGGGGAACAAGACGTTTCGTTTTAATAAAAATTTTGCGCGTTGATGTCTAATACTAATCAATATTGCATGTCTATGTGATGAGAATATGAGCAACACATATTATTTAACAAAATACGCGATTCACAAACTCCCCACAGTTCATATTATCGCGAGATAGATTGTTAACTAACGATGTTTATAATCGTACAGTGACAGAAACGTGACAAGTAAGTAAATATAATTTATTGCACGCTAAAACAACAACAATATTTTACAGGCCAGTAGATAAAGACAAGTTAACACGTGAATGTACAACTTGGGCGGTGTTATCGCTAAAAAGCGATATCATCCAAACAACCCAAACGTA
This sequence comes from Udea ferrugalis, assembly GCA_950022985.1. Taxonomy (NCBI): domain Eukaryota; kingdom Metazoa; phylum Arthropoda; class Insecta; order Lepidoptera; family Crambidae; genus Udea; species Udea ferrugalis. The sequence continues at coordinate 2,762,686 of OX465532.1, read as the reverse complement.
GAGGAAACATGGATTATAATAGATAACAGTGCCATATCAAGCTGTCACAGCGTTTCCTTTGGGCCAACTGGGTTAGTCAGTCAGTATACCGTCTATCTTATAAAGTCTGCTGTTAGTCTACTCTCAACTGTTTATGTTCATCATTAATCGCTTGAACGTTATCATAATAAACGCGACTGTACAGCAAGCGTCCAACTGTCCACTTTCGTCGGTGGCTGTACTCATTAGAAAGTAGAAAGAGCCTGGATGAGTTATGGCTGAAAAGCGCCCGCTTTTATTAAACACTAGAACATGTGAGTGCTTTAGTTTTATTACGTTTCAGTTTCGCACAATTTACACTATTTTGTCATTTAGTTTTTTAAACATTTCACAATTTTTAAGAATATATTAATTCACAATTTGATTGCATCAGCAAAGACCTTCTGCTGCTGAGCACAGGCTCGTCGGAACTTTTATGTGGTGCGAGCCATATGATACTCTAACTAGGCACAGTCAAAGTTGTTGTAGAGTCGTACTTGTATTTAAGGCGAAAGATACACCTCACAGTCAGATCTTATCATGCCGCCCTGAGTAATAAGACGTTGTTCTGTCACCTCGGTGCGTTCTGCACTCTGTGGAGTAGGGTTAAGCCAAACAAGATGCGTTATGTGTCTTTGAGCGATTTTCAGCTTGTGGAATATCTCGTCGTTGAGGCTCCATGCTTTACATAGGTCATGGTTGGTAGCACACAACGGTCCAATACTTGACTCTCTTGATTCGTATTCCGGAACATTTATTTAAGTTTCCAAGCCTGCTATTTTGGATAATTACAGGCATCATAGTCTCGCCCTAAGGTTACTTTTTTGTGCTAACGTGTTCTATGACGACATTCTTTTGGGTTATTCATTTTCAATTATTTAGCATTCGCAATGCTTTATTTCATCAGAAGATAAAATCACCAAAAAAAATTGTCATAGCATTAGGTTAGATTTGGGACTACGTCTGAGCGACAATTCTTATCAGGGGTAATGTCTTTCGCCTCAAACCACAAAGTATTGCCAATGGCAATATGTCGGCCTCAATTGCAACATGTTTACTAATTAGCGAACTGAAACAGACTGAAACATTTCAGTCGCCTGCATTCTAATGCGGCTTGCACTACGATACAATGGGGCCAACGCCTTTGAACACTTTCTATGTCTAATTTGAGTTTTTGTGACGTTTTTACTATCGTGAAAAAGAAAATTGCACGGAATTAAGCAGTTTATGACTTCATGTGAGGAAATATAGAGATTTGACTGAAACGTTTGGTATCGTAAGGCTCAGTGGTTAAGCGGCTGAAAGCTCAGCGCAGAGAGCTCTCAATCCCAATGGGCAGAGAAGGATTGACAACATCTGACATCTGACTTCATGGTTTATTAATAGCCTCACTTTTATCTACTAAAATTCTCACTGAGGTCAGCGGGGTGGAGTAGGAATTCCTATTGCTTAAAGTCGTACCCGGCCGAAGTAAGATTTACTATCCAATGGTGGCCATTACATACTTTTCTCTAGGTTCTCTAGTGAGGTCTAAAGGCCCTCCGCTTTTCGCACTTGTCGTGTCCACCAGTCCCAGGATTGGGGCAAAAGTTAAACAACCTTGACCCAGTCTCAAAGTTTCCAAATCAATCTACACTTTTACGTAAATATCGTTATCACATTTTACGTTGTCCATTAGTCATAGCGGGTGGTAAATGCGCGAAACCAGGCGTGACGTTTCTTAAGAGTAGGATCTTACTGTCATACTCGTTATTGATTTTATGGGTAAACTCTTTTGCATCAATTCTGATCGTGTTACGTGATTTTTTTAGAATTATTTGTTTTAAGCTTTGAATGTTGAAGTTTTTATTATCTTCTAGTACTAGTAAGTAATACTTACTAAATTGAACCTGTAAAAAAAAACACACCACAATAGTCATTTGTATCATTGGACTCCAAAGTTCAGTAATAAACTGCGCATAGGTCATCCCCTATTGCCCCTATCGAAGCGAAATTAGGTGTCCTTTGAATTCCATGACTCTACCAATGCCCTCCCAAGCCCTCATGCCTTGTCATGTACCTAAACGCCTAACTGAGAAAAAGGACCGAAAGCGACGTCGGCCTAAGTAATCACTTTTGTGCCTGATGACGCTATCAACCAATACATTGTCTGTGGCAAACAGCTCACGCCAACTTTATACTCCACCACCAACGATATCGGCCACACTGGGGTGGACGCGTCGCGGTAACTATACCGAGTAGTTGTGCCTTCGCGGTACCGGAATGTGAGTCCGGCCTCTTTTTCTTCAAACATAGGTCCGATTGTCATATCCCCCTTAACCTAGGTTTGGCCTCCCTTGGCACATCACGTTACTCAAATGTCATTGTCCTGTAAACAGTGAAAGCCACTACCTGGACTAACACCTAGTCGACTAAAAAATTTTTTGTTTCACCGTTAAACTTTATTTCCTCAGTATCTTTTGCTAAAGTACTATAAATATTTGTCGATTGAAAATCGTAGTAATAATCTATTAAAGAGTACGAATGTTGAAAACAACAAAAATCCGCTTACTTAAGATGCAATGCCACAGATTCCTCACAATCATATGCATGGTTACTGCAAGTAAGTATCGCGCGCACATTGCTATGATCATGACATTTCCACGTAGTTAAACAATTCCGTAATTTTATTGAGCGCTTGATGTTAGGTTTAAAGACTTTAACATTGATGAAAACACTCTGGCTCATAGCGTAAATATACCAGAGAGATTCGGCCGGTCTGTTAATGGTCTCGGTAGCACAGTGGTTAGTGCAGTCGCCCGGTTTGCGAAAGATGCGGGTTCGATTCCCGCCTGATGCCAAGATGACCGAATGTCTTTTTCTTGTTTGCAGATCTTTATTAAAGACTTCTTCAGATGTTAAGAAGGATGTTCGCGTTCGATACTAACACGACATGACGAAACACTAGGTATGACATTGTGATAATGTCCTTGCAGGAAAATAGCGAAATTTACTGAAAGTAAATATGAGTAATACAGTTACTCGAAAAAATATATACTCGGAAGCAGTTGATCCTGGCTGGCCTTGATGTCGATCGTCAAGCCTAGTCGGAGGCGTTAGGGCGGCAAGATAACATCTGGCATCAATAACTTACTTACCCCTCTTACACCCCTTCTACCATTCATACTGAGCTCGCGCGTTGGAGTATGGCTCAAGCCACCTTATAGTTTAGGTGAGGCTTGTGCCCAGCAGTGACACGTATAGGGGCTGGTGTTTGTTTATTTGGTTTTATTGAAAACTAGCGGCTTCCCGCGAGTTTGTCCGCGTGAATCACAGCGTGATGCCATAGCCTATAACCTTCCTCAAGAAATGGACTATTCAACACAAAAAGATTTGTTCAATTCGAACCAGTAGATCCTGAGATTGGCGCGTTCAAACAAACAAACATAATCTCCAGCTTTATATTATTAGTATAGATAACTATCACAGAAAAGTTGCCGAAGCTTCAACCTGCGGTCAAGTTGCAATAGCAGCAACACTGCAGACGTCACAAATGAGTGTAACAGCATTTCAGTCTCGTGCAATGGTTGACTTATAGATAATAATTGTAGAACCAAGTCCGCCTTCTTTTTTCTGCGTGAAATATAAAATAAGTCATTAAGTCTGAATGTTTCTATATACATATAGTGTCATTGCTATGTTATTGACTGTTAGCGACTAAGCGACGATTACGAGTAGTACAGTAATCATTTAGTTTTTACCACCGCACTCGAGTCATTGACACCATTGACAACATTGTTGTGATAAATGACCTAGTTAGGCAACCTAAGAATGCCTAGGTCGAGTAAATGTGTTCATACTGAGACTCTTTTGAATCTTTCGAGACGTTTCTGCCGTTAGAGCAGTGAGTAGATATCTCATTTGTAGCGCTGAAGGCAGTTATAAGATACTTTTTTCGCAAAGAAAACAATCACTTAACAATGTTTTAAGAGATTTAGGACGTACAATTTAGGCAGCCTTATCGCTAAAACTGATCTATTTCAGTCAACATTTCATAGCGAAAAGTATATGCGGTGGTGCAAGATGCTTATTGAATGATACAGAGATATCATGGAGAACTGCAATGGGATACATTTTCAGAGAAATGTATTTCCTACAAGATTTTACAATTTTAAAAACCCTCGACACAAACTAGAGTTTGTTTAGCTAAATACACTCTCGATTAATTAATACTTCAAACTAAAGTAGCTCAGTCAAACCTAATTCATTCGTTTGGAAGTAATGATGCCACAGAAAGACAGATAAATACACACAGTAAACTTATATACCTAACACCTCTCTGTTTGCATTTCAACTAATAACATAATTTGTTATGCAGATTAATTGCTTCGGATTTTTGACAATATGTTGATTATTAGTAATTTATGATAAGGTTACTGCAGTCTCAATTATAGCATAAATTATTTGCATCTATTTTTAAATCATGTCCTACATTTTAGCTTAAATAATTTTGTATTCAACTTCAATCAACTATATATTTCAATGCATTGATGTGTACAATCGAAGGCACAAGTCACGAGTCTTATTTTCAGCGTTTCAACAGAAGAAAAATAGTAGCAAATGAATCTCTTTCCAAATTTCAGTAAGTACAGTCATTCACAGCTGGTATACGCAGTAGAGTAATTTTGGATCTCTTTTTTTTTCTTTTTTTATTCACCATATCAAAATTCTAAATTACATGATTTGTGCATAGTCGCATGCTGAGAAAAAAACCACTAAGGTTTGTGTTCACGCGGCTTTACAGTTCTTAACAGTGACAATTATGCAAATATAATATTTTTAAGAATTAACTATAATTCGTTAAATCAATTTCAAGAAGAGATTTCTAACTCTAATTCACTTGCTTGATCATGTTTTACGAACCTCATGTTACCGGTAGAGTGATTCGTAATGTGCTCGATTAACGGAATGAACTGAGCCATCCATAGGTTGAAGAAAATTAAAACATTATGGTATAAAATTAACGCACATAGTAATTTGCAAGTAATTGTCTGTCAGGTGGATTCGATTCAGATATAATTCTACAGAATCAATTGACTGAGCTCTCATTTCCATGAACTTACTTGCTAGCGTAAGTAATCGCGGTGTTATGCTTGAGTTGTGCTCGACTGTACTTTTTGAATCCGTTTAACAAACGTGGATAAATAAATTCTCCTGAAATATATTTTTGAAATCAATAACTGCCCGATAATGAAATTTTCTTATTTAAATTACATCATTTGTGTTACAATATTTTAAAAATTCAAAGCAACGTTAGAAACGGCTTGCGTCTCCGATGGTACACAGACACGGTCGCTGCATCATCGGATGCAGTGCGTGCGCGCCGATGCGCAGACTTTCTCTCCCCCCTAACCGCGCCATCTTGCAGCGGGGCGGCGCGGCTCCACGGCGGCAGACGACGACCGACCTCGCGGGCCCAACCTCGTCAACAAGCAGCCCGTGCTCCCCTTCATTCCCCCCGCGTTCCCCAACAACGCGCCCGACCGGCTCATCAAACCCTCGGAGTACTTGAAAACAATCACGGCGCCGTGCAAGCGCGACGACAGCGCGGCGGAGGCCCGCCCTCCGCCGCCGCCCCCGGTCCCGACCGACAACGTCCCTCCACCGCCCCCGCAACCACCCACCAACAACACCAGCGCTCAACCCTTAGCAGCCATCAGCAGCGCTGAACTCTCCGCTGTCAGACTCCGAGCTCCAGCCTCCAAAACACTATCAGCGCCTCCACCTGCCAGATCTGTCAGTTTACAATGCCTCCCGAGTGCCGCAGACTTTCGAAGCGCGAAAACAGACCTCATAGAGGAACTCAAAATGTCCAAAGATATAACCGGAATCAAAAAGATGAAAGTGGAGAGAGCGAGACGGGAGAGCTTACAGGACAAGGAAACTTTCACGGAGTTCACCAAACGATTCACCGCTGAAAACTTTGTTGATCAGGTCAGTCAACTTTTTCTAACTTAATTGTTGCAAGAAATTGGATTTTTTGTATGATTTATCAACGCTCGGTGTGAAGTATGCGGTCAGTGTAATAAAACTTTAATGCAGTTTCTTGCAAGAGGTTTAATTAGCTTTAAGAGAAATTTTGATGAATATGGATATAATACGTTTGCGAAGAGAGCGAGTGATAGACAATAGTAGTTAATTTGCTAAAGTATATACGGAACATGGAAGACGGAAAATTGTTATTCACTTTGACGTTTTCGGATCAAAATACCTTTCTAGTTTCGTACCGACAAAGAGTGCGCAATGACATGCATAAATGAGTACGGGACTGCTACTTATGAAATATTGACCGGTATACGAATTTGGTAAAATTAATGTTTTTTTTATTGAACTGATAAATTCATGTTGTTGTTGATATACATAGACCCCATTAACAGTTATTATGCAGTGCAGTACTTACACATCCTGTTTGCTGGTTGTTATTTTTTATCAACAGTGACTTAACTCTTTATCGCGCAATTGAACATCAGGTTTGCCAGACTTTTTTGGTGGAAAACTGTACTCCGTTGGTAATCAAGTTAGGCAATACCCCTGCTAGTCTGTTTTTGTGGTTAAACAACGGAATATTAACATGACCTTTGGACCAGGCTACGTCCAGTGCATGGTTAAACACCTCTTTCGGTTTTAGGATATTTTCATCAAAGTAAATTAATAAATATAATAGACAGCTAATGGCGCAATAGTTGCTATAGCAACCAATGGTCATGGGTTCGTTTCCACCGAGGAAAACACTCATGTGACTATATTGTGATCATTCTGCGTCAGTCTTGGACACCGAGAGCATAGCTTAGTTTGAAATCAGGTAACCGTTGGTGAAAATAACAGGTCCTAAAATGATAATTTATTAGTTTCAACTAAATTACTGCCTTTATAAATCATAATTGTTAGGCAACCAATTCACACCAATTAATTAGTAATCTAGTCCGACACCATAATTCTAGTTAGTTTGTTTTTATCTTACATAATTAGGAAGTTATCATCTGCTGATTATTAATCAAGAATGATATAATTAATTTCCTCTTTTTCAAGAATTGTAATCGCTGGGTTCGAGAATGTTTCTTTTTCTAGATATACATGTTGTATTTACAAGGTGTTATATAACTGCAATTGTCATATGAGCTCGGCATTGTTCGAATGTAGTGAGAATATTATCTACTGAATACCACTTAATATATCTGATGAATGATGATTGCAAATAATTTCATCATCATCATCTATAGGAAGTTCACTGCTGTACACAGCAATTATGTCATATCAATAATATACAGACTGCGATCTTAACAATCAGTTCGCTTGCTAGCTTTCAGTTCACCTTGCTGCATGGTTTTACGCTGCTTTTAACAACTATGGCCTTACCCCCAATTTCATAAAAGTTAGACAGCGCTTACAAGAAGACCTGGCACTTTTAGTTCTATAGACACTTAACGAGACAGCATGAATTCAAGGCGGGGTTAACTTATTCCGTCAAATTCAAATTCAATTCAAAGTCAATATTTCTTTATTCAAGTAGACAGTATACAGTAGGTACTTTCGAATCGCTAAGAATCTTACTTTTAACCACTTAATATACTTACACGTAATAATACAATATGTAAACAATACCTAAAATACATGTACATAATGTGACTCTACCACCGGCGTCGGAAGTTTGTTTCTACTGAGAAGACCCGGAAGTTACTCTTTTTAAATCGTCCAATATTGTACGGTACAAAGTGAATGTTTGAATAAACCAAACGTCATACAGTTTTGACATGAAAATAAATGAAACAGAAAGTTAATAAGTCAACTTGGGTAAATGCGATAGTCTCTTCCTGTGTCTACTCAGACATATATTTGAGAAGTCTTTATTTCAAATTAGGTATGTCTCCGTCAAAAATACCTACTTAGAGCTGCCATTTAATCTAGGTGACATTGGTGACTTATGGCTTTGCATACTAATTTATGATAAAACAATTCAATACTTTTGACATTTATCAGAGGATAGCGAGGAGGCCAGCGGGTTAGACCAAGACGTAATTTTCATTTTTTGTTTCAAGTTTTCCATAATGAATGAATGCAAGAGGGTTAGAATCAGTCTTATAAACCAGCAGTGCAACAATCTCCTCGATTTTGAATGTATAATTTGGTCTAACGTCATCTTAAGACAACTGACTGAATAATTAATGTTAAAAGTAATTAAAATTCATATTTTTATAATCAAATTCAACAGCAAACAGCTCGAGCATGAAAATGGTTTCTCTTTCAAAATAATGTCTCTATATTTTAATAATAGGATGGTTAGGTAATCTTCGTAACCGACCACTGTGATAGAACAGTAGTTCAATCTATTAAAGCTTTATGTTTAGGAAACTATGTAAAGTTGTTTTAACCGGTCGCTTGGTGGCAGTCGTAAAAACAAACTATGACAAAGTTTAAAGTTGACAATGACTTATGACAACATTTCAACGAACAAATTACTGTAATTTTTTAGAACAAAGATTTAGTTTTTTTAATGGTGATTTAGCTGGACTAAGCTAGTTTAAATTGCGATTATGTGTTATCTATTGTTTATTTACATAATTCACATAAGAGGTTTGCAAACAACATACCATGTGATGGTCAATCAAACCGTACTAGTCACTATGATACGACACTCTTTTATTTTTTTAAAAACATCCGGAGAGAAAGGAATTCTTTACGATACATCAATCTTAACTTTAATAATATATTATTGAACAAACACAGACATGTAACATCATTTTTTATATGAAATTAATAAAAAGTGTTTTCTTTAAGAGTTAATAAGTGCTATTTAAATGGTCAGGAATGTCTCTATTAGTAAATAAATAATACCTATACAATTGAATATTGGTATAGTACTAATTAGAAATAACTAGCTGTTTTCATTACAGTCTAGCTATTTAACAATAGCAAAATAACTCATATTATGCTAACATACTAGTTTGGTTTATCACTACATAGTATAAAACAAAGTCGCTTTCTCTGTCCCTATGTCCCTTTGTATGCTTGAATCTTTGAAACTACCCAACGGATTTTGATGCGGTTTTTTTAATAGATAGAGTGATTCAAGAGGAAGGTTTATATGTATAATAACATCCTATTGCACCCGTGCGAAGCGGGGGCGGGTCGCTAGTAATTTATAAATAACTGAAGAGTTTTGTTTTATCCCCAAAAAAATAGTGAGCTCTTATAATAAGTAGTTATATTTTTCTTTTTCGATTATTTTTGCTTTGTCTCTAGTGCGAATTATTTAGTGCAGCGAGTGTTTTGGATGTTTTTAAAATATATTAGGCCGATTGTGTTACCAATCCCCGTAAAACTTTGAGCTCATCATCAATCATCCTACTTGTCTTTTTTCAACATTTTGTCGACCAAACTAATGTCCATTAAGGATATACCTATAAAAAGATCACGGCATCAGTTAAATAAAAATAATTTCAAGTGGAGATGTTTCTCCATTAACGACGGAAGTTAATGAGGTTTAAGTTGAACTGTTCAATATCAAAATTGAAAGATAAGATATAAGAGTAAGTACGACATATTCTGCCACCTTTTGCTGGCGTAGAAATAATAAACAATGCCCGCGGTTCAATTTACATTCAAAATTATCATTATTAAGTTAAAAATATTCAAAATACATTATAAATCATACACATAAGAAATAAAAATATAAAACAACAGTTAAATTCACAAATCAATCAATCACCATAATGTCCCTCTAGAGTGGTCAGTTAGATGTCAAACATTGAATCTTTTATTTTGATGTCAAGGTATTCTTTAATAGAATAGAAGCACCCTTGCATAAGACAGTTATTTAAGCCAGTTAAAGATACACCAACAATATTGTTTGGCGTTGCTGGTTTCCGGAAAGATGACAGGACGACTCGACCAACAGCAGGCGCGGATCCAGCCCTCAAAAAAGGCTGTGGGCACAGCCACCAAAAATTAGCAAAGTGAGAGTTGGATTGGAGTACGAACTCACTCATGAACCATCATGGACTTACCTTTCGATCTTTTCAATAGATCATAATTACACCAAGCAAATTAGGGTTGTGGGCATGCCCACAGTGCCCACAACGGTGGATCCGCGCCTGAGTCAAACATCCTCCGAGTTATAGTAGACAGATTGATGTACAAGAGTATGCAAGTTATCTGATTTTGGTTTGCACGTTCACGCTCGATCGGTCCGGCGCGTGACATTAATGAGAAGAGATCGCGCACGTCACGAACACGCGGCAATGCGCGTACGCACGCCGGAGGGTTGTCTCGTCTGTTTAGTAGCGGAAATTAACACTCACTGGAGTTTATAATAACACAACTCTCTTTGAGAGTATACCTTTACGTACAGTCACAACTGGGAAGCTAGCCAAGACTTTTTATTTTAACATGATTATTCGCTTATTTATTGCTATCTTTGTCTCAGGCAGCGCAAAGCCATATACGCTTTTAAGCATCATCCTGTATATAAACTATGATATCCTATATCATAGAGTTGACATATAACATAGAGACATTCTACATATACCTACTAGCGACCCGCCCCCGCTTCGCACGGGTGCAATAGGATGTTATTATACATATAAACCTTCCTCTTGAATCACTCTATCTATTAAAAAAAAACGCATCAAAATCCGTTGCGTAGTTTCAAAGATTTAAGCATACAAAGGGACATAGGGACAGAAAAAGCGACTTAGTTTTATGCTATGTAGTGATGATGATGGCACAAGTGCACAAGTCATTGAGTGCCACTGCAGCTCTTTTCATAATATAATGCAGGATCTAAAATGAGGTTGACGGTCTAAACAGCAGTAGTTATCAAAAAAGGATCTGAAATATAATGAAAAATGTATATTTTTATTACTTATACATAAAAAGTATCATGTTTTCAGTTGCAAGACGGTTACATTTTGTTAACTTTACTGATATAGATCTCAGAGCTAGTGACGCTAGAAGATGAATGGTCGCCTAAGTAAGCTTTGTTTTAGGCGCATATTGCAAAATGGTTTGTAAGTAGGTACTCATTCCCATGCTGTTTGCCCGAGATAAGACTAGAAATCTTTTTTTATTTTTCTATTTTTGTTTTTTTTATTAGGAAACTACTTCACAGTTGTGTTATTCTAAACACTCAAACCAATAAAAGAGTAGCACAACTTCGAAATATTTCACTTATAACTAAACGCACTGTGCACAGTATGATGTTCAACAATATTATCTACTTAGCATTTCAATAAAATAATAAAAAAAGGTGTAGCACACTGAATTTTCTGCTATATGCCTTTGCATGGTTTATGCAAACCACTTCAAAGCTATGTGGCAACTGAAAAACCCAGCATCCATGCAGATGGGGTGATGGTTATGCGACACCAGAAGTTTAACAGTTACTTACAGGCCCTCTCATTGAGATTCTTTTGAAACCCGTTTTAAAAAACGACACAATACACGTTTTCACTATTTTAAGTCTAGTAGCGACGACTTTTGTTGATTTGGCTCAAAGGCATTATTGTCAAAAGTCCTTCAGAGATCTCGTGGCAGCCCTACCCTGCAGTATCCGTGCACTAACCCAGTGCTCCACATCCGTCCCCGCCGGAGTAACGGCCTCGACTGCCGTGAAACGCATCGTCACCCGCATTTTTGAGGAAAATACCAACGTGCAGAAACCAATTACACGGTCATTTTACACGATATGCGAAAATGTCTATGGAGTTTCAAGCTGGTCATAATAAAGTTTTTTTTTTGTGGACTGTGCAGCCGATCTTAATGTAAATTGGTGTTTTTTTTCAAAAGATCAACCCGAGAAGCAACCCGGATAACAGCGGTAGGCTTGCTTGTTACCACGCTGGGTTCTAATTCCCACGGTGAAATGTGGGCTTCTGAATGTTCCATTTACCATGACAGCAACAATCAGTGTACCTCTGACTAACCCATGAGGGATATGGTCGCCCGCATTTTTGAGGAAAATACCAATGTGCCAGGCAATTACACAGTAATTTTAGACGATATGCGCCTTTTTCTATGGAATTACAAGCTAGTCATAATATAAAGTTTTTTTTATATTTTGTGGACTGTGCAGCCGATCTTAATGTATATTGGTGTTGTTTTAAAAGATCAACCCGAGAAGCAATCGGTTCAATAAATTTAGAAAAGCTCTGAGGGAACTGTTGGGAATATTGGGTAGACAATTTAATAAATAAGGCCATTAAAAATAATTAAGTAACAAGTTATTATTATGTCACAACACGTGAATTTCAAGCTAGTCGATAATTTTTTTTTGACTTCCCTTCTTGGTTTTTAAATGTGTGAAGAAAAAACGTGTTATTATTACAGTTCATTTAGAAAAACCTAGATTGGCAGGGATTTTCAGATGGTCAATTTATCAAAAAGTACGGTAATTAAAAATACTTACCTAATCCTGATGTCAAAACACGTGCATTGCAAAGTCTTTTGTTCAAGTCGTTAAGCATGTCAAGGTTGAGAACTTGTGTTCGTAAACGAATGGACAACCAGACTGGCTGATGAGCACCAATCACCTGTAACGCTACAACTATTTTTGGCGCTGTATTTTTTTAATACCTTGGAACTGATTTTGCATACATAAGCTTAGCATTTTGTGATACTAATATCACAATGAAAAATGAAAAATGCTTAATTGATCTCTGAATTCACTTAGGCAAAATTTAATTTCAAGGCAATCCAAGACCTTTGTCTAATTCGTCGATTAGTCTAAGACCTGTAGAAAGAACAGGGGATCCTAAACTAGGCACAGCCTGAATCTTGGGTAACTAATAGACGAATTGTAACTATTACAGTATCTATTACTATATATTTCATTCAGCTTCTCAGGCATGTTATCTTTCAGTTAGGTGTGTATAAAATATTTGAGAAACTCTGACTTATTCCAACAAAATTAAAAAAGCGGTCGATCAAAATAAAAATGTTAGTAGGTCCTAATAAATTGAAAAAAAAATCTACCAGCCTTTTAAATTTTACAGAATGTTTACTAAGTAGTAGATAATTCAGGACTTAATTAACCCGGCGTCATGGGGGTTGGGTCTAAGATACCCGGCCGTTTTTAGAATTTCTATAATTTTTATACTATTCACCCGACATTGCTGTTTTTTCCAATAGCTGGAGTTAATGAATCACTTCACACGTTTGTGCCCTGAAATAAGTCAGAAAACGCCTGAGTTTGGAGCTATAAGTGCCGTAACCTGAAAATGGGTAATTTAGACCCATGCCTGTACTCGGTGTAACAATTTCACTCCATTTTTTCCATACAAAATGAGTTTTTTTTTTATTTTTATTTTATTTGTAATACTTCTTCTTTATTGTAGTTTAAACCTTTTTTATTTAGTTTGTTAGTGCAAAAGACATATTTGAGCAGTTTTTATAGAATATATATATATTTTTTACAAAGTCTCGTTTCAATGATAAAAAATATATATTTCAATTTTTTTTTAGTGTTGGATAACCCTTATAACTCTAAAGTGAATGCTGGTAATAATAAAAACCTTTTCTTTCAACTGGAGACTAAAATATTTACATATCTTATCAGGGTCAAATAGACCCAACCCCCACGTCCGTGTTACAGTTTTTAACCCCCATGACGCCGGGTTAAGTACCTAGGTGCATAATTTCTATTAGGTGGTAAAAACATATTCTTGTACGATTAGTCTAATACACAATTTCCAAAAACCTAGACTGATACCTAGTTAATATTTTAATTAGATTATGAAAATCTCCTCTACAAAGCGCACGACTATGTCTTGCGCAGTGAAAGCGTGAAAACGTGCGCGGGCGCACCGCTGCTTAAAATAAATATTTTTCATTCAAAACTCAGCTAATTGATAAAATATAAAGTTACTTTCGCTGAGTTTATACTTACACAATAGTTTCATTGTTGCCAGAGTTATTGAATCACTATCTTTTGATGTATTAATATAACATGTATTCATTATTAAGTATGACTGATCTGTCCTCAATCTCTATAAATAAAAATGAATTGCTGTTCGTTAGTCTCGCTTAAACTGAGGAACGGCTGGATCGATTAAGCTTATTTTGAATTTGAAATATTTGTAAAGGTCCAGGCAAGTTTTAAAAGGTGAGTGAATATGAGAAAATGCTGGGAATACAATAAAAATCACAATTTTGGTTTCCTCTTAGCAACTGTTACTAACTGTCACGTGACACTGAATGTTTGACAACAGAACGCAGTCTGTCGGGACAGCTAGTATTCAAATAAAATAAAGATACATTGTGTAAAATATATTATACCTTCTAAGACCGACAAGGTATAAGGCGCCACGAACAGTCAAACTAACTGTATAGTTCACTTTATCAGTAGTGTTGTTCTGTATTTAAGACGACGATGCAACGTTCTAAATAGTCTTCATTTTGAATAAAAATATATTTCCAATTTGGCAATGATTAAATGTCATAAATAAGATAGTGAAAACTTGGGAAGGTATATTTTCTTAATTAGTTTATAATTATTATCCATTTTACATCAAGATAACTTAGCCAAGCAACGGTTGTATTAGAAAAAGGTGTTACGGGACCTACCTACTATCATGAATAAGTATCTACAGATTGTTGTTCCCAAAATTTGGGGTTTTTAATCGTTTGTAGATCTGTAGTTAGTAATGTTTTGTTTTGCCTAAACTAAGATGACTATTATTTGTTCCTAATTTCATTCGGAACCTTGATAATTTAGCAGGCTTATTTCTTTCCAAACAACACCAATTACAAAAAACAAATGAACTTAAATATGTGTCACAAAAGTGTTATCATATCACTCTCATTTCTGTTTTTTAACTTGCTCATTTTAATTTTATTATTTTTTGCAATAGAACAAGAAGAAATGGCCGTAAATGGTACCATATCATTCCGTTGACCGTGCCTGCTGTAACTGGCATGTTGACAACTTGATTTTACTGTCCGCATGTAGGCTAATAAATGAATAAAAAGCCAACTAACAATAGGACACCATTTTTTATCTAAATTCAGCCACTAATAAAGATACTTTCGCTCAGACGCGCCTATTACTGACAGCTTTAATTGTAGGCGAAGAATAATCAATTCTGTTCTCGCTCGTTTCGTGATATCGATTACGTGTTCTCGATTATGACTCGATTCCATTGTGTCTGAACTTTTCCACGGCTTCAGATTGTTTGTTTGCACTTTCATTGACTTGACTTTAATTTATGCTCACTTTTGATTTCACAATCGGGGTTCAAAGTAAAGTGGCCCCTTTATCGAAACCTTGTTAGCAAACTAATAGGTAGTATCTTTTAAGTTAAGTTATTTCTTTAGTAGGTAGGTTTTATTGAACGAAAGAAAATCAAACGCTTCCAATTGAAAAGCAATTTTAAAAAATAATTTAGGAGAAAGCTTGAAAAGAGCTTAGACTTAATTATAACAATAGGGGCAAGCTTTCTTTAGACATTCTAAGCAAATTTATAGAATAAATGATGAATTTCTTTCTAATTAAATAAAAAAATATCATTACGTTAAAAGGTGAACATTATATTTGTAAAGCTGCCTAAAAAAACACTGATTAGCACAGCTTAATATTACATTGAAAAAATAATAAATTACTATTAGTTGAGTAAAGTTTGTCATTATAAAAACCTCTTAGGGGGTCCAACTCTTCCGAGGGTAAGTTATCTCCCTCTTGACATTTATAGCACATGAACAAACAGGAAACAAAACAATGGCTGTGCTTTCTCATAATGTCACTTGTTAACAATATACAAAAATATAAACATTATTTACTAAGCATTGTACAATTCTGTTATGCAGATATAGGAAAACAAAGTGAGACAAGAGCATAAATCAATTACGACAGACGACGCACAGATGCCTGAAAATTAGGTTACTTGCCACAATCCCCATAGATTAATTAATTAACAGATATTAACCTTTATTAAAAAGAATGATCGCTATGTCAAATAATATGTCAAAATACCTATTACAGTAAAAAATGCTCTTCCGCAGCGTTGGGCATAATCTCACAGCTCACTATAGCCCCAGACTCAGCAAACCTTGTACTATGGGATATTATGTATAATGGGATACTAGAAAACGGATAGACATCCGATCCGCTTTTGCGCTATTTCGATTTCGCCATATATTTATTTTCATTCTACAAAGAGGTAAGTACCTCTTTTTAAAACGAAAGTTGTCATCCAAACACTTTAACGGTCATATTAAAGTTAGCTAATAGCTCTCATGAGATCCTTGAAATCGCAAACGAAAGCGGCGTACGCGCATACACTACAAACACTCGGTGCCAAGACGGACTGATGCGGAAAAATTATTGATTAAAAAATCTGCTGACATTAGCATGATTGGAGACGCGCGCTTGAGCAGTTCCAGGTAGGGTTGTCGCGCTGAACAACGGTATACACATGTGAGATTTATCTTTTGAAAAGTAGACCAGTTTTGATGATTTTTCCTTGTGAGTGACGACCAATTCTCTGTCTCATTTGCAATGACAGCAAAAGTAATAAAGTTATTTATTTCATTAAAAGTAAGCAGAGTTTTTGGAGTGGAGTGTTCCAATAATTTGTGCTAGTAATTGTTATTTTTTACATACCTAGTAACTCACCAACTACAAATATAAGATAACATCGATCGATCAATATAAGGTTCTTCTTTGTTGTAATCACCAGGAACAACGAACAAGCACTCAGACCGAGTGTTGTTGTTGTCAGGGTCTGAATTATTTTACTCTCTTTGTAACATAACTTCAATCCTATTTTTTTTTTTCGACAACATGATTTTTTATTCACTGAGGGTGGCACTTAAAGTGTTTATGGATATAAAACGGATGACAAATATTTTAACATAGTAAATTTTGTTCGTAAAATTTAATTCTTTAAAATAGCAGTAGTCGACAACCCTGCCCGCGCCTGTGATTGGATGCTGCTGCTTAATACGCCTGTATCTTTCCGCCACTGATTGGACAATCAGCTTGATAGACGTTTTCTACGGAAACCGGGGAAATGGACTCCCATTTAGTTAGTGAAACTGGAGCAATCAGGATTAACTATGGTTCATTTTTAAACTCAACTCAACCGAATTGGCGTATCGGTTTTTTTTGAATATTTTCTTTTGGCTTTGATGTAAATGGCGTAATTGGTTCAAACTTCTACCGATTTACCTACGTTTAGTGAGACGTCCATGTTACCTATATCAAAACTTCTAACTAAAAAAACATTTTAGCAATCATACCTATTTCATTAAGAAAATAAATCTGGTATATTTCGATTTATTTTTGCTAGCAGACTAGGATAATTCATAACGAGCCGATGAGTATGTTTCAATTATTTATTTAATCATCACATATATTTTCCGAAATAAAGACAACATTACCAACTGTTTGGCCATTTCTGAAATTGATAGAATTTTGGACATCTCTAAGTGAATTGATAGCCTCAAAAATAGGCAAGTGTGGTATATGGAATGCCGGTATATGTTTCTCGATTTCTTAGGCATGTATTTAGGCTGTATTTATTGGGCTGGCCTTAAGTATTCTCAACACTTTTAAGTGCCTTTTCCTAACAAGACCGTTATGTTCACGGTCTTCGGAGATCGCGTGTGATGTAACTACCATCATCTAAGTAGCGGTTCCGATATTTATAGCCTTACTACACCAACTAATTGGAACGAATACTTGCCAGTTTCGGTCGTAAATAACTTCATCTTGTTGCAGTTACATAAATAGAAAAGAAAATTGAACAAACATTAAATGAAATTGAGTGTGTTATTGTCTACTATCAATATTGGGATTTGTTGGGAATAACAATAATAGTTTTGAATGTTAGAAACTTCACAGTTTGATCCGGAAATGACTTGGGTAACAATTTTCTATCTTGAATATTGGTTTATGAAAATAGTTAGGTAAATATCGAAATTTTCTGATAAACAGTCTCGACTCTCAACTGATTTGGACTAGGTAAAAAAACCTTAATGATGTTGTTGCTGACTCAATAATCATATGCCAGTAGAACTGAAAGTGAGACTCATTTTTGTAAGGGTTAATCATCCATAATTCGGGGATACGGGTTAGTTCAGAAGGTCACCTAATTCATCTACTTTCTGGCAGTTTTTCTACTGTGATATGATTCAAGTATCAAAATTAACAACTGCGGAATCGTACTCACCATTTTGGCTGCTATTCCATGGCCCTGATTTGCTGAGATTGTACAGAAATATTTTGTTGCACTTATGCTGTAGTCGTCTAAATTCGCCCTGATCTGTGTCACTGTGTCACCGTGGAAGAACTGTCCATTTTTTCTTCCCATAATATGTCTGTACCTGAATGTTTACCAACAATACGTAGTGCGACAAAATTTGTTGTTGTTATTAATCATGCAATTGACAAAATTCTGTCACACTGCGTGTCTAACCCTCGAATTCACAAACGTCAATCCGAATTGACCACGCTCTCAAACTCATACCGTCCCGTAAAGTATCTGAAAGAGACGGCTATACTTCTGGCTCAACATTGATTCGCGTTTGTGAAACCGAGGCTAAGGCCCAGACTCCACCAGAGCTGAGCGGAGATGTGCGGCGTCGAGCTGTGTTTTCAACAACCAATGGAATTGCGTTATTCACACATGGAGATGTGGAGATGTGATTCTATTGGTTGTTGAAAACACAGCTCGACGCCGCACATCTCCGCTCAGCTCTGGTGGAGTCTGGGCCTAACCCAGCCTTGCGATGGTCTCCAAAATCCTTTGAACACGGGCGTTGCGACGGTAGGGTTGTCCGCAGGTCCCCGAGCGTGACGCAGCCGGCAACGTCATCCCGGCGTGGAAACGTCAGATGCTGGCACGCAGGGCTGCGGAGAAAGCGAGGAGGGACCTGGAGAGGGAACTGGCAGGGGAGGCGGAGAGGAGGAGAGCAGCTGCCGTGCCGGCCTGGAAGAGGCAGCTGCTGCAGAGAAGGGAGGAAGCGGAAAACCGGTTGAGGTGAGTTCATGACTCATTTGAAGACTCTAGACTATTTACTAATTTTGATAGTACCTAAATACTTTTCCAAACGCGAAATATTTGACGGTTGAAATACTGAAATCTATCATGTTGAGAAATGGGATAGGGCATCTTGATATTGGTCTAATAAATGGCCTTCTTAATTCTAATGTCCTATTTTTATTTTTAAGTGTTCATCTTACCTAAAAAGGAGAATATTTACGTCATTCCACCAGCATCTGAAGTTTTCTAGAACTGTAACACCTCTCTGGCTGCATTGCACCCTGCCATTTTCAACTCCCAATAAAAAAAAACACCCTATAACTTTCACCTGTCTCTTTTCAGGCAATCCTTATACACTCCCAAGGTTGAGGACACCAACGGGTCCAACGGTTCGAACGGATCGATGAATGGCGAATGGCGGGCGTACCCCAGCGGCACCCAGCGCGCAGTTTCCATAGACAACATCTCGCTTTGCTACGACACTCCTGCGCAGCCGACACGCGCGCCCTCGGAAGCGAAACTATCATCCGACCATTGTAATGGTAAGCTCTACTTACTCAATAGAACCTGAAGGACTGTCTATGGTTCAATATAGAGAGCGGCAAGATTTAAAACTCTTGGCCTGCAGGAAAAGAGACAGGCTGACAGTGATACGATATCTATCAAAAACTGAGGTTTCCCGTTAGCGTCATTGAGTGCCTAGTGCAAATTTCCTTGATAAAATGTGTCGAGTTTACAAGGAAAGTTAGCTGCCACCTAGCTGGGGCAAAACAAATCTGCGTTAATTTTCTCCCTGCGTTTGATCAAGGAAGCTCGCACTACGACTACTACGAGTAATACTCTGGTGTAATTGAAAAGTGCTAGACTTTTCAATTCGTATGAAATACTTTTTACGTGTGTTCAATTGTAGTTTGTAAGGGCAGAATTTTTTCAGTTGCTCACAATGTAAGAATCAATTCAGAATGCTGTTGTTCATACATAAACATACCCTCACCACCAGATCCCTAATGAGTTGGACAAAGACAAAACCTTGATGGTAAAGTTTATGAGACTAGAGTTGTTCCAATCACATTTTTATCTCTGACCGCTGCCTTTTTCATAGTTCGTAAAATGAACTTTCAAATGCACGGTAAAAAGAAAATACAGACCGCTCAATGATATTCATCTTCTCCTTTACTTTAAAATACATTTAACATATTATAGTATCACTCATTATTTAAGCACGAACTGGCAAAATTTAAATAAATTGTTCGAACGACTTGAACTTGCTGTCCTGGGGTATTTGCCAACAAATACGCTCTTCTATTTCTCAAAGCATTACCATAATAGAACAAATCAATTCCTCTAAATGAAGCTCAATTTCATAGAAACCTTAAAAATCAGGCAAAAAAAGAATACTAAAGTTTTCCTTAAATTAGAAACAGCTTGTTAGAAGATCAGGGAGCAGAGCGCATGTCGAATACATTTCAAGCACTTAAGTGTCAATTTTACAGTATTTTAGACAGTGAAAGGCAATCGCATGCTCATTTAGGGCTTAAATAGGCAATCTTTATTTAGTTCATGACAATGAAACATTTTCTTTTTTAAATTGGTAGATGAAAGTTATTTTTAGATACACACGGTTGCGCACGCTTATAAGGCCTAGTTGCTAACAGAGCAGGGGTGGCATTCTGAACTTGCACCTCGAACAAATTCGAATTGAGATTGTATTTTTGCGTTTTGTAGATAACTAAGCTAATGTGATCGTTTGAGTGAAAAGAACTAAGCCAAATATCATTTTGAAATTATTCCTATTCGAATGAGGGAGAATACCAGTTCAAGGAGAAGCTATTAAAGTTAGCAAAGACGATTACAGTTGGCGTTTTTTCCTGAACGAGATCGAGATAAGATTTTGCGTTAGCCAGAATAGCATAGCATAGTTAGCATAGCAGAGCCGAAATGTGATTGATAATAATAACCAACCAAATAATAACATCCGTATTCATTGTATAGATGAAAAAGTCGCACGAATTTGAATGAGTTAGCATAATCAGTTGTACCTCTTAATTTGAAACCAAACAATTTGTCAACAAGGCGGTAATAAGATATTTTTGCTTTTATTTCACAGGTCACGCGACAAACGGTAAACACGAAGAAAATAACAATGAAGATGAAAGCGCCAAAATAATACCGTGGCGAGCACAGCTGCGCAAGACAAATAGCAAACTCAACCTGCTAGAGTAGACGTAAGCTTAGTGTTGCTAGGTCTAATATTGCCAGTGTTGCCACAAATGAAAAAAAGGAGTTCCAAGTATTACTTACAATCTTCTTGAAACATGAATGAAGACTAATTTGTTTCAGCCTTAACACGTTGATACATCATATAGGTAACGTTGACGAAGTGAAAATCATTATTCAAATCGCGCTTTGTCTAAAAAAAAGGTAAGGGGGAAAATTTAGACCACGAATTAATGTAAGATTAAAATGATTAAATAAAAGCACTTTAAATAGAATTGGTCTAAATAATTACCTATCTAAAAGTAAGTACTATAAATGAGTAGAAATTCAGTTTAGTTTTGTGGCAACACTGTATTATAGTATGAGTCTATGAATGTTTTGTGTAGCAACGCCATAACGTGAAGTGCATTGTATTCGTTGCTTGGTATAAAATAAAAATAAGAGTCCAAATATATTCAAACAAAATCAACAGAACATAATTTCATTAATTAATGAATTAGTATAGGATAGAAATAGTTATTCGATTTGTATTTAAGTATTTTTATACGATTCCGATCTAGACCTTATTATACACACTTATTGAGATTTTATACATATTTTTTTGATACATTTTTACATGTATACAATTAAAATATTTTTTATTGTTTCCTTCAATAATTAAGTGTTGTAGATACGACAAACCAAACGTTATATTCGATTTTATTTAATCTCTATGGATTTTAAGTCATTATTGATTGTACATTTTTCTTATTACCTAAGCGAGTTATAATATTTTTAGGACAACTTAGTATCCATGAAGAATATTCGATTTATATTATTTTTTCGACTCTGAGAATGAGAGATGTCTTCAAAAGACAAAATTTGAAAATAAAAATATTATTTAAATGAAATTTACTTAAGTTCTTTTTAAAATGCAAGTGATACCATTGTTGCAATACTAGTTTTAAGCTTGTCTGTGGGGCTTTTGCAATTTTGTACGTCCTACCCTAAAAATTATATTACATTGAACGACATCTGATTATTATGTAATGTTGTTAAATAAAAATGCTGTTGCTTAATGTGTTTTTTACTTAGCTTACCCTACCCTTACGCATACATGTTTCTTTATTATTAGCCCGAAATGTCCCACTGCGAAGCTAAACCCAATTTATTTGGTACCCAACGCACTATGCATCCAGCCAGACTGTTACCCGTACCACCACAAACCAACAAAGGAGTGTTCATAGCAGCTGGCAATCGTTATTACAATGTTAACCGAGATATTGTTCGTTTATTTGGTGTTTTTTTAATTCAATTTCAACGATTTGGGCCACAAGTCTGCCAATTTTTGAACGCTTCAATTGAATCGTTAATTTGACACATTTTCTATGAAAAATATGTCAAATTAGACTAAAATCAGACTAGAATTGGACTAGAAAATGTGTTAAATTAGCCGATTGAGACTCAATTAAGATTCAATAAAGCGTTCTAAAATAAGCAGACTTGTGGCAGTTGTGGCCCAAATCGTTCTAAAATTCGCAGACTTGTGATCAAATGACCCATCAGACTCAAGGGTTCCATACCTACGCGTACCAGCAAAAAAAAATATTTGTGCTGAGTGCTTGTGGTACCTTCGTTATTTCTGGTGGTTTAACACAAGTACAATGTTGTGTCAATAGGAAATCTTCATAGTAGAGTTATTTTCATAAAATTACGATTTATAAATAAAACCCCACGTCGTTCTACTTTCTGCAAAACTAATAAAATTTCACGTATAAATTTCGGTCGTAAAAATGTAGTTGTTTAGAGTTTTCGACTTTATGCTCGTGGAATGCAGTAAATATGGCCGTTAAAGTATTGAAATATGTAAGACCAAGGTCTCGAGATGGCACAATTTAGAGCGATTACGGCGAAAGGTAAGAAAAGGCTTGAAGTATGTTATACAGTAGTAAAGAAAAATAATTGCTCAGTATAACCGCCATTCTAATTAGCTAAAATATACTACACCATACAGGATGGTGCTTTCAAAATGTACCAAATAATGTTTCAAATCAGCGTTACTCAATAAATCATATGTCTCGGTGGAATAATCGGTATACACACATAAAATTGCCACTTATTACTATGTTAGATAAACATTGCATTGAATTTTATACTAATGAATATTCAGTAATTCCCTGAAGAACTTAACAAACTTGTCTTTTTCAGCGAAACTAATTTTAATATTATTATTTTCATTTGAAATCCTGGTTGGCGGCAACACAGTAACAGCTGAGTTGCCAGACGTATCAGGAATACTACATTTTCTACAAAACATAATCAAACCTTACTTCAGTACATTCAGAAGTTCAGACGGAATTTATCGCGAAACTATAGAATCGCCAGTAGATGATGTCATAAATCAAAAACTGGAAGATCTTAAACCTTTTTTACAAGATGATGACAAGTTAACTTTAGACAAACCAGAAGACAACAATAATCTCACCCTTGAGGGTAAAGATGAAACGACTATAATTGAATTTCTCCCAAATAACGAGGGCACAAATAAGAACAGCCTAAGAGAAGAAAGTGTTAAAGAAAAAGACTCTCTTAGAAATAATGTTAATAAGTACATGAAGATAAGAAAGAAAATTAAAAAAGCATTGATGAAGGAACAAGTTTCGGAGAAGACGCAAAACCTCGTGACAACTACATTGGACGATATGATAGCTAGAATAATTGAAAAGAAGTGCTATTGGGGAAGTGGAATGCAGGGCCCAAAACAAAATAACAAAATTGGCCGGACCTTGTCAGCTAAAGAATGGGATGAGCAATGGATCAAGCTCAAGCCTCAATATTTCAAATTTATTAATAACACATCAGACACATTCCCTGGTAACCATTTATTCCATTTCTTTGAACAGTTCCATAATTTTTTTGGACACATTCGACAGGATTTACAATCGATGGAAGGCAAATACAAATTCTTCTGCCAAATTCTTGAAAAAGATGCACAAAATAAAGAATTTCATAAGCACCTTAGAATGGGTCAAAGAGAAATGGGAGAAGGAAAGCATAAACACAAGTGCGAACACTTCAGAGTATGTTCAGAGGAATTGAAAAAAATCATGTCAGATTTTTACTATGCATTAAATGATACTGCAGTAAGTGCTTTAAGAAACTACGCATCTATGTATGTGCGTGATGTTAACACAGAAGACAGCCACGAGAAAGAGAGTGTCACAACGGTTTTAGGCAATATAAGTGACTTAGTAGAGTATAAAACTCGTAAAATATTCATAAGAGAAACTTCTAATTTTAAATTGAACGAAAAGAAAGAAGAACACGAAAACATACGTGCTCTGAGGACCTATATTAAAAACACTGTAGAAAATACTAAAGACTATATAAATAATAATCTTGAAAGTGGTCTGAAATCACTGAAAGCAACACTATTGCAAACTGTTAAACAAGATTTGAGCGTGAATTTGGATGTCGATTTGGGCAATCTTGAAAGGGATTTTAAAAGCAGAATTTGCACTGTATTTTCTATTTGTAACGGTAAATACGAAACTAGAAGAAGTGCACATCACAGAAAACATCTAGATAGGAATAGTGTTTACGTCAAAGTGCAGTTGACTTTGGACGACGAATTAAGGGACAAATTCGCATTACCACCGCAATTTAAAGGTTTGAAATCGTCTAAAAGTAAAGGAAAAACTGAATACAGATATGACAGAGCTAGAGCCTATGAGAAAACTTCGATTCTAAGTGGAAATTTAAAAAACTACTCGATGCCGAACGTAACTAGAACTACCTTGAGTATATCTACAAAGACAAGTGAAAACAAAATTGACGGAACTGAAAATTCGACAAGTGGTAACAAGAAAAATAATAATACGAAAGGATAAGTGAGTAATACTGTTGGTGTTGTGGTTATATTTAACAGCAATTGCTTACCATTAAGCGGTCCGTCTGCTTTTCCGAAAGACGATACATTTAAAACCTCCAAATAAATGACCAAACAAAAAACAATGGCGGTTTTAAAACATACCAAGTGTCAAAGGCTTTATGCCACCGTTGGTTTATTTATTTTGTAGGTACTTTAAAAACATCTTTTCAGATTTGATATAACATACTTAAAAACAACCGCTTGAGCAGTCTGTCAGCAGCAGCTCTGTTTGAAAATCTCAATAAAAGGATCAAGAATTATTTACAGTAAATTGATTGCCAAAAAACTAATTTCAATTCAATTTAGTGTGTACAGAAAATCACCTTACAACTGCTATACATCTTACGCATGGTGTGTTGTCAATAGGGAATATGCCACATGGAACCACCTATTGTACCCAATCATAAATTTACTGCATTTCATCATTGTCAGCTACACGAATGTCCACTGCTGAACATAGGCCTCCCCATAGATTTTCAGAGAAATTTTGTGAACTTTATCTGGTCATCCGTCCATTTTGAACCATACCCTTAAGGTACAATTATAGGACGGACCGCAGACCGCAAAGCGACACTGCCGACATAACCTATCTACGTCTTTTTCATTGTAATATCATTGCCAAGCGTGGCGTTGGGAACAAAAGTTTGTCACTCGCAGTTTGCGATCCGCCTTGCAATTGAATCTTTAAATGGTATTTTTTCCCTCTGGAAGGTGGCCAGAACCGAGAAGCTTTCGGCCCCAACTTTACTCTAGCTTTTACTCTATAATGAATGTATAAAGCTGGGGGCTGTTTTTCATGAAAAAGGTATGTAATTAATTAAATATTTTTAAAATTATGAATTGATCGTTTATTTACAACACATTTACAAAGTTTGCTTATTTTTAGTCTTATAAAAATATATTTAGGCAGTCTCGCACGGTACTTACAATTTAGTAAATGCCATAACATTAACTATTAAAAATACAAAAGTGAAAGAATGATCAGTTTTACTAATTACATTCAATTCATTCCACAAAATTCCATCCAATTTGTTATCAACTACACTATAATTTTAAATGTTGTCGACGCATGTTTGATTTAACGAATACCACTTCAAAGCATAAAATGTAATTAAACTACCATACTCTGGTTTGTTTTAGGTGTTAGTAAAATGACTGATTGTTTGACAGAAATCTCTTATTTCCATGTCATGCCGTTCACCCTTCCAGTCACTAAAATTAACTACTCAAGTTTACCTTCACTTTACTCAACATATCGTGAAACAAAAATATAAACTTGAAAGGTCACAGACCTGTCTCCTAGATATTATAAACGATGGGGAAATGCTGTATCCTCCCAGTGGACCACGCGATGGAGAGGCAAGCCCCTTCATCAAAGTTTTGCTGGAACGCCATGGTCGTAGGCAGCTCATCATCGACACCATTGATGAAACAACTGAAAAATATATACAATCATGAATTATTGAGCGGACACTACGTGCTGTTTTTATGTAACGTCATTTAGTAAATTGCCCCTAAAACGCAGGAAATTTATAAATGCTACTACCCCATATTTATTATCTGGTTCACTAATGTTTGACCAAAAAACGTTTAGCAAATGATCATTTGACAAACAACGTTTCACCAAATATTCATTTGACAAACGAGACATTTGACAAAAGTATCATCTTACAAAAACTCATTTAACAAATGATCATTTAGCAAACATTTCATTTGTCAACTGTTACAACTAACAAAAAATCAATTGACCTATTGTTATTTCACCAAATAATACGTTTCGCAAATAAAGCACTTGGCCAAATGTGTCCTATTGTTAGAAATACCGACGGTTTGAATACCGATATTAAAGTAACCAAATGGACGATATCCCGAATGTCAAAATGACGAAATGCGATGCAGGCGAATCGTTTTTGGGTTTGAAAAAAAAATAACCACGAAGGTTTAAGGCGTGAGCTACGCTCCGCTCCGCTCCCGCCTTAAACCTTCTTACCTAATCTATCCGAGTCGGTTTTGCCCTGACTCTAGTATAGGGCAGACAAGTATCACGACAAGTCAGCGTTTACCCATTTCTTCTTGACATACCGTTTTTCTTCAAACCAATAAAACGACATGCCCGCTCACGCTCTTCGGCAATTTGGGCTTCGGGATTTAAAAACTAATCATTTGTCAAACGTTTTTTGGCCAAACGTAGTTTTATCAGGTGATACAGTTGTTAAGTGTACATTTTGTGAAACGTTTTTTTGTAAAATGAAAATTTAACAGTTGATCATTTGGTCAAGTGAGTCATTTGTGAAATGATTATTTGTAAAATGATCAATTGGCCATCCGTTTTTTTGCCAAACGTTGTTTGTCAAATGTAATTTTGCCAGATGTCTTTTGGCAGGACTCCTTATTATCTCTGTGCTTCGAAAGGCTCGTTAAGCTGTTGGTCCCGGTTGATGTCAGTCCTTAAGCCTAGTCGAGGGCGGCTTGATAACATCTGACATCATTAAGGTTGCTCACTAACCTTACACTCTTCCACCCAGAGATTTAAATTGTTAGATGCGCCCATGCCATACATAAGCCGCGCAAAAATGTCTCATCAGTGAGAAGGGTGAGCTCACTCTTCCCGTCGTAGTCACTTGTTAGAAGCAGTGACGGGTGCACGATGTTGACATTTCAGGTGAGGCCTGTGCCCAGCAGTGGGACGTATATAGGCCGTTTATGCATGTGTAGACTTACCATGGCGTAATTTTTAACTGCATCATAAGATGGGTGGTGCAGAAAACAGCAATGAGGGGAGACTCTTCAAACAGCAGAGCCAAGTAACGGCCAGAGGGGTCCCAGCACATGTCCAGTATGGGCCCCCCCACTGCCTCACCCGACGGTAGTTCCACTTTGGTCACATCCAGGATTGGAATGGCTTTACTGGTTTGGGCACCTGAAGGAAATGTTATTCTTAAGTTAAGGAAACATTATGTGGCTTGCTCGCCTAGAATTAAACAACATTTATCTGACTAGTAGAATAGAAAATGTAAGAGATTGAAATGTGAGATGCACATTGCAATTTTCAAATTTGAGTTCTAAAGCAGAGAGTTCAGCAGGGTCATAATTTTCTGCTATGGAAATAGGCATTGAGTATGAGCCTGATAAGATTGCTTATTGAAGCAAAAAGAAAAAAAATAATACAACATAGAAATACTAAAAGAAACCGCTGCTTGATGAAAAGAAACCTAAACCATGTATGGCCGCTTACCGCTCATAAGTCCAGTATTAGTAAGTGCATACACCATGGGCTCCCCCTTAGCGGCGAAGAGAAGCAGGTCATTGGGGCCCCAGCACGCGGCCACGACGCGGTAACCGCGAGCGCACCAGCGCTCAGGAGTCCAGCTCTTCGTGTCCCATACCCTGCGCCATGAAAAAATACAATTTGAAAGGGTTTCAAGTTAAATGTATAGGTCTACAAATTCAATAAGTAAATAGGCAATTGCTTTTAAATTGAGGTTCTTGGAATGATTGAGGCTTCGTGATTGCGTAAGTACCTAGAATTGGTCAGTCAAGATGGTATAACCAAAAATTTAAAAATGCAAAAGACAAAGTACAGGATATCATTCAAAATGTAGTGTTTTTTTGTTACAGCAACTCTTTATAGGTGTTTGTTCCAAAGCAGCAAAAACTTTTTCTGCTTTTAACAATATTGTTCTTACTATTCTACCTGACATTGCATCAACATAATACATTGGACTATACATAAAACCTTTCTTCTTAATAAATAATCAAATGCAACAACAATACTCTGGTTTCCTTCATTACTTAAAACCATAATACTAATAAATGTAGGATACTTTATTTATTTATTAGCCTTTTATCATTGAAATATATTTACACTGTTTATCTATCGATTTCTCACGTTTCTCCATGAGTCTTTAGGCAAAGTCTAGTTTCGTTAAAGTCTAGTTGAAGCTTTCCCAGCCAATTTCACAATGTCACCCTAGACAATGGACAAGTATGAAATCACAGCATTCTTAACGCGAATGGACTATAGTGTACTACTGAATGCAATAAGAATACTAACCGAAAAATAATAGAAGAAGTGGCAGCGAAAACTTTACTAGCATCCAGAGACCAGCGTGCAAAGACTATCCCACCACCGGCTACCCTGCGCAGTGGTACAGCAGTCTCCATGGCCACGTCCCACACCATCATGGACGTGTCTGCTCCGCTGCAGCTGATGAGGAGGTCACCGTTGGGAGACCAGCTGACATCTGTGACTGGGCTGTGACCAGACCTGAAAGATGATTTGGAAAACTTTAGAAATTAGGTGATAAAAATAAATCAAGCCTTCAGTTAGTATTGATTTCCTTATTTTTTCTTATCATCTAGTAAATGTAACAGCTTGTCTTGGACAATGACAATAAAGATTTCAATCAATATTACCCCAAAATTCACAAACATCAATAAATGCTAAGCACACACTCACAACAGAACTGAAAGGGACAGCTATACTTCTGAGGGATGCATAATGTTGATTTGCGTTCGTGAATTTGGGGGTCTCTCTTGCTTTTTCAGTCCATTCTACTTTCCCACTTTCATCCTCCCAGTGCGGGAGCCACTAAGAAGTTTAGATGATAATATTATTGTTTAATTGATGAAGGTGTATAATATTTGCATGTTTTTTTTCATGAAGTGAAGGTTTCAAAAATAAAGGCAAAATAAATATAAAAACATAAGGTTATAGTTTTGTAGACATTGAAATATCAAATCCTCTATCTATTATTACAATGTAACTGATGGCAGAAGACCACTCTTACCTCTTTAAAACAACAGCATTACTTGAAGATGGCTTTGTGAACATTGAGTTTGGGTCTACAGTCCACACAATAACTCCCTGCTCACACCCAACTGCTATCTCCGAAGCCGAGTATGGTCTCCAGCACAACGAGGACACATGTCCTTGAGCTTTACATTTCAACATAGACACAAATTGGGCTTCCGAACAGTAGACTCTCACATTATCATCTATGGTAGCCACTGCCATTTTGGTTGTATGAGGATGCCATGCCAGACATTTGACAGGAGCATTACCCCAATTTCTAGTTCTAGAGTAATTCGACACAATTTTGGGCCCAATATCCTTCAAATGCGGTTGCAGAAAATAATGAAATGCAGTGAAGACATTTGCTACTTTCAACACGTAAGTCGCGGCGATAGCTAGCATAGGACTCTCTCTATTAATTCTTGTGTCTGCTGCAACACTCAAAGCTTCAAGAAACCCTTGCTTGCACCACACACTGGTAATTTTCTTCATCAAATTATCTTCAACGTCAATGTACATGGAAATGTTTTCATCGGTCGTTCTGTGGTGGTGGATATCCCTTGCGACGTTAATCGCTGGATGATTTTTAGTCTGGAATGTAGGAAGATGCCATCAGAAAAATAATACGAAACATTTTCAACATAAACCGGACCTAACCTTACCGTGTTCGTAAAAGTTGTTATATTGCCATAGCGGATGTTGCCGCAGCAATACACTTCGTCTATTTTGCAGAACGCAGTGTCCTCTGGTCCAGGCAAATCAGGGAAGCCATGGAATGCAGACATTTTCGTTAATAAAAATATAATTTAATGTGAATAACCGGCGGCCGCGAGAAACACAAACAGAATTTTTAAAATTGACAAATGACAGCTGGCAGACAAACCGGACAGCTGTCACCAGTGTGACCTTTAGTTTTTTTTTAATATTCGGACTTTGGCGAAACACTGTAAAGCCCCAAAAAGAGTTAACAAGTTAACATCAACCTTATTAGCCACTTTTAAGCTAGGTACAAAATTGCTGGGTCGCGGTGTGCCGTGAGTGCCGGGCGTTGCGCCACAGACAACGTGAATCTAATCATAACATTTGAACGAAACCGATAGCGTTCTGCCGCGCTGACACAGCAATGTGTGTGAACCAATGATAGACACTTGAAAACGTCGAACCAATCGACCTCTTAGACATAGCATCTCGATTCATCATTTTTCATTATCATAATTTTTTCAATTATTTCAAGTTACAGATACCTAGCAGTAGTTAGAGCCTAAAACGTAGGTAGTTTCACTAAAGTTATTTAGTTATTTTTTAATACTCTGATTTAAATGAATTTTGTTTTTATTGTTTGCCTTAATTTTATTACCTAGACGAACGGAGTATAATACCAATATACCTATTAGTTCTAATTTCAGGTATAGTCTAATTTTTGAAAATACAGTTGTCGATAGATATGAAACCCCTTTGACGTTATTAGGACTGCTGCGAAATTTACAGCTACTGTTTTTAGACACGTAAATAACATTAGATCCATATGGAATGACTTGTTACAGGCGTAACGTGCCGCCACTGTAACTTTTCATTAACAATATGTGTGACATTTAGGTTAATATGGTATTTTTACCATATGAATCAGGCACATATTAATCAGAATTTTACCCATTAACATCGATAAATCATCACACGTATTCAAATAAAAATTGCTATTTATACATAGGTTTCTGTTCCCCAATGGCATTATATTTCCCGCAGATTCAACTTTGAGAACCAACTACCTTAATTTTAAAAACGAACGTACTAATCAGAAACACAGGTTTACCAAGGCTATATGAATCAGATATTTACCTTTATATCTCCGCGACAAAGCGAACCAGCCCAACGTCTCGTTGCGACCACGTCAGCCGAGGCCCTGGCTACCGCCAGCGCGGGGAGGGGTCGCCTGATGTTTCATAATATTTAGCTGGGTATGTTCTAGTGATGCGCGGGAATATGAATCAGACTTTTGTGCCGGATACTCACATTTTATTTATTGATAAATAAACAATAAATAAATATGAGTACCATTTTTTTTGGTGTTAAGAAACAACTAATATTCTTTCGTAATAATTATAATTTACATCAATTTATCAATATGAATTAATGTTATTGTTACTAATGTTCAAGAAACTGGGTTACGGACACACCATATTAGTCAGAAGAACTACTTTTAAATATTTTTTTGAAATATTTATGTAAATATTATTTAAAAAAATAAACTTGTGCAAGATTGGCAATAGTCTGAAGTATGTTATAAAATTAATTACAGACTGATTTGTCATTTAGTTTCAAAAAAAAACCTCAAGACATCGAAAATTTAGGGTTTGGAGAATCACTCTTTCAATTCGCGACACTGTAGTGGGTATCTAACAGACAAAAATCCAAAGGGTAAAAGATTTCTCATGAATTTAGGGGGCTTAAGAAGGTGCTCCCGGTGAATTTACGATCTAGCATAAGATTTATGGTGATACGCTGTCTCTTTCTCTGAGGCAGACGAGTAATTGATTCCTTATTTCCCGTGGCAAAAACCTTAATTTTGGGGTTATTGAACTAAAATGGAAAACTTAGAACACAGAGTATCTACTACTCAGAAGAACTTTTCTTAATAGCCTATCCATTCATAATAACGGGACGCCTCCTAAAGGTCAAGCCACACAGCCGACGCGTCGCGTTGGGATCGCGTCGCGCTGCGGTCGCGTTGCGTTGTGGTCGCGTCGCGCTGCTGTCGCGAAGGCTCTGTGTGGCTGCTGCCATACTGTCTAGTACATTACAACTGGTCAACGTCGAGCTGCCGTCGCATCACGCCGCGCCGCGCCCGCTGTGTGTTTTAGCCTTAAGGTATTCGTAGTGGAGAGCCGATTGAGAATAAAAGACCCACAGGTTCAATTCCCCAATCAAAACGTTTGTTGGTGAAACAAATACTTGTAATGTACTGGGTTTTAGTGTTGTAGTACAGTCGCGGAATAAAAAGGTTGACCAGTTTTCAAATAAATCAATTTACGTGTTGCAAGCACACGTTACTTTTTTAAACTGTGTAAAAGGCTAGAGTGGTGTATTGAAAAGTAGGCTATATTGAAGTCTTAACATAATCTGAACATAACATGACATAAACGGTCTATATACGTCCCACTGCTGGGCACAGGCATCACCTCAACTATGAGGTGGAACGAGCCATACTCAAACACGCGGGCTCAGTGCGGATTGTTGGAGGGGTGTAAGGTTAGTCAGCAACCTTAATATCAGATGTTTTCAAGCCGTCCTAAGGCCTCTGACTAGGCTTAACGGCTGACATCTAAAAATCGGTCGGGATGGTCGCCCATCCCATTTCCGACCCGGCGTGTGTTGCTTTTCAACAGCGATCGTCGCCGATCACTGTCACAACTGCGCCACGGGCACCTCGTCCGTACAACTGATTGTTAACTTGATACCTACGCTGTGAGATCGTACATGCTTAGGTCTTTGGCAGGGTTATAAAGGCACCTACTCATTTATTTACTCTGTCTGTGTCAAAAAAGGCAGTGTCCTTGTCTCGTACTCTCACGACATAATGCCCCCAAGAGGCCAATTCCGTGGTACCTGTATTGTTCCAATGTTCCGAAGTGATCGCAAATGGGTTGTTCCGCGGCGTGGAACAAACAAATCGTCATTCATGGGCCCAAGGGCGTAATAATGTTGCGTTACGTAAATGTATTGGTCGTCTGTTTTTAATATTTTCGTGGCAGTTACTGGGAGTGACGTTGTTTAAAGGAGACCATTTGCGGCCGCCAATTGATTGAAGAAAAATAAAATCCAGGTTTTGGGTTGATGTCCATCTACGAGTAACTCAAATCCTCAGCTAAAGCGAAAAAGACACACCAGTCGTCAATCTTGAAAAAGATTCAAAATTCGAACGCCTAATTTAGGCATTGCTTTTTCAGTTTTTCTTTTTATTTCAGCCAGCTATCAAACTGCCTAGAGCAATAACCGATTTACCAATAGCTGTAGGCGTGAACTCGAAAACAGTTGATCGTAAAATATTGAAATTTATTTCCATGCTATAGAATTTACCTACAACACATGCTAACAGGATGAAGCTACTTGTCAAACTTTTCAATATTTGTTTTTTGTATCGAGTATACGTAATGAAATAAGTTATGGAATTAGCAGTAAGAAATCTGGGTAACTACAGAAATATATTTTTTCTTTTTCTTAAACTAACTAGGTACCTACTATATTTCAACTTTTCATTTGAATTTTTGAACTACCTAAATGTGTGTCTAATTAGAGTTTGTTTTTTAATTTTATTCAAAAAAGCATGCACGCAAATGAAAGTAGGATAATGTGTGCATCTGTATAGGTAATCTATTTGAGCTCTGTGGGTCACAATTTAACCAAATAATTGCTTAATTTATTTCAAAACTGTCTGTTTGATTAGTGGTAAAGACAACTTTAGAAATACTTGAAAACGCCCAATGCACCGCGGGATCCTCGCCGCACGCGACCCTCGATGGCCCCCGTCTTCTTAAACGAGCCCTCAGACATGCTTGATACCTAACCTATCATCAAACTCAACAATATGTGTAGTAGGTAAATAGGTGCTAGCATAAGTTTTGACTAACACACGGAACCAGTTTCCATAACTGCACCAGACCGTTTTAAAAAAGGCATTGTTAGCTGCTGCGAGTAAACTTTTAATTAACTTAAAAATGTGTGCTCCAATTTTTACACGCTGATTCGGTAGCTGTCGTGTTGACAATCAGTTATAATTGAAAAAACTCGCTGGGCGATTAGTTTTTGGTGAAATTTTGTGTAATTTGACTTCATGGACGAGCAACTTTTAATTACTTAGGTACACTGAGCAAAAACAATTGAATGTATAATACCTATATTGTTTTGAACATTTTCTTCAGACTAGTCTAGATACATTTCGCTAAAATAATGTTGTATTGCATTGTAAGTTAATGGAGTTTACAATTGCGATATCATTAGTTAGTTCCAACATATAAAAAAATATTACCTGGCAATAAATATTAAAGTTCCTAAAAAACAAGACTTGCAGTTGTCAGTCAAGTCAAGGCACTTTGCAGTTGCAGTTTGCGGTCTGCCGCCTGACTTGGACTTGTTTTTAAGTAGGTACTCTTTGTTTAGAACCTTTTTTAAAAATATGCTTCATCGGCAGATGGTTTCCATTTCAGCCATTCTTTAATCATTCAATTCACAGCAGTGTGCTCAGAACGTGTGTGAAGAAGCGTTGGCTTTTTATTTTTAATTTTCTAGAATTCTTGTCGCTGTCAGCTTAGTGAATGCTGGCCAGTGCTATAGAATGGATGACGAACTTTAATAAAAATACTTTAAGTTTTCAGGTTGTTTTTTGCTAGCTCTGCAGTATGGCGTTAGTGAAATATTTTGCGAAAATGCGATGGAGGTATGTACTGGGTATTTGTCAATTTTGTGCTTGGTATTTTAGTTTTTAAAGTTCCAGTTTAATCCATGTTCCTCAGTAATTTGTATTGTTACTGAAAAACAAATAAGATAGTTTCTTCTGACTCAGAACCCTTTCGGTCCCGGGTTCATGACTGACCGCAACACTTACTTTGTGTTCATTGTACAGTTAGCGGATTACTACCCACTATCCATCATATATGTATACTATTAGTATTTTTATGTATTTCATTTATTATTATTACTTATGTAAACAATTTCCAATGCTGAATTAATTGTGCACTTGCGAACCCGTCCTATCATATTTCCTCTGCCTGTAGGTTGTCTGGAAGAGATTGCTTCTAGCAATAAGACCGCCTAAATTGTACATTTATGAGAACATGTATTCCTTACAAATGTGTTATTTTGTGTGCAATAGAGTGTTTATCTATCTTTCTATCTATCCAGTAAATAAAATAGCCATAAAAACATGATCAACGGAATATTCAGAAGCACACTTCACTGAGCGATTTTGAACCCAACGTGGTCTTACCACGTTAGGTTCAAAATACTGGGGTAGTGGGGCTCGCCCTAACACACAACGCAATAACACTGCTAGTTCACTAATTCATGTTTTACTAACACTATGAAGCTGTGCCTTTTCCTTCCAGGGAAGTGACGAGGTTCAAATCGTGACGGCTTCTGAATGTTTCGTCCATCTAACAGTTAGTGACGTGTGGGCTTCTCAATGTTCCGTTCACCTAACAATTATTTATGTGTGGGCTTCTGAGTGCATCCTTCAATATAACAATTAGTAAAATGTGGGCTCCTCAATGTTCTGTTCACCTAACAATTAGGAAAGTGTGGGCGCATAAATGTTCCCTCCACCTTAGCAACAAATGCACTGTGGGCTTCTCAATGTTCTGTTTACACACAAAGTAGGTACACAGACTGGAATATAATCGTAAGCAAATTATTAAGTACGTATATTTTCCATCATTAGCCGCAGGTGGAATGATGCTACGTGCCGCTATTTACGTTCCCATACCAAAGTGTGTGTTTGTAATCCATTACTACTGAGCCCCCGACCGCTGTAATGTAGTGCTGACCGCGCTCTGCGGTGGATGAATAGTTCGCGATGAGTTATTTCCCAATAACACTGCTAGTTCACGTGCTTATTCATGTTTTACTAACACCCTGAAACTGTGGAAACTTTTCCTTCCAGTGCCATTTCCAAAAATGTGGGTTTTTGAATATTCAGTTCACCCAACAATTAGTGAAGTAGGCTTCTGAACGTTTCCGTCACCATAACAACTAGTGAAGTGTAGGCTTCTCAATGTTACGTCCTCCATAAAACAAAGAGTAAAGTGTGATCTTCTGAACGTTCCCGTCACCATAACAACTAGTGAAGTGAAGGCTTCTTTTAACTTTTCCTTTCATTTGTTTCATAAAATAACGACTAATTAAAGCAAGCGTTTTAACATTTAACAGATGTTCTAATATAAACCGCATTAGCGGTTTCCCGCTGAAGTGTGCTTCTGAATATTCCGTTCATCAAGTTTTTATGGCTATTTTATTTACTGGATAGTGGAGAGTAATCCGCTAATTGTACAATGAACACAAAGTAAGTGTTCCGGTCAGTCATGAACCCGGGGCCGACAGGGTTCTGAGTCAGAAGAAACTACCTTATTTAAAACAAATTTGTTTTCTGGAAAAAAAGGTACTGAAATCAACTGTCTCTATTTTTTCCAGTGCATCGATAAAAAAACCAAATAACTTCAAATAAGTAGTAGTAGAATGGCCTCTTATAAATTTGGTTTTAAGCAAAAAATGTGGGCTTCTGAATGGTCCATCCAAAATAGTCGTACACGTACTATACATACATTATTGGACCTCTACCACCGTGGTGTTAGACCGTTGTAAGTTAACTGTATTGTAGAGCAATTTAGTTGACTTTCGGGAATGCAAGTCGAGTTTAGGTTTTTCTGATGGTTTCAACCACTGTTTTCAATGTTTTACTATTTTCAAAATTAAATGCTTACGGAATTTTCTCCTTTCATAGATAGATGGAAACGCAGTGTGGCGAAGGAAGGCCAAACAGGCAACAACGAAGAAAGCCGCAGCAACTACAAAGAAAGCCGCAACAACGAAAAAGAAAGCCGCAGTAACTACCAAAAAAACCGCAGCAACGAAAAAGAAAACAGCAGTCACTACAAAGAAAGCCG
Source organism: Udea ferrugalis (assembly GCA_950022985.1). NCBI lineage: Eukaryota > Metazoa > Arthropoda > Insecta > Lepidoptera > Crambidae > Udea > Udea ferrugalis. The sequence continues at coordinate 2,725,078 of OX465532.1, read as the reverse complement.
GAACAACGAAAAAAAAAGGTGCAGCAACTACAAAGAAAGCCGCAGCAACGAAAAATAAAGCCGCAGTAACTACAAAGAGAGCCGCAACAACGAAAAAGAAAGCTGCAGCAACAACAAAGAAAGGTGCAGTAACAACGAAAAAAGCTGCGGCAGCGAAAAAGAAACTTTCAGCGACGACAAAGAAAGCCGCAGCGACAACAGCGAAAACTACAGCAACCACAAAGAAAGCCGGAGCGACAACAGTGAAAACTACAGCAACAACAAAGAAAGCAGCAGCGACAACAGCAACAACAAAGAAAGCAGCAGCGACAACAGCGACAACAAAAAAGGCAGCAGCAACAACAGCGAAAACTACAGCTACAACAGCAAAAACTACAGCAACAACAAAAAAAGCCGCAGCGACAACAGTGACAACAAAGAAAGCAGCAGCGACAACAGCGAAAACTACAGCAACAACAAAGAAGGCCGGAGCGACAACAGTAACAACAAAGAAAGCAGCAGCGACAACAGCGAAAACTACAACAACAACAAAAAAAGCCGGAGCGACAACAGCGAAAACCACAGCGACAACAGCTAAAAGCGCAGCCACAACAGGAAAAACCACAGCCACAACAGGAAAAACCACAGCCACAACAGGAAAAACCACAGCCACAACAGGAAAAACCACAGCCACAACAGCTAAGAGCGCAGCGACAGAAGCTTACAACGAGCCTCGTCCAATGGTGGAGATAGGTCCAGGTATGTTGTTATAAATGCATAGTGTGCTGCAGATGGAACATTAAATATTTTTGTTCTCTTATGTTCATCTACCCAAAAGTTCTGGAAGTTGGTAAAATCGATTTAACGTATAGTTTAAATTGGTTTCTGTAATTATTATACCTAAGTAACTTATCTAACTTTTGTTCTTTGACTCATAGTACGAATATTAATAATTGACTAACTAACGAACTGACTAAACTGTCTAACCCCCGAATCCACAAACGTATATCAAGGTTGACCATCCCTCACAAGTATAGGTTTTCCCTTTCAGTTCTATCGATATTTTACAGGCCGCGGACGGCATGAGCTTTAGCACAGTATAAACCATACAGTAGGCTATCTAAGGCCGCCCGTCGAGTTATTAGCCTAGCGTGCACACAGAGACACGCGGCACAGCCCGTCCGTACTGCCGCCTCCCTATGCCTCCCTATTTTATGCTAGCGTGTGCGTGAAATTGCGTGTGCGTGATATCGCGACACGGCGCGCGACGCGCACGTACACATTCAAACCGAGAGTGGCACGTTTGTATGTAGATAGTTTACTGTAAGATTATACTGTGGCTTCAGTTAGCGCGTTTGGGAATTCAGGGGTACAGTAACAGTATTTATTCAAATCCATTTATTTTTCAGGAGCCTTCAAGTTCGAAATAGTGAAGTACCCGAAGAACTTTCTGCAAATGAACCTCATGAAACTGCTGAAACTAAAAGAGAAGCGGGACGCTACGTTGAATCCGATGCAATAATATTCAATAAATAGATAATTAAGAATACTTAGAATGAAATAAAATGTATTTACTACAAGCGACCGCCCGCGGCTTCGTCCCCTTGGACTTTCTTCACCCACTATGTCACCACCTCAGGGGTTACATTTCTCAAAATCCTAACTCACATCATAGAAAGAACCCCTGTTCCATAGAGCATCCTGCCTGTTTGGCATATCTACTTGTCCGCCATTTTGAAAAAAACATGTTTCGGCGGCAAGTCATGAAACGCATGTTAATCGATAGAAATAGTGATTACAAACGAAAAATGTAAATCTAAGTGGTACGGTTTTTGAGATATTTAATCCAAAAGCTGAAAATTACTTTACCAAAAAATAATTTGTGAGACTCTCTGCCGAGACGTGGCCACGTTGCCCCCCCGGCACTCAACCGTGGCACTTTGGCAGCAAACCTAAATAAATTATCTTCGATCCACAACAACTTCTACGCACTGCCTCGCCGTCAGGGCTCCCACCCTACGCAGATCCTAAAGGGCCCGCAACCACGAGCCACCTAAAAGGCGGCTCTGCTGTCGTATCCAGTGGTACAGTCAGGGCCACGACGCAAAGGGGGAATCAGCCACGGATCACTGGCCCTCCACTAACCGATTGTGGACCACAGTCCCACCACGTGCCTCAGAGCGCTCGCCCTACTGTGCCCGCAACCCCACTTTTCGCTTTTATGGGCTGCAGCGAGGGAGTGGTGAGTCCACCACACCGCCACGCTCACTCACACCGCCACGCTAGAGATCTCTTAGGTTACCGGCGGTTGTCGCTACCACCGGTACTAAGCCACCACGACAAGGCGAGAACTCTTGAGGGGGAACTCATTCAAAGGTATCATGTTTTACTAGATGCATAGGATCAGTAAGTACGCGTAATGCGTTCTAGCGTAATCACGTACGTCCTATCGTAATCACAATTCTATGCCATGCCTTACGCTAGGACTCGATTCTACTCGTATCAAAAGTAACGAGCGAAATAACGATACAAAAGTGACGACTGTGACAATTCGCGAATCCTGTTGGACCTACTTTAAGAAGCACTAGCAGGAAATGCTAATACCTCTAGAGGTATAAAAAGGAAATAACATTTTGCTCCACAGCACAAAGTATTCAGGGGAGAATTTGCATCCCTCTGACATTTACAATTATTATGCTCGTTGCAACATTTTCAGCGATTTCAATAGGGTGGCCATGATTCACTTTCAATTTTGGAAAATATTCATTTTGTCACCTGAAGTTTGTCTGGAAGAGAACGCCTTTGGCGATAAGGCTTTCGAAAATGTGCCTTTATTATTAAAAGTTCTTGCTATGTATCTGTTACTGTTATGTGCAAATAAGTATAATCACATCTTACATTCAGGGTCTTGAAAATTTTTAGTTGAAGAAGCAAAACATTGTACTATTTTGAGGTTATAGGTATGTATGTAACATGTACAAACTATAAAGTGATGTAAAATGCAAATTTAACTATCTATTGCCCATTTTCAGCAACCCTTTCACATGATCAACCTAATAACATACGCCAATAGGGTCTATTGACTTTCAATGATTAATTAATTTGTTCACCATAAGACAGTATTTAGGACAACAACAGCAAACAATCTAAATTCTGTAGTTGTACGAGCTTGGTCGCACATGACGTAGCTGTCAGCAGCCTACTTACGCCGACCTGACCTGTGGACCCACAGCGTGCAGCGTCGACACTCTACACCGACGACTCACAGACAAACACACTTGTGTACTGCTCTACTGGCAGCGGTTCCTACAACCCTACCTACTGTCCTAACTCTTCCCGCTTGCACCCCGGGTACCCCGGGAGCAAGTTCCCTTCCCTTACTATCTACCTTATCTATTAATGTATTTATAGTTAGGTAGGGCTAGGGCTCTAGCTTCCTACTGTCTTGACACAAGGGGCTCTAGACTTTCTAGGGAGTTAGTTCCCTTCCTATTCTTATATTCCCTTCTCTGTGCGGCCGGGAAGCGGTGCCTTACAACCACTTAGCTTCCTGACCGTACAGTAGTGATAAGGTTGATTTTCTTGAATACTGCGACAAGCGCATATACTCTTGCTAGTGACTGTACAAGTTCTGCTTAGCTTAGACTCTACTGACAGCAGAGTTCCTAAAGATATCTAATCAAAGGAACAGTCTCAGAAAATCACGAACCCTCGTCATCCTACAGCCTTAAACGCTGCAGGTGTCCGACACTAATGTGATTAGCAGTTAGCAGCGGACACCCAGGCGGTGTCGGACTATCTCTCCCGACATCTCTAAGCAGGGATTCAGACAAAATGTCGGACGCGGCTACACTTGTCATTTACATGCAACGATTCTAGACTTGAATAATTGGATGGTAGAACGGATAAATAGGCATATAATGAATAGGGTAGGTTAAATTATGAACTAAATATGCTCTACAATACAATAAGTAGGTACGCAATGTTAAAGCATTGTTTAAGCAATTGACCTGTTTTGTCACTTACTCGCAAATGGCGGCAGCAACAACAGTGAAAGTGACAAATCGATGTATGCAAAAGCTAACGTGTTTTTGAAGCGCTGTTTAAGTTTTTATGAATAAGGGGATGAGAGTGGACTTAGGAAAAGCTTTCATAACACGTTTGGTCTTAGCTTTCATGAATCAACTAAAGCTCTACCTTCTTGGATAAGCATTTTATTCATTAGACTAGCGACCCGCCCCGGCTTTGCACGAGTGCAATGTAATGTTATTAATATACATATAAACTTAATCACTATCAAAAACAACCGCAACAAAATCCGTTGCGATTTTGTATGTTTGTTTCTTTATTGTATTATGTATGTGACGTTCTCTCTTTTATGTTTTGCGAGGTGGCATTATGCATTATGTATTCAATGTACTGATTATTTGGAATGGCACTTGTGAAACCTTTTTCTACAATAAACTAACTGGACAAAAGGACGGCGAATTGTGGTATTGATTGAATCGCACGTGTAGGATGCCTCTTCTTGATTGAGCTAAAATCATCGACCAATGGCATTCTATCGAAGATAATTGCCATGAACACGATCTTCGAGTTGATGACGTGGATTTTCAAAATGATTGCAGTGACTGGCGGCCAGCTATTTCTCTATGTATCGGATGACGAAATACGACAAATAGTCCATATTTTTAACACAGATTATAGCAAAAATTTACGCAATTTCTTCATTTAAAGTTTTATTCAAGTCTTCAGCCAGAAATATTAGCTTATTTCACATTGTTTGGCAGCAAAAAATAATCAATAACATGTTAACTGCTTCCGTTGTAATCGTGTATTATAGGAGCACACATACAGCTACAATAGCAGTTGCATACGGTACATCGGTGTGTAATTACGATCAATTTATACTTCGACTCCCGCTGAGGGCATAGAAGAGTTATGGGCACAGACAGGGCGTTAGGCATATCGTTTCTGTGGTTTTTTTTTCACTTCAATCCGTAATTCCATATTATCGGAGAGCACGTGTTTTAAAAAACACATGGTCATGATCAAATTCGATTACTAAATCTCGTTGTTAATTAAGCTGTGCGAGGTACGTAATTGGTATATACAATTGGGCTATGGATATGCGTAACTTGATGCAATTCTGTGCAAATTTTGTTAAAAGGAAGAGATAAGATGGTTTATTGTGAAAAAGCAAACAGTTTGTGCAATATATTCATAGTTCTAGCACAATATTGTATTTTATATCTAAGTAGTTTTAGTTATTACCTTCCACATTTCGTTTCTAGTACCTATAAATTTTATTGAGATGATGATGACGATAAAAATATCTTCATCAGACAACTTGTTGTTCAGTTTGACAGTCATTTTTATGCTAAGATGCTTAACGTTTTACATTTATTTTAATATAGCAATGGTTAAGTTACCAATAACGGTCAAATAAGCATTTAGTTTAAGCCTGGAAGAACAAATTCCTAAAATTTAAGACGGTCAATGTGTGCATTAGGTCGTATGATTAGAATTTTTAAAATATTTATACCAATTGACTCTACTGCAATTTCATTCTCTGTCGCTACAAATGTCACACGCGGCCTGCAGGAACGCAAACATTCCCAGTGGTTCTAAGCTTCCTTTTTGCGACGCATCGGGAGTCTGCCCATGTGGCCACCAGCCCAGCTCCTCACATCCCCTCAAAGCAGTATTTATACTGTACTGCCGAGTATAAAACGTATTCCCTGGGAGACGCGATCTGTAGTACTGATCCGTTCGTATCTATATTAAGACCGTGCCGTCTGGCCTCGCTCGCGATGCGTCCGCGCACACCGAACGGCCGCACAATAAAAACCAAACGTAGTACATATTATATTTTTCTCCCGAACCCGAAATTCGAAAATCAAATCACTTGAAAGTGTTACCGAAAAGAAAAGTGAGAAAAGTCATGCAGTTTTCTGAAATGGTAAGTTTCTATATAAATAGATGTGATCTTGAAATTTTGGCTCGCTGAAACGTTAGTTTCTTTGCAATGATCGCGTAACGTTAAAGTGGTGTCGTATTGTCATAGTGTTAATTGGCATTCTTTTAATTTCAGTTGTGAAGTGAAATTCAAGTGAAAATTGTTAAGTTGCCAAGATGAAGTTCACGATCGACGTTTTGGGGATTTTTCTTAAAATTGTAGTTAAGGTAAGTTTATAAAATGTTTTTTTGGCAAGCAAATATCTTCCTCGTTTTAATATGACACAGTAAAATCAAGGATGATTTCTTTACTGTTATCGCCACTTCCATCACAGGAGGTATTTATCTATTTATACTAAAAAAAACACAGCTTTAAATGGGAAAGGAACCAACAACTTTCTATTCATCAATCGGACTATTGTATTACTCAGTTATTAATACATTTAGGGGAGATAACTTCGCTAGCTTATTCGCAAGATAAATATGAAGGCAAATCGCTTGCTGTTAATCCATAAAAATAATAGGCGAACTAATTCAAAACTGAAAGAATATTATCGTTATTTTTTACTGGTCTGTTGGAGCAGTGTGTATTGGGCTTGCCTAAAGCGCCAACAGCCATGTGTTCGATCCCACCCAGGACATATATTAATCTCAAGTTAGATTGCATTTTTATGTTTCTTGTATGTTCAGTTACTGTAACTTTCGAGTATTTAAAATATTTGTGTAAGTATCTCCATTAGTATCAGACACCTATGGTGAGTAAAGCTTCTTAGCTTGCTGTCACATTATATAAAAAAAAGCAACCCGCTTTGAATCTAACCTGCAAGTGAAGATCTATTTAGGATATTATTTTGAGTTTATAGTAATCTGATGTAACTATAAACAAACTGATGACGTAGGCATTTAGGTATTTTTTTTTCTATAATTCAAGGTTAAAAAGCCTACACACACAATTATTATAGCTCTTCCGCATTATAAAGAACAACGCCGAAGTCATAGTGAGTAAGTTGTCGTGCATACTAATCATCAACTTCAAAAAGATGTGAGCCTGTTTAACCTTGTGCTATATTTTAGTAGTGTACAAATGTACAAACCTATGTACTTACAATCCTGAAACTGAAAATCAAAAATGATTACTCTCTAAAATCATAAAAAAAGTCAAGGAACACGTTAGCAAAACAAGTTTATTTAACGACAAAATTGTATTTATTTCGTGTATAATTAATACCTACGAGTACGAGTATCTCAATACAACTAACTTATAATTCGCGTTTTTTTGATATTTTAAAATAGCTAAATTAAAAAACCGGGTCCAAACATGATGGTTTTCTACATTTCATTTTAAAGAAGTTGGCTTTGGGACCCATTTAATCGTTGCAAGGATAAATTCACTTCCTATCCGATATCGAAATACCTATGGTTTTTTATTCAAAATTTTTGAAATATCACCAATTTTATGTTTTCCTCTTCTAATAAAAAAAACATTTTTTGTTAGACACACCACTGTTTACAAATTGTATTATAATAATTTATCGAATGGCCCCAGGAGATGTGTCCTCTAGCCGGCCAGCCCTGCCTGAAAAACACGCCGGAATCCAGATGTTTTCAGCTAAAAAATTAGAATCTAGGTATTTTTCTGCTGAAAGTTTTAATATCAGCCTTTTCTTATTGTCCACGCTGACTTCGTGGTTCTTGGCAGAGCGTCGTCACACTTAAATTACTTGTCGTCAGTACTGACACAAATTATCTATCTAAGTCTTTTTTATTGTAAAATCATTGTTGTTGCATGGAAGAGCTGTTTCAAATACAGGGTGGCCCAGCGACAGTGGTCCAAAAATTTTTTTTAGGTAGAGAGCATCATAACAAGTCATTAAATGCTTTTTAAATGAGTTGCTATGATGCCCTCTATCCGAAAAAAAATATTTTGGCTACTTTTTTTTTTAAGTAAGTGCAAAAATGACCCATTCTGAGTTTTGGTGACTTACCGTACGTGATGTTAATTTTGAAAGTGTTCCATTGGTTGCATCACTTCAAGTTTTTGCATAGACTATTATCATACTTATGGACAGTTTTCAAGATCATAAACAAATCATAAAGTGCACAAACATTGCAGCGGTGATTTTTTAAAAATTGTGTTAGTTTTTGAAATGACGAAAAATTATTGACGAAAATTAAAAAAAAACAAATTGTCTTAGAATAAACTCAAAACTCGCACATAATATTCTACATTACTATTGTACATCCATGCCAAATTTGAACTGATTCAGTGCGATAGTTTCCAAACAAGAGTGAATTAAGTGATTGGAGTTGAGAAATTTCAAAAGAAACTTGAAAAAATCATAACTTCTAAAGTATTGATTTCCGCGGAACTAATGTGCTTTTTAAATGACTTGTTATGATGCCCTCCACCTAAAAAAAATTTTCGGACCACTGTCGCTGGGCCACCCTGTATAATATCTAGTTATTCAATTTTTGAGCTGTAAATTCAACAGTGAGTAATTTGAGTAGGTATTTTCATTTTTGCGTTTGTTAACTATGCTTTGACAATAATGTAGAGTTCTAGAGTATATAGCGATTAAGAACCTTTTCGGTAATTTTCTTTTATTTCGAAGAAAGCTATCGAATATTCTGAAAAAGCGTTCCTGAATCACCTAAGAAGGCAAATAGCTATCTCTTCTTGTAAAACATGCAACTAGTAAACAATTTGAGTTCTTCAAACTTGTGCCTTAAGTGTTGAACACTTTCACCGCAAACATTCATTAGTGCAAAGTGTGGGTTCATTTCGGATCTGAGTTCAGTAGCGATGCGTCTGACTTGATCCTATTTTAATGATTTGCATAGGGTTGGCAATAACTTGTTTCTTAAAAAAATTGTAAAAAAATATATAAATGTATGTAAAGTAAACTATCTGCAATCTGTGTGTATCTATTTTCATTTTTAAAATGGTAGTAATCAAACCATCCTTATCTTCTTCCATTCTTATTTAAATAATTCAGCATGAAGCTGATAGCTGTTATAACTCACAACTTGAATCACTCCAATACCAGCATTATTCATATTCAAAATATAAATAGTGCTATCAAATTAAATAAATAAATGAGTCAGGAAAAGTGTATCAATTAAATTAAAATAAATTAAAAGGTTTTATTTTAGTAAATCAAATGAGTTGCCGGGCTTCCCAGAAAGTAATCAAACGTAAATGATATTTACTAAGTTAGTCTATGTTCATTATCGCTGTAGCACCGCCTTCTATACTTTTTGCTAAGCCATGACTGGTAGAGAAAATCTTATCGGCATTAAATCCACCATGTTTTTAAATTTTTTGCTCTTCACTGAAGAATTAAATAAAAAATACTGTCAATTACAAAAATAATTAGTAATTACCCAATACATTAAACTGCTGTCGTTTTGGTGAACCCTACGTTCAAGCCAGTTCTAGACAAGTTTGTCTCCTTCAGAACTGGCTAACGACTTGTAAGTTTTCAAGAACTGCTTCTCATATGTACTATAGGTGCAAGGATTGTGCTAAGTGTGGTTTGAGCGGAATACTTACATTACATTAATTCAGATTTGAACTCCTTAAATAGCAAGTTAACTAAAATAACATTTTTATTCCTGTATAAGGCTGTTGTTTATTATAATATAACTGAGTTATTTCCCTAAATAAAGTAAGTACTTTTGAGAACTTAAAAGGTATTAAAATCTTGTATTTTTAATTAATGACGTAGGCCACCACCACCTTTTGCTAATTATATTCATAATCTTGCCAGTCTAGTGAGAATTTTAAAAAGTTATTTCTAAAAATACGAAATTGAAATCGACTCAACCTACAAAGTTGTTTGAATGGCAGGTCCCAAATTAAATTTGTTTTGGCACGACGAATAATAATTATTCAATTTGTAAATATGAAATTTGTGAGGCAAAAAGTATTAAAATTGGGAATAGTCTCATAAATATTTACAGGTTTTAATAAAACTGCATATGTATCTAATAACTAGTGTCAGATAGACTGTCACACTCTTGAAGATTGACTTTAAATTTATAAAATAGGGCAAACAATTACAATATGGAGGTTTAGGTCTGATTTTTCAGTAGTCAGATACAATTATCAGATTAATAAATTAGAACTCGGCAGATTTAAAGATGTTAGTCAAAATGTCATTTTGTCGCAAAGGAATTCATGAATTTTTTTTGACAAAATGACATTTTGACCAACACCTTTAAATCTGCCGAAGGCAAATTTTATCTGACTATTGAAAAATCAGCCCTTAATAAAATAAATTCACTTGAAACAGACTCTAGCAGCGTCTACCTATGAACTGGTCATATTCCGATTTTCAAATGTTGATGTGTCTGCTACTGCCTAAACCGTCCGATTGACAGATTTAAACCATGAGATGCAGTAGATACTCGTACAGTCATCCCTTACCTTTGCGATACTCGGTCGACTTAGTATCATCCGTGCGTAGTACGCGAGTTCCTAGCTGTGAAAGCTCAGTTTATACCAGCTCAGGTAGTGTGCTTAGATGGACTGTACCTCCAATTGACTAAAGCGACGAGCTAACTCTTCGCACGGTGGAACTGAGCAAGTAAACATACGGAAGCGAATTGTGGGCGTTCCTGGGACCTAGCCAAGAACAATAAAATTGTATGTAGCATAAAAAGCTTTTGTAAAATGTTGTTCTAGCCAAGCGAACAGTACAACTAATGGGGCCTGTCTACATAAAAAGTGTAACCTTTATACACGTGCGTGCAAATGCTTTTTAACACTGTACGTATAAAATGCCGCATCCAATTTTCAGTCATCTTACCCAGCAGTTACAGTAAAAAAAAGGATTTCACACATAGTTTAATTATGTGGTTAAAATGATAGACAAAAAGTTAAATAATAAACAAAAGGTCTCATATTCGAACAAAAAAAGACTAAGAGTTTGGAAAAGATTGAGTTTGCTCCAAGAGACTAAAAGTGTTCCTCCACTAAAATTCAAATTTGTAAATATACAAAAAACCCGGAATAATACTAAGAAATATAATACTAATAATAAGAAAAACTCGCTACTGAATCGAACGTCTGTATGTTTTCCAAATTTGCGATCCGTCAACCATTGAGCTGCGTGCAAACAGCCGCGAGCGAAACTGGATTCGCAGTTGCAGACGCTGCATACATACACTGCTCGACATCAAACACTCCCACAGCTTTGAGGTGCTAAAGTTGAATATAGTAGCGTGCAAATTGGAGCCACCAACTACACAATATAGAACAGAAGACCAATCCTGTGGTCAATTTTGGAATCACTGTATAAAAATTAAGCACCCAAATAGTATTGATCTACCTACTGCAATGTTGACAAAAGGGCTAAAAGACAAACTCATCACTCTTATGATAAAATAAGAAGATAATATTGCACAAAATAGTAACGGGGATGATATACAAGAACTTAAAAATGACAGTAGAACTTAGCCTTATCACACTTATCACTTAACCTTATCACTGAAAACGATTTATTCCAGACGACTTCCAGTGCAACACAAGATAAGACAAATATGGCGGTACAATGGGTAAAATGAAAGGCAAAAAATAAAATACTAAACAAAAGGTCTTATTTTAAAACTAGAGAAACTACGAATTTGGAATAGATCGAGTTTGCCCCGAGAGACTGAAACTGTTCTATTGATTTACCTTTGAAAATTAACAAAAGTAATAAGATAAACTCGCTACTCAATCGAACGCCTGTATGTTTTCCAAATTTGCGATCCGTCAACCATTGAGCTGCATGCAAACAGCCGCGAGCGAAACTGGATTCGCAGTTGCAGAGGCTGCATACATACACTGCTCGACATCAAAGACTCACACACCTTTGAGGTGCAAAAGTTGAATTCGTGGAGTGCAAATTGGAGCCACCAACTACACAATATAGAACAGAAGACCAATCCTCTGGTCAATTTTTAATAACTGTATAAAAATTTAGCACCCAAACAGTAATGATCTACCTACTGCAATGTTGACAAAAAGGGCTAAAGACAAACTCATCACTCTCTTGATAAAATAAGAAGACATTATTGCACAAAATAGTAACGGTGATAATATACAAGAACTAGAAAATGTAGGTAGAACTTAGACGGCCTTATCGCTGAAAGCGATTTATTCGTGACGCCTTTTAGTGAAACACAAGTTATTAAAAATATGGCGGCGAAAAAAAGGGTTAAATGAAAGGCCAAAAACAAAATAATAAACAAAAGGTCTCATTTTAGAACAAGAAAAAACTAAGAATTTAGAATAAGTAGATCGAGTTTGCCTCGAGAGACTGAAAGTGTTCCATTAATTAACCTTTGAAAATTTACAAAAAATAATAAGAAAAGCTCGCTGCTGAATCGAACGCCTGTGTGTTTTCAAATTTGCGATCCGTCAGCCATTGAGCTGCGTGCAAACAGCCGCGAGCGAAACTGGATTCGCAGTTGCAGAGGCTGCATACATACACTGCTCGACATCAGAGACTCCCACAGCTTTGAGGTGCTAAAGTTGAATATAGTAGCGTGCAAATTGGAGCCATAAACTACACACTATAGAACAGAAGACCAATCCTCTGGTCAATTTTTAATAACTGTATAAAAATTTAGCACCCAAACAGTATTGATCTACCTCCTGAACTGTTGACAAAAGGGATAAAAGACAAACTCATCACTCTTATGATAAAATAAGAAGATAATATTGCACAAAATAGTAAAGGGGATGGTACAAGAACTCGAAAATGTAGGTAGAACTTAGACGGCCTTATTGCTGGAAACGATTTATTGGAGACTCGACTGTCAGTGAAACACAAGGTAAGACAGTTGGCGGTGTAAGAATGGTTAAAATGATAAGCAAAATATTATATAATGAACAAAAGGTCTCATTTTCGAACAAGAAAAAACTAAGAATTTGGAATAAGTAGATTGAGTCTGCCTCGAGAGACTGAAAGTGCTCCATTTGAAAATTTACAAAAAATATTTAATAAAACTCGCTACTGAATCGAACACCTGTGTGTTTTCCAAATTTGCGATCCGTCAACCATTGAGCTGCATACAAACAGCCGCGAGCGAAACTGCGGGCCTAGCATGCGCAACATCGACAAAATAGCCATCTCCCTCTCTTTCGCTCGAGAGAATCGAAGGGCGTGACTTGACTTCGTTGCTTCTCGACAGTGCTGCCATATTACAGAAAAAAAAATTAGAAACTCCATTTTTTTACTGGTAACACTTGTAAAATTAATTCACACAAAGACTCAATCAAGAGTAAGTAAAATATTTTGTTACTGCTTATCTCATAACAAAAAATAGAAAGATTTTGTTTTTAGATTGATTGTGTGTTTGAGACGAAAATTGGCCGAGTATTTCGACTCTAAAGTAAAAAGCAAGCACGCGTGCGCCATCTGTCGCCACTTGCCACAATCAAGTTGCACACTGTTATCTCAGTTGCTTTTTGTTCACATAGCCATTCATTAATAAAACTTGTGTTTATTGAAGAAATTGATATGTGAAAATTACTTTTTAATTATGAATGGTATAAAAGCAACCGTAATAGGGTGTTTAGACAACGCCTGTCAAAGTTTCTTTAATTGGAGAACTTTTAATTTGGGCTTAGCGGCGCCATCTGTGAAGATTACTTTCCATATAAAAGTAGTCCGGTCTTGTCATTTTATTGTTGTTGAACGAATATTTGTAATGTTATCTTTAATTATTGTGATGTGATGTGACACCGAATGGGAGTTGGGTTGTATTGCGGCCCCGTTTTAATTCACTCTAATGATGGTAAGCAAATTTCAAAAATATAATGTCCTTTTACTCCGAATTCTAAAAGGTTATGTCGTATCGTTTTAGCATTGACGTGTATTTTAATCCTTTTCTTTTTTGACAAAGCTGCACGCGTTGTATTTTAATAGTTTCGCATACAATTTCACTCGTCTCGTCACTTCTCGTCCACCCTTCCGATCGACGAGTAATTAAGCCAACAGAAATGTCAAAAATCGATAAATCCGTGATAAAACAGTGGTGCCATGTTAGGGCTTGTCGAGAAATCCGTATTTTCCATACAATATTTCAAATCTGACATTAAGCGGCCATGTTAGCAACAGTAGAGAAAATGGAGAAATGGCTGCAGGGCGACCTGTGATTGGCTATTTGCTCTCTCGGATTTACTCGCGGCGTGCATGCTAGCCCCGCTGGATTCGCAGTTGCAGAGGCTGCATACATACACTGCTCGACATCAAACACTCCCACAGCTTTGAGGTGCTAAAGTAAAGTTTTCAAACATTATCAAGGTTTTTTACTCTGTTCCCTAGTTTGTTTAGTAAAATATTGCTGGTGCAGAACAAACTGAACCAATTCTAATAATTTGACCTAGACCTACTTAGAAAAAATATTTTCAATTTGAGTATCACTGTACTACGCTCATCGGTGACTACCTATGACGAATATAAAGGCTGGCCGTATTTGGGCATTTTATTGAAACAAAAGTGTGGCTCACGAACCAAATAGGTACAGGCTGATATTCAACCGACATTAATATACCTAATATAGGTATTGTGTTCGATTCGATTCATATTCTTACTGCCAAAGCCCTTGTTTTGGTGGTCTTGTAAACCCCATGTCTTGGTCTTGGAAACAATAAATATTTTGACTTTGAGACATCCTGTATGTGTCCTAAATTGAAAATTTGACTTAGATACAATCAATGGATATTAGTTTTGAACACGATATCATCTTTTTTTGTAGCGTGCAAATTGGAGCCACAAACTACACACTATAGAACAGAAGAACAATCCTCTGGTCAATTTTGGAATCACTGTATAAAAATTTAGCACCCAAACAGTAATGTTCTACCTACTGCAATGTTGACAAAAGGGCTAAAAGACAAACTCATCACTCTTATGATAAAATAAGAAGATAATATTGCAAAAAATAGTTACGGCGGGGATGATATACAAGAACTCGAAAATGTAGGTAGAACTAAGACGGCCTTGTCGCTGAAAACGATTTATTGGAGACGACTTTCTCTGATAAAACTAAAAATTAGGAATAGAACGAGTTTGCCCCGAGAGACTGAAAGTGCTCCATTAATTAACCTTTGAAAATTTACAAAAAATAATAAGAAAAGCTCGCTGCTGAATCGAACGCCTGTGTGTTTTCAAATTTGCGATCCGTCAACCATTGAGCTGCGTGCAAACAGCCGCGAGCGAAACTGGATTCGCAGTTGCAGAGGCTGCATACATACACTGCTCGACATCAAAGACTCTCACAGCTTTGAGGTGCTAAAGTTGAATATAGTGGCGTGCAAATTGGAGCCACAAACTACACACTATAGAACAGAAGACCAATCCTCTGGTCAATTTTGGAATCACTGTATAAAAATTTAGCACCCAAACAGTAATGATCTACCTACTGCAATGCTGACAAAAGGGCTAAAAGACAAACCCATCAAAATAAGAAGATAATATAAAATAAGAAAAAAAAAATAAAAAAAAAATAACAAAAAAATACAAAAAAAAAAAAAAATAATTAATTAATAAATTAATTTATTATTTTTAATTACATAAATTACGATAAAATAAGAAGATAATATTGCACAAAACAGTAAAGGGGATGGTACAAGAACTCGAAAATGTAGGTGGAACTTAGACGGCCTTATCGCTGTAAACGATTTATTGGAGACGACTGTCAGTGAAACACAAGATAAGACAGTTGGCGGTGCAATTATGGTTAAAATGATAGGCAAAAAATTATATAATGAACAAAAGATCTCATTTTTAAACAAGAAAAACTGGGAGTTTGGAATAAGTAGATCGAGTTTGCCTCGAGAGACTGAAAGTGTTCCATTAATTTACATTTGAACAAAAAACCTCGAATAATAAGAAAAACTCGCTACTGAATCGAGCGCCTGTGTGTTTTCCAAATTTGCGATCCGTCAACCATTGAGCTGCATGCAAACAGCCGCGAGCTAAAACTGGATTCGCAGTTGCAGAGGCTGCATACATACACTGCTCGACACCAAACACTCCCACAGCTTTGAGGTGCAAAAGTTGAATATAGTGGCGTGCAAATTGGAGCCACCAACTACGCACTATAGAATAGAATACCAATCCTCTGGTCAATTTTGAAATCGCTGTATAAAAGTTTAGCACCCAAACAGTAATGGTCTACTGCAATGTTGACAAAAGGGCTAAAGACCAACTCATCACTCTCATCATAAAATAAGAAGACATTAATGCACAAAATAGTAACGGGGATGATATACAAGAACTCAAAAATGTCGGTAGAACTTAGACGGCCTTATCGCTGAAAGCGATGATTTAATTCAAACGACTTTCAGTGAAACACAAGATGGGACAAAAATGGCGGTGCAAGAATGGGTAAAATGAAAGGCAAAAAATAAAATAATGAACAAAAGTTCTCATTTTCGAACAAGAAAAAACAAAAAATTTGGAATAGACCGAGTTTGCCCCGAGAGACTAAAATTGTTCTATTGATTTACCTTTGAAAATTAACAAAAGTAATAAGATAAACTCGCTACTCAATCGAACGCCTGTGTGTTTTCCAAATTTGCGATCCGTCAACCATTGAGCTGCGTGCAAACAGCCGCGAGCGAAACTGGATTCGCAGTTGCAGAGGCTGCATACATACACTGCTCGACATCAAAGACTCCCACAGCTTTGAAATGTAAAGATGAATTGAGTTGCTGGCTCAGTCTTCTGGTCAGTTCTAAATTGCTATTGCAATAGTTTAGCACTCACACAAATAATGTTTGATGTTCAAAAGAAGAATTGCCATTGCAATAGTTTGAGCACTTAGTCAGTAATTATTATGTTCGAAAGAAGCCTACTTATCAACTGTTATCACATTGTGACCTAATTTTAAGTAGTGGCTAAAAGAAATGAAATGTTTTTGGTAAAATTTCATGATAATAAAAAATTACTAACATTTTTCTCATTTTCGGGGTCGGAAAACCTAGCTAAGTGGCAATTGGCAGACTACATCGCTCGCACAATTGACAAAGTACTTTGTAACAGGTACTACTATATTTGAATAAAGTTACTATTGATTTTGATTTTTGACATCGTTGGAGAGGAGAGGTTATCGAGTAGTGACTACGAACTACGAAACGACTACGAACCGACTACGAAAGAGACAGATCATTTTGTACCCTAAAGCTTTGGTTTAAAAGACTGCATTATTTAAAGTCGATATTTCAATGTGCCCGTGGCGCAGTTGTGACAGTGATCGGCGACGATCGTTGTTGTAAAGCAACACACGCCGGGTCGGAAAAGGGATGGGTGACCATCCGACCGAAATTTAGTGATGTGTATTTCGGGCATCTCCGTGCTTCGGAGGGCACGTTAAGCAGTTGGTCCCGGTTGGCGTCGCTAGATGTCAGTCGTTAAGCCTAGTCAGAGGCTTTAGTGCGGCTTGATAACATCTGACAATAAGGTTGCTCACTAACCTTACACCCCTCCAACAACCCGCACTGAGCCCGCGTGTTGGAGTATGGCTTGTTCCACCTCATGGTTTGCAGGAGTCGCCATCGCCGGACACGGTGTGGACGACATGATGATGATGATGATGAGGTGAGGCCTGTGCCCAGCAGTGGGACGTATATAGGCCGATTATGTTATGTATTTCACTGTACTTAGTTTGACTACTTGCTCGTTGGGTTAACTTCTATCGACTGGAAGTAATTGCTTGCTGTGTACTAGCTTAAGAAAATAATAGCTTTTAAATTTATAACGCCCCGCTGATTTATTTCATGCCATAACATTTGATTTATAGGGTCTTACATAGAGAATACTGACTGATAAATACTGTTGTTATTAGAAACCACAACACACAAGTGGTCCTAGGCACAATAAACACCAATCCTATCCTTTGCCTGTAGCTTGTCTGGAAGAGATTGCTTTCAGCAATAAGACTACTCTGAATCAAAGTTCATACTTAACTTTAGGCGTCATGCTTTTTAGTTTTACTAAGCATAGTTTCTTAAAACTTTGTTAACTCAACAGCGTAACAAGTCTGTCTCACCTAAAATGTGTTACAACTAACAAACAAAAGTGTCCCAAAGTGTTATCTTTACGGCCTAGTGTCGGCTCTAATCTAGCCGCAAAAACGTTTGAACACAGCAAACAGAGAACAGTAAATTATCTACATACAAACGTGCCGCTCTCAGTTTGAATTTGTGATTGCGCCTCACGCGCCGTGTCGGCACGCTATTTTTAGCACACGCTAGCATAAAATATGGGGGAATAAGGTGGCGGCAGTACGTACGGGCTGTGCTGCGTGTCTGTGAGCACGTTAGACTAATAACTCGGCGGGCGGCCTTAGATAACCTACTGTTATGTTTACTGTGGTTAGAATTACCATTAACAGGGTCTTGTCCCAAGTCCCTTGAATGTAGACCATTTATCACATAACATGGCTGTGTACGAGCGATTATCTACATTGTACTGGGAAACATTATGTCTAGCTTGGCAATTATTTAGTTAACATAAAAGATTAGTAGGTGCTTGCGGTTCTGCCACCCGGAATTTTATTGTTGATGATAAGAGTTTGTAGTATAACTAAAGGCCTAAGTACCTACTCTACAATATTTGGGTGCAACAAAGAAAGAAATGGATTTTGCGTTTTATAAAAAGCATTTTTGTTTCAAGAGATATTGCAGTAACTAGGGCAAGCAAAAACTTCACAATGAAAATAATATGATATACCTATAATTTGACCATGTGAACAAGATAGTATTATTGTTTACTAGAGTGTAAACGAGACAGATACAAGTTGCGCAGTGTCGTCTCAAACTGTCAATGCTTTGCTCAGGTGTTTGAAAGTTATGATTTCGTGTGACACTTTTTAGCTCAAGTAACCCTTCGACTTCCTTTTTTTTATACTTAATATCATTGAATCACATTGTTCTCTGGTTCGAAGAAAATTAATCTGTATTAACTAAACATTGTTGCTAAACAACGTTTAAGCATTCAGCTTCCAACGTTAAGACAGTAGTCACGTCTTTGTAACAAACGACTGGTATCGAGCAATCGAGAAGATTGCAAAATAGAATACATTCCATTTTGTAATGGAAATAAAAACACTTACCGCTTTTTTCTTTGACTTTATTATATCAGAATAGGATACTCTTAATTGTGCTTGGAATAAGCTATGGTAAAACACAGGTTACTAATGGTAAAAAACTAAGCTAGATCTCTAATTTCTACATTTTAAAGTATATTCTTAAAAAAGTATTAAAACGACTGCAGACAAAAGAAGACAGTTACACTGTCATGTATGTATTTAATAGGGATTTGAAGAGACATCTAAACATAAAAAAGGCAGTAAATTAGAATGTATATCTAACGATTGCTTAAATACTTGTCAAAAAAAAATCTATAAAGCAACAAAAAATTAGAATTTATTCAGTAAAAGAATGCTAATTTGACTTAGACTAAGCACTTTTAGAACTATGTTACTAGCTTTGTTCCACGCAGCGCCATGTAGCGGTCACTAAGCAAAGTTTATTCTATGAGATAAACAATCGTTAAGCGTACTTAAATACTTAGTTTTTCCAAGTGTTATAATATACACACCGACATTTATGCACACACAAAATGTTTGTTGTACCTACTACTGTACTGTACGACGGGGATCTGTGACTTCTGGTGTAGTAGCCAACTTCAACCATTGCACCAAATGTCACTGAATACTAAAATATGATTTCGGGAGCCAGGATGCTAGCCTCTATGACTTTATTGGTAAACCAATGATATAACAATAAAAAAGACGTAGATAGGTTATGTCAGTACTGACACGAAGTCGAAAATAGTCCACGGGCTACACTGCGGACCCACGATACCCCTGGCGATACCCCTGGTGGTATCGTAGGTCTTTTAAAATCGAACGATACCCCCAACAAATAGTGTTGCGACACTAATTAATAAGAGCTTTATCGTCTCTTGAATTTTATATATACAAAAAAAATCGAATTCGATTTTTTTGGTAAATATAAAATTCAAAAAAAATCGAATATCGCCAGGGGTATCGTGGGTCCGCAGTGCACGGGCTACGACTTAGTTAATTTAACCGTGTTATAATGTGTGAACATGACAGTACGATTATTCACTAGAGTTGCGAAGTATCGTCTCAGACTGTCAATGCTTTGCTCAGGTGTACGAATCGTTCTGATTTCGGGTGCCACATTTTTAGCACAAGTAACCTCTACCTATTTTTATTATACAATCAATGAGCTGACCTGTTCTCTTGTTTTTTTCCAGGTAAACAAAGTAACATTCGCCCCGCTAGTAGTATCAACCCTATTCATACTTCTGACATCGTTGCTAGCTCACTGCGCGAGGCGGCTGGTCCAAAAGGTGATCAAAGAGCCATTCCTGAAACTACTGCTGGAAGAAGCTATTGCCGCTGCTGAACTATGCGGTTGCTGTTTCGAGCTTATTATTGGTGAGTTGGTGTAATAACACAAAATAAAGCATTTGAGAACAATGACGTTATCAGTTTCTCTCAGCAGCTCACTCAAGTGCCTTTTATGATACTCGAAATGGGTCAAAATCACGGGACAAGGAATTCACAGTAGTTCACCGTCTGATTCAGTTCTCATGAGTGAGCCACTTCATGGCTCGGGCCTTGTTGCGGCCTAATGGCACTGGCTGCGACAGTCAGAGATTCGGAATAAGAAGAAATAATAAGAAAATGATTTACATTTTGATTCGGAGAAATAATCTTCTAGATTTTGATTTATATTTTTTATTTTGAACAATAAACTGTTCTTTCCAAAGAAAACCAGAAAAAGACATTTGGTCATGTTGGCATCAGGCAGGACTTGAACCCGCATCTTTCGCAATCCGGGCGACTGCACTACCAATTATGCTACCGAGACCATTAACAGACCGGCCGAATCTTTCTGGTATATTTTACCCTATGAGCTAGGGTGATTTCATCAATGTTATAGGCATCCACCTCTAACACTCGGAAGAAATATTTTTTCAAATATTTAACTTCCAATTAAGATGAAAAAGCTATTACTATGTTTTTGTTATTGTTTAAGCATTTTCCATGCAGTATCTTTCCAAAGAAAACCAGAAAAAGACATTTGGTCATGTTGGCATCAGGCAGGACTTGAACCCGCATCTTTCGCAATCCGGGCGACTGCACTACCAATTATGCTACCGAGACCATTAACAGACCGGCCGAATCTTTCTGGTATATTTTACCCTATGAGCTAGGGTGATTTCATCAATGTTATAGGCATCCACCTCTAACACTCGGAAGAAATATTTTTTCAAATATTTAACTTCCAATTAAGATGAAAAAGCTATTACTATGTTTTTGTTATTGTTTAAGCATTTTCCATGCAGTATCTTTCCAAAGAAAACCAGAAAAAGACATTTGGTCATGTTGGCATCAGGCAGGACTTGAACCCGCATCTTTCGCAATCCGGGCGACTGCACTACCAATTATGCTACCGAGACCATTAACAGACCGGCCGAATCTTTCTGGTATATTTTACCCTATGAGCTAGGGTGATTTCATCAATGTTATAGGCATCCACCTCTAACACTCGGAAGAAATATTTTTTCAAATATTTAACTTCCAATTAAGATGAAAAAGCTATTACTATGTTTTTGTTATTGTTTAAGCATTTTCCATGCAGTATCTTTCCAAAGAAAACCAGAAAAAGACATTTGGTCATGTTGGCATCAGGCAGGACTTGAACCCGCATCTTTCGCAATCCGGGCGACTGCACTACCAATTATGCTACCGAGACCATTAACAGACCGGCCGAATCTTTCTGGTATATTTTACCCTATGAGCTAGGGTCTAGTCTAGTCCTGCCTGATGCCAACATGACCAAATGTCTTTTTCTGGTTTTCTTTGGAAAGATACTGCATGGAAAATGCTTAAACAATAACAAAAACATAGTAATAGCTTTTTCATCTTAATTGGAAGTTAAATATTTGAAAAAATATTTCTTCCGAGTGTTAGAGGTGGATGCCTATAACATTGATGAAATCACCCTAGCTCATAGGGTAAAATATACCAGAAAGATTCGGCCGGTCTGTTAATGGTCTCGGTAGCATAATTGGTAGTGCAGTCGCCCGGATTGCGAAAGATGCGGGTTCAAGTCCTGCCTGATGCCAACATGACCAAATGTCTTTTTCTGGTTTTCTTTGGAAAGATACTGCATGGAAAATGCTTAAACAATAACAAAAACATAGTAATAGCTTTTTCATCTTAATTGGAAGTTAAATATTTGGAAAAAATATTTCTTCCGAGTGTTAGAGGTGGATGCCTATAACATTGATGAAATCACCCTAGCTCATAGGGTAAAATATACCAGAAAGATTCGGCCGGTCTGTTAATGGTCTCGGTAGCATAATTGGTAGTGCAGTCGCCCGGATTGCGAAAGATGCGGGTTCAAGTCCTGCCTGATGCCAACATGACCAAATGTCTTTTTCTGGTTTTCTTTGGAAAGATACTGCATGGAAAATGCTTAAACAATAACAAAAACATAGTAATAGCTTTTTCATCTTAATTGGAAGTTAAATATTTGAAAAAATATTTCTTCCGAGTGTTAGAGGTGGATGCCTATAACATTGATGAAATCACCCTAGCTCATAGGGTAAAATATACCAGAAAGATTCGGCCGGTCTGTTAATGGTCTCGGTAGCATAATTGGTAGTGCAGTCGCCCGGATTGCGAAAGATGCGGGTTCAAGTCCTGCCTGATGCCAACATGACCAAATGTCTTTTTCTGGTTTTCTTTGGAAAGATACTGCATGGAAAATGCTTAAACAATAACAAAAACATAGTAATAGCTTTTTCATCTTAATTGGAAGTTAAATATTTGAAAAAAAATATTTCTTCCGAGTGTTAGAGGTGGATGCCTATAACATTGATGAAATCACCCTAGCTCATAGGGTAAAATATACCAGAAAGATTCGGCCGGTCTGTTAATGGTCTCGGTAGCATAATTGGTAGTGCAGTCGCCCGGATTGCGAAAGATGCGGGTTCAAGTCCTGCCTGATGCCAACATGACCAAATGTCTTTTTCTGGTTTTCTTTGGAAAGATACTGCATGGAAAATGCTTAAACAATAACAAAAACATAGTAATAGCTTTTTCATCTTAATTGGAAGTTAAATATTTGAAAAAATATTTCTTCCGAGTGTTAGAGGTGGATGCCTATAACATTGATGAAATCACCCTAGCTCATAGGGTAAAATATACCAGAAAGATTCGGCCGGTCTGTTAATGGTCTCGGTAGCATAATTGGTAGTGCAGTCGCCCGGATTGCGAAAGATGCGGGTTCAAGTCCTGCCTGATGCCAACATGACCAAATGTCTTTTTCTGGTTTTCTTTGGAAAGATACTGCATGGAAAATGCTTAAACAATAACAAAAACATAGTAATAGCTTTTTCATCTTAATTGGAAGTTAAATATTTGAAAAAATATTTCTTCCGAGTGTTAGAGGTGGATGCCTATAACATTGATGAAATCACCCTAGCTCATAGGGTAAAATATACCAGAAAGATTCGGCCGGTCTGTTAATGGTCTCGGTAGCATAATTGGTAGTGCAGTCGCCCGGATTGCGAAAGATGCGGGTTCAAGTCCTGCCTGATGCCAACATGACCAAATGTCTTTTTCTGGTTTTCTTTGGAAAGATACTGCATGGAAAATGCTTAAACAATAACAAAAACATAATAAACTGTTCGTCATTTTTACCATCTCTTTCTGCAACCCATTTGGTCCTTCGCGCCGGATCACCTTTGAAACGCCACAGACAACTGCCCTCAGACAAACCAAGTCTTTGTAGGCTGACATGGCCCGAAAATGCTAAAGTGACGTTTAAAGTTAGTCCTACAGTTTCTTTGGCTTCTTCGTGTTGATTGGTGGTAAACATTACCATCTTTTAAAAATTTACAGCTATGAAGGGAAATAGGTTCAGAACATAGGATAATCGTGAAGGACGTCGTTAGTGGATGGATCAGAAAACTCTAATTCGACAATCTTGAGGCAAAGAAAAGAGCTATTTTTAAAACTAGGTACTTCTTGTTCCGAAAGAGCGAAACGAAAAATGAAATTTCATTGAATAAGCAGCAATACAGTAGAAAATATTGATCATTATTTAAATATCTTTTCCCCCCTTGTACAGTCAACAGCACATCAGGTTACTCCCCTACCGTTTTTTTCTCTCGCTCTTGCCGAATATAATTTCTTTGCAATAGAGCAAGGAGACTGACCGGAAATGGGTAGAGTGATGTGCCGTCCACTGTACCATCCCATTTATATCTCATTGAAATTAATATACTACCTAGTGATCCCCTTAACGACCCCAAATTGGCAAATGGCATGCTTCAAAATTGTCCTCCGCACGAAGTCCATGGCTTCTGGGACAAGCTTCTGATCTACATATTTGACGCTATCATGAGAAGCCCACATCATTGCAGCTCTGGCGCAGCTCTGTATCACTTACGCCTAATTGGCTGTGGTATTGAATAGTTCAGGCACATTCTTATTATTCAATGCATGGAATTTTATACCATACCTCTCCTTTTACTTCGTAATGTATGCCCCCATTGATACCCACCCATGTTACGAGTACGTCCTTCAATGTTAAAAAATCTCTAAATTGATGCTGATTGACAGGGACAGTTCTTTGAATTTACAAATTGAAGAAATCAGGTGTTAGTATTTTTTAATATTATCTAACGACAAAGAGACTCCATCTACTAAAAGTAAATTATTTCTGTCGTGGTTGCAATGTGTTTTAAGATGAGCTTGTCTCTTAACGGTTCAGGATATATTATCATTCATGAGTGTTCCTCTGCTCTCTTTCTCATTCATAGCCATCCTCTGATGATGAGCCTCCTACATTGGTTTCTAGAGTAGCAGAGTAGTTGTAGGTAGCCATAGTACACCGAAATTATGTCATCTTTATTGAGCGCCGGGCCTTCAAATGGCCTCCATTCAAGGGCCCTTTCGGCCCCAATAACCATCAGATCATTCCCCTGTCGACGTCTATTCAATTAATTTTAAGCTATATTAGGGATGAATTTGTTATTTTTTATTTGTACAATATATTTGTTATCATATATCCTTTTACTTCGCACACTGTGCATTTCAATTAAAGCTTCATAACAAGTTCCCAGCAAATCTTATAAAAACTACGACGAAAAGATCAAAAGAACTTCATGAAACTGATTAAGAGTCGTTCTATACAGAGCTGTCTGAAAGCATTCTCAAGCTTATCCGTATTATAACTTCTACTTTGGAACAAAGTTTAGTCCTTATCTTTTAATTTTACACTTGCATTCGCCGTGAGCTTGTTACTGTAACCATATACTCGGAGATAGAGGCACAAAGTTGCAGAAAGAAATGTTTCAATGTTACTAAACTTACCTTTCGTACCTGCTGCTACTCTACATATTATGAAGTTATAAAATGGTAAGTGTTCCATTTTTTTTACTTTTGATACAGAGTTATCTATTGTATCACCTGATGCGACTGCACTAGCAGTGATTTTTTATTACTACGTTTAACGTGTGGTCCTATGTACAAGGGCGTTCACATCAACCCTTTCTTTACATAGAGGCACCTTATGCTGCTGATATAAGACCCATTTTGCAATAATTTTGTAAAGATCGTTCTCTGTAGAGAACGATCACATGACGCCCACTGCTGAACATAGGTTTCCCCCATTTCCAGAGTGGCCGGTTGTAGGCGACCTATATCCACTGAAACTCTGCGATCTTTATGAGGTCGTCCGTCTAAGCTACGTTCACCACCATCACCTTGAGATCTTTTCGGCCCCAACAGCCATTTTACTTTATAATGCCCGAAAACCTTCATTGAATACAGCGTCACTTGCTACGGTCATCACAGAATCATTGAATCAATTTAAGTATGAACCATGAAGATATAACGCACGTAGCGCATCCCTCATGTTTGCCGAGACGCACACTGACGGTTTCCATGCCATTATGAAAAATAGTTGCGCGTCTTTATTGAAGCGGTGGCGTGGCAGCCCCTTCATCATCTTAAGCACACACGCGGACAGATGGGATTCTCCGATGTTGACGCTCTGGATCAGCCGACATCCAGCGCTCATTTGACGACGGTTACCGTACTTCTTGTTTCTTTTTACTAACCCTTTAGATTCTAAGTGCTACAACACTATGAGCTGTGATTGTTCACAATAAATGAATTGATTATAATTATAACATTTCAGTTGCCGACAACTTCGGGGTCGCAACGTACGCGGTCTTCCTGTTCGCGCTGACGATCTGGTGGTCCATGAACTGGGGAGATGCTACAGCCTGCCCTTACACGCATATCGAAGATGTCATTGAAGGTAAACTAATCAAAAGCAGTAATAACTTACCCTTATCCATAAAAACTTAAACAGGGCTTTATACGTTAACTTTTGTATCGTTTTGTCTCAACAAAAAAAGCAACAAAAATGAATTCTTGTTGCTGCCACCATTTGCGAGTTACTGCCACACTCAGAGGCGTCAATTAACGTTAATGGTTCATTAAAGTCAAAATTCCATTTTTCAAAAGAGACTTTATAACAAATTGAATAGAGAACTTTTAAGAATGTAAAATTTTGACTCTAATGAACCATTAAAGTTAATTGACGTCTCTGAGTGCGGCAATTGGTGACAAAACACGTCATTTGCTTAAACTATGCTTAAGCGCATCATTCGTTCTTATGAATAAAGGGGCTAATAGTTTGCACTAATTTAGCAAATATTTCTTAAAAAATGTTGTTTTTTAGGTCCGTTTTGTAAAATATTACTTTATTTTTCGAACAGGAAAGGGTGACGTCCGAAAAGCATTACTGAAAACATGGGCTGAGCTGACGGGTGGTCTGCTGGTCTTCAAATACGTCCAGATGTACTGGGCGCTGGAGATATCGGAGACCCATAAAGATAAGGCTTTCGAGGACTGCAAGGCTGATTTGCAGGTAGGAGATTGACACAGAGTATTTCGTGTGTTATATTATATTCATTGAATCAGTTTTTGGTCTGAAATAAAGAAAAATAAAAAAAATGTTATGCCCCAACTATAGCATGTTCGCGTTAAAGATGCGGTTATCGTTTAATTTAATTCCATTACACACAACAAAACTTAGGTACAAAACCGTTGCATTTGAAAGAAGGCGTTCATATTGGCACTGTGAACTTGGCTTTTAAATTAGGAACGATTTGATTGGTTAGGGGGCGTGCTAGGTCAAAGGACAAGGGTGAAATCACTGCATTCTTAAAGCGAACGGACTATAGCCGGTTGCCACCCCTCCGATACAGAAGAAAATTTTGACTGTTTAATATGGTATGGTGCCAATAAACAATATGCATTTGGAATCACAGTTCAAGGTATGCTTTTAACACCAAACGAGTTACGGTACCTACTTAAATACGAAACGCGTAGGCCTCCACAATAGGAGTAGAACTTACGACCTGTGTTGTCGAAGGTGAGATCTACCCACCGAGCCAACGAACCAGTCAGTTTTAATGTCAATTTCATGTTTGCGAGTCCTAACTAAAGTCATAACAATAACTTAGCCGTGAGTTAACTTAAATCCAACCGAAGTTGCTCCATTATGGATTCCCTCTCTGTCTCTTGGACCCTCTTAAGTAGTAAAATTGTCAGTGGAGAGAACGTTATTAAATAAAACTCGTAGACTTCGTTACAAAGTTTACCTTCCATGGTTTTCTTAAGTGGCAAACTCTGAAGACAATCAGCTGTTAAAATGCTTCGTGATCTGAAAGATTAAATTTTCATTGAATGTTCAGAAAGTGGGTGCTAACTGCCAAGAATAAGCTGGCCACTTTAGTTTTATGAATTGCTTTGCTAAAGAATTCATTCTATCTGTGGTTAGAGATGAATAGACGACAGAGAATGGTGGCTGAAACTGGATATTTATTTCAGTTTTCTTTATGAATCTGACGATTACAATTTTTGGTCTGGGATGAATATGGGATGGGAGCATATTTTTAACAACATCTAAGTTAGAATAACTTAATTAGTCTAATAGTTTCATGTTTGCTTATTAAGCTTGATTTTGAAGTGCGATCTTATAGGTGTCCTATTTATAAAGTTTGCCGTTTACTAACGACTAAAATATAGCCTTTGATGCACTTTAAAACAAATCTACGGGTCAACGAACTCAGATTTGGATGAAGGGTGCAAGATAATACGTCCTTTCCAGACAAGGCTGCATTTTTTTAAATGCAAGCACTAGAGTCCGTCAGGGCACATGTTTTTCTTACGTTTGCTTTGTTTGTAATTAACCTTATAGATCCTAAGTTTAATGCCTTTGAATAATTCAAGAAGTGGATACAAGTTTGCCCAGCTGTATTTGTTTAACCGTCAGTTTTCCGTACTAACTGCTATTACCGGCCAACAGTGACCATAACAACACAATCTTTAGTCAAATCTACTATTAGTAAATTATTGATGAACTAACGTTGACACCAATTTGAACAAATTCAATATTGAGTGCCAATATCAGGACTTGGGGGCTAAAAAGGCAACATTTTAGATGTTTCATAATATGAAACATCCAACTGACGTTTCATCTAGAGCGCGGTCCGTTTTGAGTCAAAAGTGATCATACGCGCTCACGTCGCTCACGCTCATACAATTTATCAATTCGGGACGCGTGTGAGCGCGCTATTAACACTTATGACTCGAAACGGACCGCGCTCTAGATGAAACGTCAATTAGATGATTCATAATATGAATCATCTAAAATGTTGCCTTTTTAGCCCCCCTGGAGTGTTCAAAAACCAAGATCCAAATGTTGACACGTCAAACTCTTAATTTCGTTCTTGGATGTTTATAAATGTTATAATTCTGTAAATTCTAGGTTCCAGTCGTCTATGGTGCTATCGTTGAGGGTCTAGCGACGTGTATGTGCCGACTGGCTTCCAAGTCACTGGGAGACCTGAACCCTCGCTTTGCCACTGCCATCGATTCCTTCATCGGAACCTCCTTGGTTGTTGCTGGTAAGTTACTATCCTTATACTGGATATTTGAATCATACTGTAGGGTCAGGTGACAGTGTATACTACTATTGCATAGTAGCCAAGTACGGAAGGTGTTCGCCAATATTTAAAATAAATACCATACTGTAATTCTGCTTAAGACATTGTTGCTATATATGGACTCACTAAATATATACACACACACACTATGCTTAAATTGCAAAGTTTAATGCAATTATTCACTCACTAGCAAATTTTCAAAAATGATGAAAGGAAAAAATCATTTACAGTAGTTATAGTACCTAGTGCTAATCGGAAGCTTTAGGGTGGCTTGATAACATATGTAATTAAGGTTGCTTACTAACCTTACACCTTTCAAAAATTTCGCCCTGAGCCCGCGTGTTGGAATATGTATGGCTTTTGTCTTTTTTATCACTATATTAAAATCAAGCCCACTTTAAATGTTCAACCACGAATAATAAAAGAGCATTAAATATAACTTCGAGCTACATACTGCTATAATCCCTACTTATGAAAGTCTTAAAGAAAGTAATTTCCACTCTGAGAAGCATACCAAACAGAACTAAAGCGAATGTTCAAAAGTTACAAATTACTGGTTTTCCACATTTACACAACAAATATAAAGTTTATTTGGTCGAGCGAACGGGGAAAATTAACTCTCAACCAACAGAAATAAAAATGTTTCAGAGAAAGAATTTCTTGGCTTTATTTTTGCTTCCTTGCTGTTGCTGTTTCTAGTAATTCATTATTGTTCTAATTTCTTAGAACAGCAAGAAACTAAACATCCTTAAGATTTCTTTTCTGTTCAGGATATATGACCCCATTTTTTTAGAACGATAATTACTTATTGTGATCTCTTAGGGTTAAAAAGTCTTATAGAGCGAGGTTTGCTTTTACTTTAACAAACAATTTCAACTGTATTAATTGTAGGATTTCGTATTTAATAACGAAACTTTATAGTTTTTCCATTGCTGCCTGGCTGTCATGGCGCTTAAAGCAGATACTCTTAGCTAGTATTAGGATCATTTTAAAGTCTAATCCATCTAGAATATCCAATTTCAATTCAAAGTTAAAATTACAAGTATTCAGATAACTAGTTTCTAAGTTTAGTCGTCTTCAGATTTTTATTAAATTTTTAGAATAACATTGCATTAACAATTTCAGTCACGCTTTTCACAATATCGTGTTTGTTAGCTGTTTTAACAACTGTACTGTCTGCTGCCACGTCCACGATCTCACTTCACCTCACACCTCACACATTCTCACGCACGGGTTCACTGTTGCAGGGGTCCTCACTAGGCACACGGTATTCGTCTACCGCTATCAGGACAATAGTGCCAATGCGGATTTAAGTGTGTCCATCTTTTGCAAAGTCCATTTAGGAAAAGGTACATACGTCATTGTGTAAAACTAAGTGTCAACTAACTTTATCATGCATGGCAACACATTCACAAACATCAATCACATTTACAATTTCATTATCAGATACAAATAAATGAGGAGTCACAATTACTGGTTGAAGAGAGTCATTCATTATATTGCAGGTTCATTAAGAAAAAAGCTATGGAACTATTTGTTTGGGCTGCTCATATTAACTCCGAAAAGCCTGTTGATACAGTTATCAATCACTTTATCAGTTACAAAGCTATTTTATAAAGCTTACTATAAAAATATCCTGAAATGTCACTCAAAGTGCCAACAGCCCGCGTCACTTCCACGAAGTGAGGTGAAGTGATCGAGCTCCAATTCAAGTTAATAAAATAATTGTAGTTACTATAATTCAAAATAAAATTTGATTTAAAGGGTAAAATTGAATTCCTTGTATTTTTTTAAAAAAAAAATTTTTTAAATTTGAATTTTATGAGTGCACAACTTTGAGTTACGTTTCAGAATTCGAGGGTCAGTCTCATGTTTCAGCTTCGACTTCATTATCTAAATGTACATCGGAATGTGTATGTACATTGTTTGTAAAATTCATGTCGTGTATATCTTAGTAGTGTACATTGTTCATGTTTTAGGTTCTTTCGACTCAGCCGTTTGGTTTCGACAATACAATGAACCTGATATAATGTCGTCTATATAGGTTTACACGGTCGTGTCCTTATCATTAATGAATTTTGGCTTTTTCCAGCGTTTGACTACTCCGGGGGATACTTCAACCCAGTTCTCGCTACATCTTTGAAAGCCGGCTGCGAAGGTCACACCTTGTTGGAGCACGCCATGGTCTACTGGATAGGAGCATGTGCAGGATCCGTCCTGTCAGTCTACATGTACAAGTTACCCATGGTCCAGAAGTTCGTAAGGGGCACCACTGAAGTTAATGGTGACAGCATTTGGGCAGAGAAAGAGGATTAAAATTGCTTTCGGAATACTTTCAATGTTCTCTTCTTCTATACATATTCCAGTTTCTTTTTCAGTCTTCTAACAACGCAATAACTATTTCTTGGTAATAGCGAAAGGTGAAAAACGAAAACAAATCTTTAGGGATTTACTGAATTA
Organism: Udea ferrugalis; assembly: GCA_950022985.1. NCBI lineage: Eukaryota > Metazoa > Arthropoda > Insecta > Lepidoptera > Crambidae > Udea > Udea ferrugalis. The sequence continues at coordinate 2,693,606 of OX465532.1, read as the reverse complement.
TCTGTTGTTATGTTCTACTGTACTACCCTTAACGATCCCTATAGCGATAATAATTATTTCTGATTTTTAGAAGACTGAGGAAGTAAAAATCTTAGGGCAGCTTGCACTATTGATGGATTTTATTGAGTTGACAAAGAAAATAATAAAAAATATGAATGTCTAAACTACATGGTGCAAGTATGCTTTAGAATTTTATAATGCATAAAGTGATACCTTATCTAGTCAAAGCTTGTTTTAAAATTTTGGAAAATTCCAATATCGCTGTAATCAATTTTAAATGTGTTTTTTGCAAATAATAATGAATTTAGGTAAACTAAATTCAAACGTTATCAAATACAAATCAAAATTTCTAATTTTCCAATCTTTAGTTATGATGCATTCTCTTTCTTTTATTTTACTTTTCTTGTTTGAAATATTTTTGAGTACAAATTGCTTGAAATTATAATTAATTAAAGTGGTGGAGAAGGATTTTTATCTTTTTTATATATTTTTAGCTTCGTTGAAGCCTAACTACCTGTACCTTAAATGTGTTCCAAAAATATAATAAGTGCTACGTACCCTGTTGTAAATAAATAAATTGTTTTATTTATTAACTTGTTCTTTCATTTTTAAACTTTTTTCAGAAAAGAATATAACCACGTTTTCAGTGCCGTAAGTCCCATGAATTTGATCGCGTCGATGATATAAGTAGTTTAAGCTTTAAGCCATTGATCGCCATAGACGTTTTAAAGCTTCCCCAAGAATTTCGATCCAGACGCCGCCATTATGCGTCCTTGTTTACCGTACGTTTGACATTAAAATAAAATGTCATGAATAATAATATGCCTGGTGGTCAATGGGTTGAATCTTTTTCTTGTGATGGAAGTAATGTTTCACTCTCCATCACCGAAAACATATCTTCAAATAGACAGCTCCAAAATCACTCAATGATTGGAATTCATTTGTTCCTGTTTAGTGAAATATGCCTACAACTGTCTGTTTTATATTTTCTGTTCTACAGCACTTCTGGCTAATTAAAAACTTAGCGAGTGCTACAGTAGAAAATTTACAGCAGGTTTTTCAAGTACGAGTAACTCTCTCAAAACTAGGTCAGACCCCAATTCGAAGGAATATTTTTTCAATTAAACTTTTATTTAAAGTACAAAGGAGTATCTGCATCTAATTAAAACCTTTAAATTACTCTTGAAATTCCAAAACGACTCTTAGGTAGATATAAAAACACAATATTATAAAAATTGAGCAAAGTAGTGCACTTATAGGGCCTCATCTTTACTTGAATTAGGTAACGTACATTTTTCTAGAACATTATCCGTGATTTTGATGATATATTAGGTTTCTTCGAAGCATTAAAGCGTATGATTTAGTATGAAGCAGCTTTTAGTAGATTAATGGTTTTTGCTTGTAGTTCATAAAGTATAGACATTCTTACTACGTGACTTAAGCCTAAGTCCCTCTCTAAAACTATAAATCACTAAACCTTCGTAGGTACACTCTTTGGAACGTTACCAACTAAGATATTTTTCACTATAGGAGCTTAGTATTTAAGATTGGATCATAAAGTCGTATTTGTATGTTTAAAAATACTGGAAGGAACTTTCGAAGAAGTAAGGAGAGCGAATGAGAGATGAGCAAATCTGTGGGAGAATTGAAAGGTCAACGACGAAGCACAGTGGGTTAGCAGGTTGAAGTGGCACTAGATAATTAGTTGTCGCCAAATAATTATCTAGTGTAGAGTGGCAAGGTGGACGGATGACCTCATGAATATTACAGGCTTTCGATAGATGCAGGCGGCCTACAATCGACCGCTTTGGTAAATGGTAGAGGCCATGTTCAGCCGAGGACGTCTTGTGGCTGTTGATGGTGAGATGAACTTTGAAATGATAAGAAAGACCAATCAGGCGAGCTTAGCGCCGTTATCCGGGTGAAGTGGGATTTTATCGATGTTTCTCTTCACCGGGGAATTAGCCGCAAATTGTAAAAAAAATACAAACCAGCTGTTCCGGACAGAACTCTAAGCTAGAGTGTTGAAACACTGGGCCACGTTACCCTCCGGATTAACACTCTACAAGAAATTTAATTAAATAAAATGCGAACAAAAAACGCTCCTATTGAACGATGTTCCACAGAAAGTAATATTCTCTGCCGTAAAGTAAATAAATAAAATATTATCGTAAACATAAAGGAAACGTATTCGAGCGATAAAGGTTCGTTCAATTTCAGTTTTCAGAATGAGTTTTAAAATGAAACAAACTATTGTTAGGAAAATGTTTCACGTCTATAACGGGATATTTTTAATGTCGTGTAAGCAGATTTTGTGATACAATACGATTAAGTTTATTTAATAAAAACGAATTTAAATAAGAGCTTTTGAAAGTTTTGAGTACCTAGTAAGTTTAAGGGGATTGGATATCCACGCTCTAAACTTAAAATTGAATTAAAAATGCGTTCGTACTTACTAAGTACATCTAATAAAAAACACTTAAGTAACATCCGAGAATTAAGAAAAGTTTGAACGGTTGTAACAAAGGTACAAAATACTTTAAAAATCTAAGATGCGAGAAAGTTAGTCAAAAAAAGCGGTACTACACAGAACACATAAAGTTTTGAGATGCTTTTTTAGTCAATCACGAAATGCCTATTTCCTTAAAGATTATTTGATTGACCACTTGTAGTGTTGCTATCGCTAATCTAACTTTTTTTTCGTTTTATTCATTGTGTCTGAGCTAAGTATTTATATTTATTTATTTACAGGCAACATCATGCATGTAAAAGCGGCATTTCCTATCGACATTGTTACCGAAAAAGTGTCAGGAGATGTGATTGTGAAACCACCGCAGATAATACCGATGATACCAGACAAGGTAGTTACTTATTTAATAATTATTTCATAACAACGACTTTTGCAAATGACTGCCTTTGAGCATTTCTTATCAGTCAGACAGTAAGCATGGGAATGTGAATCAAATAAAAATCAATGTTAATTTACACTCACACGCACACACATCGCGCATAGAAATGTTTTTTGCCATATTGTTAATTTACTCGAAGGGTAAGTTGCACCATAGTAGAAGTTAAAGTTAAAGTTAAGGTTTTTGTCAAATTTGACAATTTGACGTCATTTTTGCTTACCTGACCGGTACTTTAACTGAAATTTTGATGTTTGTTATTGTTAAAGTCAGATGGTGCAACCCAACCTTAAGAGTTTATGTTTTTAGTTTTTGTTAATTAGCTAAGAAAAAGCCACCATTTTGTTTTGATTGTTTAAACTTATAGTACTTGATCCCCACGGGACAGGCTTTGCCTAGTGTGGGAGTCATAGAACCCAAATATCTTGTTGTACATTTTTTGTTTTGGTTAATGAACACTTTTTTTTTTCGCGAAATTTATATACCTACGGATAGATTAAGAAGTAAAATAAAAAGACAGAACGGAACGTCTTTGCCTTGTCGATATTGGCTGGTAACGGTCTTCACATCATCATGTTGAGTTTCACTCATTTTTTTTATTCATTTGTGGCTTCTCGTGGTCATATAGGGCAATCAGTGCATAGTGGTTTGTACTTCCGTCATTCCTTTTTTAAGGAGTCATTGATTCGCCGAAGCCAAACAGGGACGACAGAAAAAAAGGAGACAGCAAGAAGATATAGGGATCGGGACCGTGATCGCTGGAACTATCATCATCGTTGGTATGATCGACACAGGTGATAATAATTATATTATTATTTTTAGCATTTACCATGCAGTATCTTTACAAAAGATCTGAAAACCAGAAAAAGACATTTGGTCTTGCCTTCCTTCGCTTCATAAAAATAATTTTGGCTGTAAGGCCTCGGTCACGAAGTTAGCGGGCTGCGGCTTGTGATAGGAGACATTATAGTCCGTTCACGTTAAGAAATGCAGTGTTTTTTAAATTTAATTCTATTGCACACAAAAAAACTCAGATCCACAACCGTTACGTTCGAAAGTATGTGTTTAACTGGTCACTTTCTAATTACGAACGATTTGATTAGTTAGGTGTGCTAGATCGAAGGACAAGCATGAAATTAATGCATTCTTAACGCGAACAGACTAAAATGTCTTTGTTCAACATGTTGACGATAACTAATTCTCAAGACGTATCTACATTACATACAGGGTGTCCCGAAACGTGACGTCAAGCGGGCACGGGATGATAGGCTAGGTCATACCGGCTCTGGGAAAAATAAGGAAAAAAATCTATGTCACTTGGTTTAGTAATAATAATGATATTTTTGAAATTTTTGGAAATCGACACCCTTGACTAAGTTTTCATGTACTGTACTCAGAAATGACCAAATTTCGCAGCGTTTTATTTTTTTATTTCATCCTAGAAAACTATGCTTTCGATTAAACTCACTTTTATGATGATCAATTTTGGACATTCAGTAAAAAAAAATAAAGTTCGACTGAGTCATGGTTAAGAATTTTTTATGTCAGCTAACTTCATCCCTCATTTTCTTAAAAAAACATTACTATAGCATCCTTGGCAAGTTGTCTAGAAAAATAGCCCATTTCATCAAGATTTCAAAAAGGTAAAATACTTACCATTTCCTTGTCTTATCTTTCCATGAAAAATATTATGAACCAAAATGGGTCGTTCAAAACTTGAATTGGGTGAAGTCTATTAGTATGCCTTACTTGGATGATAAAAGAAAAAATGACCGTAGGTTAGTGGCAGCGGTAAAAATGAATCGTTTGCTGTTGCTGCGCATTCCATGATTGGTCGGTTAATGTGATGGGGCCCATCCCGTTTTTTTTTAATAGTATCTCCGTACACATGACATTAAGCAGTTGTCCCCAGCTGAAGGTGCTAGCAGAAGTCAGTCGCGAAACTTATTCAGAGGGCTTAGGGCGCCTTAATATCATCTGACTACATGGCTCAATAGAAGCTCTGGTATCTTACTTTTACAGTAAACGCCTCATCACCCTTACCATTTTCGTTCAGTCCTACTTACATACATACATAAACGGCCTATATTCGTCCCACAGCTGGGCACAGGCCTCATCTCAACTGTAAGGGTGGGCGCTAGCCATACTCTAACACGCGGGCTCAGTCCGGATTGTTGCAGGAGTGTAAATTCAGTGATATAAAAAAAAACTCAGATGTCATCAAGCCACCCTAAGGCCTTCGACTAAGCATTACGACTAACATCTAACGATGCCAACCGGGACGAACTGCTTAACGTGCCTTCCGAAGCACGGAGATGTCGGAAAAATACACTACTAGTCTCCCTTGCTCTATTGCAAAGAAATGCCATTCAGCAAGAGCGAGATAAAAAACGGAAATAGGTAGCCTGAGATGTCGGTGACTGTACCACAATCCACACTTAGCTCACTGTGCAGACGTGTTAGAGTATGACATTGTAGCAATACAGGATAGTTTCGTTGAGCGTAAGCGTGAACGTTGAGCGTAAGCGTGAACGTTGAGCGTAAGTCTGCCCTCAACTGGTGACACTTATGCTCAACACTGGGCACACGCAACGTCTTCCGGGACCAACCGCATAACGTGCCTTTGAAGGACGGAGAAGCTATAAAAGTTTTTTTTTTTTTTGGAGTGGTCATCCATCACATTAACCGACCAATCATGGAATGCTTAGCAACAGCAAACGATTCATTTTTGCCGCTGCCGCTAACCTACAATCACTTTTTCTTTATCATCCAAGCAAGGCATACTGTAGACTTCACCTAGTTCAAGTTTTGAACGACCCATTATGGTTCATAATATTTTTCATGGAAATATAAGACAAGGAAATGGTAAGTATTTCACCTTTTTGAAATCTTGATGAAATGGGCTATTTTTCTAGATAACTTGCCAAGGATGCTATAGTAATGTTTTTTTAAGGAAATGAGGGATGAAGTTAGCTGACATAAAAATTCTTAACCATGACTCAGTCGAACTTTATTTTTTTTTACTAAATGTCCAAAATTGATCATCATAAAAGTGACTATAATCGAAAGCATAGTTTTCTAGGATAAAATAAAAAAATAAAACGCTGCGAAATTTGGTCATTTCTGAGTACAGTACATGAAAACTTAGTCAAGGGTGTCGATTTTCAAAAAAATCAAAAATATTATTATTGTTACTAAACCAAGTGACATAGATTTTTTTCCTTATTTTTCCCAGAGCCGGTATGACCTAGCCTATAACCCCGTGCCCGCTTGACGTCACGTTTCGGGACACCCTGTATATCCACTACCTTAACGAGTGAATTTTTCAAGTAGGCGTGGTAGGCTGCATCCTAAAACTAACAAAAATGCTCATAAAAGTAACTAAAGTAAAGTATAGTACCTACCTTTTAATTATTTCCAGCCTGCACCTGAAATACGTTGACAGTCACTACGATGAGTACTATGACGTGCCTTTCACGACTGTTGACCCTGGACACTACAAAATACCAGGTTTAGATTTTGGCTTCCAAGTGGCTAAGGGACAGGCACCGGACCTCATGGCTAAAGTCTTCTTGGGTGGTTGGCTGAGCGGCCGCAAACCCAGGCACCGGATGAAGAACCCGCCTAGGCTGATATCTGCACCGGACTGGAGCTACAGATACGACCATGTCAGATTCTATCGGCCAACGCGTGGACCACGCTTGGGGGGTAAATAAATATAGTACAAAATGAGGGTACCCTTAAAAGAGTTTATTTGATTGACGTGTTCAGCCCAATCCCACTACAACAACAGCTTTATCTGTCGTTGTTTTTAATCATATGTCAACACAAATGCAGGTTTACTACTATGTATAATATTAAACGAGATTCTCAGTGATTCTACTATCTAAAATCATTTCACAACGAAATCCGCAGTGAGTGAGTGAGTAAATCACTATTTGGTAATTATAAAATAACCACCGAGAAAACAAACATCCCACCCAAACATTATTATCAACGACGCCATGTAATAACGTCCACAGCTGAACATAGGACTCCCCATGGCTTTTCCGCGCAGCCGGTTGTAGGCAGCCTGCAAACAACGAAAACCTGCTGCTACCTTTATCAGGCTATGTAGATTGTGGACGGTTGCCGGTTGATTTTAAGTAAAGGAGAACAACCATTTCGTACCCCAAAATGAAAGTGCCGACCAGACAAAAATAATACTGGCATCCGATTGGAAATGACGACGCCCTGAAAGTTTCTTTATAGCTTTCCTAGTAAGAAATCTTCAGGGTGTCATTTCCAATAAGAATCCAATATTATTTTTGTCTGGTCGGCACTTTAATTTTTGTGTATATTTTGTTCAAGACCTGGTTGTTCTCCTTTAAAATATTGCACGGGTGCAATAGGATGTTATTATACATGTAAACCTTCCTCTTGAATCTCTCTATCTATTAAAAAACCGCATCAAAATCCGTTGCGTTGTTACAAAGATTTAAGCATACAAAGGGACATAGGGACAGAGAAAGCGACTTTGTTTTATACTAACTAAGTATGTAGTGATTTGTATTAAGCTTTTGACAAACACTTTTGCCATGTCAATGATGGCATCGAACTTATAGTGTTGAAACTATGAAGCGACCACATTTGATAGACTTCCATGTTTTAACGAGGTCATTAAAGCATTTCTTATTAAAACTCTCAAGAATTTTCTTCTTAACTAGCCATTTTCTGCATCAAAGAAACCAACGATCGAACTTTAAGTCCAGAATCCTGTTGAATTTACTTTTCCATGAAATAGTTTTAATTCAAAAGTTTCCAAGCGCAGTCTTTTGAATTCGTTCCATTGGCTTTCAAGGAACTCCGATATCTTTTAATTAAACTTCAAAAAATATGTTCTTTGAATGATTGGAGATTATGAGTTATTATTAGGTATTATGAGTGCCTCCGTGGTGTAGTGGCTAGAGCGTTGGGCTCTCAACCCGGAGGTCGTGGGTTCGAATCCCACGCGAACCAACAACATGTTATGTTTGTGTTGTTGTTTCGAGTTGGTTAGGACAGTGGAGGCCGATCACCTCGAGTCCGAAAAGTAAGATGATCCATGCTGTCGGATGGGCATGTAAAAAGTCGGTCCTGCGCCTCACCTTTCTCCGGTCGTGTCGAACTGTCGTCCCATCGGGTCATAGAAAGGTGATGGAATAGGGAGTGCACCTGTGTATTGCGCGCACACTTGAGCACTATAATATCTCCTGCGTACCTGGTTAATCTCATTGAGATTAGCCGCTGTGGTCGGAATCGACCAGGAGGAGGCTTAGATTATGAGTTAGTTTGGTTGCAAAGCCCGATAGGATTCTTGATTTTAGTAGGTCAATCTGAATTTACTCGAAGTTGAACAATCAGTTTGACTCTTACCGTCCATTTATTAGAGTCATTCGGAGCAGAGACCTAAATTTTGCCAAATTGGGTAATATGTTAAAAAACCCCTTATTCGTAGAAACTGAAACAGCGTTCCAACAACGCATTAACTTTTGTATCGCTTGGTCTCTTTCATTCTTGTTGCTGCCGCCATTTGCGAGTAAGTGACCACGTCAATTGTTTAAACTATACTTTAGCGCTGCGTTCGTTTTTATGAATAAGGTGGTGTGGCAACAATGAGGAAATTCGTTTTTAGCCGCTGCACGCTGCTACGACACGCTCGCTTCGCTTGCTAAGTCACTCAACAATCTAAAAGTATTAGTTTGTACTCTAATGTTTTCTAATATTTACGAAAAAAACTATACATCGTAATACCATCGCGAATAATACCGCGAATAGAATCTGTAAAGTTTTTATTTATGTCGATGTTTGTACTCTAATACCAGTTGCTTCAAAAAAGCCATGGCCATGACATTAAGAGAAAAAAATTGGAGAGAAAAAGTTGTGCAACCGTTGAATGAGTTTTAATTAAGATCCGGATCTATCGGGGTTTGGACGAGTCAAATAAACCGCAATCTTTAATTGCAACTGTTAATTAATCCCTGAGGATTGCTGGCTTCAATTTTTTACTGTGAAGGATCTACGAGAAGGATCAGGAAGGTAGAATTGGCGTGTTTCCGGATTTCAATAGGATTTCATTGCTTTCTAGCGCCAATGTCTAAGCGGCTGTGACATATGACTAAGCAACAACGTGGTTGTAGCATTCAGGCCATGAATAACGTGAAAAAATATATGTTGTGGGAATTTTCAACATGTTTTAAGTATAGATAGGAAACATTCCGGATTCTGGGCGGCTGCTCTAACCACTGTGCTACCAGCAACCAACTTAGTGCAGCCGCCCGGAATGCGTTCGAGTCCCACCTGAGCCCAAGACCGAATGTAAGTTTCCTTAGTGGGTGAGTTTCCTGGGTATCTTTAGTAAGACGATAATGCATTATTCCTAATGCTGAAATAAAAAATAACCAAATCAAAATTTTAAGTATGTTCAGATTAGATTTAAACTGTTTTACTGCAAATATCTTCCTATACAGTGGAACTTATGTCGTTAGAACTACACGTAGGGACGAGTAGGTATTATCCTAAGCCGAGACCCATTACAACCAAAAACATTGAAAGTCCATTACAGTCATGACGATCATT